>JAPVLV010000005.1:4985000-6231250 GCA_029168935.1 Oxyria digyna
ATAGAGATTTGTAATGCCTTGTCCATAAGGTCAGTGGTGCCGCGGGTTCGCAAAATACTAATAAAGTTGAAAAAAGACGGCGTAAAGCATGGGGCATTTGAATCTTGCTGGCTTCTTGCATACATGAGTCTGCATAGTCATCAGTTTCAAAAAGCCCAAACGCCTCTTGAAATTTTGTACACACATATCCATTGACAATTAATAGATCAAGAAATGATCTTGGACCACGTACATGAGAAAGTAGTAGCCTGAGGTAGTAACGTTCACCTTCAGAAGGGCCTGCATAAGCTAGTCGACCAACTGCATGTCTATGATCTAACCTCCTAATGGTCCATATTTTATCTTGTTGGCTCCAAGTGTAGTGCTCTGGAAATTCTGAATATAAATATGATGTTGCATTTGGGAACTTGGTATTGTAGGAGAAAAATTCGGTTAACATTGTGCGGGTTCGATGTGAGTGCGAGGCAATTTCTTGTAAGGTTTCATTTTCTCGAAAAGAAATGGATTGCATATTGGGTAAGTGTACCTGGAGTGGAATGACTGGTGGTTGGATGTCGTATAAGTCAAACGCAAATATTCTCCAAGCAGCCTCTGGAGGGGATATCCACCTTGCTGTTTGGTAGCTTGAGATCTCGTCATGTAGTCGGATGTCATCATGGGTTAGATTGAAACTTACGCAATCATGTCCCTTGTAAACATATTTGTATAGATATTTAACTGCCATAATTGTGGAACATATTTCAACGTTTATATGGCAGTCCAATAACGCTAGGAGATAAGGATTGTATGGAATCACTGATCTGTTGTCCATCCACTCACCTCGTATCCTAACTTTTTCACCGTTCTTTCGCCTCTTGTAAACCGGGTAAGAATCATCTCCACATGTAGTGAATGCAGCAAAGTGTTTTGGATATTTATATCTACATGATGATTTACTACCCTTTTGTTTCATGCATGCACAATGAGGATGTTTAGAGCCACATGGGCCGTGCATCATATGACGCAGAACTGCAGAACGCAAGTGTGGATTTTCATTTGTAGGAATTTCTGCGCATACATATTGGTCAAACATTTCTGGAGTAACAATTTTTTTAGCTCTTTCTAAAATTATGAGTAAGTGGGCATGCGGTAAGCCTCTTTTTTGGAACTCGATAACGTGAACTCTTGCTGCAACGGGGCCAAATAGTTTTCTTTTAAAGAGCTTGTGCTTTAAGGTAGTTAGTTTTGAATTGAAAACCCTGGCTATTAAATCTGGGCGGTCCTCTGGCTTTTCGTCTGGCAGGAGTTCATCTTGTATTTCTAGCCAATTTTTGTTACACGTCATGGTTATGAAAAGATCAGGTTTCCCATATTTTTGTACAAGTGCCATTGCATTAAGATATCTGCGTTTCACATCTCTAGGTCAGCCGATAAAAGAAGGAGGCAATATCGTGCGGTGGCCGATAGTAGATGCACCATTATGACCTGTATGTAAGCTGTCAATAATTCCTTGATATAGTTCTGCTCTTATGGCGGGTTGGTTGTCTCGAAAGTAATCAAGCCGTGTGTTTTCAATTTTAACATACATATCAACTATATATTGTTGAAATAGACGACCAGCTTTGAGGAGGTGGTTACCTGATCGCATTTGCAACTTGTATGCATAATACTGCCGACATGATACATCGCCTCGTCCCTTAGATGGCTTCCTTCCTGCAACTGGTAAAGAAGACATAAATTGTAACAACATGTAAAACGAATTGTATACATGATGAAAAAGAGTTTGTTATTATTTGCATTTTACCGTTGGATTCCTCCATGAATAAGTCATCTGGATCTTGTACAAGGGCCGATGATACAGGAAATGTGGGGTTCACATAGCGTCGTTTTCCCGCATTTGAACGTTTCGGTATACCTTGATGCCAACCCGATTCGCCTCGTGGATGAAGCAATGGGTATTGAAGTGGATCGTAACAACCATAGTAGTGCTTAATTCTATGGGATTGATTATCGTTTCCGTATACTAAAATGTGTGGGCTTTCCTTCTTTTGCGAGTTGGTGCTTTCTACCGTGATTCCTGCAACTTCGTCAGATGTCGGAGCGTTGTAAATGCGTTGATCAAGAGTGGGATTATGGGATATCGTGATCTTCGTGTTCTCAGATATTCCGCGTTCCTGTAAAGAACGCAAAAAGGTAGCATATGGATTTGTTTGCATTATATGCATTAAAATTGTTATTATTTCTGGATCAACTTCTGGGAATAAGCAATCTCGATAGTGTTTTTCTGCTTGTGCATCATAAAAGTATAGTTGCATGTATGCAGGTGTATTATTTCCAGGTAAAAGCGCAGGAAGGTTATGATATAGTGGGCCTTGTAATCTGAAAACGTAAGATCCTTTTACGGAGTTTGCATGTATAGACCCACCTAAAGAGCTAAAGGCAAACATGTTGTTGTACATCCGTGCATATTTTCGGAAGAGATAAGATGTACCATCTTTGCCTCCAAGAAGCTCTAAAAGTTCGGAAGGAAGTTCATTATTCACGATACTGACCTCGCCGTTCGAACAACAAAAGGATGGAGGTTCAAATGCGAGTTTTGTTGCGCCACATTTAAGGCATTCAGTTGACAGAGGTAGTCTGGATGCAACTGTTGGTATAGAGAAGTCTTGACTACCAGAGGAAGTATCTTGCATTTTTTCAGGCGTTTTGATTGTCGAGTTTTTATAATAGAGGTCGAAGGTTGGGAACATTGTGTTGTTGTAACTGAGGCTCGAGATCTCCTACTACGTCGAGGTAGTTGCAGGTTCTGTGTGGGTGAATCCATTGTCGTAGACCTGGATAAAATAACATTGGCAGCCTTAGAGAGGTGTGGTGTAATGAAGTTAGATAACTGAAAGTAGTTCTCTGGGTAGACATGATAATAGAATGTGTATATTTCATGTATTCACTGCCTAGAGGGTGTTTCTATCTGTCTAAAAAACTTTCTACCTATCTTAGATTAAAAAGTTATGTTTTTTTTAGCACGAAACAAAGTAATGTTAGTTCCTATCTACAACTACTATACTTGTTGTAATATGTATGCCATCTATGTCGATCTAATTGTCGATTTCATATTGTGCTTATAATGGTAAAAGGTCTAATTCATAAGCAGTAAAAAAGTATAAGCGATCGAACAAGCAATCGAACAACACATTCAAGTAGTTGGGATCTTGCTGCTTGTTAACTATTGTTTACGTATGTACATTGTCATCATAAGTTTGCAGTTGGAACCGGCAACATTTTGTTATATACATGCTAAGGTAGGCAAAATAGCAAAGTTGTGGTTCAGTAGTCGACATAACCTAAGTCAAGCCAAAATGCATCCACTCCAAGTCGACAAGGTACGCAAAAGTGACTGCTAGGCGATGACAAAAGCAAACTATCCCAACGCAAAATAGGTGGACATCTCGTCAAAGCATCAGTCGAACACCACGTCCTTCATAATCCACTTGATTGTGCGTATTCCTGGATGTGGGGGTGGTATTGGGGAAAGCTCAATACATGTCGGTGTTGTACGGAATCTCACAGCAAGTGCGTCGTAAAAGTCAGCACTCTCCTAAATTGTGATAAAAGTTTATCATTGCATAAGTGGGAAAAGTTGTACAAATAGAAAGTTACCATACGATGGTCAATAAAATTTGTACCTTAAAGGACATGTCAAGTAAATCCTCCGCGCGCACTTCAAGCATCTTCTCAGCAACCTTGGTGTATGCAGAAAATAACTTTGTAGCAGAACCATCTGTTCCTTGGAAGTTGAAGAAAATTCTGATTGCATAATACCAAAAAAAGTGTAAGTGTTTCTAGTAAATGCTCGTAGATGTAGACGTAAAATTTACAAACGGTATTTGAAACATGGTGCACTGTTTGTTGTTAGAATCCTATACAATTTATTGCAAGAGATAAAGAAGAGGAGCCCTAGTATAGTGTACAATGACTCCCCATTTCTGCGATTATTTATCCCTACACTACACATGCATAAGCGCAATCACGAAACAAGGTTCGATAATAACCTCCTAATACACAAACGTCACGTTCATAGGGAAAAACACCAACCAACAACATAATACTCAACTCTGTATAGTTACTGTTAACCTTGCAGACAACGCCTATATGTATAACGTACATAAGTTTTGACATATTTGGGAAACCAACAAAAATACAGCAGGGAAGTTTAGAGAAGGAAAACAGGTAACCATTTTGCTACAAGCCATTCCTACTATAAATGCCTAAAATTCATGTTGTAGGACAAGATAAATTGAATTTCTCCTACTGTGAATAATTTCTGAGGTCGGGGCGCATAGTAGAACCCATAAATATGTTGTAAGTGTGTTGCACACATAATTTCTAAAATATTAAGAAAGTGTGTAAGCAAATGTTAAATCTGGAAAAACTTTGGGAAAAAGAGACATACACTGGAAGAATACCATGTACCTTGGTTCAGTTGTTGAGGTACGACCACAAAATTCACAAACAAAGGAATTTTTTTTTCCTGCAGCAGACTTCTTTCCACACATTCTGCAGCCAAAGAAAACAGTGACGTTTTCTTTTTTGAAATCTAGAATGTGTACATTGACACGAATATTTCTTTCGTAGACAACATCGTTGGGCTGTATATGGAGCAACAATTTATTTAGTGCAATGTGTGTATAAAAGTTAGCTTACAATATAGGTAAAAGAGTCCTATGAGTGAGAAGCATACAGATTTTGATATTAGCTCTTTGATTGTACTTGATGCCGGTATAGCATTGAGAGCATGAGTGTCGACAGCCTGCAGCTTGCGTGCCTTAACCACATCGACATTGGCTTCTTTCCTAGAAAGTGAAGTGAAGGTATCCAATATTAGTTGCAGTTATTACATCCAACAAAAAAAGATTTGTTTGTCACTTTAACTGACCACTTTTGTAAGGCCTCTGCTCTTTCTCGTAGGGGGTCAAAAGTTATTAAAGTAGAGCACGACGATGCGAGAGAAAATCCTGGGAAAAGAAAGTAAAAGTGTCGCAGGTTAAATATATGCAATAGTGCCTCAATGTAAAAGTGTTGTACTTTAAAAGTGAATAAGCAAAACGTATTTTCATATACCCACCTACGTGTTTACTTGGCTGCAAGTCACTGAAACCAATTATAGGATTGTTTTCCACCAGCGAAGCAAGTTTCATTGCCTCGGTGTCCGCAAGATCATACCATAAAGACACAACCAAATTGCTTTCAACACTATAAAGAAGGATAAAATATTGTGAACGGATAAACATAGTTATGATAGTAATAGAACTTAAGTTTTACAAAAAGAGGTGTGAATGATATAGAAGGGACGACAATGAATACCTGTCATCTGTCACAATGACAGAACGCACGTTCACAAGGAAACCGGCTGCGGTAGGCAGGGACTTTGGGGGTTCAACGTACAGAACAATGGCAATAAGGTCTGATATAATTACCCGATGTTAGCGTACGTGCTTAAAAACAAAAGTAGTCAAGGAAAATATTGCATACCGAAATGATCTTTAGCGTAGGCGTCATGTGGAATAGAACTAAGCTGACGATATGGACTGACTGTTTGACTTGAAGAGGCGCCAAAATCAAGGCGACGAACAAGCGCACGACTTCATATAGTCATCTGATGATCATTGCAGTGATCAGCGTAAAACGCATTGACTCGACTAATGGAAGCGTTGCTGATCTCGTACTCCCCATCTTTCTGGATTATGTCATTAAATATGTCAATGTCATCGTCGAATAGAGTAGCGCCCATGTACGTTCCCTGCAGTAGAAGAAGCGGTATGAGTGTAAATATGTACTTCTATTTTAGCATGCAACTACATATTCTTGACAATAAACAATTAGCATCATATGGATGTTAATGTAAACAAAAACATACTTCCAAGTAATTCATAAATTGACAACCAAGTTCGTTGCAGGTCATCGAACGAATTTGAAGAAGCACAACAAGACGATCGACAAAACATGAGTAAAACTGTTGAAAACATGATCACTGGCCACTTGATTCAAGTCAGGGGACACAACTCCCAAAAGTGAAACTTTTTTTTTTAAAAAAAAAGAGAGAAAGAAGGTAGAGAATCGGCAAGGTATTGTACAGAACCAGAATAACCAAATCAATAACAAGAGCACGCTAAGTAGAACAGCGTGCACAAATTCCAAGTGAATGAACAATGAAACATGATCAGAAAATTCAGGCCAGGTTCAATAGTGAAATGAACAAGAACCAAAAAAGAAAGCACACCGACCGGGAACAATATAACAAGCACGACACAGCGCGATAAGTCAATTAGGCCGTCAATTTAATAAAGGTACATATGCAAATTCGGAAGTTTAAGTAAAATGAGATTTTAAAGGAAGATGAGGAAATAACCTTTTCATCTCGTATAGTAAGTCGTTGATAACGGCTCTTTCCAACAGGTTGAATAGCACGGTTTTTCGTCACCACGCGTACTTTGACAGAGTAGTATTTTGTCCGAGGCGTTAACTCGTCTAGGTAAGTCATCTGTAATTTGATCGTAGTTGCATCCAGTCAAAGATATAAACCAGGTTGAAAGACAACTTCAGATTATGAAAGAAATAAGTGGAAAAGGAATTGTTATATGAACGCTAGACACCTACATGGACGAATTCATGCAATCTGAACTAAGTAATTGTAGAAGCTACTGTTATAAGTTTAGGTTGGGTTAAAGTTCTCATGAAAGGTAAGCAACTTACATAGATTTGTGCGCAATTTTAGGTGTTATGATTTTGAATTGTAATCGAGGCAGTAAATTCAGTAATTGGTTTATAGAACACAAAATAAATGTAACAGAATCTCGCTTTCTTAAAGAAGATCCAAAACTGATCTTGCCCTTTTGCTTTCTCAATTGTTACTTGCTTTTATGTAAACCGCTGAATCTAGCTAGCAGTTTACAGTTACATTCCTGCGCAGTCTTTCCACTGTGAAGGAGATATTAAGCAGTAGTGGTAGTATCGCCTTGCTAATATGGAGCGGCGATTAATAGCGATCATTTATATTAAGTGCATGAGACTCAAATTATGTGAACGATAAAAACTTACGATTAGGATGTGTGTAAGTTAACACGTAACCTAAAGCAGGACTGTTTTTTTTTTACATGATTAGTATGTGCCTAAGGCAGGAATGTAATAAAAACTCTGTTGTTAGACGGATAGTAGGTGCCTAATTTTATTTAAGGCAGAACAACATATAAAGAGAACACATGGTACAAGCAAATAGTATGCAGAGAAGTGACAAATTGAGTTTAGAAAGATACTTGTTCTGAAGAGCTTGCGTGTACTATG
Organism: Oxyria digyna; assembly: GCA_029168935.1. Classification (NCBI taxonomy): domain Eukaryota; kingdom Viridiplantae; phylum Streptophyta; class Magnoliopsida; order Caryophyllales; family Polygonaceae; genus Oxyria; species Oxyria digyna. Next base: position 4,992,318 of record JAPVLV010000005.1, read on the forward strand.
CACAAGAGAAGGACCGCAGATGTGACAAGGACTGAGCTGTAGCACCATCGAAGTAAAAGGAAAACAAAAAACAGAAGTTAGTAATCTTAATTTTTGGATAAACAAAGAGGAAGTATGCAAAGAAACTCTTACAAAAAAGTGTATGCAGTGTTTTTTTTTCAAAGATAGTTATGGATGGACATTGAACAGTGGTGAAGTATGCAAAGAAGCAGACCGAAATGTTAATTTATATAGAAAGAAGCAGGTGTTGGATGACAAACATAGGACATATGTGGTGAAGTGACACCTGTATAAGCTAAAGGGGACAAATTGTAATGCTATACATTAAGAAAACAATATTTACTAATTGGATAAGGATTTGAAATAAGACTGTTAATCAAGACTAACTTCTTAAGTAGCTGATGGGGATAAACGTCAGATAACAAGCAGCTGCTGGCAGCTTGGCAGTGAAACAAAGGTAGGCTATATAGAGAGAAGTATCAAGTGAAACCCAAAAACCTACTGAAAATATATGACACGAAAAAAAAATTACCAGGAAAAATTAAGAATGCAACATAACATACAAATTGTCGGCGAAGATTATCTTCGGAAGGCATACATGGAAGTGCGTTTCGAAACTTGCAAAGAAAACAAAATAGGAACGAGAACCAATTAATCTAAAGATGAACTTAGAATCTCCTTCAAACTAATGAGAAAAAAAGCCATTATATGGAAGTAGCTCACTTAAGCGTAAAGATGAAAGCTTCTAATACCATAGATCAGCAAAACCCTAATCCCACAAATCAAAAAATTACCCAAGCGGTGGCATGGTAAACGAAAATTGAAAGGTGTAGAATCAACAGAGGAAATCAAAAAATTGTCGGTGGTGTCGCGGGTTGAAGATGCAGCGAGATAGAATTGATGAAGGAAAGAAGGGAATTGGCCCCAAAGAAATTGCAGGTCGGAGGTTGAAGATGCATCGAGAAGGGAATTGGATGAAGAAAAAAAAAGGAATTGGCCCCAAAAAGTGGATATATGATTATATGGCCCAAAAAATGAGTTGGGCCCAAGTTATTACCTAGAAGGTGGCCCAGGGAAAGTAAACAAATCGACAAAAAAAAAAGTGATACTGTTCATAAGAGTCCTCCTCTTTTATAGATAGATAGATAAGAGAGGTCACTATATGCATAAATAAAAAAATGTGGCAGTGAAACGAGGAACCGAAAATTTTATAGCCTAATAAGACAAATGAGTTACTGTTGCTACTGTTCATAAGGGTTGCTCCTTCTTTTATAGTATAATAGACTAGGTGGGCTTCGCGTGCGTGGCGGTATTGAAGACAATGTTTTTAAATGAAGGAACATAAATCCGTCTGAAAATCACTTAAAATTCATATCAAATTAGACTATAGGTCTAGTGGATTCCTTTGCCTGCACCCTCTTGCACCATTTTCCCAAGTATCTATTGTTTCCATCCGGTCCCAGTAGTCCTCCAGCAAAGCATCAATCAGCTAAATTTACAAAAACAAGGATTAAAAGACTAAGAGTTGGTATACATATATTCATCATGTCATTGGGATAAAAGACGTACAATTGAACTATCAAGTAATGATACTTAATCTCCACAAAGAGGTACCTGGGTAAGTAATGGGAATAGAAGATGAGACCTCTTTATTATCATGAAGCAACGATGAAACTTGTTTTATACTTTTTAATGACAACCCAACATCGTTCTCCACGGCAGGGGAATTATCTTCCACTGTTATGACTTCATAATCTACCACTTCTTTATGGAAAAATCCCTTGTCATCATCACCTTTCCCATAATTAGTAGACCCCATCTTATTCTCAGTCTTTTTAACACCAGATAACTCAGCAATCAAATCTTCATGATCATCCAAACTGATTACAGATGTTGTACTGCTGAATTGGAGTTTCATGAGAAGGCTTCCTCGTAGGCAAAGTGTGAGAGCTCTTATTAACATTTAGCATGCTTATAGTGTCACGTTGTTTCTTTGAAGCTTTTGCAACCCTTAAAACTTCATTGTTGTTTTCTTCAGTTGTTGCCTCTAATTTCTGGATTCTAGTCTGATAATGGTCAAATTGCAAACAGGAAAAAGGTTAGATGTGAGTTGCATTCATGTTACTCTGCACACAATGTCTTACCTTGAGTTTAGAAATTTTTTCCTTTGACTTCTCAAGCTTTCTTAGAGCACGAGCCTCGTCTCTTCCAATAGAAGAGCACTTAGCCATCAACTCTTTGTAACTCCTGCAAAGACATCAGATGGAATTTAGGGTACTACACAATTTATATGGTTAGGAATACTAAAATGTAATCTAAAAAATTTACTTCTGCTTTGCATCTTACATCATCTTATTAATAAGTGTAAGCCCAGTCATTTGAAAATGTACTACAAACAAATAACGATCTTAATATTCAATCAGGAAAGCTTATGCCACAATGCGAGAACCACACATGTTCATTCGTCATGCCTCTATCTATGAATTGTGTCTTCAACTCTATTATTTTCTTTGCCTGACCTCTCTTTTGATCAATTTGCAAAAATTGCTAAGCATGGATCTCTTCCTACCCCATTATTTGAACTTGTTTAACTAAATTGAAGATTTGGATAGCCTTCCCAAGCGTTGTGACACAAGTTGATATAGGTTAGAGATTCACGTGAACATACAATTAAAAAAAAGTATCTAGGTGTTTTACTCACAAAAAAAGAGAGGAAACAAATTGTTCTAAAATCTTGACACTATAGCAAAACCATGCAGGAGTAATCAATATGAATGTATAACTGTTACACAATCTGCTGGGAAGAGAAGTCATAAGATACAACTCTTATCTTTACTTTCAGAAGAAACAAAGTCAGTGGTTTAGCAATATGTTATTGTAAACATTTATGACTCATAGAAATCACTTGGCTACTTAGCAGAGATATTATAGTGTTCCAATCAGAACCGAGGAATAATATTACTGATCGGCAATAGTTCATATCTGAATCTACGGATTAAAGCAAAAGCATGCAATCTTACAATAGTAGCCCTTTCCAATCCATCTTCACTCACATCCCATATAATTGCCAAAAGAACCCACAACAAACATTTAGTGCATAAGAAAGTAAGAGACATTAGTTGTTACGAATAAATACAGATTTCTTGAGAACATCAGCAGCGTCTTGACTATTGAACTCATTTCCGAGGGTAGCAAGCTTCAATATGTCCTCTTCCCCCAAATAAAAATCAGACAACCTGATCTCAGAGGACAACCAAAATCAACAGTGTATTTATGTAATAAGCTATGGAGCAACATGCTACAACTGCACTTACAATTTCAGAGAAGCAAGCTCCTTGGTCAGTGCTAAATTCTTCTCTTGCAATCTAGAACATTCGACAAAATATTGCAATAATTCCTACAATAGATAGTATAACTACTGATGAGCCCTACGCCACTATCCAAACATTTCAAGATCAATAAATCACAACTTACATTAGATTTTACTCGTAGCGTTTCCTGTATTATTTTCTTTTGCTTCAAGGCCTCCACCTTCAAAGCCTCTTCATTAGTCAATTGCTCCTTGCAGAGGTGTAACTAATCAAATGAAACCTTGTTAGATTTACTCAACGCATATTCACTCATGAAAAGCTTATGCCACGATACGACAACCTCCCGATCTTAAATTCAATCAGGAAAAGCTTATGCCACAATACTAAAACCACACATATTCAATCAAGTCTTGTTGAAACCTTTTATGATAATAAACTCTCCATTTTCTGATTGTAAAAACTCTCCATTTTCATCCATGTAGAAGTTTATGATAAAAGAAGAGTAAAGTTCCCTAGGACTTGACAACTTAATTTTAACGTAAAGTTGTGTTTCTTAGCTTGAATTGTATAATGCCTAGTTGGATTTATAAATGAATATATTGCATGATTTCAGCAACAGTTCTAAGAATGATGTACTACTCCTGACTAATCTCATAAATTTATTATACTACAAATACATGAATAAAAAAGAGATAATAGAGTTACAGACTCAATATCTCCTCCAAGTCCTCCCTAAAACATGATAAAAATTCAGCCATAACATCTTCTCCGTATAAGATATTCAGATATTCAACATCAAAACACAATTAGATACCAATCAGATTGAAGTAGATCCCGGTGCTCGAAAAAGAAGAAGATTGAAGCAGATCATAACCTTGAGTATAATCAGATCAAAGTTGAAGCAAACTAATATTGCTATCAATTATGGTTCGTTGATTTCTTCCAATTGTGTAACATGGATCAAATCATTCCACAATTTACCCACAGTATTCCTCCCCTACCTCCATCAAAACAGAAACAACACCATCAGAGGCTCGCCAACATTAGGTTCATGGAGCCCGAACACGACCCAAAAACAACAGATTTTCCTTCTCAGATCTGAGCTGCCCACTCCACCCACACTACGTCTCTTCCCCAACCACTCTTCCACTGCGGCAGACTTCGCCCCGCCGTCGCCGTCGTCCGCTCTCTTCCTCCTCTGTCGCTGTCTCGCTCTCGTTCACCGTCGTCGGTTCGGGAGTCGTTGTATTCGCTCTTCCTCCTCACAGGTGCCACACACGGGAGTCGTCATCTTCGCTCTTTTTCAGATCTAGCTTCCATGCACCTCCAAAACTCAAATTTGTTGCGCAGAAGATCGATCCATTTCAGAGTACTCTTCCCCTCCCTTTCTCGCTCATTTCTTCATAGATTGTCGCTGTTGAAACTACTCGTGCATTCGCACATACATCTCAGGTTACAATCATTATCTTCTTCTTTTCTTGCGTTCGATTTTATGCGTATGCGTGTGGTTTGAATCGATCAGTAGTTTAATCTCCTTTTATTTCGTGTCTGCTGCAAGATTTTAGATCTGCTAAGCTATTACGAAATTGAAAATTTGCTTCAGACTATACTCCAAAAAGAATTTTGGTTCAGAGCTTGTGTTTGGTGCTTCGATTGATGGATTTTATTTCATGTGCGTAATCAGAAAGAAATTTGTCTTGAAAGTTGATGAAATTTCCTTGGAATTTAGATTTGCAAGCACCAAAATTACCACGAAGGGATAAATCATAGGAACGGGGAGAGTTGTAAAGAGAGATTACTGTTTTGTGTTGTCAATTTTTTTTAGCTTAATGTCAAGTAATGCAAACACATAGGACATTGACATTGGATTCCTTTTTGTATTTTTAGTTCTTGCTCCTGTATTTTTTTAAGTGTGTGATTTTTGTATTTTTTGTTGTTTGTTGATTTAGTACGTTGACAATAGAGGTGACCGGTTTTGAAGTCATTTGGCTTGGCAAGAAACATGGTACACAAAAAGACAAAGGCTTGGTTTGGCAGCAAACTTGGTAGCAACCATGGCAGCAAACATTGTAGTACGATTAATAAGGGTGTTTGACCTCTTATTAATCGTGTTGACAACATAATTTAGTACGTTGACAATTTAATTTAATGTGTTGACATATTCTTTTTAGTATGTGTTGACAGTTTTTTAGTGTGTTTATAGTTTTTAAAATGTGTTGACAATTTTATTTAGTATGTTGACAAGTTTTGTAAAGTGTTGACAATGTTGACAATTTTGTAATATCACTCGTGTTGTATGTTGTTGACCGTATATTAGTTGTGTAAACAATTTATTTACACGGTTCTTATATACAGCCCGGTGCTTTATTCAAACAACGCCGGGTCACTCGCGTTCTGCGAGATACGTGACACTCGCGTTACGCGAGATTAGCAAAAAATTAGGTTAATTCCATGCATGCTAATCTCGCGTTCCGCGAGTGTACGTGTCCTCGCAGAATGCGAGTGACACGTCCCTCGCAGAACGCGAGATTAGCATGTCAGATGGACGTTGTTGTGCGCCATTACTACATGTCTTGTCCCCACCTAACTATAATAACTACCCCCTTATTTTAAGTAATCCGTAACACCTATTAACCCTACCCTAACACCTCTTTTTATCATCTTTCACCTCGTTCACCCTCCATTAAAACCCATTTTCAAAACCTTCAAACTTCAAAACACTCTAAAAACACCTAAAATAATGGAAGATGAAGAGGAATTCAACAAAGGAGGGAATGAAGATGGTGGTTCATCAAGTTACCATGCAAATGAGGTAATGTTCTTACTTAATTTTTGAATTTTAATTTGTTTTGCACCATTAAGAGCTAAAATGAAGTTATTATGTTGTATTTCATGTTAAATGTAGAGTAAGTGTTGAACAGATGACTTTTGCATATAATGTCAAAAACTTAGATGTATTCATGTTTTTAGGGTTTTTAGGGTTTTTAATGTAGAAACTCATGTTATGTTAAATTATCCCGTTGAATGACTAGTTTCAGGAAATAGCAACTTCTCGCGTTCTGCGAGAGGAAGCCCCTCGCGTCACGCGAGAAGTGCCTCCCTCGCAGAATGCGAGAAGTTGCACATTACAGAGTATTAACAGAATCATTGTGTATAGGTGAATTTTTCTTTGTTCACTGGATTGAATGCAATCCAGTTGAATGACTACAACTACCCCTCCCGGAATACAAGGCCATGTTCTCCACCGTCATTTGATTTAGGGATTGACCACTTTGGATATTATCATCAACCATCTTTATATGAACAACATGTGCCATCTACATATGAATTGCCTGTGCCATCTACTTATGAGTTGCCCGTGCCATCTACATATGAGTTGCCCGTTCCATCTACTTATGAATTGCCATGTACATATGAGGTGCCATCAAGCTATGATGCGTTTGATTCACAATTTGCTAACCCACCAACAAACGTAGGAGAGGAGATGTGTTTTCTTCCCTCTTTACGCACTGCACCAAAGTTTGATAGTCCCGTATGTGAGGAAGAGGAGGGATTATTCGGAATATTTCACTACGGAGCAAGTGTTTGCCTCTAAGGAGATTGGTCATTTGTGGGCTTTGAATGTTGCAAAGCAACACAAGTTTATGATCTCTATTGGAAGGAGTGTACCATCTAAACCGGGGCAAAGTGGTAAGATTCAAATCATTTGTGAGAAAGGGGGAAGCCATAGGCCTAAAGGTGTCGGTGTTAGATCAAACACAAAGAGCAAGAAAACGAGGTGTAAATTTCAGTTGAAGCTCATGGAGAACCGGGTTGAAGAGAATTGGAGATTAGTGGTTGTTTGTGGTTTGCACAACCATCCTATTGGAGATAGTTTGGTCGGGAATGCATTTGCTGGGAGGCCAACCCCGGATCAAAAGAAAAAGGTTCGTGAGATGGTACTTTCACATTGTTCTCCAAATCAGATTTACACTGAGATAAACAAGGATCCCGGAAGTTGCACAAAGAAGAACCAAGTGTACAATTTGGTAAGACATATAAGGGAAGAGGAAATGGAAGGTAGAACCGTGGTTCAAGAATTCTTTCACCAATGCAAAGAGAGCAACTACTTCATGGAGTATAGGCCAAGTGCAACGAATCCTTCGATAATAGGCGACTTGTTCTTTGCTAGCCCTGAATCAATGAAACTCTTAAAGGCGTTTCCATATGTCCTTTTGATGGACTCGACTTATAGCACGAACAGGTAAGTATTTATCATTCTGTTTTTATGTTGTATTTATCTTACTGTATTTTGGTTTAAGGTACAATCTTCCCTTTCTGGAGATAGTCAGTTTGACTTCTACATGGAAGAATTTTGTTGTTTGCAGGGTATGGTTAGAGGCTGAGAGCGAGGATAGTTATTTATGGGCGTTGCAGCAGCTGCAAACGATGTATTTGAGAATAGGAGCATCGCCTACTTGCTTCGTCACTGACCGTGAGATGGCTCTTATGAATGCAACAGACAAGTTATGGCCAAATGCAAAGTTTCTCTTATGTAGGAGACATGTAAGGAAGAACATAGAGGCGAGAGCGAAGATAGCTATGGGCACACAAGCATTGGGGGTTCATATTTCAAATGATTATTATAACGTGTTCGAACAAACCACTGAAGAAGATTACAAGAGTACTTTGAAGAAACTTGAGGACGAATGGCGAGCTTATCCAACCGTATTGAAGTACGTGAGAATGAATTGGCTAAACCGTTACAAAGAAAGACTTGTTTCAGCATGGACGGATAATGTCTTCACTCTCGGGAATAACACGACAAACAGGTATGTTCTGTAATTTATGTCTACCTTCTACATATGATAAAAAGAGCTTATGTAATGCACTCCTCGCAGAACGCGAGGTGTACACTCCTCCCAGAACGCGAGTAATGTCCTTGAATCAGTGTTGATGCATTTTCGACTGCAAAGATCCTGGAACAATGTATGAACTCGCAGAACGCGAGGTGTACACTCCTCGCAGAACGCGAGAAGTTGCACATTACAGAAGGATCCACAGGTTCTGATTTGTATTTGCATATTATTGTTTTTCGAACATTTTAGAGTTGAAGGAGCACATTCATGTCTTAAGTCATACTTGTCAAGTGGAAATGCTAGGCTAGACACAATGTTCAAAGAATACAAAACAATGGCGGAGAACCAACTTAAGGAGATTACTGTGTCTTTCACCGAGAGTTTGAATAAGAGCTTCACAGTTGTTGAAGGGGCCGACTTGTTTAAAGTCATGAAGTTCAAAGTCTCTTACAAATGCATAGAATTTTTGCTTAAGGAATACACGAAGGGGGAGAGATTAGGTGCGCACTTTAATATGTTTTGTAGCTGCGGGATCAAGATTAGAGATGGGTTGATGTGTGTTCATCAGATTGTAAGACATTGGAAGGAGAAAAGACCACTAAGAGTATCAGAGTTGCACCCTTTCTGGAGTACTTTGAGTTTGGAAGAAGTTGATGTTCCCGACATACTGGAAGTTAAGAGTAAGGTGGCAAGGCGTCCTTTTCAGACTTTCTATGAGGAAACGTTTCCGAAATTGTGCCCCCATGATCAAGAAAAGTGTGCACAAACTATTTTAGACATTGGGAAAGTAAATACTCCTCTAAAAGAGCCGGCTATTTCAAAGCACACCGGAGGTCGTCCAGTTGGAGCTCCTAACAAACAACCTAGGTCAACGCAAAGAAGACCGTCTGCATGGGAGCACACTAATGTTGAGATGGATGCTAGAGATTTGGAAGAAACACCCCCAAAGAAGCAAAGAAATGCTTCTAATTCTGAAACATTCAAGAAACCAAAGATTAAGGTGATTGGAAAGTACAAGTCTCACATACCCGCGTCAATGCGCACCCATGTGAATGGTTGGTTTGAGGTAAATGGAGATGGAAATTGTGGATTTAGAGCAATAGCTCATGAATTGCATGACAACCAACACTTATGGAGGGAAGTAAGAGATTTGATGATAGCTAAGGTCAAAGAGATTTGGCATCTAGTTCAAGGAACTTGGATTGGACCTCCACAACAAGCAACTTTGGAGAGCGCTTTACACCAACTTACATGGGAAGGAATAGGAAGGGCTCCAGAAGATCACTGGCTAGCTACCCCGGAAATGGGATGCCTTGTGGCATCCACATTCAACATAGTGTTCGTAACGGTGGGAAAAAATGCTAACTACACTTACCTTCCTCTACAACGTCCTACTTGGTTAGAAGATGGTGACACACTTCCGACGTTCTGCTTATTCTATATTCAGAGTGAGAGACATTTTGTTCCGGTAAGTTTTTGGATCTACTTATGAATTACTATCTAATATGCAACTTGCTAACGTTGTTGTTTTCTTGTAGTTGCATCTTGAAGAAAACTGCCCATTACCTCATGTGTTTACTCCTTGGTGGCGAAACGCTGAAAGAGATGCTTTTTCTTTGCACAATCTTGTGTCACATCGATGTGCCGCCTTTGAAATGTAATGTTGAAGTTATGTTTTATTCGCTGAATTTGTAATGTAATGTTGAACTGGAGATGGTTTTTTAAATTCTTAAACAGGAACTCATGTCATTGACATTTTCCAGAAAATGTCATTCCTCGCGTTCTGCGAGGTTGGTGTCACTCGCGGAACGCGAGTGACACCAACCGTGCCACACACCGTGCATCTCAACTGGGAGCACCCTGTTTCCTATAGCAACTTCTCGCGTTCTGCGAGTGGTGTACACCTTGCGTTCTGCGAGGTTATGCAAAAACCGAACAGAATTGAAGCAGAACCAACATATCCCTAAACATAATCCAACAAAATTATCCAAGCAACAAAATTATCCAAAATTATCCAAGGCTACTCGTCTTCTCGTGGTTTGAAGGGAGCGAAATTTGACATACATAGTAGCATTTGGGCGTGATATGAAGAAAATTCCTCTGGAGTGGCAAACCGATACCGGTCCATGTCATTGTACACCCGGCCAATCACCTACACGCAAGTAAACATTCATTCTATGTTAATATTAGAGACAAACAAAGACTAGAAACGCAAGATAAACCAAAACAATTAATATTACCTGTCTCTCAGTAATCATCCCAGGGATTGCAGGACGGATATACCTATGGGTCCTCTTGATGTACCAATCCATGTAATCATGGGAGCATTCATGTGGTGCAAAGGCAATTGGCCCCATATCATCGAGAGACAAAGAGTGAACATCTCTTGACTCCCAAAGCCATTGGTTGGCGTCATAAAAAACACTATAACACCTAATGTTTTTCAACCTATGAGCTTTGAGCGGTTCGATGACTGACCTAGGAATACGCTGCACTCTCCCAAATTGTCTCGGACACCTATCAGGCATGTGTGGTTCGGTGATGTCACAGCAGGATAGCACCCCGTGAAATAGAGCGGGAGCAAGCTCAGGATCGGTGAAGTCTTGTGATCCATACGGGTTCCAATATACCTAAAAAAATGACAGCAAAAACTTACAGTAGGAGAAAATGCAGAAGGAGAAAAATGACTGTGGCGTACTCAAAAATGCAGAAAGGCCAGAAAATGCAGAAACTGTTGACAATGCAGAAACTTACCATCTCCGGCATAAGAATATCGAGCGCTCCCCTATAGTCCCTTCTGACTTGCCCCTTCTTCAGCTTTACATTCTTAGGCATCCACCGGTATGCCCATGGTTGCTCCGCTCTCCACCGAGGACGTTCAGTAGGTCGAAAGTGTGGGAAGTAGTTGTAGATCCATGCCTAAGAAATACAAAGTACGTTAAATATGAAAATATATATAAGTATGTAAATTAAACGCTTAGAAAGTATAATACCTGCAACAAGGTGTAACAGAAAGACATCTGGGCACAACCCTGTCGTGTGCATATCCCCAGCTGCCTATACAGATGGGCCAAAGCAGCTGAACCCCACGATATGCCCGTAGCATGGGCATAGGTTTCCAAAAAAGGCCCATATCTAAGCCGAATCAAGTTCTGTGACTTGTCCGGAAATAAGAGCGAGGAAGCAGTATACAACACCCAACCTAAACCCTTTTGCTCTGGACCTAGGTTTTCACAATGCCTTTTAAACCATTCAGCTTTCACCCTCCCAGAATCTAAAGTATGAGGATCAATTCCAAAAATTTCCGCCCCCTTCCTACCATAGTATTTTAGAATCTCATCATGACTAAACTTGGCACCCAGTTTCTTACATGTCGTCATTGCTTTCCCTTCTATAGGTAGGCCTAAAATCATATGTACATCAAGAAGGCCAATAGTGATCTCACCACAAGGGAGGTGGAATGAATTTGTCTCCGGTTGCCATCGTTCGATGAACGCTTCAATCAAAGGAAAGTCGATTTCTTCGTACATCATGTCAGGTAGATCTGACAGTCCAACTGCACCGGGAATCTCTGACCAGTCATTGTTGTCCAATGGCCAATCACTTCTCTGCTTTGTCCGTTGTTGTGGCTTCATCGAACCTTTGAACTGCAGAAAAATACAAAAATTAGACGCTGCATACCAAATTTTCAAGAAATTTGGTTTCTGCAGAATTGTGCATTTTCTGATAATTCTGCAGAATTTGTGCAATGGATTGAAAATGCAGAAAATAAATAAATAATTAAATTACCTCCCCTTTCTGGATGTGGAACGCAACATGGGCTTCAAATCCCTTAAGCAACTCGGGATCTTCTGGACCTCCAGGTGTGTCATGAGTGAGCTCAGGATCATACTTTCGCTCTTCCTTCTTGGACTTCCTCTTTCTTTTTTGTTTCTGGACCACTTCTTCTTCTTCTTCTTCTTCTTCTTCATCATCATCATCACCTTCTTCTTCGTGTTCTTCCCCAACAACTTCATCCTGGTTCTCTTGTTCCATCGGTTCTGGTTCAGGATTGTAAGAAGAAGAACAAGCTTGTGTACTTCCTTGACCCATGTCTTCAGGAACACTTCCCTCACCAAATCCACCTCCCCAACATTGTCCACCGACCCAACTTTGTCCACCCCACCCTTGTCCAAATTCCACTACAGCATACTGAGGAATGAAATTGTCCCAACCACCAATAGTGCTACCCGATTGTTCATATGGAGTTGATTGTGGTGCACATTGAGTTGACGGTTGTGCACATGAAACTGACTCTTGAGAATAAAGGTCCCAATCATCATTTCGATACCCTTGATATGTATCTGCTCGTTCTATCCCACTAGGCACAGAACAGTCTTCCCCGGCATAACTATGGACACCACTGTACCGCTCTATGGGGCGATAATCAACGTCGGGGAGCCCCTCGGGGAAGAGCTCTACCGGTGTTGTATTCTTTGCTTTCCTTTTTCCTTTTGCATTTTCAACCGGTGGATTTTCTCTCACAGCGTTCCAATTTCTTCGACGGGTTGAACGTCCAGGACGATCCATTACCTAAAAAAATATAAAGTAAAATCAGTATATAAATATAACAGTATATAAAGTAAAAAAATATAAAGTAAAATCAGTATATAAATATGTATCTGCAGATGAGGAAAGCATGACACTCGTGTTCTGCGAGAGCATGACTCTCGCGTTCTGCGAGGGGTGTAGCGTTCTGCGTGAATTTGCACTACCATGAGTTTCCGGCGAAATTTCAATATTTTAGCTAAAATATCTATCAATTTAAGAAAATTACCAAATAAACATCAACAACCCTAATAAAAAACCATTTCTAAAATCAACAACATTCAATATACAACCATTCATGAACCATAATTCAAAATCAACATCCACTCATCAACCATAATTCAAAATCATCATCTTTCATCCATTATACAACCATTTCTAAAACAACATTCAATATCAAAACATCATATAATATGCAATTTCCTATACTAACAACATATATTCATCTAGAAACAACATTAGAAAGCATAAGAGTATAAGAAACATACCTTATATGGAGATTTGAAGTGAAAAGAGGAAGAAGAAGAAGTTTGAACCGAGAGAAATGGTGAGAGCGGCGGTAGAAAATTGTGTGTGATGTAAAAAATGGGCCGAGTAGGGTTTTTCCCCTTTTATAGGGGAAAAACACCCTCGCGTTCTGCGAGGTGACGCACCCTCGCGTTCTGCTAGGAGACGCTCCCTCGCGTTACGCGAGGGCCCGGGCGTTATTTAGAAAACGCTCGGGCTGTATTTAGCAAGGGCCTTTATTTAGTTGGGTTGACAACTTATTTAGTCGTGTTGACAATTTATTATTCTTGTCGACAACTCTGTTAAAAAATTTGTTGACAACTCTGTTAAAAATTTTGTTGACAAATTGTGTTGACAGCTCTGTTATAATTTCCACGTCAACAAAGGGTTATTATTGGTGTTGACAACTTATTATTCTTGTTGATAGCTCTGTTAAAAATTTTGTTGACAACTCTGTTAAAAAACTTGTTGACAAATTTTGTTGACAACTCTATTATAATTGCCACGTCAGCAAAAGGGTATTTCCATATAACTTAAAAAAGTGATCCAACAACTCAAAAAACATTACAGTTTTTGGGTAAATGACAAAACAACCTATACCAAACACATTGGACTAATAAGGTAACGGGCTGGCCCAATGCACAAATTTAATAAGCCCAATAGTGTACAGTTAACACAGACGGAAAAGATGACAGAAAACGTTAATTCACTGTTCATTAAGTGCCTCTTGCCTCTTAAGTAGTAGTAGAATAGATTCAAATAGTATGACTTGGATGCTGATAATCACAATTCCAAAGGAATGATTCATATTTATAGGGCGTTCAACCCCGCACCCAAAAAATTATAATCCGAACCATTTTGGGTTCATTCTAAACGCGTTCAAACAAACCGGGTCGGTTCTGAGCGCACCCTGGATGCGCCCAAAATGCTCAAAAACCCGGTTAAGTTTTGGGCGCACCTAGGATGCGCCCAAAACTGAACCGGGTTTTTAGAAAAAGGTTTAGACGCATCAAGGATGCGCCCAAGAGTGGGTGCGAGTTATAATTTTCCAGGTGCGAGGTTTTTCTCCGTATTTGTATGAGTTCATTCTTTTCAGGGAACCATTTTAAAATATTATAAGGGTTTTTGGTGGAGTTTATGTAAAATCGGATTGTAATTGAAATGTGTTGAAGTTGAAATAAGGATGAATATTGCTATTGAAGTTGAAATAAGTGTTAATAATTTGAATGATGTGTTTGATACACATTAAATAAACGAGTTGAAATAATGAAATGTGAGATTTGAAGTGACGGAAAAAGACAAGACATTTTAATCAGAATTACACCTAATTATACCTCTTTGTGTTGCATCAATGTCATTTTTGTATTAATCAATCAAGAACAAACATCTCAAGTAGCCCCCACTGTATAAAAAAGTGTTGAAGCTAGTTGAAATCAACAATTTTTTTCAACTACCACCTCATTCTAAATACCAACTCACTAGATTCATTTGATTTACAAGAATCTTATCTCAAGTAAAGCAAGTCTTCGGCGGTTACAAAAACTCCTGAGAAAAAAAGCGATCCACTTCTTCCCTTGTTCATGTATACTTATTCATGAACTTGGGGCTATCATCGACATATTTTTTGATGATACGCCCCAAATTTATAAGTTTGTTTCTATTTAGTAACGTTTTAAGTTATTTTTATAGTCTCTCATTGTATAAGAGATTTCAATCTACCACAATGGTGAGTGATTTTCAGTTCCTTTTTAGATGGTGGTTTGGAGTCCTATATTGAAAAAGATGCAAACAATGGTTCAAACGGATGTTAGTTTCTCTTATTCAATCTGGTGAATCGATAGACCCTTCCTCTCAAAGACTATTATGAATCGATAGACCCTTTAGTAGAATGCTGTAAATGGAGACAACGAAGATCAAAACGAGGGTATGCAGAAGCGTTTAATATACTTCACAAGATTCTTGGTTTTAGTGAAAAAGATTGTTATATGATTTCGTTGGGTTTGAAATTATTGTATTCAGATATCTATTGTAATTTCCTAAACACTTATTATAAATAAAATTATACTTGTTTGCTTTCAAAAAAGAGATTCATTTTTTACAAACTTTATACGTACGTTATTTTAAAATCTGGTATTTCAGAAACAGTAAAAAAAATCAAAGCTATTTTTTCAATGTTTTTTAAAAATAATTTTATGATTGACTATTTTTCTGTTTTTGTTTGGATTTTGAAGATAAATGTAAAGATATTTCACTTGTATTTTTTGTCGGTACAAATTATGACAAGGCAACTATGAGATATTATAAACAGTGTAATATAGTTAGATAGAGAAGGGTATTTTAGTCTTTACTCCTTCTTGTCCTATACAAGAAAACTCATGTCTCTGCCAAACGGAGGACGATCTGGTGACAAAGTCCAACGACAACCTCGTCCCTGAGGAAATCTCCCAGTCAACCCGGGAGGAGATGCGACAGATGTACCAGTCCTTGGAAACACTCCGTCAGGAGATGCTCGATCAGCGTCAATGCTATGAAGCATTATCTGCATCTAATGGTAAACTAATGAGTGAAAATTTATCTCTTAGAGCGCAGGTACAGTTGTCGAGGTCTAATGTGGTCAGGACTAGAAGGACCGCAAACATCTATGACGTCCAAACCAGGCTCAATGTGGGGGACGTGGACATGACTCCCGCGACCGACCGTAGGACATCTATCGCTGAAATGCAGGTCCCGCCAAGCAACAACATTCAGATGCTCATAGACCAAGCTCTCAACAAGCGTCTCAGGGCTTTGGATGGGCGAATTGCTCGGATCCTAGGTGTACCTCGT
Organism: Oxyria digyna; assembly: GCA_029168935.1. NCBI lineage: Eukaryota > Viridiplantae > Streptophyta > Magnoliopsida > Caryophyllales > Polygonaceae > Oxyria > Oxyria digyna. The sequence goes on from JAPVLV010000005.1 coordinate 5,008,387, forward strand.
CCTATCGAGAAAGAAGCCTTGGACGGATTCGAGGATTCACCGTTCGTCGAGGAAATCTCTCGGGCAGAGATCCCAAAAAAAATTCCACTTGCCAAACATGGCTAGTTACGACGGTACCAGCGACCCAGACGATCACGTCGCCCTTTACAAGCACAAGCTTATGGCTATCTCAGTACCCCGTGAGAGCCGAGAGGCGGTTATGTGCAAGAGTTTTGGGACGTCATTGTCTGGGCCCACCCTCACATGGCTCATGCATCTGCCACGAGGATCTATCGCCTCTTTTGCCGAATTAGTTGATTCATTTAAAAACCAATTCGCCAGTAGTCGCAAACTAAAGAGACAGTCCAGTGACCTATATCAGATCATACAGGGGCAAGATGAAACATTAAGGGACTACTTAAACCGATTCAATCGGGAGAAAGTTGGGATCCTTGATTGTGACGTACTAACTTCTATAGAAGCGTTGCGTCGAGGGCTCTACGAAAGAAGCGATCTCTACAAAGACTTGATAATGTATCCATGCAAGACCTTTGAAGACGCTCAAGCTGAGGCAATGGCTCAAGTCCGACTCGAAGAAGACATGCAAGTTGAAACAGAATTTTCGGAGCACGATGAAGATGACCATGAAAGGACAACCCGTCATCAAAGGGATAATAGGTTTCATCCATATCATTTCTAAGTAATTCATTACATCTTACCGTTTTTATTTACTACTTGCACTCGTTACATGAATTATGCTTTCTGAATTACAAAATAATTGACCTTTACATGTCAACCTACAATCACATGAGTGTCATTTCTAAATATAATATATGGTCTTGCAAAGTTTTACTAATGTGACAATTGGAGGACTAACGAAAAAGACGAGCACCAGTCTTGTCATGTCTTTTTTTGTCTTACGAGGTACATGAAGATTCTTCACAGTTTGACGCACACAAGTCATCAAAATCAACTTCAAACAAATCGACTAGACATGTCACGTTACATTTACATATACACGGGTGACGACCCTTTAAATTACATTACACGATCGATCGGTACACGAGGAGATGACATACGGTTTTACCATCTTACACAATGGAAACAACCTTACAAGTACGCAGCAAACAAACTGCTTTCCTCCTCGGTCTACATCAAAGCGCTAACATACACAGTCGACTGGACACAAGGGATAGAACAAAACGGCTCACCGCTTGCCTTAAACAATACATACGGTACGGGTGACACCCTACCTACAACTACGCAAAAAAAAACTTGTTTTCTCCCCTGGATGAATACGTCATGACAAACACACGATACGGGTGACAAACACTAAATACAGTACCTAACTACAAAACAACGTTGCACAACACATACTTACAAAGTTAAACGCCTTACATGGCTATAACTTACACACAACTCACCAAACGTCTCACAACTAGACAACACATACAATTTCAATCACCAGGAGACGTCGTCCACAGAGATTTGAAAATTCATCTCATCCATCGCCTCGCAACAATGACTAAGACGAATTTGGGGCAATTGTTGGGCCCGGATTTCGCCGGTCCAGGAATCAGACTTGAATTGAAGACGTTGACGACCATAGTCCATTCAGTCCTAAATCAAGACGACCATAGTCCACTTGGTCCTAAGTCGAGACGACCATAGTCCGTTTGGTCCTAAGTCGAGATGGACGCCCAGAAAACTTAAATGATCAAATCCCACCAAGATCGCCGGAAATCTCGCCTGATATCTCTCCATTCATTGCTATCAGCATTATATCAACAATCAAAGGGAAAGTCAAAGACATTTAAGAGAGAATTAAACACAATCAAGAGCATTAAAGACGGAATCAAGAGCATTTATGAGCAAATCAAGGCCATTCTAGAAAGGTTGATCCAAGTATAAATAGGACTTTGGGAAAAGCCTCAAGACACAGAGAACCACACCCAACAACTCTCCACGAAACTACTAATCTCTTTGTAATCTTCACAAACACTGTAATCGCTTAAGTCATATCGAGAATTCGGATTGATATCCAACCGACGACAGTGTTCATCCTACGACACATCATCTATTTGTAATCCTTATTAGTCTAGCTAAGCTCATCCTACTCTCGTCTCATCATTATCTGGTTAAATTGTCTAGGACGTCCTAGTTTTTAGTCTTGTCTCGATTGATTGACCTCATCCTAAAACGATTTAGTTCATTGAGATTATTTGCCCAAAACAGTACCGTACAGCTCCCCCCATAAAGGTAGAAAAACACTCCAAACTATTTTGTTTTATCACCTCTCATGAAATCCCGAAAGACGCCTCTTGTTTGATCATACAACAACTTATGAAGTTGTAAAATACGGGTTATAGCATTTGTTTCCCCTTCCTTGACGTGCACATCCATAGCCTCACATATTCTGACTGATCAACAACCGCGTGGAATTCGAAGTCGTGGTTGAAAGACTCTGTAAAACTGATACAAATTAGCTTTAAATTTCAACCTAATTAGCTTCATAATAGATTAGTAAACTCATTTTCAGTTAAATCTCTGCAAAACTTGTCCAAATACCTCAAAAAGAGAAGGATATCAACATTAGTAGAAAGAGAGAATACCTCAAAAACGAATCTATCAAGGAAGAAACGAACGCAGGGAAAAGATGCAGCGAAAAGCGGAATAACAACAAAGTCTCCATACTCAGGATATGACTCCTGTTGCTAGTAAGATAATATATTATAATAAAAAAGAGAAGAATATCTTATATTGTTGAAAACAGTATACAAGAAAACTCAAAAAAAAAATACAAGTTAGCTGAGGTCAAATTTCACTCTTTCAAAGAGCTCACAGATATTTTGATTAAGTTATGCACTATAATATGTTAAATTATCATCATGTAAACAAATTGGAAGTTCAGTGTATACTAATGAGACTCAGATATCTCAAACACTTATTGAAATTATACACAATGAAAGAAAAGTGATTAAATATGACAAATGACAAGAATAAATAAACACAATGAAATCCAAAGAGCTCATGTTACCAAAACTTAGATGAAGAAACAATATACCTCATATTGCAGTTTAAGAGACTTTACTTCAATATGCACCAACTAGAGTATTATCTTGCTTCCAAATCATAATCTGATAAGATGAAAATAAAACAAGTTTTAAAAATTGGAATTGATGATCCTAATGTACAAGAAACTCCATGTGCAGAGAGTATATATTCTCCCAACTTCTAATCACACAAAGAATCAAAATCACAAATGAAAAAACCAGATCTGAGTATTCTCCAAACTTTATAATTTAGTCTAGCATCCGCACAAGCATGAAAAGTTCCAATATATTAAGCCATATAAATTCTAGTTCTTTATAAATATGGGACAAACTAAACACCACAATAATGACACATATGCACACCAGAAAAAAAACCAAAAAAATAATGGATGTAATTCACTAACATGAAATATTATAACGAACTGAGATGAGTTGACACAAGAGAAGATTTTACCCCATGTAGTTATTCTTGACGGCAGAGAAGTGTTAATGCAATTCGTTGCATGGAATATTATAAAGAACTGTATTAGTAGGGTTTTTTATAAAAAAATATCAATAGAATAGATAAACCATAAGCTTTGGTAGGAATCTATCTGCTCGATCTATTGCATTTGCTATGCCTACAATAGAATAGATAATACAAGAAACTAAAAAACTGCACCATATTAGGTCAGGTGAACAAGAGAGTACTTCTTTAAAGAATCAGTAAAAAGAAGCTCACATGAAGAGATACAATAAGATGTGATGTGTTTTCAAAGATGTTGATTTTAGAACTGTCATAAATGTCTCTGAAGATGAGAAGAATATGGTACTTACCAAACCAAGCATAGTAATGGGTCCAAGTGGAATGACAGCTGGCGAACTCATCCTCCAAGAAGGACAAAGGCCTAAATTTGAGACAGTCTCCATACCCCCTTCCATTCAAATAATACTTGCATAAGAAAATAAGTAAACTCTAAATTTAATGAGATATTATTCATGACTTTATGCCTAATTGATTAAAGTATTTCATTTGTCTTAAGTAAAGAACAACCTGATGCAATAATGGAAGAATGCACATGCTTTTAAATAAAACCGTGATCATGTGCGCAGTATGATTCGGTCCATGTTTATCCCTTGAATACAACACTATGAACATTATCTGCATCATTGAGATTACAAATTTAGAATCCTCAGCTTCAACATGAAGTCAGAAGAAGCCAAGTAGACAATGCCCATTTTGTGGTGGCAATCTAAAATTAATTAACTTAAAGATCAGTCCAGGTTGTATATGCTCAATCAATTATAGCATTGCTTCAAGCTAACATTACTATACAGTATACCATACAACATTATACATTTAACTTTGGCAAAATATTGACTAGCATAGCACCAGTAAAGAACAATATTTAAATAGGATAAAAATCAACAACTCCCATGAGATGTTGTGATAGTAAACCACTGAATTATTTGATCACATTTGATTTTGATCAAAATAGGATCAAGATCAACAGTTGTCAAATAGGATCAAAATCAACAGCTCCCATTTTGATCACTGAACTTATACCTGAAAGAAGTGATTCTGATTTTGATCAAAATCAGAAATATAACACTAGTAAACCACTGAATTCTGGAACCTGCTTCCTGTTAATTTAATACGCCTAAAATCATAACAGACAAGGGAGAGGTAAAATTCTATTAATTGATGCAATCCCTAATTCAAGACAAGCGACCTATATCACACAAAGAACCACAAAGAAATTTTCTACAGATTCACAAAAAATAGAGATCACTCACCAATTTCTGCAGATTCGCAAACTTGGAGCTCGAGATTTCCAACTCATCACCATTCCTGAGATCACTCCAACTCTTTCGCCCACCAGTCAAAACCGTTAACCCTAAATTCCTCCCTCTCTGGGTTCCTTACCAACTCTCCCTCTTTCCAACCCTAGCTCTAACGTTAACTTCAACTTTATCCCATGTATCCCATCTCCTGCACAGGTTAGGGTTCTCGAAGAAATTGAGTCAAGCGATGAGCAAACTTCTTTCGACAAGACTATGCTTGTTCCCGCTCTATTACCTTGTTTTTTTCAGGACAGTTTGACTACGAAAGTTGAGGCTACGGGGAAAGAGGTTTCTGGACTATACATGCTCTCACCTACAAAGTTGACGTTTACACAAGACAAGCTGGTTTCTTCTTTGTTTTCAGGTTCACATAAAGGTTTTTTGTGTAACAGTAAAGCTTAGTTGACAACTACTTCTATTGACACTCTAGTCTTATTACATAATAGACTGGGACATGTACCCTCCAAGCTTCAACATTTTGTTGATTTTAGTACATTAGATGTGTCTAAACATTATTGTGAAGCTTGTATATTAGCTAAACGCTAAACTTCCTTTTAAGAGAAATAAAAAGATTGTTAATAAGTGTTTTGATTTGGTACATTTAGATGGTTGGGGTCCATACAAGTTGACAGTAAAAATGGAGCAAAGTATTTCTTAACAGTCCTTGATGATCACAGTAGATGCATATGGACTTTCTTATTCCAGAATAAGGCTCAAGTTTTTAATCTCATAGTTGATTTTGTTACTTTAGTACAAAATCAATTTGGTATTGTGATTAAAACTTTCGGAAGTGATAATGGCACTGAATTTGTGAATAGTCAGTGTTTGAATTTTTTTGCTAGCAAAGAGATTTTGTTGCAAAGGAGTGTACTAGATAACCCACAACAGAATGGCCATGTTGAGAAAAACACAGACATCTATTAGAGACAGCCAGATCTTTGAAGTTAAATGCAGGGTTGCCTATCTCTTTTTGGGGTGATTTAGTACTGACAGCTACAGTGTTGATCAATAGAATGCCTACTTATTTGCTTGACTGGAAGTCTCCTTATGAAGTGTTGATGGGTAAGTCTCCTGACTATAGTCTCTTGAGAGTTTTTGGGTCTTTATGTCATGCTTTGAAGCAAAGAAGAGACATAGACAAACTTCAGGCAAAAGGAAGAAAGTGCATCATGATTGGGTATCCTCCATGGCAAAAAGGATACAAATTGTATGAACTTGCCACTTTGCAAGTATTTGTCAGCAGGGATGTAGTTTTTCTGGAACATGTTTTTCCTTTTAGCACCACTCAAATTAGCCAACCATCTCCACAAACTCAAAATCTTCCCTTGGTAAATCCAGCTTTATCTGATGTAACTTACATTGAGTCATCTGATCCCAATATTTTTATCCCTCAAATTCCCAAATACCAGATAATTCTACATCAGATATTGATCAATCTTCTAATGAGCCCTCACCTATCATAAATGACACTTCTGTTATTCAATCTCTACCACAAGAAACCAATAGAGATCCTCCTTGTGAATTAAGAAGATCTACGAGAGAATCTAAAATCCCAACAAAGTATACTGACTATATATGTCCTAACTTTGCCAAAGATGCCTCATTGTCCAAGTCTTTTCTAACATACCATTGTGACTTAACTGCTTTTTCTCCATCTTATATAGCTTCTCTATTCAATGTCATTAAAAACCCAGAGCCTACGTCCTATACTCAAGCAAAAATTCATCCTTGCTGGCAAGAGGCCATGACCAAAGAAGTCAGTGCTCTAGAAAACAATCATACATGGGTGCTTGTTCCATTGCCCCTTGGAAAGAAAGCTATAAAGTCCAAATGGGTCTATAAAGTTAAATATAGACCTGATGGAACTATAGAGAGGCATAAGGCCAAATTAGTAGTCAAAGGCTACAATCAAATAGAAGGCACATAATATAAGGAAACATTCTCTCACGTAGCAAAATTTTCTTCTGTTAGGACTTTTATTGCAGTGGAAACAACCAAAGGTTGGCCCATACACCAGCTTGACATAAACAATGCTTTTTTGCATGGATTTATAGATGAATAAGTCTTCATGCAACCTCCTTTGGGATATTCTTTGCCATAGAAAGGTTTAGTTTGCATATTAAGAAGGTCATTGTATGGATTGAAGCAGGCTTCCATACAATGGAATGTGGAGTTGACAAAATTTCTTTTACAACAAGGTTTTGTTCAATCCAAAAGGGATTATTCTCTTTTTTTCTAAGACCACTGAGGGTCACACTACTTTGGTTCTTGTTTATGTTGATGACCTTTTTATTGGCAGGAACAAACGATATTGTGATTCAAAGTCTTAAGAGAAGTCTGGATACTGCTTTCACTATTAGGGATGTTGGCTTGATTAGATTCTTCCTTAGCATTGAAGTTGGAAGATCCAAAGCTGGTACAATGCTACATCAAAGAAAATATATTCTAGATATTCTCTCTGACTTGAACATGACAAACTGCAAGCCAACCTCTTTCCCTTTTCCAGCTGGTGTGACTTTGTCTATCAATACAAGGAAGCCTCTACCAAATCCTGAAGCTTACAGAAGATTAGTAGGGAGATTATTGTAATTGGTTTGACAAGGCCAGATATATCTTACTCTACACAACACTTATCTCAGTTTTTAAGCAGTCCAAGACTTCCTCATATGCAAGCAGCTCAACATGTGGTCAGATATCTCAAAGCCACATTGAACACGGGATTATTCTACTCTGCTAAATCTACTTTGGATGTTCAAGCATTTACTGGTGCTGGTTGGAGTGGATGCAAGTTCTCTAGAAGAAGCTTAATTGGTTGTTGCATTTTTCTAGGAGATTCCTTGATCTCATGGAAGACTAAAAAGCAGAAGACTGTATCTAAATCTTCAGTTGAATCTGAATATAGAGCCATGACAGCCGAGGTCTATTGGCTATATGGTTTGCTCACAGATATGCAAGTTCGAGCACACTCCTTGTGCCATTATTGTGTGACAACAAGTCTACACAACATATCTCAGAAAATCCAGTCTTCCACGAAAGAACTAAACACCTTGAGGTGGATTTCCATTATGTTAGAGATCATGTTCATACAGGGTTCCTCAAACTAGTACATGTCACTTCAGCTGACAACCTTACAGATCTCATGACCAAATCATTGGGAGAAAGACCACATCAGTTTTTATCTTCCAAGTTAGGACTTATTCATGATTTAACAAGTCCAACTTGAGGGGAGAATATGAGATATGCTCATTTGCAAAAATACCCTGGGGGGTGGGGGTAACTAACAAAAATGCCCAAAGCATTTTGGATATTACTGCAATATCCAAAATGTATTTTCTTTTCACTTTTCTTTTTGAGTTGGAAAATCAAAAAACAATTATGGGAAAAGGTAAATGAAAATGCAATAACAATATAATAATGAGGTGAAAAAAGAAGAAAAGAAGAATGGAATTCGGCAGGAAAAGAAGAAAAGAAGAAAAGAAGAAAAGAAGAAAAGAAGGAAAGAAGAAAAAGTGTCCAAATCCGTACATGTGTCAGGAATTTTTTAAACAAAAAACGGCTGAATTGGGAAAGCTGTCAGGAACTTCGACGATCAGCCACACAAAATTTCTAACATCCGTACGGAACACTGTTCACCCGTTCCAGAATGAATCTCAGCCATAGAAAAAGTCCAAGGCGCCAGTTTTTCCCGCTTGTTTCTTTCTTTCACTCCATCTTCCTCATTAAAGTTTCTTCATATCCTGTCGGCCATTTGTTTTAATCTCTTGCTTCATTCAATTTTCTTCATATCCTGCCATATAGAAGAAGGAAGGAATGGGTAAGTTTCTATATTAAATGCAAACGGTTTTTGTGTATTAGTAGCAATAAATGACCATGTTTTTTCTTGTTTTGGCTTGTTTAGGTGAAGCATATATCTTCTCCTTAATTTGTGGAGGCAATTGGAAGGTAGAGAATGAGCAATGGGTGTATGAAAACCCTAAAAAAACAAAGGCTTTGATGGTCAATGATGAGATCAAATATGAAGGGCTTCTGAAAATGGTGGAAGAAAAGCTTGCCATAGATGTTAAGAGGTTTGCCTTAAAGCTGACCTACATGCCTCCAAAAAACCAAAATCTTCCTCCTTTCGATATTTGCGATAGTGATGATGTATATGCTTTTTTCTTCTTGAACATGTTAACATGCAAAGATAGAATATGGTCAATTCCTTTGCATTTTGTGCTGGAGCCTATATGTATTGGTTTAGATGAAAACCCTAATGTAATTCCAAAGGAAGAAGAAGAGATGATGGATGTTGAAGGTAGTGCACCTCAACCTTGCTCTCAGACTGAAAATGTTGGTGGACCTTCTTACCATGTAAGAGTCCTAAAGAGAATGTCAGATCACATGCTACACAACATAGTAGATGATAAGCTGAGAGAAAAAGAAGAAGTGTCAGGATCTTCTGATAAGCTCGTCAGGATATCTTTGGAATGTGGAGGGCAATCAAAAAAAGCTAAGAAAGGCATTGAACCTGAGGTTGTGTCACTAATCAGTGACGATGAAGAGGAGGATTTTATTATGTCTGCAACCAAGCGACAAGGTTTGGACCTTGTCAAGCTTTCTGATGTAGAATTTGATGATGATCATGTGAAGGTTGAGGACTATGAATATCTGGGAGGAGATGATGAGGAACATCAACAAGGATCTTACCACTACGATGTTCCTGCTGATATTGAAAATTTGGAGGAAGAAGAATTGTGCTCTAACTCTCAGCCATTGACAATGAAGGTTGGAGATGTCTTTCCAACGAAGGAGGAGGTTCAACGGGCTTTGGTCTCATTTGCTGTGGAGAAATGTGTGAAAATGCGTGTGAAGAAGTCAGATAAGACCACTTATGTTGTGGAGTGCAAAAATGGAGGAGCATGTTCATTTGGCTTTCGTGCTTCAACGAGGGGTGGTAAAGCTACTGGTCCGTGGTGGGTCTGAAGGCTTGAACCAAACCATACATGTGCGATGTTGTTCAGGAACAATCACAACAGACATGCCAATTCATCCTTCATTTCCAAGAGCATTCTTGATAGGTATGTATTGCTTCTGTCTTGTTCAAATATTTAATATGGAGGGATAGAGTGTGAAATGTGTCAGGATGTTTTTGAACACATGTAACAGGTTCAAAGGTCGCAAGGACGCACCAAGGGAAAAAGAGATACAGGCTGTCATGAAAGAGCTAGGAGTCGATACCAGTTATTCCAAAGCAAACCGAGCAAGACAAAAGGCAGAGGACATCACTCGAGGGTCTCCCGAGCAAGGTTATAGTCAACTTCACTCATGGCTTCATATGTTGAAAGAAGTCAATCCTGGATCATATACAAGCTTAATATTGGATTCTCAAAACCGGTTTAAGTACTGTTTCTGGGCATTGGGTGCTTGTATCAGGGTTGTTCCTCACTTGAGAAAGGTAACTTTTTAAACTATATCTTTTATCTGTCCAGATAAATGGTAGTGCGTGGAGGGATAAAGGATAAGGAGTGGAGGGATATGATGTCAGAAAGAATAGATATAATTACCTGTCGGGATATATTATAGATTATGACAGGTTATATGATGTATCAGGTGATTTGTGTTGATGGAGCACACTTGGGAGGGAGATTCAATGACCATCTTCTTCTTGCTACTGCCCAAGATGGAAACAAACAGATCTATCCCTTGGCTTTTGTTGTAGTAGACAATGAGAATAAGGATTCTTGGTCCTTCTTCTTTGAAGAGTTGAAGACGGTTGTTGTAGCAGATAGTGTGGATGTGGTTTTTGTGTCTGATCGTCACCTTGCTATTAAATCCGCTCTGAGAAAAATTTACCTTCTTGCACAACATGGATATTGCATTTATCATATGTTGCAAAACTTCAAGCAAAAGTGCAGTTGGGCAGGTTTGCAAGACCAGTGGTTTAAGGTTGCAAAAGCGTACACCGTAGAAGAGTATAGGACTGAGCTTCAGATCCTTCAAAACAGAACTACAGTTGTGGCAAATCTGGCTCTCAAAGTGCCTCTTGAAAAGTGGTCTAGGGCATATTTCACAGCTGAGAGGTACAACATCATGACTACAAACAATGCATAATGTATAAACAAGGTGTTTAAACAGGGGTGTACCTGGCCTATTGTAGCATTGTTTGATGTTATATTACTTACCTTTTCCACCTGGTTCTGTGAAAGGAGGGAGTCGGCTAATACATGGTGTGAGGTGACTACTAGGGCAGTGACCAAGACCATTGATAATAGGTATGCGGCATCTGTGAGCATGAGCATCAATAGGCTTAGTGATATTGAAGCAGAGGTGACTGATGGAAGGAACAAGTACGAGGTGAATCTTCGCCAACAACGGTGCCAATGCAATGTCTTTCAGAGAGATCGGATTCCTTATAGGCATGCTTTGGCATTAGCAAAGGACATGGGAGTTGACATTTCTACTCTTGTTAGTCACTTGTACACCAACAACACCTTGAAAGAAGTTTACAAGGAAACCATCCATTTGATCCCTCCACCCAACCAATGGGATGTTCCACAATCAGTCTCCTCTCTTCCTTGTTTGCCACCACCATGGAAAAGGGGACCTGGAAGACCAAGGTTGAATAGATATAAGTCTAGGTGGGAGAGGCCCTATAAACGAGTTTCCACGAGATGTGCAAGATGTGGTCTGCCTGGCCATACTCACAACATGTGCTACCGGGCTGCAAGGGGAGGACAGGCAAGTCGAAGACCATAGGATACAAGGGTAAGACAACAAGGTTCTAACTTTTTGGTATGTGAACAATGCTAACTTTTTGGTAAATGAACAATTGTAACATCAATCCCTCCGGAAATGATGTTATATCCTGACAGTACAACGGTTTTATCCTGTCACACTTACTTTCATATGTCATATTATTTTGGGTTGGATGTTGAAATTCTGTTAGTATGAATGTTTAAATGCTTTTTGTGTTTGCTTTGTTAAGTTTTATTTTGTTTTCCCTCCGTCTATTCTGTTTTATGCTGTCACACCTCAAATTTACCATCCCGCCACCTAACTCCACATAATAAATGCAGTCAAATTTGCCTTTACTCTGCACTAACGTCAGTACATGTTTTCAAGAAAAAAGGAGTCAAACACATTTACCTACCCAGAACATTTATTTACCACATTTACTCAGTTTTGGTGAAATTTTTCTTATATATAAAGGCCACGTCGTAGACCCATTTCTCGACGAAAATTACCAAAGAACAAGTTTTTTCATCACAATGAAACGGTCATACGTTCATGGGGACTGCCGTCTATGTATTCCCATTGGTCATGGAGAAAAGTTCTTGAAAGACTTCAAGAACTGTGAAATAACACTTAGAGTTGGACTTCAGACTTGGAAAGTTCTTCTCAAACACCACAACAATGTCTACCGCTTGGGCAAGGGTTGGAGAGCTTTTGTTCAAGACAATAAGCTCAAGTACAACGATGAGTGCCTCTTCGACCTACAAACTGCGGATTCCAATGGTGTCGTGTACGATATTGAAGTGTACAACTATTGATGTTGTCTCATTTCATGTTATTTTGTTCATTTCAGTTTCCTTTTCTCTGTTGTTTCCTTCTATCTTGTATTGTGTTTCCATAAAAGAATTTAATGAATTTGGTATTACTTTCCGTCCACCCTTTCTATATTATCCTGTCATATGTTCACTTTCATCCTGACTAGGATGAATGCAACCACAAACTACAACTTTTAATCCTCAGAAGTCACACTGAAGAAAGATAATTTTTCATTAAAACAGAAGATTAAAGCATAGAAACTGAAAAGCAGACATAATAGTACTTAGATCACAAACTAGAACATATCCCACCACACTTTCCCGGACATCCTGACGAGCTACATAAATTACATAACATTAGAGTCTTCATCTCCATGGTGTGGTATGTCGAGACCCGGGGGTAAGAAGGCACGCCTCCACCTCTTGGTGAGCTCCAAGGGGTGTTCAGCAGTGACAATGAAGATTTTGATTAGAGCAACGGACCTTGCTAGATCTGCAAGGGCATGGGCATCACGTTAGTGCTGCAAGGCTCTTATAGTGTTCCTCCCTCCATGAGTATGAACCATCTCAAAGAAATAATGGTCATGATGCTGGCGGTTGTTGAGGTTCCAAAGCTGTCCTCTTAGCCAATTGATGTCCCTCACACTATCTGCCGCTGCATCCCAATCTTCGGAAAGACCACCTTCATAGATGCGGCTCGTCACACTGGCCATTCTTCCGCTGCTAGGGACAAGGGAGCCACCATGGTAAACTTCACTATAGACTCTTGTGAAATCCATAACGCGATCCATATTTTTGATAATTTATGGACTGAGAGCATGACAATATTCGGTAGGAAACTATGCTATTTATAGACTTCAAGTGTAACACAATTGCATATGACATGAATTATTTTAAGAGGTGTCAAGATTCATAATACAGATGTACATGCATTTCCTTATAAACTCTCAATATTCAGAAACTGAAATCCAGATACTTTCACTACATAAACTGGTTCACAATGCATATGACATGAATTATTTTAAGTGGTGTCAAGATTCATAATACACATGAAGAAATGAATCTACATAAACTGGTTCCACTCCTCAATGCACATAAGCTACACAAAAACTAACTGCAAGTGTCTGGACACAGACAACATGATGTCAGGACAAAGATAACTGTATGCCCGGACACAGTAAGGAGTATGATAGGATAACCCTAAACAATAATCAAAGTATTCACAACTTTGTTCTCAACTCCAATTACAGGTGAAAATTCCTCTGGGAGAATGTCAAATTTACATGCAATTGCTTCGGTCAACCCTAAATTCACCAATTTCACTCATACACTCGAATTCGAAATGAAAATATCACAAAATTCACTTACATTCTCATTGAAAGGCAAAGGCTCCATTGTTCTCCATTTGTCCAACAGAGTCAATACCTCCTTTTTCTTTTGGGAGACTGGTCTCTCCACTTCCCCCGACGACCCCTTCTTGGATTTGGGGGTTTTCTCCGTTTGCCTCTTCTTTCTCCCTAGAGACTCTCCCTTGGAGTCTCTCTTTCTCTTCTGGGCTGCGGGGGGTGCTGAATCTCTGGTCACGGGGGCCATAACTTGAGAGAGAGAGAGTGGCCGGACAGAGATTCGGAAAAGAAAGACGGTTGTGAGAAACGGGCGGTTGCCGGAGAGGTTGAGGGCGGTTGAGAGTTGAGAGTGAAAATGGTGAAACTGTGAAAATGGGAGAAGAGAGAAGACGATGGGAGTGAAATGGAGAAGAGACAAAGACGAGAGAGAGAAATGGGTAAGCTGGGATTGAAAATGGGTAATTGCAATTAATTTAGCCTAATGCTACTTAAGTGGGTTAAGAAGCAGTTAAGGAATTAATTGGTAAAAAAACCGTAACTTCAAACATTTGTATTTTTTTTTTTTTAATTTCTGAATATTTTATTATTTATTATTTTGATTTTCCTTTTCTATATTTTTTCTTAATATTAGAATTTTCTTTTATTTTTTATTTATTATTTTGAATTTCCTTTTTCTTAATTTCATATAATATTAAAATAATCATTTCAGTTAAAAAAATAAAGATAAATGAAATTATAATAAATCTTTTTTTTTAATAGGAAAAATATTTTTTTGGACTATTATAACCCTCATATGAATATTACAGTAATATCCACATTAAATTGAGCATATGTGTAATAAGAGTTCAAAAACTTGGCCATTTGCGCCGTTAATATCATATGAGATATTATAAACTATGTAATATGGTTAGATAGACAAAGGTATTTTAGTCTTTACTCCTTGTCCTATATAAGCAAATTCATGTCTCGGTAACAGATTACTAAATTCAATTGTATTGAATCAATTTCTTTACTCCAAATTATCTCTTTCGCACCTAAGATCTTGCTCACTCAAGATCTTCTCAGCAACTCGTTTTCTACTTGTTATGTTCATTTTGTGAGGATACAACATGATCATATAGATGTTCAACACATCGGTATTTAGGATGAACTAGATCTCAAAAGTGGGAACAACTGACTCAGAGCCTTGCATTGCTTGATAAAGAAGGCGAGCAATGATACTCCTGTACGGATCATTCTCTCTTTTCTTCTTCAGATATGAAATGCATCTCTCAACCTCACACTTGACTTCTAAATACATTTCCTCTGCCTTTTCTCTCTCACCCTCTTCATTCTTTATCCCTGCAAAGCACAAAACACATATATGAATGTTAAACATGTTCTATTCACTTAGTATATATTACATTCGATCAAAAGTAGTAGCTAATTAATCACCTGTTGTGTCAAATGTTTTGCCAAACAAGAAATAGAAACGCCCAGGAAGTTTAGGCACCACTCCTGGAAAATGCCCGTTTTGATTTCCCACTTCACCTTCCATCTCAGTCCTGCCATCACATACAATTTAATTGCATCTCTTTTTCAGTATATGTGATAATACAACAAGGTTGAGCGTACTGTCACCACTCATCTGCTTAGGCGTACTAGTCGTCTCACCATAGCCTAGTTGCATATTGTGTAAAGGGATGTCATTATAATTTTTTGATCCTTACGCCGATGCATAGCTTGGAATTTAGGATTTGAGCTTTTTGTGTCGGTTTTCAGCTTTGTGCTGTTACCATTTTGATCTACTCTGCGGAGTATATAAATCCTTGCCTTATATATATTAAATTTACCTTCTTCAAAAATAAAAAAATAATACAACAAGTTTAAGGTACCATGATTTTGTTGAAAAAGTATCTACAATACCTCAATCTAGCATTTTGAGTTGTTGTTGTTTGGTTTAGATGTCTGAGGTAAGGAATCTTCATTTGGTCCTTGTAGTCCAACACTAACTGTAACAAAAAACCAAATTCTCAAACTGCAAATGCATCACTATACTTTGTGCAAAATGCTTAATGATTACTTACTTCACAAACATCATCTTCACCGACAACACCAAATGGAACAATTTTGGCTCCAAATCTAGCAGCCATCCTGACAAATTCAGATCTATCTGGCCAAAATAACTTATATTCCTCACCCTATAAAGAAATCAAGCAAATTAAGTTGTAACTTCAAATATGTGAGTTGAGATAGTATGTAGATCGAAAAGGCGACCTTATGATGAAGAGCTTCACGCATTCCTCCAGGAAAAAGTAGAATGTATGATTTGGAAGAAAGAAGTTTGTATAAGTTAGTTGGCGAGACGGGAACGGCACCCATAAGTCTGTGTGAATCAAAAATAGAAGTCTGTACGCTGTTTTCAGTCAACTTGTCAAAAATCATAGGATGTGCTAGACCCCTCATCACAACATTTCTCTCATCAAAAAAGCTACCAGTAAGAGGATATATTTCAAGTGCTAACAACATATGATAACCTACAAATATAACAGGTCCTTGTTGAGGAATTCCCTCAAAACCTCTCACGATCTTCCCATTATCCAAAGTCGAGAGCATGACTGGGTCAGTAGCCGCATCGATCCACCTGAATCCTTTACGTATGGCATGAAATTCTGATCTTGTTGGTGGTATGTAATCATGAACATAGTCATGGAATTTCGTGTGTCGATAAAAGCTTGTAGCTTTGATTATGGATGCTAAATCTGTATTCTGCTCCTGCAAGATCAAAGCGTACTTGATCATGTAATTAAATAATAGAATACAATACAAGTCTTATTGATTTATTTATACCAGAAACAGGAAATGGTTGGCGTCATTGAATGTTCGAATCTCACATCTTGGCATGTGCTCACGCTTTGGTAGAACTCTGAAGATCCTTTCAGCTTCGTTTTTGCTTGGTAGTAGTTGATCCCTTCCACTGAAAAACAGACACAATGCATTTTAAATGAGAGATTTAATGCATTATTTGGAGAATCCAAACAGACCATCAACACTTTAGAAGAGAAAAAAACGTGAAGAACCTGGCTAGTATTAATGTCTGAGCTTGGCAAACATGCAGACGTGAATTCGCATAACTTGAAGCTGATTTGATCATCTCTAACTTCCATAAAAGAGTCTCTCTTGGTAACATCTCTGCCAGGATCTGACAGTAGTGGATATTAGTGTTTAAAAAACAACCAGGCGGGTTAATCATTCAAAAAGAAGATGTACAAAGTAAAAAAAGGAATCGGTCATACTGAATGATAAGATGACAACAGGGCAAGGCCTTGAGATAGCTCTGCAGCTATTCGTTGTAGATGCAGCGCAACTTCGAAAAATTCACCTGGAATTTAAACATCAGGTAAAGTTTCATACGTACAACAACAGAATTTGATCATAACCATGACAGCAAGAAGAAAAAAAAGACAATCAGACCTGATATGATGCTCAACAAATGTGGCAAACAATCAGAAAGTTGGGCAGGCAGGTTTTCAATTACAGGCAGTAAATTCTGCAGAGGCGAATTACAATAAGAGGTTCCTGCAGATACATAAATCAAACTAAGAATACGAAAGCCAATACATCAGAAGATAGAAAATCAAGAAAGAGTGAAGGTTTTACCTGGATTTGCCAAAATGAGAACAATATCTAGATCAGGGTTACGAGCTGCAACGACTATTGCTAAGCAAGTTCCAACTGATTCTCCAACAAGATATATTGGCCTGCCCTTTAACTTCTCATTTTCAGACTTCACAGTTTCCTCAACCAGCCGAACCAAATCTTGAAACGGAGTTCGATCCATGACTGGTATATGTAAGCACCATATATCAAAAAGCCTTCATATCGAAGAAGGAATATCAGAACCAGCAGAAGAAGGGAGGGTAAAATATAATTTAACCTCTATTACTAAGAAAAGTGTACTAACTTTCCAAGTTTTTGATGCTGTAAGATAAGTCCCAGTCCAACACCATCAAGCCCTGAAATTTTGAATAAGATAATTAATCAAGGAGTCTATATATAGAAGCAAATAAATATGAAATAAGCTTATGTGCACATACTGAACCTTAAACTATAGTTTAGAGCTTAACTTAAATCCATTCACAACCCAACTCAAATGGACTCGAAATCCAAAACAAACATAAACTTGAAATGACCAAACCCAGGTTATGCCACTATCCAAAATGACCGAGACCATTTCTATTTAGCAGCCCCCAAAGTCTTCATTTTTTTATCAAGCAAAATAACTGGTTAGAGTATTGTACTACCGTTAATAAGTTCATCACAAACCAACAAGCATGTGGTCGGGTGGTAAGGGACCCCAACCATCCAACATGAACTCTCAAGTTCGAGACTTGGTGGAGGTTAAAAATTGTTTGTTGGGAGAGCCACTCACGCAACTCGAACTCTAAATGTAAGGTTAGTAGGGGAGTCCCCTAACCGTTGAACTAGAGTGGGAAACCAAAAAAAAAAATAAGTTCATCACAATTTCAGTAAAAGAAAAGTAACAATATAATTACTAAAAAGAAAAATAATACTCCCTTCGTTAAATGTCTGTATGATTTCTAAAACAAATTAATTAAGGAGTAAAATAGTAGGATAAAATTTGTATAATGACATCTATTTGTAATAAATGTTAGCTCCAAAAGTATTTATGAGAGGAAGTATAAATTTGTCCAATTGGTTTACGTTTGTTCAAGTGTAAACAAGTTGGTTAGAGTATTGTATGGGAAACTAACCAGGTAGATAGAGAAGAAGAGGTGATTCTTCCAACTGGAAACGACACTCCAATGGCGAGAACCACCTCGGGGAAGAACCACCATTGGATGAACGGATCAAAACCTTTGCTTGATCAAAGTAATCCTTCAGACTCATCCTCTCCTCTTTTAATTCTTTCGATTTCTTCTTCTTCTTCTCTAACGGACCCGTTTCTGTAGCAGAGCATGATCTGATAGCTTTAAATGGCTTTCTCGGTGCGACAAAAATGGTGGAGGATTTAAGCGACGGAAGCCATGGAAATGGGTGAGTCGACTTGTAAGTGTGGAGAGGACAGCCTTTCAGATTTGATGTGGAGGAAGTCATTGCAAACATTTGACATGGCAGGTTTTTGATCGATCACGTTCTTATATTGTTATTAGTACCCTCTTATCAGAGAATCGATTGAA
Organism: Oxyria digyna; assembly: GCA_029168935.1. Taxonomy (NCBI): domain Eukaryota; kingdom Viridiplantae; phylum Streptophyta; class Magnoliopsida; order Caryophyllales; family Polygonaceae; genus Oxyria; species Oxyria digyna. The sequence goes on from JAPVLV010000005.1 coordinate 5,027,295, forward strand.
ATTGTTTTTTTTTCTTAACAATTATGGCAAATGGATTAAGATCTAAGTAATCCAGCAGAGTTAAGTTAGCTGTAGCTGCTATTGTGATCTGGATTTTGATGAGGAAGCCGTAAAATCCAAGTCGTCAATAAAAAATTTAAGCTTTCAAACTTGGAATTCAATCCAACTCACGTGTGATTTTTCATACATAAACTAGAAGAGGACCCCGCGCGGAAAAATTACAGATCTTTTGCGTACGGCTTATCGTTGTTAAATAGGCGTTCAAAAACTGAATTTACACTAATTATTTTCACAATCTTACAATGAAACAATATAAACTCAACAAAGTTAAATTTGTAAACAAATCAATCAAGAAAATGATAAATGATTTCTTTCGACGAAAAAAAAGAGTCCCACTAGCTCTAAATAGACCATATGAATACATCAATGTTCATGCACAATTTGTTTCTTTAATATAAAAGGTTGAGCAACACGTCTTAAACGAAAGGAAAAGTGTCATGTAATAATACTTGTTAAAATGATAAATGAGAATGAATGTGGAGTCTTGGATCAAGAGAGATCCAAGAGCCCATATGATGACACGTGACACCCCTTGTCACCACCGCCGGACCACCTCCGACCACCGCCGGACCATCTTTGGGCCTCGCCGGAATAAAATTGTCACAAAGATGTATAAAATTGTTCACAAATATTACAAAATTATTTACTACTAAATGTTCATCACGTTGTTCATAAATGTTCATCACAATGTTCATAAATGTTCATTTGTACATACTCTACTGAATGTTCATCACATTATACTTAAAAGTTCACCAACTGAATGTTCATAAGTCATAACATTCTACTTAAATGTTCACCAATTTTTTATGAAGATTAAGTGTTCATAAATGTTCATCACAATGTTCATAAATGTTCATTTGTACATACTCTACTGAATGTTCATCACATTATACTTAAAAGTTCACCAACTGAATGTTCACCTAAATGTTCATTTGTACATACTTTACTGAATGTTCATCACATTATACTTAAAAGTTCACCAACTCAATGTTCACCTAAATGTTCATCATCTCATACTTAAATGTTCATCATCTCATACTTCAATGTTCACAAGAATTTAATAAAATGTTCATTAGCCAAAGTTCATTACAATCGACTTAAATGTTCATCATGTTGTATATAAATGTTCATCAAAATGTTGATAAATGTTCATCATCTCTTACTTAAATGTTCATCAAACATCACTTTAATATAATTTCGAGTAGAAAAACACTTGATCTTCATCAAAAATTACCTAAATGTTCATCATCTCATACTTAAATGTTCATCAAACATCCTTAAATGTTCACAAGCATTTAATAAAATGTTCATTACTCAAAAGTTCATTACAATTAGCTTAAATGTTCATCACGTTGTTAATAAATGTTCATCAAAATGTTTATAAACGTTCATTTTGATATACTCTACTGAATGTTCATCACATTTTAATTACATATTCACCAACAGAATGTTCATCACATTATAATTAAATATTCATCACATTATAATTAAATGTTCATCACATTATATTTAAATGTTCACCAATTTGAATTAGACTTAAATTTTCATTTATTTTTATACTTTAACTTTTTCATTTATTATTGGACCACCGCCGGACCTCCGCTAGACCGTCGCCGGACCTCCCCCGGACCGTCGCCGGACCTCTACCGGACAACCATCGGGTGGTCGCCGAGAAGTCATCGGGTGGTCGTCGGAAGGCCTCCGGACCACCACAACTACCCCCACTACAAGTGGAGGTAGCTAGTTTAATCTAAGTCATTGGATGCCAAGACATCCAATGGCTTAGATTCATTCTTATTTATCTCTATAAGAGGGTTTATTATGGGATTCACACCCTAAACGAAAACGATAAACTTGTTGATATCAAGAAAACTTGTTGATTCAAACTTTGCACATCGAATTGCCGTACTTCCCAACGAAAACGATAAACTTGGGAAGGGATGATCCATCGCCGATTCCCACTAAGTTAGACCCTGAGTAAGGAAGCATTTGGTGTTGAAGGTGACTGAGACCTGGAGTGAAATGGTGAGAGGCGACAGTGTCCGGGAACCAACTCGGAGTGGTGAGCTTGAAGGCTTGTTGGTGGCGACGCTTGGTAACTTTGATTAAACATGTGGTAGCAACTCATAGCGGAATGCCCCGGTTTGCTGCATACTTGACATATATGACGCGTACCAGGCTGACCGGGAGAATTTGGTTGGAGGAGTGGGAGGCCGACTGCCGGAGTAACCGCCTCTGTTTCCTCGACCTCTGTTTCCTCTGTTGTGATGGCCAATGTAGCCTCCCTTGTGACCCCGATTGTTGAATGAAGGAGTTGTAGTGAAGTCAGCAGTAAGAGAGGGAAGAAGTCCCTTGGTTTGATTTGTATGATGACTCAACCGGGAATCGTGGTTGAGAAGGAATGATAGAACCCGGTGCCGGAGGGAAGAGTTTGTTGGGTCGAGATAGAAGTGACGACTGAGTCGAACTCGGTTCTCATCCCCGCAAGGATATAGATGACAAATTCATCATCACTGATATGTTGGCCTGCAACAGCAAAGTGAGAGACCTAGGATCTGGAATTGTTGAAATAGGTAGACACATTGTCACTGCCCTTCTTTAGTGAGGCTAACTGGAGGCGCGTCTGGACGACGTGAGCGCTGGATCTGGCAGAAAAGAGGTCTCTGAGAAGAACCCAGATTTCATGAGAGGTGCGGCATTCAGTCAGTTGAGCCAGAACAGGTTGCGAGAGGGAGGATGTGAGGATCGCAACCACAAGTTGGTCCTTAGTGACCCATGCTCCGTGAGCCGGGTTTTGTTCGCCGTCGAGAAGGAGAAGAGGTCGTGCAGGTTGTGAACCTTCAATGTAACCATGGAGAGAGTGAGCTCTTAAATAGGCATAAACTTGGGTTTTCCAAAGTGGATAGTTTTCAGTGTCAAGCTTTACATTGATGAAGCTTGCAAAAGAGGTGAGGGGAGGTGAGAAAGAAGGAGTTGTGTTTGTTTGAGGTACAACTATGGTATTGTTTGGGTTTATGTTTGGCAAGAGGGTTCCCATGGTGTTTTGGGTATTTTGGGAAGAAGAAAGTCGTTAGGGACGTGTGTCCTTTTGAGACTCTGATATCATTCTGCAGTATGAGGAAAATCATTCTTAATTTCATTGACTGGAAAGGTTGTCCATTACATAGTATATATAGCAGACTAAGACAAATGGAAAGTTGTCACATGGCATGTACAGGAAGGCTCTAGAATACATAATATAGGACAATAATAACACGATAGAGAGTTATGCTCTAGTACAAAACCAGGTGTTTTGGGTGCATCGTCTGTCTGAACCCCTCAATAGGAAGCATTCTCAAGAAATCCAAGGAATGTGATGACATGATGAGAATAGCCTTTTTCCGAGCACTAGGGTTGTACCGACTCACCAACTCTATCTCTACCATATCAAAGTACAATGAAGCCAACTTTTTCTTAGGGGGGTGGTTGATATGTCACGACAAAGATCAATAGGATTGTAGTTACACAAATTCCTAAAACTGTTCAAAGTTAACTCACAGGCAAGGCCCAAGTCAAGGACGCTACAACGGCGAAGCAATATGTTTTTGAGACCAAGGGACTGAAGTCTCGAAGCAACAAACGCATATTCAGAAGCATCTTGCGTAGTGTAAACAACAAAGCCACCAAAACCGAAGGGCAATGTTGCACAACGCCACTGGCTAATCACAAAACCAGCAACACTAGCCACAATATAGATTAAATTTTTTGCTTACAATCACTTTTATGTATGTATTTATATATCATCAAGTAAAATTTTCATATATATTAGTGACATTGAATTTTCAACAAATTGACTTAAATGATGCCTCAATGATAGATTTTTATTTTATTTAAAGAAAACAAAATAAAAATTAGCAGAAGGAGAAACACATGTCTCCGCTCAAAATTTGTCAAGTGACTCAATTTTTTATAAAGACATGACTTCACAATATTATATATAATAGATGATTTATTGTATTTTGTACACAACGTGGGACTATGCACATTTTTCCGTCCCTCTTTTTCTGGTACACAAATTAAGGTGTGTTCGGGAGTAGACAATAATATATTATAATGAGCTTATTCTTGAAAATGGATTATTCGGTATAGAAAAGCTATAAATAGCATACTCTAGAATGAAAAGACATGTAGAGAGATTGTCCTTAAGAGAATGACATTTATAGATAATTTACCGAGCATTAATTATGAATTTTAAGTTATTATAATAAATAAATTATAAGTAATAAGGAATCAAGTGCTGAACGAGGCCTTAGAGTTTACAGCATAAAATAGACTAAAAATATACTAAAAAAAATGATTTATGGTAGTTTGTACACAACGACGAGTCTTAGAAATATAATGGATTTATAGTTACTGCTTTTTAATGTGTATAATAAAACAAAATTTATTAATAATAGTATAAAACAACTTTAAAAATGTTTATTCAGAAGTTTATACGTTTTCCGCTCGATTTCTGGATTTTGCAAAACCGAGCCGGACAACGGAGGTTTATTTGGTTTCAGTATTAAAACATGAGATTTGGTGCTATTAAAAATCGTCAACAAGTCTTAAAAACGAAATGAGAACACTTCACAGATTATATGTTAATGTTCATATTTTGGATTGTAATGTTCATAATCTGGACGATAAATTGTGTGCGAGTGACGCGGTGACATTCTTGTAATTATTGTGAACTTTGATTTTTTTTCCTTTTCTTAAAATGAACTGAACGGACATGGTCGTCAAATTATAAATATTACCACCCAAATTATGAACATTAATTTATCATCTATAAACGCGAAAATTTCACATTTTGTTTTTTAAGAGTTAGGCTGTGTTTGCAAAGCCACATAAAATAGTTAGATAACTAGTTACTTGTTGAATTAAACATTGTTTGGTGGGTCAATTTTAACTAGTTACTGGTTACTAAACTAGTTTAAAGCATAAACTAGAAAAAACAAAGGGTCAAACTAGTTTCTCCTAATTACTCACTTTTTATTGACAAAAATAACCCTACTTTCTTAGCAATTTACAAATGATATGGTATATAAAATTAGAATTGGAATTAGGAACATGATTAAAATTAGAATGTGTCATGGTATAGGTGGATAACATTGATTTTCTTTACAATTGATGTGAATTTAATGTCCGTTCCCGTTCGTAATTGAACCAAAAAAAATAGAAGTTAGAGAGTTATTTATATATTGCTATTTTAATTGAAGAAAAGTTTATCAATACGAAATGGATTCACAAAGTTTGCAAAGCTTAACGAAGGGTTCACACTTCAGTTGGAACCACGTTGCTACTGATTTTACGAAAGAGTCTGAAAAGAAATGCACTAAAGAACCAAGTTGGTATATACTACCATATAAGCCTTGCAATTTTTTAAGCTGATAAAACGAATAGGTTAACGCACTTAACGTTGGTATAATAGTTTGTTCAAATTAATAGGGTCTACGTTGGTGTTCAACACAATTTCACCACGAGCAGAGCCTGAAAAATGGGTCATTCGGAAAGGGCCACTAAAATAACAAATGGAAATAGGCTAAAATTTTAATCCAAGTAACTTGTAACTAGTTAATAGCATCCAAACGTAGTTTATCATTTTTTAACAACTTAAACTAGTTTAGTAACTAGTTATCTAACTTAAACTAGTTCAGTAACTTAAACTAGTTTAGTAACTAGTTTAACAAACACAACCTTATTCTCACCCTAACTTTTCTCTCATTAGAAATGATTATCTCAAGATCATCAACCCAAAATAGGTGTGATCTTACATGAGTAGTGTGAGATTAACTAGATTCGAATCAGATTACCATAAACTAGCATAAAGAACTGCATGCAGAAAGTAAATGACTCAAGGAGTTGTTAACGAGGTTCGGACTCAGCCTATTCCCCGTGGCCTCAAGATTGATGGCCAAATCCACTAAGTAGGTCATAATCTTACAAGAGAGCAAAGCTCGAGGTTCAGATCAAATACACAGAACAGAGACAACAAGAATCTGTAAAACAAGAGAAGAGAAACTCCCTAAACCACGCGTGTGACCAGATCTCCTCCAGACCTCAACCCGTCGAGAATCTGCAAGCTTCACCACTCGTCAAAGGCCTCCAACTTCAAGCAAGAACACAATCTACACGAAGTTATCTCTAGAAGCAAAAGCGTTGCTTCTGTCAAGATCAAGCTCTCGATCCACAGTCAAGAACACTCAGGAAAACCCAACCCTAGGAGAAGCTCTCTTTCACAGATGGAGGCGGAGAAGGAGAATGATTCTGATCAGAGAGAAGCACCACGGGTTGAGAGCTTATATACCTCAGCCCAACAAGTACACGCGGAGCCCCAGCAACCTCAGACGGGTCGGGTCGAGCATCTGGGCCACAACAGGCTTCTGGGCTTCAAATAGTGGACTAAGCCCATTTACAGATTGCAGCCCAAAACCTGAACTACGTATAATGATCTGAACATAATACATAAGGATTGATCATCAACAAACATGATAATCATCCATTACAATTTGCCCTCTTGATTGTCATGAAACCTACTCAGCCTAGTTCTAACTGTAACACACAGCCGTACTAAACTAGGAGTGAATTCTGGCATATCTACCATCGTCGGCCAAGGCTCACACTCCATCATGGGCAGCTGCAAATATGCAGGAAGTCCCTACAAAATGCAAACTTGTCAGCTGTAACAATTTTAGTACCAAAATCTGCAGGATTTAAGTCACCCTTAATCTTAGTAACAACTATCTGCTTCTTTTCAATCAGATCTCTAATAAAATGATGCCTCACATCAATGTGTTTAGACCTTTCATGATAAACAGGGTCTTTACATAAGTATAAGGCACTCTGACTATCCATGTGTAAAACAGGTACATAAGTGGCACACTGGATTTCATTCAATATCCCAGTTAGCCATATGGCTTCTTTAGCCGCTTCAGTAGCAGCTATGTACTCTGCCTCTGTAGAGGAGAGTGCCACAACTGACTGTTGCTGTGCCTTCCAGGAAATGCAATTCCCAGCCCAGGTATAAAAGTAGGAAGTAGTAGACTTTCTAGTGTCTTTGTTACTAGCATAGTCTGAATCCACATAACCAAATAACTCATCCCTAGCTGTATGCTCACCGTACACTAGACACAAGTCTTTGGTCCCACTAATATACCTTAGAGCATATTTCATAGCCAACCAGTGGTCATTACCTGGATTAGACATGAACCTGCTCAATACACTGATCGAAAAAGCAAGATCTGGTCGTGTACACAACATTGCATACATTACAGATCCCACTGCCACATCATAAGGCACACTAGACATTTGCTCTATCTCTTTAGGATCAATAGGACAACTATTCTTACTTAGCTCCAAATGCCCTCCTAAGGGTATAGAGGTAGGCTTTGAGTTATCCATACTGAATTTATCCAGAACTTTCTGAACATACTCAGTCTGAGATAACCTCATGAGCTTACTCTTCCTATCTCTAACTATTCTAACACCTAGAATCATTTGGGCAGGACCTAAATCCTTCATATCAAAGTGTAACTTTAAGTCTCTCTTAACACCAGAAATTAAAACTTTAGAGTTACTGATAAGAAGAATGTCATCCACATAAAGAAGCACATACAAAGGAGAACTAGTCTTAACACCCTTAAAATAAAGACAGGTGTCATAACTGCTTCTGTGAAAACCTAATTGTTTCATGCAAGCATCAAATTTTAAGTTCCATTGTCTAGGTGATTGTTTCAACCCATAGATAGACCTTTTTAATAAACAAGCATGGTCATGATTTTTAATGTCAATAAAACCTTTAGGTTGTTTCATGTAAATTGTCTCATCCAATTCACCGTGTAAGAAAGCAGTCTTAACATCCATTTGTTCTAGTTCCCAGTCAAACATAGTGCACATAGCAAGCAAAAGTCTCATTGTCTTATATTTAACCACAGGTGCAAATATGTCATTGTAATCTATGCCTTCTCTTTGGGTAAAACCTTTGGCTACTAACCTAGCTTTGTATCTGGGAGGATCCTTAGAACTATTACCCTTTTTTATTTTGTAAATCCATTTACAATCAATGAGCCAAGCATTTTCAGGTTTGGGCACTAAAGTCCAAGTTTTATTAGTCATCATAGAGTCTATTTCATCATTCATAGCACTAAGTCATTTCTTAGACTCAGAACACCTAGCAGCTTGCTCATAAGTATCAGGGGTATAGCTATTATTTATCACATTAGCAGTCATGAAAGCATAGTCAACAAGACCAGTACACATAGCCACAACCTCAGCATTATTCACAGAGAATTTTTTATTTGGAATTCTAAGTCTGGGGGCTCTATCTCTGGTTAATTGATATTCATTTAAGTCATGCACATTATTAGAGTTATTATTATTCTCAGACACTACAGTGTTATCATTGTGCACATCAGAATATAATGGAATATCAGTGATAGAGGGGGATACTTCCCTGATTCCTTCCCCTAAATGTTGATGGTTGTTGTTTGTGTCACTCTCAGCTTCCAGGCTGGTTTTATTTGAGTCTGGTTCAGCTGCTCTTGAATCTTCTTCAGATTCATTCTGACTCATGGAAGGATGTCCTAGGTCGAACTCCTCCTCTCCTGGGACTTCCCTTGGTCCTTTTGGTATGTAGAATTGGTTTCTTGTCACCACTTCTACACTCTCTGCTTCTTTGGTACCTGTACTCTTGGATGCAGTTGTTAGAATGTTTTTATAATGAAAATCTTTTTCATTAAATGTTACACTCCTAGACAAGATCACTTTATAGCCATGAGGTTGAATTATAAGCAACTTATATCCTTTTACTCCCTCAGGGTAACCTAACATTATACATTTCTGAGCTCTTGGTTTTAATTTTCCTTGAGAAATTTGTGAGTAGGTAGTACAACCAAATGGTCTCAAATGAGATATACTTAGTTTTCTGTCAGTCCACATTTCTTGAGGAGTTTTAAATTCAATAACAGAAGAGGGTGCTCTATTTATGAGGTAGGAAGCTGTGTTAACAGCTTCTCCCCACAAGGAATGTTTTAATCCTGAACTTATTAGCATGCATCTAGCCTTTTCTAATAAAGTTCTATTCATTCTTTCTGCAATGCCATTTTGTTGGGGTGTTCCAGGCACTGTTAAGTGTCTTTTGACCCCTTCTTGAGTACAGAAATCATTAAACAAGTGATTACAAAATTCAAGGCCATTATCTGTTCTAAGGCACTTTAGTTTCAAGTCAGATTGTTTTTCTACAGCAGATTTCCAGTTCTTAAAGGCAGAGAATGCTTCATCCTTAGTTTTTAATAAGTAAATCCACACTTTCCTAGAGTAGTGATCAATAAAAGATATAAAATACCTCTTACCACCTACTGTACTTACCTGAGCTGGACCCCACAAATCGGAGTGCACATACTCCAGGGGTTTGCTGGCTACATAAGAAGATCTAGAAAAAGAATTATTAGTTTTCTTTCCAAAAATACAATCTTCACAGAAAATTAGGTCCACTGTTTTTTTTATCAATTAAACCATGTTTGTACAGATAATTCAAGCCTTTATTACCTATGTGTCCCATTCTGTTGTGCCAAGCTTTTGTCTGGTCTAAGGTCAGACTATTATCCATTTTGGAGAGATTTAACTCAGGTGTAGTTATAACATGGTACAACCCACCCCTTTTAATTCCCTTAATAAGAGTTGTCCCATTTCTGATGACTTCCCTTATACCATTATGAGTAATAATTTAACACTTAAGGTCATCAAAAACTGACTCAGATAACAAATTCCTTCTTAATTTTGGAACCCACCTAACATTTTGAAGAATCCTAACCTTTCCATCAAACATGGTTAGAGGGACTTTACCTAATCCTTTAATAGCTAGAGCACTGTGGTCTCCTAACATAACTTTCCCTCCATCACACTCAGTTAAGGAGCTAAAGAAGTTTCTGTAAGGAGTGGCATGCATAGTGCAGCCAGAATCAAGTATCCAGTCATAATCAACAGGGGAATCACAACACATAAGCACTTCACAATTTTCATAATCCTGAGACTCAAGTAAAGAAGCAGAGTTATCATGACCTTCCTTATTAGACTCATCTCTTTTCTTTTTATGACAGTCTTTAATAAAGTGGCCAGTTTTGTTACAGTAGAAGCACTTTCTCTTCTTATCACTATCAGAAGAATTTGAAGGCTCATATCTTTTTTCTTTCTTGGTCTTAAACTTCTTCTTATTCTTACCATTCATCATAAGAGCCTCAGCTTTCACCTCAGTCTTTTTGTCAGAATTTTTAGTTCTAAACACTTTTAAGGTTTCATTTTTCTCAGTAACAGAGTCTATGATCTTTTGTGTAGTCAAAGTTTCATTACTATACTGAATCACATCCTTAAAGTTATCAAACTGAGAGGGTAAAGAATTAAGAAGCAAGACAGCTTGGTGAGTTTCTCCTATCTTATCATTACATCTTTCTAAGTCTTGAGTCATCCTAAGATACTTATCTAGGTTATCACTCAAAGTCAGATTAGTATCCATTTTGAAAGTGAATAATCTGCAGAGCAAAGAAATCCTAGAGGGTAAAGACTTAGTAAGATAAAGAGCTTCTAAAGCATCCCAGAGAGATTTAGTGGTAGTATGATTTACCACTTGTCGAGTCACATCATCAGATAACCTTATGAGGATCTCTGAATGGGCTTGTTCATCCATCTCCATCCTTCTAGCAGGAGAGGTTTCTGCAAGGTAGTCTTGTTTGATGGCTTTGCTACACTTTTCCTTTACCAGTATAACTTTCATCTTGACTTGCCACATTGAAAAATCTGTGGTTCCATCAAAAGATTTCATCCTAATGTTGTTATCTCCCATAGTTTTATTTCCCCTGAAACCAAACACACAAGTAAGTTTCAAGAATAAGAATAAAACAGAACAACAAGGAAGAAGGAGTAGCAAATCTTGAAACAAATAATAGCAAGATTTGCAGATCCTAGGTCCAAATCACACAGATCAAGACTAACACAGTCACAGAGATAATCTGAATCAATAAATGCTGAAGCAATGAGCCAAGATCATTCACAGAGCAATGATAGTACCTAATTATGCAAATATCTACACAAATCACACAAGATTTCAGATATAGCAGTAATCAAGAAACCTGGCTCTGATACCAATCTGTGAGATTAACTAGATTCGAATCAGATTACCATAAACTAGCATAAAGAACTGCATGCAGAAAGTAAATGACTCAAGGAGTTGTTAACGAGGTTCAGACTCAGCCTATTCCCCGTGGCCTCAAGATTGATGGCCAAATCCACTAAGTAGGTCACAATCTTACAAGAGAGCAAAGCTCGAGGTTCAGATCAAATACACAGAACAAAGACAACAAGAATCTGTAAAACAAGAGAAGAGAAACTCCCTAAACCACGCGTGTGACCAGATCTCCTCCAGACCTCAACCCGTCGAGCATCTGCAAGCTTCACCACTCGTCAAAGGCCTCCAACTTCAAGCAAGAACACAATCTACTCGAAGTTATCTCTAGAAGCAAAAGCTTTGCTTCTGTCAAGATCAAGCTCTCGATCCACAGTCAAGAACACTCAGGAAAACCCAACCCTAGGAGAAGCTCTCTTTCACAAATGGAGGCGGAGAAGGAGAATGATTCTGATCAGAGAGAAGCACCACGGGTTGAGAGCTTATATACCTCAGCCCAACAAGTACACGCGGAGCCCCAGCAACCTCAGACGGGTCGGGTCGAGCATCTGGGCCACAGCAGGCTTCTGGGCTTCAAATAGTGGACTAAGCCCATTTACAGATTGCAGCCCAAAACCTGAACTACGTATAATGATCTGAACATAATACATAAGGATTGATCATCAACAAACATGATAATCATCCATTACAAGTAGAAATTATAGAGGGCAAAGTTAAATAAATATTCCTATTTTGGAAATTACTTTGGAAGTGATCTTACAAGAATTTTTTTTGTCTTCTACGCTTATTTTGATGATATGTTCCGTGGGGGAAGGGGAAAAAATGAGAAAGTGTCTAACAAACAAACTAGAAAAAGAATAAATATGAAAAACTAAAAAAACTAAAATTGGTAATGTAATGTGGGTTGAATCACAATTACAATGAGCAGGGGTGAAAGCATATAAATAAGCTTTTGCTCTATTGCAGAATTCCAGTTCCTCATAAAGATATATCAAAGCAAAGATCTTATAATGGCCAGAACAATCATTATAAGACACATCTCCGAATGCTTCATCAGACCCCAATATGAAGTCCAAGATTCAAGAAGTCCAATTTATTTAACACCAGAAGACCATCCTATGTTGTCATCTCATTACATCCAAAAAGGCCTCTTGTTCTCTAAACTTTTACCCAACACCAAGCAAGCAAATCCCATGAAAACCCTTCTTGACAATCTTAAGCACTCTCTATCGCTGGCCCTCGTTCATTTTTATCCTCTAGCAGGTCGGTTTGAGTCCGAAATTGATGAAGGCCACCACACTACCTTAATCTTCATCAATTGTAACAAGGGTCCAGGAGCGAGGTTCATCCATGCTAAAGTAGACATGGAAATAACCGAAATCCTCTCGCCTCAAGACGTGCCTCATGTCGTTCAATCGTTCTTTGACCACGATAGGGCGGTCAACCATGATGGACACACTCAACCCTTGTTGTCGGTCCAAGTAACCGAGCTTGTGGATAGTGTTTTCATAGGCTGCTCTATGAATCATGTGTGTGGTGATGGAGTCTCTTATTGGAACTTCTTCAATACTTTCTCAGAGATCTTCATGGCACATGGAAAGGATATAGTCATATCAAGGCCACCAATGCACAAGAGGTGGTTCATAGATGGTGCTGGACCGAAATTCAAGCTTCCGTTCACTCATCCTGATGAATTCATAGAGAGATATGAGGCACCAAAGATGAGAGAGAGGATCTTCCACTTCTCAGCAGAGTCAATTGCAAAACTCAAAGCAAAAGCAAATGAAGATTGCAGAGCTTACAACCGCAACATATCCTCCTTCCAAGCCTTATCTGCACTCGTATGGAGGTGCATTACGAGGGCGCGTTGCTTGTCAGATGATCTACACACAAGATGCAAATTAGCAGTCAACTTTCGAGGAAGATTAAACCCACCCTTATCCAACAATTACTTTGGAAATGCAATACAAATAGTTGAAGGAGAAAGCAGAGTTGGTGAATTGTTGAGCCAAAATCTTGGGTGGGCGGCATCGTTGCTGCACCAAGCTGTGAAACAACACACTGATGAAAAGGTGCGTAATGTGGCAAAGAGTTGGGTTGCATCTCCTTTTATTGCCAAGATTGGATCCTTCTTTGATCCTTTGACTGTGCATATGGGGAGCTCGCCAAGATTTAATATGTATGGAAATGAATTTGGGATGGGGAAAGCGTTGGCTGTTCTAAGTGGTTATGCAAACAAATTTGATGGGAAAATAACTTCTTTTGCGGGTCGTGAAGGAGGAGGAAGCGTTGATCTTGAGATATGCCTTGCTCCTATTACGATGACTGCCCTTGAATTAGATAAAGAGTTCATGGAGGCTGTTTATGAAGGTTGTTGAATTCGTGGAAGCTGGAAATTTCTTGCCCAACTGAAAGCAGCAATTTGAACAAAGAAACTAGAATGTAAACGTGTACTTCTATTCTATAGTTATACTTCTATTCCACTTTTATTTGATTTTTTTTAAAATCTTCTTCGGGATGATCGATGTACAGAATATATGATGGCAATGCTTATATAAAGTCTACAAAATGCATCTCATACATAAAGAAATATATACGATTGATCGTTCGTGTAATGTTTGCTAATCGCAAATTGACATAAGGATATGACTGATCGTGTATTAATGTTTGCTAATTTCAAATAGACGGTACACATTTTGGGGTTAAGGAAACACTAAACTTGATAATAGAAGTTCGCAAGCAACAATTTCTGAAAACGAAGTATTGAATCAATCGAAGATATGAGAAAACTCTTAGATTGTTTTTAGTTCGTTTAACCGCATACTCACTCATTTTACATTGTACATTCATTTTAGGGACACGATGTGTAGTTGGAATTTTTTTGGAAAAAATCTGGTTCACCCCAACAACACGTCGTGTAGTTGGAAACCGGTTCAGATTTTAATTTTTAATAAAAAAATAAATTAAACCGGTTCGGTCCGGACCGGTTTGGGTCATGTGATGAACCGGTTTGGGTCATGTGATGAACCGGTTCGGGTCATTTAGTTGGATCGGAGCCAACTACACGTCGTGTAGTTGGACTATAACGGCTAAAAATGGTCAAGTGTAGGCCAACTACATGTCGTGTAGTTGGACAAAAAGTCAACTACACGACATGTAGTTGGACCATGACGTCAGCAATAACGGCCAAAAATTTGAAATTTGAAGTTGCTGACATCAGCGTGACGTCATTATTGTCTAGAAAATAAATAAATAAATGACGTCATCGGTTTTCCAAAATAAAATTAATTATTTAAATAATATATTGAACCGATTTGCAATTAATTACTAAATCGGTTATCAAAACCGGTTTACTAATGAATCGGCTTATTCCAACTACACGTCGTGTAGTTGGCCTATTTTTCCAAAAAAAACGGTTCAAGCCAACTACACGACATATAGTCCGAGCTGAGTGTACGGTGTAAAAAGAGTGAGCGCGCTGTTTTTCCCCGTTTTTTATTAAATACAATATAAGTGTTTACAATAGGAAATACTAAAGCGTAACTAACAAGCCAATTAAGGTCAAAAGCTAAGGCTAAAACTACTACCTCCGTTTCATAAAGAATGTCATTTTAGAATTAAGAACAACTATTAAGAAGTGATGTAATATGATTCAAATGCCTTTAGTTTATTTTAAAGAAACTCCAAATTGTTATGATTTTAAGAATGGTGTAGAGAGGATTACACATTTTTAGAAAAATGTAGTTAATTTTTGTAGTTAATACTAAGGATATTATTGTCAAAAACTTGTCAAAATAGCTAGAGTGACATTCTTTTAGATACAGGAAGAATAGGATAAGTGACATTGTTTTTGAAACAGACGGAGTAATATGAAATAACGAAAAAATATTAAAAATATGAAAACGTTGTTTTGTGGTCCGAAACAAACTCATATTGTCGAAAAGCTTATAGATCATGGAACGGCGGAGAGTTTGACTCGTTGAGTCCATTTTCCTATCTAAAAAATATATATTCGGACATGTGTTTCGGGAAGCGAACGTTGTCGCGGATCGTTTAGCTTCTTTTGCTTTTTCTTTTCCTCTTGGATTTCATGTTGTTTTTGTTCCGAACGATTAGGTGTTTCGTTGTATTCTGAACAATGTGAGGGGTTTAACTACACCTCGCCAGGTGTCAAAGTTGGTTTTATCTATATATTTCCGAGAGTGTTGCCTCTCTTTCTACCAAAAAAAATAAAAATAGTCAAATCGATATCAAACGTCAAATTGCCAATAATGGTGAACCATTATTTTGACGTTTAACTTGTTCCGCTGCGTGTGGCTAACCTTTATATGTCAATCTCTTCCACATCCGAAGAACTCGACCCGAGTTCTCTTCAAAGTAAAGGATTGCATCGCCCTCTAACCTGATCTGACCCGACTTGGCTTGTTAGCGCAAGGGAGAACCTCCACTTGATGAACGAATCAAAATTAACATAATAAACTCTCGTCCCATTTTATTTGTCCCATTTATCTTTTCATATTTGATGATGTAAATTTCACGTGATTAATATCTCTAATTACATATTATTAAAATTTAAGTATAGTTAAAATATATATAGAGACGAATTAAACAAGATCGCGTATAATATATAGTTTTTCCATAGATCAAAGATACTCGAGTAAATTGTCTTGACATGTGAATAGTGTGACTTCTAAGTGGGATAACCAAAATCGAACGAAGGATACAAATACCAATTTTTCTTAGCTATCTAATATCTAGATGGGCAAACGCGGGTCCATGAGGGCTAGACTCATTTTTCCAGCCCATATAGGGTTGGATTGTCCCATGACCCAGGTGTAATGTGTTTGGCCTAGCACCTTAAAATATCCGTCCGTTCTCGAAGGATTTGTGCCCAATGCCCTATTAGACACTATACTTGTAATAAGTGCATTCCCAAACTAAGTGTTTAGTTTCTACCCTACCCCCATTATAGACGCGCTTGTTTTTTCTCGTCGTCTTCTTACTCACACTTGAGCTCCATCTCTCTTCCTCAGATCGGCTTGAACTGCTTCCGTCTTCCTCAGATCCATTCATCTCCTTTCGTCTTCTTCAAATCCGTTCAACTCCTTCGTGCAATCGTTTATCAATTCCCCTAAATTCCGTCCGAACTCCATCGAACGGATCTACATGCAAATCAGTGATACCAGAACACATAATTTTCATGGAAATACCGATCTTGTACCAAAACCCCCAATTGATCAACTCCTTGAATCTGTCTGATGTAACGTACCTGAAATCAGAATCAATGTTCATGATTTCGTGATTGCCGTTCATGGTGATGATGGTGCCTCCACATCGAGCCGCCTGACGCTTCAATTTCTCGAGAAAGTAAAGAATGGCGATCTCGTTGCCGCCTCGATCGAGGACGTCTCCGATTTGAACGATGGTGGTGGAGGCGTCGGGCCAGCGGTCGGAGGAGTCGATGAGGCCGGCGAGACGCAGTGACTCCTTGAGCTTGGCGAGGTCGCCATGGACATCTCTGACGGCGACGAGACGGCTCTGCGGAGGGTAGCGAGTCTGAATCGGAGGGTTGCGCCATTGATTTCTTCAATTTTCCGGCAAGTAGTTTGATTGTGAATTTCTTGAAAATCTTCAACTGCTGCAATTCACAAATTCAAAAATCCCGATCAACTGCTGGAAATCTTCAACTGGTTGCGCCATTCTAGTAGAGTACCTGTCAGCAAATACTCAAGTGGGGTACTCTTGGCCTAGATTTATTAATTATAAAAAATCAGCAGGCATTGGGAGAATCATTGCAGTAAATTCATCATGCAGGTGAGGCTTGGCCTAGATTTATTAATTCGAATATTTGTAGTAGTATCCAGACAAAGAAATAGGGGATTCACATAAGCACTTTTTTTAATGTCTTGGCATACTGATGTTATGCAGTATTCAAATAAGCACTTTTTTTAATCCAACCTTAGATTTCTTGTCATCAGCATATTATAGGATTGAGAAACTACGAAGAGAATTCAGTGATGTCTACCTACCAACCGAGTTGATGGACACTGATCTCCATCAATACAAACTCAATTATTATTCGTGTATTGTTGTTCTCTGCCTTGCTGCAGGAGATCATAAATGCTCTTCTATTGTAGAAATGTTGATGTTTACACTGCTACTGTCATTTTGTATGCTTATTTAGTCGTGTTGACAACTTATTTAGTCGTGTTGACAACTTATTTAGTCGTGTTGACAACTTATTTAGTCGTGTTGACAACTTATTTGTAGTGTTGACACTCATTTGTTGTTTTGTTGACAAGTTATTAGTGGTGTTTAACAGATTATTTAGTTGGTTTGACAACTTATTTAGTCGTGTTGACAACTTATTTAGTGGTGTTGACAAATTATTATTCTTGTTGACAGCTATGTTAAAAAATTTGATGACAACTCTGTTAAAAATTTTGTTGACAACTCTGTTAAAAATTTTGTTGACAACTCTGTTAAAAAATTTTGTTGACAGCTCTGTAAAAAAAATTGTTGACAACTCTGTTAAAATTTTTGTTGACAGCTCCGTTAAAAATTTTGTTGACAGCAAAGGGGTATTTTCTTACAACTTAAAAAGGTGATGCAAAAACTTTAAAAACATTACAGTTTTTGGGTAAATACCCAAAAACTGGTCTGTTCTCCGGTCAGTCCAGTTGGGAAAAGAGGAAGACATCGACAAGAAGATGAAGCATGTAAAAGAAGAAGGTGGCAGGGTGACAACTACAAGATGACGACGACACTGAGAAAACGACTGATCTAAGAAGGAGGAGACAAGGAGAAAGCGGTGGCGAGCATTCCCAAGACTACTAGAATGGTGAGCGAGGGAGATGGATGTGATCAATGAATTTGAGAAGGATTGATGAGGGAATGCGGCGGGATCTGAATGCTGGAAAGTAGGAAAAGATTTAGTGTGTGTTTGGTAGAGGGGGTTGAAGAATCGGGTTTCGGGTTATGTTGGGTTGGGATTCCGCAACCCTTTACATTTTGTTTGGTTAAAAGGGTTTTGATATGATGAAGGAATTTCAGGTGCGAAGAGGCTTAAGATCCGAAGGATCTACGGTTCAGAATAAATAGACAAGTGCCATGCGTGCACTTTGGCAACTTTCTCATTCCGCAGAAAAATAGAATTTTGGGGAACAAAAGTTGAGAGAGAAAAAGGAGAAACCTTTTCCCACACGATGCTCCATCGAGAGCGATTTCAAGAGAGACTTTGAGCCCTAATTTCCATCGCCAAATCTGTTAGTAAAAGAAGTTGAAATCTTGAGCCAAAGCGACACGATTTGAGCGCAAACTGACACTGTACAAGTGAAAATCGACAAGATTCGACTGATTTCAACCAAATCGAGAGTGATTTCCAAGCAACCGGATTCAGGTGAAAAGAACGAGGTAAATTGTAGTTTGTTTGTTGACAACAACTTTGGTTGCGATTTATGGTCCGTATGAATTGAACGGATGTCGAAATGTTCGGTTCATATAGCTTGAAGGTATGTTTGAAGTGAATTTCAGTGAATTTTTGCTCAACATTTTTGTTCATTTTTTTGGAACATGGGACAAGTATAGTGTAATTTTAAACTTGCAAGTTGAACTGAAGCTACTTAGGTTTGCAGTTCTTCATTGTTTTCATTTTCAATTGACGGTGATTGTTGTCACTTGTGAATAAATGAAATTATAGTTTGATTGTTCAGTTGTTGTCACTAGAAGATTGTTGTCACTAGCAAATTGCTTTCACTAACACATTGAATTTTAGTTTGTTTGTCCAATTTGAGTTCATATTTCTGATACATGTTCACATTTAACATTGTGATATTCACAATTAAAGCCTTTAGGTGCACAAATAATGACTATAAGTATATTTTTATTTTGCAAAGGGATGGCAATGGAGCGGGTCTGGGGCAGGGAATACTATAATCTCCATCCCCATCTCCATCTCCGTTTAATATTATGATCCCCATCACCGTTTTTTTCTAAAATCTTCCCCCATCCCCGCCCCATCCCCATCCCCGTTAATTATCCCCATTTAATTTTCCCAATAGAGATTTCGTATCCCCGTTTAATTTCATTATTCATATACATGTATAAATAACAATAACTAAATAAAAATATTTTAAATAGAAAGTATATCAAAGTTTAAGCATATTTAATATGGGGATGTGATCCCCAATGATGACGGAAATGGGGGCGGGGATCTCCAACGGGGACAGAAATGGGGATCTTCAATGGGGATGAGGATGGGGATGGGGATGGGGCAGGGATGGGGATGGGGATGGGGCGGGGTCCCCTATCCCCATCCCCATCCCCGTGCGGAGTTATTATTTTTCTTCATCCCCATCCCCGTCCCTAAAAAATTCCCCAACCCCATTCCCCATGTGGGGATTCCCTGCTGATATTGGGGATTCCCCGCCCCACTGCCATCCCTATTTTGCATAAATTAATGAGTGGGTTGTTGCACTCGCTTAAGTGTTTTGATCAATTTGAGTGCTGATTTTTATCTATTTGAGTTTTGTTTGTCGATTTAAGTGGTTTTGGTTTATGCTTGTTGTTTTTATAAATTTGTGTTTGATGCAGGTGTCAACAATGGACTAACTGGAGGTCAATGACAATGAAAAGCTTAAACCCTTCTGATGCGGGGATAAGCCGCAGTTGTCCGATCTAGACACCAAACCTTGAACAGAAAATCGAACAGAGAAGATAGGCGAAATTAGAATGAGATGAAAGAAGCATAAGCCGAATGATAGACCAATTGGAACCAAATCAAACAACGATAAAACCCTTGAACTTAAGAACAAGAACCTTACCGAATGAGGAAGAAACCCCAATGGATTACAACCAAACACAATGGCTATGGTAGGCCAAGGAACCTGAAGGATGCTCTATGGAGTCCCGATAGCACCAACCTTATGGAAGAGATTGACACACACAAGTACAACTAGGGCGAGTTCAACAACAATGCACACGGGGCACTCTACTCATAAAAGCACTCTTTTGGGAGGAAAAACGATAAACGTTGTATTCAATATCAAAGTCTGGGTACCTAAAACAATAACTAGGGAAAACCTTATATAGGGTTCATAAGGTGGCCAATTAAAAGAAATGAAACAAATAAAAGTATTGTCAAAAATATCCTCAAAACAAATAATCCCGAAAATAACTAATTATGGAAGCCTTGTACACTTCTGCCGCCTGAAAGATGGCGATTGCCATCTAATTCCCGCGATCGCGGTTTTATGACTTTAGCTACGGCTTTTGGTGAATTAATTCACGCGAGCAGAACTGTTGGATGGGGATCAGGTCGCGATCTCCATCTATTTCCCGAGATCGCCTGCGTAAGCGTGTCGCCGACAACTCTTTTTGAAACGACTCGTTCTCTCTCGTCCGAGATCGGAATTGAGTGATCCCAAATCCCAGAGTTTCGTCTTGAAGTCCAGTTAATTTCATCTTTACTAATTGACTTCTCATTATGACTCTAACCGGATCTCTATGAGCTTGAATGGCTATCATACGAGCTCGGGCTACTATCATTGACTCCAATGATGGCTGATACGCTGCACTTTGTATAGCGTAACTAGGGATTATTACATTAGTTTAGGAGTATTATCATATGTGTTTCGAGTCATTATTATGTTCTGAGATATTTATTAAGAAGTGAAGAAATGAAGATCAGAGCCGAAGAAGAAGAGATCAAAGATTGAAGACATGAAGACTTGAAGATATTCTGCGGAGCAGCGGCGATCGCCACTACCATCCAGGCGATCGCCATTCTACAACGGAAGAGTTATGGGAGTTCGAGAGATTATGGCGATCGCCAGGACTCTACGACGATCGCCATTGGGTGACAGAGGCTACGACAGAGATTTACATGAAGATGGTGATCGCCAGGCATCTATGGCGATCGCCACAACAAGGCCGAAGATATTCCGGACTTTCCTTATTTTGCTTTGTTTTTATTTCTTTTATTATTTTCTTATTTTCCTTATTTTAGTTTTAGGATATATCTTTTACCATATATTTTTAGGGTTAGTCTCTATTTAAGAACCCTTGTTTCTTTCTTTCTATCATCATCTTTTCTATCATCTTTTCCATCAGACAATTTAATTCTGCAACCATGAGCAGGAACTAATCTCCATTGTTTTACTTAGCGGTTGAAACCTTCAGTTATTAAGTTGTGAGATTTCTAAACTCTTGTTCTTTTCCTATGGGTTTGTATTAATTCTCTTGCACTTCATCTATTGATTTCTGTTAGTTTTTCTAGCTTGATCACCTAGTTTGATTGATAGTTTTCTATTGCTAGACTAGGAATATACGGTGGAATTCCTTGTCATTGTAGCATTCATATCTGCATGATCTGGTAGTGAGTTGCTTTTATGAAAGAGAATTGATTGCATGTTAATACTTGACGGTTGTAAGTTATTGCATGCATCCTTATAATTCCTGTGCTCTTTGATGCTATTTCATCTAATCTTGAGAGGTTTCCCTGATTGCTGAATAGTAAGTATTATCAGGACCGGTTGGCCTGCTGATATATTAAAGATTGGAATAGGAACATTCCCTAGGATTGAATAGAACTTGAGATAAATCTATGATCAACTTGATTGACTGTTGTGTGGATACTTGCTAGGTGAAACCCCTTCTCATCATATTCTCACCCAAACTTCTTCTGCTTGTTACTGGTTACTTGTGTGTTCTTGCAATCAAACCCCCCCCCTTTGGTTACTTGTTACTAGTTGATATTTCACTTGACTACATTGATTTGGTGTTTTGATTCCCTTGGGTTCGACCTCTACTTGCTTGCTACACTCTAGTTAGTGTTTAGGGTTTTCTTTGATTTGGCACTACGACTTTAGCCTCATCAATGGCTCATAGCGGTATTTAGCTCTTGCTTCAGTGGTTAGCACATCTCTAGATTTAGGACGAAGTGTCCTTGATGATAGCTCGGATGCTCTTGATGGTAGCTCAGATGCTCCCACATCACCTTCAAACACGATGAAGTAGAAACAATTAATCAGTTCATCTATTAATTTGAAATAGCACAAACCCTAAAAAGCACGTACTGTGAATCAAAATCTATACGATTTCGTAAAAATTGACACAACGAATCAACAAAGATAGATATTCTATGATGAAAGAAGGGTAGATAATCATCAAATCGGTACAAATAGTGTGAAGTCAAAGGAAAACCTTCATTGGAAGCCATGAAGGTTGAACTTTTTTAAAGGAGAAAAAGAAACGAGATTTAGTATCAAAAACCAAGGAATCAAACTTAATCGACGAGTTTGATCATTATAACACAAAATCAATGGGAAAATCGAAGAAACAAGGAGGAGGAAGGAGACGAAGCTGATTTCGGGAGAGGGGAATTTGGGAAGATGATGACAGTAGAAAGGGAGGAAAGAATAATAAGTGAAAATTACTATTTTGCCCTAAATGAAATAAAAATGCTTAAAAAAACGAGAAAATCTCAACCCTTGGATCTCAAATCTAACGGTGTGAAATATTTCATATTTCACACCCTAATACGAAGTATAATTTGCCTACCCCTTAATTTTTAGTGGTTTTGGATGTGTTTAAAAAAGTAGAGAGAAAATAGTGGGCCCACATATTAAAACAAACACTACACTAAGATCTACCAGGGAAGCTAATCGAGTTGCTGACTCGCTAGCCTCTTTCGCTTTTTCTTTTCCGTTAGGTGTTTTTACTTTGAATGATCCACCCGATCGAGTGTCTCTTTTGTTGTCAGATGATTTTAGGGGATTGACTACACCCGGTCTTGTTTGTAGTCCTTCCAATTTATGATTCTGAGAGCTTAGGCTCTCTCTTTTTACCAAAAAAAAATCTATCATTCCAATCCATCCTCTTTCAATCTGATTGTAATATTATTCTATTCATTTGAAAATGCTGGAATGTGGAATCAACACAAATTGAGAAATTGGTTCCCAATTTATGGCATGCATTATTCACTTGATTAAAAAATTGAGAAATTGGTTCCCAATTGCTGTATATATAAACTCAAATAGAAAGGACATACTCCCTCCGTCCCATAATGTTCTTCCCATTTTTTCATGACACATTTGCCGAGGTACGTTTCGTTTCCTTAATATCTCTAGTTTTATGTTAATACAAATAATTAAGATTTGATATTATTAAAGTTCGCATTAATACAAATCAAACAAGACCCCACATGACTATATATTTTCTTATATATCAAGACAAAACGAGAAGATTCTCTTCAACCGTGAATAGTGTATACTATTCGAAATGGGAAGAACAATCACCTCCCCATCGTCTCCATGATATAGACCAATTCCTCCTCGACTAGCAACGAGAGTTCTTCCTCTTCCTCGAAAAGCAGGTGCTCTTCCTATTGTAGATGTTCTTCCTCTACCTCTACTTCTTGAAGTTGTAACTATACAAGAATTTGTACTCTATTAATATAAGCTGATTATTTACATCCAAGAAATAATGTACTTATTACATACCTGATGACAACCAGGAGGTTAAATGTTTGTCAGATTGAACAAACTCATTAACTTTAGCCTTTGTCTTCCTTGTAGTAGCAAGGTACTGAGCTGGTGTTGTAATATCATCTCTACCAATTCTATTTTTGCTCCCCGTTGGCCTACCTCTCTTGATCGGTTGGTTCATAGAGCCCATTTGTTCTGGTCTAGTTGGTACCACCTAAAATTACAAAGCTAAAATTATTTGCACCAAGGAAAAACAAGAATAATGTAGATAAAAAATACATCACCTTGCGTGGCAAAGAACATTTTCTTATGTCATGACCAGTGCCACCACAATTGCTGCATTTGGTAGGTAAACCTTTTCTTGAATAAGTAGTAGCCTTCTTCTTTGGCTCATCAACATCTTTTCTTCGGTTGGTCTTTCGCCTACCAGGCTTTCTCCGTTCAATGATCGGCGGTAATACCATCCCAGCACCATCATGATCCCAAAAGACACTACCCCGAACTGGTTGCAACAACCATGAATATGTCTGACTATATGTATCTACCTTATACCACTTGGCAATGAAATCTTCAGGTTTCTTATTCATGTATAGAATTGCACTCATAGCATGACATCACGGTATTCCAGTCAAGTCGCAAACTCTACATGAACATGTCCTTTTCTCCAATTCAACAGCATGGCTGATACCATTATGCAATACTTCAAAACCAGATTGGTTATCACTGTCATTCCATCTACACTCACATTGACTTTGCTCATTATATGCCTCTTCCATCTTCTCACTTATACGTGGAGCAACACCAGCTACAAACTTAGAAGCCAACTCCTTTTTAACCTTCATTCTATCCATTAAAGCAAGTCGTATGTCCTCAAACATGGAAATTATAGGCTTGTATCTAGCTAAAAGAATGAAGGAGTTAAAAGTTTCGGCCATGTTGTTATCTACCACATCACAATTTCTGGTTGTCTTGAAATGAGACTTACAAAACGTGCTAGGATCTCGATGCATAAATGCAGCATATGCATCTGGGCACAATGTCCTTAACTCTTCAGCTTGAGCATGAAATTGTCCCATTGTCGTGGCCTTAACACATCTCCAAAATTGACGTTGAAGCTCCATGCCCTTGTGCACCTTTCTCCAATTTGACAAAATGTGTCTAGCACATTGTCTGTGCTCAATGTTTGGCCATAATGCATGAATTGATTGAACAAGCCCCTGAAATTATATAATTATGTATCAAATAATTGCTAAAAAAAGAAGTAATACAACAAAATAGAGAGATTAAACTAACCTTTTGTTGGTCCGAAATAACAGTCCAGCCATCACCTAATTCCATTTTCAGATCTTCTCCTACTAGTCTAAGAAACCAATCCCAACTATTTCTATTCTCTAGTTCAACTACAGCCCACGCAATAGGATACATTTGATTATTTCCATCACGACCTACTACACATAAAAGTTGTCCTCCACATGCATGTTTAAGAAAACAACCATCAACCCCGATAATTGGTCTACACGTCTCTGTAAAGCTTCTTTTCAGTGCACCGAAACAAACATAAAATCTGTGGAAGACTGCAGGTTGACCTTGAGGAGCTTCTAAAGTCTTCAAAACACAAGTAGTGCCAGGATTTGACCTGCACAATTCTAGCAAATATGGCTTCAAAATTCCATATTGACTCTTCATCAAATTATTCACAGCTGTAAGAGCATTGTTTTTTGCTCTCACACACATCTTAGAATGGACTAAGATATCATATCTGCTTTTTACATCATCCTTGTAAAAACTAGAATGAGGAATAAACGAAAACGTTTTAGGCCTCAACTAGAATACCTAAAACCACTAGGTTAGAAATTAAAGAGCAAAGAGAGATCAGAAGTTTGGATTGAGAGAGCTCTTCAAGAACACATGGCTAGAACATACACAAAGAGTAAAAACCCTTAAAAGCTCTCAAGCTCAGAGGTGCCTCCATAGAAGATTGTTTTTCCAACCAACTTTTATATCTAGGGCAAGAAGTCTTTTATAGACAAAACTTATATTCATATGTGTACATGGAATTATGGGCTGCCAAGAATTGGGCCAAACATTGTCATCCTAAATGGGCTAAGCCCATTTGGTTGCAATGTCTAACTTCAAAACGGTAACTCCATAATCATTAGTTTCCACATATAAACTTTGATAATTAATCTCTACAATCCTTCGTCACCTTAGATGTCATTTTTGTATTTCTCAAAATCTTATCAAGGTACTGTTCTGCAAGCCAATTTTCAGAAATCAACTTGTTCTTAAAAGTCCTCACACATCTATGTTCTCCTCTGAAAGACTTAATCTGCCACACACCCTTGTTATTTAGATCTTCCCCAGCAGACATCTCCCACATACAACCATGACAACCGACATGAATCCTTTTTTTACCATTCTTCATGTAACGAATATCTTTCTTTTGTTGTATACTATACCACAAAATTGCACTTTTAAGTACCTTTTGAGACTGAAATCTCAAACCCACTTCAAAATAGACATTTTTCATATCTGTCTTTTCATTGAAAAATGGATACTCAACCTTCATTTTACCTTTCTTCTTTTTTACCATCTCTTGCTCAACTTCAGATTCTTCATCCTCATCAACAGTAAAAGGATCTTCATCATCTGTATCCCTCTGATCTGATTGATATCCACCTTCATAAGTAGTCAAGAATGATGGCCATTTGTTTATTGGTACAACCTTTTCACTTTCAAGATCTTCAATCATGGTGTGAATATCATCAATTGGATCACCTAATGGAGAAGGAGAACCCTGATTACCACCTGTTTAGAGAAAATGATAATATGAATATGAATTTACTTATAAATATCATTAAAACAAGTATACAATTTTTTGAATGACCACATACCAATTTCATATGAATCATCTCTTGCTGGAGGACCTACTCGATTTTTATGTGCTCTTCTCATATTCAAATTTTTTTCTCTTATCAAAATCAGTTCATCACCATCATATTGTAGTTCCTCCTCTATTTGGTCATCACATTCTACAGAGTTGTCTGAATGCACACTATCATATTCATCCTCATTAATCTCACAATCTTCCATCCCATCGTCCAAATCACCTTGAGTAGAAACATCTAAGAAATTCTCATCTATCAGTATGCTCTTTCCTTTATCCACAACTCTCCTTGGGGTCAATTTTCTTTTTTCACATTGTAATAGTCCATTCATCTAAAATAAAAAAATCAGAATTTCAACTACAAGTGTTATAACATATAAAAATTAAATGTACTGGACAAGTGAAATATTAGAGGAAGAACTGTTGGCGAAAATTGAAGAATATTACAAGTGTTTACTAATTAAACAATAGTAGAGAAAATTTAAATAATTAAGAATACATCACATGATTCAGAGCTTGCCAAGAACTCGTTGGCAACAAGAGTTGAATTTGAATAGTTAAGATTTTCAAACTTAGTTGTTGGCGACGTTTCACGCATGTTACGGGTGTCAATTGAAGGCAATGGATCGTCATGACTTTGAAAGTCTAATGAATCTTCCATGGGAGGGGAAGGGTCCATGGAAAAGGAGGAAGGAAGAGATGAATACGTTGATAGGATTAGGTTAAGATTTTGGTTACAGTAAAAATATATATTAAACCGGTTTGTGTTTTAATTATTCGGTTTAGTTTAATGAAAACCGATTTAGAAAATAATATAACAGCCGGATTAATTTCCGATGACGTAGAATACCGGTTTGTGTACCGGAGCACATTTTAAATACCCATTTGTCTCCGGAGGATTTTAAAATACCAATTTGTTTCAAGGGGTTCACTTTAAATACCAATTTGTCTTTTCGGCCGTCGAGAAGTCAGATTGGACTGTTTTCGGTTGGGCCATGTTTGGATCGGATCATGTTCGGATCGGTCGTGTTTTAGATCGGGTCGAGAGAATATTAAATATTAAAAATGATATTTTAATGAATTAGTAATTATTTATAATTAATTAGTAATTAATCGAATAATCTCCTTGTCTCCGGAGGTTTTAAAAATACCAATTTGTCCCAATGGATTCACTTTAAAATACCAATTTGTATTATCGGCCGACTTCTCAACCGATAAGTAAGTATCGGCCCGACCCGACCCAACGTCGGCGGACCAGCCCTCGTTTGCTACCAATATCCAGAGATGGGATCAAATGAGGACAAGCCTCCGCGTGAGGACATGCGGACGCCTTGTAGACCATTGATTAATCTTCATCCAACGGTTAGGATAAAACGCGTTCTCTCAACCAATTTAAAGCCTTTAGGGGTATATTGGTCAATTGAAATTCTTAGAACTCTTCTCCTCGACTCCTCAATCCTCATCCCTCCCTGATGGCTCCCTACTCATCTCCCCGAACTACTCGATGGTTATGTACTCATCTCCCCGGAACTCCAGCCCACCTTGCTCATGGTGTTTCCTCCACTCCGCCCGGAGAAATCGATATCTCCATGGGTGACGAGATTTTGGAGACAGTTCATACAAGATCGCGATCTTCTCCGGGTATCTCCTCCACTTGCAAACATGGTAGAGTTGCTTCCCATTGTTCAGATCGCGATCTTATGCAGGCAAGTCCTGCTTCCTTCTCTTATTTCACATTTTTACTAAATTAGGTTTCGAATTGGGGATTTGGGTATCAAATTGTAAATTAGGTTTTCGAATTGGGGATTTGGATATCAATTCGTAAATTAGGTATTATTTTCTTAATTTGTGATTGAGGAAAGCTTTTAATGAAACTTTCTCTTGTCTATGTAGCAAAGGCTAGTACGCAAGAAATTGGACATACAAGGTTACAACTTGCTTTAGTCGCACCCAATTGAATTGGATATTTGGCGATTGTTACAAGTTCTTAAAGCTGTCAATTGGAAGAAGATCAGTGGGGGAGTTTCAGGATGGGGTGGATATATTGGCATAGGTGAATTAATTCTTTTTGCTTCTAATCTCTTTTAATTTATTGTTTGTTGATGTTTTCTTGTTTGCTGATTTTTTTGCATTGAAATTGCATTCTTGTTTCTATCTGGGTGCATACTACATGTTGTTCGGGTTCATATGAAATTTTGTGTTTAGGTGCAGAGCTAGTAGTTACAAGGTTATTGAAATTGTATTTGATAAACTAGTTGATACAACAAGTGATGTTTAATGCTACTGAATCACTAACTGTTTGTTTTTTGTAGGAGGTGCCAACAAGGTTTGACTTTCACTTTTCTAGGCATTTCACACTCCTTGCTACTCGGCCAGAGGAACTAGGCTCTTTTTACGGGGAGCTCCCTGCACATGATGGGTTATGGGATTCCGGAACTGCTACTTCAAATGACCTATTGTGTCCATGAGGTTTCCCTTACTTTTGACCCTTCTCTTTGTTTTGCAAGAATGGTGTTAGATTTTCTCGATGTGCTACCAACCACAGTTGCTCGTTTTCAAAACGGAGGAGACAGTAAGACAGCAGAGTTAATCGAGAACGTTGCCCAGAGGAAATCACCAATTGCTCTGCAGGAGTTAAATGGTTCAGTTACCTTTGCTTGAGATCTAGAAATTCAGATAAAAATCTAAACAGACCTCTTGATGAAGGCAATAAGGAAGGAGACAACAGTGAAGTCATTGAGAAGTTCCATGCAACTACTAGGACGCATTTCAGGGGCCCGCTCAAGCCTCCATTCAATGCAGAAGCAAGAAAGGTTGCTGGGTTTGGTCCCGAGTGGTATGAACCACCTGCTATCAAATAGGGAGCACCATTTTATCTGGAAAGGGAGATTTTGTTGTTTTGCTCACATGGTAATATGAAGTTTTTACATCACTGTTTCACTATGACCATGGTGATCTAATACACTTGATTTATTTCAACTAAAAGTCAAATTGTTATTCAGTTGTGTACAATGTAAGGTTGTGGTGTTGTGCTCATTCCAAATGATTTTGTTTATAAACTCTCACATGACAATGTGACGTGGTGTTGATGTGTTTTCTACA
Organism: Oxyria digyna; assembly: GCA_029168935.1. NCBI lineage: Eukaryota > Viridiplantae > Streptophyta > Magnoliopsida > Caryophyllales > Polygonaceae > Oxyria > Oxyria digyna. The sequence goes on from JAPVLV010000005.1 coordinate 5,057,026, forward strand.
TGACAATGTGAAAGGTTAAAGTATGGCATAAAATCCGAAACTGAAGGCAAATTGCCTTTTGCTTATATACTCTCACATGCAATTCAATGCTTACATCTTCTTATTTGTAATATATACCCGTTATATACATTTACAATGTTTTTTGTTTTATAAGTATTCAAAGCTTAGGTTGCCTTCCGGGAAAAGAACTCCAGTTCGACGGATTTGTATAACATTCATAATGCTGATAGTAAAATTCCATCATTTATGAATAGAGCACAAATGAACCATTTAGTCATAAGGGAATGTACAGATGTAGGATGTTAGTGCATTGTGTTCGTAACCTAGAAAATTGTGAATTTTCCAATACTTTCGGCATGAACCTAGGTGTGTGTTTCCATGAACTTCTATGCATATTTTCACGAACCTATAGGCATATTTTCATGAACCTAAGTGTGTATTTTCATGAACCTCTAGACATATTTTCATTAACCTAAGTGTATTGCAATGAACCTAAGTAAAAAGCGGTGATCAGTTAGTGCTTTAATTAATAGTAGCATTGTTGTTAAAAGCTTTTACTAAACAAGATTTAGTCATGAAACACGTAGTTAAAATCGAGATTAACCAAATAAACGAGTAAAAAAGAAATCAATGATCATGAACCTTATACGACTATTGTATGAACCTTAAAGACTATCAACATGAATTGGGGTGTGTTAGCCTAAAAAATAAATTAGGCTAAATGAACCTGCAAGACTATTAGCATGAACCTATTAGGATATCGACATGAACCTACACGACTATCGACATGAACCTAAGTGTTTATTTTCATGAACCTAAGTGTGTATTCTCATGAACCTCTCGGCATATTTTTATGAACTTCTAGGCATATTTTCATGAACCTGCGTGTGTATTTTCACGAACCTCTAGGCATATTTAATGAATCTCTAGGCATATTTTCATGAACCTCTAGCCATATTTTCATGAACCTCTAGGCATGCTTTCATGAACCTCTAGGCATGTTTCTAGGTATGTTTTCATGAATCTCTAGACATATTTTCATGAACCTCTAGGCATATTTTCATGAACCTCTAGGCATATTTTCATGAACCTATGTGTATTTTCATAAACCTCTAGGCATATTTTAATGAACCTCTAGGCATATTTTCATGAACCTCTAGGCATATTTTCATGAACCTCTAGGCATATGTCATTAACCTATGTGTGGATTTTCATGAACCTCTAGGCTTATTTCATGAACCTCTACGCATATGTTCATTAACCTAAGTGTGTATTTTCCTGAACTTCTAGGCATATTTTCATGAACCTCTAGACATATTTTCATGAACCTCAGTGTATTGCTATGAACCTAAGTGTGTATTTTTATTAACCTTAGTGCATATTTTAATGAACCTCTAGGCATATTTTCATGAACCTATAGACATATTTTCATGAACCTAAGTGTGTATTTTCAGACAAGTTCATATTTATCAATGAGAAGGTTCATGCATATTATCAGACAAGTTCATTTATACTTACGAGCAAGTTTATATTGTTCTTTTATGAGCTTGGGCGTGATAGTTGATTATTTTTATGAACCTCTCGTAAATCATTCAACTTGTTGTCTTGTGATTTTTGTATGGGTACTCATTTTCAATGGATTGTTCTTTAATTAAAGCGTTTAAAAATCGACGTTCCTACTAAAAAAGTTGGGCTAAGGAAATCCATGAACCTGCAAAACTATCGGAATGAAACTATAAGGCTGTCGACATGAACCTATACGATATCGACATGAACATAAGGGTTTTTAGTGCAATGCGTTCATAACAAACAACATGAACCTAGTGTATTTCAATGCTTTGTGTTCTCAAACAAATAAAAATATATTCCAAATTAATAAATATCATGAAACCACGAGAACCCAAAGTATGTGAGTGAATTATGTTCAGAAATATAAAGAATGAAGCCCAACTATTTCATGAAAGTGCAAGTCTATTATTAGCGTGAACTTGCGAGACCTACAAGTCTAATTAGCGTGAACTTTCATACACATGCTTACATCTGTAGTGTTTACATTTCCCTTTCCACAGATAGAGTAAAGTCATTGAGAGCTACTTAGAATTAAAGGCACTACAACAAAAATATATGGGTAGAAGTGCAGAACAATACAGTAATAATAAAAACAACAACTTACAAGAGCAAGTGCTGAATTTTCCTCGACAATCTTTTTCGGTCACAAAACCATAAGAAACCTAAAACATAAGATTGTGCAGCACATATAAATATAATGACAAAATACTATCTTCCAACCAGGTTCAATGTCACTCACTAGATAACGGAGTTGGCATACAAGTGAATATGTTAATCATGTAGAAGTTGCTTAAGGAAAAGCCAAGGATTTGCAATGTTTTAGAGATGGACCATGAACCTGGAGATAAGTATACAGCACACACAAAAATCCCATCATGTAGAGTAACAGAAATACAGGCATGTTTGTAAGCATATACTTGCAGTTGAGCCTTTGTCTTCATCTGAGATGCATTCACTAAAACAATTCGTCGAACACGTTGTGTTCATATAGTAAGGACGTCTAAAAATTGACGTTCATGACGAGGTCCTCAACATTACTCGTGTCTACATGCTTGGCAAACATGCTTGGTAAACAAGCTTGACCAGTAAGCCTCTACTGAAACATTGGAGCCTTCCCCAATGCTGAGATCTTTTCTGCCTCCAGGAATACTCTGTTGTAGTGACATGGACTTTCTTACGTAGAACACGCACCACCTCCAGGAATACTCTTTCCTTTCCTGTTGATGCAGTGACCTCGCTACCTTAGCGACATCAGGAACAACAGAATGCAATCTAGCAACACATACATACTCTTTTCCAGCTCCTTGCTGGGACATAACAAGCCTAGTTGCCCTATCTATGCAAACGATAAGATTACTCGTGACCTTAAGATCTAGAGTACCACTATGACCCAAATGCATACTCTTCTGTTTTAATACCAACAACAGCCTCTGCAAACTCCATTGCCATTTTTGGGCTTGAAAGCCAAATTCGACTCTACCCAACCTACCAAGTATACTAATCATAGATCAAGCTAGCTTCCTCTCTCAATCTGGATCATCTCCCTCTGGAAAGCGAATTCATAGGAATGAACAACCTAGCATGAAATTAACATAAAAACCCCAAATTCAGCAGATTAGGGATTAGAGGTTTAGAGGAAAATTCTCACAATTGGGTAATTGGCAAACTTGGTGGCTCGAAGGAGGTTCCGACGAGCTGCTGAACGAGGGAGGGGGTCCCTGCACGTACGAGTTGTGCGCAGATGAGGGGCGTGCTCGCTGGCTGATGCGTTGTTGACGCTGCGCAGAAGAGGGATAATCTCGTTAATTGTTGGTGCTTGACCACTAGAAGACCGGAGGAAGGTAGTTGGCCACTGCGACTACGCCGGAGACGACGAGCGGAGGATGGTGGGATTGGTGGGTAGAGCCGTAGAGGAGGGCGTGAAGGAACGAACGAGAAAGGTCGAGGGAGGAAGACGGCTTGTGTTATGATTTTGACGGAGAAAGACAAGTTTACCCTTAAAAGTTTTTTAATAGTGCAAAATTGCCACCGCATGTACAAGGCAAGCTCACGCGCGTGCGTCACAGCGAATAATCTCTCCTTTTTAATCTCAACCGTTGGTTGATTCATCTAAAGGTCCAGAAGTGTCCTCACGTCCTCGCCGGATAATTTGTCCTCACTCGATCCCCTCTCCGCCCCTCTCCCAATATCCATATGATCTACTCCCTCCGTCCCACAATATAAGCAACATTTGCTTTAGGCACATATGCCGATGCACGTTTTGCGTCGTTAATATCTCTAGTTATATGGTGATAAAAATTATAAATTTTTGATATTATTAAAGTACTCGTCAAGACGAATCAAACAAAACCCTATATCACTATATTTCTTTTTATATATTGGAATAAATTTAGAAATTAGTATTGAAGTGTGAATAGTGTCAAAATTTCAAATGTTGCTTATATTATGGGACGGAGGGAGTATCATCTATACAAGTTTGAAGTTTCATAAACAGCTGCTGGTAGAGTACAAAATTTGAGGGTGGGCTGACCGCTGGCGTATTGTTGTCATACGGAGTATTTATCTGGCTCGCCATTATTGGATAGGAAAAGCTTCTAGGAGAAGAGGGGAGACAAATCAGAATCCAACCTCATTGATCAAACCTGAGCTTCGAGAAAGTCCTTCCTCCCATGGCATATCCTCCTCCAGGTAAAAACCCTCTACTCCCAGTAATCAATACCCAAAATTTCTCTTCTGATTGCTTCAATTTCACTAGTAATCGATTGAAATTTCAAATTAGGGTATGGAACCCAATACCCACCACCATCGGCGCCGGATTCCCGTTACCCATCAGCTCCACCGCCACCATACGAGGGCTACCCTCCGCCACAAGGGTACCCTTACCCTCCGCAACAAGGACAAGGGTATCCCTACCCTCCGCCGCAGCCCGGAGGTTCAGGCGGATATCAGTCTTACTTTGGGGGAGTGTACCCTCCGCCGGGATATCAGCCACCCACCCAGGTCTACCATTCCGACCATTACCAGCAAGATAATTCTGGCTATGGCTCTTTCCTACAAGGATGGTAAGTTATTGCCAAAGCTGTATATAATGTTTTATACTCTATTTTAGGGCAGTTGCTGTGTTATTTTCTTCTTCATTCTTGATGTGATTGTTTGTTGCTGTGGATTATTTAGTTGTTGGAGCATATAGGATTTTGTTTACTTGTGGCGATGTATTAGGGATAGGATAGGACTGGGGAGTGCTTGATGCTTGGTTGCTATAAAAATCATCTTGGAGTTCTACAAGTTTTATTTGTTGTGGTTGAGTAATTTTTTCTGGATTAGTCCTTGTTAATTTGTTATGAACATTATCCACTTGGCTGCAATTCTATGGACATCTGATCTTCTTTTGACTAGTTACTGCTTACTAATCCCACACTTCGTTTATTACTTTGATGTCTACCTGTTCAATTGCTATCCTTACCTCGGTGTATTTACATTCTCTCCAAAAAGTCGAATAATTTATTCATTGAAAGCGCTCTAAATGTGTTAGATTCTGACAATATGAGAAACTGAGTTATCTCTTTGTTGGTTAATAAATTATATTTGATGTTACAGTTTCGCTTTGCATTTCACTACAAATCAAACTGGTTCCCTAAATTGAATTTAAGCACCTGATTGTTTTGTTCTCCCCCTCCACTTAAATGAACATCCATTACTCATAGAAAAGCTTCATACTACTAGAGGAATAGTTACACAATAATCTTTCATGGAAAAGATCTAATATAGTTTTATACAGTTTCTGGGCTTAGGACTTCTAAGAGTAGTCCTTGATGAACAGTTCCTTGTACCTAGGTACTTATCCTCTTTGATTTCTGGAAAAAGCATGTCAATTTTGTTTAGAGAAGGTTGTTACAGTCCTATTATAATTGTAGTCACTTGATGAATCTCTTTACAGCTTTCTTCTCCTCGGTTTATTTGGATTCTGGACATTTTTGTTTTGCTAGTATTTCCCCCAGGCCCTAGTTTTTTTAGCACCACAGTCCTATAATCACCATGTGACAAGTTATTTTTGAATATTGTCATCCATATTATAAAATGAAGTTGTGTTTACTGTTTAGTATTGTCTTATTGAGAAATTCAAATAACAATTGGAATTTGTGGTAAATTTCTTCTTCCAGGGTAACTTTCTATTTCAATGAACTATTTATTAAGTCTCTCCCTGAACTTATAGCTTACTGGTGAACTCTAATTATATTTCCAGAGTGGACATTTCGTATTAGATTGAGCATATGAGCTCTTCGATGATAATTGACTAAAATCAAGCTTAAGCTTGTATCCTATTACCTCTTTTATATCATTATGCATGAGGTGGCCTCTGTAGTAATTGACTTTTTCTTAACATATTTTGCGCCAGGTACATGCCTTACTTTTTATTTTAACTACTAAATCTCCTTACTGTACTAGGATGCTCGTGATATGCAGTTTTATTAATATTGATTTCAGGTCTTTACTTTACAGTTCCCTATGATATGTTTAGAGAATGGTTATATTTTGCTAGAGGTTTATCAACTCAGTCATGTACCCCATCGATGAGGTAAAATCCAGTGCCTTATAATTAGGACTACTGCAAACACCATATGGTCAAAATTGGTGGATTTAAAAATGTCAGGGACATCAAAGTGTGAACAAATATTCTTGCAGGACATTGAAATGTAAAAAAAAGCACCCGATAGCCAAGGCATTTGCTATCGCGCATAACCTCATCCTCCACCTGAGGCATTAAGGCTTCTTTTCCTCCTAAAATATGCCAAGTTGTGACAACCACTTTTGTGAAGAATTTAAATGGGTTCTTATTTTAACTTCTTAAGCTACATGATGATCAACGGGACTTTAGTGAAGGGAAAGGGGCTAAACAACGTCTACTATGTTATTTCTCTTTTCACACCTTAAAGTCCTCAAAATTTCTAAAATACCGACAACTTCCCTTTTGGAGGCTCTTGAATGTTTATTTGTCATTTGGCCCTATATCCTGTATGGATGTGAAGAGGTTATTCTGAGCTTTTGGGTCAAGGGATGTCGTCTAGATGTATTTTGATTTCTCTTATACTGATATCTTTCTCGAAAAGGGAAAATTATCTTGCAACTAGAGCAACATGGATACAAGAATGAAGCATTCATGTTTCCATGAGTTATTAAGTAAAATAACCGGTCAGTCTCTTTCCCAGTAACAGCTCTTGTCAATTTTCGAAACTTCAGCGAGAAAGACATGCTAGGTGATGATACTTGCACAGTGCATATGCTGAAATGACATGTTTGATGACAGACCAGCACATGAAGACTAAAATTTTCCACTTTCCTCGTGTTTCTTGCAATTTTGCATCACAAGCATGTCTTACCTAACACATCAAATATATTTACTTGTACTTCATATTTGTGGTTTTCAGTTCTATAGACGTCAATGCTTCACTATTGCTTCCTCTCTCGTGCTACTGATTATGCAACTATTGCTTCATATTTGTTGTTGTTTTTATTGTAATGTGGAGTGAGAGAAAATGATAAACTTAAGATGAAACTGTTGGTTGTAGTATGCTCCTATTGCCTGGAGTTTTAGGTCTAAGCTCCAATACAGATCCGTGGATACGGTCTAAGCTTATATAGCTTCCGTGATTTCTTCTTCACCTTTGGCTAATTTCCCTATCCATTTGTATCTTGATTGTACAGTTTAGCCGCCCTTTGTTGCTGTTGTGTGCTGGAAGAATGCTGCTTCTGATCATTCATGGACTCTTGAAGCGGGTGAAGTCTCCCCCTCTCCCTTGCAAGATATTTACAATAAAAATGGTGCATGATTATGTTTACATATTTCATTTATGGTTGCACATTATATACATATGTTTAGCAATGACTCTTTGGTTCCTGAATCCTGGCTTATATTGTAATCTTTAATTGAGGCAGTTTTCAGTGTACAGCTCATTGCTGCCTGCTGGAGTTTATATTTGTTTGTCATGTGTCAAATTCATAAATCATAAGTACAGTACTATTGAAATATGTTTAATAGAGTCTCAAATCTCAAAATTGAGACTAAACAAAGTATAATACATAATTCCACAGCCCTTCATCTAACTATGAGTGTGAGCTCACATAATTGCACAAAATATGTACTATCTTTGTAATACTTTTATCAATTTTGTGTAAATAGTTCAACTCTTCTCTCTGCGAACCATGACACTTGTAGTAACAAGTGTTGTGAGTGATGACACTTGGTAAATGCGTAGCTATAAATGTTACCACTTGCCGCCAATAGGATTTACACTGAAAGAGTCACCAATGTTATCATTACAATGGAGACTCATTTTCTGTGTTTTGATTAAACTAATTACAGTACGGTGTTTATAACCGTAATTAGAGAGATGAGATGTGATGTGATGTCACGTGTGCACCCAAAGAGCAGCCAACCAGGAGAGATGACGTGGGCGTCATTTTGGCGCCCTGAATCGAATCTACAGATACGATACGACGTCGTGCAAGAGGTCTCGTTTTTCGAAAAACAAGTCTCCTTCTCCGTTTGGAGGAATCGCCGGCCACTGAATTATTGCCCTTTTCTCCATCTCAGAGCTTTTGCACCACCTGTAATTACCTCACTCCATTACTCTTTCTCTTCCTTGTCTCCATTGGCACCCCATTTTCTGACCCTTTGTCATTTCCCATTTCCACTCCCATAAATGATTAAAATAGATGAGAATATGAGATAAAAAGAGGGGGTAGAAGTGGAGTTAGCCTCAGAGTCTCACATTGCTCAATTTGAAGCCATTGGTGGGAGATTAAACACAAATCAAAACCCCTACGTACATGATGGAACAGAGTAGTATTAAAACCAGAATCAAGCCTCTTCCAGACCTGGTTTCCGCCATAGAAGGAGTTGGATTCCGACGGAGGAAGAGGATGGCTCGCCAGAGAAGGACTCTGTATTCGTCCTTTGCTCTGGATCACGTGCCTCGCACGTGCCCTGCTCCCCCTGTGAGTTTCTTTTCCTCTCTTTCTTATCATTTTTTTGTATTTTTATCGGGGAAGATGAATACAGATTTTACTGTCTGATTTTGTTACTGTACGGACCTCTCTGCATTTGTAGCTCCCACAGTCACCACCTTTTTTGAGGCGTTTTTTAGTCTCTGTTTTTTTCGGTTTCTTCATCCCACTTCTTTTTTTGCTAAAACCATACTGATGTTTTTTTTGGAGATCGTCTAACTTGTTCATAATTATTCTTTGTTAGTGTTACCTTACATTCATTTTAAAAAACTTAACTCGAACAGATGTTAAACTAAATAATAAACTATCATTGTCAATTACAAAGTGTTCCACAAATCTCTTAGTGTTATGTATATAAAAACTGTTAATTGTATAGTGTTTATCATATTACCCTGCCTTGTTTGTATCAGAGCTCTCAGGCCATTGATCCAAGAAGGTTAAGGTTTCTTTTCAAGAAGCAACTCCAAAACAGTGATGTTAACTCTCTACGTCGAATGGTGCTCCCAAAGGTAATATGCATTCACATTACACACTTGATCCTTCAAAAAAGTAATTTAGGACTTAACTAATTAGTTTGGATTTCATTATATAGAGAGCAGCAGAGTCTCATCTTCCTGCGCTCGACATCAAGGAAGGCATGATGATAACAATGGTGGATATAGATGGTTCTCACGTCTGGAGCTTTAAGTTTAGGTTAGAATTGTAGAATATTCAATTGTCTATGCTCATTTTTTGTACGTGTATGGGAATCGTTTGAAGCTATGATTTGATACTAGGTTTTGGCCGAACAACAATAGCCGAATGTATGTGCTCGAAAACACTGGTATATTTCTTCTCTCGAGTCTATGAAACGTAGATCATAATCAAGACATGTATTGATTTGTTGTCAAATGATGCAGGGGAGTTTGTGAGCTTTCATAATTTAATACAAGGAGACTTCATAATGGTTTATCAAGATTATGTGAATCTCAATTATGTAAGACCAAATACATATGATTTAGATTCCTTTGATGTTTTAAATCTTATATATATGTCCATGATTTCGCAGGTTATTCAGGCTAAGAAGGCGTCCGAGAAAGACATAGAGACCAACGGTGCAAGTGATGATCATGAGGGATTATTTCAGGAATACAACAATGAGCTCAGTTGGAGCAACCCGCCTCCTTTGAACGACAACTCTTCCATGACGTTTGTGTACGATACGAGCTTTTTCAAAGACGACTCTCCGCTTGACTTCTTGGGGAGTTCATCGACCAATTACTACTCAAAGAGCTTTGCGTGTGGAGACATTTTGTCCCTTGATGACTTTGTTTGGCTTAGTTGATTAAAAGGCGCGCTTAAATAGTTAATCCTGTTTTGCTTTGCTTTAATCGGGTAGAAAGTTGTCTGGTTTTGTGGATGTAGCTTTGAGTTTATCTGTAAGTATAAAAATGGGTTAATGGGAAAGTACTAGTATGTTGGTAGAAGCTTTTTTAGTATGAAACACGAGTTGAAGTTTGTGATGAGGATGGAACTTTGTAGCATAATTGCACTGTACGTTAGCTTATTGGACTTGCTTATGTCATCGATCATTAGCTAAACGAGTGGTTAGTATTAGAACACAAATTGACTTTGACTCTATCTATTTTGGGTCAACTCATGGAACATCTTCATGCTTATTGTTGGAACTGATTTTGACTGGACTTCCGGGCACTTTTCTGGTGGGCTGCGGTCACCGGTTGTGCCGGATTATGGGAGCGTTGGCTTCGTCTCCGCGAGCACTACGCCGTAGTGTACTCACACGTCAAAATCGGGTTCCGTTTGAATGAGAAATGAAGGCTCAAAGTTGGTTGCTTGACTAAGTTCAAAGAACTATTTTGGAGTTGTCCCACATCGAAAATTGGGGTGGGAATATGAAGGGTTTATATACCCCAAACCCCATACCCTTGGTAAGCCCTTGGGAGAGGTATGGATAGAGGACACGGGGGGCCCTCGCGCGGTCCGTCCGTCCGTCCGTCCGGTCCGTGGCCCGTGGGCCGTGGTCTTGTGGTACAGCGCAGAACAGTGGTTCGTTGGCTTCTGCTTTTGATTGTGCGAAACAGAAGAGCTCGCAGTTGTATCCTGGGATTCTCAACGCTGGTTACCGTCACATATACGGGGCGTTACAGAATTAAGGACAGAGATTATTTCTCCTCGCGCGGTCCGTCCGTCCGGTCCGTGGCCCGTGGCCCGTGGGCCGTGGGCCGTGGTCCGTGGTCTTGTGGTCTTGTGGTACAGCGCAGAACAGTGGTTCGTTGGCTTCTGCTTTTGATTGTGCGAAACAGAAGAGCTCGCAGTTGTATCATGGGATTCTCAACGCCGGTTACCGTCACATATACGGGGCTTTACAGAATTAAGGACAAAGATTATTTCTCGCCTCTGCAGATCAAATTCGAGATAAACCTTCGGTAAACTTCTACCTTAATTCTGTTCTTTTGTTTATTCTTTACAGATTGTTCAAACAGCGGATTACAGGTCCTACAATCTTAATTCTGTACAATTTTATCCTGTCGCTAATAATCTGTTTGAGTTTTAAAGGAACAGAAAGTTACATCCCGAAGAAATTGTCTGTACTCCGTACAGTTTCGGATCTGTGTTCAGATTCGAGTAAAAACGAAAATTCATCTTTTTAAATTGTGAGGTTGCTGTTGTATTTACAGAACCAGGTTGTTGTTGTATTACAGAACCGAAAAAACTGTGTTTACAGTTCACAGATTTCTGATTCTGTATTTACAGATTGCAGAATCTGTGTTTTACAGTTCGCAGGAATTCAGTTCTGTTTTACAGATTTCTGATTTCTGGAATTTTTTACAGTTCGCAGAAATTCAGTTCTGTTTTACAGATTCGTGATTTTCTGGAATTTTCACTGGTTTACAGATTCTGTGTTTACAGATTCGTAAATTACTGGTTCTGTAATTTTTACAGTTCGCAGATTCTGGTTCTGTAATTTTTACAGTTCGCAGATTGCTGGTTTCTGCATTAACAGATTCTCAGATTCTGGTTCTGTAATTTTTACAGATCACAGATTGCTGGTTTCTGCATTAACAGATTCGCAGATTCTGGTTCTGTAATTTTTACAGTTCGCAGATTGCTGATTTCTGCGTTTACAGTTTTGCAGAAAACTGTGTTTTTTCATAATTTTGAAATCTGTTTTGCAGAGTTACTTCTAAGTCATACTAATATTTGTTTGTCTCATTGAACAGATACAATGACTAACGAAGATGAGAAAACTGCTGCTGACGCTGGAAAGGTCACTGGGTCGCCCCGAATTCAGTTTGGGACTATGCCTCTCGATCAGGCTCAGATACTTGATAGGGTTCAAGTTCAGAACAGTCCGGGTCATGAGAGTCCGATCAAGGAAACCCCCCCGGTTGTCCAAGTGGATCTGCCACCAGTGCCTCTTCACTCGGCTGAACCGAGTCATCCGGCTGAAACGAGTCATCTGGCTCAACCTCTTCATCCGGGTCAAATGAGTCATCCAGGTCAAATGAGCCATCCGGTTCAAATGAGTCATCCGGGTCAATTGAGCTATCCGGGTCAAACAAGTCACCCAGGTCAAACAAGTCACCCAGGTCAAACAAGTCATCCAGTGGATCTGTCTGATGTTCAGTTGCCTCATCTGTATGTTCCCCACAGACCTTATGTGACAACTATGCCGAACACAATCCATGCTGGGATCCTACCCGAAAAATTTGACGGGAAAGGGTTCAAAATATGGTCTCAGAAGATGGAGTTCTTTCTGAGTATGCTGGGTTTGGACAGGTTCTTGAAGGAGGGGAAACCTAGGTTCTCCCCACATGACACTGATGCCCTATCTGATTGGGCGAAAGGGGACTATGCATGCAGAGGGTATCTTACTCATCGCATGATTGACTCGCTGTACAAGGTCTATTGTAACCATAACACCGCTAAGGAATTGTGGGATACGTTGACAAAGAAGTACAAGACACAGGATGCTGGCTCAAAGAAAGCGGCAGTAGCAAAGTTTCTGAACTACAAGATGGTAGATTCAAATTCAGTCGTGGAACAGGTTGAAGAACTACAACTGATCGTCCATGAAGTGATCTCGGAAGGAATGACCATCTGTGAGGCTTTCCAGGTAGGTGCCATCATTGAGAAGCTTCCTCCATCCTGGGAGCAATTCAAGGTTTACTTGTTGCTGAAACAAAAGGCAATGAGGATTGAAGACTTGATCGTGAGGCTTCGGGTCGAAGAAAACAATAAGAGGGCCAATCAAGTTGGGCTCTCTAACAAGGCAAACCTGGCTGAGCATCGAGACAAGGGGAAGAACAAGAAGTTTCAACCTCAAACACCACAAACTTCAAGAAGCAAGGAGCAAAGAAGTTCAGTGGAAAATGCCACAAGTGTGATAAGGTTGGTCACAAGGCAGACGAGTGTCGCAGCAAGCCCGACAACAGAAGAGACAAAGGGAAGAAGTCTCAAGCCAATTTAACCGAAAACTCACTGACAGCAGACGACCTGTGTGCGGTGACTGAAGTGAATTTGGTTGGGAGCAACCCAAAGGAGTGGTGGTACGATACAGGTGCCACCAGACACATCTGCTCGGATAAGGGATTGTTTACCACTTATCAGAAAAGCCGAACAGAAGAGAAGCTCTTCATGGGAAACTCTGCGACATCCAAAGTTGAAGGTATTGGGAAGATCGTGCTCAAGATGACTTCTGAGAAGGAGCTGACTCTCAACAATGTGCTTCATGTGCCAGACATTCGAAAGAATCTGATCTCGGGGACTCTTCTCAACAAGAATGGGTTCTGTGTCAAGTTTGTGTCTGATAAGTTAGTTCTTTCTAAGAATGGGATTTATGTGGGGAAGGGTTATGTGAAGGATGGGCTGGTCAAAATGAATGTAATGACAGTCCTTCCCAAAAAGGTTGTAACTGATGTTTCAATGAATGAGAATAATCCTATTGCTTATGTCGTTGAGTCTTTTAATATTTGGCATGAAAGATTGGGACATGTTAATTATAAATCTATAAGTAGACTAATAAGCATGAACATGATTCCAAAATGCAAAACAAGTAAAGACAAATGTGAAGTATGCGTACAAGCGAAACTCACAAAAACGCCATCACCCCATGTAGAAAGAACAACCGAACCTCTAGGACTAATTCACACTGATTTATGTGATTTAAAGTTCGTGCAAACTAGAGGCGGTAAGAAGTACTTTGTAACCTTCATAGACGATTGCACACGATATTGTTATGTATATTTGTTACATAGCAAAGATGAAACTTTGGAAAAGTTTAAAGAATACAAGTTGGAAGTTGAGAACCAACTTAGTAAAAAGATTAAAATGATCCGAAGTGATAGAGGAGGCGAGTATAGTGAACCATTTAATGCATTCTGTAGAGAACATGGAATCGTTCATCAAACTACTGCGCCTTACTCACCTGAATCTAACGGGGTTGCGGAACGAAAGAACCGAACTCTCAAAGAAATGATGAATGCAATGCTGCAAGAATCTGGGTTATCCCAGAACATGTGGGGGGAAGCGCTGCTAACCTCCAACTACATTCTCAACAAAATACCGCATAAGGTGACTGGAAAGACGCCTTATGAGTTGTGGAAAGGTAATGTACCTTCATACAAATACCTCAAAGTGTGGGGGTGCCTAGCAAAAGTGGCGGTACCACCCCCTAAGAAGGTCTCAATAGGACCAAAAACCATTGATTGTATCTTCATCGGGTATGCACACAATAGTAGTGCGTATCGTTTCTTGGTATACAAGTCTGATATACCAAACATACATGCAAATACAATAATGGAATCAAGAAATGCATCCTTCTTCGAAAACACGTTCCCGTGTAAGGATAAAGAGAATCCGAAACGGACTCGTGAAGAAGGCGAAGCAAGCACTTCTGTTCAACCAACAGAAGAGGACAATGATGAACCTAGACGTAGCAAAAGAGCTAGAAAGGAAAAATCATTTGGTCCTGATTTCGAAATGGCTTATCTTTTGGAAAATGAACCTAGAACATTCAAAGAAGCCATGTCAACACCAGATGCACCTGCTTGGAAGGAAGCGGTAAAAAGTGAAATCGACTCCATTATGCAAAATCATACATGGGAGTTAGCTGAGTTGCCATCCGGTTCGAAAGCTCTTGGGAGCAAATGGATTTTCAAAAGAAAATTAAAAACCGATGGCTCAATCGATAAGTACAAGGCTAGGCTTGTGGTGCAAGGATTTAGGCAAAAAGAAGGCTTGGATTTCTTTGACACCTACTCTCCAGTAACGAGAATAACTTCAATAAGAATGCTAATAGCCATTGCAGCTATACGCAATCTAGAAATACATCAAATGGATGTAAAAACAGCTTTTCTAAATGGAGAACTAGAAGAGGAAATTTATATGAAACAACCTGAGGGTTATGTTGTCCCTGGACAGGAACACAAAGTGTGTAGACTTGTGAAATCCTTATATGGACTTAAGCAAGCTCCTAAGCAGTGACACGAAAAATTTGACCAAGTAATGATGTCAAATGGTTTCAAAATAAATGAATGTGACAAGTGTATCTATGTCAAGGAAACTGCAAAAGGATACATTCTGTTGTGCCTATATGTGGATGACATACTCATCATAGGTAGCAACAATGACATGATCAAACAAACCAAGAACATGCTTAATGGAAAGTTTGACATGAAAGACTTGGGACTAGCGGATGTGATCTTAGGGATCAAAATATTTAGACATTCAGAAGGAATAGTCTTGTCTCAACAACATTACGCCGAGGCGGTACTTGAACGATTCAAGAACTATTCAAATGGGATTGCAAAAAGTCCGGTGGACCCGCATCTCAAACTGAAGAAAAACTCGGGTAATGGCATATCACAGTTAGAGTATGCTCGTGTGATAGGAAGTCTTATGTACTTGACAAATTGTACAAGACCAGACTTAGCACATGCTGTCAACGTACTGAGTAGATATACAAGTAATCCAGGACACAATCACTGGAAAGCAATAACTCGAGTATTAAACTACTTATGACATACTCGGAGTTACGGGCTGCACTATGGAAGATATCCAGCCACTCTGGAAGGCTATAGCGATGCTAACTGGATATCGGATTCAAAGAACTCAAAATCCACCAGTGGGTATGTATTCACGCTGGGTGGTGCAGCTGTATCATGGAAATCCTCAAAACAAACGTTATTGGCCAGATCCACAATGGAATATGAGTTCATTGCTTTAGACAAAGCAGCTGAAGAAGCAGAATGGCTTCGAAACTTTATGGAGGATATACCTTTGTGGGAAAAACCAGTGCCAACTTTAGGTGTACACTGTGATAGTCAATCGGCTATCTCTCGGGCACTGAACACAATATATAATGGTAAGTCTCGCCACATAAGACGACGACATAAAACCATAAGACAATTGCTCTCAACTGGTGTAATCTCAATCGATTATATCAAGTCAGCTGACAACTTAGCAGATCCGTTCACTAAGGGATTGTCAAGAGAGCAAGTTGTAAAGTCATCTAGAGGAATGGGTTTAAAGCCTATGACTAAAGAGGATGCTTGATGGCAACCCTACCTAAGTGATTGGAGATCCCAAGAAATAGGTTCAAGGGGAAAACAAATTCAAGTCGAATCTAGAAGCGCAGTTGGAGATATTATATCTTCTTCCCCAGTTCCTAGGATGATAAAAGTGCGATGGCAAAGTAGAGGTTAAGCATTTGCTTTTAATGATTCCATAAACTTTGAAAGAACAAAGTAGGGTATTGGTAATACCATCTATGGTCAATCACCTTATGAGTGTGAAATGGGGCCGTTTCTAGGAGAAAGAAGAGAGGCTACTTTCTCCAAGTTCACTCATGAATAACCAGGGATGTTCACGGCCAAAATGAACACAATCAAGAACCTAGTTCTGTGAGAAGATGAAACTGTGTGATAGTTATTGTCTAGGTTTACGTCAAAGTCCGGGTGGTTCAAGACATCATGTTCACTACCTGATCGAGTAAATCCGATAGCTACTCACAATGGGTGGTTCAAGGCTGAAAAACGCCACCAGCTCAGATGCAGTGATTCTTCGCCCGTACTCTCAAAATTTCTGTCTGTCTTGTCTAAGCACGTGTAATAGAATCATTTCTATTCATCTGGGGGATTGTTGGAACTGATTTTGACTGGACTTCCGGGCACTTTTCTGGTGGGCTGCGGTCACCGGTTGTGCCGGATTATGGGAGCGTTGGCTTCGTCTCCGCGAGCACTACGCCGTAGTGTACTCACACGTCAAAATCGGGTTTCGTTTGAATGAGAAATGAAGGCTCAAAGTTGGTTGCTTGACTAAGTTCAAAGAACAATTTTGGAGCTGAATTTTGATGTGGGTTTTGTCCCACATCGAAAATTGGGGTGGGAATATGAAGGGTTTATATACCCCAAACCCCATACCCTTGGTAAGCCCTTGGGAGAGGTATGGAGAGAGGACACGGGGGGCCCTCGCGCGGTCCGTCCGTCCGTCCGGTCCTGGTCCGTGGTCTTGTGGTCTTGTGGAATGGGCCGTAGGCCCAAGCAGCAGCAGCTTAGCTTCTTTTTTGAAGTGGGCTGGATCTGGAAGATGGGCTTCCAGATTAGGTTTTGGACTGCCTCGTTGGGAACGCCCAACTGAGTCAGCAATCCTCCTCCCAGATTAAGAGAGTTCTGGTTCTCATTCTCAGATATCCGAAATATTCACAGCAATCCTCCTCCCTTCTCTTCTTCTTCTTCTCTGAGAGTACAGCGCAGAACAGTGGTTCGTTGGCTTCTGCTTTTGATTGTGCGAAACAGAAGAGCTCGCAGTTGTAACGCCGGTTACCGTCACATATACGGGGCGTTACAGAATTAAGGACAGAGATTATTTCTCGCCTCTGCAGATCAAATTCGAGATAAACCTTTGGTAAACTTCTACCTTAATTCTGTTCTTTTGTTTATTCTTTACAGATTGTTCAAACAGCGGATTACAGGTCCTACACTTATAACACGATTGCTAGGTTAAGAATCCATAAAGAGATCAACATGTTCTTATATGAACAAACACAAGTAATGGCGGAGAAGAAGGTGAAATTGTATGGATTTTGGGCGAGTCTTTCAGCAAGAGAGTCGAGATTGCCTTGAAGATGAAGGGTGTGGTTATGAATAACTTGAAGAGGACTTTTACAACAAGAGTGAGCCTTTATAACCCGGTTCATAAGAAAGTTCCGGTGCTGCTTCACGGTAACAACTAACAAGTCTATAGCCGAGTCACAGGTAATTACTGAGTATATTGATGACACATGGAATTTCGGAACCCCATTCTTCTCCGAGATCCCTATCAAAGAGCTTCCACTCGTTTTGGGATAATTCACATTTATATTCACCGCATACTCATTTTATTACAAAGTCTTTATTTGACACACCCTAAAATTTTATTTGGCACACCCTTACTTTCGTCACGAAGGTATTTGGTCAGACTTTCGTCACGAAGGTATTTCAAAAGAGATTCGTCACGGAGAAACGAAGGACTTCCGTCACGAAGGTTGCCAAGAGTTCCGTCACGAAGGTATTGTGGAGTTCCGTCACGAACCTTTTTTTGAAAAAAAATAAAAAATTCAGAATGTTGTAGAGAATTTCAATACGAGTCCTTGCATATAAAATACGTCCAAAACGGACATCGTTTGCCCTTTCAAAAGCCCTAAAAACAAAACAGTCGTTTTCGTTAAGTTCGTAATATTTAAACATAATGCATAATTGTACTTTATAAGTAATAAACTAGTGATATTAAATGATAATATATAATTATAGTATATAAATTTAATTGCATGATTTTTAACTATAATTAATAATTATATAAGTTTTTGTTTTTACGAACTTAACGCATGCGACTGTTTTGTTTATAGGGCTTTTGGAAGGGCAAACGATGTCCGTTTTGGACGTATTTTATATGCACGGACTCGTATTGAAATTCTCTACAACATTCTGAATTTTTTATTTTTTTTTCAAAAAAAGTTTCGTGACGGAACTCCTCAATACCTTCGTGACGGAACTCCTGGGAACCTTCGTGACGAAAGTCTGACCAAATACATTCGTGACGAAAGTAAGGGTGTGCCAAATAGAATTTTAGGGTGTGCCAAATAGTAAGCCCCTTTTATTATTTATTGTCCAGTTTCATTTGTAGTGTATGAATATATTTCATATGTCGTGTAAGGATTGCATTTTTTCAAAAAAAAATTCATACGTCACGTATGAAATACTTCCATACATTGCGTATGGATTTGTTTTTTTTTCATAATCTTGTAGATAATTTCAAGAGGAAATAATAGTAGATACCCCTTTTTTAATATACTTTGCAAAAATACCTCTAATTTTTTAATATTGCATATATGCCCAAAAGAATTTGAAATATGCCTATAATAATTGCAAACTATGCCCAAATTTCAAAAATCACCCTTTTATTCAAAAACAAATTTTATTCATTTAAAAATTAACAGATAATAATAAAAATAATAAAATAATAAAATTAAAAACTTAAACCTAATAATTGAAAATTGAAAACAAAACAAAAGATTTAAACCCTAAAAATTTCTCTAGCTCTTCCTATCGATCTAGCTCTTCCTCTTCCTCTCGATAGTTGTTCTTCCTCTTCCTCTCATGAACCCTAAAATTTCTCCTCTTCCCAAATCATTCTTCATTGCTCTGGTTCGATAGAGTGGAGGCGGAGATATCTATGGTCACCATTGCAAGTCTCTTAAACCCTAAAATCGAAACGCTCACACAAATTCGTCTTCCCCTCTGCTCTAGCCTCCAAGTTTGTCTCTAACTTAAATGATTCTAAAGAGCTTTTCATTCATTTGAAATTAGGTTTTTGCTGTCGTTTCCAAATTCCATGTTTGGCATTGAATTATCATAGATCAAATACTGCTGTATCAATTATCATAGATCCTAAAAATTAAATCTTTTCACACACACAGTAATGATAAAGAGACATGGGTGATACTAATTGCTTGCCAGTTTTCATTAAACCTTAATTTCCTTGCCATTTTTCATTACAACTACATCAAAATGTACTCTTGGGTGATACTGATTTTCTTCTTTGTTAATCTGAATCTATGAAGAGTTAAAACTTAAAAGTATTGATGCTATCGCTGGATGATAAGTTTGGTGTTGTTTGGTTCACCAAATTAGATTTGTATAGTCAATTTGGCACGTGTTGTTTGAATTACAAACCTTTGAATGTAGCAGGACAGAATATGAGTAGTGACAGGAACCCAAATTGTCATTCATGTATCCTTTAATGGAGATCAGACGAGAACAAAACATAAATTATGAACGAGTTTTAAATTAGATTAAACGAGAGTAATGATGAAATTAACAAAGAATGATAAAAAATAAATTATATACATATCTTTGCAAGATCTTTACTTTTTATCTTTTAATTATCTTTATGTAAAAAAAAACTTAATCAGTTTGTATTATATTTTTATAATCTTATCTTATCTTAGAGATAAAAGATGGAAGTGTGAAGAAGATTAACTCATCACTAAATCAATATTATGGTGACAGGTAAACAATACAAGTATGACCGGAAAAAACAACTAATTACTTCCTTAAGAGCGGATCATCAATAGATTTTTTTAGGAAAAGAAGTCGTGCTTCCTCCAAGTCAATTTGGCATGTGTTAGATTATCAATTTGTCTCGCATGTCATTCTTGTTCTTGATTTTTAACCAAGTTTATGGGTTGACTGGTGTCATAGATCATTTTGCTTTGACAGGATGAAATATGTGACCTGACAAGAATTAAAATGTTAAGTCGGAGTCATAAATGAATTTTAAGTTAAACGAGAGTAACAATGAAATTAATAAGAACGATAAAAGAAATTTATATACATATCATCAAAAAAATGTTACTTTTTATCTTATAGTTACCTATTAAATAAATTTGTGTAATCTTTTTTTATCTTTCAATTAATGTTTTCAACCATTTCACAAAATCTTTTTTTATAAATCAAAGAAATTAATATTTAATATTTTCGTTTTATTAAAATAATATTATTTTATTTTTAAAGAAAATAAAAAAGTATTAACAAACTAATGGCAAAAATACCCTAAAAGGCATCCCTTGCAATTTGGTAACTAATGAACTATTTGTACAACTTTTTTTCAAAGTGGAGTACCCATATAAATTCGCCTAATTTCAATATGACCGCGTATATATAAAATTCGTTCAAAACAGACATCGTTTGTCCCTTCAAAAAGTCAATAAACAAAGAAATTTTGTGTAATTATGATCTACTACTTATAAATTATAGCTATAGATTATATTTAAGTATTACAAATATAGGCGCTTGCTATTCACCGTCCACCATTTTTGCTATTCACCGTCCACCATTTTTGTTATTCACCGCTCATCTACGATGCGTCGCGCATATATTCATTTTACGTGACGTATTGATGAATAGAATAGAAACCATGTAAAACTATCTGGTATCCTATCGTCTTAGTAACCGATAACGTAAAATATATCCGGTTAAAGTTGTAGAGTATCTATCTTATCTATTAAAGTTAATGTTTTTCAAGCCTCGAGAGTAATTGTGGGAGAAATTTATTAAAATACTAGACTTTTTGGGCCCGCGCTACGCGCGGGTTTTACGGCCTATAAAACTTCACACCATGCGGAACCGAAGTGTAGAAGATGATGATAAGTTTCATACAGATCCACTATAGACATATGTTGGTGAGTCAAAATCTTCATTTTAGTAACATATTCACAAACGTAGGAAATAAATAGAAAAAGGAAAAATTAAAAAAAATACATAAATTAGAAACAAAGCATTAAATGCAAAGTGATTAATTGGAGGAACTCCTAATCCTAATCTACTATATAACTACTAAAGTAGAATGCCTTACTCTCACCTTAGCTATGCCACGTGGCAAGAAGGCTTTTCAGCCTATCCACGTGTCTGCCACGTGTCATTACACGATTCGTTGTTTTTCTGTTTTTTTCCATAATTTTTTTTTGTCAAACAGCGGTGTGTTTTCATCTATTTGGCAAGTGTATAACACCGATTTATGTTTTTTGTGGTAAGTTTTATGCTGCTAACGTGTGAAACTTTATTTGGTAATTCATTCTACAATCCAATTGACCTAAAAGGCTGAAAATAGTTGCCCGAATTAGTTTTAAAAAACGCCCATAATTTTAAACCTGTAATACAAAAAACGCCCATAACCAATTGATGATATGAACTAAAACAGAAAGTGCTTTAAACCTGTAATGCAAAAAAAAAATGAAACACATGAAAAATGAAGACATTATTACATATTAACTAGCTAAAGACGTGATATGAAATTACACAAACATGAAACCCTAAAAGATGAAGACATTATTACAATAATTTCTGCATAATTAAAAAAAGAACCCTAAATCTCGAAGCAAATCTGGAAATACCTTCAAAAAAATGTGCACAAGCTGTACTGGAAGCAAATCTGTAACAATATCTGTAAATAAAGAAAGGAAATATCGGGTAAGAAATTTTTCTTTGCACAATCTTCTTTGCCAGACAACCTAATATTTTTCTTGCCAGCATATCTTCATTACTAAATACTATTAAATGAAATATCACGGCTATACAAGCCAAAGGTGCTTGGTAAATATTTAGTTCCACCAATACAAAAGATCACGATTCTATTATTTATTCTTAACCAAAATTATAATTGTTGTTTTCATTATAAAAAGAACATATTCTTTCATTCACAAATCACAAATCGATTATTCAGTCTTCCCCTACAACACTCTTTTTCTCAGATCTAAGATTTTGAAGGTTTGATGCATTAGGATGTTCAAAGTTGCTACAAAAGTGGATGGATCTCTAAAAAACCGATGGAGAAAAGCTAATCATGAAGTTTATAGATACAAGGTATTGATAATAACTTATTTTTTATTTTTTGCAGAAAGATTAGGTTTCATTTTCTACATAACAGTTGGGAGCATACATGTTAGAATAGAAGTGATTATGCATAAATTTAATGCAGAAACGTAATTGATCTAATATGCAAAAAAGTTTTGAAGGCAAGTTCTAAAGCCCTGCATGACTGAAGATATTCCTACTCATGGCTTTCAATTCACAGATTTTGAGAGTGTATGATAATTCACTACAGGATAATACTCATTATGGTTAGTATTATAAACTAAATCAACACATTTTTGCTTCACTTATTCTCATACCTAACTGATCTGTTGTTGTTTTTCTTAATCGCTTCAGATCTTATTGGGCTGTTGGCTGGAATTGGAGATATAGTTAATTGGTCTGCTAAAAAACCTGATGGAAAAAGGGTACCGTTGAAGTTAATGGATACCAGGTATGGTTTTGGATTAATATAGTGCAGATCTACAGTTTTAACATAAACTGCAGAAATATTCTGCAGTTTATGAATTTTAACAAAATATGTAAAATGGTTATACAGATCTGTTTCTGCATACAGTTTAATCCTTTTATATATTAAGAACTGCTACTATTTGATATTGATATGCAAAAAAAATATTAGAACTAAACTATGTTCTTTGATTCTTTCTTACAGTTTAAAAGAAATAGAAGGGCTAAAAGTTGAGAAGATTGTTCAGCTTTTATTAGAGGCTTCGAAATTACCGGCTGAAATTTTCCTAAAAGTTGAAAAGATTGGTCACTTTCCCAATACCTAGGTTTGCAATTCAGGTATCAATAACAATTTTTTTATAAAGAAGCTTCACAATTTGTATAGAAAAGTGTTGTTGGGTAAGTCATAAAGAATTTTATACAATTTGTGATATATATACTAATAGATTATATAATAAATAGGAACTCTTTTTCAGTTTTTCTTAAAATAATATGCCAATATAATTATAGTCATCGGTAAACTTACTTGGTTATGTTGAAGGATACGTGCTCCCCCTCCAGGCTTTCTTTTTTCACCTCTTGCAAACTTCCCCAACATTTCAACATTTATTGGCTATAAAATACATAGTAAAAAACAATTAGGACAAACAACACATACGAAATCCTAATTCAAATGGGTTGTAAATGGGCCAACCAAAATAAGCAAAAAAATTAGGTATCCATGAATGTGAAAAAATGTATTCTCATTGTTCAGACAGATAACACAGTTAACCAAACCTAACCATATGGGAGCAACCTATCCATGGGCAGTTATTTTTGGTTCCAATTTAAATTTGAAATAAACAGTTTAACATTAGGTTAATTAAAATATAAATACAGACAGTCCATATAAAATAAGGAGAAGCTAATTTTTAAATGGAAAAAGTTCTACATCAGGAAATATCTCATTATGCCTTTTGAACCACTTATTGTGCATGAAGATATTTAAACAATACAGTTGCCTATTGTCTTCTTAACACTATTGCATAAATTTATGGTGCATAAATTTATTATGTTTGGAAATTAAATACAACACATAAATTTGGTTGCACATATTGGTTCTGAGAGATTCATAGCATTTAAAATAATAAATTTAAAATTCCTATTATGTGCACATAATATAGTAATAAGGGAAAACTAAAAGGAACGATATAAAACATTATGTTATTCGGAAATTTAAATAAAACAATATATGTCATATTTTCTATGTTTAAGTTATCCCATAGATATCATTACCATGCTTAAAATTATAACATTCTGCATTAAATGCAGCTATTCCTAAACCCTAATATACAATTTCGTTTTCCACTGCCTATATAAATACATAGGTAATGAAGTGCATCCTTTACAAAACAAAAGGTAAAGAAAATCTGTGTGCACTTCAGAGAAATAAAAAATAGTCATCTACTTCAAGGTAAAGTGTCTTTAATGGAGTTCTTATAAAAGTGTCTTAAACTTTATATAATCTGAAAGGCTGCTTATTTCTGTTATTTCTTCTTTATTTCAGATCCTAATAATGGTTCATTCAACTAAGCATGACGTAGTCAAGGGAGATTCTATCATAATGCTTTCTGACATTATGCCATCAAAGTTCGGGGAATATTAAACTTTAGACATGAAAGTTCGGGGAATATTAAACTTCCATTAGGATTAAGGACATAGTCAAATGTCCAAAGCACAAATCAACATAGAATCATAAGCAACTGGATACATAAAGACATTTAGCATAATAAAATCAAACTAAAAAAGGTGAAACAACTAAGGGGATTGTGCATGAATTTCTTCAGCTTCATATCTGACTGCAGTAAGATGGTAAGAGCCATTTATTACAAAGACCAAATTTTTATTAGGCCTTCAAAGAACTATAATAAGATAAAAAAAAGGCTTATTCAAATTATTATCTTCATTAGAACCGCAGTAGAGGTCGTAAAGAAGCTGGCAACAAGGATACAATCAATAATTGACAGTAACATGAAAATAAAATAAAAACTAACCTTATAAAACTCCATTAGCTCATCAACACGAAATGCTAGCTTTCACCTACATAATGAATATATATGACCAATTAATAAGGTTATTCAAAACCAATCAATCAATTCTTTTGAAGAGCCGTGTTGATCATGGATACAAAATGAAAACAAGACATAGCCCTAGATAGAAAATTTTCCTGTGCCTTCACCTAGATAGAAAATTTTCACAGATTACTTTGTGATCTTTTATGCAAACAGGCACATGAAGCAATATCAGAATTTATAACATGACCAATGTTGCTAAAATGCCAAACAGAAACCCTAAAATGAAAACATGAAAGTTGAGCTGTATGTTCTTACAATCACTCGAAATTATGATGTCATGTATGAATAAGCTACAAAGAATCAAGTTGGATTGGAAGATTTATCTGGCTTGCTCTGTTAATATGTTTCAGAAGGTGAGCTCTTAAAACTATATTTTTCAGTATCATTCATATCAAATTATTGTTGATGCATTCCAGCAGCTGCATACATAACTTATTGACTGTCTTTTTCTCTGTCAGCACCGGGATCAAATGAAACAGAGGATTTTTCTGCATCGAAAAGAGCTAACGACTTTTATCTCGGTTGGTTAGTGATGACCCGAGTTCTTTCTTTGTGTTTTATGTTTTTCTTTTGTCTTTCTTTCTCAATCAGTTTATGTTTTTACATGTTCATGGAGCCTTTGGTATATGGAAATTACCCGAGAATAATTAAGGAAAGCGTGGAATAACATAAGAAAGTTGATTTAATGACACTTCATTAGATCTTCAGATGCATCGATCCTTTGCTATTTCAGGCCACTGGTAAGAAAGTTGGATTCTACTTCTCAGATCCTGCTTTCTTTCTCTCATCCACGCATGATCATTTTCCTTCTGAGATCTCATAAATTTGGATCATCTTTGTCCTTTGTGTAGACCTCTGACCAGCTAAGCAGTTTTGGACCTTAGCCATGAAAATCTCTCCTCTCTATATATAGCAGTTAGAAAAAAAGGTGTGTACACGTTTATGCTGATATACACAACAACAACAACATCAATTCCCATTTATCTCGAAAAACGGGGTATGGGGTGGTCGAGATTGGTATTTCTTTATCCCAACAGGTTAGGAGGAAGTAACCGATATGACCAATATTGTGTCAAAAGTTGCATAGTCTGACTACTACTTCACAGAATAGGAAGCATAGACAGTTAAATGAGTCATTTTGCTTTATTCCATATAATTCTGAAGCCAAAGAATAAAAATGGAACCATAGATTCACTATTTACAATTATAAATTGCAAAGGAATATTGATGGACAGACAAGTGATGAGTATGAATGTATGATTATACTGGTAGTTCTTTCTGATACTGGTAGTTCTTTCTGATACTGGTTCAGCTATATATGATAGGTTTGATGCTTTGGAAGTGTATTACTCAATGGAATTGAACAATGTGCTACCCGATCGAGTGACTGGTTCAGTGTCGGTCACTGATGAGAAAGCAATCGAAAACTGCAAAGTAAGCATGGAATTCTTTAAAAGAATGACAAGAAAGGTGTACAATGGAGCGTTGAAGTCTTGGGTGCTTTGATAAAGTCTTTTGTGAAGAGGGTCTTCAGAAACAAGACATTATCCTGGAAGCAGAGATGGAGAAGAAGAGAATCTCTTCAAATGTCATTATCTACAACACCTTAATGGATGCCTGTAAATCGAATTGTATTGAGGAAGCGAAAAAGGAGAGTTTTAGCTACATTGTCCCTTAACTTTCATTATTGATTGAAAATAGATAGTGATCAAGTAGAATTGTAGACCTGTCCATAATTTAAAACACCAGCTGAAGGATTGAGCTCAATGTTGCCATACGACGAAGCTGGCCCCCAAAGAAATTCAGATCTTTAGAGGATTTCATAGTGTACATGAAATCGGTTAGGCCAAGGCTGAACCCGAGGTGCCCCCATCCATATATGTGCCTTCTTCATCACTACTAACACTGCAGCAAAGTTAAAATTCGGCGTCAACAACTTAATTTTAAAGATAAATTAAAGTTAAAATTAGGGCTTTCTGCTTTTGCTGCATAAGTAATATTTTAGCATCACATTTGCATAGAACTTTCAAATCCAAACATTTGAAGAAAAGTCTTATCCTGGGATATATGTATAAAATTTAGCTTTGATATCATACTAATGTAATTGTTCATTAGGAGACATTTGCTTGGGAGAATCGAAACATGTTTGCGTGTGGTGGACGAGACAGATTCAAGAGGCCCGAAAACTTCAGGAAATGGAGTAGGAAATTGATGGATGCAACAATCCGGCTTCGGATCATTGGAGTTGGTGAGAGAGGTGATGCAAATGGAGATGTTGTTAAAGATGTATGATTCTGAGGGATAAAATGTGGATAAGAGTGATGAAGGAGAGTGAAATGAGTTACGTTGAGGTGGCTTGAGCAGTCTTTTTACAGTCTTATCTTGGAGAACAAAGACGAAGATGAAGACGAAGACGATGAACAACAAGAAGCTAAAATTTCATTATGTGGAGATTACATTAAAGGGTTTTGTTTGTGTGTGTAATTTTGCAGTAGTGATTCTTTGATTCTTTCCTGCAGATACGAGGATTCAATTTTAGTTCAGCACCGGGAATTCAGATTTGTTATAGTTGTAATTTTACATGTAATTCTTTCACATTCGTTATTCATACAGATTAAGTTTCTAAAAAAATATATTTGTAGTTTGGTCCATGATAGAGTTAATTGAGAAACCCATTGGGGTCACCAGTATAAATGAAGCTTTAAGTAATTAGCCTCTAGACTCATTTTGTAAAGGGTTCAACTTTAACATTCATTTCGTTGTTAGAACTCACTTTGAATTTCTATATTATAGATCACATGAAAACTACAAGAGGATCATCCTTTCCCTATCCTAATATACTATAAAATTGGATGCAGGTTGCAACTACAATTGAGATTTATCTATTCTTTTTTCTGTTAGCTGCTTCGTTTGAAACACTAGCATGGGAGTTGCAGCTCAGTTGCATCCAAAAACGTTGCATACCTTTCATATA
Organism: Oxyria digyna; assembly: GCA_029168935.1. Classification (NCBI taxonomy): domain Eukaryota; kingdom Viridiplantae; phylum Streptophyta; class Magnoliopsida; order Caryophyllales; family Polygonaceae; genus Oxyria; species Oxyria digyna. Next base: position 5,085,045 of record JAPVLV010000005.1, read on the forward strand.
CTCCTACAATACTATATTGAAGGTATAGTGCATTGTGCATTGTGCATTGTTAAATTCCATTATTTCATCTAACCCATTGCGTCCAATGATTTGAACAGGATGGAATCTGAACCGAATAAAAAGCACTTGCAATATTCCTCTTCAAAAACAGTTGCAATCCGCCTCCGCCAATAGCTCGCCCTGTTCGCTCCACCGATCTGCCTCCGCCGAGAGTTTTTTTGGTTTCTCCTCTCGCAATTCTGTCTCCGCATGTGAGGCTCACTCACTTTTTTATTCAATCTTTCTCCTTAGTGTTGCTGAATTCTCAGGTATATCGACGAATTCTTTTTGATTTTGCCTTTTCCCTCTTCTAATTTGCTGGTAACCTCCAATTCTTCAATTTCCCTTTTCCTCTCCTAATTTTGCAGTCAACAACGACACCGACAAATAAACTCACCTCCCGGGGATGATGGAGCTTTATACTCATAGAATGTTTCTCCGGGTTCAAATCATCTAAGAGAAGAGGATTCTAATCAGCTAGCTACTGATCACAAGGCTGATTCTGTCACGTTCATTGTATTTCTTGCATTCCAGATTTCCAAGATCATAATTAAATACAATACCTTTTCCTTGGAATATGAATAACAAGTATTGTATAAAATTTTCACGACTCCTATATTTTAACACGCAGTTGTTACATAATATATGTTTAGCTTACAAAAACTAGGAGAGTGTCCATGAAAGATAGTTCCTACTGTCAAATTTGCAGTGTGTCAAGGTAAGAATAGAAATCTTAATACTTCTCATTTCCCTAATTCATAGTTAATTTTACCTGCAATCAACAACCACAAAACATAGACGAGATTGAAGGAAGCCATGATAAGCCGGGTTTTGCCAGATGGTGAAGGTTTACGAACTGGACGTAGGCAGCGTTAAGGTCTGGTTGGAAAGGGAGATCGTCAACTATGAAACAGGCAACAACAATTAATCGAAAAAGGCGAAAGAACACGGATTGGTCAGGATCGATCAGCGTCACTGAAGTCCAGTCTTCGTCTTATTCTCCGCACCTTCAAAATCTTTGGCTTCCCCTAATATCTAGGTTTTTTAGCGGTTGAATCGAGAATTGGATTTGAATATGCAAACTGACTGAAATTTCCTTATCTTTGAATTTGTATATCTTATTGATAGAATTGTGTTGTTATTGTTATGTCATCTTGATTGAGTTTCTTCTAGGCATTTATTTGTTGTGTTTCAATGGTTGATTCTATAGTGAATGTTTGTGTCTTGACTAAAATTACATTGTATCTTATTATATAAAGTACGACGTTTTTCTCATATAAGTGGACTCTAATTGCTTTGGAGATTGATCGATTTTGATTCATTGAAATGTTAATTTGTGTTGATTTCTCTGTTTGATTGAAATAGAGGCATGGTTTATGTTTGCAATTGTACCATGGAGATTCGCATTCTATTGGTTTAATGAGACATACACTAATTCATAATATTGGGCTTATTTTTGCCTACTATTAATGCAGATTCATTTAGTTATAGATTTGTAATAAGTTAAAATATTATAGACTCTATTGTTAAAGGACTGGTGTGGAGAAAACAAGCTATTCACACCCAAACTATTGATATGTCATTTTTTAATATTTTTTCACGCTTTGTAGTAACGAATATATTTTCGTTGTGTAATTTTAGACATTACTGCAAAGCAGGCTCGACAAAGCAAAATTATAAGATGTGTTCTTATTTTCTTTCATCAATGTTTGATTATGCATTGTTTGAGTATTTGTATTGTTGAATATTTATAGGTTGCTTGATGCTAATTTCGTGTAAATCGAATACTGCAGTACATGATATACAATACTATGGAGCAATGCTTATAGTAAGTCAATGTTTTAGTTGTGCAGTTGATAATAATATATACATTTTTTTGGTACCTTTAAATCTTACAATTAGTTTTGTCAAACAGAAGAAGATTTCTTTGAGAAAAAAAAACGATGAAATGTAACATAATTAATTGTGATAAATTTACACCTCTAATCCATGGTGCAGGTTGCTTTGGTTGCTCTACTTCTCATAATCTACAACTGCTCTAGAAAGAAGACCGAGCAAAATCCAGAGAGAAAGCTGCAAGATTCGCCCGAGAAAGTGAGCAAGCACGAGGTAGAGGGATATCTGTACCAAAAGCAGCAAAAAGAGTGCAGACAATGTCACATAAATTCTCTACTGAAAGTAATACTACTCCGTAAGTAGAAGAGATCAAAATGTTGGAAAGTGCATCAGATAATGCAGTAGATGACTCACCTCAATCTCATACTTCATCGAGTACTCAATAGTGATATAAGGTCGAAAATGAATATGCCAAAAATGACGGCGGAAATCCAACTTAGGGAAGATTGAGGAAAACAATTATAAAAACTTAAGAAATACCACAAATGGTTTGTTCATTGGCACACAAAGATAAAAACCAAATGAATACCAAAAAACGGGGACTAATTGGAAAACACAAAAAACATCAACATCGAATCAGCACCATAAACACCAAAAAAAATTTGCAAACAAACTAATTGAAGAAAGAGCAGAGAATCAGCAAAGCAAGTATCAAAGATGAGATTTATATTCTATAAATCCAGAAATATGGCAAGAGTGAAGTAAACGCAAATCGAAATCTATTACCTGAGTGAAGAAGACGTAATAAGTAAACGCAAACCAAATGAATAAATCACAGAGATCAATTGCAACAACATCATCATTCGTTCACAAAGCAACAATTAAAGGAGGCAAAAATTATTTCAGGAATCTCAAAAGATCTTAAGAACATAACACTTATCATATATCCAAAAAACAATGCTATGCATAAACCATTTAAACAGACTGAATGACCATAACACTGACAAACAATACAACCATGATATAGAACACAAAGAAATCAAGACCATAACACATACATTTTATGAAACCCGATTAACACTCAGAACCAACAATATCAAGACTCCTATTACCCTCAAACTGAAGATCCAAACAGACGAAAATGAAATCAAAACCGTGAAACCAAAATGAGACAAAAGACTAAATGCTTCAGATTAGGGATTCAAGACTAAAGGCCTACGGTCAAAATCATACAAGCAAACAACAACAGAGCAACATAATTCGAACAACACAACACAACCCCAGCTTCAAAACTAATCAAACACAAATCGATTAACCAGCTCCCTATGTCCCATAGTATAATATCCATTTGGATTGTTGTGAGGGGGTTAAGCAAATTATATTGTTAACGTCAAATAAAATTGTATTTTTAATGTTAGAATAGGGTTGTTGCGAGGGGGTTAAGCAAATTGTATTGTTAATGTTAAAAGAAATTTTATTGTTAATGTTAAAAGAGAGAGTAAAGTGGGAAAAATAATGATTAGAGAAGAGATATAAAGAGGGAGATATCATTATTTTTGGTTTAGGAAGAAAAAATAAGAAAACATTGGTGTTTTAGCAAGTTCCAACTACCTCATTCTTATTCATTAATAAATCAACATGAAAATCCTAATGTTGTTTCAGCAAGTTCCAAACATCACGAAAAATAAACCACTGGTGTTTCAGCAAGTTCGAACTACCTCACTATATAATATTCCAACTACCTCATTCTTATTCTTTAGTAAATCAACATGAAAATCCTAATGTTGTTTCACTAAGTTCAAAACAGCACGATAAGAAACAACTGGTGCGGACGGCGAACTGGGATGGATGAGCGGAGAGCGACCCCTGTTTAGGGGTGTTGGAAGCGTAATCGGCTGGATGGGCGGAGCCCTCGGGTGGATGAGTGGCGCCCTCTGTTGAAGGAGGAGCGGAAGCAACCTGCTGGGGAAGATCGCCGACCATGTAAAATGAGTGTTTTGAAAATGAAACACTTAAGGGTTCAAGAAGAAGGAGCCAAAATAAAAAATAGTGCAAGTAAAAAGTATACAAGTATACACATTTTGGTTAGTGAGAGTTGTTTTACTTTTTCACTAAATCATAAATAGGACCCAAATTCAAGATAAGAACCGAACCGGAATTTCGGAATAAACAAAATAGATACACGACTTAAGTCGATCAGAGATGCACAATATGAGTCGCTCCTTCAGTTACATGGGTTCAAAGTCAACCACATATCACAATAGCTCTTGACAAACAACACATCATGTATAACAATCGACTGTTACCATCAATCAACGTTTGGAGAACATTCGACAAAAAAAAACGTTACAACAACACCCACGAGTTCTGATATGAATCTCCTACGGGTTCAAGAAGAAGGAGCCACAATACAAAATGGTGAAATTAAAGGATAGACATGTATACACGTTCCAGATTGTTCACGAAATCAGACCCAACGTTTATATAAGAACCCAATCGGAATTACGGAGTAAAAATTTTTGATACACGACTTAACCCGATCAGAAATGCACAATTCGGGTCGCTCCATCAAATACATAGTGCAAAGTCGATCACATTGCGACACACCTTTTTATAAACAACAAATCATGTATAACAATTGACTTTTACAATCAATCAACGTAGGGAACATTCGACAAAAAAATAAAATCAGATACACGTCTTAAGCTGATCAGACATGCACAATTCGGGCCGCTCTTTCGATTACATAGTGCAAAGTCAATCACACATTAGAATGCCTCTTTACAGACAACAAATCATGTATAACAATTGACTGTTGCCATCAATCAACGTTTGGAGAACATTTGACAACAACAAAACGTAACAACAACCTCCCGCGCTACGCGCGGGCACCACCTCCTAGTATAATATAAATTTAGATGTTTGGGGAATTAAATTCCAAACAACAAACATTAACTCTTAACTGTTAAATGAAGTCTCTTATCTTCTCATTTAACAGAGTATATAAATTTAGATGTTTGGGGAATTAAATTCCTAACAACAAACATTAACTCTTAACTCTTAAATGAAGTCCCTTATCTTCTCATTTAACAGAGCAAATGGGCCGGCTTCACTTATGTTAGTCCGAGCTAATGGGCCTCTTTCCGGTTCTTACTTGGGCCTCGCCTCAACCTCATCTGCACCCTTCTCAATCTTTGTGTCAATAGGTCTTTTAGGGTTTATCTGGTTTCTTTCACAGCCTCCTCCGGATCAAGCCCTCCCTCGCCTTTCCATCTTGCTCGGTTGCTCGCCCATGACCGTAGACTCTTGCATGACATTCAAGGGATCAAGTGGAATCCTCCTCCTAGGATACTTTATGTCTAAGAATTTTGAAGAGTTTTGGGATTTTAAGGACCTTCATGGATTGAAAATGGCGGATCTCATAACTCCCAAGAAGCTCATAATCGACACTGATCTCGGAATAGGTAACACTTAATTCTTTCTTTCAGATTCTTTCCCACGAAAACATTTTTTTGAAGTTGTAGGTTGTGTATTCTATTTGAATATTGAGTTGTACATTTTCGTTGATTGTCCAATTTCACGCTATCAAAGTAGATTAGCACAAAGAGCGGTGTCATCGACGGCGGGGGATCTGCTGTGCCAGTGTAGTTATCGAGGAGGTACAAAGATAAGAGGAAGAACGGAAAGTTTCAGAAGACGATCCGTGTTACTATCTACCACGCTCGCCTCCAATTTCAGTGCACAGAGAGAAGAAGAAGCAATTTTAGTAAGAGCTTTGTTCAGTTGCTCGCTTCACATCCAGAAATGAACATTTCCAGGAAGAAAACCTCTCCTAAAGGAGAGTTGATCGATAATAGACTCTCGCAGTGTTGATCTTTTTGTGAATTTGTTCTAGGGTTTTTTCAGTTCCACATTTCGCTGAGATTAATAATGGTAGAGCATCATAATTTTCTACTTTGAAATCTATACTCTGTACAAGTATTAGTATCAAATTATGGTCCTGAAATGATGATTCAAACTCAGGTATTAATGAATGGGCACTGTAGCAGATACCTTGGTAAGGCAAGCATAATTTTATGAGTCATTTTTGGATTAAGATATGTTGTTGGCTTTGTTTTGATTCTTGTAGCACAATTGGGATCTGATCAGTAGACGATATTGATGGTGTCGATCCCTAAAGGTCCAATTTGGTTGCAGAAATTGATCAGGTAAGCACAACATCTTTGCCTCATACAAGGTTCGTGTGCACTTCAATTCATTCTCATATTTTGGTGAATTATTCATTTGGTGTACGTGTTTGGTGTTCGAAATTTTCAAGGGTCAGATTTCGGTTTAGTTTTGGATTGGGAATAAGTATAAGCTTGGCCTGAAGCTTGGTAGTGGCTTTTTGGGAGAGATCTATCTAGGTTTCTTATTCTTCTCTTCTCCTTTTCCATACCAATTTTAGTGTTTATTAAAATTATGTTGACTGGGGTTGTTCTTTCTTGCAGCCACTAATATTCAGACAGACGATGAGGTTGTAGTTAAGATTGTAAGTTGTTCACTTTGTGTTTTAATTAGCAATGGTAGTAGACCTGGCCAAACTAGGGCTTGGGCCGGGCCAGGGCAGGGCCAAATTCCAAATTCTACCCATTTACCAGGGCCGGGCCAAGCCCTCCCATTTAAAATGGGCCAATTCCTCTACCCATATCCTCCCACAAGGGCCCTAAGGGCGGCCCTCGACTACTTACAACCGAGCTAAATGGTGTTACTAAAACATTCAAAACCTTTTTAGTGTTTACAAACAATTCACCATCCAAAAACGCATGTTAAAAAGGTCCAAAATGCATGCTTAAATAACAATCCTCATAACCGATTCAACAAAAAAAATCCAAAAACACAATATAAAAATTATGTCGTGGTAATAGTACTCGCATCTAAATCCTCATAACCTTAATATTATATTATATATATAATATGGGCCGGGTAGGGCCGGCCCCCAGGGCCCTACTCCGATCCCATATCCTCCCACTTTAAAAAAGGGCCGGGCAGGGCCGGCCCTTATGGGCTAAATCTCCTACCCAGATCCTCCCATATTTTAGGGCGGGCTGGGAGGGCCGGGCGGGCCGGCCCTAGTTTGGCCAGGTCTAAATGGTAGTTTCCTGAATATGGATTGTTGCTATATTGAATTGTAACCCTAATCAGTTGAAATGTGATCAGATCTACATCCACAAAAGCATATTTCAATTTGTGCTTTAATTAGCAATGGTATTTTGAGCTAATATTGCAGATGGCCTGCAACTTTAGTTGTTGATTATAGTTTGAATGGTTAACTAATCAGCTGAAAAATAAAATATTGATTTTAGGTTATGTAAAGATTGAAGGAACATTCTTTGAAGAAGGATGATCCAACGATACTAGCTTTATATCAACAAGTTGAGCTTTTCAGATCTTTGGCACTGAAAGGGGATACAATAAATTGGAGTAAAGTATGGAAAATGCCTCGAAGGTATTTATATTATATATATCTTATTTCACTACTTTAAAATTGAGTGATTGTGTTGTTGCTAATGAGAAAAATATCAGGTTGTTGAGAATTTTTTTAACAAAAGATGGGATAAGGAGGTGATAGCCTGCAATATGACTGAACTGAGTAATTTGTTGGAGAATTTGAGAAGTAGCAACTAGCAAGGGTGATGAGTTGATTTAATTTTAATTAAGGGTAATATTTTTGAATCAAAAGAGTAATTAATAAACTGTTGGATTTTAGCAGACAATCTGATATGTATGATTCCCCAAACAGGTCTGAGAGCAAAAATGGATTAAGCTTTTTGTCAAGAAGTTCAAGCGAGCAACGCACAAGTCAAGGTAATCCAATTAAAGATTCATTATTAGTTATATACAATCACTTCAACGACAAATTGAGGTGAGTTAAGAAAATTTGATAAAATTAGGTTTCTTGCACATTTCTGACCGCTCTGGATCGACCTTGCTCAGGTTCTGCTAGGCGACATGGGAGCTGGAAAATCCAGCCTTGACATTTGCTTCATAAAATGTCAGTTTCTCGAGATCCGGGTTCGTTTCCCTCTCAATGATTCAATTTATATGTTCTACTCTTACACTGTAATTTGTTATGAATTTTCAAGTCATTGACTCATTATTAGCTCTCTGTTATTGGGTATTCTTAAAGCTAATATTTTTTGTGTAGCCTTTTTTGTAGGGTTTCACCAGTAAGCTTTGAACTTGAGGCTACACTGAAATTGGCTCAGTTCCTCTGCAGGTACTGGTTCCTTCCTGTTGATACATTTTATCTCACCTTAAATTCTTGCAAAGCTATTTTCACCTTAAATTCTTGCAAAGCTATTGTCACATTAATCTGGGCTCATTTGTTCCATGTTTCCGTAAGTTCATTGACTAGGTTTTCAGATATTTCACTTAAAAAATTCAATCTGGTCAGGTGAAGTTATAAAGCATGAAAACTTGGATTATAATGGTACATGATTTTCTTCCCCCTATTTTCCTCCTTATTTATCATGTTGATGATATTTTCTCTTTTGGCTATCATTATGTTGTTGTTGGATATCATTATTGTGGATCCAATGTTAATGACTCCCTTTACCAAAAATATTTTGGTTTCATCAGGAGAGAGCTTGCAAAAGAAGTGGAGTTGCTGACAAATGTTGCATATGGTTCTAAATCTTTGATCGATGCAAGTGACCGTTTGGTGTTGTTTGTAGAGCAGTAGAGATAGCACGTATATATGCTAGCCTTGGCTATGAGAGGAAAGCTGCTTTTTTCTCAAGACAAGTTGCTCAACTTTATCTGCAACAAGAGAATAAGTTGGCTGCTATGAGTGCCATGCAGGTGTTTGCTAATCATGTTCCAAGTATGGTTATGAAATACTGATCAAATTCTGAACCAATGAACTGCAGGCACATCCATGGCATGATTAGATTGACAGTGATCAACTGTGTTTCTGTGTATCTGGAGGATAGCCATTAGCTAAAAGTAAGCATATGATCTTGAAATATAGACTTCATTTACTTACTGTTATTATCATTCAACGACCGATACAAATGTAAATGAAACATACTCCCTCCGTCCCCTATTGATCTTCCCATTTGCTTTTGACACATTTGTCGAGACACGTTTTGTAACGTTAATATCTCTAAATATACGGTGATAAAAAATATAATTTTTTTATATTGTCAAAGTACTCATTGAGACGAATCAAACGAGATCTCTTATACATATATTTATTTCTATATATTAGAAGAAAACGAGAAGATTCTCTCGGGTTGTGAATAGTGTCAGAAAAGTAAATGAGCCTATATTAAGGGACGGAGGGAGTATAATATAGTTTACCTTTATCTGAACTTTGTCTTCTTTTGTTAAATCAAATATTGAATAACTGTACCCTTCCAAGTAAAGGGACCTCATCTTAATTAGATGTCATGTAGAATGTAGAAAGGAGAGGGGGCATACGCCAACAACCCTGCAAAAGAAACATGAAATGGTTTTTGATACGGAGTAATATTTAATACAATATGTACGGGTTGTCAAAGCCCTGGATTTCAGAGTCATCATTAATTAGTATGGTGGGGGTTGAGCTGTCATAATTTATGTATCTAATTACCCATAGCTAATCAAATTTATTGCAAAAGTGATGGGTTGATCTCCTCTACCAATTCCTTGCTCTTGAACAAAAATGGGATTGATTATTATGTTGTATTGATTGCAAAAGTGATGGGTTGATCTCCTCTACCTAATTACCTATATTACTAGTTCATTCCCCCGCGCGAAACGCGGGCCTAACACATTTACTTTTATGGTATTTATATATTTTGTATTATTTTCACATATGTATTTATGCAGTAACTTTTAATAAAAAAAATAGATATTTTTAATTAATTAAATATATAAATTTTAACATATTTATTAGTAACGGAATGTGAAAGGTATAATTACTAATTAGTGATATTTTAATATCATTATCTACATAATAACATCCTGCTAAAAGAGAATCTCAAAAGACAACCAACATGTCCGAGGAGAATCTCAAAAGACATACGCATAGAACATATAAAAATCGATGAGGTAAATACGATACAGAAGCGAACATACGAACATACGAACATACACTCAAAACATAACTAAAAGACCCAAATTGGGAGATTAAATGAAAGGAATAACAACTGGCAGAAACGAACAGACGTGAGACGACTATTGTATGAGCTTAATTAAATGTGATATTTTTTTAATGTATTAACTCAATGCATTAACCTTTCAAAAAAAATCAATGTATTAATTAGGTACAAATTGTCATTACTTCATCAAACCTAATAATTTTTATTTATATATAGATGTTGTATTGATTATTATTTATATTGTTATTGAATAATCTTTATGATTGGAGCTTCCGTCTGAGTGGACCTATCATTGAATCTGGGATCCATGTTTGTACATCATTGGCTCTTGATTCTATATCTTGCGTTGATTGAGATCGAGAAATTAGCTCTTTAAAATTGTTTTTTCTTATTTTGATTACATTGCTGCAACAAAACATAATATTATATTTATTAATTGTAGATATCACTCATCCTTTTCTTATGCAAGACTAAATACCCGCACGTAGCGCAGGCGGACAAAATCCTAGTTTTATAGTATATTAAGATTAAACTTTTCATATTTAAATCTATAATAAATTATAAGTAATTATCAAAATTTAATTTCAACATATTTTATTGTGGTCCACAAAACTAATACAACAAATATATAAATACTTTGATCTGCATAACTTTTTTATTTGTTAAAAATTCTCGAGGCCCTAAAATACCGCTTATTGCAAAATAAGAAATAAAATGTAATTTCATTCATATCTAACAAGATTAACATCATTAATATATATTTATTTTATATTTTAGTAATATTTTATATTAATTCTTAAGATAAATCATAATTTTTATAAAATTATAGATCATTAACATAAAAACAAATACTTATAAATATATCCCGATAGCACCGGGTATTACACTAATTTTCGCTTCTAGAGTGAGTAGATTGCGTGAGAATAGTACAGATGCTGCTGAGGTAAGTGCTTATGTCATACCTACTCTTTTCTTTTCTTGGTCGTCACACTTAAACCTTGGTTGTCACACTAGTGCAACTACTTTAATTATTTTGGGTCAATTCATCGAACTATATTTGTGGCGAACTTGGACTCAGAGGACTTATAAATATAACAAGTACAATTTCAGCGTAACTCATCAAGATCCTAAATACATATAGCTAGCAAATAATATATCTCTATATATCAACCATTCATATGTCATTAATGTGTGAGAATAAGGTGAAATTATATGGCTTGTGGGGAAGTCCTTACAGCAAGAGAGTCGAAATTGCGTTGAAAATGAAGGGCGTTGAGTATGAGTACGTTGATGAGGATCTTCAAAACAAGAGTCTTGACCTTCTCCGGTATAATCCGGTTTATAAGAAAGTTCCAGTTCTTGTCCATGGTAATAAGTCTATAGTCGAATCGCAAGTGATCATCGAGTACATTGATGAGACGTGGAATGTCGGAACTCATATTCTTCCCCAAGATCCATATGAAAGAGCCTCAGCTCGTTTTTGGGTTGGATTCATCGATGACAAGGTATTTTATTATTGGGAAAAGAGCTGGTACGAATACGCTTAACGTACGAATACATGCATATTCTTTTATATTTATATGCATATTTCTTCACATTTACATGTACATATACATTACGCTTGTACGTTTGCAGTTAATGCAATCTATCTTGAAGACATTTTGGCTAGGACAAGAGAATGTGATAGAAGAGGTGTTTGAGAACATGAAGACTTTTGACAAGGAGTTGGAGGGAAGGAGGTTTTTCGGAGGAGAAAGTATCGGTTATGTCGACATTGCGGGGATCTTTATAGGGTACTGGTTGGGTGTTGTCGAAGAGGTTGTAGGCAAAGTTATAGTAACTGAAGAAGCTTTTCCATCGGTGTGGAAATGGCAGAAAGAGTTGGTCAAGATTGGGGTGGTTCAAGAAACTCTACCTCCAAGAGATGAGCTTCTTGTCTTCCTCAAAGGTCGCATTGAAGATACTCTGGCCCGCTATGCTAAGATCAATTTGTAATTGTTGTTTTGGAAAATTTTCTGCTTTGTTATTAATATTATTTTGATAAAATGTTGGGATTTTTTTTGTCACGAAACCGTCCGCTATTTGTCAAAATTTACAGATAATCACCCGTTATTAACCTATTTATTCTAAACCACTCAAAATGTTTAAGTTTCTTACGATTAACCACCGTGACTGATTCCGTCTCCTTTCTCGATCTGGAATCTGAAAGTGAAGAGCGCGAAGGACTCGCGATTGGGGATTGGTTGACCGTCGACGTGGATGTGTTGACTGCCGCAGAACTTCCACTTCAAATGTGGGATGTGGACGAGCTTACGGTCGTTGATCCAGATCGTGAGGTTCGGATCTGGATCTGTGTCGTTGCATTCGATTGAGATTTCCCTGGTTTTGCCTCCGAAGATGGTTTTTGTTCTGTGCCACGAACATGCTCTCTGCGGACGACCAATGCGAATCCGGGGCTATCTCCGACTTAGAGGATGATTTCGGAGTCGATTAGAATGGTGATGTGGAAGCCGGGGTCAGGTTCGGGTGGCCCGGATTTGAATTTTGCGTGGGTGAGGTCCCAGAGATGGTGGCGGGGGAGGGGGAGTTTTATTTTCCAGAAGATGGAGGGGGAGATGGAGAGGTTGAAGGAGATGGAGGATGAGGAGAGGTGGAGATGAAAAGAGCGGCCGAGGAAGGTGCAGGACCCTCAACGTCGATCATATCGAGTTTGGTGTGGTAGAGGGACCAGGTGAGCTAGGAGATGCCGAGTATGGATCAGGATTATATGCTGTTTGTTTATTTTAAGTATTTTTTATTTTTTTATTTTTTGGCTTTGAAAATGATTTATGAATTTTACCATTTTACCCTTCAATTTGTTTGCTTATGTTTTAAAAATATAAGGATAAATTCGTCATTTTACTTTGTTAACGGAAATGACAACGAAATCTGTCAAGAGCTGGTTAATTGTAAGAAACTTAAACATTTTGGGTGGTTTAGAATAAATAGGTTAATAGCGGGTGGTTACTTGCAAATTTCGACAAATAGCGGGTTATTTCCTGCAAAAACCGCTAAAATGTTTTGTGCTTTGTTAAAGGGTTGGTGAATGAAAAGAATAAAGATTGATGTTGATTATATCAACTGCTTGCCAATAATCATACTACTGCGACCACGGTTTGGGATCAATCACAATTTGAATTTTGTGACGACGAAACTCTCACTCTACAATACAATTAACATATGACGAGTTAGTAAGGATAGACTTTTTTTGAACTTTAGGCTAATCTGTTTACCATTTTTTTGAGTAAATACCCCAAAATTATAATGTTTTTTAAGTTTTTGCATCACTTTTTTAAGTTATATGGAAATACCTCTTTGCTGACGTGACAATTATAACAGAGCTGTCAACAAAATTTTTAACAAAGCTGTCAACAAATTTTTTAATACAGTTGTCAACAAATTTTGTAATAGAGCTGTCAACAAATTTTTTAATAGAGTTGTCAACAAAAATTTTAACAGAGTTGTCAACAAATTTTTTAAAAGAGCTGTCAACAAGAATAATAAGTTGTCAACACCAATAATAACCCTTTGCTGACTGGAAATTATAACAGAGTTGTCAACAAATTTTTTAACAGAGCTGACAACAATTTTTTTTAACACAACTATCAACAAAAAATTTAACAGAGTTGTCAACAAAAATAATAAGTTGTCAACACGACTAAATAAGTTGTCAACCCAACTAAATAAATTGTTTACACGACTAATAAACGATCAATAACATACAATACGAGTAGTATTACAAAATTGTCAACATTGTTAACACTTTACAAAACTTGTCAACACCACTAATTTACATTGTCAAAAAAATAATTGTCAACACATTAATTTCTTTTACGCACTAAAAGAAACCACATTGTCCCTACATAATACTTGTCAACACTGTCAAATTTTACACACATTAACTTGTCAACACTACCAATAGAGGATAAGATTAACACTGACAAATCTTGATACATCAATCTCTATTACAGTACTACCTTGTTTCATCCAAAGCTTAATTATTTTTCAAGCAAACAAATTAGGTCGAAGAATTGGGGAGAAGCATTATCTGAGCTTCTATATCTTGAAACTTAAGAGAAAGAAACCTCAAAGGATGCTTTGGAATTCAGGCTTGTTGAGGTCTAAACGGAGAGCTTCAACAATTGCTGATATGCGTTCTTCAATCATTCTTCTCATCGCCTTCAACTCCTCCAGATCTGCTTTTCTCGGCTTTCGAATTGTTCTCCGAGACCGGAGCCTTCTCGGCCGGCTTCTTCTGCGCCTTCGGTGCCATTATCGCCGATGAGATGAAGAGGGACGGAATTTGCGGGGTAAGGATTTCAGTAACAGAATTTGCGGGGTTAGGATTTCAGTAACGAAATTTGCGGGGTTAGGGCGGTTATACAGAATTAGGGCGGCGAGGAGGTCGGAGGTGGCCGTTGGGGAGATGAGAAGGTCGTAAAGGGGCGTTGGAGAGGAGAGAAGCAGATCCGTGGAGTTGAGGAGAGTTCGAGAAGAGAAAAGGTGTACAGTAGGTAGGGTATAAAGTTGTAACTTAATTTGAGGGTTTAGAAATCTAAACTTTAATGCCCGTAAGGGCAATGGGCACAAATTATTCATCTGTTTATTCCATCTAGGGCCCATTCGGATTGGCCAAAATGGTTATTTCAACTGTTTGAAATGGGCAATTTTATGGTTTTCAACTTTTTGAAGTCGGGGTGGGCATGTTCGGCTGGTCACCGGAGGAGAGTTGAAGTTGATGAAGGTAGTTGACGGAATTGACCATCTTCAACCCGATAATGTCAGTTGACAAAATTAGATAAGGGTTGCTCCCAACATTATTGGATTTCATTAGACCTGGGCAAATAAGGGTTGGCCTGCCCGGTCCGCCCCGCCCGACCATCTAACTTTGCGGGCTTGAACACTAGATAAAGGGCCCGTATTATATATAATTAAATAAAAAATAATTGAAATATATATGTACCAAAAAGTCTAATCAATAAAATAAAAATTTAGTACAAGCGTCATTTGAGTCTAACCTAATGAATCACTTTCCTTCTGTCTCATTCGCTTCACTCTCAATACAGTATTTTGGACAAGTTTATTGCATTGTTTTTAAGCATTTTTATTTAACTTTTTCTTTAAAAATGGGCTGAAAAAACAATTTCGGCCTAGCTCGGGCCCGCTTTTGGCCAGGTCTAGATTTCATCAACTTCAACTTGAACATTATTGGAGAAGTTCTGGAAATACCCCTTGAAGTTGGATTCATTATTTTCCAGATCTATGTGTCCCCAATTTCTAGGGTTCTCAGGAATATTTTTTGTTCTTCGTTTTTGACTTCGATCTCTCTGTTCTTCATGTTTTTATGGTAAATCTTCATCTATTTTTTCAGTTTGCATCACAATTAACACCTAATACAAGGTTGACGTTGTTAACATTTGAAGATTACATGGTTAGAAGGTAACTTTCCCAAAAAATCTAGCATTTGAAAACCTCAGATCTTTCATTTTATTTGTGTTTGAATTTACTGATTGTATTTGTACGTACTTTAATGTTGATGTGTATTCGTCACTTTATTGTGATATTAGTAGCTTTTGTTTAATGTTCTACGTGTTTGATGAAATGCCAAATTTTTATTGCAAATGTTTTAATCTTATCTGTTCTTGATTGTTGAAAATGTGCCTTGTGTGAGGTTATATGACTTTAAATTATCATCAATCGGTGAAATAGCTTTAGTGCATGTACCAGTGAAGTTTGATTGTAGAGTTTCCGAATGTTGCTAAAAATGTGATGATACGTAATGTGCATATCGTTCTATTCAATTTAAGTACAGTAAAACGTTGTTCATTCGACTTGGATGTATCCTCAGTATTAAGCTTGGATAGTTGAATTAGAGTCTATTTAGCCATGAATAGATCATGTCAAAATGTGTAATTATTGTTATTCTTTGATGCTATGGTTTAGGTTGTATAGCATTTGAAGTTCTGTTCTATCAGAACATGTTTATGATCTAGCCTATGTGATGAAATTGTGATCATAGAGATGTTTATAAGGTTTGTTGTTCTAAGATAATTCTTATGTTATGTTCATTGTGATGCTGCTTGCTATAATTCTACTGCCTCTTTCTTCATTTACATTTGAGGTGCGCTAGTGAATTTTTCTGTAGCAAGTGGACATTGTGATTGATTTATCTAGTCCCTGTCTGTGTATGCCTTTTCTTTAGCTGAATTAAATAGCTATCGCACAATGTGTCACATTGTTTTTAATTGTCATCATATTCTGAACTTGTTGTGATGAGTTTTCTAATTTTATTGAACACCTCCTTCGATTTGCTCAATGTTCGTTCTCTTCAGCTAATCTCTCTTTTCGCTTGATTTTAAACGATCTTTATGATGTTGAGAATCTGATTTATGTGATTTGCGTGAACAACGCTAATGCAGAAGTAGCTATATTGTAACACATATTTGTATCTCAAAATTTGGTTCATATTCTTGAAAGCCAAATGTCAATGAACATATTCAACTCTAATATTAGTGTTTAAGGTTTAATAGTTAAAGGAATACATTTCGACATTAAAACAAAACCAGTAACAGAGCAAGAAATCATAGTTCTCGTTAACACAAAGTCCATTAGCTCAATTGAAAGAGCAATGTGATACACACATCGATGTGGGTTCGAATCCCACATAGACTACTATGTAAACAAATCTTATAAATATAAACGAACGTGTTAATATTAATTTGTAATGTATTTTATTTATAATTTAAAAAAGTCTTTAAGATTTAATAAATAATTTTCAATATATCCATGCCCTTTTTAGTAATTTTACACTTCAGTTACTCAACTTCAACTCGAATATTTTTTGCCGATCCGAACACGCCATTTAACAATTTTTACACTTTTCAATCACTTACAACACCAACTTCAGCTAGTTTAAATCAATTCAGCTTCTGCTAGTTTAAAAACAACACTTCAGCTTCAGCTACTAACAACTTCAGCTAGTTTAATGTAGATTAAAATAGCTTAATAAGCTTAATGTAGATTAAAATTGTTCGCCGATCCGAACAAGCCCCTAGTTGCTAAGTATTCCGTAAAAAAACATTCATCTAGCTTAATAAGCTTAATGTAGATTAAAATAACTTTTTTTTTTGTGAAAGAGAGGCGACACTCTCTGGCATTTTTATTAAAATATAAAGCAGCTAATTCATAACTAAACGGGGAATAGCCAGACCCCTCACATCATCAGCTAAAATTGAATTAACAATACTAGGAATGTTCTGTAAGAAATGAAAACCTGAACTAAAAGAGTATGCATAGTTTGTCAATCCATCAACAAGACGATTGACCTCCCTATACACATGAGTCACCCGAACTATCCTGTCCCTTGTCAAAAAGCCATATACGTACCAGGAAGGAGAGAGGGTGCGAATTCATCACCCCTGTCCTAAGCAAACCCACTACTATCTCTGAATCCACCTCCACTGAGACACGACGATAACCCAGTTCCCAAACAATGTGCAACCCATAATAGACTTCCCATAACTCAGCAGCAGGCGCAGTACAAATCCCAATGTTCAAGCAAAAACCTCCTCTCCAGTTTCCCCCGTCATCCCTGATAACTCCTCCCGCAGCTGCAATACCCGGATTACCCTTAGAAGCACCATCAGTATTCAGGGTGACCCATCCCGGGTTTGGTCTACTCCAGCTAATATCTCTCTCCCTTCTATCTATGGTTCGTCCAACACCCTTCGCCTTCATGTTGCCTTCCCAGTAATCCACGACCATCTTTTTAAGGAAACCCAACTTATCCCTAGTATTATCCGTGCCATTAAAAATTCTCTCGTTTCTCCATTTCCAAGCCCACCAAATAACCGTAGCAAATGTAGTAGGCCACTTACCTTCCAAGCCAAAATCAGTGTCATCACTCAGGTTGACAAAAACCCATTCCATTAAGCTAAGGGAGAAGAACTCCTCCATCTTATCCGGGTCAAGAAGCCCCAACCACAGTCCCTTCACTTCCCGACAATCCCTTATCACGTGAATGAGGCTTTCCCCTGTCTGCTTGCAAGCCTCACACATATCATTATCGCTCAACTTCCTCCCAAATCTCTCCACATTAGTAAGAACCCGCTGTTTTACAGTGAGCCAAACAAAAACCCGAGTACGTTCCGGGGCAACCAGCTTCCAAACCCGCTTAAACAGATCCCCTCCTGTTGCTTAATACTAACCTCCTGACTAATCAAATCATAGGCAGATCGCACCGAGTACGTACCATTAGCATTCCCTACCCAAGATATCATGTCAATCGATCCGGGAATGTCGTCTAAAGAAACAACAACAATCTGGAGTCAATGAGTCTCATCCAATAACCCAACCAACTCGTTCAGTTTCCATCCAACGCCAGGCGCCCAAAAACAGCTCAGCTTCTGTTGTAAATCAACATCTCTGTCAGAACTGAGCAGCACATCTTGCAACGGGTATTTAGTAACCCATCTATCCTTCGAGAAGCATATGCTATTTCCATCACCCGGAACACAAGCAATACCCTTCGAGATCACGTCACGAAACCCAGAACAGATCGCTCTCCAGACAGTCGAAGAGCCCGGTTTTGCCTTGACATTTTCTAACATATGAATATCCCCCACAATATACTTACTCCTCGGAACCTTTGCCCATAAACTATCTGTATCCAGCAGCAGTCTCCAGCTGAGTTTACCAATCATAGCAAGATTCATATATTTAGGTCTCCGAATGCCCATGCCTCCTTGAACCTTCGGTTTACACATAGTTTTCCAAGACACCAAATGCATCTTCCTTTTAATATCCGAACTCCCCCAGACAAAGTTCCTGCTAATTTTGTCCAAGGCATTCAGAGTGCTAGCGGGAAGAAGAGTCGATCCCATAGGATGAACAGGGATTGCTGAAAGCACAGATTTAGTTAACGTAATTCTCCCCACAAGACTCAGACAGCTACTCTTCCAGCCTGCAAGACGAGCATTAACTCTCTCAACTGTCTCAAGAAACGTGTCCTTATTAATTCTCTTCTGAAGGATGGGCATCCCAAGATATCTCCCAAGGTCACAGGGGAACAAGATACCACTTTCATAAGTGATTCTAACACATAGATCCCTGTCAACGTTAGTCGAGAAGAAAATCTAGACTTTTCAAGACTAACCTTCTAGCCCGACGTAATACAGAAATCCTGCAGGACTTTTCTAACAATGCGAATCTGCGAAACAGAGGCTTCCGCAAATAAAATTAAGTCATCAGCAAAACAAATGTGTGATAATTTAGGACCCGTTCTTGAAAGCTTCACCGGCTTCCAGTTGTTTTCCTCCACTGACCTATCAATAGAGTGACAAAGCCTTTCCAGGCACAACACAAACAAATAAGGAGATAGCGGGTCTCCTTGTCGAAGACCCCTTTGTGCAGTAAAATCCGCAGTACACTCACCATTCCAAACGATCCTCATATTGGGAGACTTTACGCAAGCCATAATCCACCTAATCCACATCTGTGAGAACCCAAAGACACTCATAGTCTCTTCCAAGAAGTCCCATCTTATACGATCGTAAGCTTTCTCAAGGTCGAGCTTAAGTAACATCCATCTTCTTTTCCCTTTCTTTTTTCTCATGGAATGAACAACTTCCTAGACAATTACAATATTGTCAGTGCTCAACCTACCTGGAATGAAGCTACTCTGACTTGGGCCATTAAATTTGGAGATCACCTTCTTCATACGATTCACCAAGGTCTTAGTTATAGCCTTGAACAGAACATTACAGAGACTAATCGGGCGAAATTGCTCAATCCTCTCTGGCTTATTAACTTTCGCAATAAGAACCAACAGTGCATCATTAGTCTTAGGAGGAAGCTCACCAATGCTGAAAAAATTCATAATGAACTTCAAGACCGAATCACTTACCATCTCCCAACAATTATGATAAAACACTGGTTGAAAACCATCTGGGCCCGGAGCCTTGTACGCCCCCATTCCCATAACTGTCAGCTTAATCTCCTCACCAATTATCTGCCTGTCAAGCTCTCTTCGTTCCCCTTCAGAGAGAATATAAAACCCCTCAGTAGGCAGCTCAATATCTCCTACATCTCTATGTTCGACCGAATACAACCCCTTGTAATAATGAATGGCAAGTTCCTCCAATCTTTTAGAAACAGATTCCCACGTCCCATCACTACGACGAAGGGCCTCAATCCTGTTTCTCCTCCTCCTAATCACTGTACTAGTATGAAAAAAGGAGGTGTTACGATCACCAAGCCCCACCCATTTTTTCCTGGATTTTTGGAACCAAAGGGTTTCCTCTTGTTCAAGAATCACATCCAATTCCTTCTGCAACTTCTCTTCCTCCTCAAGCAGCCTCGGGTCATTAGTGCTTGCAATCAAATCCAATTACCGAATTCAATCGAGTCCGAGGAAAGTCGACCATTACCGCCTGCTCTTTCATCTAGCCTGACAATAGTATTAAAATCCCCTCCCAGGAACACAGGTTCAGATATAGAACATACAATATTCTTCAACTCACCCCAAAGTCCTCTCCTACGAGACGGAGTAGGTGCAGCATATATAATCACTAAGTGGAATCTATCCTCATCAGACTCAAAAACAGCATGTATAAACTGAGGAGAAGAATTCTCAATCCGTACCGTAAACGAGTCGTCTTTCCAAAGAAGCCAAACTCCACCACTCTGACCCACTGCATCCACTCGGAAGCTATTCGGGAACCCAATATTACGACAGATTTTCTCAGCATTATTGCCTGCAACATGTGTTTCAAACAGCCCAAGAACATCAACATCAAATTTCTTCACCAAGTACCTCATAGATCTTCTGAAGTTGGGTTTATTTGCCCCCCCCCCGGCAGTTCCAAAGAATGCAATTCATAACTAAACAAATTATATTTGCTAGAATTACCGGGGAGAGTTGCTAATCCTCCAACAAAACCCTATCCTCCCGCTGACCATGATTCCGATCTCTTTCAGCATCCAGACGCCCCTGCTCATAAGCTGCTATAAGGCGATTCTGTATTTCCTCTTCCATATCCCTCGAGATATTGAAAGTATGCTCTTGTATATCTTCTGAATTTTTTGAGACCACACCCTCAGTAGAACAAATCGCCATACCTTTGCTCTCCCGTCCCTGGTGTTTGTCGTCTACTCTCAGTCTTATTTTGTTCAGACTAATCTCCAGGCTTTCATTGTCCAACTTATTCAGCCCATTAGTTTTTTGGGCCCGTGCACCCTTAGAGAGAATGGGCCTCACCATTTTATTAAGGCACGTTTCATTTCCAGCCTCAAAAATAACCATCTCATTACTAGTAGTGGCTTGCCGGTTTGGGCCCACCACTGCACTTGCTTTCCCGCTATATCTTATCTATATAATGACTGGCTGTCCATAGCCAAAATTGAATAAAATCGGTACCGGGTCGGTTCCGGGCCGCTCATTTAATTTTCCGGGTTTCCGGGCTTGCTGTGTTTTGTTTGCAAATTCAGTCCGTCAATGGGCTGCATTGGAATGGAATGAAATTGTTACTGCTTCCGTTATTGGGCTGCAGAATGGGCCTCTCATTTTTCATCGTTGCCACCGACTGATTAATTATCTCATTAATTTTGGAGCGTTACATTCTGAACCAATAAAATTGAAGGGGTCTTCTTCTTCAACATAGCATTACAATCCTTTTATACCTGGATTTAAATTTCTCCTAAGTCTTCACTCCTCCATTGCTATTAAACAACGGATTCTCAATCCATTCTCCCTATTCTCTCTCACTCAGATCGATCGATGGAGTATTCCGAGAGGACTCGTATGGAAGAAGAGCGCGCGAAGCCGGATGAAGCTTCTGCGCCTCTACATCGGGCGACGGATGTCGGAGACGAGGTGACGTTGTCCGTTGAGAGGCTGTTCAAAGTCAAGAAAGTTTCGTCGTGTGACAAATAGACATATGGGTATGCAAGTATCAACATCTTTGAGAACTGATAATTTCAAGTTCAGGTAAGATTCTCAAGCATTGATAGAGACAGTTACGTTCTTTACAGGGTGAACCATTTTTGTTGCCCAGTACTCCACAAATAGACTTCTTCTTCTTCTAAGTGATTAATTGGTGCTAAAAAATTGACTCAATTTCATGTTTATAGAGCACAAATGTGAAATGTATCTTGTCACTTGTTGCTTTGAATAAAAGCAATCATGGTATGTGTGGAGGTTGTGATGTATTATTTGATCAAGATTATCGACCTAAAGCAATTGAGAAGGGTTTATTCATTTTATGAAGTTTTAATTTTCGTTTGGCCTGCTACTTTTATTTTTAATGAAGCTGTTTATGTGATATCTCAGTCATCAAACTGTGAAAAGATGTTTCAAGGAAAAAAATCCTCATTGTAAAATATACTCTAAATGGTTATGAGTGTAGTTTGGGGCATTCATGCGATGATGACTTAACTTTTCATGTTATAATATTGTGGAAACACTGATATTTCGATGCTCATTTTTTTATTCATGTTTTTCTTTACCTTTCAGTTTGTTTTCATTTTATGGAACATGAGATTGCAACTTAATAGACTGGATGGGCTAGATAGTAGTATGAACTGTGTATTTTTACAGGTTCAAGCAGTTCTATTGCTCTTGGGTGGATGTGAAGTATCTTCTGCTTCACAGGGAAGTGATTTAGCATCTCAGAGCTAGCGGGTATTGCTGCTTCTGTAATATGCTTGAAAGTTTCTTAAATTAGCTATGACACTTCTTTATGACGATTTGGGGCTAATCATAGGGCTATTTGGAGCATGCGGTGAGGGGAAGTCAGCCTCATAGAGCTGCTTCCTTGGATAGGTTTCGTCAGAAGAGGAAAAGAGTATAAGAATATTAGGTATAATGTGCGCCAAGAAGTTGCACTTAGGTATGTGTGCCTAGGAATTTGTTTCCTCTTATCTGCTAAATGTGTTAGGAAAAACACAGTACTCTAATATCATTACTGCTAATGTTTCATCTTACAACAACAAGCATATTGCTTGATTCTACAAGTTGAGGCAGTTGTAGAGGTGCTTAAGTGATTTAATAGTGAGAATTAGTTGGCTCTCTATCTACGCCAGAGACAAGCATTTGTGTTGTACCTATGTGCTATTTGTGTTTCATATGTTGCCCCCTTGATGAAAGGGTTTTGCGGATGTTACAACTTACAATTCCTTATTTGTGAGCAACTCACAAATAGACTAGGGTGCTATCTTTAGATTGGTTAGCCATATATGTAGGGATTTGTTTCAACTTTTAGGCATGTGGATGAAAGGGTTTTGCGGATGTTACAACTTACAATTCCTTATTTGTTGTACCTATGTGTACTGTCTTGATCATGGACGTAAGTATAAGCATGTGGGTACTGAGATTTGAATACAGTGGCGTAATCGGACCTCGGCGTCAATACCAACAACCAATTCGAGATGAGATTTTTAGGCATTCGATTGATTTTCCATAGCGCATGAGACTCCATCGGTTGTCGGAGACGATGTGAAGGAATTTCAAGTCCTATGCAACCAATAATTTCAGTTAAGGTAAGATTCTCAGAAATTCATTCTGTTGGAACTCTTTAATTGAATTGATTTCCCTACACTCTTTATTAAAATGGATTTCCCTATGTAGGCGTGAGTTTGCATTTTAAACTAAATTGAGCATATGGGTATGCAAGAATCAACATCTTTGAAAATTTGATAATTTCAAGTTCAGGTAAGATTCTTAAGCATTGATTCACTATTTAATTAACTCGATATCCCTATGTGATTGTGAGTTTCCATTCTAAACTGAATTGAGCACATGAATATGCAAATATACAAGAATTAACATCTTTGAGAACTGAATTTTAGTCTAATGTTCAAATACGCAATTGTTTGCAGGTTATTCTCTGAATTGAAAATCATATGAAATACCATATACAATTAACAATATAGGTATTAGCATTGATGGAGTTTAGGCTACTTTTTTTTTAGGATAAAATAATTATTAAAAGAACAAATTTACACCTTTTTTTTTTATCAGTGTCGGTTCCTTTGAGTTGCTTGGTTGAGTCTCTGTTTTGTTTCGGTTGATTGAATGCAAACGCGTTTTCATTTGTATCTCTCAAGATGATAAAAAATCAGCCATGTGAAAATAATAATGCGTTCATGAATATAGTTTCATAGATCCAACTTATGCATTTATATATCTTTTGATGATTTTGGAACTAACCTTTGCTGATGTTCAATCCACATTTGATAACAAACTATTGGATTTTGTTAATCGATGTGATATGAGATGATCATTTGAGTTTAATGACCTATCATTATACAGTGGTCTAATTGGATAAACCAATAATGCATATCATCTCTTCATGATTGTTAAATCCATTATGTTGTTGTAGTTCAAATGAATCTGACTGAATAATGATATATATAGATCTAGATTTCCCCACATTGTATTTCATTCCTCCAGTCGTCTCTGATGCTTGCTGTATTCTTTAATATGAATTCTTCATGGATAATATGAATTTCTCCAGCCGTCACTGAACAATGAATTCTTCATTCCTCCAGACATCTTTCACACATTTGGATTTTCTGGATTGTGGACAAATTTGAGGAACGCCAATCTATTTCCAGTATAAGGAGACGTGCTCTTGATTTATTGTATGGCATGTGTGATGTTTCCAATGCAAAGAACATAGTTGAGGAGTTGTTGCAGGTAATTTCTATAGAAATGTCAATTAGAAAAAAAATCCAACTGGCACCTGAAAAGGTTGACGAGCTGAATCGTTCGCCACTTCGTCTTTGTTGAGCATAGTTCGATGTCCCAATTCCTTTTTCTTCGCTGTCTTAGCTTATGGTTCGTGATGATTATTATGTGATTGGATTTCTGTTTTGTATCTCAAGTTTGACATTGTTATTTCTTTTTGGTTTCTCTTTCATACAGTAGCATCTTTCTTTGGTAAATTTGGAATTACTGATGTTAGTGTGTACTTATTTATTAAATTTATATATTTATGAATGATTCATTTAATTATTTCTCTTATTTAGCTTATCCTAATAAGTTTTCCTTTGCTGACTTCTTGTTCTTAGAGTGATGATTGATAATGAAATAAGCAATTTGTTCTATTATGTTAGCTTCCTGGTTGTTGCTTTCTTTTTCTGATATGCATAATTGGCTGATATTAATGGATCTAAGCACCTGCATATAGCTGTTTTTAGAAACAGCAATAGTTGAAGCACCATTATTCACTAATTTTGTGGTTGAGATAGTTGTTTTTTAGGTGTTATAGAAATTTGAGGGAGATGTTCAAAATTGATGTGCTACTTACATGATGATGTCCATACGTGGAAATGATACTTTGAGGGAATTGTCATCACTGGGAAAAAGAGACAGTGTTTTTTTCATGTCTCAAGATGAAGGTTTGTTCTCTTCTTACTATGCACTCTGCTTGATCAGTTTGCGTGGGTTATATATTGTTCTCCCTTTATTCTGCATTCAGAAAACAATGGGGGTATTGAAACCTTTTCTACTCTTTGTAGGTTCTTTTGCGGATGCTTCCATATTATCATAGTAAAGTGTCTAATTATGATTATACACTCATAACCAGGTTTTTTATTTTCACATAATCAAGCCGCTGAGTGGGAAAAAGGTATATATTGTTAGGTTGGTTATGATTATGATTATGCAAATTTCTTCCATGTAGGTTAACATCCATGAACTTGATATTTCTTGATATGCTCATATATGTGATTTGAACTCAATCAACTCTTAATAATCGTCTTTATGAAAAGACTCTGACTGGGAGATATGTTTGAACTCAAATCAACTTGATATTTCTTTATGAAAAGATTATGATTTGCAGTTTCGCTTTATGGTGATGGGAAATATCTTCTGTACTAAGTTGCAGATTCACAAAAGATTTGATTTGAAAGGTTCTTCACTTGGCCGCTCAGCAAATCAAGTAGAAATTGATTTAAGGATTGTATTTTCATCAATTTAACTCATTCAATTCCGCCCTCTGTTGGATAACGTGGCTATCCTTATGGGACGGAATTCTCCTGTGTTGTGGAGCAGAAGCAGGTTGGCTCAACAAGAGGCTGAGAGGTCCAAATTTGTGGTAAAAATTCTCACAAAACATTCTGCATAGGAGTTTTAATTGTCATGTGGAAACCTTGGTGGAGATAAAGCTTGGGCCAGTGTAATATCTACTTTGGCAAAGAGAGTTCATTTTGCTACTGGTGAGTTTGAGGAAATTTGCTTGCTGTTATTGAAGAACTTGCAAAGCCTTGTAGAAAGAGAATTGCATATTTCTTCCAGTGGATGCACTATTTTTTTTAACACCATTCTTTCTTTTGTTCTTTGATGAAGAAAATGTTTTATTTGGTTTTTCTAGAGGAAGTTTGAATTGGGAAATAGCCAATTAGGCATAATACTTTGAGAGATTAGGCTCTTCATTTTATTCGTCTATTGTTAATTTTTTATCTGTTGACCACCATTGCATTCCAAAGGTGAACTTCTGGAAGGATCCCCCGAGCCCATCCAAGTGAAAAAAAGAACATGTGAATCTTCAGTGAACAATACAAGATTAGTGGAAGCAAGCGTAAGAAGAAGGTTCGAGTTTCTTTCGCCCTCCCCTTTGTTTTTTTCAAATCCAATTTCTAATGGTTGTTGGCATTGTTCGAAGTGTGTGCGTGTGTTGTTTTCCTGAATTTTGGCTGCCTGTGAATCGGATGATCCAACTGATGTGGGTTTGTGTTGATTTCAGTTATTTGGGATCTGTATTGTTTTTTGGTTGAAATTAAGCTGCTTTGGCTACCATAATTTGATCCTAAGGTCCATCAACAACAACAAAATTGACAGTTGAATTAGTTGAGTGAATTGCTAATATAGGTATTTTACCAACTGTTACAATTGGCAAACAACTTCAAGGTGTTTAGGAATTACGGTTGCTAAAGCTAGGATTATTAGATGAAGAGTATAATTTGCTAATGCAAACGAACAATCTTGCAGCGAGATGATTTCATGATCTGATCTACTGAATATTTTCATTTTGAAGGCTTGCTAGAATTTGAAACTAGCCATGAATACAACTAGCCTTTCCTCTTATATACGTAGTATATAAATAAAATTGGATGAGACCTATAATATTCTAAGGTTAAGGTAGTTGTTCATTTGACTGCTTTAATGCTTAGTTAGATTTGCTGGTAATGGTAATGGGTTTTTGTTTAAGTTCAGCTCTCATTTTTTGTTTCATTATTTGAGGAGTTTTTCTTTGTTTGGGTACAGGACAATCTGATGCATTTGAGAATGGGTCAACAGAATCTGAGGAGATTTTCGGAATTCAAAATTGAGGAAGCTCTGAGCTTCCCATAAACAGTATTCAACAACAACCTAGACCACCGAATTTGCAATAAGACAAGGATCATAATTGCCATCATGGCCTTTGGAGCAACTCTTATAGGTATCATATACATATGTACATTTTATGCATGTTCATTCTGATTTTCATTTCATTTTTAAAATTTGAAAGTGTTTGACAACCTACAAAATTATATACTCCTTAGTAAGGAAGGAAGAGAAAAAAAGCAGTTATTTTTTCTTAGGGCTAGACTTTTAGTAGCTTAATTTCACATTGTTTCTTTCTCTTGCATAAAAAGTATAATGCATTTTGCATGAAGAGACACATATTCAACAAAGAGGCTACAAAAAGAAGGGCAAAATGACATGTATCAAAGTATGATAATAGTCTTAAGTTTAAAAAAGAAGAGGGCTCTATTATAGTGCAATGATAATTTTATAAAGTCGTAATAAAGCAAACTATTGTGCTTTTGGAGCTAACTACCAGTCAACAATTTAATCAAACATACAATTTTGACTGTAAATTTCATCTTCTTATGGAAGGAAATTTTGTATGGCATAGTATTATAAACTTACATATACTTTTGTATATCAATCTCTTTCCAAAAGTACTCCATTATAGTGCAATGATAATTTTATAAAGTCGTAATAAAGCAAACTATTGTGCTTTTGGAGCTAACTACCAATCAACAATTTGATCAAACATACAATTTTGACTGTAAATTTCATCTTCCTATGGAAGTAAATTTTGTATGGCATAGTATTATAAACTTACATATACTTTTGTATATCAATCTCATATTGTAATTTTTTCCTCAGGTAGGTTTAATTGAATTTTTATTTTTATTTTTAGTTATAAACTTTTTTCTGGATGATGATTGCCTGATTGTTATATTTGTTCTTGAGATGCAACAACACAGTGTAGCACCAATTTACATCCTAATTACTGGCTTTTCTGTCGCTAGGAAGAAGGCACACATGTCAATTTTCATGTTAAAGATAGATAGAGTAAGGAACTCTATGTACAATTTATGGGTACTACTTCATATGTTCATAGATCCCTAAACATATGACATTATATGTTCCTGATGTTATTGATGTAGCTTAATTTGGTCTGTGCTTACTGATAAATTTAGATAATCCATTATCTCCAGAAAACCGAGCTCAGGATATAAAATGAAGGAAATGACAGGGAGTGGAATTTTTTCCGAAAAGGAAGGCAATGCTATGCCTGAATCTGCAAGTTCTGATCCTAGGAAAATGAGTGTTCGTATGGTTCAGGTAAGATGTGTCAGATATGTTAATGACGTTTGATGCTTCTCTAACTTAACGTGTGCAATTTATAATTTACTGCTTACAGAAAGCGAGTAATGGCATCAGCCAGATCTCATTCAGCACTGAAGAAAGTGTTGCTCCAATGAAACCTACCTCCATACCTGAGGTTGCAAAGCAGCGTGAACTCAGCGGAAACTGGAGTCAGACTTGAAAGTGAAGAAACATGTATCAAATGCAAAGTCGAGGGAGCTTAGTGGGCATGACATATTCGACCTGCCTCCTGAAAATCTCCCTCGATCACGGGCAGCGGCTCACTCGTTGCAGTCAAAGGAGAAGAAATATATAGACCCACCTGCTCCATGAAATGTTCGCACTTCTGTCTGGGTTTCCAATGTAAACTCATCGATGATTTTGACCAATCTGTTGTGATATGTAAGTCATGAGGGTTTTTCTAATGGACTCTATTCTACACGTGTAGCCTGCCGGAGGGCAGAGTAACATACTGTTCAACAATATCTTTAAGAAAGACACTCCTCCTTAGAGTCACGGTTCTGCTGAGAAACTCGTAAGCCAGGCAAAGTTGCGGGAAATGACCGGCCACAACATCTTCTCCGACTCTGATGCTGGAAACAAAGACTATAGCGGCATTAGAAGGCCACCAGGGGGTGGCAGCTCTATATCTTTGATCTAATCAATTAATCTGTATGACCCTCATATGTTAGTAAACACCTTTTATTATGTGTTTCTCCTTCTTTTCTAGGATGTAGCTTGAGAATCACGTGACTCAGCTTTGTCTGATGTGAGAATAGTGTGTTCACATCCTCAGCTTCTTTTATTGCTTGAATTACTTGTGTTGTGCTTACATTAAAACTAAGTGGTTTTTGCATATATTTGAGTCAATTTACATAGAATCACTCTTAATTTTCTTATTGATTTAAAACAACCCACTATTTTATTTTTTGTTATAAAATCACACCTATGAGATTTAGGAAAAACATAATCATTAATTAAACTTTATTTTTTTTCTTTTTGGTAGAATAAAGATTAGAAACTACTTTGTTTGAGGTTACATTTCTATATCAGAAAGGGTTGTGAATATGACTAGCCCAATCTAATTTTGGGACGCCTATTAAACAACGTTAAATTATATTAAAAACTTTAATTTCCCTACGCGTAGCGCGGAGGCCCATTTCTAGTCACTAGATATGATTTCCTTAGGCTGATTTGATATAATTTCCTTGCCTTTTGTTATAACTGCTGCCGTTATTATCGCAATATCTTCTCCATCTATATCTTTTCCTTGCTCTTTTTGCGTATCTTCCAACTCAGGAAAGCTATTTTTCACCGGAATTTTGGAAGCTATTTTCCCGGTATAATCCTTGGATTTCGCAGCTTTCCTTCCCCGACTACTCTGCCATTGATGCCCCATCCAAGCGCTGACGGTCTGAACTTTCCCGGCCATCGGCGGCTGCGCATCAACGTTCACCTGAGCATCTTTTCCTCCTTCCGCAACCTTATCACTCGCACTCGGATTATCTGGTTTCCTCGTGGAACCAACTCCTACATCACCTTCGTTTGAAGTACGTGAGGGGCAATTAGCAATTATGTGCAAGGCCGGTCCTGACATTTTAGAGTCCCGGGCGAATTTTTTTTAAGAGCCCCTATAAAAATTACTTATTTTAGTGTAATTATTACTATTTTATAAAAAAAATCAAGTAAATATAGTTTTAGAGGTAAATTTTAATGAAGTAATTATAAATAGACAAATGAGAGAAAGTGATGAAAATAAGGGTCCATTGAGATTTGAGACCAACTGGAATACAACATCAAATTTCAATTTAAAGAAAAACTGAAAAACAATGATAAAAAGAGACATTAATGTAAGGAAAAACAGAAAAACAGAAAAACAATTGATGCCCCATCCAAGCGCTGACGGTCTGAACTTTCCCGGCCATCGGCGGCTGCGCATCAACGTTCACCTGAGCATCTTTTCCTCCTTCCGCAACCTTATCACTCGCACTCGGATTATCTGGTTTCCTCGTGGAACCAACTCCTACATCACCTTCGTTTGAAGTACGTGAGGGGCAATTAGCAATTATGTGCAAGGCTGGTCCTGACATTTTAGAGTCCCGGGCGAATTTTTTTTAAGAGCCCCTATAAAAATTATTTATTTTAGTGTAATTATTACTATTTTATAAAAAAAATCAAGTAAATATAGTTTTAGAGGTAAATTTTAATGAAGTAATTATAAATAGACAAATGAGAGAAAGTGATGAAAATAAGGGTCCATTGAGATTTGAGACCAACTGGAATACAACATCAAATTTCAATTTAAAGAAAAACTGAAAAACAATGATAAAAAGAGAGATTAATGTAAGGAAAAACAGAAAAACAGAAAAACAATGAAAAAAAGGGGGATTAATGAAAAAAGGGTAAGGCTAGGGAATCGAACCCGGCTATACTTGTTTAGAGCGCGAGACCTACCCACCTGCACTATATAGGTTTATTGTTAAATCCCCGCTACTGTAACTAGTATAGTAATAATATAAGAATTTGAGGCCCCAAAATATTTTGGGCCCTAGGCCGTCGCCCAGGTCGCCCTGCCTTCTGGACCGGGCCCGATTATGTGCCCATATTTCCCACAAGTATAACAAATAGACGACATCCCTTCACATGTAACAAAGTATCGAGCAGCATTGACAACAACCGTACCTTTCAGGTTGTTCTTCAAGTTGACTTCAACACAAACTCTAGCAAAACGACCACGCTCAAAATTCAACGTCGTCATATCAACCTTGATCGGTTTCCCAACCCCTGCAGCGATCCCCATAAGTATTTTTTTATGATAGTAGATCATTGGAATATTGGCAATACGAATCCACACCGGTGTAGTAACTATACCATCAACAGCGGGATCAAAATAAGGTGACCAATCTTGAACAAGAACATAACTCCCAAAAACTCTCCATGGACCTCCCGTCAACACCTTAAGAAAATCAAGTTCAGCCCCAAATCGAATGAGAAAGAACCTTCTTGGAAGATCAACAACATTCATAGTTCCTTGTGGTTTCCATACCTCGCGAAGCTTACGTTCCAAAGTCGTAATGTCCACCTTTTTACCAAGAATCTTCACAAAGATACATTGTTTCCATAGACCCTCCATGGCTGTCAAGACCTCCCCATCAATAGTAGTCTCTGCCTCTCCATCCTCCCCATTAGGGCACGAGATTTGCATTCTTGATGCCACAAACTCATCGTTAATAATTTTCTCCGGCCATGGCATCCCCCCTCGTCCTCCTTTTGCAACTCTCTGAGCCCAAGTCTGAGTCTCCGGCACACCCTCGCCGTCCCCCTCAGCCATATTCTCATCTAAAGTCTGAGTCTCCGACACCCTAGATATGTTTCCGACCGACATGGAAGAGTCTCTGGCACCCTAAATTTTTTATAAGCAAGAGAGACACGTGAGTAATTAAAATAGCTTAATTTGATAATGTTATCCCCTAGATTAATGAAGCTTAACAAGCTTAATGTAATTTTTAATCCACTATTACTCTTTATCAATAAAAGGTTTAAATAATTCGTTATATCCTTTGTCGTAATTTTACCGTTATTATTATAAATTCAACTAAAAATACGTACCGAACACTCAACTATCTTTTTAAGCAAAAAATTTCATATTCTGCTCCAGCTAATCATTCAGCTTCAACTTCAATTTTAGCTACTTGTTCAGCTTCAACTACTATTTCAACTTTATATGTGAAAAGGATCCGTTAACTTCTTCATTAAGTTATTCCTAGCTTCATTTTTTACTTATTTAATTTTTTTTTTTTAATCAATGTCAAATCAGTTAACTTCTTCATCGGAAAGAGATAATCATGGCTTTCTTGCTTCTTTTGCGATTCCTTATATTCCTTGAGATGCAATTTCTAGTATAGCAATTTGATTGACTTGGAATTCCAGAATCCGGTTAACTTCTTCATTAAAGAGATAATCAAGTCTCTTATTTTGATTAACTTGGAATGCCATACCATATAACCAAGCTTCTCATTCTGTAAATTAGACAATTATTCTGATTAGGTTTGAAAATACTGCAATGTATTGCTTGATATTTTGGGATGTCCAAGTGACTTTATATTGTTTTGGTGCTGCTGATTGATTCGAAATGGGGTTTTGTTGAATTCATTTACTTGGTTGGTTATTTCTAGGGCTCTTTGCAAGAGTGGGAAACAGCAGAGGGTTGTAAGATTGTTGAATTTAAAAGTGTACACTCATGTTGTCTTTTAACATTACTAGGACTGTGGCGCCCGTGCGATGCACGACCTCTATGGCAATTGTGTGTGCAAGATGTTTTATATCAAAGTGTAGGTGTCGTGATGAAGTGTTAATTTTCTTGATTTTATCTTTCGTAGGTTTTGATGTTCAACATGTTTAGTTAGCAATTTGTTTTCCATATATTCTTTGCTATGTTGGAGTTGTCATTTTATACAATAGTGTGATTGATTGTTCGTATTAAATTATAATGCATGTAGAAGGTTATATAGGTGTGTCAACGAACATGACGGGGTGGCGCGGTAACTTATGTTGTATTAGATATGTATGGGGAGGCATTGTCATTGTACATTGTTTTTTGCTAGACACAATAGGGAAATTATTGTATATTTAGGTTTAAATTATTTCATTTTCCCGTTGCTTTAAAAAAAAAGGTTTGCATTTTAAATATACGATGATAACGGGCTATGTGATGTTTGGAAACTAAGTCGTTGTTTTGTTGGGCATCCGTGTTTTATTTGGGCCTATTGGGCCGATTTGTGTTATTCAGGCCGGTCTGGCATATAATTTCCCTCCGAGCTCCAAGACGACTAGTGTAAGGTGTTTCGCAACTGCAACCATCACGATTCGTCCCACTCGTCCATTGCCTGTCATATTATGAGGAATCACGAGTTGAATGAATTTTTGGGCAGAAATAATCTTGGTTTTCAATCAAACTTATGTCATACCAGTATTGAATATTTTATCCCAACGTCGTTTTAGTAAGAAAGTGGTTTCAACAACTGATTATTGAACAACTCTAACTGCAGAATCATCCATGTATTATTTCACATATTTCGCAAGCGACGAAGACGTTGCATGAGCAATTTCAAACGGCTTTAACACCACACCATTTCCAGCAGCCACAACCCCAATCACAGGATCAAGAGATAGCACTAACGTACCAAAAATAGAAAATGTCAGAATCTGTTGCAATATCAATATAACCTTGTGTTTTACACGAAACAACCAGACTTACAAATTGGATAATTCCAAGCAGAGATGACCAATACAACTCCTAAAGGCTCACATATTTTTTCTGCTGATGCTGGAAATTTCACCAAAGGCATTTTAACTTGCAACGAAACCGATGATTTATCCGTGTTATAAATGCAAGATTCAGATAAGCTAACAATCTCTATCTTGTCCGGTTTCATCTATCGCTCTAATTCCTTGATTCCCTCCTCATTGAACAAACAAATAGGTAAAATTGCAAATCTATAAAGAGGGGTTGCTCATATCTCATTGGTGCACAATCAGAAATCTGCAAAGACCGGTAATTTGCTTATGAAGGTAAGAAAGAGGTCGATTTCACGACTATGTCTCTGACTCCAAAGATTTCGCCCGATTACGCCTCACCGAAAAATCCAAACGGTTAGAAATAGGAAAATCTCAACGCTTAGCAGAAATCATACTTTCGTTGGAGCCTAAAGGGAAATACCAACTAATATAAAGACCCAAAAATTGAAAACAAAGAGAAAAGAGAGAAGTCAGACCCAACCCAGCGTTCTTTTCCTTCATCAATACTTCAAGGCTTCACCTTTCCATGCGCCAACTATAGTGTGTTGATGCAATCGAGTGGAACATCACATGGTTCCATCACATAACTTTCATTGTTCCCCATATTAGACATATGAGTATAACCACCACCCCAGAATCCAAATCTGCAAGAACAAATGCAACCACTTAAGTTATGTTTTGCCGATTCTAAATGGCGATGAACCCAGATCTTGCAAGTATCACCAATCTACGTAATCTTAAACCTAGATATTAAAACTTAAATGAAGAGAAGTGATAGATATACACACCAATTAATGGGAGAAATCAAACAACGGACGTTTCACACTTGATAACGGGGAAACAAACGAAAAGCAAGCCGATGAATCGCAAATGCAGGCCACAAAATATGGTGCTCAAATGTACATGGTACATATAATTGTAACAACATTATTTCTTTTTCCTTATGAATGTATTGTATGTGAAAACATTTTTTGCAGTAAGTTCCAAGAATACCTCTGTTTTTACTTTATGATAAATATTGCATCAAATGCTTTCAGTAAACCCTGAAAAGTCTCGAGAAGATAAATGGATGACATTGGTAAATGACAACCACAAAATATAGCTTTTTCCTACCGGAATTCTTTTTCTAACAACAATATTGTCGACATATAATAACCAAGGGAGTAAGTACACAAACTCGGTTATTTGATGTATATTGAAAAACTTCATAATAAATTTCAATACTAAAAATAACATATATATGCAAACAGAAGTGGACTCCTTAAATGGTGCATATATTAGCATGTAACTACGACTGCAATTGCCTTGGGGAAGCAATTTAGACCCGTAACTTGACAATTTAAGTTGCGAAATTCAGTCTAAATGCCATTTTACCAAGAAACAATTTCAACTGAACACTACCCATGCTCACCAATTATTACTGACCCCAACTGTACCCCCCTCGTTTGCGTCTTTTCTCCATATAAATCAAGATAATAGATCAAACAAAAACAGAGGGAAGAACACGAATAGAAACAAATAATATTGAAACCCACTCATCCAAAGATCCAGCATGGTCATTCGGGTTCAAACTTGGTCCTACAACTTTCAGCAACAACTCCTTGTCCACGTCCACATCTTTCAGCCGAGAAGGGGAAAGAGCATCCACAAAACTGCGTGGATCAAACCAAGAAAACATGAGCATGCCAATTTCAACAAACCATGAAAGAAATCATAGATGTAATCAGGAATTCGAATTATAATCTATTAAAAACCGCAAAACATAAGCCCTTGCTAAAAAACGAAATGCTGCCGGAGGATTCAAAAACAATGTACTCAGCGAAGGGAAAAAAATCAAATTAAATTGCTTGCTATGCTAAATAATATGCAAAATCGTATGAACTTTTAACTTTAATAAAATACACCATACCTTTTTATCTACAAGACTTTGCACAGCAGCAAGTCTAATGTTAGAAGGTTCAAGAGGACCCCAAAAAACTGCAAAACAGGGCTTGTTCTGCTGTGTGTGTGAGAAAACTCTATAGTAACCCTTCCGGTGTTTTCTGGCATAAATAGGTCCTGTCTCATACCGCACTCTGCAAAATCTTAACAACAACATCATTCATCTCCTCACTCGGCCCTTCATCCTCCTCCTCCACCACTCCTTTTCCCTATATCCACTCTAGCCGTCACCTCGTCATAGATCTTCATCAACCTCTTATCCGCGTCCTTCAACCGCTTCGCGTACTCCAACTGTACAAACAGGAGATCAATGTTGATTGATTGAGCTTGGTAGGGACGCTGCAACTCCTCACGGGTCATGATTTGTGACGGTTGAACATCTAAAAAAGATTAAAACAAAAATCAAAGTTAATGATCTTGGGAATGCCAGAAAACACCAGTGGCAGCTAGATTATGATTAAACATGAGATTACCATGATTCTTGGCCATTAGTGGTTATTGGTTCAGCTTGAGCTTGAACTTGGTTGGGATGTTGATACGAAGAAGGTGACAGATGAACGTCTAAAAAGATTGAAAACATAATGAAAGTTGATGGAAGATTTCATCATTAGGGAATGCCAGAAACATGAAAAGGATTTACCTGAAGTTTGAGGTGAAGTTAAGGAATGATATGGAATCTGAGCTTGGTAGGGACGTTGCAGCTCAACCTTTTGCTGTTCAATTTTCACTCCAGACCAGATCAACTTTTCAAGATCCAAATTAACTTGCGCAGAAACTGTGATTCTCTTATAGAGCTTGGTGTAAAAATGAGGAGCGAACGTGAGTACATGTATCCTGTATATATATCACAAAACTTAGTAGTATACACATATCAAAAGGGTAAGCACCTTAGTAATATTGACAAAGTTGAATTGGAATAAAAAAAGTTCAGACTCACCATTTTAGCCACCACATTTCCATTGGTAACCTTCCCTGGACTACAGTTAACGACAGCGTAGACTGGCACAATTGGTACCCCCTCTGATGCAGCTTGCAACGCAATCTTATCAGCTGCAACGTTCGATCTTTCATACTCAGTACTAAAGAACTTCTCAGGATGCACCTAATTCATACTCGAATTTCTTTTCAAAGGCTAATCGATCGCACCTGTTGCTCGTCAGCAACGAATCCAGCGATTGCGCCAGACTAATAATCTAGATAGCAAGCTTTTTTCCTGAAGATTATCACTGTATAAATTTGCAATGCTAATAAAAAAAATGATCTATTGTAGTGTTACCATTCTCAGTATATGTGGTTGGCTGGCTTGACCAGTATCTTGGATAAAAATAACATGCAATATGCATTCATTCATTCAAACCAAGGCTTATAAACACATACATACAACTGATTGAAGAACCGAAAAAAGCAAAGACTTACAGAAGGATAGCATTGAGATGAAGGCACCCAAAGATTTGAGCAAGTGGTGTCAAAGATGACGTTAAATTTCTAAGGTGGAGATGAATGCTAGTAATTAGAACCCAAATAATTCTTGATGATCGAAAAGTTACAAACTCAGGTTATGCTTCTGAGTTTCTCTGAATAAGTTTCTGTTTCGGGAACAAAAAAACATAGTAATGTCAAACAGTTATTAGGAAAGCTGTCTTCTAGTATTGTCAGCGTCTTCTAGTTTGTCAGCAGAAGAACTTACTAAATCTTGAAGTGAAGATAAAGTCTGTGAGTCTTGATCATCAACTGGGCGAGAAATCCAAATTAATGCAGCATATTGTTTTTGCAAGATCGCAGAATATGATTTTATTATCAATTTTATTTTATGAGAACAGGTCGACTCAATGATATCAGGCAATCCCAACCCAATAAAGCTAACCTATTTTCCTGCTTCACCTTCGCACATCAGTGCCCATCCTTCATCAACCAACTTAAGATTTTTCACCTTTACCTAAGGACAAAATAAATAAGTTCTTGAAGTAGATGCAAAACGAATTAAAATAAAGAATTAGTAATAATACCAGATTCTTATCCAAACTGTTTATTTTCATCTCCATCTCTTTTAGGAGCTCCTCAGTGGGGATTACCCGAGCAGTTTGGATCTCAATTAGAAATGGCCGGCCTGATCCTAAAATCCGTACCTGCCAGGTTGAATTCCCACTTTGAGTTTGAATCATATTTATCATAAAAATGAATAAGATCAATTCACATGTGCAGTACATCTATGTCTTCTCTACCAGCAGCATGGAGCTTGTAAGTATCACCTTCGGAACAAACTGTATTGCACACCATGAATTTTGCTTCCATTGCTCTTACGGTTTATCAAAATGTATAAGAGAGACACTCCAAACTGTATTACAGAAATAATATTATGATGATATATGTAGAAACAAAATTAAGTGCTATAATATTTAGCATTACCTGTAGTCTAGAAAGAAATAACTTATCATCCTCACAACCAGAGGCCACAATTCGGTTTCGTCAGAGCAAGCGCCTTATCTTTCTGATGGTTTTAGAAAGTTGAATTCTACTTCACTGGATAATGAGTTAATTTTAGTTGATTGATTCTGCAAGATCACAGAATAACATCAGAATGATGACAGTTGAAGCTTAAATTTTGCACAGCTTACCCTCTCAAAGATAACAGAGAGATTATTTGAAGCATCAGGAAAAAGGTTCTTTAACAGCCAAGCTTCTGATGCAATGATACAAAGCAAGGAACTCATCTCCGACGTATGTTGCCAGCCACGCCAACTGTTAATATGAGGTCTATAATTACAAAATGCCACTGAATTTGAAGCCACGTGACTGATGAATATTACAACTATTACAAGCATACCTGATTGTGGGGATTTCCTCCATCTAGATACATTTTTGCTGCTTCAAAGTAGTATTTTGCTGCAGTACACCAATGAAACCCAGAAATAAATTCACAACAATTCTACTACCAAATGCACCAAGTTTGAATCTCTACTACGGATTTTGATAAATCACAGAACATAATCCACCAAAGAAACAATTGTAAAAGTTCAAAAATAAAGGTAAAAGAAGAATACCGTTAGTGATGATGGCGCTGGTCTGTGGAGGGACCTTCAATTCCTCAGCTGCGAATTTGAGGACGGCGGTGAAAGGGGCAGCCTCAGGGTCACTAAATCTGATGGTATTTCAATTACAAAAATCAGTAAACTTCGAAGAGAAGAAGAAACCCTAATGAAGCAAAAACTTACACTTTGAACGGAAGCTTCGGATCGGAGGTAAGTGTGATCTTATACGAAACTTTCCCACTAGTCTCCATTGCTATCTCTCTACGTTTTCTCTTCACCTCGGTGGTTTCCGAGATTATGCGATTGCAGACTTGAGGAAGAAGCCCCTTTATTGTTTCTGAGATTATGTGATTGCAGCCTTGAGGAAGAGGCATCGCCTCCGGGAAGATCGACAAAATTCTCAGTAGAATCTCGAAGAAGAGAAGGGTTTACGGCAAAGCAGCAACAACAGTATAGCAGAAGAAGGGGGGGGGGGTAAAGGGGGTGGAAAGAAAGAGGCGGAAACGGACGAAGAAGCAGAGGAGACGGTGTGGATCGGAAGAGATAGGGAAAGAAATACAAAGAATGGCGTTACCTCTGTAAAATTAGAAGAGGGTTTTATTTTAGGCCAATTTCTCTTTAATTTTAATACTAAACTACATAAATGTTGGAAAAAAAGGTCAGCTTTATAGGTTATTAAGATTGTTGATTGACAGAGTGTAGAGTCTGTATGTTAATACGAAGGAAACTAAAATACAAAGGTGTTCAGTTTCTAGACACAACGGAAATAATGAAGCAAGTTATCAACGCAGTCACTTAAGGTGGAAACCCTAAATAACTAAATAGTTATCTTTGGATGAAATCACCCTTCTTTCGAGAATTAAAAATCTACTTATATATTAAAGTTGCAGTTTATAGATGAACAATAGATTACAATTTTTCTTCCTAAAACTTAATCTAGCAGAAACACACAAATCAATAAACCAACGACTTACTTCATGTTCTTGAGCAATAACACATTTTTCTGTTCTCAACCAGATGCACTTCGAACTCTCCAAAA
Source organism: Oxyria digyna (assembly GCA_029168935.1). NCBI lineage: Eukaryota > Viridiplantae > Streptophyta > Magnoliopsida > Caryophyllales > Polygonaceae > Oxyria > Oxyria digyna. The sequence continues at coordinate 5,125,035 of JAPVLV010000005.1, forward strand.
TGCATAGTGATTAAGGCGTGTAGCATTTAGCACGATTCGTTTGCGTATCCAAGCACCAAGATTGATCAAGACACCCAGTTTCTACAACATAATCCATGACAATTTTTAAACAAAATAGAAAGGCAAGCTTAATAAGATCAATATAGATGTGGAGCTCTCAAGAGTAAGGCTAATATCAAACTGCATTGCAATTGCATAACTGAGTAAAATAAGCCAGCAAACAGTCAATTACTGTCAAGTTAAGGCAATCCCGATTTTAATAAAGTTCAATTACCGGAAACCACCCGTCCAATAGGCCTATTTGTCAGAAACCACCCGCATAACAACTAATTACCGAAAACCACCCATATAAGACCCTCTGTCACCAAACAACCACCCGTTCTTACATTCCGTTTAAAATTCCATTACATATTTACAGATTCAATCCCAAGTTTTTATTTTCGTAAATTTTCACCACATCTTTAAAACTTGGGTAAAAATTGTAATTGGTCGACTCTTCTTGCAGTTGGTCCCCTGCCACCAATCAACAAAGTATACTCTACTTTAATTCAAGAGGAATGAGTTCGTAATGTGGCTCGTTCAGCAGAGGAAAATAATGCTCAGATGGAGATGATGGCAAGTGCAGGTGCTTGATCCAATTCCAAAGGACGATGGGAAAGTCGTGGGCAGACCATGATCCTGAACAGTGGGAAGATCAGTCAAAAGAATGTGCAGATAAAGGAAACAGAGGTAGAGGTTCTGGATATGGACGGGACAGAGGCAGTGGCCCCAATCTGCGTAGGGGAAGCAACACTAATGTAGAAGCTGAAGTTTGAAGCATCCCAAACTAAGTAGTAAAACAAATCCTTCTTGATGTACGTGCTACAAACTTAAAAATCTAATGAGCACATGACTAGTACGAATTTCCAAACTTTGTGGATTCTTGACATTGGAGCTACTAACCACATGACAAGAAATAGAGAGAGATTTAACTCTCTTCAAAACATAACAAGGACAACAATCAGACTCCCCGAAGGAGATAGACTGTTGGCATGCATGGAAGGAGTTGTTAAACTCGATACTCATCTTGTTTCAAATCATGTTCTTTATGTGCCAAAATTACTATGAAAATTGATTTCTATCCCGCAGTTAACGGATGAGAATAATTGCCATATTCAATTGATTTGATACAGTGTGATCTTTGGGGGCCTTACTGTTTCTTAACTATCATAGATGATTTTATGGATGCGTTTTGGATTTACTTATTGGTAGACAAGAAATTTTTCATGCGTACTCTTGTTGATTTCTTTGCTTATGTGAAACGACAATTTGGGTCAAAAGTGAAAACATTTCGCAGTGACAATGGAACAAAACTTACGTGGCTTAGTGCTATGAATGATGAAATAGACTCTATGATGACTAATAAAACTTGGACTTTAGTGCCCAAACCTGAAAATGCTAGGCTCATTGATTGTAAATGGATTTACAAAATAAAAGAGGGTAATAGTTCTAAGGATCCTCCTAGATACAAAGCTAGGTTAGTAGCCAAAGGTTTTACCCAAAGGGAAGGCATAGATTATAATGATATATTTGCACCTGTGGTTAAATATAAGACAATGAGACTTTTGCTTGCTATGTGCACTGTGTTTGACTGGGAACTGGAACAAATGGATGTTAAGACTGCTTTCTTACATGGTGAATTGGATGAGACAATTTACATGAAACAACCTAAGGGTTTTATTGACATTAAAAATCCTGATCATGCTTGTTTATTAAAAAGGTCTATCTATGGGTTGAAACAATCACCTAGACAATGGAACTTAAAATTTGATGCTTGCATGAAACAATTAGGTTTTCACAGAAGCAGTTATGACACTTGTCTTTATTTTAAGGGTGTTAAGACTAGTTCTCCAGTATATGTGCTTCTTTATGTGGATGATATTCTTCTTATCAGTAACTCTAAGGTTTTAATTTCTGGTGTTAAGAGAGACTTAAAACTTCACTTTGACATGAAAGATTTAGGTCCTGCCCAAATGATTCTAGGTGTTAGAATTGTTAGAGATAGGAAAAGTAAGCTCATGAGGTTATCTTAGACTGAGTATGTTCAGAAAGTTCTGGATAAATTCAGTATGGATAACTCAAAGCCTACCTCTATACCCTTAGGAGGGCATTTGGAGCTAAGTAAGAATAGTTGTCCTACTGATCCTAAAGAAATTGAGCAAATGTCTAGTGTGCCTTATGATGTGGCAGTGGGATCTGTGATGTATGCAATGTTGTGTACACGACCAGATCTTGCTTTCTCTATCAGTGTTTTGAGCAGGTTCATGTCCAATCCAGGAAATGACCACTGGTTGGCTATGAAATATGCTCTGAGGTATATTAGTGGGACCAAAGACTTGTGTCTAGTGTATGGTGAGCATACATCTAGGGATGAGTTATTTGGTTATGTGGATTCAGACTATGCTAGTAACAAAGACACTAGAAAGTCTACTACTTCCTACTTTTATACTTGGGCTGGGAATTGTGTTTCCTGGAAGACACATCAACAGTCAGTTGTGGCACTCTCCTCTACAGAGGCTGAGTACATAGCTGCTACTGAAGCTGCTAAAGAAGCCATATGGCTAACTGGGATATTAAATGAAATTCAGTGTACTACTTATCTACCTGTTTTACATATGGATAGTCAGAGTGCCTTATACTTGTGTAAAGACCCTGTTTATCATGAAAGGTCTAAACACATTGATGTGAGGCATCATTTTATTAGAGATCTGATTGAAAAGAAGCAGATAGTTGTTACTAAGATTAAGGGTGACTTAAATCCTGCAGATTTTGGTACTAAGATTGTTACAGCTGACAAGTTTGCATTTTGTAGGGACTTCTTGCATATCTGCAGCTGCCCATGATGAAGTGAGAGCCTTGGCCGACGATGGTAGATGTGCCAGAATTCACTCCTAGTTTAGTACGGCTGTGTGTTACAGTTAGAGCTAGGCTGAGTAGGTCTCATGACAATCAAGAGGGCAAATTGTAATGGGTGATTGTCAAGTTATGTGGATGATTAATCCCAAGTGTAATGTTCAGATCATTTTGTACGTAGAGCAGTGTTGGGCTTTAATCTGTAATTGGGCTTGATCATTTGTTTGAAGCCCAGTAACCAGCTGTGGCCCAGGTGCTCGACCCCACCCGTCTGAGGTTGCTGGGGCTCCGCGTGTGCTTGTTGAGGCTGAGGTATTTAAGCTCTTAACCCTTGTTGTTGCTCTCTTATAAGAATCACTTCTTCTTCTCCGCCTCCATCTGTGAAAGAGAGCTTCTTCTAGGGTTTGGGTTTGGGTTTTTCCTGAGTGTTCTTGACTGTGGATCGAGAGCTTGATCTTGACAGAAGCAAAGCTTTTGCTTCTAGAGATAACTTCTAGCAGATTGTGTTCTTGCTTGGAGTTGGAGGCCTTGACGAGTAGAGAAGCTCGCAGATGCTCGACGGGTTGAAGTCTTGAGGAGATCTGGTCACACGCTTGGTTTAGGGAGTTTTCTCTTCTCTTGCTTTACAGATTCTTGTTGTCTCTGTTCTGTGTATTTGATCTGAACTTAGAGCTTTGCTCTCTTGTAAGATTGTGACCTACTTAGTGGATTTGGCCATCAATCTTGAGGCCACGGGGAATAGGCTGAGTCCGAACCTCGTTAACAACTCATTGTGTCATTTTACTTTCTGCATGTAGTTCGTCTTGTGTGTTTATGGTAATCTGAGTTGAACATATATAATCTCACAACAACAATAGGACTTTCTCCGGTTCAACCCGATTCATGAAAAGGTGCTGTAATTATCGAGTATATTGATGAGACCTGGGATTCTAGCCCAAACATCATGCCCCAAGATCCCTATGAAAGTGCGCTGGCTCGTTTTTTGCGCTAGACTCATCTAAGATAAGATTTGAGTTGGTTATATATGTGGAAAAAGATCTCGTGAGAATGAGTTCTTAGATGAGTACAAAAGATGATTTACATAAATTTTATAATTCATACACACAGTATTTGGTAATGCACACCATCCGTGAAAATGTATACAGTGTGTGGATAAGTTATAACGTTTGCGTGTATGAATTATAACGTCTGCGTGTATGAAAGTAGTTGCACCAAGTTCCATTGTTTGATTGGATGACATAGATTAATACATACTAGTATAGAAAACTTAAGAGACCTTTAATTACGAGTAACAAATAAAATTCAATCATTAAAGAGGTTGGATCTTTGGATTTTCTCTAGGTAGACGAAATTCAAAATAAATTTACTAATATAATGTATCTTAATTGCAGGTGACACCGAGGTTTAGTAAGGTAGTTTGGCAGGGGATGAGGAGGCGACGAAAGAGAGATTGAAATACATGAAAATCTTAGAGAGTGAAAATGATTTTTTGAAGTGGGAGGCATTGGTTTTGTGGACATTGTGGGCATCATTGTAGAATACTGGTTCAGTGCTACGGAGGAAGCAACAAGCAAGGTTGTAGTGACTCAATATGTATGCCATTCGTGTGGAAATGGAGGATGAATATGTCATGTGTAAGGAGCTTTAAGAACCTCTTCCTCCAAGAGACAAGCTTGTTGCCTTCCTCAAATCTATTGCTCACAATAAAGCAGTGAAAAGCTAATTTAATCATACTTTCATTGAAATAGTTGTGTTCAGTCTATTGAGTGAGCAAAAACTTATATGTATATACTTCATAGGTCATTTTACATTAAACAGCTCCTTAATCACTATAAAACCACCTATTATATCACTTTTGTTTTACCAAAAACCCACATGAGCTTATTCCGTTAATTTATCTGCTAAATGTCCAAAATGACAAAATTACCCTTCCTAATAGATCAAATTTTCAAAAATTATGTCATTATATCTTTGTTCTTCAACCAAATTGAAATGCCCAATTTGATTTCGTCCAATCAACAAACCAGTTTGGTTTCTTCTTACAGAAACAAGATTTTTAATTCAGTCAACACAAACAAAGAACCCTACCTAGCAATCTTACAAATAGAAAGAATACAAACCAAATTGAGGATTTTTCACCTCTTCGATTTTCAACGCAAATGATGAACCCTAATTTCTAGACCAAACCATAAGCCACAAAATTAGTAAAATTGATTGAGGGGTTCAACTCATTTCTTTCTCACAAGAAAACACCCAAAAGATCGAGCATAATTCAATTAAACGTTAAGGAATTTAACTGAAGATGGTGAAATTTTTTCCAATATAAACCCTAATTTTTTATTGTGAAAAATGTATGATAAAAACTAGATGGAATTGGGGTTTTCCCAACACCTTTGAGCTCGATCACGCTCTTTATTGTCATGTCTCGGTTAGTAGACCACCGCTCAACGACACATCATTAGCCTCATCTTTCAATTTCGTCTTCTCCTCCTTCAAATTTTAGATATCATCCTTTATTGCTAAACTCTGATATTAGTGTCCCATCAACTTTACAATGTCGGGTATTTAAAAGTGGTTGGGTGTGTAAATTTGATCAACTTGTCGAACCTGGTTTGATCTTTGTTTGTTGTTAATGGAGATTATATTCTTTTCATTTGCAGGATTGCTAGTTTGATTGATAAGGAGGAAGACAAGATGAACGCTTTAGGTAAAAACAAATTAGAGAATCTGATATTAAATTTAGAATGGTTTATCATGCAAGCAAGAGCTTCAATCTTGTTCAACAATGGTGGTGGTTAGACAGGAACAAACAAACAAGGGTAAAACGGTCACAATAATATAACTTTATCCATAATTTGCTAAACCTAGTAGGGGTAAAATGGACTTTTGATACTTTTTAACGGATACACTAACGGAATAAGCTTGTGGGTTGTTCTTGGTAAATAAAAGTCATATAATGCATGTGTCGTTTTAAATCAGTAGTGATATAAGGGGTAACTTCATGTAAAATTGCGTAAATAACGGACGGTCTCACGCATTAACCTCTGTACTTAACTAACTATGTCAAAAATATTAAAATTAATAAAATAATCGTTTAAAAGATTATAATTTACTTGTTTAATTAGTATTGTCTATCTCGTTCTTCTTTATAAAGGGTTTGTAGAGATGTTAGTTTAAACTGTATTTTTTTTCAAAAACACATTTTTGTGATTTCGATTAACGTGTAAAAGAAATTTATTTACATTTTTTCAGCCCCTCACGACTCAAACATAAAAAAACACAAACTCATCAGGACTAAAGAAGAAAAAAACGCTTCGTCTCCCTCTCCCGAGTAAGAAAAACACAAGAGTAAACACTCCAAAGGAAGAAAACACCATTTCATTCGGCCTTGGTGGTGAAGATCCGGTTGGCTTCCTAGCTTGCCGGTGGTGGCGTTCCTTCCCCTTTTCTCTTCTCTTCTTCCCCAAGGTGCCTCCTCTCGACCACCTTGGCTCCATGTAGGTGGTATCCTCTCGAACCACCTCCTTTGTCTCTTGCTGAAAAATTTCGGCTGCAATGGCTAAGGGCAAGAACAAGGCTAAGGTAGGCTCTCCTTCATTCCATAAGAGCAAGTCTAAGTCCGATGCTGTGTTGGAGGTTAAGGGTGATGGATACAAGGGTTCTAAGGCTATTTTGGAGGAACAAAATCAGGCCTTAAGGGCTGAGTTGGCTGAGGCAAAGAAACACTTAAACAAGGTTATGCTTGTGGAATTACAAGAGGAGGATGATAGTGGTGGTGAGGAGGCGACTAAGGAAGGTAATGAGCTTTCCGACGAGAGCTCCGATGAGGTTTTGGAGGAGCTTAGGGTGGCTGGAATGTATGGTAATGGTAAGGAAAAGAATGGCAATGAGATTGCTAATACAACCATGAAATCGGTTCAAAGAAACAAGCACTCGAGCAAGGTGTCCGGTGAGGGCGAGGCGGCTCCGGGGAGCTTGTTGGGCTGCAATGGTGGAGTGGATGACTTGGTAGGGATGACTAAGTGCTCAGCCATGGCACGCATGGTCCCACCAATGGCCAGCAGCTGCTGCAATATTTTGGGCAAAGGTCAAAACCTACACCTAGGTGACACTATTCCAAACATCAACTTGGCTTGTGCTACTGTTTTGGGCGTGAGTTCTAGCTTCCCTATGGCTTGTGTGGTCCCTTCCAAAGGCAGCAAAAATCATGTGGACCCCTCCTTAGGCTGCAAAGACTATGGCATTGCACAACATCAAACCGGACACACTAATTCTAACGGATACAAAGGCAAAGGCTTTGGCCATGAAATTTTTGTGGAGCCCGGGTCCACATCCTCCAACATTTCTTTGGCTCCATATTTGGATGGGTTTGTGAACTCTAATTTAGGAGGGAATAATGAAGGTGCTAAGGGCTGCAATAATCCGGATGGGGAAGGTGCCAAGCAAGCGGTGCCTAAGGAAGCGGACCCGGAGAGGAAGGACACAAAGGCCTCGGGAATCATGGAACCGAACCCGGAGCCTCCTCGACAAAACGCTTGGGCAAATAAATCCAAGCGTGTCTTCATGAATTCCGGCATCGGAGGTAAGCTTTCTTTTTCCCCTCCTTCGCCCGAAGGGCTTACTATTAAAATTTCCGAGGGTCTACCTATGCATGATGTGTGGGGATGGAGTCTTTTAGGGCAATATGTAGGTTATCACCCGGGTCATTTCATGATTAACACCATGGTTAGGGCGTGGGGGGTTAAGGCGACTTATAAGGAAGAGGGCGGGTGGATGATATTTTATTTTCAAACCGAAGAAGATAAAGATAACGTACTTAAAAATGGAACTTATTTTATTCATGATCGACCTATGATTCTAAAAAACATACCGGATAAATTTGCTTTCAACCGTAAGGATATAGCCACCATACCCCTTTGGGTTCGTATTAATGGGCTAGCTAGGAATTTTTGGACGTCCGATATATTGAGTCGCATTAGTTCTTACATTGGTACCCCTATTCATGGATCCGGTAACGGACTCTAGGAAAAGGGGCGCTTATGCGCGTGTTCTTGTTGAATTAAATTTTGCTATGCCATTCCCGAGGGAATTATGTGTGACTTTTGACGACGGTGACAAGGTCAACTTATCGTTCGTTATTGAGAACGAACCTAAGTTTTGTCATGGATGTTGCTCTTTCGGTCACAACATGGAGGAGTGCAAGTTTAGGGAGAAGAAAGAGGGTGTCGGGGTGAAGGCGGTTAGGACTAAGAGGGTGAGTGTAGCCGGTGTTAAGGACGGTGGGATCAATACCATTGGGGAGGCCATTCGACCTAGGGTGGCTGAGGGTGGTGGAGTCTCGGGAGCCCGAGGGTCTAAGGAGCAACCAATGGTGGGTGTTGAGGGAGTGGTAGGTGAGGGGAAAGAGGGATTAGGGGCTGGTTCCGGGAATGGTGGGATTAGCTCGAAGGGTGAGGGAGTGGACGGTGAAGATGAGGTTGGGCTTGGGGGTGACCCCGGGGATGGTGGGGAGAGTTCGGAGGGTGGTGCAGAGGAGGTGGGTTCTGATGAGAGTGAGCGGAAGGAGTCGAAGGGTGAGGGTTCGGTTGGGGATGGGGAGGCTAGTGAGGACTCCTTAGATGGTGGGGAGATGGAAGAGGGAGAGATAGAGACCAAGGATCATATGAGTGCTACCGAGGAGGACGTGGGTGTGGAAGAGGATTTTGTGGAGTTCCACTCTAGATCCCAATTGAGGAAGGCGAAGGCTCTCGCTAAGGTAAGCAACCAGCTTCGTAGACACGTGGTGTGTGCTATACAAGCGCAGAAGAAGTGGAGTAAGACGACTGCTCCTTCCCGCTACTCTGAGAGGACCCGGGGACACAAGCCCAAGGTGTCCCAATGATTGTCGTCTCCTGGAATGTGCGAGGGCTTTGCCAAGCCCTGAAACAAAATGGCGTTGGAGGTGTCATTCGTGAGGTTGATGCTAAGGTGTGTGGGATTTTTGAGACCAAGTGTGGGGGTGTCCGCATTGAGAGTGTGGCTAGCCGGGTTGCTCCGGGATGGGACTTTGTGGACAATTTTGCCCTGGACCCACGGGCTCGTATCTTGGTTATGTGGGATCCGTTGTGTGTTGATTTGAGTGTCATTACCATGTCTGTTCAACACATTGGGTGTGCTATGACATGCAAGACGACTGGTGAGAAGTTTGGGGTCTGCTTTGTCTACGGGCTTCATAGTGTGGTGGCGCGCCGGGGCATTTGGGACAGTGTTGCTGAGTTGGTTGAGCTGCATGATTTACCGTGGCTGATTATGGGGGACTTCAATTGTGTCATGGCTGAGCATGAGAGGGTTAACGGGCGTCCAGTTTCGCACTATGAGTGCAAGGATATGATTGATGCGTGTAGGAGACATGGGCTTGTGGACTCGCCGAGCACTAGTTCTAGTCCTTTCACTTGGATGAACAACACAGTGTGGAGCCGTATTGATCGTGTTCTGACTAGCTCGTCTTGGGTTAACTCTGGATTTCATTGCCGCTCCAGCTTCCTTGAGAAGTGGCACATCTCGGACCACAAGGTGGGTGTTGTGTCTTTGTTGAGGGATTTGGGGAAAGGGAAGAAATACTTCAAGTTCTTCAATATGTGGGCTGATCACCCTAGGTTTTCTGAGGTGATTGAGGAGGGTTGGACTACGGTTGAGAGAGGCACTTTCCAGTTCAGGTTGGCGAAGCTTCTGCAGGGGTTGAAGAGACCTCTAAAGGGGCTCAACAACAAGGAGTTTGGCCACATTTCCAGGCAGGCTGCTGATGCCAATAGGGAGCTTGCTCGGGTCATTGCTTGTTTGAGTGAGTCTCCGGATTCTGTGGATGGCAGGAGAGAGGTTGAGGAGGCCAAGGCCAAAGCCAAGAGGCTTAACAAGGTTGAGGCTTCCTTCCTTGGCCAGCAGGCCAAGGCCAATAATACCCTCCATGGGGATCGGTGTACTAGGTACTTCCACTCACTTATGAAAGCGAATGGCAAGAGGAACCACATTGCTTCTATTTGCAAGGCTGATGGGACCAGAACCAAGTCCTCTAAGGAAGTTCATGATGAGTTCATTGGCTTCTTCAAGAGTCTTTTTGGTTCTGAGATTGGGGTGGTGCTTCCCAGTGCCACTGATTTTGCCCAGGGACCGTTGGTCAGTGCTGAGGAGGCTTCTATGCTGGTTGGGGATGTGTCCAATGCTGAGATCAAGGAGGCTATTTGGGCTATTGGGGTGGACAAGGCACCGGGGCCCGATGGCTTCAATGCCAAGTTCTTCAAGACCACTTGGGACATCACTGGGGCTGAGGTCTGTGCGGCGATCAAGGAGTTCTTTGCTTCGGGGAGGCTTCTGAAGTCGTTCAATCACACCATCGTTTCTTTGATTCCTAAGGTGGAGGAGCCGGATCGTGTGGAGAATTTTAGGTCCATTTCCTGCTGTAATGTGGTCTATAAGATCATCTCCAAGATTATGACTTCCCGCCTTAGTATGATTTTAGGGACTTTGGTGGATCAGGCTCAGAGTGCTTTTGTTGGGGGAAGACTCATGTCAGACAACATCTTTCTGGTTCAGGAGCTGCTCAGACGCTACAATGTGACTAGGGACACCCCGCGGTGCTTCCTTAATGTGGACCTCGCCAAGGCTTATGATTCGGTTTCTTGGGACTTCCTGCGCTTCACGCTTGGCCATCTTGGTTTCCCGCCCAAGTTTATTTCTTGGGTGATGGAATGTGTTTGCTCTCCCACCTACTCCATCAAGGTTAATAAGGGCATTCATGGTTTCTTCCCGGGTAAAAGGGGCCTTAGGCAAGGGGATCCCTTATCCCCTCTCCTCTTTGTCCTATGCATGGAGATGTTCTCCCGCTTAGTCAAGAAGGAGACCTCCTGTAGTTCTTTCCACTTCCATCAGCACTGTGAGAGCACCAGGCTCACTCATTTGACTTTCGCTGATGATGTGGTCATGTTTTGTAGGGGAGATAGGGGGTCTACTGATGTGCTTCTGGGCTGCCTCCGAAAGTTTGAGGTTATGGCTGGGCTGAGTGTGAATGTGGGAAAGTCGTCTATGTTCTTGGCTTCGGTTGAGGATCATGTGAGCTCTTCCCTGATTGAGGCTTCTGGTTTCAGAGTTGGTACCTTCCCATTCAGGTATCTGGGGATCCCTATCAACCCCCATGGTCTCAGGAGTTTGGACTTCAAGCCTCTGCTTGACAAGATCAGTAACTACCTCACTGCGTGGACTAAAAAGTCTATCTCTTTTGCTGGGAGGCGGGAGCTGATTGCGTCGGTATTACAGGGGGTCGAGGGATTCTGGTTGTCTATCTTGCCCATTCCTGTGGGTGTTCGGAAGAGTCTGATTAGCATGTGCCGGGGCTTCATGTGGAGGAGGCCTAAGGTGAGATGGGATGAGGTGTGCAAGCCAAAGAAGGAAGGGGGCCTCGGTCTCCTTGATATTGGTATTTGGAACCAGTGTTTCATGATCAAGCACTTTTGGCACATCCTTAGCCAGAGGGATAGTATGTGGACTCGCTGGATTCATCATAGGTACCTAGGGGTTGTTGGGCCGCTTGAGTGGACTGTGCACAAGCGTGACTCTCCGTTGATCAAGGGTATTCTGCATGCTCGGGACATGGTTGTTCAGCTTGATAGTAGAGTTCTCAATGTCGAGGAGTCTCTCTTAGAGTGGTGCAAGCTCGGCCACTTTAAGGTTTCTTTGGCGTATGAGGCTCTACGCACGAAGCGGCCTACTGTCAGATGGTATAGAGAGGTGTGGGCTAGACACAACACGCCCAAGCATATGCTCCTTCTTTGGTTGGCTAACCTCGGGAAGCTGTCTACGTATGATCGCCTGTCGTTCCTGGACGTTCACCCGGGGTGTCGGATGTGTGGGGCTGCTCTGGAGGACCATAAGCACCTGTTCTTCGACTGCCCTTACTCAGCTACCATTTGGAGAGAGGTCAGAGTCAGATTTGGGATACCGGCTACTGCTTCGTCGATCAAGTCTTCTCTTCGCTGGCTTCGGAGGCGCGCTTCTACTCGTGACTGTCTCGCCCATGCTCAGGTATGTTCCCTTTCGTCTACTGTTTATTACTTATGGCATGCTCGGAATTCTCTTATTTTTCAGGGCAACCAGATTCCTCGGGAGGACATTGTGCGCTTGATTTTTGTTAGTGTTTTTAGACTTTTGCATGAACGTTTCCCGCCTTGCATGGTTATGGGTTTGTAGTTTGTTTATTTGGTTGTTTGTTCGTTTTTGTTTGTTTGTTTGTTTGGACTTTGTTTACTTTGATATTTTGTGTGCTTTTGTTTTGTGTAGTTTGGAGGGTCTGTGTACCCTTCCATATACACCTGGTTTGGTTTTTGTGTAGCTTGGACGGCTTGTTTGCCTCTCCATATGCACTTTATCTTGGTTTGTGTAGATTGGATGGCTTGTTTGCCTACCCATATGCACCTTGCACACTGTTTGGAAGGCCTACGTGTCTCTCCAAGTGTGTTTTGTTTATTGCTTTGAACTGATTTGTGTACTGTTTCGTTACCCTCTTTTGTAGGGTCATATTTATAAAATTTAACCGAGGGTACCGTCCCTCTTTAAACCAAAAAAAAAAAAAAACACAAACTCCAAAAGAATCCTATTTTTCACCAAATATACTTTTCTACAATAACCTATTCACAAACCGATAAAAATTTATATACTTTTCTACAATAACTCATAAAGAAATTTATATACTTTTCTACAACTCCCATAATATAAGTCTCATTTCCTTTTTTGACACTATTCACAAACCGATAAAATCTTGTAGATTTCTTCCGATATATAAGAAAAAACATAGCCGTGTGAGATCTTGTTTGATTTGTCTGAATGATTACTTTGACAATATTAAGACAAAAATATAATTTTTCTTAACATACAATTAGAGATATTAACGATACAAAACATACATCGACATATGTGTTAATAGCAAATGAGACTTATATTTTTTAAGACGGAGGGAGTATTTATAAACAACAAACTATTTATAAACAACAAACTATTTATAAACCACTCTAAGAAACAAACCTAAAAAGCTTACTTTTCGTGTTCCCAAGTTTTATACTTCACAGTTCACACCCTCAAACCATTACAAATATAATGATTTTTGTTGTTATTACTTCAGCCACATAAACCTTTAAGGTTGAATCAAATCATTAACTTAAGAGAGAAATAAGTATATAAGAGGTAACTAGATTCGGAAACCCGCGCGAAACGTGTCTTTTTAATTGTGAATTGTTGTTGAATGGGCTTATCAAACTTGGGTTTGCGTAATATGCTAAGTGTTGTAGATTAGGAGCGGGATTTGAATTATATTATATTTATGTAGTTGCATTTTGAATCATTATTTTCGTAATGACAACCTATTGAAAGAGAATCTGAACAGAGGCGTAACATGTTTATGGAGAATCTTTAACATGATACTTTTGTAAAATATAAGAGTTCATGTTGGAAATCTTAATTTAATCTAATATAAAATTGTAGGTTCTTTCAAAAATCATTTAATGCATTTATTTCCTTTGTTTTGATTGGTTAATATTCATCTCATTTACCGTCTCCTCTTAAGTGTTTATGACGATGTGAGACCTAATTTACATGCCAATTCATAACTCATTAATATATAAGTCCAATACGAAACTAATACATACAATGACAAGGAAAAAGATCCGGTGAGGATGGGCTTATGGAGAAGGAATGAGGATGAATCCCGGGCGCTCATTTTTTCCATAGTCATTTAATCCTGGCCATTCCCTTTCCTTTCTTTTTTCCTTTTTTTTCGGCTCTTTGTTCGATATAACAGAAGCCTTCTTCTCCAAAACAGATTCGCCGCCATTGCTTCTTCTCATCGTTCACTCGCCGCAGTTTCTTCTTCTCATCGGATCTTTCTTCTGCTCATTTTACTCGCCGCCGTTGTTGTTTTGTGGCTGTTCCTGGTGTTTCCGAGCCGTCATTGTGTTCGACAGTGGTGCTGCGTCCTTATTCCTTATGTTTTTGCGTTTTTAGCCGGCCAAATCCAGTGTCCTCCGTGATATGGCTAATGCTTCTCCTAATTTAGGTATAGATCTGTGTGTTTGATTTCATTGTTGTTTTCATTATAGTATCAATATAATATCTTAGATATCTGGATTTCTGTATGTGATTTGGTTGATTTAGATATGTGCTAGTTTGAATTAGGTACGTGCATCTATTTTTGTTTAATAATCTGGTACTGTGATGCTCCTTTAATCATTGAGTGATGCTCCGTTTACCATTGAGTGATTCACCTTTTATCATTGAGTGGTGCACTTTTTATCATTGAGTGATGCGCCGTTTAGTATTGAGTGATGCACCACTTGAGAATTTTAATGATTCGTGTTCATAATGCATTAATGTTCATGGGTTGAGGCACCTTTTAGTTTTGAATGATGCATCTTTTAGCTTTGACTGATACACCTTTTACCTTTGACTGATGCACCAGTTGAGAAACATTGATGATTTGTGTGCATAGTGCATTAATGTTCACTGGTTGATGTACCTTTTTACTTTGACTGATGCACCTTATTTCATTTTTGTCAGGGAGTGGTAGTCAGAGTATCCCTACTATTATATCCATTTCTCCAAGCATTAATGTTGACTATATCATTCCCGAGTGCAATGATCATTGAAGCCCTATCTTGGTCAGCTTTTCCCAACTCTTCATGATGCCATCACCTTTTATGAAGCTTATGCACTGGCATGTGGTTTCACTGTTCGTTGTTGTTTGACCAAGAGAGATAAGAAAAGTGTACCACCAGTTGTTCTCTGGAAGTGCCTTTGTTGTAACAAAGAAAGATATAAAGTTGTATCCCCATATTCTGAGTTCAACCATGATGTCCCGACAGATGGAGATGTTGTGAAGAGGAGGAGAATCTCTAATAGATGTGGATGTGAAGCTAAGTTTTGGCTCAAGTATGAAGGTATGGATGGTTACCGCGTTACGAAACTTGAGTATGGTCACACACATTCTATGTTGGAGATGTCCCATATGGTATTTTCAAAAGGGAAGAGGCAAGTTACTCCATTCCATCAAGAACTCATGATGAACTGTATTAAATCCAATATTGGTGTGAGTAAGAGTTTCAAAGTGTATAAGAATCTAGTTGGTTCTTATGCTAATGTAGGCGCCACTGTTGTTGACTTTAAGAACTTTATGAGGGCGTTGAACTCATACATGGAAGGTAGTGATGCTCAAATGGTGATCAATGACTTTATTAAGAAGAAAGAATGTTGCAGTGCATATTACTTTGATTATGATCTCAACAAGGAGGGCCAGCTTTGTCGGTTGTTTTGGTGTGATCCTATAAATCGCAAGAGTTTCTCTTATTTTGGTGATGTGGTGTCGGCTGATGCTACATATCAATTAATCAGGTAAATCATATGTACCCTTACTAATTCATGCACTTATGTTTTTTCAGTCATGCATCTATCCTCTACAACTGATGCACCTTTTAGTTATGGATGATGCACCTTTTAGTTATGGATGATGCACCTTTTATTTATGGATGATGCACCTTTTATTTATGGATGATGCACCTTTTAGTTGTGGATGATGCACCTTTTAGTCTTACTACTCATTCACATATCTTATACCTTTGATGCACCTATCTTCCACTAGTGATGCACCAATCCTCTACCAGTGATGCACCAATCCTCTTCCAGTGATGCATCTAATGCTAAACTATTATACTCTATTATTGCAGATATAATATGGTCTTTGTGCCATTTACTGGAGTGGATAATCATAAAAGGTCTATAACATTCGCTGTTTCTCTGCTTTTGCATGAGGATATTGAGTCTTATGTGTGGTTATTTGAGAATTTCAAGAAGGCGATGGGGCATGAACCGCATGTCATTATCACCGATCAAGCTGCGTCCGTCAAGACTGCTGTAGAAAGAGTGTTTTCTCATTCTGTCCACCGGTTGTGCATGTGGCATATAATGATGAAGGTTTCTAGCAAGGTTAAATTCACTCCAGATTCAAATCCTTCCTTCTTTGATGCGTTCCAAAAGAAGTTCAAGAATATTGTTTGGGATGATGAACTTACTCCTATTGAATTTGAAAATGAGTGATTTTCAGTTCTTGGAGAATATGGTTTGGAAGGGCATGAATGGCTAGGAGTAATGTTTGAACTATGACGTTATTGGATCCCAGCTTTTTTCCAAGATGTGAGAATGTCATCCTTATTGAGGACGACATCAAGGTCTGAGAGTCAAAACATTTTTTATGGAAATTTTCTAGGTTCTCAATCTAGCCTTGTGCTTCTCATGATGCAGTATAGTAGTTCCATTGATTCTCAGCGGCACAGTCAGAAAAAGTGTGATATGGATTCTTGTACTTCCACTCCACGTATGAAGACGCCTTATCAGTTTGAAAAGAATCTTGCAACCATCTACACTATCAATGCCTTTTATGATGTCCAAGAGGCGTTTGTAAGTGGTATGTATCACTGCACCCTTGATGAACTACGAAAAGAGTCTGATACTCATCACTTTAGGGTTCAAGATGAATTTGGTAGAATCTGTGATGTACAACATGTTGTTGCAAGGAATGAGTATGTTTGTTCTTGCAACAATTTTCAAAAATTGGGGTTTCCTTGCCGACACATTTTCTTTGCCTTAAAGAATTCCCATGTTACTAATTTGCCTCCTAGCCTCATTAACACTCACTGGACCAAACAAGCTATTCTACAACCAATTTTTGAAGTAGATGGTGCAGTGTATGATGCTAGTGTTGAGATTGATGAGAGAAAGCGTCTGTTGGCCGAAGTGATGACAGAAATGTATTCATGTGTTGACGTTGTTGGTGATGACATGGATAGATTGAAAGAGTTTTTAGCTATTTTAAAGGATCAAAAGGCTGCATTTACAAGATCTGCGGTAGTGGATCCTTCTTCCTTAACACCAGCTAGAAACTACAAGTTTGAGAAATTTTTAGGACTGTTACCTGATCAAGTAAATATCCATCCTCATGAAATGGCAAAGAACAAGTTCAAGAAGAGGCGTATTAAAGGTGGTTAAGAAGTTGGAATTGAAAATTCCAAGAAGAAGAAAAGGGTTTGTAAAATTTGTAAGAGGTCGGGACACAACATCACGACTTGTCCTCAATATGTCCATTAGTTTCTCTGAGCTTTTCATTGTAATGAGTTTTTAACCAGATATTTTAGTAATGCACCTTTTAGTAATGACTGATGCACCAATTGCATCTCAGTGATGCACTAATTGCTTCTCAGTGATGCACCAACTTTAATTAACAATGCACCTTTTGTTGATTTCTTATCTGTAGCTTATTCATGCACTGATTATCTTTGAGTGATGCACCAAATATGGCTACGCGATGCACCAATTATCACTTAGTGATGCACCATGTTTGCTTGACTGAATTAGCTTTGATTTTATTTTTCAAGTTTTTTGTTGATTTCTTTTTTGTAGCTTATTCATGCACTGATTATCACTGAGTGATGCACCAAATATGGCTACGTGATGCACCAATTATCACTAAGTGGTGCACCATTTCAATTAAGCTTATTCATGCACTGGTTTTTTTAAGTGATGCAACAATTTCGATTATGTGATGCATCATTTTTCATCAAGTGATGCACCAACATCCACTGGGTGATGCACCACTGGGTGATGCACCACTGGGTGTTGCACCAATTTGGACTTCTCATGCATTTTCATGTGCAAACCACAAATACGTTATAACTCAAACTTGTCTTACAACCTAAAAAACCAAACTTGTTTTCTAAACCAAATACGTCTTGCTAAAAACCAAACTGTTTACAAACATCGAAATTGTTCACAACCAAATATTTCCTATTGCTTTCTACCTTTTACTTTCCACGTGCCCGCCCACGCCCACGTCCAGAAGTCGCTGCCTTCTCAACTGCTTCTTGTGCTTTCATAACTTTCAATACATCTAATAACTCTTCAATTCTTTTGCTCGCTGAATTGAAGTTGCTTGTGAGAAGTAAATGGCAATATCTTACTCTAAGCTTGGCCAACTGTTTCAAGTCTTTCTTCTTCAAGTTTGTATTCCAAGTAGCCAGCCCATTGCCTTTGTATGTCTCCATGTGCTGTAGTAGAAAGACTCCACAGTCTTTTTTGTTTTCGTCGTCCCTCCAACTCATTTCGAGTCTTTCAAACGGCACATCTCTAATCAAGGCAGCTTTGGATTCCATTCCATTATCCCTGAAGAAGTTGATCATCACTGTCCTCTGCATGAATAAACAATCGCATAAGTGATGCAGCACTTATAGTTCAATGGTGCACCAATGACTTTACAGTGATGCATCAATTATATTTTTTAAAGTGGACTTACGATGGTAGTTGGTACATGAGCATATTTATCCATCTCCCCGTCTGATGAGTTATCGAGGATCTCCAAACTTGGCTTGTTGACATTAATGGATAGCAAATAATAGTGTTGCTCTATGAGAATTGGGAAGAAAAACTGTGCAAGAGAGAAAAATCAGTTTATAAGTTAATAATAACACAAATCAATGGTGATGCACCAACCAACAATGGATGATGCACCAACGAACACTGGATGATGCACAAACCAACACTTGATGATGCACAAACCAACACTGGATGATGCACCAACCAACACAGTAGATATATCAGTGTCTTACCACATCAACGTCGCTAAGCTTGTATCCTCTCCTGTTAAAGGCTTTGACATTGTTAAAGGTTTCCTTGGCAAGTTGGGCGAATAGATTATATCTTTCTTCCAAACTGTAATCACTCAGCTCAGTGTCTATAAGAAATCTCTGTCAAAATAAAATATTTGAGATCAATATTTTGCAAAAATAATAATCTGAATATGTTGTTCTAATATATTGACTTACAGTTGCAATGCAAGGTATAAAGAATCTCAATGGTGATTGTGGGGATCTGAATTCTTCATTTTCATTAAACAATAAAATGAAAGCATCCACCATGTCATTGTCTAGCTCTTTATCTTTCTTCAAGCACTGGAAGTTGCTTTTCTTTAGACTTGTACTGTGTATCTGGAAAAGATACTCTTTGCTGTATAGAAAATTAGTAATACTAAGGTAAATATGCATGTTACCTTTCATTGCCTTCTTCACTGGTCAACCAGTTGTAAAGATTTCTTTCATTGCTTGTTAGTGCAGCTGAAATGTTACACAGTCTTTCCTTGAAAGGCGAGACTGTGCTTGCTGAAGGAAGTCTCTCCCTCTTAGTGTCAGCCTCTGCATCTGGTTTGAATGTAAATCTCACCTGACAAATAGAAGTATTAGATGATTCACTAACACCCAGTAGGTGATGAACCAGCACCCACTGGATGATGCACCAAACCACACTGGGTGATGCACCAAATCACACTGGGTGATGCACCAAATCACACTGGGTGATGCACCAAAATTCACTGGGTGATGCACCAGCGCCCACTGGATGATGCACCAAAACCCAGTGGGTGATGCACCAAAACCCAGTGGGTGATGCACCAAACCCCAGTGGGTGATGCACCATGACCCACTGGGTGATGCACCAACATAAACAATATTTGAATTTTTATACCTTTTTTGGTTGGGCAGATTTGTCTTGCTCAGTTGTATCCACCTCCATCTGATCTTCATCCTCCATTTCCTTATCTACCCCCTTTCCTTTATCTGTAGCAACATCTATTTGCAAATGTTCAACAACTGGCCACTTCCGTCCCAGCCACAGGTTCCTTTTGTTGTTCAGTCTTTCCCATTTCTTTGTCAACCTCCTCTATTTAAGTTGTGTCCTCCACTCCTTCAGAAACCTCCTTCTCTTTTTCTGGGAAATTGTCCCCTTTGTATGTCACCTCTTCTGCTTCCTTGTTATTTCCTTCCTTCTCAGCTTCTTCTTACACTCCCTTTTCTTGTTGTTGTTGTTGTTGTTGTTGTTGTACTTGATGCTGATTGTCTGTTGCTTCAGTTTCAAGAACATCCTCAGTTGTTTTCCGCTCCTTCTCAGTTGGTCCCTCTTCAATGTGTTCTTGAACATGTTCCGCATCCTTTTCAACATTCACTTTGGTAGTCCCATCCTTTTCAACAGTCTCATCTTCCTTCTGTAATTCCTGCTCCTTCTCTTTTTCAGTGATTGTGTCTTCCTTATCAAGAACACTCCCAGCTGCATCCTGCACCTCCACAGAAGATCCCTTAACATTTGTTGTAGCTTCCGATCTCAAGGGAGAGAAGCCTAGGTCAAAACTAGGAATTTCTGGACCAATCTGTAATTATAAAGAAAAAAACCCAGTTATTAGCTGATGACCAAATCAACAACCTAAGATAAATCACTTGGGTGATGCACCAAATCCCACTGGGTGATGCACCAACACCCACTGGATGGTGCACCAAAACCCACTGGGTGATGCACCAACACCCACTGGATGGTGCACCAACACACACTGGGTGATGCACCATCACCCACTGCGTGATGCACCAACAAACAATGGGTGATGCACCAACACACAGTGGGTGATGCACCAACACATAGTGGGTGATGCACCAACACACAGTGGATGATGCACCAACACCCACTGAGTGATGCACCAACTCAAACACATTATTAAAAAAATGGAAAAATAATTATTGTTTACCACATTAACTTTTAAAATCACTTACATTCCTTTTCCTTGTGTAAATAATAGTCTTTGCAGGTTTTTTTGCAGGTTTTTTTGCAGCTTGTTTTACAGGACTGCTGGAACTAGCTACTCCCAAAATCTCAGCATCTTTTGAGATTTGATGGAGCAAATCTGAAAATCCCGGCATGTCCGTGTTGTTGTTGTTGTTGTGTTCTTGTTGTTGAGCAATTGTTTTCTCAACTTCCTCCACACACTTCACAGCTAAATCCCAGAACTCCGTGTTCTGGGATTGTTGTTGTTCTTCATCCTCCTCATCCATACCTTCTTGCTCCAGTTTGACATTAATAATTTTCCGAGCCTCGTGGTTCACAGATTTTAATGCTGCACTTCTCTTCAGCCTTTGGGGAATTTGTTCCTTTTGCAACAACAGTTCCCTCACATTCTGAGCAATATTCTCAATTCTTGTCATGTAGCGAGCCATGTAAGATCTCAACTCTTCATCTGTTTCCACTGCAGGCTCTGGCAGAGATTGGATGTCAGCTTCTTCTTCTTCATGTTCCTCTTCCCTCACATTGACACACGTGCTGAAGCTTGGTCGGCCCAGAAGTATCCCATTACCAAACCCACCATGCATTATTTCGTCATCCTCCCTATCTTTAAGCATCTTGGTGGTCCAGTTGTAGATAATGGGATACTTCCTAGGTACTGTTTGACCTTTCCATCTCAATATGTCTACATATATTAACTGTGTATAACAAAAATAGATTGAATTAGCTTAATTAGATGATGTAGCAAACCTGACTACCAGAAGGACCAACACACAGTGGGTGATGCACCAAAACCCACTGGGTGATGCACCAAAACCCACTGGGTGATGCACCAAAACCCACTCGGTGATGCACCAAAACCCACTGGGTGATGCACCATCACCCAATGGGTGATGCACCAAAACCCACTGGGTGATGCACCAAAACCCACTGGGTGATGAACCAATTCAACTAAAATGGCAGAAAAAGGAATATATATTTTACCTCAAGTAAGAGCATGCTCCCGTTGAAACTAGAAGCTTGTTTGCTCCCCCACACAAGTGCATAGTCAATAAGGGACTTGTAGAGGTATGAGCTCCAGTTGAAGTCCCTTATTTTATCAAAATCTTCAAGCAATTCAAGAATGGATATTTTCACGTACCCACTCCCATAGGATTGTACCATTGTGTTGACAAACAGAAGGATGAAATATCTTTTGTATCATAAGCATCCATCAAGAGATATCATTTTTTCAAAAATATCACCTGCTGAGATTTTGTTTAAATCTTTCCCAGAGAAATCTTCCTGCAGTTTCTGCTTCATCCATATATTTGTGAGTTTTTTAGGCTCAACAGTTTTAACTACACCTTTTGGAATTCCCAAGTATTCATGCGCATCATTTTCTGTAACAACAATCTTCCTTCCAGCCTTTAGTTTGATTGTAGAATTCAATGGGTGGAAATTGCTGCACACATAATGTCCTAGCCGTCCTGGCGTTTCCTTGATATCCCAGGAAGTGACACATTTAAATCCCATTTCCTCCATAGCGAGCCTATGGCTGTCATTGTATACGCTTGATATAATGTAGTTTCTGAATAGGGCGGGCGATGTTCTGCACTTCAATTTTGGAAAATCATCTCTTAAATTCATAATGCCCTTTTTGTTCCCGGGCTTTTGCAGTTTGGACTTCATTGCAAAGACCTTCTCGCCCTTCTTAGGATTAGTCTTTTCCATCTTCTTATTTCCCTTTCGGTCTACATCCTTATTCCCTGTCCCCTTTTCTAATGCTTCCCTTTCGAGCTTGACCAACCTCTCAACCTCCATATCTTCTTCATAGTCAGAGTCTTCTTCCGGCATTAGCTTTTGTTTTTTTGAAGTTTTCTTCCCAACAACTACTGATTTCTTTCTCTTCCCTTGTTGGGATGTCTCAAGTTCTTCTCCACTTTCTGTTATGATTAAAAAGAAAACAGAGATAATTAATAAAATGGCAGACAATTATTGTATCATTGATTGACCATTATTAATTAGGTGATGCACCAACACCCACTGGATGATGAACCAACTCTCAGTGGGTGATTCACCATCTCTTAGTGGGTGATGCACCAACACCCACTGGGTGATGCACCAACACCCACTGGGTGATGCACCAACACCCACTGGGTGATGCACCAACACCCACTGGGTGATGCACCAACTCAAACATATTATTAATAAAAATGGAAAAATGATTAGTGTTTACCATCAATTGGAGTTGTTTCTCCATGATAATCAGATGATGTGGTTGGGATCTCTACTTATACTTCCTCTGTTAAAACAAAGACATATATCATGAATAACTAGTAACCAATACATATGCATCAATGAATCAATAGACATTAGCTCATGCACAAATAAACAATCACTCATACCAGTGTTAATATGTGGGGGATCACTAATGATTAGTGTTCCATATCTTAGCTCCTTGACTACTGCATTATCATTCTGTTTTTTTCCTACATTTTATACATAAAAAACATTGGATGATGCATCAAAACACATTGGATGATGCACCAAAACACATTGGATGATGCACCAAACCCTACTGGATGATGCACCAAAACACAGTGGATGATGCACCAAAAACACAGTGGTTGATCCACCAAAACCTACTGGTTGATGCACCAAAACCTACTGGATGATGTACCAAAACCTACTGGATGATGCACCAAAACCTACTGGATGATGCACCAAAACATTGTGCATGAGGCACCAAAACACTATGGATGATGCACCAAAACCGACTGGATGATGCACCAAAACACGGTGGATGATGCACCAAAAACACAGTGGATGATGCACCAAAACACTGTGCATGAGGCACCAAAACATTGTGGATGATGCACCAAACCACTGTATATATTTCAACAACATATTCGATGCACTAACACCTCATATCTGTTAAAGAAAATGCTTAAACACTATATCAAATGACAAAACATGCACCAAAACACATTTGAGGCAGTGATTCTAGATCTATTTATCCATAATGTATAAAAATCCATAAACATACGGCGTAGTGATTAACAAATGGAGTTTACAACCAAAATTCTTAAGTTGAATCTATACCTTGGGTTCCAGATGCAATTTTAGACCTCATTGTTGCTTTTTTGTTTGTTGTTGTTGTTGATTTGTGATGTCGACGCCGAAATTGCCTTCCAATCGCCCTTCGACTACTGGAAATTGCTTCGTCTTCGTTCTAGGGTTTTTGAGTAGAATCTGCTCGAGAAATGGAAAGAGAGAGCGAGAGTGAGGGAGGTTTTTGGAGAAGATGGACGGTTTTTTTTTAGTGAGAATGTGAGAATGGCGGTTGTTTCGAGGTTTATATACCGCGCGTGATAAATGGGCTCACCACAATCCTCCTTAGTTGCTGGCCCTTGGATCTTACTCCATCCTTCGGATGGAGTAGATCCTTATTCCTTCTTTAAGGGGGCGTCCTCACCGGAAATGCGTCCCAATGACAACACAAATCAAATTGTCATTTTCATCGTAATCTATAACTTATGTACACATAGTAGAAGACTTGAAGGTCGTCTACGACAGTTCGACTCTTTAACGTCTGCGATTATACCGTCCATTCAAACAAACAATTATAATTGATGCTCCATTCTTTAGTTATGCTTCGTCGACGCAATTAAGCATGCGCGGTGCGCGGGCGCCTTCTCCCTAATATACTATAAAGCTAGGGGTTCCCCAAATTAATCACACTGCATTTAATGCTTTGTTTTTAATTTATCATTTTCTTGATTTTTTTTCCCATTTCTTTCCTACGTTTATGAATATGTCGCTTAAATGATGATTCTGACCCACCAACACATGTCTATAATGGATCTGTATGGAGCATATCAGCATCTTCTACTCTTCGGTTCCACAATGCCTTATTATGAAGTTTTATAGGTCATAAAATCCGCGCGTAGCGCTGGCCCAAAAAGTCTAGTGTAGATGTTAAGAACATAACCAAATGGATTTGATTATGCGATTAAATAAATGTGAAACTGTTGGTTAAGATTATTAAACGTGTAACGACTATTGTAGTTTCAGAGTAGTCTCAATTTATATTAGCTTGTGTTAATTACCCATTTGTAGTTGTTTACTTATGGAATGAATTTTATTAAATTAATAGTTTTAAAGATATTGATCGGTGTTATTGATTTTACCGTATATCTTATGCGGGGTATTCTTCGTGTTTTCCTCGTATAACTTTTGATCTTGCCTTTAACATATTTGATCATATTGTTCAAAGGTTTATCATATTTTCGATATGTAGTCTAGTGTTGTAATTTGTTTCTAAATCAACTAATCTACCAGATTACCCCTTCAGTTACTTTGAAACACCCGTTCACTTTTAATTGATGTGATGTTTTCCTGACATTAATTGTTTATTTACTCCAGCTTGTTCTCCACTCTCCCTCGTCCTTTTTCTCTATGAAATTGGAGTTTTTCAAATTAGGGTTCTACGTCCAAGTAAGTGTCATAATCTGTTTTTTGGTTTTGAAGTTTGGGTTGTGTTTTGTTGTTCGAATTATGTTGATCTGTTGTTGGTTGATTGTTTGTTTATGAACGTAGTCCTTCAATCCACATCACACATATATATATAGTGCTTACATGAAGGAAAAAAAGACATATGAATGAATGCAGGAGGCGAAAAGACACACAACCTTGAACTTCAACGTGCGAAACGACACAACAACAAAAGTATCATCAAAATAGATCACTTATCAAATATCGATTATAAGTAGTTATCATGAACATCAAAATAGAGCAGCATACAACATCAAGACGGTCAATATACAAAGTCAGAATTGACATAAACAGAAGAAAGAAATTAGTAAATAACAGATGATACAAATTTAGTCATTATTGTCGATCACAATTTGAAATACAAGAAGCCTTTTAAGTCCAATACCAAATAGAACATTGTGCAAGTAAGAACAGCAAAACACGTACTTTATCAAGATTATATAAAAGGACAGTTATATAGAGGCCAATCACTTAGGCCATCAAACACAAGCAAACTTACATGTCATATTTACGTTATGCCCCAACTGCTATTATGGCTCATAATACAGACCCTTTCAACCTTTTCAACCTTTCTAACCTTTATAAACAGTAACAAAATTCCTATAATAGTTAGGAATGTGTTTGCAATCTTCAAAATAAAATAAGCTTATTGTACACTATTTAAAATTACAGTGAACACATTTCATTTACTATTTGCTAAATGTGCTCGTAATCTTCAAAATAAAATAACTTTACTGTTCACTATTTAAAAATACAATGAACACATTCTATTTACTATTTGCTAAATTTGGTTTGGGTCACAGAAGACCTTTATACACTTTGTAGTTTCTCCCTCTGAAGTCACACCAATGACTCTCCCTTCATTATAAAACTCCACCTGATGTTTTATCACATATTCCACATATAGAAGTTAAGAAAATGCAGTAGAACACAACCGAAAGTCAGAAGCTAGTGCTGAGAATAATGAGTATACCTTTCATTTAGGCTTGTTCAACATATACGTCTCACCATAAACAACACTAAAATGTGCAAACTCCTAGCAAAGGAAAATATCACAATTTATGTACAAAGTTTGTCAAAGAGAAGAGATCTTCATCATGAGTTGTCTCCAAAATAGTTAAAACATAAATTTCTATGCAAACTTCAGATATAGTAAAACCGACGACATCCTCGTAGCTTAGTAAACTCAAGCTAAACTTTTGATACATTTTCTAAGTCTGGCAACTAAATTTGATTCTACTATTCATGTTTCATAAGAGCCTGGACTTGCAACTTTCGAGCCGATATGACTCCAATCTCCATCTCATGATATAAAAGGGGAGATGATAAACCAATAGGCTAAAGGAGCCATATTTGAGTGACAACATCAACATCTGAAGAGAGGCTTCTAGGAGAAGCAGAAGCGGTGACTGCGATGGTTGCATTTCTGTTTCACTATCCTAAAGTGAAATTACCAATGTGCTTCTTCTTCTCCATCTTCAAGCTCTCCTTCAACAACCTCAGACTATCTTGCACCTTCTCATGCGTCACCTTGCTCGTTGCAACCTGCCATGATCTATCACCACCTTAGTCTTATCAGAGGTCCAAGAAGAAATATTAGTGAATGCCCAACTGCCTCAAACTTACAGACAAATCAACAAATCCAACTAATTATAGTAAAGTATAATACATCAACAATAAGCATTTGCAAAAACTTACTGATGATGCGCAACATTGAAATAATACCCTAAACAGATTATTGAAGTGAAAGAGATTGTTTAGTTGTAGTTAAGGTTATGCAAAACATGATTGAATTTTTAAGAGAGGGTGAGGGACTAACATGTCTGGTCGAACACCCAATACAACGTTGCATGGTTGTGCTGCCCTTTCTCTACCTCATTTCCTAGAGCTTCACCTGGTTTGGTAGTAACACACTTCTTCCTCTCCTTCAATCAACGTTCAAACGCTTTGCTATCTAACGATTTCCTACTATTCATGATTTAATACATGCTTTAGTGCCTCAATTTCTCCCAATTCTTCCATGACCATGGTGGCCGGAATTTGCCGCGACCTACGGGACCGCTTATTTGACTGATGCTTTCATTAGTTCCCTTGCCTCTCCAACTCTGGTTTCTTGTGCGTTTCTGAGAATCATGTCGATTGACGATTCAGTCAATAATGCTACCAAAACAATGAAAGTTGCAGCAACGCCAAGGTAGGACCCCATTTTCAATTCCTCATCATTCAAGATTTTGGCGTAAAAAACATCACTATAAACTATAAGAAAGCACTCCCGATTGGGAAATATTAGTCGACCTATGGAAGCAATCTGAGAAGCCTCTTCAGAAAGCATTCTCGATTTGTAAAACACAAAAGAAAAAATCAAGGACACTATAAACTATACTGTGGCTACTGATGGTGGTCTGCAAAACGCCAACATACATATAAGAGTATAAGACCATTAAGACAGTGCGTAGGAAACACCTTGAATTCAATATGTGAATGTGTGATGTTTGACAACATAATGCAACCAACATTGACCCGACGCTTCACCGACGTTTGGTCCATCGCCAAAGAAGAACAACCTTGCAAAAAGCTACCTCGTAGGAAAGAGATAAATAGGTGGGGGATATGAAAGGATAAACGAAAGAGCAAGGAGCTGATAAGCCATTAAACGGCTGGAATAATGGCAAGAGAGGCGGTGTGGGAAACTTGACGAGGGCAAAAAAATGAATCGTCCATTGTCAGACCTAAATAAATGGGATGAAGCGCGGCGAAGAAACGAAACAATCTAATTTTTGAGCCCATTAACACTATCAGGTCCGGAATTCAATTTTTGAGCCCGGTACAATTTGACATTACTTCTTCAAATTCATGAATTATTATATAGATATAGATAAGGTCATTAGTAAATGATGCTATAATATAGGCACAAGCTAATAATGTTTTGGTACCACAAAATGGAGGCAACAAGTAAAAGAGTTGGACTATAAATTGTTTCACAAATATTTATCAGCAATTAGTTGAATTATATTCTTCTTCAAATAAACAATCAAGATGACGCAATCGGATGATCGAATAATATGAAGATCAAATCATTACGGCAGATAAACAAGATTGTTACGATAATCATAACGATATTTTTAGACATAATAGAAAATGGAAGCTAAACTTGGAAGTCAAACTTCAGAATGATTTTTAGCTGAAGAAAGTAAGCTTCCACATGATTATTCGAAATCTTCATAGACAGAAGAACAAATAGAATCTAAAACTTTCCAAATCACGCATGCACATAATTAATTAATCAAGATGATTCAATCGGATGATCAGCTAATCTGAAGAACATAACATTACCGCTTCTACTATGATATCAAAGAGGCTAGATCTACGGAGAAGGCGATTGATATTACATTTCCAAAGATAATACTTTTAAGCATGACTAGTGACTTGCGTTGGAGTTCGACTCTTAACAAAATTCCTCGAAATAATATCCTTTCGCAACCTTCTGCAATCCAAGCAAGAACAGCTCGTGCTCATCATCCGTCCATGGAGGTCAAACAAAATATCAATCGGTAGGGCTAATCAGTCGATTCAACAAGGTTAAATCACCTCGTTTAAGCTCGCGACTGTGGGTGCTTACGGCAGATTCGCCGGCGGAGGCATGGTCCTTGTCGGCGGAAGGGGTGTGCCCTTGGTCTCCGGGAAGGCCAATGATGTACTTGAGGATCTTCGATGATAACCAATTAAGTGTTTGGGGTATGTCTTTTGTGATGGAGGTTGGTCGAGATGGAGTATGCAGCGGAAGATTTTGATATAGACGACAAGTAAACTTGTCGAATTAGGATATGAATGTCGAGTAAACTCAACAAGCTAGTTTGGTGAAGGCTTTTAAGGTGGTGATTGAGGGATCGATGCTCAAACGGTGAAGGAGATGAGACGTAGAAGAAAGGGGTTAGAAGCTATGGGAAAAGGAGGAAGATATAAACGAAAGAGACTAGAAGATATGGTGAAGGAGATGAGATAATAGAGCTTGTAGGAATGGTGACGCCCATATCAAGAAGATGGAGGAAGTTCGTCTCAACAATAGTTCTTGATTCATAAATTAAGCGTGAGTATTACAATGGAGGCACTAGGCCTTAAGTAGGAGGAGACATTCAAAACCCTAGAAAGAAAGAAGCTAATGACAGCTAGAAATCCTAGAAAAGTGACGGCTAGGTTTAGGATTTGGGCTAGGGTGGACCTAGTTGGGCTTGATAGCCAAGAGTCCACTTGAGACGGCCCAAACCATGCAAGGTTGGACCACTCCCAATTTAGAAACCTTCTAAAAATAGAAAGTTCTAAAACTCTAGAAAAAACCGAACCAAGACTTCCCTAAAATAGAAACCTGTTAAAATGGAAAGTTACTAAAAATAGAAATTTCAGCAAAGCAATTCTATCTCTGGAAACGAGGACTAAAAATAACACTTACTAAAAATAGCAACATGGTAAAAATAGCAACCTGCTAAAAATAGTAACTGCAAAAAGTAGCATGTTTCCCGAGTGTGCCTAAAAAGAGTCTCAAAGATAAAAGATGATAAATAAATATAGGCATGAAAAACCATGGCTTGATCATACCATGTTGACCAAGGCTTTTGGTGAGGCGACATGGTGCCGAGCCAAGGAGGTCGTCAAGGACGAGGCATGGACACGAGGCGCTGAAACGTCAAGATCATAAATAAGGCGCTAGACCGGCGTTTTGTGTCTTGGAGGGGCCTTTTTTCGGCGCCGGCTGGACCGTCTCCGACAACCAGGTGGTTGCGCTCCCAATGAGCTAAGGATCTTCGATGGAAGTGATGTAGGCGACGTTGTTTTAGATCTGGTGGTTTTGGTGTCGAGCGCTCGTAAGGGCAATGTAACCTCAACTTGGAATAGTAGCATAGGAAACGAGACAAAGCGCTAGGAAAGAGGCGCCAACAGTGTTTTACCTCAAAATGGTCTTGATGACAAGTAGAAGCAGGAGGCGCTCGTTGAGGCGAGCCATGACTTGGCTTTGGGCAAGGCAGGGGCGCATCAGGAAGTGGTAGCAACTACTTTGTGAGGAAGAGCGTACCGTGAGAGGTTGTTGAGGGAGACACTTTTTTGCGGGTGCCAAAGAGCATGATTTCTCAAGCGGAGGTTGACATGGTGTTGGCTTGAGAGAGAAAGGGAACACAATTAATGGGGCTTGTGGTTTTTTGTTCTCTTCTTCACCTTGGGGAACTTGAGGGTTTTGTTTTTTTTAATTATTTTTGGTACTTTTTGCCAGGAAGGTAAACGACACTCTCTAAAAGCGCTCCAATTTTTTCAAGTACTTATTGTCTCGACACCTTCTAAGCGCCTTTTAAACCTATTTTTTTTAGTAGTACTAGCCTAGTTCCCGCTCGCGCCATGTGCAGGTTTATATAACTTGATATAGTTAATAAGTAGTACGAAGTACTATGTAATATATAATTTTATATGAAAATAAGTTGATATTAATTTCAACATATATAAAATTATATAATTTAAAACACTATCATAACACAAAAATATAATCTTTTCTCTTATTTATTAAGAAATCAATTTTTTTGTGATATGTCATATCATAAAAATAAAATTATAAATTAGTAAAATAACATAATAGGATATTGGGAGGTCAATTTTTTTGTGATGTTTTTGCACATGATTTTTCAAGTATAATCATTTTTTTAAGAAAATTATAATAAATAGTAAAAATCGTGACCAGTGAAATGGCGTAAAGTGGATGGCTTGAATGAAGAGTATGCCAAATGGCGTAAGGAACTTGTGATGTTAGAGCAGTTGTCTTCATTTTGGGCCATACCTTCTCTATTTAGGCCATAAGCCCACTAAGGTCTTGAAATCAGATCTCTTGATTAGGAGATATTCGTACATGTACGACATTTCGGCAATACAATTTGTTTGGCGGAGATATGCTTAGGTAAGTGCTTATGTCATCACATACAAACTCAATTTATTATTGGTCGCGATGATCAAAACCATAAGCAAATCATCTTCTTTCGTGTCACCACCACAAAGAATATAAGAAACACACCACCAGCACTCTGCAATTAATCAATGGAGTTGGAGAAGAAGGTAAAGTTATACGGATCGTGGGGTAGTCCTATAAGCAAGAGAGTGGAGCTTGCGTTGAAACTGAAGGGAGTTGAGTATGAGTTCTTTGACGAGGATCTTGCGAACAAGAGCCAAGATCTTCTCCGGCTCAACCCGATTCATAAGAAGATCCCGGTGTTGGTCCATGGTGACAACCCTATGGCTGAGTCGCAGGTGATCATCGAGTATATTGATGAGACATGGATTTCTGACACAGCCTTGTTGCCCCGAGATCCCTACCAAAGAGCCATGGCTCGTTTCTGGGCTAGATTCATCGATGATAAGGTATTCATGACACATTATAAAGTACTGTTTTCTATATGGATGGAGTATCGTAAAGCAACTTAAACACTTCAATTTTAACATTATGAAAATTGGACAAGACATTTTATTTAATCACAAATTTTTTTTATATTAAGAATTTTAACATAGAGGAGAGTTCCGGTGCAAATAACTCTTAACGTAGGAAAAACGAACAGATCGCTTTCACATGTTACACGTCAATGCTCATATTCTGGATGGTAATGTTCATAATTTCAGTCATAAAACTTTTTGAACGTTTTCAGTGAGAGACGCGGTAGCATACTTGTAATTACTGTAAACTTTGTTTTTTTTTTTTTTTTTTTTTCTCAAAATGACCTCAAAAGTTTTATCGTCCAGATTATGAACATTATCGCTCAAATTATGAACATTAGCTTGTTATGTGTGAACGCAAAAACTTCGTTTTTCTTACGTTAAGCCTTATTCTCACCAGAACTTTTCTATTTTAACATATGTCCAAGCTTAAGGTATAGATTAGAAAAATAAAAAAGTACTGTAACATGTGCCCATTTAGCCCTTGTTTGGTTTAACGTGGGAAAGTACCCGGGAACTTACCTACTTCACAAGAACTGTAAATTACTTAGAAATCATGTTTGGTTTAAATTAATGCAAATTGTACTAATATAGAAATTAAGGATTTTATTAGTTAAAAACATAGGAAGTTGAACTTATTTGCTAGAATAAGGTAAGAACAATTCCTATGATCGGAGGAATTACAATTTTTTAGGAAGCAAGTTCCTTAGCTTTTTTGTTTAACCAAACACAAGAAAAAAATCTACTTCCTAGATTAATTCTAATTCGTGGGAAGTAGAGTATGAGCCCAACTATGGCTTAGTTAGATCCATATATATATAAATTAAGAGTTTGTTGTTGTGCATATATGAAGTTATTGCCATCAATCATTAAGGCATTTTGGCAAAAAGAAGATGAGGCAATGGAAGTGTTTAAAGAGAGCATGAAGATTTTGGAGGAGGAGTTAGAGGGGAAGAAGTTCTTTGGAGGGGAAAGCATTGGTTTTGTGGATATTACGGGTATCATCGTAGGATACTGGTTGGGTGTTATGGAAGAAGCCATAGACGAAGTTGTGTTAACCCAAGAAGCTTTTCCAAGGTTGTGCAAATGGCGGGAGGAGTTACTTAAGTGTGAAGTTGTTCGAGAAACTCTTCCTCCAAGGGATAAGCTTGTTGCAGTCATGGGACCGCGAATATTAGCTACTAGGGCCCTTGCATCTGGCCAGTAATGAAATGTATATGTTTCTAAGGAGGAATGAAGGCTTAGTTGATCTTGGATTACCATAAATTATGTTAAGTAAACTAGAGATGGAACACAATATGCTAGATTTCTCGTCACTTTTAATTCATCCATACCAACACTTGGGACTTGTACCCTCTAGCATGGGTGTGCACTGTGCACTGCTCTTTTAATGGGGCAATTGACCCTTTGTTTGAAGATTGACCTTTCTGATCTTCACATACATCACAAGGAATGGATTGTGTTAAAAAGTTTAATTGATCTTCACATACATCACCGAAGGGCAAAGAAGAGTTCAGGAAGTACCATGCTTCAGCCATTGATGTTCCTGGTAATTGCTTCTAATTATCTTGAGTTCAAGCTTATAGCATATACAACAATCAGCACACTGACACTGTAAAGCGAGAAAATTGCTGTTTCAACAGGTCTAAGCCTTTTACACAGAACAAGCTTGTTGAAGTTGCTTGGTGAATGAACTAAGTCATAGATCAGTTGCAGCAAAGTTTTCTTTGATATTAGAGAAATGACTTATTGAGATTCAACATACCTAAGTCAACTGAAATTAGTGCATTACCATCATAATTAGGCTCAACCGCTCAACCCAGTATCACAAACACCAAGCAACTTTTGCAAGCTTCTTATGTGTAAAGGTTTAGATCATCAATTTCGAGCTGCTTCTTTAAGAGGAAAATGTAAAACATATGACTGCCAAAATTTGGAGATTTCAATTGTTTCTTAATGCACAACTATAAACCTAAAGACACCACCAAAAAACTAATACGACATATGGTTTCTTAAAGATTGTGCATTTTACTCTTTAATAGGTTCATCGGAGGTACGTGAACTAGGTTCATCGAGGATACGTGAACTAGGTTCATCGAGGGTACGTGAACTAGGTTCATCGAGGGTACGTGAACTAGGTTCATCGAGGGTACGTGAACTAGGTTCATCGAGGGTACGTGAACTAGGTTCATCGCATACGTGAACTAGGTTCATCGCATACGTGAACTAGGTTCATCGCATGCTAATCTGGGGATTTTTCATGTCTCTCGTTGTCTTGATCCAGACCACCATCAACAGTTCCACAAATTTTGCAAGAACAATATACACAATGCCAGTCACCAGAAGGAAACTTCTTTCATTGGTGTACCTTCTTCCTAAAGATTCAACTTCTTTCTTGCAAGTTCATGCTATACTTGAGTTGAGGTTCAAAGGTTCATGAACCTACAAAATACAAGCCAACGAAGGGCGCTATGCGCCCTTCGTATGTTTATTATTCTTACGGGGCGCGCATAGCGCGCTTCGTTTTAAACCATTAATGATAAAATGATCATGAACATTCTTGATGATAGGCACGAACCTACTTGTTCAAAACCATACATGAACTAGGTTCATCGCATGCTAATCTGGGGATTTGTCATGTCTCTCGTTGTCTTGATCTAGACCACCGTCAACAGTTCCACAATTTTTGCAAGAACAATATACACAATGCCAGTCACCAGAAGGAAACTTCTTTAATTGGTGTACTTTCTTCCTAAAGATTCAAACTTCTTTCTTGCAAGTTCATGCTATACTTGAGTTGAGGTTCAAAGGTTCATGAACTTTCTTGATG
The DNA here is from genome assembly GCA_029168935.1 of Oxyria digyna. Classification (NCBI taxonomy): domain Eukaryota; kingdom Viridiplantae; phylum Streptophyta; class Magnoliopsida; order Caryophyllales; family Polygonaceae; genus Oxyria; species Oxyria digyna. The sequence goes on from JAPVLV010000005.1 coordinate 5,159,416, forward strand.
ATAGGCACGAACCTACTTGTTCAAAACCATACGTGAACTAGGTTCATCGCATACGTGAACTAACTAGGTTCATCGCATACGTGAACTAGGTTCATCGCATACGTGAACTAGGTTTATCACATACGTGAATTAGGTTCATCGCATACGTTCAATCTTCTTGAAACATTCGGTTAAACACATTCAATACGTAAAAAAAGGTTTGAAATCCTTCATAATGAGTATTGAATTACAGATAGCATCCATTGATGGAACACGTTATTTATTAGCACGAGCGCAAAGATATCTCACGACCATGAGTCAAAGACCTCAACACCACGTGAATGAATGGAGGAAAAAAAGTAACAGTCTACATGGCTCTGAAATTCGTTCATCGCATGTGTGAACTAGGTTCATCGCATGTGTGAACTAGGTTCATCGCATGTGTGAACTAGGTTCATCGCATGTGTGAACTAGGTTCATCGCATGTGTGAACTAGGTTCATCGCATGTGTGAACTAGGTTCATCGCATGTGTGAACTAGGTTCATCGCATACGTGAATTAGGTTCATCGCATTCGTGAACTAACTAGGTTCTTCGCATACGTGAACTAGGTTTATCGCATACGTGAACTAGGTTTATCGCATACGTGAACTAGCTAGGTTCATCGCATACGTGAACTAACTAGGTTCATCGCATACTTGAACTAGGTTCATCGCATACGTGAACTAGGTTCATCGCATACGTGAACTAGGTTCATCGCATGTATGAACTAGGTTCATCGCATACGTGAACTAGGTTCATCGCATACGTGAACTAGGTTCATCGCATACGTGAACTACGTTCATCGACTAACTATGTTCATCGCATACTTGAACTAGGTTCATCGCATACGTGAACTAGGTTCATCGCTTACGTGAACTAGGTTCATCGCTTACGTGAACTAGGTTCATCGCTTACGTGAGTGAACTAGGTTCATCGCTTACGTGAGTGAACTAGGTTCATCGTATACGTGAGTGAACTAGGTTCATCGCATACGTGAACTAGGTTCATCGCATACGTTAACTAGGTTCACCGCATACGTGAACTAACTAGGTTCATCGCATACTTGAACTAGGTTCATCGCATACGTGAACTAGGTTCATCGCATGCTAATCTGGGGATTTGTCATGTCTCTCGTTGTCTTGATCCAGACCACCATCAACAGTTCCACAATTTTTGCAAGAACAATATACACATTGCCAGTCACCAGAAGGAAACTTCTTTCATTGGTGTACCTTTTTCCTAAAGATTCAAACTTCTTTCTTGCAAGTTCATGCTATACTTGAGTTGAGGTCTAAAGGTTCATGAACCTACAGAATACAAGCCTATGCGCCCTTCGTATGTTTAGCGCGCTTCGTTTTAAACCATTAATGATAAAATGATCATGAACTTTCTTGATGATAGGCACGAACCTACTTGTTCAAAATCATACATAAATGGAGGTTCATACAAATGATATTTAATTTTTCTAACTTTATATTTAAATTTTCTAACTTAAAAACAATGATTCATAGACTAATAAATGTGATTGGATGTTCATATAAACACTTCATATGAGATTCATTGTTTAATTTATAGGTTCAATGTTTGGATATTCAAGGTTCAATGTGATTATTAGCAACACAAACCACTAGAGATTAAATTTTTGATTTATAAATTTTATAGCTTATGTTTGTTGGTTTAGATTGACAAGTTCATAAAGAGGAAATAAAATGGTTCATTTGGGAGCTCTACGGAAATAAGAAGCAAAGATGCACAATGAGATTGAAGTATTTAAATCAAGGTTCACTGTATACATGAACTAGGTTCACTGTTCATGGTTCACTGTATACATGAACAAGGTTCACTGTATACATGAACAAGGTTCACTGTATACATGAACAAGGTTCACTGTATACATGAACAAGGTTCACTGTATACATGAACAAGGTTCACTGTATACATGAACAAGGTTCACTGTATACATGAACAAGGTTCACTATATACATGAACCATATAGTAAAAGGAAGAAGATTGTAAAATTCTTAAAGATGATGAGCATCAATAGCCCAAATTCCCAACAAAATATTCCACATAATTGCCTCTTCAACTTGCACAGATTCCTATTTGTTGCTTGCAACACTTCACCAAAACATAATTTGAAATTTAACAATGACAATACCCATTGCAATATGATCACCATTGTAATATACATACAACGAAGCAAAGACTTGGGAAATTTTCACAACTAATGACGTTGCAGGGAACCACTAGCGGACTGAAGCCCATCAGGGAAATTGCATAACTTGGGGAGACCCTGAAAATACAGAAATTCAAGTGCAATCAAGCCCGGTAAACCATCCCATCTTGTCAGATCAAGTGTTTCACAGTTAAGAATGCTGAATTCTCTCACATTGGTCACCTCCAGCCTGTTCAGCTATCTCAATGCAACGAGAAGGCAGAAGTTCTGTAGCAGACGCCAAAGCCCTGCTCATTTTAGAAACCGAGTTGTTGTCTTCTGCAGCAGAAATTGTTGCTGCCTAGCAGCAACAGAGACTGCAGCGTGCATATGAGCGTTTTATGCTCTTGCCCTGCCTTTCTTCTTCATTGATCCAGTGGGGTATGCTCTTGCCCTGCAATCAACCCAAAACCCCCACCGGTGTGAACACGAACCCCTAACTCAAAAACCAACCCAAAACCCTAGCAAACTCCAAGCAGGTATAACAACTGAAAGATAGAGCAACAGGCATGTAAAGCATGTACCTTGACCGAAGAAAAAAGCGTAAGAAAATGGTAGAGAAGGTCGACGGCGCTACGACGAGGCTCGAGTGTGGAGTATATAACAAGTGACGATGAACTAGGTCCTACTGATAATGTCAAGACGTCCACACCATCTCTTACTGCCTGTTTTTGGTACATACTCTTCACCCATGTAAACATAATATAAATGACATGAATAAAGGTGTATATTTGCTTCACCCATCCAAAGTTCTTAGTTGTTCCTGATACTGAGGGACAAGTTTCTTAAGATGCTGAAGTTCATGATTTTTCTCATCAAACTCCTTTTGACGCTCATGTTGGATTGAAACGATCACAACACCAATTTGTTCCTTTAAAACCGTATTCTCCTAGCAATAGATACATAAACAGTCAACTTCCGAGTCAGAAACGGATCCCATTTGCAAACTTTGCTAATAAATAATACCTGTTGAAAATTCTGAGTGGCTTCTGAACTAACACGAGTGCTTATAGATTCTGCAAAGAATTTAAGAGCTCCCGCAACACGGCTCTTGGCATCATCCAAGTTCGTAGCACCCAACATTTCTTTGACAAACACATCCGCCCACTCTGTACCACCATCTATAGGCAAGTTTTTTGGAGCTTCTGGATTTTCAGAAAATGCACCAGCCTGATCATTGACCACTGTACAAAAGCGAACCTATTAGCTCAAGCCAGCATGAATTTCAACAACATGTGTTACTAAAAGCCTAGAATTCATACTTCCATACAATAACATACTATTACAGAGCGTGATATATGTTAAAATTCTACATTACAATATGGCCATGTCAAGCCTCAATAAGATTCAGTGACGAGCTTTCATTATTTTAACACAGGAGAGTTTAATCATATAAATTTCTACTAGGATTTTGATGTGGTTGTAAGAAGATATTCACACCAACATAGAAAAAACATTAATCAGAAGCATTCTTTAACTGGTGAAATCATAAGACAAACCTTCTGTCTGATTAGATACTTCAGTTGAGCCAGCAGATTGACCCAAATCAGACAGGCGGAGCTCGTTCAAACTTCTGATTGCCAAATCCACATCGGCACCACATTCTTCTAGTGCTCTCTCAAGGAGCTAAAACATATAAACATAAGGGAAGACTTTAGAATGCCTTCAAATGACAGTAGGTTGATCCATATAACCCTAGTATCAAGGTCATGGATGCTGAACATGAAAAAAAAAGCTCCAAACATTATTCAAATTGAAAACTCACTAACTTCCAAGTTCATCACAATGAACTTCCAAGTTCATCACCATGAACTTCCAAGTTCATCACAATGAACTTCCAAGTTCATCACCATGAACTTCCAAGTCTGAGCTAAGCCATAATCCCCATTTAAATAGTGTAACCAGGATTTTGCTCCTCAGTTACCATGATCTAGAATACTACCTAAAACCATGTCTTCTGTACTTTGGTCTGTTCCCAGAAGACTATCTTATAGACAGAATGAGACTAGTTCGGCTTTGGATGGCGGAGAGATTCGTCACAAAAAGCAAAGGCAAGTCTGTGGAAGAGATTGCAGAAGAGTATTTGTCAGAGCTGATAGGAAGAAGCTTGGTTCAAGTCTGTATCTTTCAAACTACAAGAGGCGTTAAAATTCCGAAAGGCGTTTTGGGTGCTCTACAAGAGCTACAGAAATTGGCGTGTGTTGACGGGAGTCGCCATGGCAACCTAACAGAAGAGCTGAGAAATCTCAAGCAATTGAGGAAGTTGGGAATCACACACCTGAGGATAACGGATTGGGCAGATTTGTGTGCTGCAATTGAGAATCTTGTTCACCTTAGGACAATGATGCTCACTACAATAAACAGAAATGAGATCCTCCACTTGCAGCCATTCCACAAATCTGGCAGGTGATCATGAGAAAAACAAGTACAAAATTACATAGCACATAAATATGAAGAGTTAGAGCTAGGTTCATGATTTATAACTGTAGGTTCAAGATTTATAACTGTAAGTTCATCAATCAAGTTAAATCTGCCACAAAAAGAATTCATCAATGTATCAACTAGACACAAATAGTCACAAGATGACCAGCAACACCAACTAGTACCTCCAAAACAATAAAGTCCAACACCAGTAAAAACCAGTTTCTAAATGATGCTAGCAACAACAACAACACTAGTTTATGCACATAAATTCTGCAGTTATATGAATTAATGTATCAAAAACAAATATGAGAATGACCTTATCTCTGATAATGGCATCCAGCTGCAATGAAACTTCAGATTTCCATCAGAGCAGACCTTCAACATCTTTTATCTGACAGTAGGAAAAACAACAAGATGAATCATGTTCCTGTTATCAGAAATTGATGGGGGAATAGAACTGAGAAATCAAGAACGTACGATGGCATCTTTGTTGTCGAAAAAACTTTTCATATGGTTCCTGAACTTAGGGTACCTGAACTTCAAATTGAAAATTAGGGTTCCTGAACTTCAAATCATGATTCTTATGGAATGTACTGCAACAACTTGGAAACTAGGGTTTTTCAACAGGTTCAACGATTTAGAAGTAGCTATGCAACACGAGCCAAACCCTAGGTTCAAGGATTGATGAATTAGGGTTAAAGAAAAGCGTAGAGAAGAAGATGAGAAGCAAAGGGAACAAGAACGAGAACGAGGAGAGAAAAAGAGAAGGGAATGAGGAAACGAGAAGGAAAGGAACAAGGAGAAGGTAGCTAGGGAATGGAACGAAGAGAAGGGAGAAGAGAGGCTCCAGATTGCCATTGTCGCCATTGTTACAAATTTGGAGGAGAGCGAGATTGCAAATGACAAGGGTATTCATGTCTTTCTTCACAAACATTTTAATATTCACAAAATTGCCACCGCCCCCTTTATTTTCTTAGAAGCTTGCTTTTATTACATGGCTTCGTCCGCACCGTCGATTATTTTAGATCAAAGGCTGAAATTGGTTATCGGTTCTTATATTAAGAACAAATCCCCTTAAAACCCACCTCATCAAATGATAAATAATATTAAAATATTTCGTCATGTCTACCGTATTTTTAAAAAAACTAGCTTAATTCTCGTGTATTGCATGAAATTTGCATAACACATTGGATTACCAAATTTGGTCAAAACATTAAACTATATTCACTTGTAATAAAATTTTAAATTAGATGAATAGATTTGATCAAACACCAATTAGTAGTGGATGAACATAAATTAAATTTTATCAATGTTCATATTTCTACTATCAATATAATACTCCCTCCGTCCCTAAATGATAGTCTCATTGTTGTTTTTGACACTATTCACAATTTAAGAGAATCTTGTAAATATCTTTCAATATATAAGAAAAAATATAGTCATGTGGGATCTTGTTTGATTCGTTTCAATGAGCACAACAATAATATCAAAATTTTATAATTTTTACCAACTTGTAGTTAGAGATATTAACGATACAAAACGTGTATCGGCAAATGTGCCGGAGTAAAATGGGACTATCATTGATAAAATTTGAACATTGATAAAATTTATATTGATAGTAGGTAAGTGCTTAGGTAAGTGCTTATGTCATCACATACCTACTCATTTTTGTAGGCAAAGGAGCATCATTTCTTGGAACGTTGAAATCAGACTAGTATATATATATACACACAAGACTTAAGGATAACTAAGAGCATCCATAGAAAATAAGAAACACAACAAGAAGTCTTTTACACCAACACTTAGTGAATGGCGGGAGAGAATAAGGTGAAGTTGTATGGAGTTTGGGCGAGTCCTTTCAGCAAGAGAGTGGAGCTTGCGTTGAGAATGAAGGGTGTAGAATATGAGTTCTTTGAAGAGGATCCTGTGAACAAGAGCCCTGAAGTTCTTCGCTACAACCCGGTTCATAAGAAGATCCCGGTGTTGCTCCATGGTGACAAGGCTATTGCTGAATCCCAAGTTATCATTGAGTACATTGACGAGACTTGGGATTCCGGCACTAGCATCATGCCCCGAGACCCCTACAAACGAGCCTTGGCTCGTTTCTGGGCCAAATTCATCGATGATAAGGTATGTTACATGCAGATATAAACTATGCTTGTAATTAGATTCATATACTAACAATTTGGTCATGTACATGTGTAGGTATTGACATCAGCCTTTAAAGTGATCTGGCAAGGAGAAGAAGAGGCAATGGTAGAATTTGTAGACAGCTTGAAAATTCTCGACAAGGAGTTGGAGGGCAAGAAGTTCTTCGGAGGGGAAAGCATCGGTTTCGTGGATGTATTGGGCATCGTCGTAGGATACTGGTTCGGTGTCATGGAAGAAGCAATAGATAAGGTTGTGTTAACCCAAGAAGCTTTTCCATCATTGTGCAAATGGCGAGATGAGCTACTCAAGTGTGAGGTAGTTCAGCAAACTCTCCCTCCAAGAGAGGAGCTTCTTCCCTTCATGAAAGCCCGGATTTTAGCTACTAGGGCCCTTGCATCTGGCCGTATTGCATATGATTAATACATATCTTGTTTAATGTACGCTTTCATGTTTGTTCAGTTAATACATATTAAGATGACTTTCTTTTGAGCCAAATAGGGCAGAATGCTCATTCTCATCAGAATTACGCACATTTTTATCATTGCGTATTTTTCAACAGTAATATGCAAAATTTTGAATATTGAAGCAGCTTTCATTATAAGTTGGATATAACATTAAAAAATACACTGGTAATCCTCCAGCTTATCCTCACTAAAATTAAACACACAAACAAAACTTGTTACCACAAATACTAGTAGATCCACATTGAAATGAAATTAACTAACCAATAAAAGCCAGAACAGATGCAATTACCAGAATTAAGAACATAAAACTCACACTGGAAGCTTGTGAATCAGAATGCATCCCCGTAAAGCCGGAGGAGGTGGGCGCGTGAGCAGACGCGGGAGATTGAGAAGGTGAATCAGCCATTGAAGAGGAAGGGAAGAAGGAAGACATTGCAGGGGAAGAGGAAGAAGAAGACCCACCAAAAACAGGGGAAGCGGCCACGGAATGCTTTCTGCCGACGGTTGCGGTTGCGGTAGTCAATAAGACGGCGGTTATGGCCACTGCAAACAACAGTCTTGGGAAATGGAAATGGAAATGGTTCTTCATTTCTTGAATTGGGGATTTTTCAAGATCTGCATTCGGACGGGAATAGGATAGATATGGAGGAGTGTTGTGTTATTTTGATTGTGTACTTACCACGAGACCTCAATTATTGTTTTTGCACTTTGTTTGTCCTGGTGTCGAAGATTCTGTAAATTTTGATTTTTTTTTCTCGCTCTTTAGATGGTTAACTACTTATTTCGTTCGGTAACCATCTACCTAACTACAATATATCTACTTAAATATAATCTATCTTATGTATTAAAGCTGAGACTTTTAAAGCCTTTAGAGTGATTTTAGCCTAAATTGTTAAGTTATTTTTATTTTTTATTTTTAACTTTAATTAAGAATTTATTGAATAATTAACTCAACAAATAAATCTTATAAAACAATCACTTCATTCAACATAAAAACAATACAAATTAACCTATCCTATTAAGAATAAAATTAAAGTTTAATTATGATATATATATAATGAGATATTTATATATATAATAAAATTATATATTATTTATGAAATGAATATGTATTAATTAGTATATACAAACAAAAAGTTAAATTTATTTCGTTTATTTGGTGAGAGTTAAACTTAATTTATAGAAAAACTTGGCTTAAATCGTATGAATTTTTACGACAAACAATATTGAATACCCGTGCATGGCACGGGTCACTACATTAGTATAAGGGAGAAGTCAAGTCTTTACAAAAAAATTGCCCCCACATCACTATTTTTTTCAAAACAAAAAAACAAAAAATTAATTAATCAAATGTTTAAATAAAAAACTTATTTTTCCACATTCTTCCATCTCTTCCATGATCTCCAATAAATATGCAAATCAAGTTACATATTTAAAAAACTTTGGTCATTTATAAACCATGATTAGGAGGAGCATACAATAAGAAGTATAAAATAAGCTTTGGTCATTTCTAAATTTAACCTCTTTAAATAAGAGGTTAATTTTAGAAATTTATGAATAAGTGTTACCATATTTTAGTGACTAGGTGTTATCATTTTAGTGATTTTTCTTTGTAATGGGTTTATCCATTTACTTGTAGGAGTAGTTTCTTATTTAAGTTTGTTTATCATATGTCATACGTCAGAAAAACCGATCACTGAACTCAAAAGTTCAAGCTTTTGAGAGTACGGTGTAGAATGATTATGTTTACAATATTATTTTGTTGATATCATGGTTATTATTTTATGCTTAGATAAGACTATTTAATTGTGTTTTGATTGACTATACGATATGTTGATGTATATTTTATGTTGGAGGTTATCATTCAATGTGTTTTCACTCTGTTTTTAAATACATATATATTTTACAATGAAAACATGTATTAAATTTTTTATTATTATTCATCTTTCACAAATATAACTATAACTTATTTATTATTTTAACAATATTTAAATAAAAATTATAAATATTCTATAAATATTAATCTCATGATATTCACCGGGCCTACACTAGTTAAGGAATAAGGAAGTGGGGACTTCAACTTCCACCCCCTTCAACCCCCACTTCAACCCTCATTTTCATAAGCTACCCTCCACATTAAGCATATTTGTTGGAATAGGGACCTAAGGAACTCTGGTTTCTCAATAAGTTCCTTTCCTCTATTACTCTCTGTTTTGAAGATGACAACCTTAACATATACTATGGTATAGTTTATCTTGATATTTAAGATGAAAAGATTGAAGATTTGAAGCTGACGGAGTATTAAGGGAAGCAGAGAGGGAACCATGTTGCATCCGTGTTTCTTCTAACCCTAGCGTGGGCGGCAAGCCGGGAAGTGTTAGGATATTGCTTAAGTTGGTTGTAATCGGTCATTGTAACAGTTACAAGATCTCGAGTTAATTATGTTAACTTGAAAGTCGTAGAGATCCTCATTTATTAGGAAAGTAGTTTGACGTATAATATATTCTTGGAATATCTTTATAAGGAAGACTTCCCCCTATATATATGATGATCTTTACGTTCTTATGTCTTATGTATTTTGATGAAGCTTGAAGTGCATTAGACTAAGAGAAGAGAGTTGTTCTAGCTTTAACTTTAACTAAAGTCCTGGAAAGACTCTCCACTGGGGCTGACTCTGATGATGACGACGATGAAATATATGACTGCCTTACTGACAAGCACAATAAGAAAATTTCATTAAGGCAAGTTCCCCAGAAATGAAAATCGAAAGGAAAAGAGGGAACTGAGATGTTATCAATGTGATCAACTAGGACATCGTGCTAGAGTTTGTCCTAAGAATGAAGAAAAGCCCAAAGTGGAAGAAGCTCCTGCAAAGAAAATGGCCTTAGTCGCAACCACCACTTGGGGTGATAGTGACTCTGATAAGGAACTCGATCTAAATCCCTCAAAACTATGCCTCATGACAGTCTCGCAACCATAAGCCATATGGGGAGACATCGACTCTGAGGATGACATGACCAAAGTTTGTCTCATGGCTCAACCTGAAAATGAGTCACCAAACATTGAGGTATCCTCCTTCTCTGAATTATCTGAAACTCTTCTCAAATATGATAAGAAACAACTGATTAAACTTATCAAATCTTTGAGCAAAGAAAAGAGTAGAATCCTAGGAAAACTTGCTGAAAATGAGGAAGAAATTTCTATGTTATCTGATGAAAGTGATGCTTGGTGCAAGAAATATGAAAATGCTATGATATGTGATAAAATCACTAATTGTCCTACCTGTGACTTGCATGAAAAACTGAATTTAGGAAACAGTTCCTCTCAACAATCCTCTGAATCCATATTGCAAACTATTATTGAGAAACTTGACTCTCTTACTGAATGCATTCATGAGAAAACTGTTACTCAGACTGTCTTTGTTAAACCTAGTAGAGGCCTAGGTTATAAACCTCATAACGTGTCTGATCCTCCTTGCGACTCTCATGCCAATTTTGATGAAATAACTAAAAGTCTTGAAGCCAAAAATGAAAGACTTGATTTAGCTCTTCAAACTTCCAATAGCAAGAATGATTATCTGAAACGAAGGATTAAAGTGATTGAAAGTTCCTCTTCAAAGGAACCACTCTGTGCCCCATACTTCAGTCCTCACATTCATGATATGTATAAAAATATGGGACAAGGTAAACCCAGAAATACCCCCAGGAAAAAGGTTGATCTAGGTAAGAAGAAATCTCACTACAAAACTCAAGATAAGTATCAGTGGATTCTCGCTAATCGTGTTTGTTGGCACTGTGGGAACCAAGGACATCTTATATATGATTGTGAGAAAAAGAGGAAACAGGAGGAAAAGGCTTCCAGAAAATTTAGGCAAGGAAAAACTCAAGTCAACGACATTAATGACCCTCAGTATTATGCCTCTAATGAGAATGTTAGAAACATTAGTTCCAAACCTCAGAAAAATGTCCGAACTGCCTAACGAGGGAACTATAAGACTAACTTACCCAGAAAAGCTTGGTTGGACTAGGTTCGTAAAAATTAATGTTTCTCCTTGCAGGCTGAAGTGAAAAATGTTGCTAAGTGGTACATAGACAGTGGTGCTTCATGCCACATGACAGGTAATAAAGAGCAACTTCATTAACTTCAGAGATACAACGGAGGAAAGATTTCCTTCGGTGACAAAAAGAAAGGAGCTATACTGGGAACTGGAACGGTTGATCTTTCTGAAAACATTAAGGTAAGTGACGTTCATCTTGTAGATAATCTTGGTTTTGATATAATCAGTGTGTCACAGTTGTGTGACCAAGGAGGGAACAATGTCCTATTCACTCCCTCTGAATGCTTTGTAATTCACCCTGAGTCTCAGAAGACTCTCCTTAAAGGTAAGAGATTCAATAATGTCTACATCGTCGACCATAGCTACTCTCCTCAAGAAAATCTATGCCTTGCCACAATGACAAATAAATCCACCTTGTGGCATCAACGACTTGGCCATGCAAGTCTAAATCTCATTCACAAACTTCAAAGAAAGGAATTGGTCCATGGTCTGCCTTCCATCAAGGTAGATGAATCTGATTTCTGTTCTGAATGTGTTCGAGGTAAACAGGTACGTAGTTCCTTCAAACCTAAATCCATTATAAGTACCTCCAAACCTCTGGAACTGATTCACATGGATCTTTGTGGTCCCATGCGTACTCAAAGTATTGGAGGTAACAGATTCATTCTTGTGATTGTGGATGACTTCTCGAGATATACGTGGACTATTTTCATAAAATCTAAAGCCGTTGTGTTTGATAGATTTTGTGAATTAGTTCCCACTCTCGAAATGTCACTGGGACACAAAATTAAGGCTATTCGTTCCGATCATGGAACTGAATTCCAAAATGCAAAGTTCCTAACCTTTTGTAGGGAAAAGGGGATCACTCACAACTTCTCTGCGCCCAGAACTCGCCAACAAAATGGTGTGGTCGAAAGAAAGAATAGGACACTTGAAGATATGGCTCGTACAATGCTCATCTCAGCAAGCCTCTCTCAAAGATTCTGGGCTGAGGCTGTCAACACTGCATGCTACATTCTAAACAGAGCCATGCTTCGTCCCCAACTTGAGACGACATCATATGAACTTCTTCATGGTCGAGTTCCCTACATATCTCATCTCAAAGTGTTTGGGTGCAAGTGTTTTGTCCACAACAACGGGAAGACTCCCATTGGGAAGTTCGATCCTAAGAGTGATGAAGGGATCTTTCTGGGCTATATTCCAAATAGCAAGGCTTTCAAATTGTTCAACACGAGGACCTCCAAATTTGAAGAATCTATTCATGTTGTATTCAATGAATCTGCCTTTCATGTGTCCTCACAGGTACTTCCCATAGGTGACAATAACGATGATGAAGAAGAGGACCTCTCTCCTTCAAGTTCCTCTTCACTAACTGAATTCACCTTGGATCCCACCGGAAACGTGAGTGAGTATACTGCGGAAGCTGCTACTCCCAACAGTTATGGACCAAGTTCCCCTGTGAAAAATGAAGAATCTCCTCCCATAGCTCCTGGTACCTCTGATTCAGCTTTAGACCCCCCTTCAGAGGACCTAGATTCTAATGAGAATGATGTCAATACTGATCCTCAAGAAGAACCATCTTCATCATCCATTCCGGTGGTCAACTACAAATACAAGGGCTCTCATCCAGTTGATCAGATTCTCTCTCCATTTGACAAGTCAGGTCACTCCACTAGATCCTCTTTGAATAACTTATGTGCCTTCACTGCGTTCCTCTCTGTTCTTGAGCCTAAGAACTACAAGGAAGCCCTCAATGACGCGGATTGGGTGCATGCCATGCATGAAGAACTTCATCAATTTGAAAGGAACAAAGTCTGGCGGTTGGTTCCTCGTCCTTCAAACAGAACAATCATTGGAACTAAATGGATCTTTCGGAACAAACTTGACGACTCATGTATGGTCACCAGAAACAAAGCAAGACTTGTTGCCCAAGGTTATTGTCAACAAGAAGGTATTGACTATGATGAGACCTTTGCTCCGGTCGCTCGCATGGAAGCCATTCGTCTCATGATTGCTTTTGCTACTCACAAGGGCTTTAAGTTGTTCCAAATGGATGTTAAGACTGCGTTCTTAAATGGACATCTTCAGGAAGAAGTCTATGTCAAGAAGCCCCCTGGCTTTGAGGACAAAAGCAGACCCGATCATGTATACTTCCTCGACAAAGCTCTCTATGGACTCAAACAAGCACCACGTGCATGATATGACAGGTTAACTCAGTTCCTGATATCCAATGGATACAGAAGAGGTTTGATTGACAAAATTCTCTTTCTTCTTGAACAAAATGAAGACATCCTGGTTGTCCAGGTATATGTCGATGATATTATCTTTGGTTCTACTAACCTGTCCCTTGTAGAGAAATTGAAGGATCTCATGAGCAGTGAGTTTGAAATGAGTATGATTGGGGAACTCACCTTCTTTCTGGGACTGCAAATCAATCAACTTCCTACAGGAACCCAAATCCATCAGCAAAAGTATGTCAAAGAAATTCTGGACAGATTCCAGATGAGCTCTTCAAAGCCGTGCGTATATAAATTAAGACAACTAGTGTAGTTCCTGCGCCATGCGCGGGTATATAAATTATAAATATATAAATTAGTTATTTCATATATAACTTTATTGAAAACTTCAGACAAAAATAATTTTGTCAGAAAATTAATTGAAAATATAAAGTGTCATTTTTATAAAGAGTTGAAATGACATGCCGTTATTATAAAATCAAGTTTAACAGTTTAACAATAACCAAGTTTAACAATTTAAATACTACTCTATAAGATAATTATTGTAAAGAAAAATATACAAAAATATAGCAACCAACCACCTATAAATAAGAGTAGAGTTTTCAAATTTCTAAATTAATTAGAAGATATAAAAAAAGATAAATTCAAAATTGCTAGTTTTACACTTAATGATATCTAGAGGAAAGTAAAAGTAAAAGCTTACAAAGATACAAATCACAAGCATTAACTTTAGAATGGAGAAAAAAATTGTTCATCCGATCCAAACACACACAAAAATGGTGATAGTAGAGTTCAAAATAGGGGACGAATATCAATCGGTTTAATCAAGTAAGGTTAATTTTTTGCTTAATGAATTAATTAGGTTTGCAGAGATTTTATGATTTTAAAATAAATTCTAACGAGTTTATCTAATGTGTGTCCAAAGACACAATAATCACCTAAAAGATGGAAGGAAATTACATTAAAAATGAATATTTTGTTGTCGTGATTGGTTTCTCTCATTTCTCAAGGTGGAGAGTAATTAAATCCTTCTACTTTTATGTATTTACATTAGAAAGATCCAATTCTAAAACGTTAAGTGTTGGAATAGGGACCTAAGGAACTCAGGTTTCTACTAGGTTCCTTTCCTCTTTTGTTCTGTGTTTTGAAGATGACAATCTTAGCATATACTATGACATAGGTTATCTTGATATTTCAGATGAAAAGATTGAAGACATAAAGCTGATGAAGTATTAAGGGAAGCAGAAGGAGAACCGTGTTGCTTCAGCGTTACATCTAACCCTACCGTGGGCGACAAACTGAGAAGATCTTCAAGAAGATCTTTCCCTTGTTAGGATATTGCTTTATTAGTTGTAATCGTTCAATGTAACACAAATAAAGATCTCAAGTTGATTATGTCAACTTGACAACCGTAGAGATCCTCATATATTACGAAAGAAGTTTTACGTATAATATATTCTTGGAATATCTTTATACGGCAGACTTCCCCCTATATATGATGATCTTTACGTTCTTTAGAGCTTATGTATTTTGACGGAGCTTGAAATGCATCAGACTAAGAAGAGAAAGAGTTGTTTTTGAAAAAGAACATCAAGTAAGTTCACTGGTGTTTTCATCTAAGAGTTTCAGACAGGAACTAGGTTAGTACTTAACAATAAGTTTGTAATCTCGTTCATCTCTAAAATCACCGGTTGAATATACAAGTAGACCTTTCAATCATCGAAAGATGGGTGATTTTTATCCAAAGATAACTAGTTGGTTATCTAGGGTTTCCACCTTAAGTAATTGTGTTGATAACTTGTTTCATTACTTCCGCTGTGCCTAGGAACTGGACAACTCTTTGTCACAATTCCTTTGATACTAACATACAGATCCTACAATTGGTATCAAATCTAGAGTTCTAGATTGTGTGTTACTCGCAGGTTATCAACATGTCTCGTCCAAGTGAACCAGAACTAGGTATCTCAACCAACAAACCATACCTGTTGAAACCTGGTAAATTTCAATGGTGGAAGGAACAAATGATTGATTTCTTTCAAACAAATGACATGATATGTTGGAAGATAGTTGAGCATGGAAACTACGAGGTTCCAAGGGATCCAGCTGATCCGAAGTCAGAACTCGACTTCAAGAGATGAACTACTGAACAATTCTCTCAACAAGAGAAAAATGCCAAAGCAAGACAATACATTCTGAATGCTCTTTCCAAGTCTGATCAGGACAAGGTTATGGGCATCGACAATGCAAGAGACATGTGGAAATCTCTTGAAACTTTCAATCTGGGAAGTGAAGATCTCCAAAACAGCAGAAAATTTGATTTACAAGGAGAATATCACAGGTTCAAGATGCTTGAAACTGAAAATGTCTCTTCCTATCATGGATGTCTGAAGATTCTCTGCAAAAAACTCATATCTTGTGGCGTAAAGCTTGAAGAATGGTCAAAATCCATGGTGTTCATCAATGGATTGAACTCTAAGTTTGTTGTCACTCAAGACATCATGTTTCAAACCCCTACCATCAGGGAACTTCCCCTGGAAGAACTGGTTGATCAAGCTCAACGCCATGAAGATAAAATGAAGGGAAATGAGAAAAATTCCACTAAAGCAGGTATCGCTCTTGCCTTAGCTAAGGTTATGAAAATACTCTCCACTGGGCTGACTCTGATGATGATGACGATGACATGACTGCCTTACTGACAAGCACTGTAAATTAATTTCATAGAGGCAAGTTCCCCAAAAATGAAAATCGAAAGGAACAGAGGGAACTTAGATGCTATCAATGTGATCAATTAGGACATCGTGCTAGAGATTGTCCTAAAAATGAGAATAAACCCAAAGAGAAAGAGGCCCCAACCAAGAAGAAGGCTTTAGTTGCAACTACCACTTAGGGTGACAGTGACTCTGACAAGGAACTCGATCTAAATCCCTCACAACTCTGCCTCATGGCCGTGTCACAGTCAAAAGCTATATGGGGAGAAAGCGATTCTGAGGATGACATGAACAAAGTATGTCTCATGGCTCAACCAGAAAATGAGTCATCCAAGATCGAGGTATCCTCCTTCTCTGAATTATCTAAAACCCTTCTCAAGTATGATAAGAATCAACTAATTAAACTTATCAAATCTCTGAGTAAAGAAAACAGTGGACTCTAAGAGAAACTTGCTGAAAATGAGGAAGAAATATCTATTTTATCTGATGAAAGTGATGCTTGGTGCAAGAAATATGAAAATGCTATTATCTCTGATAAAGCTACTACTTGCCCTACCTGTGAGTTGCATGAAAAATTAAATCTAGGAAACAGTTCCTCTCAAAATTCCTCTGAATCCATGCTTCATACTATTATTGAGAAACTTGACTCTCTTACTGAATGCATTCATGAGAAAAATTGTTACTCATACTGTTTTTGTTAAGCCTAATAGAGGCCTAGGTTTTAAATCTCACAATGCTTATGATCCTCCATGCAATTCTTATGCTGACTTTGATGAAATCACTAATAGTCTTGAAGCCAAAAATGAAAGACTTGATCTAGCTCTCCAAACTTCAAACATCAAAAATGACTATCTGGAACAAAGAATAAAAGTGCTTGAAAGTTCCCCATCAAAGGAACCACCCTGTCCCCCTTATTTTAGTCCCCACATTCACAATATGTACAAAGAATGGGACAGGGAAAACCTAGAAGTACTCCTAGGAAAAAGGTCGATCTAGGCAAAAACAAATCTCACTACAAAACCAAAGACAAGTATCAGTGGATTCCCGCAAACCGCATTTGCTGGCACCGTGGGAACCAAGGACATCTTATCTGTGATTGTGAGAAAAGGAAGAAACAAGAAGAAAAGGCTTATAGGAAGTTTAGACAGGGAAAGACTCAAGTTAATGACATCAATGACCCTCAATATTATGCCTCAAATGAAAATGCTGGCTCAAAACCGAAGAGAAATGTCCGAACTGCCCAACAAGGGAACTACAAGACTAACTTACCCAGAAAAGCTTGGTTGGACTGGGTTCGTAAAAATTAATGTTTCCCTTTGCAGGCTGAAGTGAACAATGTTGCTAAGTGGTACATGAACAGTGGTGCTTCATGCCACATGACAGGTAATAAAGAGAAACTTCATTCACTTCAGAGATACAACGGATGAAAGATTTCCTTCGGTGACAAAAAGAAAGGAGCCATATTGGGAACTGGAACTGTTGATCTATCTGAAAACATTAAGGTAAGTGACATTCATCTTGTCGATAATCTTGGTTTTGATCTAATAAGTGTGTCACAGCTGTGTGATCAAGGAGGGAACAATGTTCTATTCACTCCCTCTGAATGTTTTGTAATTCACCCTGAGTCTCAGAAGACTCTCCTTAAAGGTAAGAGGTTCAGCAATGTTTACATTGTCGACCACAACTTCTCTCCTCAAGAAAAGCTTCGCCTCGCTACAATGGCAAACAAATCTACCTTGTGGTATCAACGACTTGGCCATGCAAGTCTCAACCTCATCCACAAACTATAAGGAAAGGAACTCGTCCACGGTCTTCCTTCCATCAAGGTAGATGAATCCGATTTCTGTTCTGAATGCGTTCGAGGAAAACATGTACGTAGTTCCTTCAAACCTAAATCTATTATCAGTACCTCCAAGCCTGTGGAATTAATTCATACGGATCTATGTGGTTCCATGCGCACTCAGAGCATTGGAGGTAACAGATTCATTCTTGTTATTGTTGATGACTTTTCGAGATATACCTGGACTATCTTCATAAAATCTAAGGACGTTGTGTTTGATAGATTTCATGATCTAGTTCCCACTCTTGAAATGACCCTGAATCACAAAATTAAGGATATTCGTTCCGATCAGGGAACTGAATTCCAGAATGCAAAGTTTCTAACCTTTTGCAGGGAAAAGGGGATCACGCACAACTTTTCTGCCCCCAGAACTCCCCAACAAAATGGTGTGGTTGAAAGAAAGAACAAGACACAAGAAGATATGGCTCGTACAATTCTCATCTCGACAGACATTTCTCAGAAATTTTGGGCTGAAGTAGTTAACACTGCATGCTACATTCTCAACCGAGCCATGCTTCGTCCTCAGACTGAGAAGACTTCCTATGAACTCCTTCATGGACGAGTTCCCAACATTTCTCATCTCAAGGTGTTTGGATGCAAGTGTTTTGTCCACAACAACGACAAGACTCCCATAGGGAAATTTGATGCTAGGAGCGATGAAGGATCTTCTTGGGTTATGTTCCAAACAGCAAAGCGTTCAAAGTGCTCAATACGAGGACCTCAAAATTTGAAGAATCCATTCATGTTGTATTTAATGAATTTGCCTTTCATGTATTTTCACAGGTACCCCCCTCTGGTGATAATAATGTTGATGATGAAGAAGATCTGAGTCCGTCGAGCTCCTCTCCTCCTTCGCTTCCTGAATTCACTTTGGAGATTACAGGGGACTTGGATGGAAACCCTGAAGAGGTTCCCATCCCCAATAACTCTGAATCATGTTCCCATGAGCAGAATGATGAATCCTCTCCCACTGTCCCTGTTCTTACTGATCCGGTCTTTGCTCCACAAACAGGGAACTCAGACTCTGTCGAGACTATTGTCAGTAATGATCCCCAGATCGAACCCTCCTCATCATCCATTCCAGTGGCAAACTACAAATATAAAGGGTCTCATCCAGTTGATCAGATTCTCACTCCCTTTAACAAGACAAGTTCTTCTACTAGATCATTTCTGAAGAAATTTTGTGCCTTCACTGCTTTTCTCTCTGTCCTTGAGCCCAAGAACTACAAGGAAGCCCTCAACGATGCTGACTGGGTCTATGCCATGCATGAGGAACTCTACCGATTTGAAAGGAACAAAGTCTGGCGGCTGGTTCCTCGTCCTTCTGATAGATCAATCATTGGTACTAAATGGATTTTTCGGAACAAACTTGACGACTCAGGGATGGTTACTAGAAACAAGGCCACACTAGTCGCCCAAGGTTATTGTCAACAAGAAGGTATTGACTATGATGAGACTTTTTCCCCTGTATCTCGCATGGAAGCCATCTGTCTTATGATTGCCTTTGCTACTCACAAGGGCTTCAAGTTGTTCCAAATGGATGTTAAGACAACGTTCCTGAACGACTATCTTCAAGAAAAGGTGTATGTCAAACAACCCCCTAGCTTTGAAGACAAAAGCAGACCTGATCACGTGTACTTCCTCGACAAAGCTCTCTATGGACTTAAACAAGCACCACGTGCATGGTATGACATGTTAGCTCAATTCCTGATATCCAATGGATACAGAAGAGGTTTGATTGACAAAACTCTCTTTCTCCTTGAACAAAATGAAGACATCCTGGTTGTCCAGGTTTATGTCGATGATATTATTTTTGGATCCACTAACTTGTCTCTTGTAGAGAAATTCAAGGAACTCATGAGCAGTGAATTTGAAATGAGCATGATTGGAGAACTCACATTCTTTCTCGGACTTTAAATCAATCAACTTCCTACAGGAACTCAAATCCATTAGCAAAAGTATGTCAAGGAACTACTGGAAAGATTTCAAATGAGCTCTTCAAAGCCATTCCCAACTCCCATTTCCCCCACCATCAAACTGTCATTGGTGGCAACGGATATCAAGGCGGATCAATCTCTTTACAGGCAAATGATTGGTTCCCTTCTCTACTTGACTTCTAGTCGACCAGATATCATGTATTTCGTGTGCTTGTGTGCCCGGTTTCAAGCTGATCCAAGAGTTAAACATCTGGCGGCAGTCAAACGAATTCTTCGTTATCTGAAGGGAACTGAGAGTTGTGCATGTGGTATCCTAAAAGTGATGACTTTGAAATATTATCCCACACTGATGGTGACTATGCAAGTTGTCTCAAAAAAAAGAACAACACTTTAGGAATGGCTCAGTTCCTTTGTCCGAGTCTGGTGTCATGGGCTTCCAAAAAGCAAACCTTCATTTCCCTCTTCACTACTGAGTCGGAATACATTGCAGCTGTCGCGTGCTGTGCAAATCTTCTGTTGAGATATGATGAGGTTTTGATTAAATGACAAACATCCACTAATGGTTTACTTGAGTGCGTAGGTATTGTTACTAGTGTGTGTGTGCAGGAACGAAGGAAGTCTACTTGTGTGTAGGCAGGAACGAAGGAAGTCTACTTGTGCGTAGACAGGAACAAAGGAAGTACAAGCAGGTACGAAGGAAATCTTGCTGGAATCCATGAGGCGTAAGGTTACGACGAATGGAAGACAATTGTGAAGAATAAGTTCATCCGGAAGAAGATTATTGGTCGAAGATATCTTGAAGAATGGACTTGAAGAATTATGGAAGAGTTGCATTTCAAAGAAGGAAAGAAGATCTTGTCAAAGAAGGAAAAGAAGATCTTGGCAAATAAGGAAAGTGACAACTCGGTAAGGATGGGCATTGGACGCGCGTGTGAAGAAGTGCCAAAAGAATAAGGAAATATTACGCGGAAGGAATATTTCCTTATACGCTATTGTTTCCTTATTTGTTCTAGGCGGCGCGCCGAAGTGTAAGGCCCAAGGTGACTACTTGGAGAACAAGTTGGAATGTCACACGAAAGGAAATATTCTTAGGAAGACATTTCCTTGTGAATGAAGAATTAGGAAGCGATTTCCTTTTAGAAAGATATTGTGAGATTTATGGTAATATTAGAACGGCTAGATTGGTAGTTAGGTTTGAGCTATGTAGTGTGCTATATATTGTATGGGAATTGCATAGCTTAGTAAGACTTTGAAGAGCGAAAACCTAATACTCGGTTTAGAGTTGTTCTACGTGTGTGAGATTGAGATTCAAGTGAGAAGAGTGATCCAAGATCTAGCTAGGACGTCTAGGTAAGTCTTTCTTCCATCATCACTAAGTTACAGAGCATGTCTAGTACTCAATTAATTCATATAGTTAGAAGACTTGGAGAAGAGAATGGGGATATACAAGAGAAATTTGATGAAAGAGAGGAGGAACTCTCAAGATTGGTAAACGAAACAAGACTCTTGTCTGAAAAAGTTACCATGCTAGAAAGCCTCTCCTCTTCTTCATCTAGCTCTTGCGAAAAATGTCCCGGGCTCAAAAACAAGATCTTATCCCTTGAGAGTAAGGTATCGGAGATCGAAAATACAAAGCTCTCTCTGGTTCATGAGAATGAGAAGTTGTGTAATGATCTTGTGGTACTCAAGGAAGATGAGGATCAAAAGAAAAAGTTGTGGCTAGATGAGCATGCTAGATCCTACATAAATGGCTTAAAAACCGATTACTCAAGTCGATTTGTGCCTCGCAGTGGAATTGGATTTGGCTCAGATAAAAACCCTAAAACTCATGTGTCACCTAACGAGAATTTGGAATCACCCAAGGAACCATCATTGGAAAACCCTTGCAAAAGGTGTGTTACCGAAGTGGAGTCCTTAGGGGGAAACAAATCCGTCGAAAGGATAAGCACATGGTTTGATGGGCAGAAAGCATATGCAATCTGGTTGAGCCAACTTCAAAACACAGAGCCGACACATATTGACTTCGAGTCCAGGAAAGCTAACATTCCCATCTGGCCAGGACAAAGAAAGTACGTCAATCTCAAGCAACATCGTGTTTGTTGGCACTGTGGCAACACAAGGCACTACAAGCATGAATGTTCCCTCAGAATCCAAATCGAGGAAAAGATACGTGCTCCTTACCGAGCTCAGAACGAGAGAAAATCAGAGGATACATCGGAGACTCAATCTGAGTCAAAGATGGGATCCAACGATCACTCCAAAGACACTCCCAAAACTAAGGGTGTGAATGCTCAAGGTGGGATAAGATCAAGAGGATCACCAAGAAGTACCCCAAAAGTAAAGGTTGAGGTTAATCAATCTGAACTTCAAGGCACTACGACTGATAGATTTGTCCCACAAAACTCAAGCAAGCAAAGACTTGCTTGGGTAAAGAAAAACTAACCCTTTCACTCAGGTGAAGCGCAACTATCCTTGGTACAAAGACAGGGTAAACTTACAGTGAACAAAGGATAGCTCCATGCCACTTCACCGGATCATCTAGAGGGACCCCTCCCTCTGGATCAAAGGAAGGATACAACAAAGCCGATCAAAGGCATTCACTCATTCGTAATTCCTGGCATTGACTTGTTGAGTAACTCAACTGTGTCAAAGGGGGAAGATACAAAGACGACTCAAGTAAGAATGATCAAGCAAAAATGGGAAGATACAAAAACGACACAAGTAAGAATGATCAAGAAAAGGTATGTTCCAAATGAATTTGTGTTCCCCCCACAGGTACGGTTCCTTTTATCTCTTGTTGCTTCCGCTTGGAACTCTTACCTCGAAGGGAACACAACACCTCATACCGGAGGTTCTACAGTTAGAAGTTTGCAAACCTTGGTAAAAAAGGTACGCTATTCTCTCTTCTATCTATGCAAACTTTTCTTATGAAGTCACTATTCATTGGAAAAATCAGTCTTCCCTAACAAGAGCACTAAGCAAGATCACCTCTGAAAGGAAGGAACTCACTAAGGTATGTTTTCCTCTGTCTATGCTCCTTATATGTCTTGAAATCCTTCAATGATTGGCTGAAGCTTGAATGATTTCTTGTCTCTTGCTCCTAAATCTCATAGAGCTCTACAACTCTTAATTTCTATGTAAGGTTGACTTTGTGTAATGCCTAAATTATGTCGTTCCTCTCTATGATCATTACATGATTGCATGCTTCTCTGAAACTTCATTTTGCATGAACAAGGTCTTATTTTCAGCCCAAAAGAGTCCTCTTGATGATTTGATCCCTCATTATAAGCCCAAAGGATAGAGGTACTCTACAGCCGTCCCTTAAGCCTAAATCATGATTGTATATTCCTATGAGCAAATCTTATGTCATCACATCTGGAATCTCTCATCATGATTTTTCAAATTATCCATATTATTATTATTTCGTATGATATTCTCTTGTACCATCTCTGGTAACGATACCCCCAATATCATACACTACGATCTTTTTGGATTGCCTTGGAAAGAAAAGGATTGTTTTTTGTCATGTGAGAAGTCTGATTGGGTGGTGATTGAGGCGCAACGTGTCATGAATGCATGTCTGCTGCGTGTAATGGTTCGAGGCCGTGTTGACGTGTGAAAATTAAAGGTGGCAGGTAATTATTGCGAGAGTAAGAAAAGGAAAGGTGAAGAATGGTGTTTGGAAAGTGTGAAATTCTTATGGTAATTATGAAGTGTGAACAAGGAAAGAAAATCTCAACGGCCGATTTACAAAATCCCACAAGGAAAGATTCGACTAACTCTCCCCCCTTATTTAAATCCACATTCCCAAATCCCTAACCTCACGCTCTCTATTTTCCTGAAATCTCTCAATCCCTCTTGCCTCTCAAAAATTCCCAAGCTCTACAAAAATGGCCTCCAACTCGTCCTCCCAAAACCCCACACTTGTCATCACCATTGATGAAACCCTTGAAACACTCCTCCAGAAACTGGCCGCCGCAGGTTACATGTCCCAAAATCCTTCTCCTGCCCTCCCTGAGTCTCCTATCATCGATCCCATGACCGCCATTGTTATTTACAAAGAACCCATAGCCACTGAACCATCGATTCCTGAAATCCCCTCTTCTCCTTCCCCAAATGAGCCAATCATCGAGGATGAGTCTCAACCTGTCGGCGACGTCTCTGAGACGGCGCCAAGGCAGGACGAAACCCTAGATGACTTTGACAAGGAGCTTGAAGATGATGTTCTCATTCTGTCCTCTCAGAAGGGAAAGAAGGTAAGCAACAGTAGGAGCGTCATTGGGAAAAGGAAGACCCACTCTCAACTAGCTAGAGAAGCTGCTCAGATGACTTCCGAGGAGACGATTGAGGTGACACCTGAGCCCACATCGCCTATGCCAAAGAAAGCCAGGGTTACGACCTCATCAAGGAAGAGCGCCAGAAAAGGGAAGGAAGTGGCCGTGAAGAAAGAACGTCCGTCACTGAAAGATGTGTCAAGAAGATCAATTGTGAGAGAGTTGATTCTAGATGAAGAGTTCATGAAGGAAAATGGACTAGAGATGGTGGCCGAGCTTCTCAAAGCACAGAAGTGGGGACAATTGTTCGCTGAGGGAGAAAGCGTCAATGCTGGGCTCTTCAAAGAGTTCTATGGAAGCTTCACACTTGAAGAAAGACCACACATCATCACGGGGAAGTTTACCGCAGGGGGACATCATTGTTCCATCTCAAGCATCGAACTTGCTTTCATTCTTGGGGTTCCTCAGGAAGGCTTCTGCAGCTACTCCAAGGGACAATGGCCGCAGGACGTTCAACCATTGGAATTGAAGAAGCGGATCAGTGAAGATGAAAATCCTCCAAACGCCGATGTCAAGACAAATTCCATGGGGGTGGTCAACCGTCTTCTTCACTCCGTTCTGATCAGTAATCTCACGCCACGAGAACAGAAGAGGAACACCATCCTCATCCAAGATTTCATGCTCATGGACAGGCTGCTGAATAAGGAACAAGTAAACCATGCAAGGATCGTTCTTCTGCACATGGAACACGCCAGCAATAGTGAAACTCATGCTCTTCCCTACCCCAGCATCGTCAAAAAGATCTTGAAATGTCTAATGGTGTACTCAGAGGAGAATGAAGCCGTGTTCTACAGAAATTTGGATGAGAGCAATCTAAGAAAAATGAAGTTTAAAAAGGATGAGAAGGCAGGCTGGATAAGGGCTCAAGACGCTCAAAGTGAAGATGCTGAGGTTGATTTGTCTGAGAGCCCTAAGGGGAAACAAAATGAAGAGCCTACGATGGTCTATGAAACGCAGAACGCCATAGGGAAGTTGAGCCATGCTGTTGCAAGTCTCTCTGATCAACAACAGCGGCTGATAGGAAACTTTGAAAAGGAGATGAGTCTTGTGAGACTCAAGCTGGAGACAATAGAGATGACACTTGGAAGTCTCCTGCCCCAGTCATCTCCTCGTAATGACACAGAATGATCCTATCCTCCCTCGCCAAATCCGACCCCCACTTTTTGTTCCCTAGCCTCAATTAATGTCTTCTCTTTGTTTCTATTTCACTTTGTTCATGCTTTCTGCTGTTTACGATTTCATGTTTATCCTGTCTTTAATTGTATGGAGGTCTGATGTAAGGAGGGCGTGGCCCTTAGTTAATCTTAATAGAATTATGATTTCGTTGTTCTGATCTATGAGCTCTTAAGGTTGCAATTTGACTTTATTTTATTCTTTTTGATGATGCCAAAAGGGGGAAATGAGAGGATAGCAGGACTTGAGGGGGAATTCATGACTTAGTTGTAGTTCCTTGTTTTTTTGAGGGGGAATTTTTAGTGCTTTGTTAGTCTTTGTTCCTTAGCTAGTATATATGTCTCTTGTTTATACTCTTATTGTTAAGGATGTTTGTCATCATCAAAAAGGGGGAAAGTCTACTTGTGTGTAGACAGGAACGAAGGAAGTCTACTTGTGCGTAGACATGAACAAAGGAAGTACAAGCAGTTACGAAGGAAATCTTGCTGGAATCCATGAGGCGTAAGGTTACGACGAATGGAAGACAGCTGTGAAGAATAAGTTCATCCGGAAGAGGATTATTGGTCGAAGATATCTTGAAGAATGGACTTGAAGAATTATGGAAGAGTTGCATTTCAAAGAAGGAAAAAAGATTTTGTCAAAGAAGGAAAAGAAGATCTTGGCAAATAAGGAAAGTGGCAACTCGGCAAGGATGGGCATTGGACGCGCGTGTGAAGAAGTGCCAAAGGAATAAGGAAATATTACGCGGAAGGAATATTTCCTTATACACTATTGTTTCCTTATTTGTTCTAGGCGGCGCGCCGAAGTGTAAGGCCCAAGGTGACTACTTGAAGAACAAGTTGGAATGTCACACGGAAGGAAATATTCTTAAGAAGAGATTTCCTTGTGAATGAAAAATTAGGAAGCGATTTCCTTTTAGAAAGATATTGTGGGATTTATGGTAATATTAGAACGGCTAGATTGGTAGTTAGGTTTGAGCTATTTAGTGTGCTATATATTGCATGGGAATTGCATAGCTTAGTAATACTTTGAAGAGCGAAAACCTAATACTCGGTTTAGAGTTGTTCTACGTGTGTGAGATTGAGATTCAAGTGAGAAGAGTGATCCAAGATCTAGCTAGGACGTCTAGGTGAGTGATCCAAGTTCTATTGTAATCAAGAAATCAATACAACAAGTAGACACGTTCAAACTCTCTCTAGTGAAAGCTAGAGAGGAGTGGTTTTTCTCCTCGAGGACTTATTCGTAGTTGGGGTGTTTCCACTATACATCGAGGCGAAAAACCACTCCTCTCTAGCTTTCACTAGAGAGAGTTTGAACGGGTCTACTTGTTGTATTGATCTCTTGATTACAATAGAACTTGGATCACTCACCTAGACGTCCTAGCTAGATCTTGGATCACTATTCTCACTTGAATCTCAATCTCACACACGTAGAACAACTCTAAACCGAGTATTAGGTTTTCGCTCTTCAAAGTCTTACTAAGCTATGCAATTCCCATGCAATATATAGCACACTAAATAGCTCAAACCTAACTACCAATCTAGCCGTTCTAATATTACCATAAATCTCACAATATCTCACTAAAAGGAAATCGCTTCCTAATTCTTCATTCACAAGGAAATCTCTTCCTAACAATATTTCCTTCCATGTGACGTTCCAACTTGTTCTCCAAGTAGTCACCTTGAGCCTTACACTTCGGCGCATCGCCTTAAACAAATAAGGAAACAATAGCGCATAAGGAAATATTCCTTGCGCGTAATATTTCCTTATTCCTTAGGCGCTTCTTCACACGCGCGTCCAATGCCCAACCTTGCCGAGTTGCCACTTTCCTTATTTGCCAAGATCTTCTTTTCCTTCTTCGACAAGATCTTCTTTCCTTCTTTGAAGTGCAACTCTTCCATAATTCTTCAAGTCCATTCTTCAAGATATCTTCGACCAATAATCTTCTTACGGATGAACTTATTCTTCACAGCTGTCTTCCATTCGTCATAACCTTACTCCTCATGGATTCCAGCCAGACTTTCTTCGTACCTGCTTGTACTTCCTTTGTTCCTGTCTACGCACAAGTAGACTTCCTTCATTCCTGTCTACACACAAGTAGACTTCCTTCGTTCCTGCACACACACTAGTAACAATACCTACGCACTCAAGTAAACCATTAGTGCATGTTTGTCATTCAATCAAAACTTCATCACATCTCAACAATTTCCCCCTTTTTGATGATGACAAACATCCTTAACAATAAGAGTATAAACAAGAAACGTATATACTAGCTAAGGAACAAAGACTAACGAAGCACTAAAAATTCCCCCTCAGAAAAACAACGAACTACAAGTAAGTCATGAATTCCCCCTCAAGTCCTGCTATCCTCTAATTTCCCCCTTTTGGCATCATCAAATAGAACGAAATCAAGTCAAATTGCAACCTTAAGAGCTGATAAATCTAAACAAAGGCATAATTCTATTAAGATTAACTAAGGGCCACGTCCTCCTTACATCAAACCACCAATGAACAAAAACGAGAAATACATGCAACCATAGACAACAAGAAGCATGAGCAAAGTGAAATAAAAACAAGGAGAATACAATAGTTGAGGCTAGGGAACAAAAGTGGGGGTCGGATTTGCCACGGGAGGATAGGATCATTCTGTGTCGTTACGAGGAGATGACTGGAACAATGTTGTCCCCCTGTGGTAAACTTCCCCATGATGGTGTGTGGTCTTTCTTCAAGTGTGAAGCTTCTATAGAACTCTTTGAAGAGCTCGGCATTGACGTTTTCACCCTCAGCGAACAAATGTCCCCATTTCTGTGCTTTGAGAAGCTCGGCCACCATCTCTAGTCCATTTTCCTTCATGAACCCTTCATCCAGAATCAACTCTCTCACAATTGATCTCCTTGACACATCTTTCAGTGACGGGCTTTCTTTCTTCATGGCCACTTCCTTCCCCTTTCTGGCGCTCTTCCTTGACGAGGATGTAACTCTTGCTTTCTTTGGCATAGGCGATCTGGGCTCGGCCGTTTCCTCGATCGTCTCCTCAGAAGTCATCTGAGCCGCTTATCTTTCCAATTGAGAGCGGATCTTCCTTTTCCCGATGACGCTGCTACTGTTGCTTGCCTTCTTTTCCTTTTGAGAGGACAAAATGAGAACATCATCATCAAGTTCCTTTTCAAAGTCATCTAGAGTTTCGTCCTGCCTTGGCGCCGTCTCGGAGACGTCGCCGGCACGTTGAGACTCATCTTCGATGACTGGCTCATTTGGGGGAGGAGAAGCAAGGATTTCAGGAATAGATGGTTCAGTGGCTATGGGTTCTTTGTAGATAACAATGGCGGTCATGGGATCGATAATGGGGGACTCAGGGAAGGCAGGAGAAGGGTTTTGGGACGTGTAACCTGCGGCGGCCAGTTTCTGGAGGAGTGTTTCTAGGGTTTCATCATTGGAGATGACAAGTGTGGGGTTTTGGGAGGAGGAGTTGGAGGCCATTTTCGTAGATCTTGGGAGTTTTTGAGAGGTAAGAGGGACTGAAAGATTTCGGGAAACAGGAGAGCGTGAGGTTAGGGATTTGGAAAGTGGGTTTAAGTAGGGGTTAGAGTTAGCCGAATCGTTCCTTGGAAGATTTGTAAATCAGCCGTTGATAATTTCCTTCCTTGTTCACACACCATAATTACCACAAAGTTTTCACACTTTCCAAACATCATTCTTCACCTTTCCTTTTCTCAACTTCGCAATAATTACCTGCCATCTTTATTTTTCACACGTTAACTCTACCTCGAGACACCCACACGATGCAGACACGCAACCCAGACACGTTGCACCTCTGTCTCCGCCCAATCAGACTTCTCGCGTGACAAAGAATAATCCGTTTCTTTCCAAGGCAATCCAAAAGAGCGTAGTGTATGATATGGGGGGATCGTTACCAGAGATGGTACAAGAGAATATCATACAAAATAATAACATGGATAACTTTAAAAATCATGATGAGAGATTCCATATGTGATGACATAAGATTGGCTCATAGGAATATACAATCATGATTTAGGCTTAAGGGACGGCTGTAGAGTACCTCTATCCTTTGGGCTTATAATGAGGGATCAAATCATCAAGAGGACTCTTTTGGGCTGAAAATAAGACCTTGTTCATGCAAAATGAAGTTTCAGAGAAGCATGCAATCATGTAATGATCATAGAGAGGAACGACATAATTTAGGCATTACACAAAGTCAACCTTACATAGAAATTAAGAGTTGTAGAGCTCTATGAGATTTAGGAGCAAGAGACAAGAAATCATTCAAGCTTCAGCCAATCATTGAAGGATTTCAAGACATATAAGGAGCATAGACAGAGGAAAACATACCTTAGTGAGTTCCTTCCTTTCAGAGGTGATCTTGCTTAGTGCTCTTGTTAGGGAAGACTGATTTTTCCAATGAATAGTGACTTCATAAGAAAAGTTTGCATAGATAGAAGAGAGAATAGCGTACCTTTTTTACCAAGGTTTGCAAACTTCTAACTGTAGAACCTCCGGTATGAGGTGTTGTGTTCCCTTCGAGGTAAGAGTTCCAAGCGGAAGCAACAAGAGATAAAAGGAACCGTACCTGTGGGGGGAACACAAATTCATTTGGAACATACCTTTTCTTGATCATTCTTACTTGTGTCGTTTTTGTATCTTCCCATTTTTGCTTGATCATTCTTACTTGAGTCGTCTTTGTATCTTCCCCCTTTGACACAGTTGAGTTACTCAACAAGTCAATGCCAGGAATTACGAATGAGTGAATGCCTTTGATCGGCTTTGTTGTATCCTTCCTTTGATCCAGAGGGAGGGGTCCCTCTAGATGATCCGGTGAAGTGGCATGGAGCTATCCTTTGTTCACTGTAAGTTTACCCTGTCTTTGTACCAAGGATAGTTGCGCTTCACCTGAGTGAAAGGGTTAGTTTTTCTTTACCCAAGCAAGTCTTTGCTTGCTTGAGTTTTGTGGGACAAATCTATCAGTCGTAGTGCCTTGAAGTTCAGATTGATTAACCTCAACCTTTACTTTTGGGGTACTTCTTGGTGATCCTCTTGATCTTATCCCACCTTGAGCATTCACACCCTTAGTTTTGGGAGTGTCTTTGGAGTGATCGTTGGATCCCATCTTTGACTCAGATTGAGTCTCCGATGTATCCTCTGATTTTCTCTCGTTCCGAGCTCGATAAGGAGCACGTATCTTTTCCTCAGTTTGGATTCTGAGGGAACATTCATGCTTGTAGTGCCCTGTGTTACCACAATGCCAACAAACATGATGTTGTTTGAGATTGACGTACTTGCTTTGTCCTGGCCAGATGAGAATGTTAGCTTTCCTGGACTCGAAGTCAATGTGTGTCGGCTCTGTGTTTTGAAGTTGTCTCAACCAGATTGCATAAGCTTTATGCCCATCAAACCATAAGCTTTCTGCCCATCAAATCCAATTCCACTGCGGGGCACAAATCGACTTGAGTAATCGGTTTTTAAGCCATTTATGTAGGATTTGGCATGCTCATCTAGCCACAACTTTTTCTTGTGATCCTCATCTTCCTTGAGTACCACAAGATCATTACACAGCTTCTCATTCTCATGAACCAGAGAGAGCTTTGTATTTTCAAGCTCAGAAACCTTACTCTCAAGGGATAAGATCTTGTTTTTGAGCCCGGGGCATTTTCCGCAAGAGCTAGATGGAGTAGAGGAGAGGCTTTCTAGCATGGTAACCTTTTCAGACAAAAGTCTTGTTTTGTTTACCAGTCTTGAGAGTTCCTCCTCTCTTTCATCCAATTTCTCTTGTATATCCCCGTTCTCTTCTCCAAGTCTTCTAACAATATGAATTAATTGAGTACTAGACACGCTTTGTAACTTAGTGATGACAGAAGAAAGACTTACCTCGACTTCAGGTGTGTTCTCTTCGGCTGCCATGAGGCACACTTCCTTCTCACTCTTCTGGTATTCTTGATCTAAGTCTGATTCCTCCTAAGTTGCCATCATTTCTCGCTTTCCTTCTGGAACAGGTGGTTCTCCCGCTCTTCTTTTGTAGCAATTTCTGTCAAAGTGACCAGTCTTCTGACAGTGATAGCATACGACTTCCTTCATGTCTTTTGTTCCGTCAGAGGGACGGAAGTCACTCCTTCCCCCTCTCCAAGCTTTACGAAAGGCACTTGTAATCAAGGCTACGGTTTCATCCTCTTCAGCCTCGGCGTCTTCCATCTGAGATAGATCGAATGCCTTTTCAACTTTCAGGGCAATGGATTGACTCTAGTCAACCTCCTTTCTTCCTTGGAGTTTTCTTTCGAGAATCCCCGAATGACTTTTGAGGCGGCAGACTAGGTCTTCTAAGGATATATCTTTGATGTCACTTTGTGCTTGTAGAGCATTGATGAATCCATCCCACTTGGAGTTTAGTGCTTGCATGAATTGATGCGTAACTTTCCATTGGGGGATGTCTTCACCAAGAAACTCTATTTGGCTGACATATCCTTCGAATCTGGCATGAAAGTCTTCCAAAGATTCGTTCTTTTCTTGGAGAGTCTTCTCATAGTCCTTTTGTGCCGCTAACAGGCGATTTCTCTTCACATCGCTACTTCCTGAGTAGGTTCTACTAAGTGCATCCCATATTTCTTTTGCAGTTTTGTATTTTCATACCTTTCTGAGATCACTTGAACTTAGAGCCATGTGAAGGATCTTCTTGGCCCTAGCATTCTTCTCCAAGACTTTGTAATCGGCATCATCGTAGTCGATTCTCTTCTTTTCCTGCAAGGTCCAAAACAACTATATCTCCGAATTCAATGACCTTCCATAGTTGGGCATCAAGGGATTGAGTATGGGACTCAAATTGGATTGACCACCAGTCATACTCTCCCGGCTTCAGCATTGGGGGTTTCCAAAATGAGTCATTGATTGCATTGTTGGATGACATCTTTTCCTGCAAAGCTAATTGAAACAATCTAGAGACCAGGCTCTGATACCAATTGTTGGATCGATTAGCGTATAAAAACTCAAGGAACAAAAGCTATTGTTCCTTGACAAGTAGATAATACTGAAAGACAAACAATAATGTAAACCAAACCTGAACACGATGATGTATAGTGGAAACAACCCAAGTACCAATAAGTCTTCGAGGAGAAAAACCACTCATCTCTAGCTTTCACTAGAGAGAGTTTGAACGAGTCTACTTGTTGTATTGATCTCTTGATTACAATAGAACTTGGATCACTCACCTAGACGTCCTAGCTAGATCTTGGATCACTATTCTCACTTGAATCTCAATCTCACACACGTAGAACAACTCTAAACCGAGTATTAGGTTTTCGCTGTTCAAAGTCTTACTAAGCTATGCAATTCCCATGCAATATATAGCACACTAAATAGCTCAAACCTAACTACCAATCTAGCCGTTCTAATATTACCATAAATCTCACAATATCTCACCAAAAGGAAATTGCTTCCTAATTCTTCATTCACAAGGAAATCTCTTCCTAAGAATATTTCCTTCCGTGTGACGTTCCAACTTGTTCTCCAAGTAGTCACCTTGAGCCTTACACTTCGGCGCACCGCCTTAAACAAATAAGGAAACAATAGTGCATAAGGAAATATTCCTTGCGCGTAATATTTCCTTATTCCTTAGGCGCTTCTTCACACGCGCGTCCAATGCCCAACCTTGCTGAGTTGCCACTTTTCTTATTTGCCAAGATCTTCTTTTCCTTCTTCGACAAGATCTTCTTTCCTTCTTTGAAGTGCAACTCTTCCATAATTCTTCAAGTCCATTATTCAAGATATCTTCAACCAATAATCTTCTTCCGGGTGAACTTATTCTTCGCAGCTGTCTTCCATTCGTCGTAACCTTACTCCTCATGGATTCCAGCAAGACTTTCTTTGTACCTGCTTGTACTTCCTTTGTTCCTGTCTACGCACAAGTAGACTTCCTTCGTTCCTGTCTACACACAAGTAGACTTCCTTC
Source organism: Oxyria digyna (assembly GCA_029168935.1). Lineage (NCBI taxonomy): Eukaryota > Viridiplantae > Streptophyta > Magnoliopsida > Caryophyllales > Polygonaceae > Oxyria > Oxyria digyna. The sequence continues at coordinate 5,192,930 of JAPVLV010000005.1, forward strand.
GTTCCTGCACACACACTAGTAACAATACCTACGCACTCAAGTAAACCATTAGTGGATGTTTGTCATTCAATCAAAACTTCATCACATCTCAACAATTATACTGATATGAGTTTGTCATCATCAAAAGGGGGAAATTGTTGGAATAGGGACCTAAGGAACTCAGGTTCCTTCTAGGTTCCTTTCCTCTATTCTTCTGTGTTTCAAAGATGACAATCTTAGCATATACTATAACATAGTTTATCTTGATATTTCAGATGAAAAGATTGAAGACTTAAAGTTGATGAAGTATTAAGGGAAGCGGAAGGGGAACCGTGTTGCTTCAGCGTTACATCTAATCCTAGCATGGGCGGCAAGCTGAGAAGATCTTCAAGAAGATCTTTCCCTTGTTAGGATATTGTTTTGTTAGTTGTAACGGTTCAATGTAAAACAAATAAAGATCTCGAGTTGATTATGTCAACTTGACAACCGTAGAGATCCTCATATATTAGGAAAGAAGTTTTACGTATAATATATTATAGGAATATCTTTATACGACAGACTTCCCCCTATATTTGTGATGATCTTTACGTTCTTAGAGCTTATGTATTTTGACGGAGCTTGAAGTGCATCAGACTAAGAGGAAAAAGAGTTGTTCTTGAAAAAGAACATCAAGTAAGTTCACTGGTGTGTTTTCATCTAAGAGTTTCAGACAGGAACTAGGTTAATACTTAGCAATAAGTTTGTAATCTTGTTCATCTCTAAACTCACTGATTGAATATACAAGTAGACATTTCAATCCTCGAAAGAGTGGTGGTTTTTATCCAAAGATAACTGGTTAGTCATCTAGAGTTTACACCTTAAGTAATTGTGTTGATAACTTGTTTCATTACTTCCGATGTGCCTATAAACTGGACTACTCTTTGTCACAGTTCCCTTGATACTGACAACATACAAATCCTACCTTAAGCAAAATCAAAATTGAGAAATTGAAGGAGAAAACTACACATCAGCTTGATGGGGTCATAATGAATTAGAGATTTGAATTGGCTGATCTCTACTCTTTTCATTTTCTTTTGGTTTTGGATATAGATATTTATTTGATTTAACAAAGTATACATGGAAACTGCAAATTGGAGTTTGACTGTACCATTGAATATTGCCTTCAATGCTCTCTCTTTGATGTCGAGTTGAAAATTTTGCTATAAGTTTTACGGTATATACTTCCTATTCTTTGTCCTCTTCCGCCTTATCGTGTTTCCGTCTAAGTCAACAATTTGAGTTTATTTTTGGTGATTTAGTTCAGTATTGTTCTTAATTGTTTCCTATGATGTTCTGCAACTTGATTTAGGAATCTATTATTATATGTTAGATATGCAGTGGCTGTTGCGGATGGCCTCGGGGAGTATCCTTTAATTACCGAATCAAGACCTGAAAATGATGGGCTCGGTGTGTGCGTCACACCTGAAACTATTTCCAACGCTACTACTTGAGGCAAGCTCAACTTCGTATTCTTTTAGTTCTCTTTTACTAATTTTGTCGAGGCTCCTTCATGTTTTGAATGGAAACAAACATTCTGCTAATGAATTGTCTGAGTGTTTCAGGATCGTTACTGAGAAAGGAACGTTACACAGCAGTGTTCTATATTAGGAAAGCTCGATCGGAAAGAGAGCGAGATAAGGGAAGATCTGATTGAAGATATATTCGAAGAAGATTACAATCTTGGCAGTTGGACGAATGAGTTTTTAAGGAAGGAAATATTATCTTTTCCTAAAAGATATTATTTCCTTATAGATTTAATTTCCTTGTTTTCAACCTAGACCATCTTAGTATAAAAGCTAGGTTTTAGGCATAGGAATTATTGACACATTGATTGAACTTACACGACTGAGAAATTCAGAGAAGAAGAAGAAGAGTAATTCTTAGGCTTAGAGGTTGAGTTCGGGCTCGAGTGAGAGGAGTGATTCGTGATCGTAATCCGAGCTCTCTTTTGTAACGAACAAGAAATCAATAAGATAAGTATACCCTTCTAAATCCTTCAAGTGAGAAGCTTGAAGGTGGTGGTTTTACTCAACACTTAGTAGTTGAGGTTTCCACTCTAAATCTTGTGTCAAAGTTTACTTCTTGCATATTATTATTCCGCTGCTATACCTCCTGAGGAACAATACCTATTGTTCCCTAGGAAGTAACTGTGCTAACCGATCCAACAATTGGTATCAGAGCCTGGTCTCTAGATTTGTGTTAGCTTTGCAGGAAGTATAGGTTCACAAACAGCCATCAATGATTCGTTCTGGAAACCCCCGGTGCTCAAATTCGGAGAATACTCTTATTGGGTGGAACAGATCGAGTCGCATATCTGTTCGCTTCATGGACAGATGTGGAAAGTGGTAGAGTTTGGTGATATCAAAATTCTTGATCCTACTGATCCCACTGGAGTCAAATTAAAGTCGAGGGGTGATTATCAAGATGCTGATTACAAGGTGCTGGAACTCAACATGCGAGCCAAGAAAGTCATGCTCGCAGCTCTAGGCCCTTCTGATCAAAGAAAGGTCCTCCGCTACAAAACTGCCCATGATATCTTTAATGCACTCAAAAGGATGTATGAGGGAAACGAAGATATCAAGAAGAACAAGATTCTCGCACTCATTAAGGAGTATGACAGTGCTGTTCAAGGAAAGAATGAATCTCTTGATGAGTTTCATTCTCGCTTTCAGGGATTTGTAGGTCAATTGGAGTTTCTAGGAGAAACAATTCCTGAATGGAAGATTACTCATCAATTTCTTCAGGGATTATCAGCAAAGTGGGATGCCTTTTCTCTGGCTCTTCAGGCACAAAACGACATTAAGAACATTACTCTGGAGGAGTTGGTTGCTCGACTTCAGAGCAATGTAGGCATTCAACAAAGCAAGGCCTCTAGAAGAGAAAGTGAAAAATCTGAAAAATCACAAAGCATTGCTCTAAAGGTTGAAAGGGCTTTCGATCTTGCTCAGGAAGATGATGAGGATGAAGATGGTGATGAAGAAATTGCCCTTATCACTCGGGCATTTCGCAAAGTCTGGAGAGGAAGTCGCAACATGCAACGTTCCACTGATGGGAACAAAGATGTCAAAGACATTGTCTGCTATCACTGCCAAAGGAAAGGACATTTTGCAAGGAACTGTTTCAAGAAGAAGACATGAGAAGCACCTGTCCCTGTTCGGGAAAGAAAGGAAGCCATGGTAGCTGCATGGGGTGCGTCTGACTCAGATGATGATTCTACATATATCTCAAAGGAAACGTGTCTTATGGCTGCTAGAGGAAAATCGGAAGATGAGGTAACTGATTCTGAAGTCGACTCTATTTTACATACCAGAACCAAATCTCAGATCATAAAAGCTATAAAGTCCTTAGGGGAAGAAAATGAAAATCTAAATTTACTTCTGGAAGAAAAGAATGAAACTATCTCTAACTTGGTTGAGGAAAACAAACTTTGGGTTTCAAAAGTCACCAAACTTGAGAAAGTTTCATTCCCTTCCCCAGATGTCTGCAAGTCCTGCCCTACCTACCAATCTACCATCACTTCCCTTGACAGTAAAGTTACTGAGCTTGAATCAGAAATTCTTATGTTAAAACTGAGTAACTCTAAGTTAACTAAAGAAGCAGTAGATCTAAAGGGAAGTGAGGAAGAAAGAAAGAAGATTTGGCTGGATGAGTATGTTGCTTCCAAGATTGAGAAAGAGAAGGATGACTTCTCCAAGGGATTTGTACCTCGTACTGGACTAGGCTACAGAAAGACTCTTAGTTCCCAAACTAGTAACATTCCCTCAGATACTCGAACTCCTTCTTCTTACAAGGAAAATTGTGGTGGATCCAGCTCTGGCTGCTCCCATAGTGGATCCAAGGGGGAAGAAAGGTTCAAGAATAGTGAGGAGAAAGTCTGGTTTGATGGACAAAAGGCTTACCACATGTGGCTTAAACAAGTTCAGAACATTAAACCGGTACAGATCGACTTTCAATCAAGGATTAACAATAAACCCATCTGGGCAGGTCAAAGCAAGTATGTGAATCTATGGAATCACAAAGTTTGTTGGTATTGTGGTAAAACAGGCCACTACAAACAGAACTGTAATCTTAAAAGGAAAGAAGATGAAAGAGCTTACCATTCTAGGCAACAATCCAATGTTAGGAACACTCCTACGATAAAAATTGTCCTTAATGAACCAAGAAATAGAAGGGTCTTTTCTAATCCAGGTAAGCCTAAGCTTGCCTGGGTTCGTAAAAACTAATCTTTTACTTGCAGGATGGAGGGAAGAAATGTTCCTGGTATATAGATAGCGCTTGCTCGATTCACATGACAGGGAACAAAGACTGGTTCATATCTCTCCATCCACAAACCAAGGGTTCTATAACCTTTGGGAACAACAGTAAGGGTGAAGTAGTAGGAGTGGGAAAGGTAAGAATTTCTGACAAACTCTTTGTGAATAACGTTACTCTGGTAGACAACCTTACTTTTGATCTGTTGAATGTACGTCAAATGTGCCAGGATGGTCAAAATAGGGTTGTCTTTACTACTGATGAATGTTTGGTTGATAATGTTAAGACATGGAAGGTTCTTCTAAGAGGCATTACTGAAAACAACCTATACAAAGTGGATCCTTCTTTCATCCCAGAAGAGGAACTATGCCTAACTGTCCAAACTGAGGAATCAAACTTATGGCACAAACGGTTTGCACATGCTTGCCTCAGACTTCTATCCAAACTTCACAACAAGGACCTAGTGGTAGGTATACCAAAGATAAACTGTCAAGATGAAGAGGTATGCATCGCATGTACAAGAGGAAAACAGGTAAGATCATCCTTCAAATAGAAGAAACAGGTAAGTACTTCCAAACCTCTGGAACTCATCCACATGGATCTGTGTGGGCCTATGCGTACTCAGAGTCGTGGAGGAAATAAATATGTGTTTGTCATTGTGGACGATTACTCCAGGTACACATGGACAATTTTTCTTGCATCTAAGGAAGATGTGTTTGATGAGTTTAAGTATTGGTTGCATGCTGTTGAAAATCAGTTAGGTTTACACTTAAAGTCTATTCGTACTCACCATGGAACAGAGTTCGAAAACTCTCAGTTCCTTTCCCTGTGCAGGACCAAAGGAATTAATCATAACTTCTCTGCTCCAAGAACTCCACAGCAAAATGGAGTGGTTGAGAGGAAAAACAGGACACTGGAAGACATGACGAGAACAATGCTGATTGCAAGTGGTCTTCCTAGGAACTTTTGGGCTGAGGCACTGAATGTTGTTTGCTATGTGCTCAACCGTGCCATGCTAAGGCCCATGATAGATAAGACTTCTTATGAGCTGCTGAGGGGAAGAAAGCCTAATGTCTCACATCTCAGAGTTTTTGGTTGTAAGTGCTTTGTACACAACAATGGGAAGGAAAATCTGGGAAAATTTGATCCAAGGAGTGACGAAGGAACCTTCGTTGGGTACTCCTCACAGAGCAGAGCATACAAACTGTACAACAGGAGGACCAAGAAGGTTGAAGAGAGTATACACGTAATCTTTGATGAGAATATTATGGCTGGCAACTTTGTGCAAGACTCAAATGATCTTCCCCTGACAGAAAGAGACAAGGAATGCTTTCAACTCTTGGAAGACGACGTACAGGTACCTCTGGAGGGAGAAAACCAAGTAGAAGGAGTACATCTTGTAAACTCCTCAATTCCTCACCCTCCAGAGACCTCTGAAGCTAACTATGTCCAAGCTCAGACAGAAGGTGAACAGGAAGAAGTATCTGGATCTCAGGGGGAACAAATCCCTAACCAGTAACAAACAGGTGCTGAAAGTCTACAAGAAGAAGGCGGAACTTGCCACAGCACTCACATTCATGGACCTCCCTCGAGACTCATGGATTACGTGTGCAACTGTGCTTCAACCTCGGAAACACCACCTGATTCTCAATCCTCGAAGGATTGTTCCGTTCTAACCTTAGATCCTATATTTCATGCTTTTTGTGCTTTTGTTTCTGTAGTTGAACCAAAGACAGTTGGAGAAGCTCTCAAAGATCCAGAGTGGGTAAATTCTATGCAAGAAGAGCTTCATCAGTTTGAGAGAAACAATGTGAGGAGACTGGTTCCAAGACCTAAGGATAGATCCGTCATCTGTACCAAATGGGTATTCAGGAACAAGATGGATGACAAGGGACAAGTCACGAGGAACAAAGCCAGACTGGTTGTAAAGGGTTATAACCAGCAAGAAGGAATAGACTATGATGAGACTTTCGCTCCGGTTGCAAGGAGGAGGCACTTTATGGTCTCAAGCAGGCTCCACGTGCCTGGTATGAAAGGCTATCTCAATTCCTCCTGTCCCATGGTTACGTTAGAGGGGAAGTTGACAAGACCTTGTTCCTACTGAAGAAAGGAAAGCACACTCTGGTTGTGCAAGTGTACGTTGATGATATCATCTTTGGCTCCACCAACGAGCCACTGGTTACCAAGTTCACTAAACTGATGGAAAGTGAATTTGAGTTGAGCATGGTGGGAGAACTCAAGTACTTCTTAGGACTACAAGTGATTCAAGCTGAAGAAGGAACAAAGGGGCATCAACAAAAGTACCTCAGGGAATGCATCAAAAAGTTTGGGATGGCAGATGCGAAGGATTACTCCACTCCTATGTCCCCGAATGACACAATATGGATTGATGCAGACAAGAAGGAAGCTGATCAAAAAGTCTATCGTGGAATGATAGACTCATTGCTTTATCTAACCGCCAGTAGGCTTGATATTATGCGAAGTGTATGTCCTTGTGCTAGGTTTCAAGCAAGTCCTAAAGAAACACATGTCACTGTAGTGAAGAGGATTTTGAGGTACTTAAGGGGAACATATGATCTTTGCTTGTGGTATCCAAGAGGAGGTAGTCTTGAGCTGCTATGATATACAGATGCAGGCTTCGACGGGTTCAAACCGGACAGGAAATCCACCTCTGGGATGGCTCAGTTTCTTGGTCCATGCCTCGTGTCATGGGCCTCCAAGAAACAAACCACAGTCGCTCTCTCCACAGCTGAGGAAGAGTATGTAGCCGCCGCTGCTTGTTTCTCTCAACTCTTATGGCTCAAACAACAGCTAAGTGATTACGGTATTGTACTCAGTAACGTTCCTATTTTGTGTGATAACACAAGTGCTATTGATATTTCTAAAAATCTTGTGCAGCACTCAAGGACCAAACACATTGATATTAGACATCACTTTCTACGTGATTGTGTGGAAAAGGGAATCGTCTCTATGGAGCAAGTTCGGTCTGAGGATCAAATCGCGGACATATTCACAAAGCCACTAAATAAGGCCCCTTTCGAGAAGTTACGACTGGGGTTAGGTATGATTTCTCTCGAATGATCTTGCTCTTCTATAAAACCCCCAATGATTGGAGAAATTAGCTAATTTATTCATTCTGCACTTGATCTTTTGAAGCATGGTCATACTTGATTTCCTATGATATGAATTCGTGTCTTTTGTGCCGCATGCTAGTACTATTCATGCTTAGGAAAGTTACCAATCACTGTATTCATTTGATGTCATGATATTTTAAGCAAAAGTCTTATTTTTAGCCCAAAAGATTTCTCTTGATGTACTGAACCCACAATATAAGCCCAAAGGATAGAGGAAATCTACAGCCACCCTTAGCCTTCATGGATGATAGTCCTATGAGCCTTGTTTATCCATTCACAACTGGACTCACTCGCCATGATATAAAATAATTGAAATTCATGTTATCTGTGTTATTTTCGTGTGATGTTCTCTTTGTACCCTTTTTGGTAACATTACCCCAGCCATCACACACCATCGACATCAGATAAGGAAGGGAAGGTGAAAAGGCTGTGTTTTTGAAATCTGCAAGTGGGAACATTAAGATTATTAGCGCCGTATGAAATGAAAGGAGTTACACATCAATAATGGTAGTTTTTCTCCCAAGGTTCATGATGAAAATGAAAGGTTTTTTTATTGGAGAAAATTGCGGCAACCAACTGGTGGATTTATGGAAATAAATTCACACAAGGAAAATTACAGATTTGAAAAGATTTGAAAAGATGGCTTCTGCATACTTCTGATTATAAAGAGGGTTATCTCGGTTCTTCTCCTCCACGTTCTCAAATTACTCTCAAGATCAAATCCTCAAAACCCTCAAAAATCTCAAAACTCCAAAGCTCTCAAAAATGGTGAACACCAACTCTATTTCCCTCACCGGCAAGGAGAGCCCTGAAACCATAAGAAGAATACTGGCCGCCATAGGTGTTGCCATCGAATACCCTGCAGAATCCTCTAACCCTGAGCCAAAAGCAAAATCACCCTCTCCATCGCCGGCCAAATCAAAAACTCCCTCACCAACGCCAGCCAAAACAAAGACCCCCATACCATCTCCGGCCAAATCTAAAACCCCTCCGGTCACTCCTGTTCACACCTCCTCCAATGCTTCCACAGAAAAAATCTCCACTCCCTCCACAATAAAAATCCTCAGTCCCCCTCCCTCCACAAAGCCCTCTCCAAAACACCCTAACCCTAACCCTAGCTCCGTCCCTGACTCCAGCACTGCTCCAAAATTGGCAGTGTCGGAGGGAGTCCCACAAGAAGACGAGTCGGAAGGCACCGCCTCTGCTACGACGCCACTTCCAGACTCGCCTCATCACGCAACGGATCTAGGTGTTGTTAATGTCCTGGAGGAAATAGAGGAAGAAAGTCGAAGGAAGGAGAAGGGAAAAAGGGGGAATTTGTTGAGGCTCCTTATATCTTAAAATGTCTGTATGCCTTAAAGAAGAGAATGTTTGTCACCATCAAAAAGGGGGAATTTGTTGAGGCTCCTTTATGTTTTGAATGGAAACAAACATTCTGCTAATGAATTGTCTGAGTGTTTCAGGATCGTTACTGAGAAAGGAACGTTACACAACAGTGTTCTATTTTAGGAAAGCTTGATCGGAAAGAGAGCAAGATAAGGGAAGATCTGATTGAAGATATATTCGAAGAAGATTACAATCTTGGCAGTTGGATGAATGAGTTTTTAAGGAAGGAAATATTATCTTTTCCTAAAAGATATTATTTCCTTATAGATTTAATTTCCTTGTTTTTAACCTAGACCATCTTAGTATAAAAGCTAGGTTTTAGGCATAGGAATTATTGACGCATTGATTGAACTTACACGGCTGAGAAATTCAGAGAAGAAGAAGAAGAGTAATTCTTAGGCTTAGAGGTTGAGTTCGGGCTCGAGTGAGAGGAGTGATTCGTGATCGTAATCCGAGCTCTCTTTTGTAACGAACAAGAAATCAATAAGATAAGTATACCCTTCTAAATCCTTCAAGTGAGAAGCTTGAAGGTGGTAGTTTTACTCAAAACTTAGTGGTTGAGGTTTCCATTCTAAATCTTGTGTCAAAGTTTACTTCTTGCATATTATTATTCCGCTGCTATACCTCCTGAGGAACAATACCTATTGTTCCCTAGGAAGTAACTGTGCTGACCGATCCAACAAATTTTCATAAAGATTAGTCTCTGATTGCATATGGAGATGGCAACAATTCCGAAGAGGTAACATGACACATTGAAAAAGAATACGTGAAATTGATGTCATATGAGTTTGTTCGTTGCTGCTACAAAATTTGCTTTATATTACATGTTTTCTCCAAGTTGTTAGTCAGCAACAAAAAAATGCGTATGGCTAAAAACAATAGAGATGTTGACTCTGGAGTATTTCTGTCTTGAAGATCATGAATAAAATAATTTTTCTTAGAAAAGAAATTGGTTGTATCTTTGTTCACCCATCGTCTCCATCCAAATACCGCTACTTCAAAAGTTATGATGTGTGCATTTCTGTTTTTTTTTTCTCCTTTAACGACGGAAGTGAAGATTGATTTTATATTGATACATCAAACTGACTGCATCTTGAGATTATCAGAAGACTCATTTGGCAAAATGCATTTTCAGGTTACAGTAGTACTAGCTAAAAGGCGAGAAAGTCAGAACCTCATAATTATTTTCTGTCATACCCAGATTTCCACACAACATAAGATTCAACGAGGAAGGCGAGCTTTGGGTGGCGATTTACTATAGAAGAAATTTATAGGCTCACAAGTTAGCAATCTACCCAATGCTGCATGATTTTGTACTATCTTTCCCCATTAGTACAAAATATCAGTTCATGCTTCAGGTGGGAGGCAAAAATACACGCACTGGTGGCAAAATACAGCAGTGAGGGCGAGTTTATTGAGATTTCAGAAGACAAACAAGGCAAATTTGCATGAGCAATGTGTGAAATGGAGAAAGACGGGATGCTCTGGATAGGCAGTGTCTCTATGTCTTTTATGGCCGCATATTACTAGTGAATAATATACATAGGTGTCACTTCTTGTAAATATCTGTAACCGTTATATTTGGAAGGTTCTAGTATAGGACACCTGTCCATAGCACATTGTAATTCACAGCCTATATATATGGCTTGTTGATGGTGATGAATAGTAAGTGGGATTTTACCAATTGCTCTCTGCTCTCTCTGATTTCATTGTATGGTATCAGAGCACCACTAAAGGACAAACATCCACTACCTCTACGCTCCTCCATGTCCGTCTCCTTCTTATCCCTTCGATTCCCTTCTTTTTCCATGGATCTCATCAACAACACCACCAACACCACCATGCCTCAGCCTCTCACTTCCTTCTCAAGTTTCATCACCGTCAAGCTCACCACCGAGAACTACCCAATCTGGAAAACCCAGGTCTTCCCCTACCTCCGAGCTCACGCTCTCCACAACTTCATCGACGGCACCTCTGTTTGCCCTCCTTCTCAGCTTCCCACCGGCGCTCCAAATCCAGCCTATGAATCCTGGATTGCTCGCGACCACCTTGTCGTCGCAATACTCACCTCCTCACTGTCTGAGAGCGTGCTCTTCCAAGTCACAGAGTGCTCCACCTCCATGGAGATTTGGACGTTGCTTCGAGACCTCTTCTCCTCTCGCTCAAGCGCCAACGTCGTTCAAACACGCTTGCAACTGGCTTCCCTCAAGAAAGGCGGCGACCCGGTCTCCACCTACTTCAAAAAAGCAAGGAGCCTCTGTTCTGCCCTCTCTGCAGCAGGACAACACATTCCCGACGACGAATTTGTCGTCTACTTGCTCGCCGGCCTTGACTCCTCCTATGAGTATGTGGTTACCTCCATTTCCACGCAGATCAGCCTCCCATCTCCACATCAGGTGCTGACATTTCTTCTCAACCATGAGTCTAGATTAACTCATCAAACCAACCAGGGGTCCCAAGCAGGTATTCTCCCCTTGCCAACAGCTGACCATACATATGTTCCCCGCCAGCAGCAACAACAAAACCGCAATGGTCGAGGTGGCCGTGGAAACCGCAACGGCTACAGAGGAGGTGGCTACCAGCAAAATCACCGCCCTCAGTACAACAACAACAATGCTCAGGGACCACAGTTCAACGTTGTTGGCCAACCTGACAATAGGCCACAATGCCAGGTATGTGGCAAAAGAGGACATACAACACTTGTCTGCTACCAGAGATTCAACCAGGCTTATCAAGCCCCTGCTCCGGCCTCCATTCAAGCAAACCACACATGGTTCCCGGATACTATAGCCACACATCATTTTGCACCTGACATGACTCACCTTCATGCCCAACAGATGATTCCATACCCAGGCACTGATACAGTCTCGATTGGTGACGGTTCTTCCCTCCCAATCGCCAACTACGGTTCCTCCCTTCTCCCTACTCCCTCTCGCAATTTTCTTCTTTTAAATCTCCTTCATGTTCCATCCATTACAAAACCTCTATTATCTTTCAAACAATTCTGTCATGATAAAAATGTTTTCTTTGAATTCTTCTCATCTCATTTTAATGTGAAGGATGTTCAGACTCGCAGCCTCCTCCTCCACGGTCAAGCTGAAGACGGAATCTACAAGTTGCCATTGCCGCCCAGACCGCCTCCTCAAGCACACTCCACCTCTGCAAATCTCTTTTCTCTTTGGCATTCCCGTCTAGGGCACCCGAATGTCCGTACAACAAAGAAAGTCTTAGATACCCTTTCCCTAAAAAGCCCTTTAGAGTTAGAAAATTTTTGTTGTATTGCCTGCTCAATTTCAAAGGCCCATACTCTTCCACACCCCCCATCTCCCTCTAGATCCATCAAGCCCTTTGATTTTTTATTCATGGATGTATGGGGCCCAACCCACTTATTATCAAATAGAGGCAATCGTTTTTATCTATCTATTTTAGATGATTTTAGCAAATACTTGTGGCTATTTCCTCTTCCAACAAAATCTTTAGTCACACAAACCGTCACCACATTTATCACCTTCATTCAAACACAATTCTCCACTCAAATCAAAAGCATCCAAACAGACGGGGGTTCCGAGTTCTTTCCTTTCAAAACGCTTTTCATATCCCTTGGTATCAACCACCGAATAACTTGTCCCTACTCTCATGCTCAAAACGGGAGCATTGAATCTCGTCATCGTCGCATTGTCGACAATGGCCTCGCCCTTCTTTCTCATGCCTCAATGCCCCTATCCTTTTGGGACTATGCCTTCGAAACCGCCGTCTATCTCATAAACCGCACTCCCACACCCTCCTTCAAAACACATCCCCATTCGCCTCCCTCCACAACACCAATCCCGACCTCAAATTCCTTCGAGTTTTTGGATGCCTTTGTTTTCCCAACCTCCGCCCCTACAACTCCAACAAACTAAACAGCATCTACCTCAGCCGAGATGTTCAATTTCATGAATCTCATTTTCCATTAGCCCACAAATTGCCTACCGTCCAGCCCACCTCCACTCATACAACCCAAATACAACTTCCACTCCTTGGCCCAATTCCTCTTCCTTCCTTTGCTCCCTCCTCTGAAACCAACTCTCAACCCACTTCTCCTCTTCATATTGGGCCGACATCTTCTCACACACCCACTGAGTCCACTAGTCCATCTGAATCCACTCCCTCCAGTCCAATTGACTCTACCACATCCATTGAACCCCCATCCTCCAACACAACCTCACCACCACCTCCACATCACATGACCACTCGTCAAAAGGACAACACCTCCAAACCCTTAGTTCGCACCGATGGAACCATCCCTTGTCCCAAACCCTCCGCTCACCTCAGCACCACAAATACTCCTAGTGATCCCTCAAGTTTCACCGAGGCCTTCAAACACCAAGAATGGCGTCATGCCATGTCCTTAGAGTTCAATGCCCTCTTAGCTACAAGAACTTGGGATCTTGTCCCCGCTTCCCACTCCCGCAATGTCCTAGGTGTCAAATGGATCTTTAGGACCAAATACAATCCCGATGGTTCCATCGAACGTCGCAAAGCCCGCCTAGTTGCCAAGGGTTACCACCAATCGCACGACCTAGACTACACTGAAACCTTTAGCCCCGTGGTAAAACCCGCCACCATTCGCCTTCTTCTATCCCTCTCCACAATGTTCGGGTGGCAAATACGACAACTTGATGTGCAAAATGCATTTCTTCACGGCGACTTAGAGGAGGAGGTCTACACCATTCAACCACCGGGGTTCCAACATCCCTCGTATCCAAATCACGTTTGCAAACTCCGTAAGTCTCTCTATGGCCTCAAACAAGCCCCTCGAGCTTGGTTCTCTCAATTATCTTCCGCTCTTGTTCGTCTCGGTTTCACCCCCTCACGAGCTGATCCCTCTCTCTTCACCTTCCATCACAAAAATTTCCATGCCTTCGTCCTTGTCTACGTTGATGACATTCTCCTCATAACCTCCCACAACTAGTTATCCACAAATTTCCTCTCCTCCTTCACCAAATACTTTCCAATCAAAGACTTGGGTAGGCTCCATTATTTTTTGGGTGTGCAGGTACATCATACACCGTCAGGACTCATGCTAAATCAACAAAAGTACATCACTGATCTGCTCAAACAAACGAACATGGCCCAAAGCAAGCCTGTGGCTACTCCCATGTCCCTCAATGCGAAAATGGATGACTTTACAACCACTTCCTTCTCTGATGCTGAGCATTATCGAAGTGTTGTTGGGGGCCTTCAGTACTTGGCTCTAACTCGCCCCGACATCTCCTTTGCGGTAAACCGGGTGTGTCAATTCATGCACCATCCCACAGTGAATCACTGGCAAGCGGTAAAACAGATTCTCCGTTATCTCAACTTCACTCGGGATTTGTCTCTGCAGTTTGATTGCTCCTCTTCCTACATTCTCTCTGTGTTTACTGATGCAGACTGGGCTGGCACCAAACATGATCGACGCTCCACTGGTGCATACTGCATCTATCTCGGTAACAATCTTGTTTCCTGGTCAAGCAAGAAACAACCAACAGTCAGTCGCTCTTCTACGGAGGCCGAATATAGAGCTCTTGCCACTGCCACCTGTGAAGTTATATGGCTTTAAGATCTCTTAGAGGAACTTGGTGTGCCACTTAAAACAGCCCCGGTCTTGTGGTGCGACAACCTTGGTGCCACCTATCTTTCCGCAAACCCCGTTGAAGCGATATCAAGAGGACGAGCTAGCTACGACAACACCATTAAATCCTAGGCCTTGGCGTCCCCCATGGAGAAGATTCGTTAGAGAAATTCAGCAGCAGCAGTCACGGATGAGCCAAGCAAAAGAAGCCAGCAGAACAATTTCCGCGACCGCAGAAGAAGTAGCCGCGACCGCGGAAGAAGTGTCCGCGCCCGCGGATCCTGGAGGAGACGAGGAGTCCGCCTCGATCGTATCTGTTTCCGAGATTTCCTTTATTTGAGATATTTTATTTTAATTTATAGTTTATTTTAATTCCGAATTTGGGCTGCTCTTTAGGGTTATGTTAGTAGCAGCCTTCTTTATAAGTGGAACTTTTTCCATTGTTTGTTTTAGACGTTGAATTTGAGTTTAAGCATTGAAGTTGAGTTATCTCCTCCCTTAAACCTTCTTCGTCAAACCCCACTGATTGGATCCGGAGTTGTTCTCGATAGCGAACTGTCATCAAGCCTACCTATTGAATTCGATCATCCCTTGAGTGGACTCTCAAGACATCGAGTTCTTATTGAATTGAAAGATTCAATACTTATCAAACCCTAGAAGAGTTCTAGAAGCGTCATCGACTTCCCTTTCTGCCACGATCCTTCCCGAGGGCATACGAGTCATCCCGGATTCGTATCAATTGGTATCAGAGCTCAGCGGTTTAAAGGTGTAGTTATTCTTAAACTCTTCATATCCATTCCTTTCCATACTATCTCCACCAAATTCCGCACACACAAACCATAAACCCTAAAATCCCGTCTACTTCTACCCAGATTTCGGCCCCAAAAATTTGTCCATTTGCCACAAAAAACTCCCAAATCATCTAGATATTTTCAAGACGAGTCCGTAAATATAAGATTTGTCAAAATCGGAGTTCGTTTGCCCATCCAAAACCCTCAAATACAAACCCGCCGCCGCCAACCCTAATCGTCCGCGACCGCGGAAAAGTTGCTGACAGAACCTTAATTTTAGGTTCCGCGCCCGCGGAAAAGTCCCTGACAGAACCTTAATTTTAGGTTTATGCCCATCCCACCCTAGTTTTCTCTATGTCATATCGTCGGACCACAAGACGGTTCCATGATTACTGGTCAGATGAAGATGATGAAGAGTGGGACGACTATGAACGATTCGGTGGTGTGAGCCCTTACGCCAACATGCCTCCCGGTTGGCTCCCACCTCCGTATCCTTCTCAGCCACAATGCTACAAGCCATCCCCACAACGCTACAGCGCCCCTCGGCAACTTCAACCTCCAGCACAACCTCCCAAGTCACGTACAAAGGAGCACCGTCCATCAGATGAAGAGGCTGAAAGTGCTTGGTTACAGGCAACAATCGTCAGGACACGACAAGAAGAACAAGCACTCAAGGAGAGGATCGCTATGCTTGAACATTTCATAGAAACAAACATGGCAAGGTCAGTTTTGGTTCCCAGTTCCAGCAAAATTGCATCTTCTCCTGTTGATGTTGTTGAGGAAGATGAATCAGATAATTCCAACCCAGCAACCCAAATGACCAATCAGGTATCGGTTCTCAACTTGGAATCAATCATTGAAGTGTCAGTAATTGAGGAGTCAGTCACAGATCAGATTCCTTCCCAAGTTGTGGGTTCCGTTGAAGACAATGAGGAGGAAGAGTCTTCACATAGCGGCAATTGTGAGCAGGAAATTCCATTGATGGTGCATACAATCTTCACACCAAAGATTTCTTGGACGCCTTCTGGTGTTCAAACACTTACATATATGACACCATTCACCGCAACACCTTTGGTGTCAGTCCCCATTAATTGTGTTTTTGGAGTGCTCCCAACAGATGAGTTTGTTCTTAAGAAGGGGAGACACTCTAACATGGCTGATCTCTTTCTCCCCCTGCACCAACAAGATCGAAGCGAGGACGCTTCGAGGCTAAGAAGGGGAGAATGAAAAGATATCAAGAGGACGAGCTAGTTACGACATCACCATTGAATCCTAGGCCTTGGCGTCCCCCATGGAGAAGATTCGTTAGAGAAATTTAGCAGCAGCAGTCACGGATGAGCCAAGCAAAAGAAGCCAGCAGAACAATTTCTGCGACCGCGGAAGAAGTAGCCGCGACCGCGGAAGAAGTGTCCGCGCCCGCGGATCCTGGAGGACACGAGGAGTCCGCCTCGATCGGATTTGTTTCCGAGATTTCCTTTATTTGAGATATTTTATTTTAATTTATAGTTTATTTTAATTCCGAATTTGGGCTGCTCTTTAGGGTTATGTTAGTAGCAGCCTTCTTTATAAGTGGAACTTTTTCCATTGTTTGTTTTAGACGTTGAATTTGAGTTTAAGCATTGAAGTTGAGTTATCTCCTCCCTTAAACCTTCTTCGTCAAACCCCATTGATTGGATCCGGAGTTGTTCTCGATAGCGAACTGTCATCAAGCCTACCTATTGAATTCGATCATCCCTTGAGTGGACTCTCAAGACACCGAGTTCTTATTGAATCGAAAGATTCAATACTTATCAAACCCTAGAAGAGTTCTATAAGCTCCATCGACTTCCCTTTCTTCCACGATCCTTCCCGAGGGCATACGAGTCATCCCAGATTCGTATCACCCGTCCTTCATCACCGCATCAAACACATCGAGCTTGACTACCATTTTGTCCGGGAGCGGGTCCACAACAAATCTCTTCAAGTTGGTTTTGTGCCTACAAAAGACCAACATGCTGATGTTCTCACCAAGCCTCTCCCTCGGCCCCGCTTTGACTGGCTTCGATCCAAGCTTCGGCTCTGCCCACTCGTCTCGAGGGGGGTAATAGTGAATAATATACATAGGTGTCACTTCTTGTAAATATCTATAACCGTTACATTTGGAAGGTTCTAGTATAGGACACCTGTTCATAGCACATTGTAATTCACAGCCTATATATAGGCCCTTACTATTTAACGCCCACCCTTTTTTCTATTTACCGCCCAGGCGCTGTGCGTCACGCATGGAATAAATCCGTGCGTGACGCATGGTTTTAATCCACACGCCACGCACAGAACAAAACCATGCGTGACACATGGACACCAACCATGCGTCACGCATGGATTTTTTACCTATAAAAGCCCAAAAACATCAAACCCTACCATTTTGTCACCATCTCCAACTTATCTCACGGCGGCTGCAGTCCACAACGCACCATTTTACCTAAAAACCATCATTCTCATCATCTTTTTTGCATATAAGGTATGTAAACATTAAGATTTCATTGTTATGGTATGGTATTGACGTATATATGAGGTTTTCATGTTGTTTTGATGATATTTACTTCAAAATCCAATGTGTATGTTAATTAGTTGATTAGAAATGATTAAACTTGTAATATATGAATGGATTGTGTACTTTGTTGATAAGTTATTGACCAATTTCATATTTTCATGTGTATATAGTTTATTAGGGTTTTGATATTGAATTAGGGTTATGAATTAGGTTGTTGAAATTTGGTATGGTTTTAATGAAATTATTGAAAAACTGTTAGAATTTTGGGAAAACTGTTGAGATTAGGGTTTGAAACATGGAAAAACTGTTGACGAGCAATTTCTGGAATGTGCAATTCCATACGTCACGCATGGATTGAAGCCATGCGTCACGCATGGATTTCTGATACCCGGCAGACACGCTAGCTTGGAAGCACAGCACGTATTACATTTATCTCATGTAACTTGAGATCTTGATTTTTCTTTAAGTTTGATTTAAGGTAAACATTATGCAAATAGCTGATTTCAATATTTAATTTTATTTGTAGGTTTTTGACAGGGTCTATGATCACTTGTCACCATATGCAACCTTGCCTGATCCCTATGATGTTTCTACAATGCATGGAGCCATAACCGAGGTCCTTCAAGATATTGAGCCGTGGACAACTATGTATCAACAACATCGGTGGTGATCTTGTTGGATTGGGTTCGATTTTTTTTTATGAACTGTTTGTTTTCAGATTTTCAGGATTGTCCGTTTTTCGTAAGGATTGTTTGTTATGACGTTGTTGAACTTTTCATTTCTGGTTAGCGTTGTTGAATTTGTTGGATTATTTGTTTAGGGTGCACAAGACATAAATCTGCATTCTGTTGGTCAAATGCAAAACCATGTGTCACGCACGGATGCGTTCCATGCGTCACGCACGGGTCGCTTCCATGCGTGACGCATGGAATTGTAAACCTAGTTTCAAATCGCCTATAAAGTCACTCCCTCAGCATACCATTTCCACTCATTAATCTCTCCTTTTCACTCCATCAGCCTGTAAGTTGATTTTTGAAGTTCTTCATTGAAGCTCCATATTCCACATCTTATTCCTTACTTTCTCACTTGTTTTCTTACATTGTATTACAGATTGGAAACCAATATGGCATCATCCTCATCACCATCTTCAATACCACGAGAAGGCAGCACCATTCAGTGTCCAAATAAGAGGTGTAGGAAGTCTATCACGGTTTTCAGCGCTAATGACAAGATGAGACCAGACCAGTATGGCCGGAGGTTTATTACATGCGAATGTAATAATCCTATCAGGTGGGTGTTTCTTGATCCTGAATATGACCCTCATCATCTCCGTGTCATGACAAAATTGTTGGAGGAAAACCGGACTATGGCAGCGAAACTGGAAATCTTTAACGAAGAGAAAGAATGAGTCTTTTTTATGCTGTAATGAATCTGTTTTATTTTATAATGTATCGGTTTTTTGTTGTAACGTATCTGTTTTATGTTGTAATATATCTGTTTTATGTTGCAAATCCATCTGATGTCTCCTTTTGATAAGACTACTCATATGTCTCCTTTTGACAAGACAACTCATATGTCTCCTTTTGACAAGAAAAATCATATGTCTCCTTTTGACAAGACAACTCATATGTCTCCTTTTGACAAAACAATTCGGAAGTGTTGCTTTTGACAAGTAAAGCTGAAATGGAATTTCTGCATACTGTAAGAAAAATGCAATTCCATGCGTCACGTGTGGAACAAATCCGTGCATGACGCACGGATTTGTTCCACACGTGACGCATGGAATTGCATTTTTCCTACAGAATGCAGAAATTCCATTTCAGATGCAAAGCACCTGTTTCACATGAAATGTAACCCAGAAATACCACATAAAGACTGAAATGTGCATCAAAAGATACAACCTTACAACATTAGAAGGTCATTCGAAACTCGAAATAAAATACACATTACAACATTGTCAGGACTGACAAGAACTCTTGAACTAGTAATCGTTTTCATCATCGTCTGGAATTGTGATGCTTTGTTTGGATGATTGATGTCCTCCTCTTTTCGGGGGTGTGTAAGCCCCACATCTTTGCCACACTTCGTCATACAAGTCCGCAACAGATTCTTCACAATTACGCTCCCAAAGATTATAAACAGGTGGTAGTGGACATCCATCCTTCAGGCGAATCTGAGATAGATTTTATGGAATTGCATAATTAAATTTACATGTAATGCACTAGGTAAATAGCAATTGAAAAAAACATACCGGGATGAAATGTTCTTGTTGTGTAAGTAGTAATAGGCAAACAACTTGCATCTTGGCTCCAGGTTGACCATACCAAGTCGGAAGTCTAAGAGGTAGGAATGTCTGTTTAATTTGCTCGCCTAGACACACAAAGACACAATTACATGCCGAAGCCACCAAACATGCCATTTCTGGTACGGTAAGCCACTTATCCCTTGGAGCTGGGTAGTAATCGCTTTCCCATGTAAGTTGATGTATAGCGGACTCCAATGTTGGATTTACTTCTCCACCAATCCACGTGCCTTTAAGTAAATGCCAAATCTCTTTAGCCTTTCTTATCATCTCTTCTCGTATGAACTTCCAATGCTCTTGGGTCCCACCTGTTACATGACTCTCAAAAACAGATTGAGTGACGGAATATTTTGGATAAAGTGTACATTAGAGTGAAGATAATATCGGTCACCTGTTTCCATAGAAATAGATCTAAACCCGCAGTTTCCATCGGCTCTGATGTCAAACCAACCCTCCACATATGGTCGCATGCACATTGGTATCTTTCTAATGTACTTAGAAGGCGCATACATTTTTTGTGGAGCGGGAGGTGCACCAAAGGGTTTAGGAACCCTTTGCTTCTTGGGAGGTGTTTCTTCCAAAGCTCTAGACCTCATCTCTTGGTCGGTGTATTCCCATGCTGACTTCTTTCTTTGTGTAGATCTAGGCACTTTGTTAGGAGCTCCTTGGGGACGACCACCGGTGTGTTTCGAAATAGGCGGCTCTTTGAGAGGTGTATCCACTTTAGCTATCTTTCTGACAGATTCAATACACTTCTCTTGATCATGTGGTGACAAGGTGTTCCATGTTTCTTCATAAAATTCATCAAATAAACGTCTTGCCACGTTTTTCTTAGTTTCAAGATGACACTGTGTATCCACTTCTTCCAAAGACAACGTACTCCAAAAAGGATGCAAAGACACGGGCTGAATTGACATTTGTTTCTTCACACAAGTCGCAAGGTCATGGACACACAGCATCCCGTCTCTGACCTTGGTTGCACAATCGCAATATTGTGGATTGTACATGCCTTGTACACCTTTGTCGTATTCTTTAATCAAGAGCTCCATTGCCTTGTACGAAACTTTGCACTTCAAATGTACAAACAAAGATGTTTGGTGAACAAGTCTATACGTCTTTGTTAGGCTCTCGTTAAATGAACCCAATATCTCTTTCAGCTGGTTTCGTGCCATGTCACTGTATTGCTCAAACACTGTGTCGAGCCTACCTTGTTCACCACTCAAATATGACTTCAAACAGGAATGCGCTCCTTCCACTCTGCATTTTTATTAAGGTGTTCAAACAGGAATGTGCTTCTGCAGTTTCTGTAAAGTGCACATCCATGCGTGACGCATGGAACAAATCCGTGCGTGACGCAGGGAACAAATCAGTGCATCACGCACGGATGTAATCCACGCGTGATGTATAAATGTGCAGTTTACAGAAACTGTTTAAATTCACAGAAAACTGAATATAGTTGTGTAAGTGCAATTATAGATAAATTACCTGTTTGTCGTGTTGCTTCCAAGAGTAAACACGTCATCCGTCCATGCCGACACACATCTTTCTTTGAAAGGACCAAGCCAACTGTCTCTAACATATTGCAGTACGGGAATATGCGCGTTCCAATCTCTCTCTATAGTATCCAACTTTTTTTCATATCCTTCTACGGTGGTTTCCTCGAACAAGTTGTAGTAGTCGTTGGATAAGTTTTTTCCCTTTAGTTTCGATCTCATTTCGAGGGAAGCTTTGGCCTCTATGTTTTTCCTTATATGTCGTCTACATAGAAGAAACTTTGCATTTGGAAAAAGAAGATCCGTTGCACTCATTAAAGCTTGTTCACGGTCGGTGACAATGCAAGTCGGCGTTGCTCCAATTCTTCTATACATCTCTTGAAGTTGTTGCATTGCCCACAAATAATGCTCTTTAGTCTCGCCCTCAAGAAATGCCCCACAAACTACAAAGTTCCTCCATGTAGACGTGATTCCAACAATCTCGAAAAATGGCATTTTGTACCTGTAAAGAAATAATTTGAAATAATATTATTGCAATGTTATGGAAAATCATATGTAATGGTCAATAATCACACAAAACTTACTTGATTGTGGCATATGTGGAGTCCATTATAAGTACATAGGGAAATGATTTCAAGAGCTTCATTGATTCAGGGGACGCAAAGAACATATCACTAATCATAGATGCATCATCTTTGCTTGTCCCATACTCCATGAAATAGTCGCTCTGTTTGCATTTGTAGAAAAACTCTTGGATAACAGTTCTTCCTTCCCTGTTTTCGATCCTCGTCTTGGCCATCAAATTGTAAACTTGTTTTTTTTTGTAAGGTTCTTAGGAGACTTGTTGAGCATAGTGTAAATCTCATTTGGTTTACAATGAGCCCTAGTCATTTCAACTACTGTACACACTTCATCAGGCGTCAATCTGCCTGCAAACGCATTCCCAAACAAGCTACTACCAATAGGATGGTTGTGGGTACCTAACATTACAGTAAGTTTCCAAGCCCCTCTATGCTCCTCTCGAAGCTTTAATTCGAACCAACATCTACATTTTTTCGTCTTGATGTTTTTCCTCACTCCCTTAGCTTTTGAGTAATTCACTCGTCCTCTATCACAGATGATAACACCTAATTTATACATATTTTAGGTGTCTAGTTGCATATTAGATTAGGTCATTCTCATACATATTTGATATATTTTATAGTTAGTTTTGCATTATTTTGTATTCGGAGTCTACACTCGTTTTTATATGTATTTCAGGACTATTTTATATCCATTCGAAGCTGATTTGAAGAGTTATGAAAAAATGGACTTGTGAGAAACTAATGATCAGATTTTAATCCAATTGGACAAATGAAGTAGAAGCCCAATAAGAATATGAAGACGGATGTGCTATGGAGCTGAAATTCGGTGGCCCAAACTTTCTAGTTGTAGAAGTGGACGTGGACTTTTGGTTAAAAATTTGGATGAGATGGCATTAATTGGAGAGGAGGTTACGTAGACTTGAGGGAGGTAGACTGGGGAGGTTTTATTTGGTGCTGGAGACTCTTGGTTTTGGGGGGGTGTGAAGTTTTAGTTTTGTTTTGAGATTACTGTAGACGGATTTTCATGTGGAATTTCCTTACCTTCGTTTGATTTGAAGACGGTGTTTATTGTTCTAGTATTTGTCAACTCGGATTATTTTCATCATTGAGGCTAAGTTTTCTTATCTCTTGTGTTTATTGAGTAATTCGTATATGTTGATTGCTAGTTAAATCTTTCGAATATGTCTTCAATCATGCTTGGCTAAATTCCTAACTCTAAGGTTATGGTGATCCAAACAATGCGTATGTAATTGAAATTATATGTTTGCCTGAATTGAAATATTATTTGATTCGTTCCTAGATGCTTTATGCCCATAGTAGTTTATGCGAATTGGATCTTATTAGGGTTTGAGACTGAAAGGTGGAAACACTAATAGGTAATCAGGTAGAGTTTGAAACTGAAAGGTGATAACTTTTATCGGAATCCTAGGAATTGAACCTGAGTGTTATTTGTGCGAAAGTGACTTAATTACTCTTGAGGATATCAAGTCATCATAGATGTTCTTGGTTTAGACTGATTTAGCGGAGCGCGACAGCGAATGTTATTTCAGTTTATTCCTAGACTCTAAGAGCGTTAATGGGTTTGAGTGAGATTAGCTCTGCGCGACAGCGATTGTTAATTAGTTCAAACACGTTCACTATCGTCTGAAAGGAGTTAGTAGATTACCTTAGATGACTTACCTTCAATTAATTGGACTAGATTCAGGCAGAGTGTGATTATATTTACTGAAGCATTGTTGCGGTGATCCTTAACCTTAGACACATTTATCCCATATACTTTTATCTGTTTTATTTATTTCTTGTTAGCTTAGTAGTTTATCCAATCCATATCTATTCGACCTAATTCACTGATAGCGTTTCAATTAATATTACATTGGTCTCTGTGGGATCGACACTTGACTACTACAACTGACCCCGTACACTTGCGGGTACGTTTTAGCCACATCAACAGATAAGCTGAAGTTTTCCAGATTTTGTTTCGGTAGGTGCTCTACTCCTTCCATTGACTATGCAAAAGTTGTTGGCTTGTGCAATGTTAACGGCCCAACTCACTCCCTGTTGTCTAGAGGCGAATACCAAGTCATTTGCAAACAACTCTGAGTAATCAACAGAGACATATTGTCCTTCTTGAACTTCAATATCAAATTGTGGTGCAGTACGCAAAGGACGAAACACATTTAAGCTACTTGTGTCTGAAAGTGGCCTCATCAAATGCGAAGGCCATTGCGACAAACCGTAACCGGTTCCAAAAGATCCAGTGTTGATATCACCAAACTGTGATTGCGGTTGCTCCCATGTTGTAAAATCAATGCCCAAATCAAACGAAGGTATGTAGTCGAGGTATGACGGAGGTGGGCAGTCATTAAGAGTAATCTTGTCTAATCCAGTAAAAACAGAAAAGTTCATCTATGCACAAACACACAGATAACAAACCAGTTAAGCTTCTGTATGGAACATCCACACGTCACGTGTGGATCCATTCCATGCGTGACGCACGGTCTTGAACCATGCGTGACGTGTGGAATTGCCATAAGTCATACATTTCAAACCCCTTAACCAACAATGCATACATTATAATACATTTCAAACATCAGAATCACTAAAGTCAATAAAATCCATAAAACCTAACCAAGTCAAACCCCTAAAACAAGTCAAAACCTTAAAAAGTAATATTATAATACATTTCAAATATCATAAATCAACATAAATTCACAAATCAACATGTTTAGTCATACAACTAATACCTTGAACATGTAAAATCCATTAAACCTAACTAATACAAACCCCTAAAACAAGTCAAAACCTTAAAAAGTAATATTATAATACATTTCAAATATCATAAATCAACATAAATTCACAAATCAACATGTTTAGTCATACAACTAATACCTTGAACATGTAAAATCCATTAAACCTAACTAATACAAACCCTAAAACAAGTCAACACCTTAAAAAATATTATTATGAACAAGAAATGTTACCTTATTAAGGTTGTAACTTGAAAATGGAGCTTCTCCACCTCTTTCATTGGTGCATTCCTCTTCATTCTCCATATAGAAAGAAAGGAAGATAGTTAAAAATGGTGTTTTGCTCTAAAAAATGTTCAACAATGGTATTAAAAGGGTTTTGACATTTGAAATATGGAAAGAAAGGAAGATAATAGGGATTAATGTAGGTGTTACGGAAATAGTAAAAATATTAATGGAGTTATTACAGTAGGTGAGACTGACGTACCTGCTGGCATGAGTTCTGAAAATAAAATCTATGTGTCACGCATGGATATAATCCACACGTGACGCACGGTTCTCTTCCATGCGTGACGCACAAAATGACACATGATCCCTTTGATTCTTAGTAACACTGATGTGTGCATGATTTCCAATCAAAATAAAATTACATATTGTCAAAGGTTGGACATTTAGGCCACGTAAGAAGTCCAAACAAAGGATATGCTACTTTACAAGTTAATAGGTGTTATTGGGAGTTACCCACATGGTTAAATATACCTAATAGGCATTGAAAACAAGTTTCATTACATTTGGACATCGTTTGAGTGTCGTTTCGCCAAAAACCGCCTTAAGTCCATTTAAGGCGTTTTTAGTGGTTTTAGCGTTTACGTGCCTCATTTCGTGTGAGCGAGACCTTCTTTCTACTGAATATCCCTAATAAGAGTAAGTTGTATAGTATTTTCAACAATAATCACCGTCAATGTTGTAGAATATACATATTGCGACAAGTTAGAGAGTTACGACTAGTATGTTTTTTACAAAGGAGGCGGTACTTTAAAAGTTAAAAGTTGTGATTGGGAGTTACCCACATGGTTAAATATCCATAATAGCCACTGAAAACAAGTTTCATTACATTCAGACATCGTTCGTGTGTCGTTTCGCCAAAAACCGCCTTAAGTCCATTTAAGCCGTTTTTAGTGGTTTTAGCGTTTTGGCATAGTTTTGAATCCCGTTTTGTATGTGTGAGACATTATTGGGACTTTATATGCCTTATAACACATTATTGTATAAATTTTTCAAACATACGTGAACATCAATGTTGCGACCATATATATTACAACAAGTTAAGCTTGTGGTGAGTAGTTTGATGTTTTACAAAGAGGGCGTTACTCTAAAAGCAAAAGGTTTTGATGTAAAGTTATGGACATAGTTAAATATATCTAATAGGCATTGTAAACAAGTTTCATTCCATTCCGATGATGTTTCGACGACGTTATGGCGAATTATGGTTTTAAAGCCTTTAAAAACAACACGGAATATGAATTATTTTGTGTGACATAAGTACAAATACATTGAATACATTGACATGGACCCATAAGCAACAAAAAAATACATTGAAATCCATGCGTCACGTATGGTGTAAAACCATACGTGGTGTGTTGATGCATTCCACACGTGACGCATGGTTTTATGTTGCAAAATCTTATTGTTAAATTTAGAATGCTTATATTGTTGTTATGTTGACGAATGTTCAACCTTATTATATTTCAAATTGTATATGGTGCGCCATACAAATTGCGACCTCGTTCGGTTTTCAAACTATGTTTCACTTACAAAGGTATAAATTTGAATTTCAAGTTACACACAAGATCAAATAGACATTATAACGATTGAAACAAAGTTTCATTCCATTTCGATAAAGTTTCGATGACGTTTTTGTCGAATTGGGCTTTATCGCCTTAAAAAAGACACTAAAAAAGTGTTTTTTTGCACACTTAACTAGAAATACATTGAATAACCCTAGATTCATATATGCAAATCCATGCATGACGTACGGATAAAATCCATGCGTCATGCATGGATGATATCCGTGCGTTTTCTGGAATGTGCAATCCGTGCGTCACGCACGGATTAAATCCATATGTGACGCACGGATGACCTGGGCGGCGAATAGCAAAAAGGGTGGGCGTTAAATAGAAAGCATGTATATATATGGCTTGTTGATGGTTATGAATAGTAAGTGGGATTTTACCAATTGCTCTCTGCTCTCTGATTTCATTGTACATATGACTTAAGTTCCAAGTAAGACGGTAAAATTGAAAAAAGAATTTTACTTTTTACTTTTTAGAACTCTTACGAGCTTATTTACGACATTAGCTAAAACCATAAAGCTATTGCTAAATGTAGATGTAACTTGATATATTGGTTTCTTGCTTTTCTTGATCGAAATAGTGAGTACTCCTAAAATATACATGATGTGACCATATTTTTAATTACTAAATGTCTAATTAAGACTGACATTAATCTGGATTTATAAAGGTATATGAGATTAATATGAAGAGAAGAAAAAATGTAAATGTCTATATGGGATGTTAATAGTAGGAATTTTGACATTAACTTACTTATTTTGTGTTTTATCCAGGCACTGGGTTGACTGGAATCTTTATAAACATTTATGTAAAGAATTTTGCTGGATGCAAGTACATGCTGTCGTTTTTGATAATACAGATATCATATTTTCCATGATTGGTAGTATAAGTTACGGTGAGATTATTCTGCCCCTTCACATTTTTTTTACATCTTTCAATTTCCACATTCTGTAGATTTTTTGTAGTGTGATTAGATTGTCTATGGATCATATCCTTGGTGAATTTTTCATGTAGAGTTTCGTGATTCTTTGTCGCCTGTTTTGGTGAGAATGAAAATTATATTAAACCAATAGACATTGTGTCTTTTTAACCAGTAATAGCAATTTGGAGTATCCAATTGAATGGAAGAAGGCATGTGCTTATACCCATTAAAACTTTGTTGTGCAGGCAAGTAGTGATTTTGATGCTAAACCTGGAAAGACTACATTTATAAAGCATCTGCTACAATGTGAATATCAAGCTCATGTAATATTTGTTTCTTTGTTTTTAATTGGCAGTATAGTCATGGGAATAGATAAAAGCATCTCATATTGGTCCAGAACCTGCAAGTGGCCATTTTGTTTCTCTAATGGTATGCTAAGCATTACTTCCTAATAAACCTTAATGATTTCCCTAACTAATATTCTAAAAGTGATACCGGATTAAGCTTAATGCTTCAGGTCGTTCCCTAGACTATAAGTAATTATGCTCTTATTTCCACTTATGCCATCCAACATATATGAAGTTTCTCCTGTGATTTTGAGTAACCCATTGTTTTGTAGTCTCCACAATCTATCTTATAAGGATTGATCCGTATAAAAGTACTAAACCCCAGTTCAAAAAAAAAATATCTTAAGAAGTTATAACTGGATAATTCTAAATCTCATATAGACTTTGTACAATGTATGGATTCCAATTTTTTGCTGTTCTTACTCTTTAAGAAGAATTATGTATTTTTTGATAATATCCCAGACAAGTCACTATGAATGGATTGTTGCTCAGCTAAATGTTAAATGTAGGATAATGTGACCATTTTTTGTTGTGTTTCTTGGAACCATTACTTTATTTTTAGCATTGTTCTCAATTAAGGTTTATAAAATAAGTTCTTGGTATGTCTTTTCTGTATCCAAAAGCAGGTTGTATTTTTGTTGGAATAAAGAGGAGTTTGGAGAGGAAACGTAAGCACTAAATTTGTTTTATATCATTTCTGGATTTTATTCCGATAATTCGGTATGAAATTTCACTTTTTTGTTTGTGAATTTCGTATCAGATATGCTTCGATTGTAATGTGAGGAACCCCAAACATGTATATGCACCTACAATTGATCCATAGCAGCAAACAGCAACAACCAGTTCATTCCAGATGGGTCAATAGATGAACTATAGTTCTTCAGTATTTTCACAAATGATTAATAATAGAAGATACTTTCATTACCTGGAGACTTCCAAGCTAAGTTCATTGCTCAACTTTAGTGATTGAATGCATCTCGACAAATAATGGCTTGCGATTAGGTTGCGCTCCCACCGTCAATGGCTCTTCCCGACCCTTTGTCGGTTTCCAGCTCCCAGGTATTCCTCTTTTTCAGATTCCATATTCCAACTGCTAGGTATCGTGTTTTTTTATTGTTTTTGTTTTGTTTGATTTATAGATATTTACTAGAAGAATGACAATCGAATGGTATGCACATCTAATATTTGTAATGCCACAGAGATATCAATTCCAGAAATCGGTGAGCCATTTCATTTTGTTTGTCGCCCTTTTAATTTCGTTGTTAATTGCGGTTGAGGGTTTTCAATTAATTTTGCGCGGTTTGAATTTGCATTTTGAATAGTTAGGGTTGGGTTGACTTCGAATTTTACCAAATTTTGCTAATTGTGTTTGTGGTTTTATGGAGGCCTTTTCTGAGGTTTCTTTGTGAGAAAACAGGTGCAGAGAAGGAACAGAGAAGAGAAGGAGAGAAAGTTTGTTATGTGTATTGATTCTGTTACTAAGCATCTGTTACAGATAGTGTATTTATAGTGCTTACATCCCCCCGCAAGTTGGAGGATGATTCAAAGGGAATCAAACCCAACTTGGGTATTGCACTAGTATGTACAGATGAAGGCAAAGCCTTAGTAAAAACATCAGCTACTTGCAAAGTAGTGGGAACATGAGATAAAGAGATTAGACCTTCTAACAATTTTGTCCTAACAAAATGACAGTCTATCTCTATGTGTTTAGTACGTTCGTGGAACACAGGGTTCTTGGCAATGTAGATGGCAGATTGTGAGTCACACTTCACTGGAATAGGCTGGACTTCAGAAACTCCTAGCTCATGTAACAGCCTGCTAAGCCAAGCTAGTTCAGCTGTGACCCTTCTTAGTGATCTGTATTCAGCTTCTGCAGAAGAGAGTGATACTGTGACTTGTTTCTTGGACTTCCAAGATAAAGGAGCTCCACCAAAGCTGATATAGAAGCCACTAATAGAACGTCTGGTTGTGGGACAAGCTGCCCAGTCTGAGTCACAATAAGCCACCATATCAAAAGTAGGAGAAGAAGGAAGAAGAAGGAAGAAGAAGGAAGAAGAAGGCCAAGATTAGCAGTGTCTTTGAGGTACTGAAGTGTGTGCATAGCAGCTCCCCAATGTATAGATGAAGGTTTCTGCATAAATTGACAAAGATGTTGCACAGAGAAAGCCAAATCTGGTCGAGTGTTAACTAGAAAATTTAGTTTTCCAACTAACTTTCTGTAGGAAGTAGGATCAACTAGAGGGATGCCTTTGTCATCACTTCTGAGTTTGATAGAGCAATCAAGTGGACTGTATACATGCTTATATAGATCAGGACAAAAATCATGTAACAATTCTTGTATGAACTTCCTTTGAGAAATAACCAAGCCTTTTTCTGTTGGAAGAAATTCCATGCCAAGAAAGTAGTTGAGAGATCCCAAGTCCTTGATATTGAAAGTTTTATGCAGGAACTCTTTGACAGAAGCAATATCTGAACTCTTGTTTCCAACAATCAAAATGTCATCAACATATATCACAAGATACATGACAGAATCTGAAGAATTCTTGTGAAATAAGCTGTAATCATTCAAAGATTGAGTGAATCCCTGAGAGAGCAAAGCATCTGAAAGTTTGCTATACCACTGTCTTGAGGCTTGCTTTAAACCATATAAGGACTTATTAAGCTTGCAAACCTTATTAGGATGAAGATGAGCCATCCCTAAAGGAATTTTCATGTAGACTTCAGTATCAATATCTCCATGAAGAAAGGCATTGTTAATGTCTAACTGTGACATTAACCAACCCTTTTTAACTGCCACTGTGACTAGTGCTCTTATGGTTGTCATCTTAACAACTGGAGAAAAGGTCTCATGAAAATCAATACCAGCCCTCTGAGTGCACCCTTTAATCACCAGCCTTGCCTTGTGTCTTTCTAAAGTTCCATCAGCCTTGAACTTTAATTTGTATATCCATTTGGAGCTAATATGCCGTTTTCCTTTGGGAAGATCCACAATATCCCAAGTGTGATTAGATTCCAAGGCAGCTATCTCAGTATCCATAGCTTTGATCCAATCACTAGATTGCACAACTTCTTCATAAAGTAAAGGTTCAGAAGCATGATGAAGGTTGGATATAAGATTTTGAGAGGAGGTGGATAATGTTGTGAAGGAAAAGGAATTTGTAGGATATAGGTTGAAGTCAGAAGTGTCGACAAAGTTGCAAAAATAATCTTGCAAGTAAGAAGGTGGATTGGTGGATCTAGTACTCCTTCTTATTTCAGGGACAGGGGTATGTATAATAGGAAGAGGAGAAGGAATGGTAGGTGAGGAAGCTGGTGATGGAATTTGTGGAGGTGAGGGTGTGGGAATATGATCTGTAAAATCATGATCATGGATAGGAATGTGATGGGGAATAGTAGAGGTCTCAGTATAAGGGTGGGTAAAACGGTAGGAGTTTTCATGAAAAGAAACATCTCTAGAGATGAAAATCTTTTGTGTATTGAGGTCAAGTAGCTTGTATCCTTTGACTCCAAAAGGGTATCCAAGAAAGACACAAGCAGAAGCTCTAGGCATCAACTTATCTCTGCCAGGCTTAGGAGTACTTGCATAGGCCAAACAACCAAAATTTCTTAGATGAAGTAATGAAGGAGATGTGCCATGTAGTTTTTCAGAAGAAGACATGCCTTTCAAGACTTTAGAAGGATACCTGTTAATAAGGTAAGTGGAAGTAACCAAACAGTGACCCCAGTATTTGAGAGGTACCTTAGACTGGAATAAAAGAGCACGAGTGGTCTCCAAAAGATGTTTATGCTTCCTTTCAGCTACTCCATTTTGCTGAGGAGTATGAATACAAGTGAGCTGGTGTATGATTCCTTTGGAAGAAAAGAACTTAGTTCCTGCTTGACTGAGCCCCAATTCTAGTGCATTATCTGATCTGACTATCTTTACTTTGTTGCCAAACTGTTGCTCCACCAATGCAATGAAGGATTGCAGCAAAGAAAAAGCAGTGCCCTTAGTCTGCATCAAATGAGTCCAGGTGACTCTAGTGTAGTCATCAACTATGGTTATGAAGTACTTATGACCATCATGTGTACTAGTATGAAAGGGCCCCCATGTATCAGCATGAATTAATTCAAAAGCATAAGAAGTAGTGATAGAACTTATAGGAAAAGGCTTTCTCTGTAATCTAGCCTTAGCACAAACTTCACAAGAATGTATATCACTAGTACTGTCACCATTCTTACAAAGTTCAGGGACAATATTTCTGAGTTTGCTAAGAGACAAATGTCCTAGACGAATGTGCCAAAGTAACAATTCTTTGGACATAACAGATTTAGAAACAACATTATTGGAAGCTAGCAATGAAGATGAATTAGCTGAGCATAGAACATATAGCCTGTTATGCAGACTACCAAGCAGCATTGGGTCCCTCAAAGCCAACCCCTGCAACCAACATTGATCAGAATCAAACACATCCTTGCATTGCATCTGTTTACAAAGTTTACTTACTGAGAGCAAACTGAATCTAAACTGAGGCACATAGAGCACATCATGTAAGACAATCTCATTTGTTATCTTGACTGAACCAGATAGCTTGACATCAAGAATAAGACCATTAGGCATAGAAATATGAATAGGCTGAGCTAAAGGGGATAGGTTATGAAAGAAAGCTAAGTTGAAAGACATGTGGTCACTAGCTCCAGTGTCTATGATCCATGTATCTTTGGCAAATAAAGTCTTGGCAAAATTAAGAAACGTATAAGAGTATGGTATACCAGCAAGGTGAGCATTGGATGAAGAGGAAGATCCAACATTGGTTTTCTGGAGTAGGCTAAGAAGCTGAGCATATTGATCATTGGTGAGGCTTTGCAAATTCATGGAAGAAGAGCTCTCAGATGAAGCACCAACAGCTTCAATATCAGCAACAGAATTGGCTTGAGAATTCTTTGAGGTCTGAGGAAATCCATGAATCCTGTAACATCTTTCAACAGTGTGTCCTGGACGTTTGCAATGAGTGCAAAAATAAGATCTACGACCACCACAACCATTGCCAGAATTCCCTCTAGATGGTCGATCAGATTGAGCATTGCTAGAATTACTAGAACTGTTAATTCTTGGAGGATTAGTTGAAGCAACAAGTGAAGAAGACTCTAATAAAATGCGAGAAGAAGATTGAACCTCCCTCTGTCGTTCTTCTTGCAAGAGAATCGAATAAGCTTGAGAGATAGATGGCATTGGATCCATCATGAGGATATTACCTCGTGCTATGCCAAAAGAGTCAGTAAGCCCCATCAAGAATTGAAGAAGACGTTGTTCATCTTGATGACGACGAATTGCTTAAGAGAGTCCACAAGAACACGCAGGGAAATTCTTCATGGAATCTTGCTCGTCCCATAAAGATTTGATTCGATTGAAATAACTCGCAATTCCATCAGATGATTGCGAGATGTTGGAAATTTGATTTTCGATTGCAAATTTTTGTGCGCTACTCACCTGGGAATATCGAGCATTGATATCCAACCAAATTTGACGAGCGTCTCCTGAGAGAAGAAACGTACCACTAATCTGAGGGATCATGGAATTGAGAAGCCATGCGATCAACATATTGTTTACTCTTTCCCATCGACGGTAAACAAGAGAAGATTGCTCTGGTCTGGTGATTTCGCCATCAACGAAACCAAGCTTGTTCTTGGCTGAAAGTGCAATCACCATGGATTGGCGCCAAGCATAGAAACCAGATTCATCGAAGAGCTTGTTGACAAGAATCAACCCGGGGCCATCAGATGAATGTAAGAAGAGAGGATCATTGAAATCTGATCTAGGAATTTGCCATGGATTCTGATTACGCAAATTCGGGAACTCAGTGTTGTTCTGGCGATTAGGAGTGAACGCCATGAAGAACAAAGAAGAATCAGAGATTCAGAAAAGCGGAAGAAGAGCATCGGAAGAATCAATCAAGGTCTGATACCATGTGAGAAAACAGGTGCAGAGAAGGAACATAGAAGAGAAGGAGAGAAAGTTAGTTATGTGTATTGATTCTATTACTAAGCATCTGTTACAGATAGTGTATTTATAATGCTTACATTCTTCAGTATATTTTCCTTCTCTAGCATAGTATGCTATGTGTACATTACTAGCCTGAATGCAATGGCAGCAGTGGACTCTTCTTATTCTTCAGAGATTTGTGTGGCCTTATGATGGTAGAAATGTATAGTTGGTTAGCTCATTCGCAAGGTTAGTTAAGATCCCTTTGTATTACTTTTGTTTGCTTTAGGACGGGATTGATTGGCAGTTAATCCAAGCAATTCTTCCATCATCAAATGTTGTTCTTTTTTAGTGAAATGTAGCCCTTTACTTGCACTAATTTTCGAAACCTTGCTATCGTTCAGATATTACTAGCCCGTGAAGGAGGTCAACAAATAATTGATTATGTAGATGTAACATGTGGTCTTAGCTTGTGTCGGAATCGGGGAAAAGATTGAAGACATGAGAGGAACGAGAGAAGAACGAAGAAAATTTGGGGAAACCCAGCTTAATCTTTTGGCTGTGATACAATCTGTTTTATACAGAGAAGAGTAGCTTGAGTGGCACGCACAAGCGTTGAGCCACTTCTCTAACAGACTGTCACGTGCTTTGCACGTGTTACATAACAGATCTTTTAACTCCCACACCCCCCCCCCCCCCCCCTCAAGCTGAAGGAGGTGAAACCAACTTCAGATTGCCCAACAAGGAAGAGTGGCGAGGACCAGGTAATGATTTTGTAAAAATGTCATCTACTTGATGGAGAGTTGGAAGGTAGGAGATGGAGATCAAACCTTCCTGTAGCTTGTGCCGGATAAAATGACAGTCTAGGTCCACATGTTTGGTCCGTTCATGGAACACGGGATTTTTGGCAATGTGGATAGCAACCTGACTATCACACTTAATGGGAATAGGGAGAAGGCCTGGGATATCAAATTCATGAAGGAGACGGGATAGCCAGGCTAATTCTGCAGTGAGCCGGCGCATTTATCGATACTCAGCCTCTGCGGAAGAAAGAGAGGCGATGGTTTGCTTCTTGGCTTTCCAGGATATGGGACAACCACCAAAAAGAATGAAGTAGCCACTAACTGATCGCCTTGTGTTAGGACAAGACACCCAATCAGCATCACAGTAACCAAGGAGATTCATGTCAGAGGAGTCATTGATGTAGATGCCCAAATCACCATGACTAGCCAAGTAATTCTGAGTATGTTGAGCGGCATTTAGATGCTCCACTGTGGGCTTCTGCAAAAATTGGCTCAAAAATTGGACTGTAAAGGCAATGTCTGGCCTGGTGTTTGTCAAAAAATTCAATTTGCCAACAATCTTCCTGTACAGACTGGGATCTGAAAGCAAAGTAGCTTGTGGAGAAAAAGATGTAGACGAAGGCAGTGGTGTGTGAGTTGTGGTTGATGTCCTAGGAAACTCATTAAGCAACTCCAAGAGGTTTTTCCTTTGACTGAGAATGTATCCTGCTCCACTGTGAAGGAACTCAATGCCAAGAAAGAAATGTAATCTGCCCAGGTCTTTAATTCGAAACTGAGCATCCAAGAAAGCCTTCAAATCATTCATGGTTGTTGGGTCATTGCCTGTCAATAGGATGTCATCTACATATATGGCCAAAAACACAATGGAAGAACCAAGTTTCCTTGAGAATAAGGAGTAATCATTGGGTGAATGCTTGTATCCTTGAGAAAACAAAGCTGCAGACAATTTGGCATACCACTGCCTTGAGGCTTGCTTCAGACCATACAAGGACTTGTTTAGTTTGCATACCAAAGCTGGATTTGAGACAGTGGGACCAAGAGGTGGCTTCATATAAACATCCTCATGTAAATCACCATGAAGGAATGCATTATTTACATCCAACTGAGCAATTGGCCATCCTTTCTTGACAGCAACAACAATAAGCACTCTAATTGTGGTCATTTTGACCACATGAGAAAAAGTCTCTGTGTAATCCATGCCCTCTTTCTGTGTAAATCCACGAAACACAAGCCTTGCTTTGTGTCTTTCAATGGTGCCATCTGCTCTCAGCTTGAGCTTATAAACCCATTTACATGTGATAGGTTTCTTTCCCTTTGGGAGTGGGACAAGATCCCAAGTCTGGTTTAAGCTGAGTGCTTCAAACTCCTTGTCCATTGCTTCTTGCCAGGCAGGGTACCTAGCTGCTTCTGTATAAGACACGGGTTCTCGAGCAACACATAAAGAAGATAGAAAATTTTGATCATGAGTTGATAAACCAGTGGCACAAATTGAGAATAGAGGAGTGGTGGTAGCACATAAAGATGTGATAGTATGTGAACAAGGTTCGGATAAACAAGGATCATTGCAGGAAATAGAAGTACCACATATGTAATCTTGGAGATGAGCTGGAGGATGATGTAATCTAGTAGACCTTCGAAGTGGAGGAATAGGTTGAGAAGGAGGAATGTCAGGTGGAGATATATGGGGTAGAGAATCATCATCAGAAAAAGTAGTGGTTGAAGAAGGAACACAATGTGTAGGTGGAACATATTCTGGATGAAAAGGATAAAGATTCTCATAAAAGATGATGTATCTGCTATAGAAAATGGAATGAGTGGATAAGTTCATGACTTTATATGCTTTCTTGCCATAAGGGAAACAAAGGAAAACACATGCCTGTGATCTAGGTTGTAGCTTGTCTCTTCCCTGAGTAGGAGTAGACACATAATAGAGGCAACCAAAGGTTTTTATGTGGAGAAGAGAAGGAGGTTTAGAGAATAGAGCTTCATATGGTGAGATGCCTTTAAGGACTTTAGATGGATATCTGTTTATCAGATATGTGGCCATTAGGACACATTCTCCCCAGAATTGAATGGGAAGATGTGACTGAAACAAAAGAGCCCTTGAGGTTTCAAGTAAATGTTTGTGTTTGCGCTCATCAACTCCATTCTGTTTTGGAGTGTGAGGGATAGTAGTTTGGTGTATGATACCTTTGGAAGCTAGAAAAGAGGAAGCCTCTGAACTGGACCCTAGTTCAAAAGTATTGTCAGTTCTGATGGCCTTAGGGAAAGATCCAAGTTGAGTGTGAGTGAGAAAAATGAAATTTTTGATCACATTGAAAGCATTGCTCTTAACATTGATAAGATATGTCCAAGTGTTCCTGGAGAAGTCATCTACAATTGTTACAAAATACTTGTAACCATTGTGTGTAGGTGTGTGATATGGCCCCCAAAGATCAATGTGAATAAGGTCAAAAGGTTTAATACTGGAAATAGTGCTAGTAGGAAAAGGTCTTTTGTGTTGGCGAGATTTATGACATATCTCCCAAGGAACATCAGTAACTGTAGAAGAAGTCACAGACATTTTATTTAATTTGGAAAAAGGTACATGTCCTAGTCTCTTGTGCCATAATAGAGCATCAGAAGAAGGGCAAGCTAGACATATATCCTTTGTAAGGTTTGGTTTACAAGAAAAAAAATCAAGTCTACTAGAACATGTATGTAAATCTTCATCTCCAACAGTACTATGTAGTATGTAAAGACCCTCCTTATGTTTACCAAGAACCAGTGGGTTCTTCACTGAAGGGGCCTGCAACCAGCAGTCAATGTCAGAAAATAGGACATGATAATGTGTTTGGGATATAAGTTGGCTAACAAATAGAAGATTAAACTTGAAAGATGGGACAAAACGAACTTGGTGTAAAGTAAGAGTGGGAAGTACTTGAACTGAGCCAGAATGTGTAACTTCTATCTGTGAATTGTTAGGTAAAGCAATCATGCGTGATTTGGTCATTGGTGTTAGGTTAAGGAAAGCTTTGGAATTGAAACACATGTGATTGCTAGCGCCACTGTCTATTATCCAAACATTCACTGAACTTGCTACTCTAAACTGTGCACTAAAACTCGTGTCATACAATGAAGAGCGTAAAGCAAGAAGTGGAATACCTGACAAGGAGGCACCAACAAAACTAGATGCACTAGGATTAGTATTGTTGGCTAATATCCTTCTTAGCTGTGCAAATTCTTCAGCAGAAAAAGAGTTAACAGTACCTGAGCTACTAGCTCCATCACTAGTGCTCTCATTCAAAGTAGCAAGAGTTGTGCCTCTCCTTTCCTGAGTACTTCCTTCACTTCTAGGAGGAAAACCTACAATCTTGTAGCAATTGTCTTTTACATGACCTGTCTTCTTGCAGTGAGAACAAACAAGTGGTTGTCTCCTAGTAGGTAAAGTTCCCTCAGGTCTACCATTCTTTTGCCAACAAAAATCCACAGTGTGGCCATTCTTGTGACAGAAACTGCACTGAGTAGAAGGCCTTGGTCTACTAGTGCGTACATTCATGGCAGTAGCATCCTCATTAAACTGAGCTGGAGCTCGAACTTCTCTCTGTTTCTCCTCATGAATTAGCATAGAGAATGCATGATGAATAGTTGGAGTAGGCTGCATCATCAGTATACTTCGTCTTAAGACAGAAAAACTCTCATTCAGTCCCATTAAAAGTTGAAGGAGTTTCTGATCATCCTCAAGTTTCAACCAGGCAGCATGAGTAGCACAATTACACAGCGGCAGACTCCTCAAAGAACTCAGCTCATCCCACAAACGCTTAATACGAGTGAAGTATGCTGTGACATTATCATTTCCTTGAGACACATTACACAACTCCTTCTGGACTGAAAAACATTGAGCAAGATTGCTCTGACCATATCTAACACACAATTCGTTCCAGATATCATGTGCAGATTCAGTGTATATGATACTCTCTGCAATTTCTTTATTAACAACATTCAAGATTCAAGAAACGACCATGTCGTTGCACTTTTCCCAAATTCTAAACTCAGCGGAATCAAAATTAGTTCTAATCACATTACCATCAATCAATCCGACTTTGTTCTTTGCTGAAAGAGCAACTCTCATGGACCTCTTCCACGCACTAAAACCGGATCCATCAAAGGATCTAGAAACCAGCAACATACCTGGTGAATCCGATGGATGAACATAAAGCGGATCTCGCTGTAGTTGCTCCAATGCCGATTGGCGACGCGCTTCATTTGGTGTGTCTTCCATTGATCTCGAGAAAAGAAAACAAGATCTGTTCCTTCAGGAAACTGCGATCAAAAGAGAGGAGATCGATGGCTCTGATACCATGTCGGAATCGGGGAAAAGATTGAAGACATGAGAGGAACGAGAGAAGAACGAAGAAAATTTGGGGAAAACCAGCTTAATCTCTTGGCTGGGATACAATCTGTTTTATACAGAGAAGAGTAGCTTGAGTGGCACGCACAAGCGCTGAGCTACTTCTCTAACAGACTGTCACGTGCTTTGCACGTGTTACATAACAGATCTTTTAACTCCCACAGCTTGAGGGGTATAGTGCACTTCCATTTGATGATATGTAGAACTATAAAATAATTCATCTTCTCTCAACAAGTTTGCTTTATGTATTTTAATGAGATATCATAACTCTAAACTGCCTTTATCCATGTTTTGAAGTTTTGAGAACGGACTCAAGCTGGTTAAGCTAACGGGTGAAGCGTGCGGTTACAGGTACATGTACACTCTTATGCTCAATCTATAATAAAAAATTCCATTATTCATTTTCAATGTTAACAAGAAGTTCTATTAAGCCTCTAAAATTAAGGATACCGAGCCCTTTAAAACTTCTCACTACTTTAACACGATTCTTAAATAACGCCCGGTACTTTATTCAAACAACGCCGGGTCACTCGCGTTCTGCGAGGACCCGTATACTCGCGTTCTGCGAGATTAGCAAAAAATTAGGTTAATTACATGCATGCTAATCTCGTGTTCTGCGAGTGCACGTGTCCTCGCAGAACGCGAGTGTCACGTCCCTCGCAGAACGCGAGATTAGCATGTCAGATGGACGTTGTTGTGCGCCATTACTACATGTCTTGTCCCCACCTAACTGTAATAACTACCCCCTTATTTTAAGTATTCCGTAACACCTATTAACCCTACCCTAACACCTCTTTTTATCATCTTTCACCTCTTTCACCCTCCATTAAAACCCATTTTCAAAACCTTAAAACTTCAAAACACTCTAAAAACACCTAAAATAATGGAAGATGAAGAGGAATTCAACAAAGGAGGGAATGAAGATGGTGTTTCATCAAGTTACCATTCAAATGAGGTAATGTTCTTACTTAATTTTTGAATTTTAATTTGTTTTGCACCATTAAGAGCTAAAATGAACTTATTATGTTGTATTTCATGTTAAATCTAGTAGTAGTGGTAAGTGTTGAAGAGATGACTTTTGCATATAATGTCCCAAACTTAGATGTGTTCATGTTTTTAGGGTTTTTATGGTTTTGAATGTAGGAACTCATGTTATGTTAAATTATCCCGTTCAATGACTAGTTTCAGGAAATAGCAACTTCTCGCGTTCTGCGAGAGGAAGCCACTCGCAGAACGCGAGAAGTGCCTCCCTCGCAGAACGCGAGAATTTGCACATTACAGAGTATTAACAGAAGCACTGTGTATAGGTGAATTTTTCTTTGTTCACTGGATTGAATGCAATCCAGTTGAA
Source organism: Oxyria digyna (assembly GCA_029168935.1). NCBI lineage: Eukaryota > Viridiplantae > Streptophyta > Magnoliopsida > Caryophyllales > Polygonaceae > Oxyria > Oxyria digyna. The sequence continues at coordinate 5,233,390 of JAPVLV010000005.1, forward strand.
TGACTACACCTACCCCTCGCGGAATACGGTGCCCGTTTCGCCACCGTCATTTGATTTAGGGATTGATGACTTTGGATATTATCATCAACCATCTTTATATGAACAACATGTGCCATCTACATATGAATTGCCTGTGCCATCTACTTATGAGTTGCCCGTGCCATCTACTTATAAATTGCCATGTACATATGAGGTGCCATCAAGCTATGATGCGTTTCATTCACAATTTGCTAACCCACCTACAAACGTAGGAGAGGAGATGTGTTTTCTTCCCTCTTTACGCACTGCACCAAAGTTTGATAGTCCCGTATGTGAGGAAGAGGTTGTTTCTAGGGATTATTCGGAATATTTCACTACGGAGCAAGTGTTTGCCTCTAAGGAGATTGGTCATTTGTGGGCTTTGAATGTTGCAAAGCAACACAAGTTTATGATCTCTATTGGAAGGACTGTACCATCTAAACTGGGGCAAAGTGGTAAGATTCAAATCATTTGTGAGAAAGGGGGAAGCCATAGGCCTAAAGGTGTCGGTGTTAGATCAAACACAAAGAGCAAGAAAACGGGGTGTAAATTTCAGTTGAAGCTCATGGAGAACCGGGTTGAAGAGAATTGGAGATTAGTGGTTGTTTGTGGTTTGCACAACCATCCTATTGGAGATAGTTTGGTCGGGAATGCATTTGCCGGGAGGCCAACCCCGGATCAAAAGAAAAAGGTTCGTGAGATGGTACTTTCACATTGTTCTCCAAATCAGATTTACACTGAGATAAACAAGGATCCCGGAAGTTGCACAAAGAAGAACCAAGTGTACAATTTGGTAAGACATATAAGGGAAGAGGAAATGGAAGGTAGAACCGTGGTTCAAGAATTCTTTCACCAATGCAAAGAGAGCAACTACTTCATGGAGTATAGGCCAAGTGCAACGAACCCTTCGATAATAGGCGACTTGTTCTTTGCTAGCCCCGAATCAATGAAACTCTTAAAGGCGTTTCCATATGTCCTTTTGATGGACTCGACTTATAGCACGAACAGGTAAGTATTTATCATTCTGTTTTTATGTTGTATTTATCTTACTGTATTTTGGTTCCAGGTACAATGTTCCCTTCCTGGAGATAGTCGGTTTGACTTCTACATGGAAGAATTTTGTTGTGTGCGGGGTATGGTTAGAGGCTGAGAGCGAGGATAGTTATTTATGGGCGTTGCAGCAGCTGCAGACGATGTATTTGAGAATAGGAGCATCGCCTACTTGCTTCGTCACTGACCGTGAGATGGCTCTTATGAATGCAACAGACAAGTTATGGCCAAATGCAAAGTTTCTCTTATGTAGGCGACATGTAAGGAAGAACATAGAGGCGAGAGCGAAGATAGCTATGGGCACACAAGCATTGGGGGTTAATATTTCAAATGATTATTATAACGTGTTCGAACAAACCACTGAAGAAGATTACAAGAGTACTTTGAAGAAACTTGAGGACGAATGGCGAGCTTATCCAACCGTATTGAAGTACGTGAGAACGAATTGGCTAAACCGTTACAAAGAAAGACTTGTTTCAGCATGGACGGATAATGTCTTCACTCTCGGGAATAACACAACAAACAGGTATGTTCTGTTATTTATGTCTACCTTCTACATATGATAAAAAGAGCTTCTGTAATGCACACCTCGCAGAACGCGAGGGCATACCAACTCGCAGAACGCGAGTAAATTCCTTGTATCAGTGTTGATGCATTTTCGAATGCAAAGATCCTGGAACAATGTATAAACTCGCAGAACGCGAGGTGTACACACCTCGCAGAACGCGAGGAGTTACACATTACAGAAGGATCCACAGGTTCTGATTTGTATTTGCATTTTATTGTTTTTTCGAACATTTTAGAGTTGAAGGAGCACATTCATGTCTTAAGTCATACTTGTCAAGTGGAAATGCTAGCCTAGACACAATGTTCAAAGAATACAAAACAATGGCGGAGAACCAACTTAAGGAGATTACTGTGTCTTTCACCGAGAGTTTGAATAAGAGCTTCACAGTTGTTGAAGGGGCGGACTTGTTTAAAGTCTTGAAGTTCAAAGTCTCTTACAAATGCATAGAATTTTTGCTTAAGGAATACACGAAGGGGGAGAGATTAGGTGCGCACTTTAATATGTTTTGTAGCTGCGGGATCAAGATTAGAGATGGGTTGATGTGTGTTCATCAGATTGTAAGACATTGGAAGGAGGAAAGACCACTAAGAGTATCAGAGTTGCACCCTTTCTGGAGTACTTTGAGTTTGGAAGAAGTTGATGTTCCCGGCATACTGGAAGTTAAGAGTAAGGTGGCAAGGCGTCTTTTTCAGACTTTCTATGAGGAAACGTTTCCGAAATTGTGCCCCCATGATCAAGAAAAGTGTGCACAAACTGTTTTAGACATTGGGAAAGTAAATACTCCTCTAAAAGAGCCGGCTATTTCAAAGCACACCGGAGGTCGTCCAGTCGGAGCTCCTAACAAACAACCTAGGTCAACGCAAAGAAGACCGTCTGCATGGGAGCACACTAATGTTGAGATGGATTCTAGAGATTTGGAAGAAACACCCCCAAAGAAGCAAAAAAATGCTTCTAATTCTGAAACATTCAAGAAACCAAAGATTAAGGTGATTGGCAAGTACAAGTCTCACATACCCGCGTCAATGCGCACCCATGTGAATGGTTGGTTTGAGGTAAATGGAGATGGAAATTGTGGATTTAGAGCAATAGCTCATGAATTGCATGACAACCAACACTTATGGAGGGAAGTAAGAGAGTTGATGATAGCTAAGGTCAAAGAGATTTGGCACCTAGTTCAAGGAACTTGGATTGGACCTCCACAACAACCAACTTTGGAGAGCGCTTTACACCAACTTACATGGGAAGGAATAGGAAGGGCTCCAGAAGATCACTGGCTAGCTACCCCGGAAATGGGATGCCTTGTGGCATCCACATTCAACATAGTGTTCGTAACGGTGGGAAAAAGTGCTAACTACACTTACCTTCCTCTACAACGTCCTACTTGGTTAGAAGATGGTGACACACTTCCGACGTTCTGCTTATTCTATATTCAGAGTGAGAGACATTTTGTTCCGGTAAGTTTTTGGATCTACTTATGAATTACTATCTAATATGCAACTTCCTAACGTTGTTGTTTTCTTGTAGTTGCGTCTTGAAGAAAACTGCCCATTACCTCATGTGTTTACTCCTTGGTGGCGAAACGCTGAAAGAGATGCTTTTTCTTTGCACGATCTTGTGTCACATCGATGTGCCGCCTTTGAAATGTAATGTTGAAGTTATGTTTTATTCGCTGAATTTGTAATGTAATGTTGAACTGGAGATAGTTTTTTAAATTCTTAAACAGGAACTCATGTAATGGACATACCTTATATGGAGATTTGTAGTGAAAAGAGGAAGAAGATGTAGGTTGAAACGAGAGAGATGGTGAGAGGCGGCGGTAGAAAATTGTGTGTGATGTAAAAAATGGGCCGAGTAGGGTTTTTCCCCTTTTATAGGGAAAAACCACCCTCGCGTTCTGCGAGGTGACGCACCCTCGCGTTCTGCGAGGATGCGCTCCCTTGCAGAACGCGAGGGTGCGTCACCTCGCAGAACGCGAGAGACCGGGCGTTATTTAGAAAACGCCCGGGCGGTATTTAGCAAGGGCCTACTTTAAGCCCCAAAATACAGGTGTTGTAGTCCTCAAATTTACATTTATATCTCTTTCCTCTTGCAGATGCGGTGTTACCGTGTTAGAACAGAGGAGGCTGGTGTTTAGACCCGGGAAAATATGACCCGACCCGCAAACCCGATCCGAACCCGCCTGACTTTTTGTGCTCTTAACCCGTTAAATTAAAACCGAAACCCGATTTTGACCTGACCTGATGACCCGACATTTTGCTGGGTCAAAAACGGGTTGGGTCGGGTCAACCCGTTGGGTCTTACACTCTTACCAAAAAACAACTAGAAAATAACAATAGGAAATAAATATGAAAAAACTGAAAAAATGATATTTTGCTGCTATGTTATAAATTATGGGCTTTAATTTTAAAAGTCCAATCAGGAAAACATACCAAATTGAATTGTAAGGAGTCAACAACTTGTACCAACCTTATATACACATTTAGAGCTTCATGTTTTTCCATTTGGTCGATGTGGGAGGGATTCGATTTATGTAGCAAAAAATGCAAGATTATATAGAAGATTGTGACAATGATCCATTTGCAAGTCCTCGATGTGTGGGGAATGAGGGTAAACAAGTTTTATACATACAAATTTAAATAGAGCCACCAACCACTAAATTTTTAATGAGATTTATTACAATGAGATTTATTACTTCTTCTAGTTATTTTTTAAATGTTTAAATTTTATATAATCATCATCACTATTCACTAGTTTACAATATTCTAGCCCAATATTAAATGATATTGTGAGCTATAATTCTAGCTTGTATGAATTGTTTAATAATTGTTTAGTGTTTACACAAATTTTATTATACGGAATACTCTTTAATAATTAAGAACATGTATAAACTAGAGTTTATGTTGGAGACTATAATTTATGCATGATTATTTAATAAAATATAATATACTTTTATATACTTACATAAGAAATTATATGGTTAATCATTGAACATTATACTTTGTTATATATCTATTAGTTTGAACAACATGACACAAAGTTCAAATATAAGAAAATAAGTCATTTTATTTTATGCTGAAACTATGCGTAAACGCTACAAGGCCATGTGGGTAACTTCTAATCACAACTTCTAACTTTTCAAATTGCACCTCCTTTGTAAAAACCAAACTAGTGATAACTCTTTAACTTGTCACAATATGTATGGTCTAAAACATCGATGTTGATTATTGTTGAAAACATTATACAACTTAGTCTTATTAGGCATATAAAGTCACAATAAGGTCTCGCTCACACAAAACGAGACTTGAAACTATGCGTAAACGCTAAAAGACCTTAAATAGGCTTAAAAGCCCAATTTGGCAAAATATTCCTTGAAAAAGTATAAAGAAGAGATAAATGTTCAACGATTTGTTTATCAATTGCAAACTTATTTATAAATAAGTATAAAAAGGAATAAAAAAAATTACGCAATCAGACCTGATGGGTTGATCCGAACCGGAGATAAACCCGTTGTAACCCGACCTGTTTTGACCCGGTAAATTTTAAACCTGAAATGACCTGACCCGAAATATACTAAACCCGATGTACTCTGACCCGAACCTGACTCGCCCGACCCGTTTCCCAGGTCTACTGGTGTTTGATGTCATAATTACCACCTTATTTTCCTCCCTGTGTGCCTTAAAAAGCATGATATCAAGATTAAAGTGGGTTGGTTTCTCTATATACCCTTTCCTTTCTTCTGACATCTTAATGAGAACTGTTGCTAGCTGTCCTATCTGCTTACTTGGTTGGGTGAGTAAATTGTCATCTAATAATAAATTTTAGGGTTATTTACCGAAAATCACCCGTATGATGACCTACTTTGCCAAAAATCACCCCTATGTTGCAATATTACCGGAAACCACCCTTATCATACCCTCCGTCACTCAACAACCACCCATCCCCAAATCCGTTTATTTTTCCGGTTAACGCGTTTCACGCGCCATTATTTTATTATTAATTTTTTTTTATTTTCCTTTTTTCTTCATTTAACTTCTTTTACTTATCTTTTTTTATCTTTTACCATTTCAACTTTTTATACCCCCAATTTTACCTTCATTCATCTTCTTCCCTAATCCCGATCGATTTGGGGATTTTGTTCTCAAACCCTAATCCCGATTTGGGGCTTCGATTTGGGTGTTCGATTGGGAAGGTGTGGGTTGTTTCTAGTGTTTCCGAGTTCGATTGGGTGGGTTTGAGAGCAATTGGGAGCGAACCATCAAGAGAAGTCGAAGAAGGCGATTTCTGGGCGATTTGCGATTTCGAAGAAGGCGATTTGCGATTTCTGGGCGATTCTACTCTCGATTTCTTCTAACTAGCTAAGGTAAGTTATTCAATGGAATTTCTCATCTTAATTTGATGTGTAATCGATCGAATTTTTGAATTAGGGTTTAGGGTTTTCGAAATGGAATTTGGGGCTTTTTTATTGTGATTTCTCGAGATGCTTTCTGAGCATTGGAATGATGTTTCACTGTGGATTCTTCCCTTTTTCAGCATGAATTATAGCAAAGATTCATTTTTTGGTAAAGCTTTAGTATATGGACAAAGTTGAGGGTTATTTATTGCATGTGGTGGGGTCTAAAGTTTTTGGTCATGTGACCATATGAATTGACTGCATTATATAAGTCTTAAAATGCTTATAATATATATAGGGCATTAATGGTTGTTGAATATTGGTAGGTATGGCATTCAGTCAAATTCATATTAGGGTGATGTATGATGGTATCTTTTACAAATCAAAAGATAATGATCATCTTATGTACAAGAAAAGCAAGGTCCATTATTATAGAGATGTGGATCCGGATATGCTTTCTAAGGTAGTGCTGGAAAATATGCTATGTGAAGATGTGGGTTTGATGGACATAAAAGAGATTTGGTTTTTAACTCCTGGGTTGTCAATTGAGAGAGGGCTCCAGTTAATTGATAGTGACAAGGGCCTTATGCTTATGGTGAACAAAGTTGGCAAGGACAACTTAATGCACTTGTATGTTATACAAGGGGCAGAAGTTAGTCCAAAAGCTTTGAGGGAAGAAGACCCAAGTTCTCAACCCACAGTAGAGAAGTCTGGTGTCACTGAAAATCCATCAAGATAAGGATATAAAAGGGATGAGGTGGAACAACCTAGGTCTAATAATTGCACAACCAAAGAGGCAACCAAAAACAACAGTGCTCAAGAGAAGGGTGTTGTGAATGAAGATCTAGAGGCAAATGTTCAGAGATTGGTGTTCACCTCAGATGAAGAAGAAGATGAAGACCCAGATGCAGAATTAAGGTATGATTCATCTTCCTCTGACAGTGAAGAGTTCTTTTCAGAGAGTGAGGATGAAGATGATGATATCTTCAAAGATAATGTTGATCCAAGTGTAGATGACTTTAGGCTTAGAGAGGGTTTGAGGGATGGATGTCTGAATTTAGGAGGTGGTGTATTGGATGGTGTTTCTGATGAGGAGGATGAAGATAATTCTGATGCATTAAGGAGTCTTAGTGAGTCTGATGGTAAAGGTGGGAAAAAGATGAGATATGCAGAGTTTAATCCATTAGTTGATTTCAAGAGGAAGATTAAATTTAAGAGTGGTTTGATATTTCCATATAATGATGTGTTCAGACAAGCATTAAGGCAGTTTTCTATTGAGAATGAGGGTGATTACTATTACCTTCACAATGATAAAACCAAGGTCTCAGCTTACTGTAGGAAGAAGTGTGACTGTTCTATGAAACACTCAAGGAACAAGTGTATTTGTAAGAAGATTTACTGTCAGTTTAAGGCTACTGCTAGGAAGATGGGAAGTGATGGGAGTTTTCAGTTGAAAAGCTTTTGTGGGAAACATGAATGTGGATGGCAGCATGAGAACAGTAAGCTGACCTCAACATGGCTTGTTGAAAGATACATTGAGCACTACAGAGATGATCCTTCTTGGAAGCTTTTTGCATTTATAAGTGTTGTAAAGAGAGATCACAATGTCCACATTTCATACAACCAAGCTTGGAAAGGCAGACTTAGGGCTTTGATAATGACTCATGGAGATGCTAGGTTGCAGTATGGAAGGGTTTGGGATTATGCCTCCACTGTGAGAAAGTGGAATCCTGGAAGCTCTCCCTATGTGAAGGTTACTCTGGGCAATCCACAACAACTAGTATTTCAGAGACTATATGTCTGCTTTGATGCTTGCAAGAAGGGCTTCATCAGTGGATGTAGACCAATAGTAGGGATTGATGTCTGTCATTTAAAAGGGGCATATACAGGTCAGGTCTTAGTGGCAGTTGGCAAGGATGGTAATGACAACATATATCCTGTAGCTTTTGCACTTGTGGAACTAGAGACAAAGGAGACATGGGCATGGTTTCTGGATATTTTAATGAGAGATATTGGTGAATGTAAGCCTACATTCATCTCTGACAGACAGAAGGTAAGAATTTCCTTCTAATTGTTTATTTCAGTTTCAGTATTTGGATGGACTAATGACTGTTGACTTGTTTTTTTGTAGGGTTTGATCGAGGCTTTGCATTTAGTTGTTCCAGAGTGTGAGGCAAGAGTATGTGTTAGACACATGTACAACAACTTCAAAAAAATGTGGTCAGGCAAGGCATACAAGGATTGTATCTGGGCAGCTGCAAGGGCATGTACTAGATCAGAGTTTGAGGTAGCTATGCAAGAGATTAGAGATATGAAGGAGGAAGCTTATAGCTATTTGTTGAGGCAGGATCCAAACTCTTGGTCTAGACATGGATTCAGCCATGTTAGCAAATCTGATATGGTATTGAATAATGTCTGTGAGAGTTTCAATTCAATGATCATTCCTGCAAGGGATAAGCCAGTTCTGTCTATGTGTGAATGGATTAAGAGAATGTTGATGAAAAGGTTTGTGTCTAAGCGTGAGGGCATGATCAAGTATGAGGGGATCTACACACCTAAGGCTAATAAGCTAATTGAGTTGAACAAGTAAGAAGGGACTAGGAGTTGTAATGCAATATGGGGAGGTGGAGAAGCCTTTGAAGTTGATCATCTGGGCAGGACCTATGTGGTGGATTTGCAGAACAAAACTTGTGGGTGCAACAAATGGGATCTTATTGGAATCCCATGCCCTCATGCAATGTGTTGCATTGTAAAGGATAGGAGAAGAATTGAGCAGTTTGTGCATCACTATTACACAAAGGAGGCTTACCTAATGGCATACAAGGAAATCATTCACCCAATGCCAGGGGAATCACAGTGGGAGAGGACACCTCATATTCAGCCAGCACCACCAGCATATATGGTTCAACCAGGTAGGCCTAAGAAACTTAGAAGAAGAGAGGCTGGAGAAGTGCCTAGCAGTAACAAGAGGATTAGAGTTGTGGGACTCGTGAAGTGCACCAACTGTGGCAACCATGGCCATTACAAGAACAAGTGCTCTGATCCTCCAAGAACTAATGATAATCCACCTCCAACTCAATAAAACAGAGGTGGAAGGCCTAGGAGTACTAAAATAATACCTATTGGATCTCAAAAGAGGAGGAAGTACACAAAGAAGGTAAATTCATTGTAATTTTTATCGATTATGCTAATTCATTTTTATTGATTCTAATTCACTTTAATTTTAGGTGCCACAAAACCAACAAGGAAATCCTGGAAGTACACCTGGGGGGAACCAACAAGGAAATGCACCTGATGGTCCTAGTGGAAGTCATGGTGGACAGATGGTACCAAGTCAAGGTTATGCTCCAAGTGCAAGTCATGGTGAAGCTCCAAGTGCAAGTCATGGTAGCAACTTCAGCCATCAAGGAAATCCAAGTGCTAGTCATGGCATAACCATGAGTCAAGGTGTGTGCAGTCAATCCAATCCAAAGCCATTCAGGTCACCTAGGATGAAGATTGCTGCTTCCAAGACCAAACTGATGAAAGAGGTTCCTAGGCGTTCACCAAGGTAGAAGACAAAGAAGTAGTCTTTATTATAGTTTAAGATTTCAATGTTTGTAATGTCTGGATCAAGGTTTCAATGTTTGGATTTTAGTTGGCAATGTTTGGATTTTAGTTGGTAATGTTTGGTTTTAAGACAGCTTTCCCCTTATGTTTCAAGAATTTGGTGTGTTGAACAGCTATTGCAAGTGGTATGAAAATGTTATATTTTGAAAAGGATTGCACAGGTTTGGTCACAGGTTTTAGCACAGGTTTATTTTGAAAATGACACTGTCATTTTGCACAGGTTTTTGGTACCATTGATGCACAAATTGCACAGTTTTTCAGCCTCTTTACTGCAGAGTTTTACCATTGACCATGGCCACATTTAATTTTGGTCAATTGTCACCTACCCCTGTCATCAATTCTTCACCTAAACCGCCTGCACATTTCAAGCATAAATAGCTCTATTTCTCTGCACATTTTCCATCACATCCATACCTTGCATTTCTTCCTTTCCTTGCATTTCTTCCATTTCTTCCATTTCTTCCATGGCAAATCACGTCATTGATCTAACAAAAATGTCTGACAGTGAAGATTGCATCCAATGCAAATGTGACGAGTGTAAGGAATGCAACCAGGAAACTCCCATAGAGAAAGCTCAAAACTACCCTAATCCAACCAAAGTAAGCTTTTAAGTGGAAATGAAAGCTACATTTGTTCAAAACGATTGCAGAATGGTAAGTACTATCTTATTCTTGTGTTTTGGGCATGTTATTCTAATGACTAATATACATAAATTTTCTTATTAACAGCTTATTCCTTTCGAGTATGCAAACAACAATTTGAGGCCTTTCATAGATGAAGAGATTACACTTTTCATTGGTGAAACAACTTGGAAAGTAGTACTCAAATTCAGTGGGAACAAATTCAAGTTTGGCAAAGGATGGAGAGACTTTGTCCAAGACAATGACATAGAAATAGAAGATGTTTGCCTCTTTCAAATGGAGGAGATAGTTGAAAAACCCACCTACGAAGTCATCATCTTCAAAGCTCAATTAACTGTCTATTTTGTTTGAACTTTGGTCTCGTCTTTGTCTCTTGGTTTAGTTTCCTGGTGCCCCTGGTGTCTCATTTCCTGCTGTTTTATTTCTGTTTTTGTTGAATTTTTGTTTCATTTCCTGATGTCAATGTTAAGTCAATGTTTAGTTTCATGATGTCAATGCATTGTCTTCACATCACTCCAATTCTTCTCATAAAATTGCATTCCATTCAAATCTCATACAAGAGCACATTACATTGACCATTTCAATACTAAAACATTTGCAAACATGAAGAATATGAGGAAGACAAGTACAACTACTACATCACTACAACTGATTTTTCTAGGGTTCATAGCCACTGCTAATTTTGGTGCTTCCTTATCAATCTGATTTTCTCTAACTGCATCTTGAAGTTTCACAATTTCGGCCTCCATTTTCTTCTTCTCTTTCAATAATTTGTTAATCACATAAGTGGCTCTTCCACTATATTCCTCATCCTTCCACATAAAGAAATTGCAACTCTTTGTCTCTGAACTATAAAAACGACAGCCCCAAAATCTTCTCATGGAATTGAATTCAGTTTTTGAAGTTGCTTCAGATGCTGGATAACCACACTTGTAGAATCGTTGTTGGGAATTAATTGATGAAGATCTCGAGTTTGACATTATGAAACCTAGCCTAGAAATCGGAAAAAAGGAGATTAGGGCTTCGCAATCAATCGGAATACTTGCAAACACTGAAATACTTACCGATTTAGGGCTTCGCAATGTCTACAATCTTCAATCGATCGACTTCCTCGCGTCAATCGTAAGAAAAGAGAAGAAAGAGAGCTCGATTTCAAATCTGGCGAAAAACTAGGGTTAGGGTTCTAGAATCGGGGTATGAATTGGGGGTAAATTGGGGGTATAAAAAGTTGAAATGGTAAAAGATAAAAAAAGATAAGTGAAAGAAGTTAAATGAAGAAAAAAGGAAAATAAAAAAAAAATTAATAATAAAATAATGGCGCGTGAAACGCGTTAACCGGAAAAATAAACGAATTTGGGGATGGGTGGTTGTTGAGTGACGGAGGGTATGATAAGGGTGGTTTCCGGTAATATTACAACATAGGGGTGGTTTTTGGCAAAATAGGGGGTGGTTTTCGATAAATAACCCTACATTTAATTGGTGACAAGTTGCATTTAATATCGTTTTCAAAGTTTCTATACATTGGTCTTAACATATTTTCATCATCTTATGTCTCATCCTTTTCCATTGAAGCATTATGTTTCTAATTATATTTTTGCTTTCGTCTGTTGTAAGTATTTAATCTATCATTGCTATCACATTTGATAAATCATTATTTTAAAAGCTTATATCAAATGTAAAGACACTTGGTTGATCCTCCACTAAAATTCTTATTCATATTCCTTTTTATATTTAATGTTTTTGGGTCAAATTCTATGTTATAAATGAAAACGTGGTTACATAATGTTTGGTTTTTTTTTTTTTTTTTAAATAGAGGCGGCGAACCACCTTGATTAAATGTGACCAAATTAAATTGGGGTGATCACTTCCCTAACATCATCCAACAAAAGGGATACAATGGAGTCAGGAGGATCTCCCAAAATGTGAAAAACCAAAGGGTAATCAAATCCAAGGGAAACAATACGATCCGCGACAAAATTTAATGTTTGGTTATATACATTGTAGAAGAGTAAAGTTGATTTTACAACCAGGCCTTCTTGAACCTCATCACTCAAATGTTGGACAATTTACAGCCCTAAGCAAATTATATTTACTGGAACTTGGTGAGAATGCACTTTTTATGGTTTTGATGATTTGTACACTGAAAGTGGTAGTATACGTATTAGACAAATTTCCTCTTCGTTTTCTTCGTCAAATTTCCATGTTTTGTGCACAAGCAAGGCTTTTTCTTTTGAAATTCTTATAGTTCTAATTTTACTCTTTTTTGTTTTGCTATGTCACTGTTTGCAGATGGCCCCCATTTTCTGTAACGCTGAACAAACATGTATAACATAATTTATGTTCAAGATGGTGTGGATGTCATTCACCTAACATTGTACTGGTTTTGCTTGTTGGAGCCGGTTCTCGATGGGCTCGCGAAACCCAAAGAGAATCGTGTTAGGTCCAGAAGACGCGACCAAGGACGGCCCATGAAGTCAGCCCAGAAGAACGAAAGCGACCCATAAGTATACGAGGCCCAAAAAGGGGATCCGACGAGATCAGGTATCGGAGGGGCAAAAGGGTAATTGACTTGCGTGGGCCCCAGGCGAGAGTATAAGAGCGTAACCGAATGGAGAGAGAAGGACAAAGCATCATTTACCGGAAATATTCTCCTTTCTTCTTCCTCTCGAGAGCTGAAAACACAGAAGCGATCCAGAGCTTCAATCTTCCTAAACGACCTTCTCCTTGAGGCGTTTGGACGATCAGCACTTGGATTATGACTCTCGGTGTTGCAATCGAGCTTTTGATGTTGAAATGAGTGATTTCTGAGGTTATTTGGGTGTTTGTAGCAAAGAGCTTAATAAGCTTCAAATGGTGTTTTGAGTTCTCCTTTTCATTGGCTTACTTCTTCCTATTCTCTCTTGCTTTTGTGTCAAATTGCATTGTCTTTGATTGCTTATTTGCACATTTGCTGACTTGAGCGTTGGAGAGCCAAATCCGGAGCCACCCGCTCCTGGTTTGGTTGCGCAGGTACCTCAGGGCTTAAGAACAAGGTTGGTTCTTAGGGAGAAGATGACGAAGGGCTAAGTTTGATCGAGTGAAGTACAGAATACAAGTTGTTTGTCCAGAATTGCGGAAGAGGTCCTCAGAATTCCTTCGAATATTTGACTCCCTGTGTCTCGCGAGGTGTTGTGTCGCGAGACTACAATTTATGGGCTCCAACACTGGCGCCGACCGTGGGGGCCTCCTCGCGCAAGTAAGGCTTACTACAAAGTTCCGCGTGTTTTTGATATTTAGCCGACAGACTAAGGATGAATACTGGTGGTGAGGGAAGTGGTGCCGTTAACAACACCCCTCTCCAGACGAGAACGCAGCAAGAGGTAAACAACTTGCGGGCACCCCTTTCACGCATAGACGAGGAAGAGATTGTTCTGGTAGGACCCGCGCTGGTTCAGTATCGCGCATTCCTTCAGGCGTTGGGACAAAACACTGGCGGGGGTCAAAACCAAGAGCAACCAAGGGCTGAGGCCCGCGAGCAAGAGAAGAATCAGGGTAATCGGGAGCAGTCTATCGCAAAGGAGAGTGCTGAGCACATACCCGACGACAGGATCTCAGTATCGCGTAGACCCGGGGTCGAGGGACGCGAGAGGGCTAGTCACCCTAGTAGGTTTGATTTGAATCAAGCTCCCGCGAGCTACATAGAGAACCAATCTTACAGGGGAAGAACCGAGACGAGGGGATATGGGATTCGAACCGAGCGAGGACCTTCTCGCTACCAGTATGGGGGAACCTTATTACAACCAGGCAACCTATCCACGACAGGCTTACGAGGCCTATCCATCCGTTAATCCGTCAGCCTTTTTCGGGCCGACTGCTTTCGTGGACCACATAGTCAGGTCAGTTCCTCTACCTGATTTCAGATTCCCTGTTATCAAAGAATACAACGGAAAAGAAGATCCCAGCGAGCACCTGACATGCTACAAATATGCTATGCTCGCGAGGTGCCCTGATGAAGCCACGATGTGCAAAGGCTTCCCAGGCACCCTCGCGGGTCCCGCCATGACCTGGATGCTTAACCAACCGTCAGGGAGTATCCATTCTTTCGCTGATCTAGAGAAGAGTTTCTTGTTGCACTTTGGGTCCTCAAAGAAAAGAAAAGTGACTATGCAAGAAGTAGTGGGTGTCAAGCAAGGACCAAACGAATCACTAGAGGGTTATGTCAAGAGGTTTTCAGAAAAGATCTTAGAGGCCGAAGATTTTCATGACAAAACTGCTCGGGTCGCATTCCTGGACGGTCTCACAGATTGAAGCTCCTTCAAGCAATACTTATACCGCAAGAAAGATTTAGATTACTAGGGCATGCTCGAGAGAGCGTATACAGAAATTAATGTGGAAGCACAATCAAGTTCCGCGTCGAAAGGAAACAATTAGAATAAGTCTGCTCAGGGTCAAAAGAAAGACAACCAGAACTGGGGTAACAAGCGCCATCAGGGTAATCAGGGAAAGGAACAGAGCGACTCGCGAGTGCCCGGTTTGCAGATTCAAGATCAGGGTCATAAACAGTTCAGGGGCCAGAATCATGATCAGAATCAGTTTCACTCGCAGAATTTCGTAGCCGAGCAGGATAACCGTCGCCAGGGTCAAAGGGGGGGGGATCGCGGCCGTGGTCGCAACGCGCCAGCAATGTGGTGTGAGTACCACAGAGTGGATACTCACCCTACAGAAGAATGCAGGTCGCGACCTCACCATCCGAGAGAACATGAAGTCTTGACTGCTCAGAGAGGAAATGGTGACAGGGGTCGCGGCAACCCAAGAGGGGGGGGGGGTAAGAGGTAGAGGCGGAGGTAGAAATCAGAATGAGATAAGGCAACAAACCCCCGCGAGGAATGACCAGAATCAGGGTCCCAATCGCCACCCAAACCAGAACTTCCCTCGCCTAGTTGGCCATGTAGGAACAATCGCAGGCCGCCATGAACCCGTTCCCCTCGGCAAACGAGAGCAAAGGCTCATAAACAACGCACCCAAGCCTCAGGGAAAGCCAGTTTATAGCATCGCGAGACCGCAATCTGAGCCTTACACACTTGTCTTCAGCGACAAGGAGGTAGATACCTGGGCCGTCGAGGCCGCTGACCCACTAGTCATTCATGCTCAAATTGGAACCAAACTTGTGAAAAGAATTCTTGTTGACACGGGGAGCTCGGCCGATATACTATACTGGGACGCGTTCGAGAAAATGGGCATTGATCAGTCTACACTCAGACCTACTAAAACCACGCTGGTAGGCTTCGCGGTTGACAGAGTGAGGGCCCTGGGCGTCGTCACCCTAGATCTCATCCTTGCTCGCCCGCTCTCGGGATGTATTCGCATGGACGCCACAAGATTTGAAGGGGATTCCTGCGAGCGTAATGACTCACTCCCTGAACATCAGTCCAGAGGTTAAGCCGCATAGACAGAAAAATCGAAAGCAGGCAGGACCAAAGAACGCGACCGCTGCTGTCGAGCTCGCGAAGTTGTTAAAAGCAGGGTTTGTTAAGCCAGTACAATACCCGGCGTGGTTGTCAAACGTAGTAATGGTGGAGAAAAATCCTAAAGGGACGGGAAAATGGCGCTTGTGCGTAGATTTCACTAGTCTCAATAAGGCATGCCCCAAAGACAGCTACCCGTTACCTTCTATCGACCAGTTAGTGGACTGCACCGCAGGTCATGAAGCTCTGAGTTTTCTGGACGCGTACTCAGGGTATAACCAGGTCATGATGAATCCAGCCGACTCGGGGCACACGGCTTTTCTAACAGACAAGGGAACCTTCTGCTATAATGTAATGCCATTTGGCTTGAATAACGCGGGAGCCACATTCCAGAGGCTAGTGGACATGATCTTTAGCGAGCAAAGGGGTGACACCGTGCATCCCTATGTTGATGATATCGTAGTTAAGAGCAAGAAGCAGGCAGATCACGCTCGCGACCTGACAGAAGTTTTTGAGACTCTGAGAAGGTACGGTATGAGCCTTAATCCTGAGAAATGTGTCTTCGGGGTCACCGAGGGAAAATTCCAGGGATTTCAGATTAGCGCACACGGCGTCGAGGTCAATCCGGACAAGGTCCAAGCTATAATAGATCTGCAACCGCCAAGATCCACTCACGACGTCCAAAGGTTTGTAGGGAAGGTTAACTACCTCGGGAGGTTTTGCGCCAAACTCGCGGAACGTAACCTCCCTTTCTTTGACATATTAAGGAAACCGAAAAGCTTTGAATGGACTGAGGAGTGCGAAAGGGCGTTTATAAGCCTCAAAGAGCACCTGGCTAAACTCCCAACACTTGTGTCACCAGTGCCTGGTGAAGGCTTACAGCTGTACCTCGCGGCCGGTACGTGTGCTGTTAGCGCAGTATTGGTAAGGGAACAGCAGGTCCCTGTCTATTTCGTCAGTAAAGCACTTCTATCGGCCGAGACCAGATATTCACCCGTTGAGAAAGCAGTACTCGCGCTGATAACAGCCGCTCGTAAGCTCCGACCTTATTTCCACGCTCACCCCATCGAGGTGTTGACAGATTTAGCACTCTCATCTTTCATGAGTAAACCAACAACCTCTGGAAGGCTCGCAAAGTGGGTGATTGAGATGACCGAATTTGACGTAGTCTATAGACCGCGACCCACCATCAAAGCGCAAGCTTTGGCTGATTTCATTGTTGAGATAAGTTTCAGAGAGTTAGAAAGAAATGATATAGCTCCAGAGGACCCCGCGTGGGTTATGCACATTGACGGGGCGGTAAATGTAAATGGTTGCGGGGCGGGGGTCGTCTTGACATCCCCAACCGGGGATAAGGTCGACCACGCGATCGCATTAAAATTCAAAGCCACTAATAACGAAGCAGAATATGAAGCACTCATCGCAGGATTGGAAATTGCGATTCACGCGAGCATTCACGTGGTGAAGTGTCTTTGTGACTCTCAGATTGTTGTGAATCAGATCAAGGGGACCTATGAAGCTCGGACATGCAATCTCCCCAGATATCACGCAAGGGATACTACCTTGATTTCATTATTCAGGCATTTCGAGATTGAAGCAATCTCGAGGGAGGAGAACACGCGAGCCGATGAACTCGCGAAGCGAGGTTCCCAAGCTCAGTACGCGAATATGGAACATCTCGATAGGAATTCTACTTTCATTTTCAAGGATGGAAAGAGCCAATACTTCTTGTTGGTAAAGTCTGAGAGCACCGTTAGTAATCAGGTGGAGCTGATGGAGATAGACGAACCAGTCAGTGGCTGGCGCACCCCTATAATTCAATATCTTGCAAATGGAGCCGGACCCTCGGATCCAAAAGAAATGAGAAAACTTGTCTCTATTGCTGCGCGTTTCTACATGTGTCGCGGGAGACTCTACAAAAGAGGTTATGGGCCACGCAAGCTCAGGTGTTTGTCAAAGAGAGACAGTGACGTGCTTATAAGAGAGCTGCACGCGGGGTTATGCGGAACCCACGCAGGTTGGAGACCTATGGTCTACAAAGCATTAAGACAAGGGAGCTTCTGGCCCACCATGAAACAAGACGCACAACGCGAGTCGCAGAACTGTAAGCCATGTCAGTATTTTGCCCCAGCTTCCCATCAACCATGTGTAGAGCAACAGATAATGTCTAGCCCCTGTCCCTTCGCGATGTGGGGGCTAGATCTGTTAGGAACTTTCAAGCCAAAAGCACCTGGTCAACTGGAGTACATCATTGTAGCAGTTGATTATTTCACCAAATGGATCGAAGCCGAGGCTCTCGCGAGTACCACCGTCCCGACAATTAAAAGGTTCCTGTGGAGGAATATCATCTGCAGATACGGCCTCCCTCACGAGATCGTAACCAACAGAGGACCACAATTCAATTCGCCACAGCTACTCGCGTGGTGTAGTGACATGGGGATCGCCTTAAGAATCGCGTCAGTCGCTGACCTGCAATGGCCAAGTAGAGGCTGTGAATAAAAGTATTGTCATGGACCTGAAAAGGTGGTTAGAAGGCCCCAAAGGCAAGTGGGCCGAAGTATTACCTCTAGTACTCTGGGCAAACAGAACCATAGTAAAGAAAGCAATCGGGGAAACACCTTTTGCTCTCGCTTATGGAGTAGAAGCCACAGAGCCAGTCGAGTTCATTTTGCCCACGGACCGTGTCATTCAGTATAACCTGATCGACAATGACGAAAAAATGCAGCTAGAGTTGCATATGCAGGAAGAAACTCGCGACCTGACAACTATCAGAGCGGCCAATCATAAAGCCAGCGTCGCGAAATATTATAACAAGCACGTTAAGATAAGGGGGTTCGCCAGAGGAGACCTCGTGCTCCGCAAGACAGAAGGAGGAAAGCTCGACCCCAACTAGGAAGGACCCTACATTATAGATCGCAAAGTCGCACCCGGGGCATATCGTCTCAAGGATCACTCCGGGAATCACATTGCCAACTTGATGAAGGATCATCTGGACAACAACCGACACCTCCGGTCCCTGAATTTAAAGGTGCATTGACGCGCTCGAGAGCTAAGGAAGTCCAACAAGAGCTAGACAAGTTAGTAGCGTTCTTCAGTTTCAAGGAGTTGAATACAGACGAAGAACCACCATTGAAGACTGTTCTAATGATCGAGGTTCGAGAACGAGCAGAGGACGACAGCGAAGAACCGCGATCGCGGCTGGAAACCGCGATCGCGGCTGGAAGAGTGCCCCGTGTGCCCCTTAGTTATTGTTTTACCCCCCCAGACTTTGATATTGAATACAACGTTTATCGTTTTTCCTTCCAAAAGAGAGCTTTTGTGAGAAGAGTGCCCCGTGTACATTGTCGTTCAGTTGGCCCTAGTTGTGCTTGTGTGTGTCAATCTCCTCCATAAGGTTGGTGCTATCGGGACTCCATAGAGCAACCTCCAGGTGCCTTGACCCACCAAAGTCATTGTGTTTGGTTGTAATCATCCGTTGGGGTTTCTTCATCATTCGGTATGGTTCTTGTTCTTAAGTTCAAGGGTTTTATCGTTGTTTGATTTGGTTCCAATTGGCCTATCATTCGAATTATCATTCTTTCATCTCATTCTAATTCCGCCTTTCTTCTCTGTTCGAGTTCCTATTCGAGTTTGGTGTCTAGGTCGGCAACTGTGGCTTATCCCCGCATCAAATTGGTATCAGAGCTGTGTTGACACCATTCGTCTTCACAAGAACATCAAGAGACCCCTTATCCAGAAAATCACAAAAAGAGTCAGCTTTTATTTTCTTGTTTGTCAGTTTCTTTCAGAAATTGATTTTGAGTCTTCCATTGCTTTGATATTTCTTGTTGAGTCATTACAGGTTGTGTGCAAGAAGCTTGGATCGATTAGTGTTGGTGGAGATCGAAAGATTGGAGTTTGGAGCACCCTCGTTCCCAAAATCCATTCAGCCCTTCATCCATCTCAAAATCTATCCATCCCTACCAAAACGCAGCCATTAGAAACCCAAAAGAATTGCTGGAATTTCTTTCCTTGAAGCCCAAACAAGATCTTCAAAGAAGGAAATCTTATCTTTCTACAAGGGAATCTTATCTTTCTACAGGGAAATCAAGTTAGTTGTTATTTTTATTTATTTTCAATTTTTGCTGAGATTAATATCTCACATCAAGTCTGTAATTTCGTTTTGTTCAGTTGAGACAAAAAAAAATCAAAAAAAAAATCAAAAAAAAAAATATACAAAAAAAAAAAGAATCGAAAAGTCTCAAAGTTAGTAGTTTGTTTTACGTTTTGTTGAGTCAAAGTCTAGTTTGATATTGTTTAAGTCGGATCTCAAGAACTCAAAGGAAATCGGGTTGAACAAACCCGAACGGAAGCGAGAACCCAGCAGGCCGCGACAGAAACCGCGCCCGCGGCTCAGTAGCCGCACCCGCGGTTCAAGCCGCACCCGCGGGATTCAGGCCGCGCCCGCGGCTTAGCCTCAAAAACCACAGTTCGAAAATCTTCAGATACGAGCCTCAATTGTTACCTAACCCTCCCAACTCCGTCTTCGATCCTTCAGTCGACATCAGTCGGAACAAGTTAAGGTACGCTTCCTATTGGCTTTTCTTGAAATTCGAAGCTTAATCATATCTCTGTTTTGCATTCTCATTCTGGCAAACGCCTTCGAGTTTTATTTTCTTTCTTTCATTGAGTCAGTCTCTTGTTTGAGTCAGAACCTTACAGTCGAAACCCCGCACTACGCTAGCCATCTCCATCTCTACCATCATTCATATATTGCTAGGAGTTCGGTAGTTTCAACTTAGTGGGTTATTGATCCATACAAGCAAATTCATCAAAGAAAAGCTTATTGCAACGACAATTGAGAGAGAGTGCAGAGGAAAACATACGAGAGTAAACACTAGTGAGTTGTTTTCATTTACACTTACCTTAATATTGTTCTGTGTTAGTCTTTTCTTTAGTGATGAGCAGGTCAGTTTCTCCCCATGGGAGGCAAGAAGCCCCGGAGACCCGCGCCCTTACCCCGGAATTTATGACCAACATGTTTCGGGAGATGACGTCGGCCATTACCACCGCCATAGAGCGGCAGCAGCGATCCACCCCGTCCCCAAGGGTTCGAGAGCACATCGGAACCTCCTATGATGCCCCAGTCGACAATCGGAGGCCCCTGCCTCCTCAGCAAGAAGCCTATGAGGCTGCCCGCATGGGTCGGGAACCCAGACGCAGGCCTACACCCCGGGACGATTTGCCACAAGACCGGAGAGGACGCTTTCGTAACTCTCCTATACCTCACTTTAATAGATACAATGCTGCTAACCGTTTTGATGATGCATTTCAGGACCTAGGTGATAATGATAACGAAGAGGAGCCTGAAGAAGAAGATGAGGCGGGATGGCGACCACACCGTCCCCAAGGAGGTTACCAAGGAAGGCGAAGAGAGCCTGAGCAAGATGGAGTGGGAAAGATAAAGGTTAAGATCCCGAGTTTTGAGGGAAAGTGTGATCCAGACGTATATATGGAGTGGGAGACCAAGATTGAACAAGTCTAGAATTGTCACAACTTTCCTGAAGCCAAAAAGGTGCAGCTGGCATCTTTGGAGTTTAGTGGCTACGCGTTAGTTTGGTGGGATAGCTTGATCAGAGGGAGAGTTGCCAATGGAGATTATCCTGTCACTACTTGGGAACTTATGAAGAGGATGATGAGAGCTCGATTTATTCCCCGACATTACACTAGGGAACTTATTCAGCGGCTCGAGAATTTGAAGCAAGGATCAATGGGAGTCGAAGAGACTTACAATGCTATGCAAATAGCGATGGTTCGAGCTAATTTGGTGGAGGATGAGGAGACAACCATGGCTAGATATCTTCGTATCCTTCACCCATATGTGTCTAGTGAGATTGAGATGTTCCCTTACAACTCAATGACTGAGTTGCTACATTTGGCTATCAAGGTGGAAAGAAAGACCAAAATTAGGAGCCAAGGGAGCAAAAACGCAGGTGGCTGGAAAAATCAGCAAGGAAGGAACTCCTATCCTTTAGCCCGAGATGCCCCTAACAAGGAAGACAGTGGCTCTCGAAGGAATCCACCCCGAGGGAGTACTTCTAACCCTACTTCTAGAGCTAGGGATATTGAATGTTTTAAATGTAGAGGAAAGGGTCATATGATGAAAGATTGTCCTAATTCTAGAGTATTAATTGTTAATCAACTAGGCGAACTTGAAAGTGAAAGTGAAAAAGAAGAGAACCTAGGTGATATGCATGATGAGGATGATCTTAGTGATGAAATTGGTTATGAACATGGTGATTCTTTGATTTGTAAAAGAAATTTACATGTACAACCCGCCCCTTGTGAAGATAATCAAAGAGAAAATTTATTTCACACTAGGTGTTTAGTTCAAGGAAAGGTCTGTAATATGATTATCGATGGTGGAAGTTGTTGCAATATTGTTAGCACTGAATTGATCACTAAATTGCAGTTTACTACTATTTTCCACCCTAGACCTTATAAATTGCATTGGATGAATGAATGTGGAGAATTAAAAGTTCTAAAACAAGCTAAAGTAACATTCACCTTAGGAAAATATACGGATACGGTTTTATGTGATGTAGTTCCTATGCAAGCTTGTCATATATTGTTAGGAAGACCATGGCAATACGATCGAAGGGTTACTCATGATGGTCATACTAACCGTCATACATTCATCTTTAATGGTAAGCCTATTACTCTTAAACCCATGACTCCAGCGCAGATAGCAGAAGCTTACGAAAGGAGCAAAGGCAAGGAAAAGGTTTCTGACAGAAACGAAGGAACAACAGCAGCGACCAAAAACCGCACCCGCGGTTCAGATGCCGCACCCGCGGCTCACGATAGATCGCGACAGAAGGAGCGGCACGAGAACCGCACCCGCGGCCCAGAGGCCGCACCCGCGGCTCATTCGCCAAACCGCGCCCGCGGTGATTCAGCCGCGCCCGCGGGTCACCCTTCTGGCGCACTGGTTCCTGCAGTAACGAATCGAGCCCTATTGTCGTCCAAAGCCGAGCTGGAAGGTGAGTACTTACCCTTCGATACTACTTTAATGATGCTTTGGAAGAGATTTGTGTTGACAGGTACCGATTCTCGACTTGATCTACCCCTTAGCATTCAAGCTATTCTTGATGAGTTTGCTGAGGTGTTTCCGGATGAGATTCCACCGGGCTTACCGCCCTTTCGGGGCATTGAGCATCAAATTGATCTTATTCCAGGAGCGTCGTTACCTAACCGGCCATCTTACAGAATGAACCCTCAGGAGTGTCAAGAGATTCAGAAGCAGGTGTAGGAGCTTGTAGATAAAGGGTATGTTCGAGAGATTCTTAGTCCTTGTGCAGTTCCGGTCTTACTTGTGCCTAAGAAAGACAATTCTTGGCGGATGTGTGTTGATTGCCGAGCTATCAACAACATAACTGTCAAGTATCGTCATCCTATACCCAGGCTGGATGACATGTTGGATGAGCTTCACGGTGCCACAAACTTCACCAAGATTTATCTGAGGAGTGGCTACCATCAAATCCGAATGAGAGAAGGCGATGAGTGGAAGACCGCCTTCAAGACCAAATTTGGCCTCTACGAGTGGCTTGTTATGCCATTTGGACTTACTAATGCCCCCTCTACTTTTATGAGGCTTATGAACCATGTCTTGAGGAAGTTTATAGGGAAGTTTGTTGTAGTTTATTTCGATGACATTCTGGTTTACAGCAGGTCCCTAGAGGAGCATGAGCAACATCTCAGGGAAGTACTGGTTACTCTTAGTATACAACGACTATATGCTAATTTGAAGAAGTGTGATTTTTGCACTGATAGAGTTATATTTCTTGGTTTTGTAGTGAGCTCCCAGGGATTACAGGTGGACGAGGAGAAGATCAAAGCCATTCAGGAATGGCCGACACCCATGACCAGCAGCCAGGTACGCAGTTTCCACGGGTTAGCAAGCTTCTATCGGCGCTTTGTGAAGGATTTCAACACCATTGTTGCACCGCTGACTGAGGTAACTAAGAAGCATTCAGCGTTTGTTTGGAAGGAGGCTCAAGAAAGGGCGTTTGAGGAGCTAAAACGCAGATTGACCGAGGCACCTTTGCTTGTGCTTCCCGACTTCACTAGACCGTTCGAAGTGGAATGCGATGCTTCCGGAGTTGGCATTGGAGGAGTCCTCATGCAAGAAGGTAAGCCTATTGCCTTCTTTTCTGAAAAGTTGAAAGGTGCAAGCCTAAATTACTCTACTTATGATAAGGAACTGTATGCGTTATATAGAGTACTTAAGACTTGGCAACACTACCTATGGCCTAGAGAGTTTGTTTTGCATACCGATCATGAATCTTTGAAACATTTTAGGAGCCAAGACAAACTTGATAGGAGGCATGGTAGGTGGATGGAATTTATTGAGACTTTCCCTTATATTATCAAATACAAGAAGGGAAAGGACAATGTTGTTGCTGATGCACTATCTAGGAGGCATGCTTTAATTGTTCAACTTGACTCTAAGGTGTTAGGCTTTGTTTACATCAAGGAGTTATATCGTAATGATGCTGATTTTGGTGCTATTTATAAGCAATGTTTAGATAAAGGGACTTTGGATAAGTTTTACTTGTTTGATGGTTTCTTGTTTAAGGCTAGTAAAGTGTGCATACCTAAGTGTTCTTTGAGATTATTGCTTGTTGAAGAAGCCCATAAGGGTGGATTAATGGGACACTTTGGTAGAGACAAAACATATCATATGTTGCATACTCATTTTTATTGGCCTCATATGCTTAGGGATGTTGAACATTGTTTGAAAAGATGTTTGGAGTGTCTTAAGGCTAAGTCTAGAGTTAAACCACATGGATTGTATACTCCTTTGCCTATTCCTACGACCCCCTGGGTAGACATTAGTATGGATTTTATTGTAGGGTTGCCTAGGACTAAGAAGGGGAGAGATTCTATTTTTGTGGTTGTTGATAGATTTTCTAAAATGGCTCATTTTATTGCTTGCAACAAGACTAATGATGCTCATCATGTGGCTGACTTGTTCTTTACCGGAGTTGTTAGGTTACATGGAGTACCAAAGACTATTGTGAGTGATAGGGATGTGAAGTTTCTAAGTTACTTTTGGAAAACTCTTTGGGGAAAACTAGGGACTAAACTTCTATTCTCTACATCTAGTCATCCTCAAACTGATGGTCAAACTGAAGTAACCAATAGGACCTTATTCTTAAGAAGAATTTGAAAGCTTGGGAAGAAGCCTTACCCCATGTTGAGTTTGCCTACAATAGGGCCATCCATTCCTCAACCTCGATGAGCCCCTTTGAATGTGTGTATGGTTTGAATCCACTAACCCCTTTTGATCTTATGCCGTTACCTACGAAGGAGCGAGTGGATTTCAATGCAGGAAAACAGGTTGATCACATCAAGGAAATTCATGAGAGGACAAGAGCTAAATTGCTAGAAGTAGCTGCTACAAATGCTAGCAAGGCAAACAGGAATAGGAAGAAGGTCATCTTCAAGGAGGGAGACCTCGTGTGGGTCCACTTTAGGAGAGAGCGTTTCCCCAGCAAACGCCACTCAAAGCTGTCCCCAAGAGGCGATGGACCATTCAAGGTGCTTAGGAGGATTGGAGATAATGCTTATGTCTTAGAGCTTCCCGGCGACTATCAAGTGAGTGCTACCTTCAATGTGCAAGATCTGACTTTATTCGAGGGTGAAGAAGAAGAGGAGCTGGATGATTCGAGGTCGAATCCTTTTCAAGAAGGGGAGGATGATGAAGGATCATCTGGACAACAACCGACACCTCCGGTCCCTGAATTTAAAGGTGCATTGACGCGCTCGAGAGCTAAGGAAGTCCAACAAGAGCTAGACAAGTTAGTAGCGTTCTTCAGTTCCAAGGAGTTGAATACAGACGAAGAACCACCATTGAAGATTGTTCTAATGATCGAGGTTCGAGAACGAGCAGAGGACGACAGCGAAGAACCGCGATCGCGGCTGGAAACCGCGCCCGCGGCTCCATAACCGCGCCCGCGGCCAGGAGGCGAGAACCGCGCCCGCGGCTCCATAACCGCGACCGCGGCCAGGACACTCGGCGAAGCACTTTTGAAATATGTTCGAATGTTTAAATTGTTACTCGGATTATTATTATTTTTAGGATTTGCTTTTATTGTTTATTTCTTTAGTTGGCATCCTTATGAACCCTATATAAGGCTGCCTTAGTTATTGTTTTACCCCCCCCAGACTTTGATATTGAATACAACGTTTATCGTTTTTCCTTCCAAAAGAAAGCTTTTGTGAGAAGAGTGCCCCGTGTGCATTGTCGTTCAGTTGGCCCTAGTTGTGCTTGTGTGTGTCAATCTCCTCCATAAGGTTGGTGCTATCGGGACTCCATAGAGCAACCTCCAACTGCCTTGACCCACCAAAGTCATTGTGTTTGGTTGTAATCATCCGTTGGGGTTTCTTCATCATTCGGTATGGTTCTTGTTCTTAAGTTCAAGGGTTTTATCGTTGTTTGATTTGGTTCCAATTGGCCTATCATTCGAATTATCCTTCTTTCATCTCATTCTAATTCCGCCTTTCTTCTCTGTTCGAGTTCCTATTCGAGTTTGGTGTCTAGGTCGGCAACTGCGGCTTATCCCCGCATCACAACTCTTGGAACGTGATGCGACTTCGTCGCTTCTATGCCTAGTCCTCCCACAAAACCCAGGTACGCTTAGCAAATTTTAGCAGAATTTTTTCTTATCCCTGATCACAATTCTTATCACCTCAAGACACTAAAACAGTCGATCACTATGGCATGGTAAGTACAGGTTGTGGAACCAGCAATTCGTTAGCACGCGAGTCTGGGTTACCAAAGAATAAGTATCACAGCCTGGTCGACCAATGCTCGTCCACCTAAAAAGGTAGCGCTTCAACTCAAAAGACAAAAAGTCGTCAAGTCCGCTTCACTGGGTTGGGCTAAAAAAAAAACCCAGGTCGCGTGTTCAGCTTCCAAGGTTGAGCTAAAAAACTCTCCTTGGTCGCGAAAGCATGGACGGGTTTACGCCAACCAGCTCACCCACCATGAGTCCGCTTCACTGGGCTGGGCTAAAAACCCCCCCAGGTCGCGTGTTCAGCTTTCAAGGTTGAGCTAAAAAACTCTCCTTGGTCGCGAAAGCATGGACGGGTTTACACTAACGAGCTCACCCGCCATGAGTCCGCTTCACTGGGTTGGGCTAAAAAACCCCCCCAGGTCGCGTGTCCAGCTTCCAAGGTTGAGCTAAAAAACTCTCCTTGGTCACGAAAGCATGGACGGGTTTACGCCAATGAGCTCACCCACCATGAGTCCGCTTCACTTGGCTGGGCTAAAAAAAAACCCCAGGTCGTGTGTCCAGCTTCCAAGGTTGAGCTAAAAAACTCTCCTTAGTCGCGAAAGCATGGATGGGTTTACGCCAACGAGCTCACCCGCCATGAGTCCGCTTCACTGGGCTGGGCTAAAAAAACCCCAGGTCGCGTGTCCAGCTTCCAAGGTTGAGCTAAAAAACTCTCCTTGGTCACGAAAGCATGGACGGGTTTACGCCAACGAGCTCACCCGCCATGAGTCCGCTTCACTGGGTTGGGCTAAAAAAAAAACCCAGGTCGCGTGTCCAGCTTCCAAGGATGAGCTAAAAAACTCTCCTTGTTCGCGAAAGCATGGACGGGTTTACGCCAACGAGCTCACCCGCCATGAGTCCGCTTCACTGGGCTGGGCTAAAAAACCCTCCCCAGGTCGCGAAAAGACGTGAACGCTGGGCTGGTGCACACACACCAACCCACGTAGTGAGATAAAAGCGGTAGGGGGGAGGTGAAAAGTCCCGCTTTCCTCGCAAAGGCAGTTTGCTGGGCTGAGAGGCAAGGACCTTCACCCAGCAAACTCCATTCACATCATGAGTCACGCGTCCTTTAAAAGTTCTTAACCATCTAAAGAATAAACACCAAGTACTAAAAGCCTCTTTACATGTGCAGTGCTTAATGTCCTCCGCAATGAGCATAAAAGAGGCTCACATCGCGGAAGAAATTCAAAAATGGCGACCACTTCATACCCAGATCATCTCTACGAAGTCAAGAAGTTTTCTGCAGCAACCATGCAGAAGAAAAACTCAAGGGATGTCTTGAGGCTTCGCGACTATAAGAGCTCAGGTAAAAAGCTTCGCTTTGTCAGATATCTAGAAGTGTTATCAAAACGCAAAGATAACCCAAAAAGGACATACCAATACAGGACAACCCTCGCGAGTATCAAAAGCAACAAAGAGCTAAAGCGCGAAGCCCTGTCACCGGCTAGAGCAAACGTAGTGACCAGGTAAGTAGACGGAAAGTAAAAATCCCTCAGTTACACAGATAATATTTGTAACCTAACCACGCGTACATGGCTCTCTCGTTGCCTTACAGGACTCACGTGGAAAGTTCGTGTGATAGCTAACAGGAGGATGGTTTGCAATGCTTTATGATTGTTTCGCAAAAACCTATGTAACACCGTCATCTTTTACTATATAAGAGGGATCGTAGTTATGAAACACTTATCTCTTACGTTTTATTTTTGCAAAATTACTGCACTTTTCCGAAACACAAAAAGAGGGGAATGAGGCGAGATAAGTGTGAACAAAACAAACAGACGAATAAATAAAACCCAAAATAGAGAGCACAAGAGCATATAGCTCGCGACCACCATGGCCTCATTAAAAAGTATAAATACATAAGATCCCAATCTCGCAACAATTGCACCAAAAACATATATTGTTCGAAAGACCACCAGGCCATGTGTCAGAAGGTTCGAAACACAAGACGAGCAGAAATAATAAACATTACTTTGCGACAGTCTCAGGAGCAGTCTCGGTATCCCCTATGCTATCCGCCTCCAAATCCACAACGACGTCCTGAGCGTCAATCACCCGTGATCCTGACCCCCCCCCGCCCGATCTAAGCATGAACGTTGCAGGAAGGGTTGAATGGTGTCGAGAAGAGCATCGGGCGCGAATACCTTTCTCTTACGAGGAGAGAGGGCCGGAGATGGAGGACTCGGCAACGCGTGAGGAACAGATTCCAAGCTTTCGGGCGGAGGCAGAGTGACCATCTTCGGAAGAGGAGGCTTGGGAACTTGGTTCTCCTTACCTTTAACGATACCTTTCTTACGCGCAAGATGAGTTACACCCCAAGCCTCGAGTGGAGCATCCCCGTCATCAATAAAGGTTCCCGGCATCGGGGGCTCATACTTAGGAAGGTCGGTGGAAAAACCACATAGATCTTGGGAAGGGGAAATCTTTGACTTTGTACTTCCGCATCTGAACCTTCACCATGCAAAGGAGAAGCGTATTGACAACATTCTTTTAAAAATCCACGCTAGCGCGTTGACGGTAACCGCCGCAATACTCTTCCACTGCCATATTTCTCTCATAAGCAATTCTCTCGGACATCGTCGCGTGATGTTTCTCATTCTCTTGTTTGAGGTCGTTCACTTGCGTGTTATATTCAGTGATGATGTTGACGTGGGTGGACCTCTCATACGCAAGTTGTGCCTCCAGCCCTTTTATCTTCGCGTCCTTAGATTCCAATAGCGCATTAGCCTTCGAAAGCTCCACCTCCAAAGCTTTCTTTTCTCCCATAAGACGAGACTTAGCCACTCTATTAGCATCGCGGATCGACTGGTCCTCCTCCATAAACGCGAGCACCCTCCGACTTGCGCTCGCAATAATACTCATCCCCTGCAAAACGACCAACTCCAGGATTAAAAAGACCCCAAAGAAACAAGAAGTAAATAAAAACGCGAAACTTACCGCAAAGAGTAACTTAGACAAGCCACCAGGTCTATCCGAGACTTCCTCATAAAGGCTAGGTTCAGGAGGAAAAGTAGTTGGAATTGAGGCAAAGAAGGCACGTGTGGTAGATAAACCGTGAATGAAAGTAGTAATCACGACAGGAGAATCAGTAGGCTCGGGAGACGAAACAAACTCCACTTCCGTCGTTCTTTTGCGACTTCTCTCAGACACTTTTTGTTTCCCCTTATCGCGAGACGGGCGGTCGCGTGACGACTCCGGCCCAGTGGTTTTTTCTCTCACCTTGTCTGAAACAGTGTGAGTTCTCTTGGACCGAGGGACCTCCTCAGAAACAGTGGTCGCGACCTCAACCGGCGACTCCAATACAGCAGGAGGAGGAGAAGCGATAGTCACGCCGGGAGCAGAAGGAATGTTGTGAGAAGGAGTCGCGAGAGTGAGGGAGCCGGTCTCGTCGAAAACCAACCCATCCAAATTCGGGAGATCGGAGAACATGTCAGCGTCTGCAAAAACAACCACAAAAGTAAGCATACTAAAAACGCAAGCGCTAAGAGCAAACACATGAACAAGAACCTCTGGCATGGGCTTTAAGGCTAAGTCCCCTAGCAACCAGTAAGGCATCCGAGACTGTCAACTCAAATCGTTTTTGAACAGCTTTGTCAGGATAATCCTTGTAATCACGAATGAATTTATCGCGAGTCTCCTTTTGAAAGAAGCAAGGAGCCTTTCTCGCATGAGGCTCACGAACTTGAACAGAAATGTCGGAACCAAGCGGGGGACGAACTAAGAACCAGCACGTTTTCCACCCATCAATCTTCGAAGGCAATCGAAAGGCACTAGGAGTCTTGGCTTGAGTGGTATAAAACCCATCCTCGCGAGAGTTCTTCTTATATGAATTAATAAGAGCATAGTGAGGCGTATTGGGGACTATCCCAATATCCTGACATCGCATGGTGTATACGATCAGCGAACTCCAGAAGTTTGGATGCATCTGTGAAGGACTGAAGCCTAAATCCGCCATCACTTTAGTCTGAAAGGACGTCCACGGGAGACGGAAGCCAGCTTCTAAGGATTGCCTGCTTAAAGCGAAGAAGGGCCCGTATTGGTCAAGAGAAGTGCCCTCATGGTCGGGAAGGGCGAAAATAGTTCCTTCAGGAAAAGGGTATCGCAAAGCGAAATAGCAAAGATCGTCAAAGCCAAGACTGCTGCGATGGGCCGTGTTAGGAATTAAGGTGCGAGTGTGTATTATTCTCTTCGTTAAAATACTTATTCGGCCCGGATCCGTGAGGAAGGGTTTCTCTATTATTATGTGGGGGTAAGGACCCCTTATGGGAGAAGAAACGAGCAAATTGACCATAATCGGTCTCGGCTCGCTCCTGAATCACGCGAGACGGGAGCCTGGTTTTGGATTTCTTGGACTTCTTCGCCTTACTCCGTTTGGATTTGCCGGTCACGCGAGATCGTTTACGCGAACTAGGCTCGCAACCACCAGAGCCCTGCTCGGAGCCAGACGTTGTGCGCCCCAAATAC
The DNA here is from genome assembly GCA_029168935.1 of Oxyria digyna. NCBI lineage: Eukaryota > Viridiplantae > Streptophyta > Magnoliopsida > Caryophyllales > Polygonaceae > Oxyria > Oxyria digyna. Next base: position 5,264,394 of record JAPVLV010000005.1, read on the forward strand.
TCAGCTTGAGCTGAACGTTCGGAGAAATCGTCGCTACCTGAAAGCATAGGCAAAGTAAGATTCAGTTTTCCAGGGACGGAAAGAGAAAACAAGAGGAGAAAATCGCAAGTGAGAACAACGCGAGGCGATGGGAGGTGAACAAACAAGAAATCCCTGGAAAAACTGAAACTCGGAAGATCAAGGGAGAAGTTGAAACGACATCGAAATGAGCCAGGCCCAAGAACACGGAGAATCTTGTGAAGGTCTGAAATGGTGAAATTGACCGAGAAGAGTGTATCTTTCTAGACAACGTCTCGAAAAATAAGAGTTGGAGAGGGAATCCGGCACAGGAAACACTCAATAGGCAAGCAATCTCTAAGGGAGATCTGTCAAAATGAGAAGCCCGAGCAAAAGCTCTGACAACAGTTATCAAGTACGAAGAACACGAATGTCGAATCTGTAGAAAACCGTAAAACCAAACTAAAACAAACATTTACGAAGAAGGAAAGAGAAAGAAGAGCGATAGACTAACCTGCCATCGGAAACCAAGTGAGAACGGCGACAAGGACGACGGTAGAAAATAAAGGAGAGCACCGGCGGAGTGTTTTATTCGAAGTTTTACAGAAAGCAAAGAAGATTTATGACGGATTGAGAGGAGGAAGACGAAGATGAGTATTTATAAAGAAAAATCGAAAAAAGAGGATGCAATCAGAAGACAACACGTGGACAACATGCGCCCAGCGCGGGAATTCGTAAAGGTTTTCGAATTCGAAACGTCACTCTGAAAATTTTAGCAGGCACACACGCAACCTGTATACGCGATGTGATCGTACAAAGTCGAAAGAAGGAATCACATCGAGAACGCGACTTCAAGGAGACAAACCCAAGCCTTAGGCTATTCAGCATAAAAGCTTGGGGGGCTGGATGTTGGAGCCGGTTCTCGATGGGCTCGCGAAACCCAAAGAGAATCGTGTTAGGTCCAGAAGACGCGACCAAGGACGGCCCATGAAGTCAGCCCAGAAGAACGAAAGCGGCCCATAAGTATACGAGGCCCAAAAAGGGGATCCGACGAGATCAGGTATCGGAGGGGCGAAAGGGTAATTGTCTCGCGTGGGCCCCAGGCGAGAGTATAAGAGCGTAACCGAATGGAGAGAGAAGGACAGAGCATCATTTACCGGAAATATTCTCCTTTCTTCTTCCTCTCAAGAGCTGAAAACACAGAAGCGACCCAAAGCTTCAATCTTCCTAAACGACCTTCTCCTTGAGGCGTTTGGACGATCAGCACTTGGATTATGACTCTCGGTGTTGCAATCGAGCTTTTGATGTTGAAATGAGTGATTTCTGAGGTTATTTGGGTGTTTGTAGCAAAGAGCTTAATAAGCTTCAAATGGTGTTTTGAGTTCTCCTTTTCATTGGCTTACTTCTTCCTATTCTCTCTTGCTTTTGTGTCAAATTGCATTGTCTTTGATTGCTTATTTGCACATTTGCTGACTTGAGCGTCGAAGAGCCAAATCCGGAGCCACCCCCTCCTGGTTTGGTTGCGCAGGTACCTCAGGGCTCAAGAACAAGGTTGGTTCTTAGGGAGAAGATGACGAAGGGCTAAGTTTGATCGAGTGAAGTACAGAATACAAGTTGTTTGTCCAGAATTGCGGAAGAGGTCCTCAGAATTTCTTCGAAGATTTGACTCCATGTGTCTCGCGAGGTGTTGTGTCGCGAGACTACAATTTCTGGGCTCCAACATTGTTGTAATCAGTGAATTTTGTTTCCTTCATATTTCGACTGAATGACTACTATTGAGGAGATTCTTCTAGATATTTGTTTTACTTATGTTCACTTTTGCCTTCAGTTTTAACAGTTTAAAAAAAATTCCTATGCTGCATTAAGGATACTGACCTCTAAAACTTCTCACTACTTTAAACCCAATAATGAAGGTGTACTCAAATTTTTGTACTCCCTCTGTCCCTAAATGATAGTCTCATTTCACTCCGGCACATTTGCCGATACACGTTTTGTATCGTTAATATCTCTAACTACAAGTTGGTAAAAATTATAAAATTTTGATATTATTGTTGTGCTCATTGAAACGAATCAAACAAGATCCCACATAACTATATTTTTTCTTATATATTGAAAGATATTTACAAGATTCTCATAAATTGTGAATAGTGTCAAAAACAACAATGGGACTATCATTTAGGGCGGAGAGAGTATATCTCTTTCGTCTTGGTTAAAAAGTAGGTTTTAAAAATTGAAAATTGTGAGGCATGGAAATTTGTGCATGATTGAAATAAACAAGTTTGTGGTTATAAACTGTTTACAAACTTGATGCCAAACAAATCCATAGAGATTGAAGGAGACACAGTTTTCATAGTGACAATTGCCTCTAATGATTCAATCTTAAATTGTGTTCTCTGCGCTGAATTAGATTCTTAAAAACTAAGTGAGAAATGAAAAGATAGACGAGATGTGTCTTTATAGATAAGAAGATTCAAATATGGTAGTACGTTACATGGGCGTCTGAGCATCTAGCTGATTGGAGCTGATATGATGCACATCTCATTCACAAAACTATAAGCTTATTGAAGGGTTTACCATTAAATCCTACTCTTAGATTTTTGGGTGTATATAAGAAAGATACGAATCTTGAGCCACTTTTTGATGAAGGATCATCTGAGCATCAACCAACACCGGTGGTTCCTGAGTTCGAGGGTGCGTTGACTAGTTCGAGAGCAAAGGAGGTCCAACAAGAGTTAGACAAGTTAGTCGCCTTTATCTTGTCTAAGGAGCTTATGAGTACAAAGGACCTCTTGGAAACACCCATGAGAATGGTGTTTATTATTAGCGTTTGAGACGACCCGGGCGAAGGCAACGAAGGAAATCCGCAGGAGAGCGATCGCGATCGCGGCCCACCCCCTGGCGATCGCGGGATTTAAATTGGCAAAAGTCGTAGCTAACGCACGGGCTGTGCGTTTTTCGCACAGGCAATGTGCGGAATGTGTGCCAGCTTCGCCGAGTTTTCATACTTAGTTATTTTTCGGGATTGTTAGTTTTTAGGATATACTTTAATTACTTTATTTCTTTTATTTGGGTCACCTTATTGACTCTATATAAGGTTTTCCCTAGTTGTTGTTTTAGTTACTCATACTTTGATATTGAATACAGCGTTTATCGTTTTTCCTCCCAAAAGAGAGCTTTTGTGAGCAGAGTGTCATGTGTGCATTTTTGTTGAACTCGCCCTAGTTGTACTTGTATGTGTCAATCTCTTCCATAAGGTTGGTGCTATCGGGGCTCCATAGAGCATCCTACAGGTGTCTTGGCCTACCATAGCCGTTGTGTTTGGTTGTAATCCATTGGGGTTTCTTCATCATTCGGTAAAGTTCTTGTTCTTAAGTTCAAGGGTTTTATCGTTGTTTGATTTGGTTCCAATTGGCCTATCATTCGACTTATCCTTCTTTCATCTCATTCTAATTCCGCCTATCTTCTCTGTTCGAGTTTCTGTTTGAGGTTTGGTGTCTAGATCGGACAACAACGGCTTATCCCCGCATCAAATTGGTATCAGAGTTGTGTTGACACCATCCCGTCTTCACAAGAACATCACGAGACCCCTATCCAAAGATCAAAAAAAGAGTCAGTTTTATTTTCTTGTTTGTCAGTTTCATTGAGAAATTGATTTTTGAGTTTTCGATACTTTGATCTTTCTTGTTGAGTCTGTTTAAGGTTGTGTACAAGAAGCTTGGATCGATTCGTGTTTGTTAAGATCAATAGATTGGAGTTTGGAGCACCCTTGTCCCAAATCCATTCATCCCATCATCCATCACAAATTCATCCCTGCCCACCAAAAAGCGCAGCCGTCACGAAACCCTAGAGTTGCTGAAGAAATTCATTCCTTGGAGCCCAAGACAAATCTTCTACAAGGAAATTTTATCTCTTCAACAAGGAAATCAAGTTGGTTAGTCTTTTGTTTATTTTATTTTCCTGAGATTAATATCTCATATATCGAGTCTGTATTTTCGTTTCACTGAGACAAAAAAAAATATTCAAAAAAAAGAAAAGAAAAGAAAAAGACAAAAAAAAAGAAAAAGAGAAAAGTCTCAAAGTCAACATTTATTTTACGTTTTGCGGAGTCAAAGTCCAGTTGAGTCTTGTTAGAGTCGGAATTCACAATTTGGAGGAAAACGGGATTGCCACGAGCCCGTTACAAAGACAAAGAATTTTAAGTCGGCAAAATCCCGCGATCGCCACCCAATTCCCGCGATCGAGGCCATCATAAGACACTTTCTGCAGAGCCCTCAGATAAGACTCCGCGAGCACCCCGCGATCGCCACTCAAAAACCGCGATCGCCACCTTGTGCGTGGCGACCGTCGTCGCCCTGTTCAAGCTACTACAATTCTTCTGAGCCATACCCAAACCTACCTTACCCCTCTCGACTTCGTCTTCGATCTCTCATCGACACCAGTCTGGACAAGTTAAGGTACGCTTGCTTTTTGGCCCTCTTGAGTTCGGATTTTGAGTCTGATAGTTGTTTGCATTTACATTCTTGCAAACGTCTTTTGAGTCTTTTGAGTCTTTGTTTCTTTCTTTTGTTGAGTCGTTTTTGCTTTGCGTCAGAACCTTGAGTTGAAACCCTGCCCTAAACTAGCCATCTCCATCTCTACCATCACTCATCATAGTGCTAGGAGCTTGCTAGTTTCAATCTATTGGGTTTTTTATTCATACAAGGCAATCCATCAAGAAAAGCTTGTTAGAACAACAATTGAGAGAGAGTGCAGAGGAAAACATACGAGAGTAAACACTTGCAAGTTGTTTTCATTTACACTCACTTAACATTGTTTTGTGTTAGTCTTTCCTTTGATAATGGACAAGTCAATTTCTCCCGACAGGAGAACTCCCGTGGACCGCACGACCAACCCTGTCACCCCGGAGTTGATGAGCTTCCTGGAAAGCTTTAGTGACAGGCTTGTCAGTGGGCTTACTACAATCATCAGGCGGGAGCTTCGCCCGACACCACCACCACCAGCTACGGAGCATATTGGAGCTTCTGGAGACGCTCCCACAGACGCTCCCCAGAGGCCCTTATCAACCCAACGGGAAGTATATGAGGCTTCTCAAGTGAGCCGGGAAGTCAGAGAGGCGGCAGATGGGATTCGCACCGAACCAGAGGCAGGACCTCACCCAGAGCTGAGAACCATCAAGCTCGAAGAGAGCGTTACTATAATTCCCCTGTTCCTCATAATAATAGATACAATGCTGCTAACCGTTTTCGTGACAGATTTCAGGTTATAGGTGACAACGATGACGATGAGGAGCATGATGATGAGGATGATGAAGAAGCGGCAGAGGCAGTATGGTGACCACCTCTTCAACAAGAAGGATACCATGGAAGAAGAAGAGAACCTGAGCAAGATGGAGTTGGGAAGATCAAGGTGAAGATCCCGAGTTTTGAGGGCAAGTGTGATCCAGATGTCTACATGGAGTGGGAGACGAAGATTGAGCAGATCTGGAATTGTCACAACTTCCCAGAGCATAAGAAGGTGCAACTTGCATCTTTGGAGTTTAATGGCTATGCTCTAGTTTGGTGGGACAACTTAGTAAGAGGAAGAGCTGGAAATGGAGATTATCCCGTTGCTACTTGGGATCTAATGAAGAGAATGATGAGAGCTCGATTTGTTCCCCCACACTATACTAGAGAGCTTATACAACGGCTTGAGAATTTGAAGCAGGGATCTATGGGAGTAGAAGAGACCTTCAATGCTATGCAAATAGCCATGGTCAGAGCCAATTTGGTTGAGGATGAAGAGACAACAATGGCCAGATATCTTCGTATTCTCCACCCATATGTGGCTAATGAGATTGAGATGTTTCCCTACAATTCTATGATTGAGCTGTTGCACTTAGCAATTAAGGTGGAAAGGAAGACTAAGGCTAGAAATCAGGGCGGCAGAAATGCAAGCGGGTCTTCCAACAGTTGGAAAAATCAGCACGGCAGATCTTCTTATCCATTAGCCTGAGATGCCCCTCCCAAAGAGGACAGTGGTTCACGAAGGAACCCACCCCCAGCTACCCAAGTGCCTACAAAGACGACAATTGGCCCTTCCAATGGACCCCGAGGGAGTACTTCTAACCCTACTTCTAGAGCTAGGGATATTGAATGTTTTAAATGTAGAGGAAAGGGTCATATGATGAAAGATTGTCCTAATTCTAGAGTCTTAATTGTTAATCAACTAGGTGAATATGAAAGTGAAAATGATAAGGAAGGAAACCTAAATGAAAATCATGATGTGGATAATCTTGAGGATGAAATTGGTTATGAGCATGGTGATTCTTTGATTTATAAGAGAACTTTGCATGTACAACCCACCCCTTGTGAAGATAACCAGAGAGAGAATTTGTTTCATACTAGATGTTTGGTTCAAGGGAAGGTTTGTAATATGATCATTGATGGGGGAAGTTGTTGCAACATTGCTAGCACTGAATTTTTTCTAAATTGCAAATTGCTACTATTTTCCACCCTAGACCATATAAATTGCATTGGATGAATGAATGTGGAGAATTGAAAGTTCAAAAGTAGGCTAGAATAACATTCACATTAGGGAAATATGAAGATACAATTTTGTGTGATGTTGTTCCCATGCAGGCTTGTCATATATTGTTAGGTAGACCATGGCAATACGATCGGAAAGTTGTTCATGATGGTCATACTAACCTCCATTCATTTACTTTCAATAATAAGACTGTTACTCTTAAGCCTATGACTCCAGCACAGATAGCAGATGCTTATGAAAACAGCAACAGCAAGAGAGGGGTGAAGTCAAACGAGGAGGACAGAACAGAGGCAGAAGCCGCGTGGAGCGACCGCGACTGCGGGACATCCCTGACGATCGCGGGACATCCCCGGTGATCGCGGCCACAAATACAAGAGTTTCTGCAGACAGCGACCGCGATCGCGACCAGTCCCTGGCGATCGCTGGAAGTACTACAGTAGTCCCCGCGAAGAGCACTCGAGGACGCGACCGCGGGAATTCCACGGCGATCGCGTCAAGGCGTTCTGCGCAAGTCTTTCATTCGCCTCCGAATGCTCTTTTGGCTTCCAAATCCGAGCTGCAAGGTGAGTATCTACCTTTAGACACTACTTTAATGATGCTATGCAAGAAGTTTGTGTTGACAGGTACCGATTCTCGAGCTGATCTACCCCCGAGCATTCAAGCTATTCTTGAGGAGTTTGTTGATGTGTTCCCGGATGAGATCCCAGCAGGCTTACCGCCCTTTAGGGGTATTGAGCATCAGATTGATCTTATTCCAGGAGGTTCATTACCTAACAGACCAGCTTACAGAATGAACCCTCAGGAGTGTCAGGAGATTCAGAAGAAAGTGCAGGAGCTCCTAGATAAGGGTTATGTTCGAGAGAGTCTTAGTCCATGTGTTGTCCCGGTCTTGCTGGTACCTAAGAAAGACGATTCTTGGAGGATGTGTGTTGATTGCCGAGCTATCAATAACATAATTGTCAAGTATCGTCATCCTATACCAAGGCTAGATGACATGTTGGATGAACTTCATGGAGCCACCAGTTTTACCAATATTGATCTTAGGAGTGGCTATCATCAAATAAGGATGAGAGAAGGCGATGAGTGGAAGACTGCCTTCAAGACCAAATTTGGTCTATACAGGTGGCTTGTGATGCCATTTGGGGTTGACTAATGCTCCCTCTACGTTTATGAGGCTGATGAATCATGTCTTGAGGAAGTTTATAGGGAAGTTTGTTGTTGTTTATTTTGATGATATCCTGATTTACAACAGGTCCCTAGAAGAGCATGAACAACATCTCAGGGAAGTACTTGTTACTCTTAGTCTACAACGACTATATGCTAATTTGAAGAAATGTGATTTTTGCACTGATAAAGTTATATTTCTTGGTTTTGTAGTGAGCTCCCAGGGATTACAGGTGGATGAATGGAATATTAAGGCCATTCAAGATTGGCCAACCCCCACTACTAGCAGCCAAGTCAGAAGTTTACATGGATTAGCTAGCTTCTATCGGCGTTTTGTGAAGGATTTCAGCACCATTATTGCACCCCTAACTGACATTACGAAGAAGCATACCTCATTTGTGTGGAAGGAGGCTCAAGAAAGGCGTTTGAGGAGCTAAAACGCAGATTGACAGAAGTGTCATTACTTGCGCTTCCCGACTTCACTAGGCCCTTTGAAGTGGAATGTGATGCCTCAGGAGTTGGCATAGGAGGAGTGCTCATGCAGGAAGGTAAGCCTATTGCCTTCTTTTCTGAAAAGTTGAAAGGTGCAAGTCTAAATTACTCTACTTATGATAAGGAATTGTATGCATTGTATAGAGTACTTAAGACTTGGCAGCACTACCTATGGCCTAGAAGTTTGTTTTGCATACCGATCATGAGTCCTTGAAACATTTTAGGAGTCAAGACAAACTTCATAGGAGGCATGGTAGATGGATGGAATTTATTGAGACTTTTTCTTATATCATCAAATACAAGAAGGGAAAGGATAATGTTGTTGCTGATACACTTTCTAGGAGATATGCATTGATTGTTCAACTTGACTCTAAGGTGTTAGGCTTTGTTTACATCAAAGAGTTATATCGTAATGATGTAGATTTTGGTGCTATTTATAAGCAATGTTTGGCTAAAAGAACTTTGGATAAGTTTTACTTGTTTCATGGTTTATTGTTTAGAGCTGATAAAGTGTGCATACCTAAGTGTTCTTTGAGATTATTGCTTGTTGAAGAAGCCCATAAGGGTGGATTGATGGGACACTTTGGTAGAGATAAGACATATCATATGTTGCATACTCATTTTTATTGGCCACATATGCTTAGGGGTGTTGAGCATTGTTTGAAAAGATGTTTGGAGTGTCTTAAGGCTAAATCTAGAGTTAAGTCACATGGATTGTATACTCTCTTACCTATTCCTACGACCCCTTGGGTAGACATTAGTATGGATTTTATTGTGGGGTTGCCTAGGACTAAGAAGGGGAGCGATTCTATTTTTGTGGTTGTTGATCGATTCTCTAAGATGGCTCATTTTATTGCTTGCAACAAGACTGATGATGCTCGTAATGTAGCTGACTTGTTCTTTACAGGAGTTGTTAGGTTACATGGAGTACCGAAGACTATTGTGAGTGATAGGGATGTGAAATTCCTAAGTTACTTTTTGAAAACTCTTTGGGGAAAGCTAGGAACTAAATTGTTATTCTGTACATCTAGTCACCCTCAAACTGATGGTCAAACTGAAGTAACCAATAGGACCTTAGGAACCCTTTTGAGAAGAATTTGAAAGCTTGGGAAGAAGCCTTACCCCATGTTGAATTTGCTTATAGTAGAGCCATCCATTCCTCGACGTCGTTGAGTCCCTTTGAATGTGTGTATTGTTTGAATCCACTAACCCCTTTTGATCTTATGTCGTTATCTATGAAGGAGCGAGTGGATTTCAATGCAGGAAAACAGGTGGAGCACATCAAGGAGATTCATGAGAGGACAAGAGCTAAATTGCTAAAGGTGGCTGCGACAAATGCTAGCAAGGCAAATAGGAAGAGGAAGAAGGTCCTATTCAAGGAGGGAGATCTTGTGTGGGTCCACTTTAGGAGAGAGCGTTTTCCCAACAAACACCACTCAAAGCTGTCCCCGAGAGGTGATGGACCATTCAAGGTGCTTAATTAAGAAGCTTGGAGATAATGCTTATGTGTTGGAGCTCCCCCGTGACTATCAAGTGAGTGCAACTTTCAGTGTGCAAGATCTTACACTTTTTGAGGGAGAAGAGAAGGTGCTGGATTATTCGGGGTCGAATCCTTTTCAAGATGGGGAGGATGATGAAGGATAATCTGAGCATCAACCAACACCGGTGGTTCCAGAGTTCAACACCGGTGGTTCCTGAGTTCGAGGGTGCGTTGACTCGTTCGATAGCAAAGGAAATCCAACAAGAGTTAGACAAGTTAGTCGCCTTTATCTTGTCTAATGAGCTTATGAGTACAAAGGACCTCTTGGAAACACCCATGAGAATGGTGTTTATTATCAGCGTTCGAGACGACCCGGGCGAAGGCAACGAAGGAATTCCGCAGGAGAGCGACCGCGATCGCGGCCCACCCCCTGGCGATCGCGGGATTTAAATTGGCAAAAGCCGTAGATAACGCACGGGTTGTGCGTTTTTCGCACAGGCAATGCGCGGAATGTGTGACAGCTTCGCCGAGTTTTCATACTTAGTTATTTTTCGGGATTGTTTGTTTTTAGGATATACTTTAATTACTTTATTTCTTTTATTTGGGCCACCTTATTGACTCTATATAAATTTTTCCCTAGTTGTTGTTTTAGTTACCCAGACTTTGATATTGAATACAGCGTTTATCGTTTTTCCTCCCAAAAGAGAGCTTTTGTGAGCAGAGTACCCTGTGTGCATTGTTGTTGAACTCGCCCTAGTTGTACTTGTGTGTGTCAATCTCTTCCATAAGGTTGGTTCTATCGGGGCTCCATAGAGCATCCTCCAGGTGCCTTGGCCTACCATAGCCATTGTGTTTGGTTGTAATCCATTGGGGTTTCTTCATCATTCGGTAATGTTCTTGTTCTTAAGTTCAAGGGTTTTATCGTTGTTTGATTTGGTTCCAACTGGCCTATCATTCGACTTATCCTTCTTTCATCTCATTCAAATTCCGCCTATCTTCTCTGTTCGAGTTTCTGTTCGAGGTTTGGTGTCTAGATCGGACAACAGCGGCTTATCTCCACATCACTTTTTAATATGGAATTTGCAACTCATCAGGAACCATATACTTTCTAGACACACTTTACAGTTAGAGGAGAAAAGAGTGTACCCTATAGCTAATTATCTCACCTTGACTACACAGTGAATTGATAAACAAAGTCGGTCTGATAACAATATATAGATGTTAAGGTTATATTAGTGAAATAAAGCATATTATATTATATTGTAGATTTATTATATAATACACGTTATATATAGCTTTGCTAAATGCACACTATTCTGTGCGGTAAGAGTTGCAGTACACTTCTGTGCGTTAAGGATTACCGCACCAAAGGACTCCGGGGCATTGTTGGAAATTTTTCTGAAACCTATACGACGCTGGTGCGGTAACAATTACCGCACAGATCTGTGCGTTAACAATTACCGCACCAGATTAATACGAGATTAAGAAAACAAAAATTTAACTTCTGATGTACTTAAAACCTGTGCGGTAATTGTTACCGCACATGATTTTTTTTTTAAAAACAAATAAATTTAAAAAATAATAATTAAAATATGAATAAACCTGTGCGGTAATTGTTACCGCACAGGTTTTATATATTAAAAAAACAATAAAGTGGTGCGGTAACTCTTACCGCACCATATTTTACGTAGTAAAAAAATATAAAATGGTGCGGTAACTCTTACCGCACCAAGTTACATATTTAAAAAAAAAACTTTCCCTCTCCCCCGACCTTCTTCCTCCTTCCTCTGTCAAAAACGCCGCCGCCAAATCCTAAAATTCGCCGGCCTCTTCTCTTCCTTTTCCCGCCGATTAACCCATCAAAACCTTCAATAGAGGATGGATTCGAGTTGCTCCGACCATGGCGGTTCTTCTGGCCCCCAAAATCCGCCCGAAGTCCCCCCCGCAGCAGCTCCGGCAATGGAGGTTCCGTTGACGACGACGCCATGGCTGGCTGTGGAGGAAGAAGAAGAGGAGGAAGTGGAGGTGCCACTGAGGTACAGTGGTGGTGCCCGGAGCCGGCCAAAATCCCGAGCCCGACCCGATCCCATACCCATAGCCCGACCCGACCCGATACTCGTTGCCCGACCCGAACCGATACCAGCAGCCCAACCCGCCCTGATACCCGCACCCGAACCCGCTCCGAGGCCAAGAAACCGAAAGCGACCCATCCAAAACGTCGGTCCCGGGTACGCTACTCGAGCAAATAGAAGGTTGAATCCACAAACCGAGGCTCAAACCGAGGCGCAACCGGAAGTTTTTTCGACTCCCGTAGATCTACATCAAGTATATATTTTTATTAAATATTCTATAACTTTTGTAATGTTTTTAAATAGTTTAATTATTTTATTTCGTAACGTTATGAAATTAGTTATTCAATTTCATAACGTTATGAATTTAATAATATTTGATAACGTTATGAAATTTTTAAATAAATTTCGTAACGTTATCAATTTATTTAATTTAATTAATTTATTAAATTTATAACGTTGTAAAATTAGTTATTTAATTTCATAACGTTATGAATTTAATAATATTTGATAACGTTATGAAATTTTTAAATAAATTTCGTAACGTTATCAATTTATTTAATTTAATTAATTTATTAAATTTATAACGTTATGAAATTAGTTATTTAATTTCATAACGTTATGAATTTAATAATATTTGATAACGTTATGAAATTTTTAAATAAATTTCATAACGTTATCAATTTATTTAATTTGATTAATTTATTAAATTGATAACGTTATGAAATTAGTTATTTAATTTCATAACGTTATGAATTTAATAATATTTGATAACGTTATGAAATATTTAAATAAATTTCGTAACGTTATCAATTTATTTAATTTATTTAATTTAATTAATTGATTAAATTTATAACGTTATGAAATTAGTTATTTAATTTCGTAACGTTATAAATTTATTTAATTTATTTTATAACATTATGAAATTAATTTATATGGTAACGTTATGAAATTAAGTAATTTATTGCGTAACGTTATAAAATTATATTATTTGGTAACATTATGAAATTAATTAATTTATTCATAACGTTATGAAATTAATGAAATTTTATAACGTTATGAAATATAATAATTTCATAATGTTATGAAATATGACATTCTATATTGTAAAATTAATGAATTAATTATTTTATGAAATATGACATTGTTCTTCTCTTATTTTGTAACGTTATGAATTATTAGTATATAAAGTATTGAAATTAGGCGAATTATAACGTTAATTTCGTAACGTTATGAACAAAATGTTTAGAAATTAGAGATGATTTTGATTAGGATTGACGTTACAACAACTGTTTGTAACGTTACGACGTCATGGAAAAGACGTTTTTGAATTTGACGTTATTTTTGTGACGCTATGAAAATAACGTTACGCTATAACAACAACATTAGGGGGTGCGAGATACGATGGCTTCTAGTGGTTTTGTTCCGGGGGCTCCTGTTGCTGGAGAGCGTGTTAGGAGGACGGAGATTACAGCGTCCATACGTCAGAGTTTTGCTACTGCTCGAGACCAGCTGAATGCTTCTAGTTCGACACCCACTGATGTTACTGGTGCACTTACAGATACTGGGGCAGTTAGGGATTGTGGTCTAGATGTTGATCCGTCTGCTGATGATGAGGGTTACAGTGAGAGTGAGGAGGAGGATATGGACGTCGATGATACAGTTGTTGATTTGGATGATGATATGCTGGGAGACGGTGAGGGTTTAGGTACAGATTATATTGTATCTCATCCCGAGATACCGACAAATCACCTTAGGAGAGACGACCCTCCTATTATTTCAGAGGATCATGCTGGTATGGGGCCTTCATCGCCAGCTCCTACAGATTTAGGTCCTTCGTCTCCTACGCCAGATGTACCACCTCCCCCGACTGTACCACCTCCCGATGCAGATCCTGTACCACCTCCTGCTATACCTTGGATGCCCGGAGGTCCTTTTACAAATGAGTTGTTGAAGAGTTATGAGACGCACATCGCCAGGGCTATTTATGAGCTTACAGTTGTTGATCCTCCCGCACCTGTGATTCCAGCTGGCCCCCGTCCTCTTCCTCCATTTATACAGAGACAGCGAGGAGGCCGAAGAGCTCAGGAAGATGATGATGTTGCTGATGCAGACGTTGCTGATCCTCCAGCACGAGGTGGACGCGCTCCACGCGGAGGACGAGGACGTGGACGTGCTGCAGATCATGCTGATTTTCCACAGCCTGCTGATCTTCCAGAAGGCGAGGCTCCTCTTGATTTGGTATGTATTTGAACTATAATGTTCATATGTGAAATATTTTGGCATTCTGTAGAAGTAACTGTGTTATTTTTTTACTTTTTTTTCAGACACGGAAGGTCGTCAAGGTTCACTTCCACACCGCCTACTGCACTCCACTAGAGGCGTTTAGGAGACCTGGTCCAGATTCGTCGTTTCAGCTTGCAGAGCGATCTGGATTGACTGATCTATGCTATATCGGGTCCGGTCCTGTCGATCATGTGTTGGTTTCTGCTTTCGTCGACAGATGGCAGCCAGAAACCAACACATTTCATTTGCCATTTGGAGAGATTGGTCCTACACTTCACGATGTGGTTGAGATCCTGTCGCTGCCTATACATGGCAGGAGTTGTAGCTTAGTTTTGAGCAAGGAGGAGATCTTCACTTTTGTTGCTGAGATGCTTCACGTAGAGGAGGCACTGGTGAAGACTTGGTATAGGGATGGAGGCATTCCTTTGGGTTATCTTCAGCAGAGATTGAAGGATATGATGCGGATGGAGGATGGACAGAGAGATGAGAGCCTCATTGCGTCTATGTACTTACTGTTGCTTCTCGGCACTACAGTTCTAGTGGACAAGTCGACTACAGCAGTCAAGCACTGGTGGTTAGTTCTTTTGGCCGACCACGACAGCACTGGCCGATATGCTTGGGGAGCTGGAGTGTTAGCTCATCTGTATCGCAACCTTGGACAGGCGTCGAGGCGATTGGCTATGGGGATGGGGAGTTCTGGCATTCTTTTGCGGGTTAGTACGCAAACAACTATACGATTGGCTATGTTTAGGAAGTCGAGTTCTAATTATCCTTTTTTTGCAGTCGTGGATCTGGGCATATTTTCCACATTTTCGTGGACATTTTGTGACAGATCCACTTTCTATGGACCACGCCGCAGCTGCTATGAGGGAGGGCAGAGAGGTGCCACAGGGGAAGAGCACGGATCGTTTGGTTGCCATTCGTGGCATGCTTGACCGTGTTCGTTATGAGGAGGTCAGATTTTAAGAATGTATGCTTTCGTTATATTGTGTGAATGTAAACTATACTAACTGTTTTGTAATGTTTTGTTGCAGGTTAACTGGTTTCCCTTTTCAAATGTGGATTTCAGACTTCCGCAGTACGCCCCGTCTTTGTTTGAGGGCATTCTCCGTTGTCTGGACATCGAGGAGCTCTATCAGCCAGGTCGCCTGCTGCGACAGTTTGGACATGTGCAGGGTATCCCAGATCCTCCCCCAGAGCCCATCCAGGTGACACGTAACAACAGGCTGACGCATTATTCAGTTGGCTTTGAGAAGGATCTGCTTGGTGTGTGGGATCAGGACCCCAGGCCTTTGATACAGATTCGGGAGCCACGAGCGACGTACTATTGGGCAGTCACAAATGATTATCTCGATTGGTATTATTGAGTTTCTCATCCTCTGGTGGATCCCAGATCACGTAGACTCGATCGTCCAGTTGGTCCGCTGCGTATTCCACCTTCGATTGACAGTTTTGCGGTACGATTATAAATTTTATTAGTCATATTCATTCAATTAGTATATTTGATTGTAATGTTTTGATATGTTGTTAATATAGCGGACCCAGCTAGTGACTTGTGAGATTCGAGCTTTCTTGGAGACACCACCAGAGAGGAGGCCTGCAGATATCGATGAGTTCATGAGGCGTCTCCTTGGAGTTTTGACTGACGGGGCTCCACCGATGGCTCCAGCTGCGGTTCGTCAATCTCATCTTTTTCGGCATTCAATCCACGAGGAAGGCCAAGGTAGTGGGCAAGGTAGTGGGAAAGAGGGTCGTGACATGGAGTGATGTCAAATATTGATAGCAAAACTTAGAAACGATGAAAAAGGCAAAAAACGACCAAGTACATCAAATATTGATAAAAATAGTTCAAAACGTCTCGAAACGACTAAGAAACGAAAAAAATCGACTCAAAACGATATAAAACAAGCCAAATCGAAATTTGAAGGAATTCCGAACAAGTTGTAAAAAAGTGTAAAAATGTGGCCAAAATGATGGCATAATATGGCCAAATTGAGCAAATCTTAGCAAAACTTGAGTTTTTTGAAAAAGGCAAAAAACGACCAAGTACGTCAAATATTGATAAAAATGGTTCAAAACGTCTCGAAACGACTAAGAAACGAAAAAAAACGACTCAAAACGATATAAAACAAGCCACATCGAAATTTGAAGGAATTCCGAACAAGTTGTAAAAAAGTGTAAAAATGTGGCCAAAATGATGGCATAATATGGCCAAATTGAGCAAATCTTAGCAAAACTTGAGTTTTTTGAAAAAGGCGAAAAACGACCAAGTACGTCAAATATTAATAAAAATGGTTCAAAACGTTTCGAAACGAATAAGAAACGAAAAAAATCGACTCAAAACGATATAAAACAAGCCAAATCGAAATATGGATAATGGATAATGGATAGTGGATAGTGGATAATGGATAATGGATAGTGGGTAATGGATAATGGATGTCATATGTGTATAGTTTGGGTCCATATCGTTTTAACGCCTTGAAACGATGAAAATCGAAATTTTGAAATTGTAACATGACAAAAATTACGGCGAATAGTTATTTTCATTTTTCGGAATCGAAAAATTATTATCGAAAACGTCAACGGGCCTAATAAGGCCTAATGAATTTTGAATGAGGCCCAAACACAAAAAACGACAAAAAATGACATAAAACGGCTTAATAAGCACTTAAAACGTAAAAGTCAAGAAATGTAACATTAATATTTGAGCATTACCAATCAAACGCTATCGTTTTTATAAGAAATTAACAACTTTAACACTTAGAAGTATGTAAACGAAGACTTTCACCTGTATGCTACTACTCTCAAGTATATAAGTTGTATAGTTATACTCATATGTATGTGATACCACTTCGTTACTAAAATGAACTTCATATAATGTGTTTATTTCATCATATAACATTAGTTTAACACTTAATTGTTATCGTTTGACTCAACTGACCTCGGATTTCATTAGTATAATATGATTTTTTATCATATAACTCTTCGTAATCTCATATTACATTAGTAAAACTTGATAAAATTATTCACAAAACTCTCAATAACGACATATTTCAGTAGTATAGCATTACTTTGGGTCATAAAACTTTTTATAATATCAAATAGTATAAGAAAACAACATAAAAAATGAATTTTTATGTAATTAGGGTTGGTACTACAACAGTTACCGCACCAACCCTAATACCCTAAACCCTACAAACACCAGAAACATTTGATTCTGGGTAAAAGGGTTGGTGCGTTAACAATTAACGCACAGAATCTGTGCGTTAAGTGTTAACGCACCAGTATCTGTGCGTTAATTGTTAACGCACCAGAATCTGGGCTGGGCTTGAATGTTGGGATGGTCGTCTTTGTTGGGCTGGGATTTTTCTGTTGGATCTTGACGAAGTTGTGTTATCAGTTTTGCCTTTATTGCTAACGCACCACCATATTTTTCTTGAGTGTGTTACAGCTACCACACAGCTGTAAGTCACCTTTGGATGACCGAATTACGTTATTGGGCCTTTGTTGTTGTGGACCTTTTGTCTACATCGGCCCAAATCTAAGTTACCCTAGTAAAACCTCGGCTATAAATTCACTGCCTCAGTGAACCCTATTATCTCATTCTCACTGCGCCGTAAAATAATTAGGTTTCAAGTTCTTACTCTGTATTTCAATTAAAAGTCTCATTTTTTTACTGATTTCGTTAGATATCTTCATTGTTTCTAACATGTTTTCTTACTTTGTATTACAGATTCAAACAACCATGGCATCATCTTCATCCTCCCCAGTTCCAGCAGAAGGCAGTGAGATCCAGTGCCCGAGTAGAAGGTGCTCAAGAACAATCAAGGTGTTCACTGGTAATGACAAGAACAATCCCCATACGTATGAACGAAGGTATACCACATGTCAGTGTAACTACATGATCGTGTATCTTGAGCCAGAATAAGACAGTCATCATCTCCGAGTCATTGCAAAACTATTGAAGGAAATAGCTGACCAGCAGTTGAAGCTGGTATATTTTCACCAGGCTAAGAGTATTGAAGTAGCCAAACACTGGATACAACAGAGGTTTCCCAATGACCATGTTCCTAGTTTTTATGACAGTGACTCCGATTAGGGATCTTGGTATCAAATCAGTGAATCTCTGTTAAGTCTGTGTTTAGTTTAAATTTCAAGAATGAGTCTGTTGTCTTTCCTTAATGAGTCTGTTGTCTTTTTAATTTATGTTGAGTGTGTTGTAGTTTATGGATTCACTGATTTCACTTCACTGTTTCACCTACCTCATCTAACTCTACTGAAAACACTATTTAAAGCAAACAAGACAAGTCATTACATATTTCAAAGCAGACAAGACAAGTCATTACATATTATAAATCAATTCCAATCGAAGTCTAAAGATCAAGGCTACTAAACTATTACAAATCAAGTCATGTAGTCCATACGCTTTCCAGCAGTAAAGCGGTATTGTCGAAACAAGTCCACTTGGCCAGCATATATCCCTTCCCACCACTTGATGTTGTCATCTGCAAATCTTCTCCACGAACCGGAACAACGTGGCAATGGTGCCCCATCACGGAGCCAAACCTAGATATACAAAGAAAATTAATCAATAAATATAAATGATTTCGACGTTTCATGACGTTTGTTTAGATTACCACAGATTCTTACCGGTATCCAGTGATTACTGCATCCGACAAGAGCTATCCCAAAAATCTTCTTTGGAGGACCAGGGCTCACTGTAGCTTGCCTTATTGGCAAGCATAAACACGGCGCATCCCAGGATAGTTGCACTAAACCAACATTATACACTGTGGCAAACAACAAACCCATAAATGGCATGTCCATCCAAAATGGTCTCTCACAAGGACTTCTCATGTAGTTAACTTGAGCAATAAGATCATCCCATGTTCCTACCCGTAGTCCACGTCGTATGGGCTCCCATGTCTCTTTGTTTCCAAGAAGCTCCGCTGCCAACGCAGCACAGATCATACGATATTGACTCTGTTGCATACCCGTAAGTAGAGCCATTGACCGATACCCACAATGTCCGTCTGAACGCACATCTTTCACAGAAGTCATGTAGGAAAGCCAAAAGTAGTCAATATTTTTCACCCCCATATAACTTATGGCTTCTTCAATCTCTTCTTCATCTTCTCCTTCCTCTGTTTCGTTTCGATCTGGATAGCAAGCTCTTAGGGGCACGGCATTCATGTCTTCGTCTTCTAAATCGATGGTCTCTGAAAACAATGGTTCAGGTTGGGACTGTGATCCGAAGTCGAACAACACTTGACTTGCTTGCTTTTTAGGACAAGTTGGTCGTTCACTTTGCCTATTTGCCTTCTCCTTTGCGACTTTTTGCGCATTCTCAGTATTTGTTAAGTCTTCTCTAACGTACTCGTGGTAACTCTTTTCCCTCTTTTCTCTCGGAGGAGAATTCCCATTTCGCTGCTTCTCCTTGTTCTTTGATCCCGGCGGCCTTCCTTTTCCTTTCCTAAACAAGTTTGTTGGCTCTACCAAAGAACTTTGTTCCGGATGCTCCAAGTCAATGTACAACTCACTTAATCTGAATAGAGTTCCATCCCTCAACTCTCCACTTTCCCATTTCTCCCACATTTCACGCATTCTGATCTCCGGAATAGACATTGAACGATTGTCGTCGGGTAAGGACAAATTTATTGCATCATCTTCCCATCTCAGTTCCTTCCAGAAGTCATGAAAATCATCCGGAACAAGAGGTGTCTTTGAAATGATTGCCCTAGCAAGATCGTGTACGCATGGCATCCCAAGACAATCTCGAACCCAATGATCATCACAAACATTTGAATACTCCTCCTTCAATATTTGCTGGTACATTTCCAACAACAACAGAAAACACCTATCTGACACTCGGTAAAATAGCCTTGAAAACAACATTCGAATGCCAGGAGGAAAGGTTGGGTCATCAAAGACCATTTGCCGAGTGGTAAGTGCTTGGTTCATCGTCGCCCTAATCAGGTCCATCTGAACTATGACCGCATGGTGGATCCTCACGATCACTCTGTTGAAGCCTCCTCTACTAGAACCCACAATTTCTTTCAAGACCTTATGCATCCCCTCCACCCTAAATAAACACAATTTCTAATCATTAGCATAAATAATATGGTGGTCCAAATTAGCAACTAAACAAACAAAGATACCTGTTTGTAGTCCTTGTGTGAAAGTGAAGAGTGTAGTCTGTCCACGCTCTAACTATGAACTTCTTGTACGGAGTAAACCAGTACTTTTCAACGTAACCAACAATGCCCTTCTTCCATGAATCTCTCAGCTTTCTCAACCTCTCTTCGTAGATTTCTTCGGTGCTCGAGCAAAATATCCCCCAACATTGCGTAACAAAGTTCTCCGCCCTTTTAGTATTTTTAATCACTTTTTCTGCGTGTGACTGGATGTTGTGCTTAATGTGCACCCAACGCAATAGTTGCTTCACATCAGTGTCTTTGAACACAAGTTTGATTGCTCTCAACAAAGCCTTCTCACAGTCGGTCATTATAGCCTTCGGCATCACTCCCAAATTTCTACACAACTCATGAACGCACATCATCACAAACTTGTAATGCATTACTGTCTCCTGAGCCATGAATGCATATGCGATGTTGAACGTCTTGTGCGTGCAAGTGAAACCAACCATCTCCACTAAAGTCATATCATACCTATTTGTCTTGTATGTGGCGTCCATGATAATCACGTGAGGAAACTTCCTGAAGAAACGAATCGACTCCGGGTGAGCGAAAAAAAGGACTTCAACCTCATTCGTCCTCGTGTTCCTCAAAGGTTGACAAAAATACTTGTTCTCTTTCTGAAAATTTAGAGACCACTGAGTAACTGACAATTCACCACGATCTTCAAAATTGATCTTCTGCAAAAAATTGGCAATTTGCTTCATGGATGTCACATTTTGCGGGTCTCTTTTCCTAAGCTGAATAAGTATGTTTTTTGGCGTCTTGCGATCATCCCCCGCTTCCCTTGCTATTTTCTCCTCCTCTTTGCTCATTCTACCCACGAATGAATTCCCATGAAAACTAGTAGGAAGGGTGTGGTTGTGACGACCTTGTACAACATTCACGATCCATTTATAACTATAAGACCCTTCTTTTATACGAACCCCATATAACTCAAATGTACAACCACATTTCTTAGATTTTCGGTGACGAAGCCTCGGAACCGACAATTCTGGATTTTTTAAATTCACTTTCAGCCTACCCGTTCTAGGTTTTCCAAACCTATCGCATACAAAATCAACGCAATATTTGTTAGATGTACGATGTACCAAAACTATCATTAAATCCCTTGCTCTTTGTTTTGTCCATTTCATCATCTCTTCTTTACTATCCCACATTTGCGCAGTACTAAAATGTGGTCTAAAGTCTTCTTCCTATATTGATTAAACTACATTACTTAGATACGCAATTTTAACTAATTAACCTAAATCTCATGCAATTAAATACAAAATTTAAATTCATAATATACTAACCAAAATCGGTAACGGAGTCCAATCGTCTAATGCAATTGATACATTTGCTTCGCCTTCTTCGTCTTCTTCGTCCACTTCCTCATCGACTTCTTCGTCTTCTTCGTCCACTTCCTCTTCTTCATCGACTTCGTATTCTTCTTCCACGACCCCTGATATCCAATTGTCGTTACCATCATCCTCAGTACTCTCATAATTATAAGACATTGTGGTGTGCATTGCAAAACTTCAACAAGAGAGCTCAACCTCTATATACATCCAAAAAATGCCCGTTGGAATTTTATGCCCGTTGGTGCGGTAATAGTTAACGCACCAACGGGCATAAAATTCCAACGGGCATTTTTTCAAAAAAAACTTGTGCGGTAACAGTTACCGCACAGATTATATTTATTATTTTCTTAAAAATTTAATTTAATTATTTTCAAATAATTATTAAAAAAAAACCGGTGCGGTAATTGTTACCGCACCAGGTTTATTCATTATTTAAAGTGGTGCGGTAAGAGTTACCGCACCACTTTATTGTTTTTTAATATATAAAACATGTGCGGTAACAATTACCGCACAGGTTTATTCATATTTTAATTATTATTTTTTAAATTTATTTGTTTTAAAAAAAAAAAAATCATGTGCGGTAACAATTACCGCACAGGTTTTACGTACATCAGAAGTTAAATTTTTGTTTGCTTAATCTCGTATTAATCTGGTGCGGTAATTGTTAACGCACAGATCTGTGCGGTAATTGTTACCGCACCAGCGTCGTATAGGTTTCATAAAAATTTCCAACAATGCCCCGGAGTCCTTTGGTGCGGTAATCCTTAACGCACAGAAGTGTACTGCAACTCTTACCGCACAGAATAGTTTGCATTTAGCAAAAAAAACGTGTGCATATAGACCAAGCCTAAATTTAGGCTGAAGAACGCTGCATATTTTGAATAAACAATAAAATAATAAAAGTAACTTATGGCTAGTGGCTACAACCAATATTTGAGTCGGCCCTAAATTCTGATTTTATGAAACATAATCCCTCCGTCCTATAATATAGTGCCCGTTTCCGAAATTTCACGGGAATGAAGGAATGTGTGAATTAAATGATTAATGGAGAGAGAAAAGTAAAAATTGTAATGATTAGATGAGAGAGATAGAGAGAAGAAGGGGAAAGGAAAGTAAAAATGATTGATTATAAAAGAGGGAAAATGAAAAAGTGTATTTGATGAAGATAAAGTTGGTATAATAAGTTTCTATAAATTGAAAATGGGAAGAACTTTTTGTAATAACTCTCATTTCAGTAAGGGTATTTTCGTAATTTTTCCATAAAAATAATTTTCTTATAATTATATTAATTAATTATGAGACTAAATTAAAACTTGTTACATAAAGTTGTACAAGTATATAATGTCACACAAAATTCAACCTTATCAATATGTAACATATAATATCTAAATCAGATTAACAAGTTAATGTTAAGATTTACATACGGTTAATATTCTTACATCGTCATTTTACCCTAAGTCCTACATTTTAATAATCCATTTAAATCATCTACAAAGTTTGGGAAACATTCGTAAATTCTTAGAATTTGATAAGGGCGTATTAGCCATAAATCAAAAGTAAGAGGATCAGTTCGTAATTACCTTTAAAGTGATTAAAAGAAAGAAAAAAAAAGGAATAAATGAAATCCAGATTTCATCAGTTTTTTCCGATTAATTTTCCTACCCAACTTCCCTCGATCAAATCTGTTATGCCAGATTGATACGTTCACATCCATCTATCCGCATATCTAGTAACTCTTTGGATCGTATCACAACCTTATTAAACTGATTCTTCCTTCGTTCATTATTTTCATCCAAAACCCTATTCCTCTGTTTTACTCCAAGAAACCGAGACCAAACACAAGCTAGTATTCCATACTCCCTTGCTTCCTCATTCTGATTTTCGTCTCATTCCTCTGCACAAGAAAGAAGAAGTCGTCCCTCTTCTCGTCACTTCCGCGGCTTCATTCTTGCTCCTCTGTTTTCTTTGCATTTCTTCTCGCATTTACAATGGCGTAAGGTCTGTATTTTGCTTCCAGAATTGAAGCCATCCATTCTCCCCCAGTTCCTGCTCATTACTCATTTCATATCCAAGTCGATTCGGTAATCATTTGGTAAGTTTCGATTCCATTTTCGGTTCCGTTTCGATATCGTTTTGATATTAATTTGAGGGCGTTAAACCTTTATCTTTTGATTCTTGGTATACCAGTAGCTTCGTCAGAATGGTACCTTTACCCGCACCTCAATCTCGAGCCAAATCGTGAAACTTTCGGTAAGTTTCGGTTCCGTTTCTATATCGTTTTCGATTTTTATTCGAGGCTATTAAACCTCTGTTTTCAATTCCTTCGTCTCAGTTGTCGTCGCCGAGTTGCCTGGTCGCCCGCCTGTAGAAGCGCCGCCTTCTCGCTGCCGGAATCCTCGTCTGAATTTCTCGTCTGCCATTGTTAGGCTTTGCAGGAAGCTCAAGTAGGAGACGAAGCAAACCTTTCCCGTCTTCCTTTGTGGGCCGCATCATCTAATTTGGTTTGCAGTTTGGGCGCAAGACGGGGCCTTTGTTGCCCCTAATTGTTCACGAGGACTGGAAACTAACATGAGTTAGTTG
The DNA here is from genome assembly GCA_029168935.1 of Oxyria digyna. Taxonomy (NCBI): domain Eukaryota; kingdom Viridiplantae; phylum Streptophyta; class Magnoliopsida; order Caryophyllales; family Polygonaceae; genus Oxyria; species Oxyria digyna. Next base: position 5,288,524 of record JAPVLV010000005.1, read on the forward strand.
GATGAGTGGTAAGTAACCCTTTTAATTAAATTAATGTTTATAAAGGTACTATATATTCTGAAAAATTAGAAGACGCTTATATTGTTCATTCACAAAATCACGTTCCTGGTATTCTCTCTCTCGTTTTCTTCACTCCAACTCGTTCTCAAGCAATTTTTAGCGATTTCCGGCCTCATTCTTGCGTTTTCTCCTCGGAATCGGCTTCTCCTCCTCTCGGCGATCTCCCGGTTAGTTTCCTTCTTTGTTTTGGTTGAGATTTGGAGAAATTAGGGTTTTTGATCAATTTTCGGTGTTCTTCGCGGAATTCAGGGATTTCTCTCGCATTCTAGTTTGATTTCGACCTCGTTGCATCTCTAATCAGTTATAGGTATGTATTCGTTCAGTTTTCGGATGTTGTTTTGTGTTTTTTAGGTTTTACGCTTGAGTTTTTATGTGTTTGTGCTTTTCTGATGTTGATTACAGTGTAGGTTTTGTGTTTTTTGCTTGCGAATTGCTTTTTTTTTATAGTATGTCTTTGAATTTCACATGTTTGTGCTCTTGGATGTGTTGATTACAGTTTTAGTTTGTTTTCTTTTTGTATTGTCATCAGATCTGTATTATTTAGTTGTTTATGTTTGTTTCTCATTGTTGCTTGCGTGTGATTCTTTGTATTTTGTGTAATTAATGTTAGTTTTATACTTTCGATGACAGTTTATTTGCTTAATCATGTGTTTTTGACAATGTTTTAGTTTCTGTTTTTTCCTTGATGACAGTTTATTTAGTAAGATCTTTTGTTACTTTGATACAATATGTTAAAACTTGACTATAATCCATTCCTTTTCATTGTTTTCTGTTTTTTGCTTGCGAAATGCTTTTTTTTGACAATATCTCTTTGAATTTCACTTTGTTTGTGCTTTTTGCATGTGTTGATTACAGTTTTAGTTTGTTTCTTATTTGCACTGTCATCAAATATGTAGTATCTATTTGATTTCTGTGTCTTTCTTAGTATTGCTTGTTTGATTCTGTGTGTTTTTGTGTAGTTAAAGTTAGTTTTGTATTTTTGATGACAGTTTAATGTTCTAATCATTTGCTTTTTTATTCAATGACAGTGTATGAGTTTGTGTTTTTGTTTTGATATCAGTTTATTTATTATGATCTCTTGTGACTTTTGATACAATGTGTTAAAATTATGATTATAATCCATTGCTTTTTCATTATTTTCAATGTTCTTTTCAATATTATTTGTTGATGACAATAGTGTATATAATTATTCTAATTAAATAGTGTCATCGAGACGTTTTTTCTTTGAACATCATATCATTAGATGACTATATTGTTTTCTTATTGATGTTAATCTTTTGTTTGTTCTATATTTTGCTTTTGATGACAATATTTGTTGTATGCTTGTGATGAAAATCATTTATGTTTATGATTATATTGTTGATGAAATATCTCTCATTCTTGTGTAATTAAAGTTTGTTTTGTACTGTTGATGACATTTTATTGATCTAATTCTCTGTTTTTTATACGATGACAGTATATGATTTTGTGTTTTTGTTTTGATGATAGCTTGCTTATTATGATCTCTTTGTGACTTGATACAATGTGTTAAAATTATGATGATAATTCATTGCTTTTTATTATATTCAATGTTTTTTCAATGTTATTTATTTGATGACAGTAGTGTATACACTTATTCTAATTTAATAGTGTCATCATGATTTTGTTTTTTGTGAATATCATATTATTAGATGACAATGTTCTTTTCTTTGTGATGACAATCCTTTATGACTTTTTCTTTTCTTGTGACAAATATTGAATTATTTGTGTTTGTCAATAGTGTTTGATTACAAAAAATAGTGTTTGATGACAATAAATAGTGTTTGATGACAATAGTTATTCCAACTTATATTTGGTTTTCATATGTGGTTGATGACAGTAACTTTTGTTTATTATGTTTGGTTTGATGACAATATGTTTGATGACAATAGTTATTCCAATAGTTATTCCAACTTATATGTGGTTGATGACAATAACTTTTTGTTCCTTGTTTTTCTCTAAGTCTTCAACTTCTGTCTTTCATTGAGCATTTTCTTTTTATTTTATTAGTTTTATCATATACTCATGTATATAGTCTGATAATGAAAGGCATAAATTTGAAGCATAATACTCATGGTTTAATCCGGTTTAATCCGGTTCAACAGTGGAACGTGCAGATGTAATGTTGAATTGATGACAGTTGTTGGTTGTGCAACAGTGAAATGTGCAGTTGTTGGCTGGCTGTGCAGCAGTGGAAGGTACAGCTGCTGGCTGTGCAGCAGTGAAATGTGCAGCAACATCTTGTTTAGTGGCTGGTTGCGTAGAGGAATGGAAATCGACATCTAAATGTGCACACAGACCAAAACGTTGCGACAACAGACATAACCTTCACCAACAAAGACGGAAGCTCTAAGGCGCCAAAAAAAACCCAGCAAGTTCATTTCTTTCAAGTAGCAAATGAGAAAACCATAGTGTGATGCCCAAGTTGGCTCTTGTGCAAGAAATAAAATCAGCAAGTCCTTGTTTTGGATTTTTTTTTTGCGTCGAAGGGAAAGTCTATAGCAAAAAATATGTTTGGTTTAGTATGTACAAGACAGTTTGATAATATGTTTGGTTTTTGTTATTTAGATGACACTGTTTGCTGTAATGATGACAGTTTGTTGTAATGATGACAGTTTGCTTGTATTGTTATTTCAGTGATGACAATTAAATAAAATTTTCTTCTTTTTGCATTATATTTGATCAATCATTGTATAATAATTTAGTCATCCTTTTTTTATGTTCTGTCATCCATTGTCGTATTGTCACCCAGTTTCCTTGATAATCTAAGTTGTTCAAATATCATAATTGTTTTTTCAGGTTATCTATTTTTCTTTCAATCCCTAAAACATCCTTTTTATTGTTAATAATCCCCTAAATAAACTTGTTTCTTAAAAACTCCATTATTTTTTATAGTCATAATTTAACTGTCATCGATATCTTTCTTTTGTTCATTTGTCATCTATATTCTATTGCCTTAAACTGTTCATTTCTTTTTTCAATGTTAAAGTTTTTTTGCCCTATTTATATGTCTAAAACAACTGAGTAATTGAATTGTCATCATCCTTCATCTGTCATCAATGTTCAATTTTTTTCTATGATAGTTAGATTCTTATACTGTCATCAAGATTTATTATTATTATCATATAGTCTATTAAATAGTCAAATCTTATTATCTTTTTATATTAATCTTATGAAGCACGCGTAGCGTGCTTCATTTGCCTCTCATCAAATTGTGATAAAGCTTGTGAAAGTGTTGTAGGGTTCAGTAACTGAACTGTCATCAACCTTCATCTGTCATCAATGTTCATATGTTTTCAACAATTAATAATGCTTGGAGCTATTACCTGTTATTCAATATATGTTGACAATAATCCATCATTTATTAATACTAAAAAGAATGTAAATTGTTATCCTAACTTTGTTGAACCAAAAGAAATGCAAGTTGTATATGCATATATATATTTTTATAAACAAACTTTTCAAGATCCAATGGAGTACTTCGGACTTCTTGTGTTTTGCTCATGCATGAGTTTTTGTTGTGTCCAGTGGATCCACTTATATTACACCTTCTTCTTCACCTTCTTCTTCATTGCTGCTACTCTATAGAAATCTCCTCCAATCACTTGGTATTGGAATCCATTCAGCGTCCTCACTTCAAATCTCTTGGACAATTTGTGCCTCTTTTGAAGTATTTTCTTCAACTTTATGCATCCATCAAATTTCTGTCATCATAAATGAAATTCTATAGTAACATTATGCATCCATAAAAAATTATATATGTCATCAAACTTCCAATTCTAAACAACATTGTGTCTAAGAATCATATCATTATGTCATCAGTTTTCAATTCCTCAAATAAAATTACATATAAGCAACATTCTGTCATCAAACAAATTAAAATTGTACCACTATCATCAAACACACAACATTAATGAAATTCTCAAGCAAAATTAGTATTAACAATATTTTTTGTCATCAAAATTGCATTATTCTGTTAAAGAACATTTTGTCATCAAAATTACAAGTCTAAACAACATTATGCAAACATACAAATTTTGTCATCAAAAATCTAATTCTATAGTAACTTATGCATCTATCAAATTTCTGTGATCATAAATGAAATTCTATAGTAACATTATCCATCCATCAAAATTCTGTCATCAAACTTCCAATTTTAAACAACAATATTGTATAAGGATCATCATGTCATCAAAATTCAAATTCCAAGCAATATTATGCTAGCATTAAAATTCTGTCATCAAATTTCTAATGTTAATTCAACATTCTGTCACCAAAAATCTAAATCTAAGCAACTCCATTTCTAATCAATATTCTATCCAAGCATCATATTATCACTGGGATTCCAATTTAAAGCATCATCCTCAAGTAAAATTATATCTAAGCAACATTCTGTCATCAAACAAATTAAAATTGTACCACTGTCATTAAACACACAAAATTAATGAAATTCTCAAACAAAATGAGTATTAACAATATTTTTGTCATCAAAATTGCATTATCATAAATATTTTCTATTAAAGAACATTTTTCATCAAAATTACAAGTCTAAAACAACATTATGCAAACATACAAATTTTGTCATCAAAAATCTAATTCTATAGTAACATTATGCATCTATCAAATTTCTGTCATCAAAAATCTAATTCTATAGTAACATTATATTGTCTAGGCATTATATTGTCTTCATTTTTACAACTCAAAGCATCATTCTATATTCACCTTAATACTGTTATTAAATTTCCAATTCTAGGTCATCATTGTGTCTGGGCATCTTTTTGTCATCAAAAACCAATCACATAGTGCATTACATAATAATCCATATCATTTAATATCCAATTTATCAAATTATCTTCTGTCATCAATCTCATAAATTATTCAATCAAATTCTTAATTCCAGAAACTATATACAGTTTGACCACTGTCATCTAACACACAACAAAAATGAAATGCTCAATCAAAATTAATATTTAGCAATATTTCTAATCATCAAATTTCAATTATCATAAACATTTTCTCTTAAAAAAACATATTGTCATCAAAATTACATTGTGTCTAATCATTATTCTTTCATCAAATCCTTAGTTTATCAACATTTTGTCATCAGTGTTCAATTCATGAATTGAAATGAAACTAAGAAACAATCTGTCACACTTGCAATTCTAAAACGAAGTTAAAAATTCTGTCATCAACTTTCCAATCTTAATCCAATATTCTATCCTCAAAATTTTAATTATGTACAATATTTTTCTTTATTCAAAAATTATGTCATTCAATTTTTCATATCTAATCAGTATTCCATCTTAGCATCATTTTCTCATCAACATCAGCATTCAAAGTATCATTTTATATCCATATAAACTTTGTCATCAAATTTCCAATATTAATCCAACATTGTGTCTAATCATTTTTATGTCATCAAAATCCTTTTTTAAACAACATCATGTCATCACTGTTCAATTCCTGATTTGAAACTGAATCTAAGCAGCAATCTGTCACCATATTTTCAATTCTAAAACTAAATTAATGATTTTTAAATTCTCTGTACTATAAATTACTGTTTCTATGGAGCATATGATATCAAATTCCTCATTTTCAACAACATGTTGTCATCAAAAATTCAGAAAGTCATATAAATATCTGTTTTTTATCTTTTCTTGTGTTTGAGCATTCACAATCATGTAACTATATGATGACAAAATAATTCTTACCTCGAATTCGAATTGTAGTTGTGACGCAGTATTTGTTTTCTTGTTAGTTGCGATTGTTTGTCCGTTCTTTTCTTCTCTCGCGAGTTCTCTCTCGATGACAGATGGATGCTTTTTTAGTTTGCTGATGTCAATCTGTGATTCTCATCCAAGAAGCTATTCCGAGAGAGCTTCTATGAAGCGCGCGAAGCGTGCTTCATTAATCTTACCAGAAGCGAGTCGTGGCGAGCCGACCAGTCGAGGCGAGGCGATGCCTCGTAATGTTCAGTTGAGGCGAGTCGATGCGTGGATGCGAGGAAGAGGAAGGTGGAGGAAGACGGCGTGTTCTGTAGGGAAGAAGGAGGAAAGAAACGAGATGATGTGAAGAAGGAGGAGGAAGGAGTTAGGGAAGGAGGAGGAAGAAGGAGAAGAAGATGACGGCGCGTATATTTCACAAGGGTTAGTTACCCTTCGTTTGAAAACCCGGGTTACTTACCTTTGGTAAGTAGCCAAACCAGGTTACTTGACCCGTTTTTGGTGCAAATATAGGTATAGACTATATTTTGTATTTAACAACATCTATACTATACGTACGTGTATATATACTATATACACATATGTTATACGTATAATGTGTTATATTATCACATTAATTCGATCCATAGTTTAAAGGGGTATAGTTTAGTAAGAATATTATACCAAATAAATTAACTATAGTTTATTCTTTTGATTTGTGTATCGCATTTGGATCGGGATTCTCGAAGATCGAAGTTCGTTGATAAGGCTCTCGACTTCATCTTCATTCCGTTCGTCGCCTTCTATTCAGACAAGTGGCGGTTCGCTCTTGCTTTCTCTTCTCTTTGCATATTTAACCGACAATTAATATTGAAATTAATTGTTGAATAATTGGGTAATTTCTAAAACCTAATTAATTTGTTTGGGAACACTTGTGTGCTAAATGTTTTGTATCTAGGTTGTTAGATATTTTCGATACCTATATTTAGTTATAAATATTAGGTTGATTAACGTCTCACAACGATGTGTGTGGCCTTTGTGTGCTATGTGTGGACTTAATTGTAAGCCATATAATGTATTAATTAATAAACACAGTAAATAAAAGAAGTTTGATGTGTAGGAGCACTACATGCCCTGCGGGAGGGTAGTTGTTTCTTGATAATCGTGTTAGGTTGATAATTCTCTAATACTTCTTTGGTCATGACCGTTCCACTTGTCCATGTATAAGTGGAGGTGCACTTAGCCAGTGCCGTTATTTTGGATCCATTCCCACGAGTATCCTGAGTGGATCATATGTGGTTTAAAAACTTATAAGATAAATATTAGATTAGCACGCGCATGCGTAGGAGCGCTACATGCCCTGCAGGAGGGTAGTTGCTTCTTGATAATATAAGGGTTAGGATGTGAAATGCCTTATCGCCTTCTTTGGTCATGACCTACCCTTATGTATATCCCGTGAGGATGAATAAGTGGTGGTGCACTTAGCCAGTGTCATTCTTCTGTTCCACTAGGTATCCTAAGAGGAAGATGTGGATTTTAAAAGCTTATAACGTGAATGTATACATTTTGGAATCAAATAAGATAAGTGCGGAATTATGTACATAATTAATATACCTCGAGCGAGGAGTACAACTTGGAAACCACTCGTCCTCTAGATTAAGAGGGTCATCTTTTCAATCTGAATTCGCACAATACGTATGCGGTGAGGTTGTTCGAACCCAATTATTCGAAGGAGTTCTAATGTGTGTGATGTTTTTAAAACGTTCCCAAATAAATCATATTTTCTTCCCATAATACCCACCTTCATTTTGGGTATTCTCTTGTTGCATATCTTTTGGTCTATCCTCCCTCTTTAGTGGAAGTACTTAGTTATATATCGTCTTTCGGTTTTAACTCGAGAGACTACGATAGTTGCTTAATACAACCACATAGAACCTCACATAAATTCCACTTGCATAGTCTTTCATTAGACTAACCAACCGTTTTCTTTCCTTGCATGGTTGGCTGGTGTCATCCGTCCCTATACGGCACATCAGATGATAGTTTTTCCTAAGTGAAGAATTAAGTTCCCGACGTTGAAGGCATCTGATAATGTTTTAGAATTTCTATATATAAGATTAAGATTTTGAGGTTAGTAATAGGGTTTAAGACCTATTCTGTAATTTCAATATTTTAATTAAGTCCTCCGCTGTAATCTCTGTAATAACATTAAGAATTATGTCTTCATTATAACGTTTCCGCAATTGTAATACTATTAAGTAATATAATATGATTTTTAATGTAATCGTTTCCGCTTTTGTAAACTCGGTTAAGTATTTTAATAATATAATTGCATTTCAATTACTATTTTATTTTGTATTTGCGATGCATACTGTAAAGCTTTGGGTGACTTTGGACAGTTAAGTCTGGGGTCACTGATGGTAATATTCCCAATGTAATTTGGGGTGTTGTACTTTTCGGGAGGGATTACACTAAATTATCTTGGTGTTTGTCATTTTGTGGAAGTGTTTGTTTGTTGAAGATTTGGTTTTGAATTTGTTTCGTTGTCTGGTAAATTTAAACCTAGACTGTTTGTGTTGCTGATTTGGCTACTCAGTTCTACTTCTACCACTATGACGCATGAGGATCCAAGCAATTTTATTCTGGTTATTTCAGAAAATGTGGCTTAATGCAGTTTAAACCTAAATATGGTTGTATCTTAATCCAGTTTGTTTAGGTAATTTCAGAAAATGGAGAAATATTTTCCGAGTATTAGAGGTTCACAAATTTTTAAATCACCAAATGAAGGATCAAGCTCTAATCCACCTAGTGTTCCGAATTCTCTAAGTTGTGTTGTTAAGGCTGAGGTTGATTTTGATGAGTTGCCTCCTGACCCAGGGTTAAGGAGAGATATATTTGATTTCTCTAGTGGTGATAGAGAAAATGTCAGACGGGCATATTTGCAGAAAGGGCCTTGTCAACCTAAAAGTCATGTTTTTCCTTACACGTTATTTGGATCTCACAAGCGCAGATTTACGTGGCGTCTATACGCACTACATTTTCTCTCTAGCCACACTACAAAATGATACGTCCATAATGAGCGTACGCTCAAAACAGGCGGACAGTGCAAAAATTGGATGATACGTTTGTATACGTATACGTATACAATTTTGTAAAAAATACAAAATACATCTTGTACGCTAGAAACGGGCGTACGCCCATTTCGAGCGTACCATAATGATAATTTTTCCCCAAATAAATGAAAAATTAAAAAAAAATTAAAAAATTCCATACGCCCATTTCCAACGTACAACATTTTTTTCGATTTTTTTTTATCACGATTATTTTTAATTTAATTAATTACGTTAGTATATAATAGCAATAATAGGTCATATATCACATCTGTCTCTTTGCTCAAGTGGTAAAGAGCTTCATTGATTGCCTAGAGGTTTTGAGTTCGAATCTCAACACTAACATCTCACCTAATGAAGTGAAACCACTAGACTATGGAATCATATTGATATATTTGTAATATTAATAGTACAAGTTACAATCAAATTTGGGTTCACCTCACTATTTTATTAGAATAACAGTTTTTTTGATCTTGGTCTCATATATCAATAGAATTAATTATTTTAATAATTTCGAGAAAAAATATTTATTTAAATAATAATGTGTATCTTATTGGTATTATTTATAATATTAATACTACAAGTGATGATCGAACTTGAATCTACCTCATTTTTTGTTAGAAAAATAGATTTTTTAATTTTTTCCCACATATTTATTGATTTAATTATTTTAATAATTTTGAGGAAAAAAAATTATTCAAATAAGCAGGTGTGTAAGCTTTTTTATATTTATAATATATTTTAAGATAAAAAACTATGATAATCCATATCATTCCCAAAATATTTTCTTTGTATTTCTAATATTTTTATTTAAATAATATATATTAATAAATAAATTCTTATTCAATATAAAACAAAATATATTTCAACAAAAACTACAAAATTTATACAATATATGACAAATGATAAATTATGTTTGAAAAAATATGTTTGGAAAATTCCAACACATACTTGGATTAAAGATATCAACACCATCGATGGTTAATTATGTTTGAAAAAATATAAAACTTAGTCTTATTAAGATAAAGTCCAAATAAAGTCTCTCTCACCAGAAATCAGACTCGAAACGGTGTGTAAATCGAGAAAAACCGACTTAAAACGACTAATGACGCGAAAATAGAGAAAAATGGACTTAAAACGGGAACGACGCGAAAATCGAGTAAAACACACTTCACACGAGTAACGACACAAAAAATCGAGTAAACGGACTTAAAACGAGTTGGCGCGAAAATCGAGTAAAACCGACTTAAAACGAGCAAATCCGAATTAGGGTATAGGGTATAGGATAGTGGATGTGGATAGTGAATGTGGATAGTGGATATTGAATGTGGATAGTGGATGTGTTAAATGGATAGTTTGGGCCCAATTCGTTTAAACGCCCTAAAACGATAAAAATCAAAATTTCAAAATTGTAACATGATAGAAAATAAAGCCCATAGTCGTTATCAATTCTCAGAATCGAAAAAAAATCATCGAAAACGTCAACGGGCCTAATAAGGCCGAATTGAGATTTAGTGAGGCCCATTATCAAAAAACGACATAAAACGGCTTAATAAGACCTTAAACCGCAAAAATAATTGAAATGTAAAAGTTGTATTTGAGCATTACCAATATGACGGTTTTGTTTTTATAAGAAAATAACAAAATGAAGACTTCGAAATATCTAAACAAGCACTTTCATCTAGTAACGAGTTAATCTCAAGTATATAAGTCGTATAGTTTTACTCATATGTGTGTGATATCACTTCGTTACTCAAATAAACTTTACATAAAACTTTCATTAAATATTATAAAACACTCAAATAATCTAAAATAACGACATTTCACATCTTCGTATTGTCGTTACTGCTTGTTTAATCATATATGTATGCGTATTTCATTAAAACTTTCATTAAATATCGAGTAATCAATCAATAACGACAATACAAATATGTGAAATGTCGTTATTTTGGATTATTTTAGTGTTTCATAACATTTAATGAAAGTTTTATATAAAGTTTATTTGAGTAACGAAGTGATATCACACACATATGAGTAAAACTATAAGACTTATATACTTGAGATTAACTCGTTACTAGGTGAAACTGCTTGTTTAGATATTTCAAAGTGTTCATTTTGTTATTTTCTTATAAAAACGAAACCGTCATATTGGTAATGCTCAAATACAACTTTTACATTTCAATTTTTTTTGCGGTTTAAGGTCTTATTAAGCCGTTTTATGTCGTTTTTTGATAATGGGCCTCACTAAATCTCAATTCGGCCTTATTAGGCCCGTTGACGTTTTCGATGATTTTTTTTCGATTATGAGAATTGATAATGACTATGGGCTTTATTTTCTATCATGTTACAATTTTTAAATTTTGATTTTTATCGTTTCAGGGCGTTTAAATGAATTGGGCTCAAACTATCCATTTAACATATTCACTATCCACATTCACTATCCACTATCCACATCTCATATCCTATACCCTAAATACTAAACCCTATACCCTAAGTCGGTTTTGCTCGTTTTAAGTCGATTTTACTCGATTTTCGCGTCATTACTCGTCTTAGCTCTATTTAAGTCAGTTTTACTCAATTTTCGCGCCATTACTCGTTTTAAGTCGATTTTACTCGATTTTAGGGTCTTAGGTCGTTTTAAGTCGTTTTTACTCGATTTTCGCGTCATTACTCGTCTTTGCTCGTTTTAAGTCGATTTTCCTCGATTTTCGCGTCATTACTCGTATTAGGTCGTTTTAAGTCGATTTTCCTCGATTTTTGCATCATTACTCGTCTTAGCTCGTTTTACGTCGGTTTTCCTCGATTTTTGCGTCATTACTCGTCTTAGCTCGTTTTATCCTTATCTTGTCGACAATTCGTTACAATCCTATCTTGCCACCATATCAATTTATTAGATGTGCTATATGAAAATATTTTTTAAACTGATATGAAATCAACCTATAAATACAATAATTAAAGCATTGCTTTCTCTCACAATTTCAGGTAGGTTTGTTTCTACCAAGACCAGTTTTTGCTCATGGCCATATGTTGACAAAATAGGTAGACCACAAAGTACAACCTTGAACGTCTTATATAAAAAGTGTTTTCAAAATATTTTATAAATATTAAAAAATCTTACAAATGTGATTATTTAAATAATTATTATTTAATTCAAAAGTATTTAAGTAATTAATTCAATAAATATTTGGGACAAAAATAAAAGAAAATTATTTTTTCTAATAAATAATGAGGTAGATTCAAGTTCAATCATCACTTGTAGACTTTGTAGTATTAATATTACAAATATGTCAATAAGATACACCTTATTATTTAAATTTATTTTTTAGAAATTATTAAAATAATTAATAGTCTATAGATATAGATATTTGAGACCAAAATTAAAAAAACTGTTATTCTAATAAATAAAATAGTGAGGTGAGCCCAAATTTGATTGTAACTTGTAGTATTAATATTACAAATATATCAATATGATTCATTAGCCTAGTGGTTTCACTTCATTACATGCCCAAATTTTTTAATTTTTGATTTATTTGGGGAAAAAATTATCATTAAGGTACGTTCGAAATGGGTGTACGCCCGTTTCTAGCGTACAAGATGTATTTTGTATTTTTTACAAAATTGTATACGTATAAGAAAATTTATACGTATACCAAATTTTTTTCCTTTACGCCCGAAACGAGCGTACGTCCATTATGGGCGTATGAAAATGTAGGGTGGATGAAAAAAAAAGTACTGCGTATAAATTTTGCCCAGATTTATTTCCGGGTGGTTAAATGAGTAGTGGCTGGCTGGAATATAGTATATCAAAAGATGCTGCATTTTGCTTACCGTGCTATCTTTTTAAACCTGATCATGGTAACCAAGGAGGTGGGGATTCATTTATGAGGAGAGGATTTAGAAACTGGAAGAAGAAAGACAGATTTGATATTCATGTTGGTGATCATAATAGTGTTCATAACAGATGTGTGCGTGCTTGTGAAGATTTGATGCGTCAACTACATTTAGAAGTTTGTCTGGATAATGATGTTGAGCAAAGTCGGCTAGATTATCGTGCTACATTGACAGCATCAATTGATTGTACGAGACTTATTATGCTTCAAGGATTGGCTTTTCGCGAACGTGATGAATATGAGGAATCGAGTAACCAAAGAATCTTTCTTGAGACCTTGCATTTGTTGGCAAATGCCAATGCCAAAACAAACAGCAAAGGCCAAGAAGTGTTCACTACAACTCAGTGCAAGAACAAAAAGAATGAAGGACAACGAGAGAGAGATAGTTTTCTACTCAAAAGTTCTGATCTTTCATTAACAATACAGCAAACACAATACAAGACATTATATAGCTAGGATGCCACAAGTAGCTTGCCAAGCTACTACTACACACGATCTTCACAAAAGATCTCCTACACACTATTACAACCACTACAAACGACTACTATTTCAACTGCTCCAAAAAGGCTGATTTAATTAAGAAAACATCAGCAAACTTGCTGTCATAAAACTCGATCAAACTAAACTGAATCTTGCAGCCTAAGTTATGAATCAATCTTCAACACCTTCCCTTGATTCTAACTTCATCATTCCAATCTTCCTTGAGAAGAACTCATGTTTCACTTGACATAAAGCCTTGGTAAACAAGTCTGCATCCTGGTCGTTTGTTCCACAGAATCTAAGTGTTATGACTTCATCTGCTACCAACTTTCTGATGTAGTGATACTTGATCTCAATGTGTTTGGTTCTGGCATGAAATGCAGGGTTCTTTGCCATTGCAATTGCCGATTGATTGTCACACCAAATCAATGTTGCTTCCTTCTGTTCACAGCATAGATCTCCTAGCATTTTCCTTAGCCATACAGCTTGTCTTGCAGCAGCACAAGCAGCTACATACTCTGCCTCACTGGATGATAGAGCTATAGTTTCCTGCTTCTTCGAGCTCCAAGTAACAGCTCCTGAACCCAGGTTGAAAACTGACCCAGAAGTACTCCTTCTATCATCTAGACTGCCTGCCCAATCACTATCTGTGAACCCTTCAAGCTTTATCTCTTTCCTGCCTTCATACAGAATTCCTCTATCAATTGTACCAGATACATATCTCAGAATCCTTCTTGCAGCTCCAAGATGTTGTCTTGATGGTGAGTGCATAAACCTTGATACCACACTTACACTGTAAGCTATGTCAGGTCTCGTGTGTGTAAGATAGTTAAGGCCTCCAACTAAGCTCCTGAACAACTTCTCATCACCATTCTCAGTTCCATCAACTCTCTGAAGCTTGTCATTTGTGTTCATTGGAGTAATTGCTCCATCACTCCTCTCCATATGGAATTTCTTTACCATATCTCTGGCATATTTTTCTTGGCATAGAAAGATCCCCTTCTCATTCTGCTTTACCTCCAAACCAAGAAAGTATTGAAGTACACCAAGATCTGTCATCTCAAACTCAGATTTCATCACACCTTGAAACTCAATCAAGTACCTTTCTGAGTTGCTGAAATAGACAATGTCATCTACATATAGACACACCACAATGAAGCTTTGATCTCCTTCCCTCTTTACATAGAGAGTTGGCTCATTCTCACTCCTTTCAAAGCCATTTCTTGTGAAGAATTCATCTATCCTGCTATACCATGCTCTAGGGGCCTGTTTTAGCCCATAGAGTGCTTTGTGTAGCTTCAGCACTTTCCTCTCTTCTCCTTTCTTGATGAAACCTTCAGGTTGCTCCACAAACACTTCTTCCTGAAGTTCCCCATTGAGAAATACTGATTTAACATCGAATTGATACACAGGAATTTGTTTCTGAGCTGCAATTGCCAACACCAATCTCACAGTTTCAAATCTGGCTACTGGTGAGAAAGTTTCTTCAAAGTCTATGCCTTCTTTCTGAGCATATCCCTTGGCAACCAACCTTGCCTTGTACTTCTGAACACTCCCATCTGGTTTATACTTGGTTCTGAACACCCACTTCAAACCAATCACATTCTTTCCATCTGGAAGTTCAGTTAACTTCCAAGTCTCATTCTTCTCAATTGATTGGATCTCTTCTGCCATAGCTTGCTGCCATTCTGACCTACTTGCAGCTTCCTCATAGCAATTTGGTTCTGTTACACTCAAAGCAACATCACAATTCTCATACAAATCTTCAAGAGATCTATATCTCTTTGGCCCAGATTCACTTGAGGAGCTTGATCCTGAGTTGTCAGATCCTGTGCTTGGGCTACTCACTCCTTCACTTGACTGACTTGAGCTTCCTGATGAATGTGAGAGAGAGGGGCTTGACTGACCATTCCCTGAATTGAAGCCTTGCTCTTGTTCAGCTGTCTCTGTTGCAGCTCCTTCAGACTCAGTGATTACAATCACCTCTTTCTGTATTGTTACAGCATGCTTCAAATTCCAGTCCCATTTAGACCCTTCATCAAATTCAACATTTCTACTTATGATTACCTTCTCAGCTATAGGATCATAAAGTCTATATGCCTTAGACTGTAAAGCATATCCAATAAACACACATTTGATGCTTTTGTCATCTAGCTTTGCTCTCACATTCACCATTGAATAAGCAATGCTCCCAAATACTCTTAGGTGACTTACATCTGGTTTCTTTCCACTCCAAGCTTCATAGGGAGTCTTGTTCATCACTGCTTTTGTTGGAGAGATGTTCAGAATGTAGACAGCAGCACTTACAGCTTCACCCCAGAACTCATTAGGCATATCTCTTGCTTTCAGCATACTTCTTGCCATTTCTACAACTGTCCTGTTCTTTCTCTCAGCCACCCCATTTTGCTCAGGAGTGTATGGTGCTGTCAACTCCCTTTTAATTCCATGCTCATCACAGAATTCAGCAAACTTTGCTGACATAAATTCTCCTCCTCTGTCTGTTCTCAAAGCTTTGATTCTCTTGTTGCTTTGATTTTCCATTAGAACTTTGAATTTCTTAAAGTTCTCAAATGCTTCAGACTTTGCTTTCAGAAAGTATGTCCAGCTCATCCTACTATGATCATCAGTGATCATAAAGAAGTATTTGCTCCCTCCTATAGACTCAGTTTGCATTGGACCACACAAGTCAGCATGGAGTAGCTCGAGTATCTCACTTGCTCTCCATGCCTTGCCTTTAGGAAATGACTCCTTGGACTGTTTACCATAAATACAGCCCTCACACACTTCTAGTTCACCAATCTTTGGCAAACCTGACACCATCTCCTTAGCTTGCAACAACTTTAAGCTTTGCAGATTTATGTGTCCATATCTGTCATGCCAAAGCTGTGTTTCATCAGCCTTCTTAGCCATCATTGCCTTCCCTGCTTTAGATGACAGCTGAAGGGGAAAGACCTTATTCTTTCCCATAGCAGTGCTTACTACCAACTCATCTGATTTCTTATCTCTGATGAAGCAAGACAGATCATCAAACAGAACATAGAAACCAGTACACAACAGTTGTCCTACACTGAGCAGGTTATGAGCTAACTTTGGCACATATTGAACATCATAAATGAGCTTGACAGTACCTTTCTCAGTCATCATGGCAACTGTACCTCTTCCTTCAACCTCAATTTTGACACCATTGCCCAATCTGACATGGTTCTTTCTTGATTCATCGAGATCTTTGAATAGCTCCCTCTCACTTGTCATGTGATTGGAGCAACCACTGTCAACATACCATGCTCCTCTAGCACATCTGCCTTGTGAGTTCTGTGACAACAAGAGTTTTCTTTCTGGTTCCTCTATCTCAGCCAGAAACAAGCATCCTTCATACTCCTCGAGTTTAGCATAGAAGAGCTTCTCCTCTTGATCAGCAAAGTTCAGTTTCTGATCCTCCTGTTGCACACCTTTGCCTTTATCTTTCTCCTTTGTCCAGCATTGAGCTTCCTTGTGACCAGACTTCTTGCAGTAATAGCATTTGATCACCTTCTTCTGTGAGTCAGAACTCTCACTGCCATGACTAGACCTTCCTCTTCCTCTTCCTCTGAAGCTAGTCCTTCCTGTTCCTCTGTTGGAGTGATAATGACTTCTTTCTTTGCTTTCATTTGAGCTCATGAAAGCCTTTTCTTCTCGTTGTTCATTTGATCTACTCAACCTTTCCTCATGAGCTTGCAGTGATCCCATGAGCTCATCACATGAATACTCATCCATGTCTTTAGACTCCTCGATGGCTGTCACTATGTGGTCATACCTACTGGTAAGACTTCTCAGCACCTTCCCAACGACATGTTGGTCAGAGATCTTCTCTCCATAAGATCTCATCTGTTGAACAATGCCTGATATCCTGGATAAGTAATCCTGCACCTTCTCCTTATCTTTCATAAGAGAAGTCTCGAATTCTCTTCTTAAAGATTGCAGCCTCACAGTAATCACCTTCTTATCACCTAGATATTCCTTCTTCAGGATGTCCCAAGCCTCCTTGGATGTTGTTGCTGAGGCGATTCTAGGAAAGATCTCATCATCGAGTGCTTGTTGTATCATGAACAAAGCCTTCGCATCTCTTTTCCTTTTCTCTTTCAAGGCCTGATCCGGTGTCTCTGTTCCATCATCTTCGAATCCTTCTTCGACAAGTCCCCACATCTCGTGAGACCTGAAGAGGGTCTTCATCTTGAGACCCCAGAACTGGTACTTCGTACCCTTGAAGATAGGCAACTGAGCCCCACCATTTCCATTGCCTCCATTGTTCTGCATCTTCAATATCTTGTGAATGAATTCCTCACACACTCAATTGATCTCCTGGGATCGAAACCCAGATGTGCTCTGATACCAATTTGTTGGCAAATGCCAATGCCAAAACAAACAGCAAAGGCCAAGAAGTGTTCACTACAACTCAGTGCAAGAACAAAAAGAATGAAGGACAACGAGAGAGAGATAGTTTTCTACTCAAAAGTTCTGATCTTTCATTAACAATACAGCAAACACAATACAAGACATTATATAGCTAGGATGCCACAAGTAGCTTGCCAAGCTACTACTACACACGATCTTCACAAAAGATCTCCTACACACTATTACAACCACTACGAACGACTACTATTTCAACTGCTCCAAAAAGGCTGATTTAATTAAGAAAACATCAGCAAACTTGCTGTCATAAAACTCGATCAAACTAAACTGAATCTTGCAGCCTAAGTTATGAATCAATCTTCAACAGCATTTCCTTGCTGATCATAGTGATGAAATTAAAAGAGTTGTGTTGGATAATGCATTTGAGAATTTGAAATTGACATCTCCAGGATTTCAGAAAGATATTATCAATGTAATTGCAGCTGAGACAAGAAATGCAATCATTAGAGGTGTGGGTGATGGTTTGTTTTCTATTTTAGTTGATGAAGCATGTGATATATGTGAAGAAGAACAAATGGCAATCGTTCTGTGTTTTGTGGATTCTAGAGTTGAGCGTTTTCTTGGGATTGATGATGCAGGTGACACACTGCTTTGTCATTGAAAATGAATATCGATGCTCTTTTCTACAAGTATGGTTTGAGCATTTCAAGGTTACGCGGGCAAGGTTACGATGGAGCTTGCAATATGCGGGATGTATTGAATGATCTGAAAAGTTTGATAACAATAGAAAATCAATCTGCATATGGCATTCACTGTTTCGCTCATCAGCTGCAATTGACAATTGTAGCTCTAGGTGAAAGTCACTGGAAAGTATACAAGCTATTTGATGTTGTCGCTAGATTGAAAACTATTATTGGCGCGTCAGGCAATAGAAAAGACATGTTTCGGGAGAAAGTAATTGAAGGGCTTTGCGGTAGTGAAATCTTGTCTGAAAGGGGACAAAGTCTAGAAGTATCATTGGGTCGAGCAGAAGCAGCATGTTGGGGTTCTCACTACAAAACCTTTGTGAATTTGATTTGTTTATTTGACCAGACAATTGATGTGCTTATGGATATTGGGAATGATTTGAGCCCTTCAATCCAAACAGCTCGAGCAGATAATCTTGTGAGATCCATTCAATGGTTTGAATTTATATTTTGCTTATTCTTGATGAAGAATATTCTGGGAGTTTCAAATGATTTGTCTCAAGCCTTAGAGAGAAAAGATCACGATATTGTTAATGCAATGAATCTTGTCAGGATCACCAAACAGTCACTCCAACCAATGAGAAAGGTAGGATGGGAACCATTGTGGGAGGAAGTTGCTTCATTCTGCACTAAGCGCGATCTCATTGTCCCGGGTAAGGAAGACTTGCACGTTATCCCAGGAAGTGAGCGTCGGGGTATTAAAGAAACTACCATTCTACATTCCTATCGTGTTGAGTTGTTCGAGAATGTTATTGATATCCAGCTTCAGGAGTTGAATAATAGCTTTAATGAGGTGAATACCGAGTTATTGGTGTGCATGTCATGTCTTGATCCGAGTGATGCATTCTCCGCGTTTGATGAGAGAAAGTTGATTCGGTTTGCTGAATTTTACCCAAACGACTATTCAGTGTGTGATATAATGGCACTTGGGCATCAACTTGATTGCTATATAATTGATATGCGCTCACATGATCAGTTTGCCAACCTCACTAGTATTAGTGAGCTCTCAAAGACATTGGTTCAGTTGAAGAAGCATCGTGTCTATTCTCTGGTATATCATCTTGTGAAGTTGGCTTTGCTTTTACCCGTCGAAACAGCAACCATTGAGAGAACTTTATCTGCTAGGAAACTTGTCAAAGGCTTATTCCGCAATCGTTTTGGGGATGCTTTGATGGATGATTGTCTGATTACATATATTGAGGACATAGTGAAGGGTATTGATATCGAAGATATTATTGTAAGATTTCAAGGCATGTCATCTTGAAGAATGTTATTTTAATAACTATTATCATATGATGTCTAGTATAATAAAATCAGATATGAACGTGTTACTGCTGCAAGTTCTTACACTTGCTACTGAATATGCTGTATCATTTGATTTTTTAATCTTATTGTATTTATATACAGCAACCAAGCATTGTGTACATTACATGTGACAATTCAAATTTACAATCTTCTAAAAAAAATAACATTTTGAAACTAATTCTCTATACTGCAATCTTATGCTCGCTTTAGCTTGCTTTTTTCGTAGTTGATTGTGAAGGTCCTCGACCTCTTTGAGCTGTTGGCGGAAGCTTCTCAGATGGACCACAAGGGAGCTTCTGGCCCGTCTGTTTCTCGATTCTACGTTTAAGCTCTCTTAGTATCTTGATTTGTCCTAGCTTCTCTGGCGACAATTTCTCCCAATAAATCCCTAAATTCATGTCAATGAGCTAATGTGAAAAAAAGTTTGAGCTAATTGATTTATAGTAAAGAATAAACAACCTTGTGGTTTGGGTATTAATGTGTTGGTGTAGATAACTTGTGTCGGTGTGCAGATTATGTCGACTGGTACATCATGAACCAGAAGCTTCTCCACAGGGAATTCGTCAATCAGTTGCTCATCATGTACTGCAAAATCAAGTTCATTCTTAGAAAAGACTATCAAGGAAATCACACTCAGGGATTAAAAAAAAACTATAAATTTACAATGATAAAAGCATTTACCAGTGGTGACAATTGGTGTTGAATCATCAATGGCTCCCATGTAACGCAGCATTCCGTATTCAAGTTCTGCAAACCCCTGTGAAAAATAGTGTTGTCGATTTATTAAGTACAGAGATATTATTTCGAGTTTTTTCCTCTCCAGTTCATTTCAATCATTCATATAATATTCAAGGAACAACAGACACTAGAAATCAGAATCTCCTTGCATTGTGCTTACTTGGTGAACTTTTTGGGTGCAGGCTATGAATAAAACAGAAGAATTTTTCCCTGATAGGTTTTGTTTATTTGGCACAGTACTATCATTCAGTGCTGCTTTAAGAGATGTTCCGAAATTCTCATGCAATCCACTTTCATAACAGTATATTTGTACACGAATCAAACGTGAGCAGCAGATTCATCTTCTAGAAAATGTTTTGAAAACTAACACTCCTGAACTTTCTTCCTAAATTGACAACTCAGTGAGAAGATCAATTAAAATTCATGAGATTACCACTAGCAGATAAAAACTAAGCATTGAACGGCTTCAGTGGATACTAATAAAGAAACTTAATTAGGATGCTCAGTATGAAAACAAATTATCATATAGTAAAACGTAAAATAAAAATTACCTCACCCTTTCCAAGTCTGGCACCAGTCTTAGGATCAACTGCAACTGAACCAATAACAATCAAATCCACTTTAATCTTTTCATCTAATCCAATTGGCCTTCCATATTTGGCTACTCCCACTGAAGTACAAGCCTCACTAATGATGCTTGGATTCAGCTTACTTGATTCAAGAACCGAAAAGAAACCAGTCCTCAGACGTGGTTGAGGAGTTAACAGTTGCTTCCCACCTGTTCAAAACTTGTAAGATAACAATTATACAAATACCAATCAAGCTCTAATTATTTCCCTAAACTTTCAAAACACTCCCTTCCAATCTGAATTGACTTGTTAAACACATTTGACACAAAATCTTAAACTAAGCACATGATTGCTTCAGCATAATCAGATATCAATCAAGTGACTAACCAGTGAGAGTTAGGAAACGGACTTGTTTTTGAGGAGTATCCGGATTCACCTTCACACATTGAGCAATCCTAAACTCTTCCAATTCAGCCAACTTCACCATGCAAATAGTGGAGATCATTCAGTACGCAAGAAAACAACAAGTCAACAACAACAACAACCACATTATCTCAATGTCTTAAAAAGTCTCTCGCTTAAAGCACCGTGAGGGGGTCGAATGTACGCAACCTTAACCCGTGTTAAGAGAACACAGAAGTGTTTCCGATTACCCAAAATGAAGATGGAGTCAAAAATTACATAGCCTAACTACTACCTCACAGAATAAGAAATATTGACAATTAAATGAGTCTTTTGGTTTATTCCATACAATTCTGAAGCCAAATTGGAAAATGAAACCTGGTTTCTTGAGCAGCAAACAATGACTGAATTATGAGAAACGGTGAAGACCTTGTTAGCAGCAATGGAAGCTCGGACGAAATTTGGGATTCGGTGATGAACAGGGCGAGGAAACTGAGCGATGTTGTTAGCCTCCATCAAATCCCAAATTTGCTTCCGTATCTCCCACTTCCAAGCTTTTGGATCGTCGATTAATTCTCTCTCCGAAGCCTCTTTCATTGAATGACGAGCTTGAGCATCGAGTTTCAGCCTCTCAGCTTCGAATTCCTTGTCGTCGAAAACGACGTCGTTTCCGCGAGCGCTGCTGCTCCCCAGTTTGGACAGATTTCTCCGAGATTGTTGGTTAGGAATTGGAGTGAAGAATTGGGGAATATTGGTGGTTTTAGAGAGGAAGAAGAGTGAAAATGAGGAAAGAGGGAATCGGATTAGAGAAGCCTCCATGGATTTATCTTTGACAGCTTGTTTGGATTCGTTACAGTATTTTGCTCAAGGTTGATGATGATCCGAATTAAATCCATGGCTCAGAATTGTACACGTGTGTCGTTGTTATTCATATAGGACCTTGCTACGTTTGTTGGGTAAAAAACATCCACTGTAGTTCCCGAGTATTGTTGATAGATCATGTTGTGTTTGTATATTCATATTATAAAATTAATTTATATTTGACATTTCTCCATGTTAGAATCCGATATTTATTCATTTGTGTTTGGATTATTTGGTATTTCTCCTTTGTTATTTTGAGAATGATATCATTAAAGTTCTAATTAAAACATTATACATAAGAACAAATTTTTATATAAAATTGATGCATTCATAGGGCTTTAAATAAATGGAAAAATATTAATTTATTTTGAAACTACAAAATAGCTAACAAACTAACAAATCATTAATAATTTAAAATTTTAGAAATATTTATAATAATTTAAAATGACACATAGGATTGATAAGTCTAGAAATTTCTAAATAACTCTCTTTTAATATATATATATATATAGAGAGGGAGGCTCCGGTAAGACCACTTTTGTAGTAAAACGGAGTTAACGAATAGGAGCCATAGGATGAGATTAGATGAAGGGCTAGATTAGAAGTCTTGTAATTAAAAGAAAATAAGGAAAAAAATAGCATAACCCCTTCCTTAATTCACGCTGCCTCTCTCTCTCTTTCATCAATTCACGCTGTCTCTCTTCCATCGTCATTCACGTCCAGTTTTTTCTTCCCTACAGTAACAATAGTTGACTGATACAACACCACTCAAATCTCCATGGAAGAAGGTTAGTATTGAGATATGCATCAAATTTGTTTACTTAAATCGACTTTGGTATAATAGATTCATAGGACTTGATTAGGGTTTGAGTATATTCGACTTTGATTTATGCATCAAACTAGGGTTAAACAGGGTTTCGTTCTGATATGCGACAACACCAAAACGATATGCATGTGACATTCGGCGGTATGCAGTAGCAATTTAGGGTTTCACATTAATTTTGTTATGCAGTAAAACTGTAGTCGTATGCGTTTCAGAATACATGTTATGCAATTGGATATAATTGATATGCAGTAGATACGTTTTGATTCTAACAATAACATTCGCCTATCAAATCGAATTATTAGCCAAGTGGATGTGACATTCGACTTTCAAATTATATTTTTGCGGTTATGCAATCTGATTTATTTGATATGCACTTATTCTTAATGAATGTGCATTTACGGTTCATTGATATGCACAAAGCTGGTTCAGATATGCAGAAGAACCGAAATGATAATGTGATCTATTCTTCCTCACATGATGGTGTTAATTGTATGGGTCTCTAGGGTTTCATTTTGCGGTTTTTCGATCTATTAAGGTACTGATATGCACAATGCTATAAACGATATGCATAAATCGTTAAAACATATTCAAGACATAGTAATGATACTTTTTTACGCCTTTTAAGTTATTGTAATGGTATTTGGGAACGATATGCATAATGCTATTAGTGATATGCACTTCGTTGGTATTAATATTCGATATAATCTTTGTTGGTGAACGATATGCAGAAAGTTATTGGTGTTATGCACTTCGTTTGTATTGATATTCATTGCACTCTGATTCACTTTATATGCACTCGTTGTTCAATGATGTGCACTAATTGTTCATTGATATGCACAACATGTCCATGTATGCAGAGGAACCAAAGGATGACGTCATGTATTCTTCATCAGACGATGATGTCGATCTAATAGGGTACTGATATGCACAATGTTATAAACGATATGCATAAATCGTTAAGGCATATTCAAGACACTGTAATGATACTTTGTTATCCATTTTTAAGTCATTGTAATGATATTTGAAAACGATATGCATAAAGCTTTTAGTGATATGCACTATGTTGGAATTGATATTTGATATGCTAATGTTGTTAACAGATGTGCACTAACTGTCCATTGATATGCACAAAATGGGTTACCCAATCTTTAGCGATATGCACCAAATCTGTATAGATATGAACCAAATTCGTAGTGATATGCATTAAATCTGCAGCGTTATGCACTAAATCCGTAGCGATATGCACTAAATCTGTATAGATATGCACCAAATCTGCAACGATATGCACCAAATCTGCAACGATATGCACCAAATCTTTAGCGATATGCATCAAATCTGTATAGATATGAACCAAATTTGTAGTGATATGCATTAAATCTGCAACGATATGCACTAAATCCATGGCGATATGCACTAAATCGTTGTTCATCAAATTCAACATATTAAGGATGCACTTCAAAAATACTACATTCGATTTGCATAATGTAAAAAGTAGTGCGCATATCACACACAAACAAGTGAATATCAACACACTATATGTGAATATTATACTCATGCAGTTGCATATCATATGCAATGTTTTATTTTTACATCTATACATACTAAACCCATTAAAGAAAATAAAATACAAGAATGCTCGTATCAACGCATACAAATACAAAAAAATAATCAGTAAGTTGTTTTGCATATCAACAAGACTATATTAGATATTAATACAAGTGAGTGCATATCCGTGTTGCAAACCAAAATCGCCTAAAAAATTCTACAATTGCACAAATTTCAATCAAAATGAAAACCGACAAGGGAGAAGAGTGCTCATAACTGCTCCGCTTTAATGCACCTAATTGATGCAGCTGCAAAAGCACCATCAAAACTTGGAATGCAGCTGCAAAATCAGTAAGCGTCCATTCATCACGTTAAGGACCAACCAAGAATAGAACAACCACATACAAAACTTGGAATGCATTGTAATTGCAAATATAGTCTGGAAGGCTGCCTGTCAGACAATTGTTTTTAACATCACTGCAAGAAAATAGTCATCATTAAGGATACCTGACAAAATTAAGTAACCAATGAAGTTTAGCATTCCCGAGGTTTCATGAACTTACAAGTATCACAAACCAGTCAACTGGCACAAATCAAGTGCTAAGGTTCCAACCAAATTGTTTCCACGAAGCCCCCTAACATTTGCACAAATAGTTAACTAGCATTCATATATTAGAAGAATAAAATAATCTCCAAGAGAACATATATATACTCACAGATACTGCAAAACTTCATTCCAATATATAAGCCTTGGTATTTCCACATTCAACCATCGGCTTGCATTGTGTACGATAAGCATCCATTCATCTTTATCTTCCTTGTGCAAATAGTTTTGTATATAACAATAATTTCTCCGCCTTGCATTGTACAAAACTCTCACCCAAAAAATGGCCAACCAATCCCTATGGCAACCTCGCTCTTCTCCCTCCATCGTCGGTCCCATCATGAAACCTTCCTCCGATCCCGCAGTTCCGCTCCCGAACAAATCGAATGGGAACATGAACCGCCGAAACTTCAATTATCTCCACCGCAAGAGGTATCGCTTAGCCTCAATTAAAACCAGAAGAGGAGAAATTACCGGAGGTAGACGATCAGCCCAACACCACACCAGATCTGCCGCCGGAAACTTTTGTTGCTTCTCCTCGTCGCTCTCGATGTAAAAGCCTCCATCGGATTCTGATTTCTTCATCTTTAATGGATACTCTGTTCGAAAGAGGTTCCAACAAGAAGAAGATGATGGTGGTACCTGGGTGTTGGCCCAGCCGGCGATTTTGGGGAGCACAAAGTCGTCATCGTCTTGGGTGGATGTAAGAGCAAAGGGATGCCGGTTGGTGGTTGAAGAAGAGGGATCTGAGATGGCGGCCAGATTAGGGTAGAAGAGAGAAGACATTAGAAAAGAGAGAGGAATGTAGAAGAGAGAAAGAATCGCTAAAACAATATAGGAGAGAGTATATAAAATTAAATCCCTATAATTTAGCTAATGATCTAGGATTGAATCTGCTCCGTTGATTTAAATATGATCCAACGTCTATAAATGGTTAGCTTCGTTTTACTCTAAGAGGTGGTTTCTCAGGAGCCTAAATCTATATATATATATATAGATTTCTACACAAATTTCGTTGGGAAAGAGCTGATCAATGAGCATTGAGACTTTTAAATTAAAAATATTAAATAAATAATTAAATCAACAACTTTTCATCAAAAGTGACAAAATGAACTTAAATACTATTATACCCTCTAAAAGTAATCCATTTGATTTAACAAAAATAAATAAACATCGATTAAACTTTAACTTTTAAAGACAATGTTTAACACCAAAAAATTTAACAAATCGGATTCAACCCCAAAAAAATACTGTACAATATTGAAGAAAAGCCATGAGTAGAAGAACAGCCCACCTTCACAAATTCCATCAATAGATTCAACCTTTCCAAAATTATCTACAGCTAAACCTATAAATCATCACAACGGAACAATAGCATCCTTCGATTTTGATCAAATATCATGCGGGAGCATCTGAGCTATCATCAAGGACGCCTCCTAAATTTAAAGATGTGCTAACCACTGGAGCAAGGGCTAAAGATCGCTATGAGCCATCATTGAAGTCATTGATAGTAGCCCGAGCTTGTATTGTAGCCATTCAAGCTCGTAGAGATCCGGTTCGAGTCAAGATGAGAAGCCAAGTATTGAAGATGAAATATACTAGACATCAAGACGAAACTCTGGGATTTGAAATCACTCAATTCTGATCTCAGACAAGAGAGAACGAGCCGTTTCAAAAACGAGATGTCGACGACATGGCTCCAAATCCGCGACCGCGGATCCCAATCCGCGCCCGCGGATCTCGGATTAATTCATTTAATTCTCCACTTCGAGAGCAACGCACGGGCTGTGCATTTCTCCGCACAGGCCGCGCCCGCGCCCGCGGATCGTGATGAAGGCTTCAAGGAGATAGGGATAGACCAAGAAGTGACGCCCCTCCGGCTGCACCACGAGCCGAACTTGGACCCAAAGGGAGTACTTCTAACCCTTCTACTAGAGCTAGAGATATTGAGTGTTTCAAATGTAGAGGGAAGGATCATATGATTAATGACTGCCGTGATATGCTTAATCACCTAGAACAAATTGAGATTGAATATGAAAAAGGTGATAGTATTGATGATGTTGTTTGTGTTGATGATCTTAAAACTGATTTAGATAATGAAGTTGAAATTGAGTATGAGCATGTTGATTCAATTGATAGGAAAGATTTGCATGTACAAACTGCTTATTGTGATGAAATTATAGGAGAAACTCATTGTCTAGGTAAAGTTGAGGATTGCAACATGAAAATTGAAGAAGGTAGTTGTAGTAAAATTGCTAGCATGGAATTGAATACTACATTGCAACTTACTACAAATTTCTACCCTAGTCCTATAAAACTTCATTGGATGATTGATTGTGTTGAATGGAAATTGAACAAGCATGCTAAGGAAACCATGACATTAGGATATTGTGATGATACTATTTCATGTGATGTTGTGCCTATGCAAGCTTGTCAAGTTTTATTAGATTATCCATGGCAGTATGATAAGAGAGTTGTCCATGATGATTTTGTTAATCGTCATTCCTTACCCTTTCTATGGTAGAATTGTTGTTCTTCCTCCTATGATTCCTTCACAGGTCGCTAATGAATATGACAAGAGGAAGGACAAGAATAAAGGAGCTAAAAGAGTGAAGAAAGGCAAGGAATCCTCACAACATCAAGTTTGTTCCTCAAGGTGGAGCTATGCACTCAAGACATTCAAGAGGAAGTTGTGCATCAAAGAGGATGACGCCTATGAAGATCGTTCTATCATTCATATCAAAGCTGATTCGAGGTCGAATCCTTTTCAAGAAGGGGAGAATGATGCGGGAGCATCTGAGCTATCATCAAGGACGCCTCGTCTTAAATCTAAAGATGTGCTAACCACTGGAGCAAGGGCTAAAGATCGCTATGAGCCATCATTGAAGTCATTGATAGTAGCCCGAGCTCGTATTGTAGCCATTCAAGCTCGTAGAGATCCGGTTCGAGTCAAGATGAGAAGCCAAGTATTGAAGATGAAATATACTAGACATCAAGACGAAACTCTGGGATTTGGAATCACTCAATTCTGATCTCGGACGAGAGAGAACGAGCCGTTTCAAAAACGAGATGTCGGCGACATGGCTCCAAATCCGCGACCGCGGATCCCAATCCGCGCCCGCGGATCTCGGATTAATTCATTTAATTCTCCACTTTGAGAGCAACGCACGGGCTGTGCGTTTCTCCCCACAGGCCGCGCCCGCGGATCCAGAGCCGCGCCCGCGGATCGTGATGAAGGCTTCCAAGATATCTTTGTTTTAATTCGTTTTCGGGATTTATTTCTATCCATTGGTTTTGTTATTTTAGGAAATACTTTTAATTACTTTGTTTCTTTTAATTGGCCACCTTATTGACTCTATATAAGGTTTGCCCTAGTTATTGTTTTAGGCCCCCCACCCAGACTTTGATATTGAATACAACGTTTATCGTTTTTCCTCCAAAAGAGAGCTTTTGTGAGTAGAGTGCCCTGTGTGCATTGTTGTTGAACTCGCCCTAGTTGTACTTGTGTGTCAATCTCTTCCATAAGATTTGTGCTATCGGGACTCCATAGAGCATCCTCCAGGTGCCTTGGCCTACCATATCCATTGTGTTTGGTTGTAATCCATTGAGTTTTCTTCATCATTCGGTAAGGTTCTTGTTTTAAGTTCAAGGGTTTTATCGTTTTTTGATTTGGTTCCAATTGGCCTATCATTCGACTAATCATTCTTTCATCTCATTCTAATTCCACCTATCTTCTTTGTTCGAGTTTCTGTTCGAGGTTTGGTGTCTAGATCGGACAACAGCAGCTTATCCCCGCATCAAAACATCTCTAACGAAACTAGAAATTCGAAAATAGCTTAGACGAAGATAAATTGAGTTCAAGTTACTGAAAATTGAGCGTTTAAAGGAACCGAGGACAAAGGTTAAACCGCCATGGATTTTGCAAAGTGAAGGTAGGTGAGGTTGTTCCATTTGTTCAGGGATAATTTGCCAATTTGGATTTTTAGGGTTTGGAAATTCTCCCCCAATTTCATATCTAGCTTCCCATTTTTAAACTAAAGCTTCAATTCATCATCCACCCTCGCCGGCCTGCTCCACCTCTGCCCATGCGCTATTATCTTTCACCGGCGCCGCTCCATCGCTGGCCCGCCGCACCTTCTTCACAGAGGGAGACAAAAAGTTTTAGGTAATGGGGAGACGAACGAGTTGCGGGCGATGGGGGTAGGAGAAAGAGAAAATTGTACTCGGCTATACAAAGACGGACGGGTGGAAGAATTTCAGATAAAAAAAAAATACTCGGGTAGAAGAGAAGAAAGGGTTGAAGATGAAGACCGGGAAAAAAAGCTGTAAAAAATATCATCTTTTAATTTACTTTTTAGATATTTAAAATTACTATAATATCCTTGTGTAAGATTGTATTTTATACACGTTGTGTGAACGTAGTCTTTTCCTTCATATATAAGCGCAATCGCTCCCTTGAATCATGTTTTTTCTCGAGGTCTTTTCCGTCAAGGTGTTTTAACGGCCATCGAACTTGGATGCACATATATCCACATCAAATAAGTCTATTAAAAGAAATGAAATTATGCGAAATCTGAGCAAGAGCATTAACCACTTCTTTATTATGTTGTCTTGTGTGTAATAGACGAATGTCATCTGCATGAGAATCAATTAAATGTCAACACCGCTTCAATAAATAGAGGTCTTTGAGCCCGTTCGGCACGTCCAAAAATGGGCAATCAATCACTTGAAGTTGACGAAAAATGGCGCAATCCACCAGCTGATGGCGACTGTAGCCTGTTCGGCTTGTCACGGCGAGGTAGCGGGCAGTTGATGAAAACCATCAACTTCAACCCGAAACCACCGGTAGTTGACGGAATTCCATAATGTTGGGGGGCAACATTATGGAATTTCATCAACTTCAACTAGGGGTTGATGACAAGAATTCTGGAAATTCCCCTGCCATTTCAATTTTCCATTTGTTAAGGTAGGGCTACAGCATCCCGATTTCGAATTTTGAAGAGCAACGGGATTTCTAGGGTTCAAGTCGGCAGGTACGATTCTTCCCCGTTCGATCGATTTTTTGATATTTGAACACATTTTGATCCTAATGGAGATGTTTGTGTGAGTTTGCAGCACCATTACCGACTTCTATTTGTTCATTTGAGGATTCGGCTGTGAAGGTAAGTTATCACTAAATTAAAACCCATGAATCCTTCAGTTTTTGGTGTTTAGTTTACAGATTTTATATAACCTTTGATACTCATATGCCATTCTTGATCTGCATTCCGAAATTATTTTGAAATTATGTGTTGTGTTGTGTTGTGTGTTTCATGAAATGTGTTTGATGAAATGATTTTGCAGCCCCAGAAAACCCTTGTTTAGTTTACAGTTTTGATAGAACCCTTGAATCCTCTATGTGTTTGATGAAATGTCATTGCTTGTTTGTATATCCAATCTATGTCATTGCTTATTTGTTGTTGCTGAGTTGCTTGTTTGTTGTTGCTGAGTTGCTTGTTTTTGTGGTTGCTGAGTTGCTTGTATCATGTCATTGCTTGTTTCATTGCTGAGTTTATGAGTTGCAACACTTGTTATGTCAAAAATGTTGACTGTATGGGTGTGTATTTATCCAATCTATCTATATATAAAAATCCATGAGTTTGACAAAGTAAAGGCAACATGTACCTCATAACTACTCTTAAACCCTACATTTTTCCAATCTTTTAATAGCTTCATAAGAACACATTCATCTACTTTTTGCCGTTACTTGCGTCTCTTTCATTTCCTCGTCAAAATCCCAATCTATTAATCCCTTTCTTTCAATTCTATTCCTTTCTACAGTTCCTTCGCCTCCATCCAACTTCTACAGTTCCTTCTCCAGCCAACTTCTACAAGGATCAATTCGATCATAAATCGCCATTACTTCAAATCTGTAAAATCGAAAACCCTCAGAACGAGGAGTCGGAGCTATAGACGGAGTCAGAGCTATAGGAACATGATTATGCCACTCATTAAGCATATAAACCGAGTAAATGACGATCGAAATCCCGACGAAGAACTGCTCGAAATTGAAGAAATTTAGATTGATTGCGAGGAATCCATGGCAGCAGTTGCTCCTCATGTTATGAATCTGCAATGGCGGCCTCAAACCCGAGAATCAGAATCGCAAGCAAAAAAAAAGGGAAAGGAGGGTATGTACCTAATTCCCCCAAATCAATTTAGGGTTTGTACCCCTAAATTGGTGTCGGTTTATTGTAAAGGTTTATGGCATGTTTTCTCTCTGTTTTATCCCCGAAGAATCAAATTGGTATGTACATGCTTTAGTAAGTTCAGTTATGATGGCTTGCATTTGAATATCACAGGAATACTGGATAGTTGATAAGAATATGCAGTGCGCATATGCAGTGTGCCGTTAATTTACCATGGATTTCTTCTAATTTTCATCAACTGGATTTCATGGAAATTGATTGCACTATATGGCCATAGAAGTTTACCTGATATCAATGGATTTATGGGTGTGATGTTGTTTACTTGGAAAGTAGATTCTTTGCAAAACATCCTTTTCAACATTGCATGTTTAATTGCAACAAGTTCCAAATTTGTACGTTTCATGACTTGACATGTCTTACGTTTTGAATTTGTGCGATATTTTACTTTATATACATATACATTCTGAGGCATGAGCCATTATTTGTCAATGAAGGTATATATTCTTTGTTTGTGGTATGTAGTTGGTGGTTAAAGTATTATCTCAATAGTGATTTCCAGAGTTTATGAAAATGAAAGGAATTCATATTAAATATTGTACAGTGAGATTCTAAAATTTTGTTTGCCAGTATATTACAAAAAACCATTGATATCAGGTAAACTTCTGTGGCCATATAGTGCAGTCAATTGCCATGAAATCCAGTTGATGAAAATTATGAGAAATCACGTCAAGACGACGTTAAGTAATTCGGTAGCATCGAGATTTATGTATGTGAAAATGGACAAGGCAAGCTTCATATGTAATTGTATCACTAACAAATCCAATTCATGTTGCTTCAGAGAAGATGTGTAAACGACGTAGTAATTGGGTAATTGGATGTCTACAAGCAAGATTATCGGCATACTGACGTATGGCTGGTCTTTACCATTCAACTTTAATCTGCATCTTTAATTTAGACTATTGATTCAAGGATTTTGAACTCTTTCTTATTCTTCCTCAATATGTAATTGCACTTCTAGGGACATCCTCATGCGAGTTGTAACAACAAATATGTCGTCAGTTGACTCTGGTGGAAAAGGTTTTTTTGTAAGCAGAGCAATTTTTATATTTAGCCCCTAGAAATATTATTTGAATGCTAATTATCCTTATATATTAAAAGATTAAAACTGTTTAGCAATAATTAGTGCAATCTGTAATATCTGATCCCATTATTCTTAATCTTTACCCCTGTTTTTCTCTGACAGAAGGTTGTTACACGACTTGCCTCTTGCGCCTCTCTGCTTGCTCGAATGCTCATATATTGAGTTGATGATATAATTTCGTCGAGGGGTCTATGGAATTTTTCCACTGCGTTTGTTTCGTGAGTCAAAGGATGCAAATGGTGATTTGACCGATTGTGGTGCATTCAGTCGGATCTAGATGGGGTGAATCTCAACTCTAGGGAACTACTTTTCTATTAAAAAGGTCGATTGATTTCTTCAGATTTGCGGATCCTTTTTTCCTGTTGATTTTTGTTTTTCTTTTAATTTTGGGTTCTGAATTCATGAGTTTTGTTAGTAGAGATCAGAAATTGCCGAAGAAAGAACAATATGTTTCTTTTGTCCCCTGTTGTTATTTAATCTCTGCTGATGTATTCAGGTTTCAGTTGCTTTCAAGCATTCTTGAATGGCAAAAAGCACCGGTAGGATTGGAACTCTACATCTTTTAATTTACCTTTCGAGAACTTAACTAACTAATTACGGGGCTCAGAAGTATGAATTAAGTATTAGAGGATTGTTTCCAAACGTGATAGCATCACAAACACATTTTCCATTATGCCATTATCAGTAGAAAATGGTTAAGGTTTCCCACTAAATCAAGCATCATCCTTTAAATAAATAGCTCTATTTTTGTATGTGTAGGCGAGTTCAACCTCCAGTGATAAAGAAGATCCTGCTATAACACTTTTCATTCTTGGGCTAACTAGGTATGTATCAGTTCTCAGTTCCTAATGATCTTTTATTTGAAGGATATTTTTGTTAGTTTAATCAACACTAAACTTCCAAACTAACTTATGTATAGGATATTTGGGAACTATCTCTATTTCTCTTTGGTCTTAGCTTCACAAATCCAACTTATGATGCTTCATTCATGTGTCCACATTTCTAATGGCTGCAATTACGGGGTCAATTTGATAAAGATTTATCAACTTAATAAAATGATCGTTTTTTAAAACTGTGATCTGAATTCTAAACTCTCTTCTCGCAGCCTCTGCCTCTCCCTACAAGATGGATGAATTGGTTGGCCGAGGACGAAGAAGATGATTACACTTAGAGTGAGGATGGTGTTGAAGACAATGAGGGGGAAATCGAGTTGGAAGGTTAGGGTTTTCTAATAAATTGGTAAGTTTCCCACTTTTGTTTCCTCCGAACCTGGTCTTATATAAACCATGAGATGGCTCTGATGATTCTCTTTGTAATATTGAAATCAGGAGCATCTATGTATGTTGAGATCATTTGGTATTCATGGCCAGAAGAATCACATATTGGTTAAAATATGCATTTTTTAAAATATGCATTTGGTATAAATTGTCGGGGAGTTTGTTGTCACATTCCCGAGGGCCTAGGTATTAGTCATGGTAACGCTTCTTATGGATATCAACCATACAAAGGTATGCTCTTATATTTTTATGAGGATTCAAAGTAAATAACTGCTACACATATCTAACGTTTCTTATGATACATTGGTTTTGACGTTCAATATTAACATTTTCTCATCATTTAGGGAGATGTTAAAGAGGCTTTTTGTCTAATTGAGTTTTTCTTTATTTGGAGGGTGAGAGGGGCAATGTCTGCAGAGTTGTGATGACAATAGAAGCCTTTGAAACTACTTTTAATGATTATTTCATTATTCTCTTTAGTTTGTAGACTCAAGTGTAAATATTTTTGGAAATCCATGAACCATAATCGGGGTCCATTTTTGTGATTATTTCGTATTCAGAACACATGGTATTCATTGTTATGTAATTTCCTTACTTTTTTTTGACGTTTTCTCTTAATTTTTTCTTAACTATGAGAACCATTATCTGATCGTGGATGAATTTCACATACGATTTAGCCTACGCGTAACCGTCTGATTTGCATACCTTCAGCCATGGGTTTATTGCAACCGTAACCACAAACCAAATGGATAACTACAACACATAGATCGCAACAACATCATCATTCGTTCACAAATGAACAAAAAAAGGAGGAAGAAATGATTTGAGGAATCTCAAAACATATTTATAACATACCATTCATCATATATCCAAAACAACTGTTATGCCTAAACCATTACAAGATACTGAATGAACAAAACCCTTACACAAGAATTTCAAAAAACATCATTAACAGTCAGAGACAACAAAATCAAAACACCCATTAGCCTAAAACTGAAGATCAAAAGCTACGAAAACGATATCAAAAACACAAAACCAAATGAGGAAAGAGAGTAACTACGGTGAAAATCAACATGTAAACAACAACAAAGCAGCAAAATTAGAATATCACAATACAAACAGCAACGCATACGGTCAAAAGGAACGCCTACGGTCAAAATCATGTTAGTGTGTTACACATTTTATAATCTTGAACAATTGTACTTCATTTCAGTTAATCACATAATTGAAACCTCCGTGTTAGGTTTTTATCATATATTCGCCTAATATTTCAGTATTGCATTTCCCACATGGATTTTTACATTTCATAAAATTCAAATGTCTAATTAACTCTTTCAATAAGATGCGATTTTAAGATAATGATTCAAAACACAACAAAGAATAAATTAAAATCCTATTTGTGAAATGACACGATTGAAAAACACGTTTCAGACCCGCGCGAAGCGCGGGTTTCCGGGTCTAGTTTTCTAGTAAAATTAAAGATTAGATGTTTTTGGTAATAAATACCACTCACCACCATTAATAACCATCCTCTTAATAACCATTCTTTGATTCCAGGTTTTTATCATTTCCCAAATCCCAGCCCATTTTAATTTTAGGCCGATATTGATCCAAATGATGCCAAGAATCGATATTGGATCCCTGGCTGTCACCACACCCCTTACCTAACCCTATTATTCAAATAATCCTTTCAATTCTTTCCCTTTCCCGTTACTTTGGCACCGCCTCCAAAAAACATCGAACTCTCATATCCATCACCTCGCACCTGCCTGAGTTGAAGTGAGTCGGTCCTCAGATAAGTGTTGGAAGCTATTGAGTATATTGTTGTAATCTATAAGGGTAGTTTAGTCTTTACACTTGGCAACCTATATATTGCCAATAACAGATGTTGTAACTCTTATCTTCTCACATTTTGATTCAATGAGATTTCCCTTCTCCTCTCCCTTCCTTTCTTCTTCCGCAGTCTAACTAACTGTAATCACAGTTCATTCATATGGTATCAGAGCAGACCAATCTTTCTTTAAGAGATTGAGAGATCCTTTATTCTGTTCTTTTCTTTCTGGAATTGAAAGCTTGAGATGGTGAATTCTGAAGAATCAGAGGAGATGGCAAGATCGAATGATTTTGCTTCGAGTGATCCTTTGCGACTATCTAACTCAGACAATCCAGGAGCTCAACTTATTGGATTAAAGTTCAATGGATCGAACTTTCTTGCGTGGAGTAGAGGTGTATCGATGGCGCTAGGAGCCAAAAGCAAATTAGGGTTTCTTGATGGTTCCACGATTCGGCCTCAGCAAGGATCTGATGCATATGATCTGTGGATCAAGTGTGATTACATGGTAAGATGCTGGTTAATAAACTCAATGGAGTCCACGATCAGTGAGAGTTTCATGTTTGTGAACTCGGCAAAGCAGCTTTGGAATGAAATCATTGAAAGGTATGGCCAAAGTAATGGTCCCTTACTTTTTCAATTAAAGAGGAGTCTTAATTCTGTGTCTCAAGGCAATTCTTCTGTGGCTGAGTATTTTGGTAAGCTGAAGAAAATTTGGGATGAAATTTTTGCTCTGAAAGGAATACCATATTGTTGTTGTGGTGGATTGCGAAATTGTTCTTGTGATTTGATTGGTAAATTTGCAAATAGGACAGCTACTGATCAACTGATGCAGTTCTTGATGGGCTTGAGTGAGGCATTTGATAGTGTTCGTGATCACATTCTCTCTGCAGATCCATTACCAACTCTTAACAAGGCTTTTTACCTTGTTCAGCAATCTGAAAAGCAGAAAATGGTGTATGGTATGATGAATCTTGAGCAAGATTCGACTGCTCTCAGTGCTGGCAGGTACAATAATCACCAGGGTGGTCACAGAAGAGGAGATACTGGTTCAAGCTCTCAGGGTGGAAACTCTTGGAAAGGGTCTGACAAGCGCAGTGATGATAAAAGATTGAAAGAAAATCTGAAATGCACTTTTTGTAACAGAAAAGGGCATAACAAGGAGCAATGCTTCAAGTTAGTTGGGTATCCTGATTGGTACAAGGGATCCAAAGATAATGAGTCTGGGAGAATGGTTGCAAATGCTGAGGTTAATGGGATGATGGACAATCCCTTTAAAGAATCAAGATCTGGCAATCAGAATACATAGGCCTTGATTAATGCTGTGTGCAATGAGGTTCTCAAAGTGATGAAGGAACAGTCTGGTAATGGGAAGATGGATTTTGCAGGTATAGCTCTATCATCTAATGTTTCTAAGAATTTTAGAAACAAATTTGAGTCTATGTGGTAATAGATTCAAGAGCCTCAGATCATATGACATATGACATTGCTTTGTTTAGTGAGTATAGGAAGTTGACTAATCCAATTTATGTTGGTTTACCTGATGGCTCAAGGAAGACTATTTCTATTTGTGGTATAGTAAAGTTGTCAGATAGTCTTGTTCTTAGAGATGTATTGCTTGTCCCAGATTTCAGACACAGTCTCTTGTCAGTTAAAAGGCTATTACATGATACTGGTATGTGTGCAGTATTTGACAGTGATG
Source organism: Oxyria digyna (assembly GCA_029168935.1). Lineage (NCBI taxonomy): Eukaryota > Viridiplantae > Streptophyta > Magnoliopsida > Caryophyllales > Polygonaceae > Oxyria > Oxyria digyna. The sequence continues at coordinate 5,325,908 of JAPVLV010000005.1, forward strand.
TGTGCTTGTTTCAGGATCGTTTGACTAAGCAAGTTCAAGCCATAGGAAAGGAGGATTCTGGATTGTATTTGCTTTCATCTGCTCAGTTGTTTCTTCCAGGGAATAAAGATGGAATACAATCTAGTTCTAGTTTTGCTTCTATTAAAGCTTCTAGCATTGATAATATAGAATTGTTGCATAACAGATTAGGGCACCCATCTATGAGTAAATTCAAGCACATTGTAGATATTAGCAATGTAGTTTTGGATAATCACTTTTGTGAATCTTGTATCTTGGCTAAACAAACCAAGTTGCCCTTTAATAGAAATGAAAAGATTGCTGAGAGTAGTTTTGATCTTGTTCATCTGGAGGTATGGGGTCCTTATAGAGTTGCTTCTAGAACTGGTGCAAGTTATTTTCTCACAGTTTTAGATGATCATAACATATATACTTGGACTTTTTTGTTTCAGCACAAGACTCAAGTCTTCAATTTGATAGTAGATTTTGTGAACATGGTGCATACTCGGTTTGGAAAGTTAGTCAATGTATTCAGGAGTGACAATGAGACAGAATTTGTAAATGTTAAATGCTCAGCTTTCTTTGCAAGTAAAGGGATTCTATTGCAAAGAAGCATACCTGATAACCCTCAACAAAATGGTAGAGTGGAGAGGAAACACAGACACTTGTTAGAGACAGCCAGATCAATGAAGATATATGCTAATATGCCCACAGTTTTCTGGGGAGATGCTATTTTGGCAGCCACTTATCTGATTAATAGATTGCCTACTGCTATTTTACAGTGGAAATCACCTTATGAGATGTTAATTCAGATTAAGCCAGATTATTCAGTGTTGAGAATATTTGGTTCATTATGTTTTGCTTTGAAACAGAGAAGAGAAAGAGATAAGCTGCAACCCAAGAGCAAGAAATGTATTATGCTTGGATATCCAGGAGCACAGAAAGGATACAAAGTATTTGATCTAGAGTCCAAGCAAGCTTTTGTCAGCAGAGATGTAGTGTTCAAAGAACACATTCTCCCTTTCAAGGTCTCTAAGGTGTTACACAGATTTCCAGTGAACTTATTTTGCCATTAGTAAATCCTGTCAATAGTGAAGATTTTGAAAGAGAGGTACCTATTCCTACTATCTCTGATAACAGTTTACCTATTGCTATTCCTAACAATGAACCTGAGATCACTGAATTATCCATTATACCTCCTGAAGTATCTAACATCCCAAATCTCCCTAGTACTTCAACTTCTGAAGCTATTGAGCCCAGAAGATCAACTAGAGAGTCAAAACCTCCTCAAAAATACCAAGATTTCATTTGTCCAAATTTCGCCAAAGACTCTTTTGCTTCCAAATCTTATCTTGCTTATAACTGTGATCTCACAGCTTTCTCTCCTTCATACATTACATCCCTTTTCAATGTCATTAAAATTCCTGAACCCACATCATACACACAAGCCAAAAATCATGTTTGTTGGCAAGAGGCTATGGCTAAAGAAGTCACTGCTCTGGAAACTAATCATACCTGGGAATTAGTTCCTCTACCTATTGGCAAGAAAGCTATTGGTTCAAAGTGGGTTTACAAGGTGAAGTACAGACAAGATGGCACTGTAGAGAGATATAAGGCACGCCTAGTTGCTAAGGGATACAATCAGGTTGAAGGTAACGATTTTCAAGAAACTTTCTCACCTGTTGCTAAGTTTACCTCTGTGAGAACATTCATTGCAGTAGCAACAGCAAAGGGATGGCCAATTCACCAATTGGACATAAATAATGCTTTCTTACATGGCTTCTTGGATGAAGAAGTTTATATGCAACCACCATTAGGGTATAGTTTGCCTGAGAAAGGACTGGTGTGCAAATTAAAAAGGTCTTTATATGGATTGAAGCAGGCATCAAGGCAATGGAATGTGGAATTGACAAAGTTTCTGATTAAGCAGGGATTTCAACAATCCAAAAGGGATTATTCTTTGTTTCACAGAGAAGAAAATGGGAAGATTACTCTGGTTTTAGTTTATGTTGATGACCTTCTAATCACAGGAACTCATGCTCCCAGTATTGAATTGCTTAAGAAAGATCATGATAAAGCTTTTACTATCAAGGATCTGGGTTTGATTCGTCTTTCTTGGTATAGAGGTGGGAAGATCTAAGGCTGGCACAATGTTACACCAGAGAAAGTACATACTCAACATTCTTGCAGATCTGAACATGACAGATTGTAAACCTGCAAGCTTTCCTATGCAAAGAGGGCTCAAGTTAGACAACACAACTGGGAAGCCACTACCTGATCATGAAGTATACAGAAGATTAGTAGGAAGGTTATTATATTTGGGATTAACCAGACCAGATATTTCTTTTCCTACTCAGCATCTATCTCAGTTTATGGGATGTCCAAGAGTTCCTCACTGGCAAGCTGCTCAACACATTGTCAGATATTTGAAGGCTACTCTGAATCTTGGATTGTTCTATTCAGCACAATCAAGCTTATTTGTTAGAGCTTTCACAGATGCAAATTATGATAATTGCAAATTCTCTAGACGAAGTGTGACAGGTTATTGTGTGTTTTTGGGAGATTCTTTGGTTTCATGGAAAACAAAGAAACAGAAAACTGTATCTAGATCATCTGTAGAATCAGAGTACAGGGCTATGGCACATACAGCTACTGAAGTTTATTGGATACAAGGATTGTTAAGAGATATGACAGTGCAAGTTCCTCTTCCTATTAGCTTAATGTGTGACAGTAAATCTGCTCAACACATAGCTAACAATCCGGTATTCCATGAAAGAACAAAACACTTGGAGGTAGACTGTCACTATGTAAGGGATCAAGTTCAATCTGGACTTTTGAAGACTGTTCATACCAGCACTGAAAATCAGTTGGCTGATCTGATGACTAAACCCTTAGGAGAGAGCCAGCATAATTTTTTATCTGGAAAGCTAGGACTTGTTTATGAGCTAACAAGTTCATCTTGAGGAGGGGGTATTGAGTATATTGTTGTAATCTGTAAGGGTAGTTTAGTCTTTACACTTGGCAACCTATATATTGCCAATAACAGATGTTGTAACTCTTATCTTCTCACATTTTGATTCAATGAGATTTCCCTTCTCCTCTCCCTTCCTTTCTTCTTCCGCAGTCTAACTAACTATAATCACAGTTCGTTCATAGAAGCTGACGACGGCGCGCGGCAACAGGAGAACCGTGGGTGAGCTTGAAGTGGGTCAGTTTTATATTCATCTTTTTTTGTTTCCGTTGTTGATATGGTTTTGGGATTTTATGAGAATGAGCGTCCTTTGTTGAACAGTTGGATCAGGTGAATACTCGGCAACAAACTAAGAGGGATCCGAAGCACTAGAAGTAGAAATTGGGAGTGATCGAGCGTATATGTCAGGTCGTCATCTCTTTTCACGCTTTTTCTGTGATCGTATGATTTGTTCTCATTTTTAGTCATATTGGTTTTCTTTTTAGTGATTTTTTGTAGTGATTTAGGTTATCAAGCAATAGGGTCGGGGTTGACTCTATGGAGGCTTTCGTTAACTTGAACTCGGGCTTCGCAAGTGCGCTTCTAACATGATTCTGTTCTTCAGTCACGTATTTGCAAATGAAATTGTTACAAATTCCTTAGTTTTGTGGTGTTCTTGCTTCGATCTGTGTTGTTTGGTATGTATCAAATTCTCCCAAATCAATTTAGGGTTTGATATTTGAACTATTGGATTCGGGTTTCTTACCTGAAGTCAATTTTGGTTAACAATATTGATTATAACCATGAAGTCTTCATGAGAATACAAGCACGGTTCTTCGTATTATGAGAATTCGGCATAGTCCTAGTCTTTCATATGCTTCTGTTTTTTTTCCTTCAAATTCTGGGTTCTGAATTCTGAATTTTTGTTGTAATTTAACCAATGTCGTGTCCAGGTTTCATTACACGGCTGTCCTCTCTTATTGGAGGAGGAACACACAATACACCGTTGTCCGATTCTTCTACAGTCATCATTTCACTAACAATATGTTTCGGAGGTTTATGGGATTTAATACAAGACGTTAGAGACATTTTGCACGAGGTGATGACGTGAGAGTTAAGGTCATAGGCATTGATAGGTCAACTTATGCAGCTTCTCCATATTTTTCACAAATTCTGATGAGATTAATTCTGATGTTGTATAAGCTTTTCATGGCCTATTAGTCTAAAAAATAGGATTATATAGCTGCTATTAGACAACTTGAGGAAGATCCGTTGTATGACAGTGCCAGATAACAGACATCTCCCTCTTCCTCAGAATTTCTCCTCAGGGCAACTAATGATCTCTGATGTTAAGCAAGTCCAAGCAGTGTTTGAACTTGCTCTCAAGAACTGGCTTAGTGAACATATCAGCAGGGTTATCAGCTGTCCCTACTTTCTTCACCTGGATTCTCTTCTCATTCCTCGGAAAATGGTACATGACATCAATGTGCTTCGTCTTCTCATGATGGACCTGATCCTTGGTTAAGCATATTGCACTCAAGCTGTAACAATACACTAAAGCCTGATCCTGATGGACCTGATCCTTTAGCCATATTCCCTCCTTAGCAGCTTCTGTCAAAGCCATATACTCTGCCTCTGTAGTAGACAAAGTAACTGTAGGCTGTAGAGTTGCCTTCCAGCTTACCACAGAACCTCCTAGAGTGAACACATAACCAGTCATATATCTCCTACTGTCCACATCTCCAGCATAATCAGAATCTGAATAGCCAGTAACCAAACACTGAGTGTCATTTCCATAGCAAAGACCAACATCAGAGGTACCTCTAAGATACCTGAAAATCCTTCACAGCTTGCCAATGTTCCTTCCCAGGGTTGACCATGTATCGACTTACCACACTAACAACGAATGCTAGATCTGGTCGAGTGCAGACCATAGCATACATCAAACTCCCAACTGCACTGGCATATGGGACTCGAGACATGTACTCCTGATCCTCATCAGTCTGAAATGTGTACATTTCCAGCTTGTTGTTAGATACCATTGGAGTATCTATAGGCTTTGCTGAAGACATTCCAAACCTGTTTAATATCTTCTTGATGTACCCTTCTTGTGACAGGAAGAGTTTTCTCTTCTCCCTTTCCCTATAGATTTCAACTCCCAGAATCTTGCGAGCAGCACCCAGATCTTTCATCTCAAATTCTGCACTGAGGGAACCCTTTAACTTCTGAATATCAGACTTATTCTTAGCAGTAATCAGCATATCATCAACATACAGAACCAGATAAATGCGTGAACCACCCTGGAAGTCATTGTAGTACACACAACAATCATACGGACTTCTGATGTAACCAAGTTGCTTCATATAAGTGTCAAACCGCTTATACCACTGCCTCGGGGAATGCTTTAGCCTGTATAAGGACTTCTTCAACTTGCCAACATGATTCTCCTTTCCTGCAACCTGAAATCCATCTGGCTGAGACATGTATATTTCCTCCTCCAACTCTCCATATAAGAAAGTTGTTTTCACATCTAGTTGCTCAAGTTCCAGATCCTGATGTGCAACTATCGCTAGTAGCACCCTGATTGAGGTATGTCTGACTACTGGTGAGAAGATCTCGTTGTAGTCTACTCCCTCTCTCTAACTGAAACCTCTTGCAACCACTCTTGCTTTGTACTTTATACCCTCTGCAGCAGACATTCCTCCTTCTTCCTGAAAACCCACTTGCAAGTGACTACCTTTCTATCAGCAGACAATCTGACCAGCTCCCAAGTCTGATTCTTATGAAGAGACTCCATCTCTTCTCCCATTGCAGCAAGCCACTGTGCTGACTCACTCCCAGATATTGCAGCTTTGTAGGTGGACGGTTCATTATCATCCACCTCCTCGGCCACCTGCAATGCATATCCTACCAGATCAGCTAACATGTACCTTGCTGGAGGTCTGACTCCAACCTTTCTTGGTCGGTCTTGAGCAACACTTCGATGCACAACTTCATCAGAACCTGTTTCTGGCAGTGCACTCTCAGACTGATCTGTATCTTGCTCATCAGTAACTGGTTGTGGCATAGGTGCCTCAATTTGCCCTGGAGTAAAGGGCACCTCCACCTCCTCAGCAACAACCTCTTTCTCTGCTATATCACTGGTCTTGGATTTCAGCATAGAACTCTCATCAAAGACTACACTTCTGCTCAGTATAATCTTATTATCAGACCAGATCTTGTACCTTTTCACACCAACACCATAGCCCATGAAAACTCCCTTCTTAGCTATTGGCTCTAACTTACCCTCACTTACATGATAATAAGCAGTGCAACCAAAAACTCTCAGATTTGAGTAGTCAGCAGCTCTTCCAGACCACACCTCATAAGGTGTCTTGCAATCAATGCACGTGTGTGGACTCCGATTTATCAGATAGCAGGTTGTTGTTACTTCTTCAGCCCAGAACCTCCTAGCAAGACCAGCATTAGAAAACATGCATCTTGCTCTCTCTAAAAGTGTCTGATTCATTCGTTCTGCTGCACCATTCTGTTGTGGTGTATACCAGACTGTGTGATGCCGAGAAATACCCTCATCTTTGTAGAACTTATCAAACTCAGATGAACAGAATTCCAGACCATTATCTGTTCGCAGCCTTTTGACCTTCTTTCCTGTCTGATTTTCAACTAAGGTCTTCCATTCCTTGAATCTACTAAATGCCTCTCCTTTATGCCTAATCATAAATAACCACGTCATCCTAGAGTAATCATCAATAATAGATAGAAAGTACTTGTAGCCGCTCAAAGACTCAACACGGGAACGACCCCAACAATCTGAATGGATGTAATCCAACGTGCCCTTAGTTCGGTGAACTGCCTTAGAAAACTTGGAGCGATGTAATTTCCCAAACACACAATGCTCACAGAACTCTAGACTCTTGATCTTGTGACCTCCCAGAAGGTCGTCTTTGGACAAAATCTGCATTCCACGTTCACTCATATGAGCAAGTCTCATATGCCATAGTCTGGTTAGATCAGCACCATTAACCACTGATGCAACAGCTGCAGAACCTGTTACTGTAGAACCCTGTAAGATATACAAAGTTCCCTCCTTGACGCCTCTTAGAATCACCTCATAACCCTTGCAGACAACCAGAATCCCATCTTCACCTTCATACCTGAAACCCCTACTATCCAGAAGGCTTAAAGATATCAGATTCTTAGTCATGTATGGAACATGTCGGACTTCCTTGACTGTGTAGAAATTCCCGTTATGTGTTCTAAACCTGACTGAGCCGTTTTGGAAAACGGCTCTATCTGCAAAGGTTGCATCAATTTCTACACAGTCAAGGAAGTCAGACATGTTCCATACATGACTAAGAATCTGATATCTTTAAGCCTTCTGGAATTGATGCAACCTTTGCAGATAGAGCCGTTTTCCATAGAGACACTACCTCGATCTATCCAGCTATATGTTGTGAACAACTCTCTTTTCAGACAGATATGATACGATGCTCCAGAATCAAGGACCCAGATATCAGAGTGATGAGTGTATTCCTCAGCCATTAGCACAATATCGCTTTCAGAATCTGCATCATCTTCTGCTACTCCAGCAGAACCGGGTTTCTGCTCTTGTTGCTACTGCCTTCTCTTAGGACAGTCATTCTTCCAATGACCCTCTTTCTTACAGTAGGCACAAACGTCTTTAGGTAATTTAGGGCGCTCTTACTGCTGCTTCTTCCACTGACCCTTTTTCTTACCCTTCTTACCATCCTTGCTTCCACTGATCATTAACCCGGAAGCCTGATTTTCTGTACCCGAACCAGATGCTTTATGACGCATCTCTCTCTATTGTGAAGCGAAGACCTAACCTCCTCCGGCGACACAGTCTCTTTCCCAATGATGAAAGACTGCACAAAATTCTCAAACGACAAAGGCAGAGATACCAACAATATCAAGGCAGCATCCCCATCATCCACCTTTTCATCAATATTACGCAAATCTAACAGAATTGTATTCAATTGATCAAGGTGGTCTCTTAGAGGTGTACCTTCTTCCATACGCAGACTGAAAAGACGTTGCTTTAGCATCAACTTGCTGGTCAATGACTTCGTCATGTAGAGGTTCTCCAACTTCAACCACAACTTTGCGGCGGTTTCCTGATCTGCAATTTCTGTAATGACATCGTCGGCGAGGCACAACATAATCATTGAATGAGCCTTTTCCTCCATAGTTTTGAACTCCACAAAGGTTGCATCAATTCCATTCATGTCTTTCGCTAACGGCGCCCATAGACCATTTTGCTTCAGCAAAGCCTGCATCTTGATTCGCCACAGACTGAAACTGTTTCTCCCTGTAAACTTGTCGATCTTCGTCATGGATACAGACATCGTTCTCGGCGGAAATTCGAACCTGCTCTGATACCAGTTTGTTGTAACAGAATCGAAACGAGAACAATAAACGCAAGAAAGACACAGAGGTTTACGTGGTTCACCAAATTGGCTACGTCCACAGGAGGAGGGAGATCAGATTATTACGGAGGTTGATTACAGTTTTCGGTACAATTAGGGTTTACATATAAGCCGCTATATATAGCGCTAAACAACCCTAAGCCCAACAACAAAACTGATAGGCCTAATAAGGCCCATACAACAGAGATCGTATACCGTTTGGCCCCCGTGCTACCTGTCGCAGTGTGTGATTCAGATTTGAGGCATTCTAACAGGTGTCATTGAACCTCTTCTAGGCTTACAGGATATACTTGCAGAGCCTTTAAAGGAGAATGGGTAAACATTCAATTCCCTTTTTTTGTTATTGAGAATATTTCCTTCTAAATTACAAAAGTTTTATTGCTTTCCTACAAAGATATTAACCTACATGAACTTGGTTCCAGTATAAGTGACGCGAAGATCATGCGTCAGGGATTTGAAAGGAGGGTTGTTGCACAAGATCTTCAACTATTGCTTTCAAATGTGAGTATCTACTTTCTTATACTCTTCTGCCACTACAAACCCTATATGTTCTGCAACTTCTACAGATAACATATTTGACAACTCTAAAATATTGTCAACAGACCCCAGCAGTAAACAATCAGTTTGTTTTACTTGCGCGAAATATATAAGTTAGAAATTTGACAGGCCCCGTCATCATTTTTCTTATGTTCGGCACAATCGGTTGGAAATTTGGTTCTAAAAAGTTCATTTTCACAGTTCTCTTCCTAATTTATTATGCTTCTTTTTTTTATATTTACCGTTTCTTCATATGTCCAATAGGGATACGCAACAAGATATTTTGAATGCAATGGGATCCATGTATTCATACAGATCCATGTAATCATTAAAATTGATGACATCGAGTTAGCACACCGAGGTAAAACCAACAACTCATATCCTTAATAAAATTTATGATAAATACGATAATTCAATTAAGGTTGAAAAAATGATCATTCACAATTATGTACTCATCCGTCGGTGTTTACTTTAGTCATCAGTATATGTGGTTACTCTACTATTTTTTGTAATACCTATAATTAAATTCATAGGAGTCCTGGTTAATTTTTTATGTGTAGTGACAAAAGTGGAGAGTGGGTTGAGAGCATTGCAGTACATGTTGAACTTTGTGATTCAGTTTTCAGGGCGATAAATAATTAATCCGGTCAGATTTGAGTTTGATTTTGGATTCAAATGGAAGCCCCAATTAGGAATAAGTATAAGCTTGGCCTGAATCTCAGCAGAGGCTCCTTGGGGGAGTATCTCGATTTCTTATTCTTCCCTTCTCTTTTTCCATTCCAATATGAGGGTTTATTAAAATTATGCTGATTGGGGATTTTCTTGCAGCTAAAAGCATGAAATAAGTAAAAAGACTAATGCAACAACAATTGTACGTATAATTTAATCTTTGCTTTATATTGAGTACCCTCCATTCTTTTTTCATCTTTGCATACTAAGAGATAAAGGTTTATGAATGGGATCAAATATGAAATCTCTTCTCTTGCAATAGTGTATTGTTTGTTCAAAATTTAGTGTCAAACAAGTAACTTACAATGTTTGCAATCTGTAATTTGCAGGCTTGAAGAAAAGGAGATACCAGGTTCAAAACCCTTTTGCACCGTGATCATTGTTCCAGGAATTAACTAACGATGGTTGTCGCAATGCTATGATATCTTTTATTATGTGTTACAATAAATGTAAGATTGGTTTTGAGAGTACCGATTCTCTATTCAAATAAATAGTCATTCATATTGGAACTGTTGATTTGGCTACAATTAACAATTGGCCCAAGTTGATACCCCAACAAAAGGTTGACATAGTGGAGATTTTTCTGCATCGTATAATTCTTACACCAAATTAAGTCTGTGCATTCTCCATCTTCTTGCTAACAGGTTATATCTAACTGCCATTTTCTTCTTTATTTGATACTGAAGCAGATTTTCCATGAAATATCCATTGGTATTATATCCTGGAGTTGCCTAACCCTTTTGTGATCTTCCTAGATAGCATAATCTGCAAGATATTGGGTACTAAATATTGTTTCCTTCAGTTGTGCGTGATTGAGTGCTTATTTGTTTTGCCGTGTGCAGGTTATAACGAAAGAAGAGATGGATGAGGATTTTGTACATAGATTGTGATCCTTACTGCACAATAGGTCAACTTTCACCTATATACAGTACATTTGGAGTATAATCATGTGAGATTCGAATAACAACAATAAGAATGCAATTTGTGTATATATGAATATATAGTTTTGTATCATATCATTTTTTTCTTCTGAAAATCTTTGTCCTTTCTCTTGCTATTTGAAAACTTTCATGGGTTGATGTTTAATGAAGAATATATAATTTCTTTAAAACTTTAGAAAAACACTATTAAAATGTTTCCACAGCTGGAAGTTGCGACTCGATGTTATGATTTGCAAATTGCAATAACTTGCTATTAAATATCATTTTACAATCTTCACTCGATCACTCTTCAGAGTTGATTTAGATTTTGGGTTTTGTATTTTTAGATATAACTGGAGAAGAAAAATGATTAGTTTTCTGTAGTAAAAAGGGCTTCAAGCCCTGAACCTAAGGAGAGAAAGAACAAGTACTTCTAATTTCAACAATTGGGATTCTATTATTGATTTGCTAATGGAACTAGGAACCCATTATTTGCTTACAACTTTTACTATTTTCTCAGGCTTACAAATGTGTTTTACCTTTGTTGTAGGGTGTAATGGGTGATTGTCAAGTTTTGTTGATAATTAATCCCAAGTGTAATGTTCAGATCATTTTGTACGTAGAGCAGTGTTGGGCTTTAATCTGTAATTGGGCTTGATCATTTGTTTGAAGCCCAGTAACCAGCTGTGGCCCAGGTGCTCGACCCGACCCGTCTGAGGTTGTTGCTGGGGCTCCGCGTGTGCTTGTTGAGGCTGAGGTATTTAAGCTCTTAACCCTTAGGTTGCTCTCTTATCAGAATCACTTCTTCCTCTCCGCCTCCATCTGTGAAAGAGAGCTTCTTCTAGGGTTTGGGTTTGGGTTTTTTCCTGAGTGTTCTTGACTGTGGATCGAGAGTTTGATCTTGACAGAAGCAAAGCTTTTGCTTCTAGAGATAACTTCTAGCAGATTGTGTTCTTGCTTGGAGTTGGAGGCCTTGACGAGTAGAGAAGCTCGCAGATGCTCGACGGGTTGAAGTCTTGAGGAGATCTGGTCACACGCGTGGTTTAGGGAGTTTTCTCTTCTCTTGCTTTACAGATTCTTGTTGTCTCTGTTCTGTGTATCTTGATCTGAACTTAGTGCTTTGCTCTCTTGTAATATTGTGACCTACTTAGTGGATTTAGCCATCAATCTTGAGGCCACGGGGAATAGGCTGAGTCCGAACCTCGTCAACAACTCATTGTGTCATTTTTACTTTCTGCATGCGGTTCTTCTTGAGTGTTTATGGTAATCTGAGTTGAACATATATAATCTCACAGATTGGTATCATAGCCAGGTTACTTGATTACTGCAATATCTGAAATCTTGTGTGATTTGTGTAGATATTTGCACAATTAGGTACTATCATTGCTCTGTGAATGATCTTGGCTCATTGCTTCCACATCTATTGATTCAGATTATCTCTGTGACTGTGTTGGTCTTGATCTGTGTGCTTTAGACCTAGGATCTGCAAATCTTGCTATTATTTGTTCAAGATTTGCTTCTCCTTCTTCCTTGTTGTTCTGTTTTATCCTCAATCTTGAAACTTACTTGTGTGTCTGGTTTCAGGGGAAATAAAACTATGGGAGACAACAACATTATGATGAAATCCTTTGATGGAACTACAGACTTTGCAATGTGGCAAGTCAAAATGAAAGCTATACTGGTGAAGGAAAAATGTAGCAGAGCCATCAAACAGGACTACCTTGCAGAAACCTCACCTGCTAGAAGGATGGAGATGGATGAACAAGCCCAATCAGAGATCCTCATAAGGTTATCTGATGATGTGACTCGACAAGTGGTAAATCATACTACTACTAAATCTCTCTGGGATGCTCTAGAAGCATTATATCTTACTAAGTCTCTACCCTCTAGGATTTCTTTGCTCTGCAGATTATTCACTTTTAAAATGGATATTAATCTGACTTTGAGTGATAACCTAGATAAATATCTTAGGATGACTCAAGACTTAGAAAGATGTAATGATAAGATAGGAGAAACTCACCAAGTTGTCTTGCTTCTTAACTCTTTACCCTCTCAGTTTGATAATTTTAAGGATGTGATTCAGTATAGTAATGAAACTTTGACTACACAAAAGATCATAGATTCTGTTACTGAGAAAAATGAAACCTTAAAAGTGTTTAGAACTAAAAATTCTGACAAAAAGACTGAGGTAAAAGCTGAGGCTTTAATGATGAATGGTAAAAACAAGAAGAAGTTTAAGACTAAGAAAGAAAAGAGATATGAGCCTTCAAATTCTTCTGACAGTGATAAGAAGAGAAAGTGTTTCTACTGTAACAAAACTGGCCACTTCATTAAAGATTGTCATAAAAAGAAAAGAGATGAGTCTAGTAAGGAAGGTCATGATAACTCTGCTTCTTTACTTGAGTCTCAGGATTATGAAAATTGTGAAGTGCTTATGTGTTGTGATTCCCCTGTTGATTATGACTGGATACTTGATTCTGGCTGCACTATGCATGCCACTCCTTACAGAAACTTCTTTAGCTCCTTAACTGAGTGTGATGGAGGGAAAGTTATGTTAGGAGACCACAGTGCTCTAGCTATTAAAGGATTAGGTAAAGTCCCTCTAACTATGTTTGATGGAAAGATTAGGATTCTCCAAAATGTTAGGTGGGTTCCAGAATTAAGAAGAAATTTGTTATCTGAGTCAGTTTTTGATGATCTTAAATGTCAAATTATTACTCATAATGGTATAAGGGAAGTCATCAGAAATGGGACAACTCTTATTAAGGGAATTAAAAGGGGTGGGTTGTATCATGTTATAACTTCACCTGAGTTAAATCTCTCCAAAATGGATAATAGTTTAACCTTGGATCAGACTAAAGCTTGGCACAACAGAATGGGACACATAGGTAATAAAGGCTTGAATTATCTGTATAAACATGGTTTAATTGATAAAAAACCAGTGGACTTAAGTTTTTGTGAAGATTGTATTTTTGGAAAGAAAACTAATAATTCTTTTTCTAGATCTTCTTATGTAGCCAGCAAACCCCTGGAGTATGTGCACTCTGATCTGTGGGGTCCAGCTCAGGTAAGTACAGTAGGTGGTAAGAGGTATTTTATATCTTTTATTGATCACTACTCTAGGAAAGTGTGGATTTACTTATTAAAAACTAAGGATGAAGCATTCCCTGCCTTTAAGAACTGGAAATCTGTTGTAGAAAAACAATCTGACTTGAAACTAAAGTGCCTTAGGACAGATAATGGCCTTGAATTTTGTAATCACTTGTTTAATGATTTCTGTACTCAAGAAGGGGTCAAAAGACACTTAACAGTGCCTGGAACACCCCAACAAAATGGGACTGCAGAAAGAATGAATAGAACTTTATTAGAAAAAGCTAGATGCATGCTAATAAGTTCAGGATTAAAACATTCCTTGTGGGGAGAAGCTGTTACCACAGCTTCCTACCTCATAAATAGATCACTCTCTTCTGTTATTGATTTTAAAACTCCTCAAGAAATGTGGACTGGCAGAAAACCAAGTATATCTCATTTGAGACCATTTGGTTGTACTGCCTACTCACAAATTTCTCAAGGAAAATTAAAACCAAGAGCTCAGAAGTGTATAATGTTAGGTTATCCTGAGGGAGTAAAAGGATATAAGTTGCTTATAATTCAACCTCATGGCTATAAAGTGATCTTATCTAGGAGTGTGACATTTAATGAAAAAGATTTTCATTACAAAAATATTCTAACAACTGCATCCAAGAGTACAGGTACCAAAGAAGCTGAGAGTGTAGAAGTGGTGACAAGAAACCAATTCTACATACCAGAAGGACCAAGTGAAGTCCCAGGAGAGGAGGAGTTCGACCTAGGACATCCTTCCATGAGTCAGAATGAATCTGAAGAAGACTCAAGAGCTGCTGAACCAGACTCAAACAAAACAAGCCTGGGAGGCTGGGAGCTGAGAGTGACACAAACAACAACCATCAACATTTAGGGGAAGGAAACAGGGAAGTATCCCCCTCTATCACTGATATTTCTGTATATTCTGATGTGCATAATGATAATACTGTGGTGTCTGAGAATAATAATAATAATTCTAATCATGTGCATGACTTAAATGAATATCAATTAACTAGGGATAGAGCCCCCATACTTAGAATTCCAAATAAAAAATTCTCTGTGAATAATGCTGAGGTTGTGGCTATGTGTATTGGACTTGTTGACTATGCTTTCATGACTGCTAATGTGATAAATAATAGCTATACCCCTGATACTTATGAGCAAGCTTCTAGGTGTTCTGAGTCTAAGAAATGGCTTAGTGCTATGAATGATGAAATAGACTCTATGATGACTAATAAAACTTGGACTTTAGTGCCCAAACCTGAAAATGCTAGGCTCATTGATTGTAAATGGATTTACAAAATAAAAGAGGGTAATAGTTCTAAGGATCCCCCTAGATACAAAGCTAGGTTAGTAGCCAAAGGTTTTACCCAAAGGGGAGGCATAGATTATAATGATATATTTGCACCTGTGGTTAAATATAAGACAATGAGACTTTTGCTTGCTATGTGCACTGTGTTTGACTGGGAACTGGAACAAATGGATGTTAAGACTGCTTTCTTACATGGTGAATTGGATGAGACAATTTACATGAAACAACCTAAGGGTTTTATTGACATTAAAAATCCTGATCATGCTTGTTTATTAAAAAGGTCTATCTATGGGTTGAAACAATCACCTAGACAATGGAACTTAAAATTTGATGCTTGCATGAAACAATTAGGTTTTCACAGAAGCAGTTATGACACTTGTCTTTATTTTAAGGGTGTTAAGACTAGTTCTCCAGTATATGTGCTTCTTTATGTGGATGATATTCTTCTTATCAGTAACTCTAAGGTTTTAATTTCTGGTGTTAAGAGAGACTTAAAACTACACTTTGATATGAAAGATTTAGGTCCTGCCCAAATGATTCTAGGTGTTAGAATTGTTAGAGATAGGAAGAGTAAGCTCATGAGGTTATCTCAGACTGAGTATGTTCAGAAAGTTCTGGATAAATTCAGTATGGATAACTCAAAGCCTACCTCTATACCCTTAGGAGGGCATTTGGAGCTAAGTAAGAATAGTTGTCCTACTGATCCTAAAGAAATCGAGCAAATGTCTAGTGTGCCTTATGATGTGGCAGTGGGATCTGTAATGTATGCAATGTTGTGTACACGACCAGATCTTGCTTTCTCTATCAGTGTTTTGAGCAGGTTCATGTCCAATCCAGGAAATGATCACTGGTTGGCTATGAAATATGCTCTGAGGTATATTAGTGGGACCAAAGACTTGTGTTTAGTGTATGGTGAGCATACATCTAGGGATGAGTTATTTGGTTATGTGGATTCAGACTATGCTAGTAACAAAGATACTAGAAAGTCTACTACTTCCTATTTTTATACTTGGGCTGGGAATTGTGTTTCCTGGAAGACACAGCAACAGTCAGTTGTGGCACTCTCTTCTACAGAGGCTGAGTACATAGCTTCTACTGAAGCTGCTAAAGAAGCTATATGGCTAACTAGGATATTAAATGAAATTCAGTGTACTACTTATCTACCTGTTTTACATATGGATAGTCAGAGTGCCTTATACTTATGTAAAGACCCTGTTTATCATGAAAGGTCTAAACACATTGATGTGAGACATCATTTTATTAGAGAT
Organism: Oxyria digyna; assembly: GCA_029168935.1. Classification (NCBI taxonomy): domain Eukaryota; kingdom Viridiplantae; phylum Streptophyta; class Magnoliopsida; order Caryophyllales; family Polygonaceae; genus Oxyria; species Oxyria digyna. Next base: position 5,342,170 of record JAPVLV010000005.1, read on the forward strand.
TTGATTGAAAAGAAGCAGATAGTTGTTACTAAGATTAAGGGTGACTTAAATCCTGCAGATTTTGGTACTAAGATTGTTACAGCTGACAAGTTTGCATTTTGTAGGGACTTCCTGCATATCTGCAGCTGCCCATGATGAAGTGTGAGCCTTGGCCGACGATGGTAGATGTGCCAGAATACACTCCTAGTTTAGTACGACTGTGTGTTACAGTTAGAGCTAGGCTGAGTAGGTTACATGACAATCAAGAGGGCAAATTGTAATGGGTGATTGTCAAGTTTTGTTGATAATTAATCCCAAGTGTAATGTTCAGATCATTTTGTACGTAGAGCAGTGTTGGGCTTTAATCTGTAATTGGGCTTGATCATTTGTTTGAAGCCCAGTAACCAGCTGTGGCCCAGGTGCTCGACCCGACCCGTCTGAGGTTGCTGCTGGGGCTCCGCGTGTGCTTGTTGAGGCTGAGGTATTTAAGCTCTTAACCCTTAGATTGCTCTCTTATCAGAATCACTTCTTCCTCTCCGCCTCCATCTGTGAAAGAGAGCTTCTTCTAGGGTTTGGGTTTGGGTTTTTTCCTGAGTGTTCTTGACTGTGGATCGAGAGTTTGATCTTGACAGAAGCAAAGCTTTTGCTTCTAGAGATAACTTCTAGCAGATTGTGTTCTTGCTTGGAGTTGGAGGCCTTGACGAGTAGAGAAGCTCGCAGATGCTCGACGGGTTGAAGTCTTGAGGAGATCTGGTCACACGCGTGGTTTAGGGAGTTTTCTCTTATCTTGCTTTACAGATTCTTGTTGTCTCTGTTCTGTGTATCTTGATCTGAACTTAGTGCTTTGCTCTCTTGTAATATTGTGACCTACTTAGTGGATTTGGCCATCAATCTTGAGGCCACGGGGAATAGGCTGAGTCCGAACCTCGTCAACAACTCATTGTGTCATTTTTACTTTCTGCATGCGGTTCTTCTTGAGTGTTTATGGTAATCTGAGTTGAACATATATAATCTCACATAGGGCATATGGAAGTGGAAAAGAAGATAACCTTATGTGTGATGTGCAAATACATATTTGATTGGTCCTTAGTGATAGTTTGAGTTTGATTAGGCAGTTTCTGGTTTGAAGTCTTGACTTATGTACGCATTCATTGTTAGTATGCTTCTGTTTTCATTGTGTCATCCTGTTAGGTGGGAAGAACCAGAGGGTGTACACTATTAGCACATGTCTTTACAGTGGGTTGGTGTGTTGATTCCTGCTTGAATGGTTAGGGTAGCTAACATTGTGTCTTAGCGATGTAATCCACCAACGATTCACGATTGTGGGGTCTAACTCCTACTAAGAGGCAGCAAGCGCTCCCACCTAGGTAGATAACACTGTCTTAGCGATATAAATTTTTGTTGTAACCACTTCTTAAGACATCACTAATGTCGCTCGCGTTTTCAAAATCACCACAGATCGATTTCTTGAAGAATATGGGAGGGATGGTATTATGATCGATCTGGACAAAGAGATAAATAATATGAGATTACAGAAGGAGAAACTTCCAAAGGTTGATTCAATGACAAATGATAATTTTATCAGAAGCGTGAAAGTAGTAGTAGAGGAAACAATAGGGTTATGAAATAAAACAAGACCGAGATTCAGAAATTGTCCATTACTTTGATGGTTTATAATAATCATTCTTTAGTTTTTTGTTACACTTTTTCACGTTATTTATCATAGTTGAATGTAATCCAGTGTTCGGACAAGATTATTATAGCTCACTGCTTTGTACCCAAGTTGTAGGAGCAAGTATTCATAATGTAATCTGCAAGTAGAACTCAGTAGTTGTCGAGAAAGTTCAGCAAACAACTGAAATTCAGTTGTTGTAAAAATGAAAGTGGGAACAAATGTTTTATTTTTACGCTGAATTCAGTTGCTGTAAAAAATTGGCATCAATTGATTACTACATTTTTACTTTGTTATCCCTTTGCTTATGGATTTTTGGTTGCGTGTAGATGAACTATGGCTAGTTTTACCTCCTGGGTTTACTCTGGATTTATGCCAAAACTGTAAATCTTAGATTTGTGTTGTAAGACTGCGTGAACTGACAACAAGAGAGCCAATTAAGAATTATTCTCCAAGTACATTGGACCATCTTATTGCATGGGGAGAATGCATGCACAAATTAGCGAGCGACGACTCAGCATGGCTGTTGAAGGTAGGCTTAAACAAAAGAAGCTAAAGGATCAACTTAATATTGATGCTAAACTTTATGATGTTGAGGTTAAACTCACTCTGCCTCATCTAGAAGTATCCAAATAGTTTTTGATGTATTAAACTCTTAATAGGATGAATTGTCTCTAATGGGATTAATTCTATGGAGGAAATTCTTATGAGGATATACAAACAAGAAGAAGTTACAGTTAAACTGGAACGAGCTTTAGCTTATACCTTCACTAACCATGTATAAAATTGTTATTAAATATAAACTTATTGCTTAACCATAATCTTACAGACACTAAAACATGATTTGTAATGTAGGAAAGGCCAACTTGCATGAATCGAGTGAATGCATTTGAAAATGGAAAAGCCGACTTGCATCGTTCTCTCTACCATTAATAACTACCACTCAACACCATTAATAACCAGCCTCTTAATCAATTTCATTCTAATTTCACATTTCACCCTTCATTCGTATGGGCCGACAACGATTTGAGCCTCAACTTCACTAATTGGGCCTCGATATCACTCTAATCGAAAGAAGGCTCCATGTACCTGTGAATTTTCCACTGTATATTTATATGTTAAAGGAGGAAGATGAAAGCTAGCACACTTAGATTTTATAAAGGTATTATCCAAGCTCTAAGTTCAAATCAGTGAGGTTAATCAACGTTTTACATATCTATGGAGTCCTAAGCAACAGAAAACAGACCAACATGCTTTAACTGCATCAGAAAATCATTCTTATATAGGCTTTGCATTTGGCTTGGTTAGGGGATAAAATTCTCTTTCAGATGCTCAATACTTTCTCCTTCTTTCTTTTATGATGAGCACGTTTTAGATTCCATTAATTGCTTTTTGGCCACCTAACCTGGCTATTATCCAAGCTCTAAGTTCAAATTGGTGAGGTTAATCAGCGTTTTACATAACTATGGAGTCCTAAGCAATAGAAAACAAGCCAACATGCGTTAACTTTGTAGCTAGCATCATCTCTGGTTAGTCTCCCTAATGATTATTTCTTGATTGTCATCTCATACACTTAAATTCATATTAGTATGTTTACATGATTAGAGAGGGGGTTTAAGTCAGCTAAACCGGTCTGGAATGGTTATTTTAGTGTCTCAATCAAGCTTCAACCTGGCTACACTACTGGTGCTATAACATCCTTATATGTGAGAAATTTTCCTTAGGCATTTCATGTCATCGTCATCTTCTACATTCTAAGCATGGACACAAAATGAAAATCACATTCACATTTTTTAATTTACTTTGCAGTTATCGAACTATGAGGCTCACTTAGAATTCCACGACGAGAAGGGCATTGGATTTCTGGGAACCACATTTGGGAAGCCTTATGTTCCGAAGACAATTGTTTATATTAGAGGAAGTGGAGATGGAAAAATCTTGAGCATAGAGGTGAAATTTCATAAATGCGAACCACGTCACTTGAACTATATTCTAACATCGTCTTCAAGTTGTTCTCAATTTCTCTATTCAAATCCTTATCTGATTTCTTGGTGGTGTCTCTTCCAAAGGTACATATTCAACTCTGATTCTCTAGATTAGTATAAGACAAGGCTAGAGAGGAGGTGACCTATGTTAAGAATGGCCAACTTGATGATCTTCCTAAGTTCTCTTTGGTAAGGATTTGATTTCAATAAACTCACACTAGGATAACTTATTTTACAAATATTTAGGGAAGATACTCTAATTATTGATCTTATTTATGATAAAGGATACATGCATTAATTAATAAACCTCTTGACCTAATGGAAGATGGAAAAGGTGGTGTTTTTTAAGAGGTCGATGTATGCTTATGTGAAACCTGACAATAATGATCTTATTTAGGCTCACTTATTTATGATAAACCCAAGAAGTCGAGACCTAATGGAGGAGGGAAAATTGGTATTCTGTAAGAGGTCAATGTATGCAACTACTATCCGCATCAATTTCCAATTGGATGGCAAAAAGGAAAGTCTAATAATAGCATCTTTATTAACCTCCTAAGGGTTGTTTTCAACATGTGTCTAATTTTGTTCAGAATTATCGATGTAGGATGCAGAAGCAGTTGCTGCATATCCGTTTATACGTTTTGTCACTGATCACTTTGCTGCAATCGTTGAGCAAGTATCTGCATTTAAATTCAGAATTGTGGGCTGTCTCTGGATTACAGTAACAGTGTTATTGCACATTGTGATTTATCAAAGAGTTTCTGATGAGGTTGGTAAAATAAGGTCATTTATGCTATCATTTGATTTATTGATTTTTGGTGGTTCTTCCTGTGGTAGATTATGAAGAGTTATGAAGATTCTTGGTATATAATTTCAGTATCAGTCGAAACCCGAAAGGAGTCACTTTTCTATTTGGATCAAGTTGAAGAAACAGATAGACTCTGATTAAATAAGGGTGAAGAGATTAATCATGTGTTGTAAACAAATTAAAATTGTTGACAACATGAGGAGAAAGCTCCCAATGTTGTGTACATAGGAAGGGTCAACGTTGGGTCGTTCGATCGCTATCAACCAGTTTAATCGGCCTCCTTAAAATGATTGCATAGTATATATAGTTCATTGTATGTTTTGATAAATTTCGAGCTGTGATTGTGAGTACTATTTTTATAGTGAAATGTATGATATATATGTTGTAATGTAGGAATGTGGTATTTGACCTTTCATGATTTTCTAAAAATCTTCGATTTTTCTCAAATTAAATTAATGGATCACGTGATTTTCTAAACAAATTAAAATTTGAGGAACCACCTAACCTTTTTATGCAAGATGAACGTCATTAAACCAACCATACATATCTAACAATAGAAAACAAAATTGCACCACATTTTAATATTACACTTAGATTAAAATAATTTATCATTACATTCACAAAATGCAACATTTTATAGTCACAAAATTCAATTGCTTATTTAATCTCAATTAGTCTTATCATTATTACAAGAAAATATAAAATCGACAAATTTGTTTTAATCTTTTCCTCCTAAAATCCACTCATCTACTTCATTTCAAATGGAAGAAAAGCGAAAACGATGGGTGAGATATATAATCAAGATATCTAAGGCTCCGAAATGTACAAGAATGCTTGTGGCGCGCAATTAGGAAATGGATTGTTTTACCGCGGAGGTCCAAGGCGATTGAGAATTATCAAAATGCAATGACATTGTGCAAGAACTTTGGAAATCCAACTCTTTTCATTACTTTCACAACCAATCTAAAGTGACCAATCTATTATACTATAAAAAGAGGAGAACCCTTAGGAACAGTACGTATTTTGTCTTATATGAGATATCTTCCATTCACTTTCATGTTTATCTTAGTTTGCATTTTCTATTTGAAAAACTCTTTTGTTTATATATGTTTGGTTTTGGGATTGTGCTATTTCTTTCTCATATACTGATATATGCTTAATCCATATTTACATAGAATTGTGTGATTTATTTATGTTGTTCTCTTTTAACTTTTTTATTTTTAAAGAAATAAGGTATTGGTTCACTTATATTTTTTAACTTTGTTTTCCTTCAAATTTCATTAGCTGGTTTAATTTAATGATTAAAATTTACAATTTTACCAAATTGATTACTTACTTTATAGAATATTTTTTGAATCTATTTGTTAATTTCGCTCTTGAAAATTGATTCACATGATATATAGTTGGATTGTCACTAGGGATGATGTCCTCAACAAGGAATTCCCGCCACAAGGATGAGAAATTTTTCATCTCCATTGCGGGGATGGGGACGGGGATGGGAATGCTTTCATCTCCATTATCATCCTCATCAGGAATTTCTGCAACCGTAGAAAAAATTATATGTAATTTATTTAAAACTCTTTGAATATTATTTAGCAATTATATACATTCCATACAAAAGATATGTTCGAAATGAAATATTTTTAGATTTTGTTGTTGCACTCAAAATTATAGTTATTCAATTGTTTGACATAATTGAAATGTATATCCAATGTTAAACTTCTAACTTTGAAGGGGATGAAGAATCCGCATTAAAATTTCAACCGAGAAAAAATAACAGGGATGGGGTTCCCCAACGGGGTCGGGGATGGAGACGGGGATAAATTTAGTTCATAAACGAGGATGGGGACGGGGATAAATTTAATCCATAAAGAGGGATGAGGACGGGGATGTGGATCAAAATCTAAACGGGGATGAGGATAGTAATGATATTCTTCGTCCCAAACTCGCCCCATTGCCCCTAATTTTCACATATTGTCCTTCCAATTCCAACCTTACTTCGACCAGACCAGATTGGGATAGTTGATATTGTTGTTGTTGTTGTTGTTGTTTGCATTGTCTAAAAAGTTTGTGTCGATATATATAAATGCAACTTTTAATTGACAGGCGAATCATTTTGACACTTGATACTTATCTATTAATGGAAGACACTTGCTCTTTCTCAAACTGCACCAGCTAGCAGTCCTATTTGAAATGTAATAACAAAGGACAACTTCTCTATTCACGGAAAGTGTTATATTTTTCAACAACCTTACGCTAACTTGGTAACATGCACTACAAATTTTACTGAACATATTTTCAAAATAGTGCCCTTCAACTATAGAAGGTATATCACTAATCAATATGGTTTCATCATATGATGAAATCAATGCATGCTTCTGCATTTGGTATCATTATGCTTGGGAGTGATTCATATTGAAAATTTTATCTCTTTAATCATATAAATCAAAGCCTTTACCGTACAAGTTTCAAAATGCTTAGCCTACCTGATAAGTGCTCATGAGCATAGTTGTGCTCAAATACTAAATGTGTAGTTTTTTTCTTCTTATTTACTTATGTTATTACTCATTTATACCAATTAGAATTTTGGAGTTAGTATATTTACTATAAGCAAGGTTGCGGAGACTGAATTTTCTACATCTTATTCCCTTTTTACTCTATTTATGGTTTCAAGCTATCTAAACCAATTTATTTCGACTCTACGACATCAAGAACTTGCAAGATGAAATGATAGACCCGATGGATACAAGTAGGAAAACTCAAGAGACGCTTAGCAAAAGCTATAACGTGCTTGATGATATTGATGAAGACGAGGTTCTGAGTGGTAAGAAAATTTGTTTTAATTTTGCTGTCAATTATACAAAAAATTACTCCCAAAGCTTGATGGTTTGGAATCCAAAAGCCATGAGAAGGTTCCTTCTTATATGCAACCTGAGAAAAAGGCTAATTTGGAGCCCGATCTAAACTTTCCTTCAACGCCAAATGATCATGCAGCTAGAAGAAACAATGCACGAGCAAATTTGTAAAGTGAATCCGCAATAGTCTATGTTGCTTCAATTATTTCAATTCATTCCTTTATTTGAGAGGCTGAGGACAAACTTAGTCTATGTGTTGCATGTCGTGCATCGCAATTAGTTCTGCAGTTCCATGTGAATCACCTTTTGTTTCAAATTGTTGTCCCTCCATAAAACTCTGTATAAAATTGTGACAAGCCTTTTTTGGAGTGTGACTTTCTAGGGCCGCTGTTGAAGGTGGTCAACATTTGAGGAGACCGAGTGACATTAAATAGGTTTAAGCTTCAAATATACATTATTTGTATTTGGTGATAAAATAGATACTGTCAAATTTGTAAAGTGAATCCGCAATAGTCTATGTTGCTTCAATTATTTCAATTCATTCCTTTATTTGAGAGGCTGAGGACGAACTTAGTCTATGTGTTGCATGTCGTGCATCGCAATTAGTTCTGCAGTTCCATGTGAATCACCTTTTGTTTCAAATTGTTGTCCCTCCATAAAACTCTGTATAAAATTGTGACAAGCCTTTTTTGGAGGGTGACTTTCTAGGGCCGCTGTTGAAGGTGGTCAACAGTTGAGGAGACCGAGTGACATTAAATAGGTTTAAGCTTCAAATATACATTATTTGTATTTGGTGATAAAATAGATAATGTCAAATCATATACGATCGTCACTTGATTTAAGAAACTATATTTTGTACAAAAGAATTAAATTTACATAGCTCAAAGAATCAAAAACTTTTGGACTAAAAAATGTCATTACCTACAAAGATTAAGTTCACCAAACTCCATAAAATAAAACAAGAAGATACATGTGTTAAATAAATTAGATACTAATCTCAAGATCATGCCAAGGATGGAAACAATTGATCTTATGAAGAAAGCGAAAAGGATCCTTTAGTTGGATCAAGTAGTGGATAGCTATCGCATGAAGTCGACCTTCTCCAGATTGAGTCTTGTTAAATTGACCAGTCCTTATTGTGTAATATAGATGTATAAAGAAAGAATGAGCATAATCAACTTGCAGTTACAACAACCAAATATTCAAAGCACAATTACTTAGAGGTAGATATTTATGCAAAAGATTGAAGCTTGTAAGGAGAAGAATACAAGTGATTTTAAGGATGATAAATTTGGAAGAGAAATGAAATATTGAAAGTTGATTTTGATTCTAAAAAAGGGGGAAAACGTGATTTCGCCTTCATTACCTATTGGTAGAGATGACAATTTCACCCGCATCCAATGGTCACCCGATTCCCCCGGCACGAAAAGACGGGTGAAAACCCGAAAAATGATGGGTGATGGACGGGTGTGGGTGAAGGTTTTTCACCCGTCACCAGACCTAATGCACCCGAAATATCTATAATTTTATATACTCTTAACATAGAAATTACAAATATTTAAACTTTATATATTCTAATTTGCATTCTTATCTTGTTTATGTATTAAAAACATGTTTTACATCTTTTATTCTTCTAATATAGTTTATAACAATAACATATTTTATAATAGATGTGTAAAATTACATAAAAAGAATACTGAAAACATATAAAATTATATTTTTCAATCGCCCATGGGTGCACCCGACCCACCCAGTCACTCGATGGATGGCGGGTGGGTGCACCCGAAAAGGTTAATGGGCGGGTGATGGAAGTACTCCACCCGCACATCACCCGACCCGCTGCCATCCCTACCTATTGGGATTTGTGTTATTCATGCCTATATGGACCATAGGGAAGCAAATGGGATAGTATGTGACTGATGTTGCAGCACGATTCTTCTTCATCTTCGGCAGCCGATAAGGAAGAGCCTTGTACTTGTTTTTTTAATATTTTTTGGAAAACGTAAGAAAGGAAGAAAATTTAGATATATGAATATATCCAATAAATAAATAAATTTCTTGGGGAAAAAAATTCTAAAGGCTCGGATTTGCATGTCTAAGCCCCAAAAAATCAATCATTAGGTTATATGATTTGATATGAAGTGAAAACTCCAAATTATGCATGGATTAGAATAACTAGAAGAAGAATCGATCTATTAAACTGATTTAGAAGTTGGGTTGAGGAAGAGAATCAGGAGCGAGACGTTGTCGTAGATGACTTCGAAGGGAGTTATATTTTGACTTAGACGAAGCAGATTCATCGATTCTCTCTTCCTTATTGTTGATTCTTTCACCATCTTTTCCTCATCTTTCAACACTGATGGCGTTGATGATGTCTACGATTGATCCATGGTGATGGCGAATTGTTTTTAACACTTTTGCATTAGGGCAATAAATTATTTTTATATTCGTCTAAAAATTCAGACCTAACTGAGTTTATAGAGTTGTATATTATCAAAATATCAAATGCATATCATATTGTGCAAATTATTTCATCACAGAGCTTGTACAACACGTACATACATACCCGCGTGCGAAGCACGCGGGTATGTATGAAAGAACTTAAAACCCATCCACATGACAGGCCCAGTGTTTCAGTTTAAGTTATGTAAGTAAACACCTTCTATTCAATGTTCATGTAATTTGGTTAGTTGTTTTTTTATATTTTATTTAATATTAAAAATAAAGATTTAATCTTCTCCAACCTCCTTTTTCTCTTACTATTATCTCAAACGCGATACTCTAATATGGATGACCAATCAAACGATTCTGTAGCTGACAATACATTTGAGCCACATGGCCCCTTTCAGCAACCGAAATTAAGACAATATTAATAATATAAAAGTGTTGGGATTATATTGTTGAAATCAAGCAATATATTAAACTCCGGAATATTATAAAAACACTTTATCCCTAATCTTAATAAACTTCATACAAGACTCAATACCCGCGTATAAACTCAAAATTACTTATATCAATAAGAATCATATTTATATAACGTCAACTTGAAATAAGACATTGTTGATTATTATACAAGTTTATTAAATACCAAAAGAACTCAACTACACATTGCTTCTTTCAAACATCTCACACTTTGTCTCAAACTACTCTAATGATAACTATATGTCCGATAAACACAACACACTACCACCTCACTTAAACAACAAAACCCGCGCGCAACGCGGACAGAAACATTCTATGAGTTCAAAGAATTTGGTTAAAACCTGAACCTTTGATCTCAAGTGTGAAGGAGCTTTATGTCGCTCCCATATACTCCCATTATGAATAAATTTAGTCATTGTGTACTCTGAGAAGCATTATCTGCTTTCCTACGACTCTTGATATCCATTCAACACATGCCTTTAACTGTTGTAATATCCATAATTGATTGTGTGAAGAAGTTGTATATTGAAAATCTCAAGCCACTAGAGACATCATACCAGTTTCATGATTTTGTGTCACTTGCTTTGCTGAGAAGGATAGTTGTATTATACAAATAAACAATATACTTTTTATTATTAGGTAATAGCACTTTCATATATGCAATTATGTGGAAAAGGCGTGTTAAAATTTTTTGTGCAGACATGTATGGTGGTGGTATTAGTACAATAATCATCTCGAAATTCTACATTTATAAATCATATGCTACAATGTGATTATCCAGGTCAATGATATAATCAAGAGTGCAAAAGACGATGTCGTCGTGGAGGAGCTCCAAGTATGATGAATTGATGTCTACAACTCATACTTTTAATGCAAATAAGCTTTGCATAATTCATTTTGTTCTAACTCTCTAATTAAGTTGATTTTTCTTTTCGCAATTGCGAGTTTGCATTTTTAACTAACTTGAGCGCATCAATTTTGCAATATTCAACATCGTTCAAAAACTGCTTATCCAGTATAATATTGAAATTCCACTAATGATTGATTCCTCTTTAGATTAATGACTTCCGTTTTTTGGTGGAAAGATTATTAACTTCCTTTAAGTAGAGTTTTGTCAATTAATATTTCTTTCATGGCTAGAGAACTAAAACATGGGATTATCAATGCCGACAAGGGATCAACAAATGTGGATGGTCATTCATGAGGATACAGCTTCGTACAATATGACAAATGTAGATGGTCATTCATGAGAATTTTGAGGAGAGTATGCAGTTGAGGGAGTGACATGACAAGGCTACGCAATAATTAAAGATGAAGCAATGTGTTAAAACTTCATTTTTACGTACACAAGACATGGTTCTACGGTCCCAACCCCGACGACTCCGTGTGCCCATATCATCTTATTTGGAGAGCGAGAATAGAAAGAACATTTGTTTATGGGAAATCCAACGATTAAGCCAGAAATTGTAACATACTTTCACTATAATGTCAAGGCTTTAACCCATTTTAATCCGACCTATACTGGTATTTCTCCAACGTTATTGGCTATTTGGTTATTTCTCTTTCTTATATACTATAAAAAATTCAAACAATGACTTTTGTGACGATATTTTAATTTATAATTGTTGCCATTAAACATACTAAAGTATCAATTCAAATAACAACATTTAATATTACACGACTCCTTATAAACACATTCCATAATAGAAATACACAAATTTTAAACTTGCACATGGGTCGTACATGACTTTTTAATAAGAACATTGCACATCGAAAACCAACAAAATGCTCTGTGTGAGGGGATGTATATTGCACGGGCGTCGTAATACCAACCACAAAGACATTACTTAGAGTATCACACGACAATAGTCGAGAAGGAAGATGATGCAAAGCTGGAAAGAGGATACAAGAAACGCTCAGGTGGATGTGTCGAGTACACCTTCAACAATCAAAGACAAAGACAAATCTCAAACTACTTATACACAAACAATACAATTTTCATCAGAAAGGGGAACATAGTATATAACATAGTCTGAATACAAAAATCAAAACAAAACCCTCAAATGGTCAATCAGGAACCGCATCTCATCTTTTGTCGCTTAGATCTAATCTCAAACTCAACTTCGTCTAAGGTTAAACCATAAATCAAACAAACACGCGAAGAAGACAATCAGAGTCTATATAAGCGCCTACCGGAAAAAAGGACGAAAGAGTGACTAATCGCCTAGAGAATGAGCTACGCGAGCAAACACCGAAACAAAGACCGGCCGAGATGACCCTTGAAAGATTTTCTGATGCAGCTTATTGGGACTTTTTTACATTTTGACTTAAGAGAATGAACCTATTTTACCTTATCTTTTTCTATTCATTAATCCATGGTGGACGTAAAAACAACTTTAAAAAATAATTATTTCTAATAAATATAGTGTTCGTTTAGTGAAGTAGTTATACAAATATGGATATATAATAAGGTGTTCCATACATCACAATTTTAATACGATCTCCCTAACTAGACGTCCAATAAATATCTCATCTATATATTATCAATTTGAATACAAACTTTAGGTGAAGACTAAATACTACAAAACTGTCAAACACATGGAGATTTTAATACCGCTTAAAATATAAATAATATTTCTAATATATATAATGTTAGTTATTCAAATTTGGATATGTATAAGGTGTTATTTCATACATAATAATTTTAATAGAATCTCTGACGGGATGTCCAATCAATATCACATTCATATATTACCAATTTCAATTCAAATTTTAGGGAAAAAGCACATAATACACAACCGCCATAAGAATAACAATTACACTTATTTCAAGCAATATCTCATTCATATATTACCAAGTTAAATTCAAACTTTTGGTAAAGACTAAATATACACAACCACCAAACATTAAAATAAGAATACCCAAAACAAATTTGATAAAAAAAATCAACACTCCATATATCTTGCATCACAACAATACATAAAACAATGTTACTTATTTTAATCAAATCCCGTTTATATAACGACCACTCGAATTCAAACTTTAATAACTATTATACAGATTTAATAAATACCAAAAAAATCAACCACATATTGCTACTTCCAAACATCTTGCGCTTCAACCCTTCAACGATAACTTGACGAATACAACACACTACTACGTCATTCAAACCACGAGACCCGCGTCTACTCACTGTGGACGACTGATCAAACGATTCAGTCGATATATTTGAACCACGTGGTCCATGCATTGACTGAATTCAAACCTTTCTTTGCAAGTTAACACACAACACAACATACATGAAAAAACATACAACAATAATCAAACACCTAAAAACAGAACAAAAAAAACCTCCAGCATATCGAGAACCATTTATACTCTTTGCAAAAACATTCACATCACCAGACAATTCTACAAGAGCAAAAGAAAACAAGGATATCCCCGACTTGTACACCGTTATCTCTCACAAACCTGGCCTATCCACCTTCCAGCCAACGAAACCCGTCTCCTTTATTTGTAACCTTAACTTCGTAAAGATCCCCACCAGGAATAGCCAAACGCATAGTCCACTGGATGCTTTTCGCCATGGCAACCGTAACATATACCGACAGTCGCTAAAACATCAGCAACAAAACCATATATCAACGGAAAACTAATATGTGTCGTATAAAACACATAGCACCAGAATCATATATACCATCTGAGTAAGCATATTGTCACACGGATAAATGCAACCAACCTAACCCTTCGGGGACTACTCCCCCCATAGGAGTCCGAATCAAACCCATCAGTATCGTCAGGCGTACTATTTCCGGATGAAGAGATCGAAATCCCATCCATCCTTTGAACAACGGGTCAGAACATACGTGAAGGACATAAGTCATATAGATTGGACGCAGAAAACAATGTTATTGAATAACACGATGGTGATACACCGAAAAAAATGATGGCACGACAAAGACGATTTGCATAAAAACTGCTACCTAATGACTACAAAACTTTTTTTTTCCTTTTTGTAAGGCTCACATAGTCACATCTGATTCTAATTGTTTACTGTGCAATCGAAGTCAAGTTGAATTGATCAAACTTGACACCGGTAAGGTACTCCGGTATGCACAATAATACCAGAAATTATTGTCGGCCAGAGGTAGATAACACAAATGACACCGGTAAGGAACTCCAGTATGCACAATATCCGGATGAATCCACTTGAATTTAAAGGAATACATGGAGAGGGTTTGTAACGATGATGACTCGGGCGAGGAACAAAACAGTATGCTGAATAAAAGCATTAATGTATGAATTAAAACACCCAATGCCTTAGTCAACCCTTTAAAAACTTCCAGCCCGTTAAACACACATGGACTGGCCCAATCGAATAAAGAGTCCAAAATCAAATAATTATTCTTCAACTGTTAAGCCCATATATAAAACTTACATATAAAATAAATAAAGTAATAGAACGTCACGTACATCACATGATATAACAATTGGTCCAACCACCAAGTAATACGTAAGCACAAAAAAATGTATGCGAACACACAATGGAACAAGACAGAAATACAAACACATGAAATGCAAAACCGTGCTAAATATCAAATAAAAATATATATTACAATTTCATATTAAACACAACTACGCAAATCAAAATCACAAGCCCTACGCTTAGCACGGGCGTTTTAATCCTAGTAGAGAAAAATAGAAAACTTTGCTTAACTACATGTAGATCCTTGGCATTATGCACACCGACGTGCATATATTGGTTGGAAAATTGGCACTAACAAATCATTTTCTTTTACGCAATGGATTTTTTTTCTAGGTAATTGAGTACTTTTAGCAAAATTTCTAGACTTTTCTATAATCGCATTATTTATTACGGTGTGTAAAGTTCGTGGCAATATTTTTATAAATTATTAGAAATTAAGATTTAGAATTTGTACACATTTGATACATTGTTCTTGTATTTCAAATCAAAGATATTGGCTATATGATATGCATAATATGAGCCTCTTGAAAATTAGAATTTGGGGTCAGACTAATAACCAGTAAACCATTCAAATAAGAAGAAAATAAAAAATAATACAAGAGGCACTATAAAAAGTAATTCGAACCATATACATAATATAAATAGAAACTTTGAAAATAATATAAAAACTTTGTAAAATACATATACATAAAAAAGGAAGAGTTTTATTTGGGAAAACGAGGAATTACATTAACAAATATAGACATATAATAATATTTAGTTACAAGAGAAAATAAAATGAAAGAAATATAAAAATAATTAAACATATATCCAGAAAAATGAAAAAATATTATAACAACTATCAAATTAAACTACAAATGCATATGTCTCCACTCCGTGTGTAGCGCGAACTACCAATTGCATTAATTTCGTTCAAAAAACAACTAACCTTCTAATATATATATATATATATATATATATATATATATATATATATATATAGCCAGCGTCTCTTATACATGTTAGTTTTTTAACATTATTTCCAAACTTTTTTGTAGTTTTTAATTTTTTTTTTAAAGGCAATGTATAAGAGACGCTGGTCGAACCAGCGTCTCTTATACGGTCAAACATAAAAAAAAAATGTATATGAGACGCTGGTCGAACCAGCGTCTCATATACAGAGATGTTTTTTTTTTATTTGCACATGTATAAGAGACGCTGGTTCGACCAGCGTCTCATATACAACGATGTTTTTTTTTATTTGCACATGTCAAAACAAATCATAGGGGCTTGGGTCCTCCACACATTGCATCCTAAAAAACAAATTCTACCAAGCCTCCCTAGTTCACTTGGTGTGTAGGGATCCCATGCAAACTAAATATAAAATAAAATGACCTTAAGTATGTTGAATATATGTATTATGTAGTTAGACATTAAAAAAAATACAAACCTGATCGCTCCTTAGCCTATCCAATGCATCTCGATAATACATAAGATCATGACTTTTACCATCATATACGAAATCACACTTCAACCACCTAAATAAAAAAAGAGATTGATAAAAACTCGCCCGAGATATATGTATATGCAGTAATGGTGAATGTTACCTCAATGAAAGTGAATCTTGACCATTCAGAAATTGGTCATCAAGTGGTGGAGGTTGTGACCCTTCAGATAGGGCAGCCTTAGCTTTCCTCCTTCTATCTCTCCTCCTCGCTAGGCGATCTTGCTCCGGGTCTGAGACCCCGATAAACCTTGGCCTCCCAATCGGCATGCGTTGCCATGCCCATAACTACAATCATGACATTAATTAACCACTGAAAACCGATAACTTTAAATTCAATAAGTTATATTATATACCTGAAGTAAGATCAGTGGACCGCCTATTTGAGAGTGATGTTTCTCTGAGGCTTTGCATAGGTTGCGGTAAAGATATGCCAAAGTAGCACTTCCCCAGCTGTAGTATGCCGCAGACTCTAGATTCTCCAGCAACGGCAAATACACTACTTGTATTTCGCCTCCACTGTAATCTGAGAAAAGGAGGCCACCCATTACCATCAAGATGTATGCCCTTGCATAACACTTGATCGTCTCCTCATCCGCATTATCCGGCAATTCACTAAAGTTTGTTCGTAGCCATGAAAGCTTCAATGTTGAGCCGCCGAGTGATCGACTTGGATCTTTACCGAGCAGACGGATGACTTCTGATCTCCAATGGTGACCTGCAGTGCCTGATACAGCATAGCCATCCACACATAGTCCAAACAACACAGCAACATCTTGGAGTGTGATTGTTGCCTCACCCACGGGCAAGTGAAATGTATGTGTCTCAGGTCTCCATCTCTCCACTAATGTTGTAATAAGCTCCTTGTCTAGTTTGAATTTGGATCCTAGACGGGATACGCAATAAAATCCAGCAAGACGAATGTATTCTAAGACCCTAGGATGGGGATCGAACCAATGTCGCAGATGCACTCTAGTTTCTAAGGGTGTCATTGTCTATACAAAAGAAAGGGAAAATTAGAGATATTTAAGCATGCAATGTACAAACTAACTAGTGAAAATCGATATTTAAGCATGTAATGTACACTTACATAAGCGGCATTGTTCCACACATCCGAAGATCTGTGTTGTTCTTGCTGACTAAGCACCTCAGACGATAATGGACCAGGGTTAATCTCCATGTACTAGCCATTGAAACAACAATCATAAACACACATGAATACAAATGTCTTCATAAACAACAACAACAAAAACAATCATTATAAATGTCTTAATAAACAACAACAACAATCATTACAAATGTCTTCATAAACAACAACTACAAATAAAGTACAACAATGAAAACTAGGTAAAGCTAGTTATGTTGTCCAGAACTGCTAGCTCGTGATGCACATGTCCTCCTGTTGTGTCCCTCTTGCCCACATAGTTTGCAATTGCTTTTCCCTGGAGCACTAACAATGTCCATCTCATTATGGAATCGAGACTCTTTCCGCCTTCCTGGTCTACCAACGTCACAAAGATCATTCGGATCTGGCTTCAATGTTGGTCCCTCAATCACAGGCCAATCTAAAATATCTCCTACTGGATAAAAGGTTGTCTGATATGTCCTCATCAGAGCCTCTATGGAGTAAAGTGGATCAACATATTCAACATACGAGAAGCTCCTGTGGCGACACACTGCTAAGACGTGAGGGCAAGGTATCTTATAATTCTTCCATCTTTGGCAAGTACATGTCCTACTAGTCAAATCCACGACGTATTGTAAGCGCTGGCCGTATTCCTGGACGGGTGGAACATGCACTTCATATACATGTCTTAATGCGTTGAATGAGATTACTTGTGCACGACGAGCTATTGTAACATTGTGCTCAATCAACGTTTCCACTGCATTAGTGTATCGTTGCCCTGCCACATTACGTTCTGTTGCCTTTCCAAGACGCTCTACAAAGTACGAATTAAGTCTATAGAATGTCGATTGGACAAGACCTGTGATAGGTAAATTTCTGGAACCCTTCATCACCCCATTAAAACACTCAGACATGTTGGTTGTCATCACTCCATACCTGGAACCGCCATCATGACATAAGGACCATTTTTCCTTTTCAATGTTGTCCAAATAAGTTTTTGCCGTTACATTTTTTGAGCACAAAGTAGAGTACCCAGCATCAAATTCCGCCTCTTCATGTTTGTATGTTGTTGCACCAAGTAATCGCTTCAAGTGCTTGTTTCCAACAGCTGTGTTGAAATTTGAAACAATATGGCGAACACAAAACCTGTGATATGTATTTGGAGCTCTCCAACGCTGTAGCTCTCTCATAGCCTTCAAGATACCCGGATGCATGTCCAATATAACACATATACCAGTGCGGTCTGTTACTCGACGACCAATTAAATCCATGAACCAAGACCAACTGCGACCATTGTCACTCTCAACAACAGCAAACGCAATAGGCGGAATTTGTTATGTATAAGAGACGCTGGCTGGGCCAGCGTCTCTTATACATAAAAAATTCAAAAAAAAATAGTTTCAGCTTCGCTCACACATAAAAAAATTCTGAAGCTGAGATAATTGCCTATTTTGGAAAATTGTTTTGAAAAGAGCCTACGTCGGGAATTTTTTCTGGTAAAATGCTCATTTCAGAAAAAAAATTCCCAGATCCCACTCCCTCCTGAAATTGCTGGGATTTGAAAATAAAATTCATTCCCAAATTAATCAACAAAATCTAAAAACCCTCAAAATCTTCTCCCTCTCTCACCCTTCTCGCTCAAAATCTCCCCCCCCCCCCCCCTCCCTTCATCTTCTCGGTGAAGCTTACCAAACTCATCCTCTCTCCCGATTCGCAATCGCTCTCTCACCCTCTCTGTCGCAGACGATTCCAACCTCGAACTCTCTCACCCCCTCGAACTCGCAGGCGAAGAGACAGAAGGTGTTGCGTCGTTGATATTGCCCTAGTGTTGCATACTCGTCGGCGTTATCTTCGTCTTCCTCCTCGATTCACCCCAGAGAATGTAAGTTTGTATGAATTTTTGTTTTCCCCAATTTGTTTAAACCCTAAATTTCGAAGTGGTACGTTTTCTTCATCTTCCTCATCCATTCACCCATTGCATGTTTGATTGTAGTCTTTTTCGTTGCTACAAGTCTATTTACGAGATATCTTCTGTCAAAGAGAATCCAACACAATAGACACAAGTATACCGAAGTAATTTGTAAATTATTGTGACTTAGCATTTTTTGTGACAACTATATACATGTGCTCCTCTTAATGCTCCTGAATGACCTTCATTGTCACCAATATTTTCATCCAGGCTATGAATACAAATTTTATGTTATTTTATTTAATGCTCCTATATTATTTTGATTGAAACGATTTTTTGATGAGTTTAGGTTCTAATAAAAATGTGTTGGTATTTGGTTTTGGCTCCACACGGGTCTATGCAATCAAGTCTTCTCAACTCCACCTTGGAGGATAAAAATCTGTCCGGGATTCCAAACTTCAAGTATGTTAATTTCCCTACTTTGTCTTTCCACCATTTTTTTCTAAATAGCTTGACTAAAAAGCTTTTTTTCTTGGACGATCTCATCTTGTAGGTCATTACTAAAACAATTGGTGACAATGGAGGTCATTCAGTGGACATCACTCTGGAATGCTTCCAAGGATGAATTTGAGAACAAGAAAAATCTGGTGGTGGCCCTCTCGTTGACAAAGATGCCCAAGATCTAAAACAAAGGGTCATAGAACATGTAAATTTAAAAAATCACTCACCTTTCCATTTTGCCTTAGAAGGTCCAGTTTGCTAAAAACAAATCTTCTTGTTCCTTATTTCCAGAATATTCTCGTCGTGTCAAAATTCCATTCCAGGATTACTTTGAAGAGGCTTGCAGATTTATTATGCCTTAACACCGAGGTACTTATTTATACCCACTTTGTTTCAAAGCTCAAATTTCAAATTTCTAAGTATATATGTACCGTCTATCTTACCAGGAAGCGGAGAAACATATGTCAGAGATGGTAGTGTCGAAATCTCTTATTGCAAAGATCGACAAGCCTATGGGAGTAGTGTGTTTCCAGGTAGCAAAAGACAACAATGACATTCTCAACTCATGGTCGGCTAATTTGGAGAAGTTGTTCGATATTGTGGAGAAGAGTTGCCATCAGATTCACAAGGCCTATGTAAAATATACTGAATGTTATTTGAAATCTCAGGAGATCCTACTGGGTCCGACATTGTGTTGGAAGCGGTCCTAGAAGCTGAGGTTGCACGGAATGCTAAGGATTTCTTTTCCCAACCACAAAACCAAATCAAATTTGAATAATTAGGGTGTTGTTAGTTAGTAGCTTACATTTTCAAGCTAGGACTGATTAGTCAATTTTGTTGTCCCTGATAAGGCATAGCACTAGTGTATACAAATTGGCTGGAGCCTGGAGTTAAGCTTCTGCTCCATTTTTGTTCTTTATTGAGCTTCTTTTTTTTGGTGACTTCATATCTGTTTTTCAGCACCCGGTTATGTCATTCATTTGGTTTTTAGCAATTACACCCGTGGATAGCATTCCCATCTTGATGATCCTGAATCCATACAGTTTATAAACGAATTTAATTTTTGAAATACATTAACAAAGTACAGCCGTACCTGAAAAGAGTACTAAAAAATACAGTTTATAAACTCTTTGCCAAACAAAGCCAAAGGTGGTTGTAATGTTTGTAAGTGAAAGATAAAAAAAGAAGCAATAATCATCAAGATGGACTAGTCAATAATTACAGTTGTCTTATATACAAATTGCATAACATATTCTTCAATTTGCACCCAGTTGAAAAAACAAAGAAGAAGTGAAAAACACCATGAGATATCACACAAGTTTTACATGTGAATACTCCATAAGCTAAGAAGCACTGGTCATCTGCTATGGATAGTCTGTAGTTAAGTAACATGTCAGAAGCGTGCCCTCACAAATCGTCTTCAGCAAGTGGCATGTCATATCCGTGCTTCAAGTGTGTATCAAGAAAGCAAAATCAGCCCTATGAAGAGTGCCCTTTCGAACGTCAAATCATGCCGCCTTGGCAGGATTTGACGTTCGAAAGGGTTTTCCTTGACTTGGAAACCTAGGTATCCAACACTTTGAATTACGGTCATCGGGATGAACAATACAATCGGTTCCATAATCGAATTCAGCTTCTTCCTCTTCATCAACGTCTGTTATTCCAGTTTCGCAAACCTCCATATCATCTCTTGAATTGTCGGTTACCAAATCATCACTTGACCATTCATCGACCACTCTTTTACGTGGGCAAAAAAGAATAACATTTCATAATGGAACCCCTTTTGTACAATGAAGTACACTATATTCGTTTATAAGATGATGTTCAAAACAAGAAAAAAGCCCTTTCACAATGGAACCCCTATAACAGAACATTTCAACAGTAGAACACGGATAACAAAGTTTAAAAACTGAATATCGTCTTCTATATGTAGGAACAAAAGCCTTTTGTAATGGAACCACTATAACAGAATATATCAACAATAGAACACGAATAACAAAGATGAACATCAGAATATCGTCTTCTTTATGTTTTTCATTAATTACTTTCATAATGGAACCCCTATAACTAAATATTCAACATTAGAACACGAATAACAAATATGAACATCAGAATATCGTCTTCTTTATGTTTTTCATTAATTACTTTCATAATGGAATCCCTATAACTGAATATTCAACAGTAGAACACGAATAACAAAGATGAACATTAGAATATCGTCTTCTTTATGTAGGAACAAAAGTCTTTTGTAATGGAACCCCTGTAACTGAATATTCAACAGTAGAACACGAATAACAAAGATGAACATCAGAATATCGTCTTCTTTATGATATTCATTAATTACTTTCATAATGGAACCCCTATAACTGAATATTGCACAGTAGAACACGAATATCAAAGATGAACATCAGAATATCGTCTTCTATATGTAGGAACAAAAAGTCTTTCGTAATGGAAACCCTAGAACCTAATATATCACGAGTAGAACAAAACTACAGAGAAGATGAATATTTCACATTAGAATACGAATACACACATTGTATTGTAAACATGAATATCGATTAAACAAAATCGAATATATGAAATAGCCACATAAGAAGGTTTTTCCAGATTTCAGTCGAACAGCATAGTAACCAAAACTGAATATGAAGAAACCCTAATTATCAAGAACTAACCTTTACGATCAACTTCATCCGTAGACATTGTAAATTCATGCGCCAATGGAAAAAAGAATGAAGAACTTCAAGAAGAATGAAGATCTGGAAGAAGACTAAGCAAGAGCGTTAATGTTGTGATGCAGGCTGCAATGGAGAAAACCTCCTGAAGAAAAACGTGAAGCGATAATTAAGGACTCTCTCTCCTGTCAATTACAGATTAACTGTTAAAATTAAAATCAAAAAATCTTCTTCAGCCTCAACTTCCACAAAAACCGGCTGAGAATTTAAATTTATTTTTTTCCCTTTTTTTCCATGATTATTTCAAGGCATTGATTTAATCCAATCCAACGCTCCTAATCAATCCACTCGTTACACCACAAAATCCGCTACACCGGAACCGGCCTCTCTCTCTCTCTCTATATATATATATATATGAGTTCCGGTGTAACGAGTATTTACCTTCAATGGTATTCGGGTTTGTTAAGGTTGATATTCAACTTTATGTAGAATTAGGTTATATATGCACTAATCGTATTCTCATATGCTTGTGCCTCTATTCAATCTTTTACGCTATTTATTCATGTTTATTTAGTTGAATATCTACCCTATATTGATATAGGTAAATTAAGCTGAATATCAACCTTAACAAACCTGAATATCATTGAGGGTGAATACTCGTTACACCGTTACACCGTAAGAGGTTGTTACACCGGAACTTAAATCTATCTATCTATCTATATAGATAGATAGATTTAAGTTCCGGTGTAACAGCCTCTTACGGTGTAACGAGTATTAACCTTCAATGGTATTCAGGTTTGTTAAGGTTGATATTCAACTTAATTTACCTATATTAATACAGGGTAGATATTCAACTAAATAAACATGAACAAATAGCGTAAACGATTGAATAGAGGCACAAACATATGAGAATGTGATTAGTGCACATATAACCTAAATTTATATAAAGTTGAATATCAACCTTAACAAACCCGAATACCATTAAGGATAAATATTCGTTACACCACAATACTCGTTACACCGAAACTATATATATACTCCCTCTGTCCCATTATATAAGTCCCATCTCATCCCCGCACGAATGTCGATGCACGTTTTGTTTTGTCAATATCTCTAGTTACGTATTAGTAAAAAATATAAAATTTTGAAATTGTTGTAGTACTTGTAAAGACGAATCAAACAAGACCCCATATGACTATGTTTTTGTTTGTAAATTGGAAGAAATCGAGAATATTTTCTCAAATTGTGAATAGTGACAGAAAATGAAATGAGACTTATATAATGAGACGGATGAAGTACATAATACTCCCTCCGTCTCTTAATGTTTTTCCCATCTCTTTTCGACACATTCGCCGAGACACGTTTTATAACGTTAATATCTTTAAATACACATAAATAAAAATTATAAAATTTTGATATTGTTAAAGCTCTTGATGAGACGAATCAAACAAGATCCCATATGAATATATATTTTCTTATATAGTGGAAGATATGTCGAAGATTCTCTTGCAACGTAAATAGTGTCAAAATTGACGATGAGAAGAACATTTGAGGACGGAGGGAGTATAAAAGATAGATTATGTTTTAATAAACAGTTAAACACATTGTCTTAGTGTCAATATCAATTGTCTAATTTACTACGGAGTACCATAAAAAAATCACACGAGAAGTCACTGCTGATATGAGGAAATCAACTTTCACATCGGTTAAACATCTACTCGGTACATTGAAACCCACTATAACTACTTTAACACAAATGGCTAACACATTAATTTTATGATATATAATTTCAAATCATTATTATGTTTCAAAAGCTACTTCAAATATATTACTTATACTACAATCAATTACTATTAACTAAACTCGTAGCATTCTTTGCCACATGTTCTTCCGCTATTGATGTCACCTCACCATTGTATTAAAAAAATCATTAAAAAATCATTACTTTGGTGCCACGTAATCCAATTTATTAATTTATTAATTTGTAAACAGAAAAAATCAGAAAAATCTCAACCGAAATCATTAATCACATATTTTTATTAATTCAATTAATAATCAATCAATATAAATATTAATTTATAACTAAAATTATCCTTTGTTCTCAACCATTAGTTGATTAATTTTAGAACTAAATTAAGGTTTGAAGTCAAATTTAAAACTAGAATTAAGGTTCATATTGATAATAACTAAGATTACAAGATGTATTATTATATTGTATCATTACAAATTTTGAGTATAAATATATGTTTAAAGATCATTAGAAACAATTCTGTAACAATTTTAAATTTGTGTCAACGGTATTTCTTGGAAGAGCGACATAATTACTCAAACGAGATTCTCATTAAATTTTAACAATTAGTATATATTTATATAAAAATCTGATTTATTGAAATAGAAATCTGTAAGTTTTTTTGGAATAATTTTCTTAATTATATATTGACATCACTTCACCTTTGTATTAAAAGAAAAAATAAAGAATTACTACAATTATCAAAATATATTTTGAAACTTAAATTCATTTAATTTTTATAAAAGTATTTATAGCCCTCGTGCAATGCACGAGTCCTAAACTAGTTATTAACATTCGATAGCAATAAAACAAAATATTTACAATTAATATGTAACGGTATTAAACCGCATACAAAAATATGTAATCACCCGCAGGGAGCTCGGGGCCCGAATCCATTAGGATAATGACATACCTCGCGATTTTAATTTTTTTTTTCCTGAAGTAGGTTTTTTTCAAAAAAAATTCTCGATTTGACCTTATTTTGAAACTTTTTCCCAATATAGGCGCTATCATGTGTTTTGAAACTTTTTGCCAGCGTCTCTTACACAAAAAAATTTCAAATTTTTTTTTGGTTTGTATAAGGCGTTGGCAAAGGCTCTTTTTTTTAAAAAAATTGGTTTTTTATATATATTATTGCATTAGACTTACGCGTGTTTGGATGACTCGTATGGGCTCGTTGAAATTGAAATCGATCACGACCAATTTCGTTGCGTCCGTATTGATCCCAGCTTTCACCAGATATGTCTCTTGCTCGATTATGATTCCGAACGACCCCATACGAGCCACCCGAACATGCGTAAGTCTCGCGCGTACCTTCTACTATAATGGAGATTTATAAATTTGTCAGCGTCTCCCCAACGTAAAACTTTTCCGAACCACGTGAGAGCGCTTATGTTGGGAATAAGTTTCAAAATGAGCCCAAATCGAAAATCTTTTTTGAAAAAAAGCCTACCTCAGGGAAAAAAAAAATCTCCCGCTTTTGTAATTGGTGGGGTATTTTACAACTATTTTTGTGAAGTGGGTATCCTTGCAAATTGGCCTAAACAACGCTTCATCGGAAACCGGTTTGATATTTTCGAGATGGACTCCGGTTTTTAGTCCGAATCGTTGTTTGCTTCTTCTACCTGACATTCATACCAATCTGTCAAAGGCAGCTATGTATTTCGCGGGGCGATCCACTTTCTCACATGTTCGCCCTTTTTTCAAATCTCCGTCTCTCTTCCTCAATTTGTTCCCACATTTCTATGTCCTACTGCTTCCGATTTCTTTCCGAAACTGCTGTCTTCATAATCTAGGCTAAGTATGGGGACTGATGAATCTCAAACAGACGCGCTTCTCGGCATTGATGAAATTTCCGCTGATATGCTCAAGAATACCCCGTCCAATATCAGAAGACTCGCCGATGAAATTCAACAGTGTGAAGGAAGGCAGAAGTATCTTGCATATACTACCAGCCCTTCTGATGGCGGTGAGGTCAGGTGGTACTTCTGCAAGCTCCCTCTAGGAATCAATCGTGAGTTCCTTTTCTCCTCCTTTCAAATCATCTGATTCTCGTTTACCAATCTTCCATGTTGCTTGAAGAATAGGAATTGTTCATTGCTGAAATGCCTTTTGTATCTTGCTATGGCGCACTTAATATGCACACTGCTTTCTTTCCACTCCTTGCTATGTAGGCCTAATCATGCTCAAACGCTTTAATGCTGATTCATTAATGTGCTCAAACCCTAGCCAATTTCCAATCTCTTAGGAAACTGCGTGGATCATCCTTCGTATCATTGCTTTGGATAATCTGTCAGTGCAACTTGGCCTGCCGTCACTTGTTCTAAACTACAGTACGTCGTACCTGTGAGGCTGTAACAATAGAGTAAAGATAGGGTAGGTAGTACTGTAGTAGTATGCTTCACTAAAACAAATAGGAATATTTTAAGCAATTTCTCAGATGGAAACTTAAAATATGTCAACAAAGTGGTCTCCTTTGGACCTCACAACTGAGGAATGGGGCACAAAGTGGTCTCCTCTGGACGTGCCCAAACGATCGAAGTCTAGATTCTCGTAATTTATCCTGAATACTAGCCACACCTAAGATCTCTCGGATTGCTTCATTTCTGATTCTATCCAACTTTGTATGGCCGCACATCCAACGTAGCATCCGCATCTCAGCTACCATAATCCTTTGCTCGTGAGCCTTAGTAAGTGGCCAACACTCATTATTATATCGAAAAGTGCTATTTGATATTTGATAGATTGTTGTACAATTAGCCTTTTATATGTAGTTCATGTGGTGTGGAATAAACTAGTTACCGCTGTTTTCCTTGTGTGTTAGAATGTGTCTGTAAGACTGTATAAGTTGGTAGTAATGGTATTAGATTTCTCTGTCAGTACACAACTATGCCTTCAATAAGGAATAAGTTTTATAACTTGGTAAATTGGAATGTCTTCTAAATGGTTGACATACGCACTACCCCTGTTTTGGTTGCAGAGCTGGCTCCCTCAGTTCCCCGAACTGAGATCGTGGGGAAAGGAGACTACTTCCGCTTCGGTATGAGAGATTCCCTGGCAATTGAGGCTTCTTTCTTACAGGTTCTTTTTGTTCCTTATTGTATTGAATACTTAATGCATCTTAACCCTATAGCATGCATTCTGTAGTGTTTCCTTATCAAGGACTTTGGTAAAAAGGTCATATTCGGCGATGTATGAAAGCTCTTAGGACCAGTTGTTAAAAGTGAAAGTACACCTGCCCATTGTAATGGCATTGACCGTAGTTACTGCCACAGATATAGTACAAAATTTGGGTGTTCTTTTCACCCTTTTAAGTTGAACAGTACCATAATGCTTGTTACTTTGGAGGGATGGTGTTTTTCCTTTCTTTTTTGATTTTCCTCGGTCTGTAAGGGAGAAAATTATTAGTATGGGTCTTAGTATATTTTTTTTCCCTTCTAGATGTGTTTATATGTCTGACACTTCCTAGATATCTTTTATTATGAGCATTACCACTCTATATGCATAAAAATTGCGGTACGAGCAGAAGGATAGATTTCACATAGGGCTTTTGTGTTTGTGATATACAATTTGAAGTGTGTAATCAATCAATCTTCACAGACGGTTTTTAAAGTGATAGCTTTGAGATCTATTCCAATGAAAAAATAATAATCCTCTACTTCTTTTGGCAGAGGGAAGAAGAACTGCTCACATATTGGTGGAAACAGTATGCTGAGTGTAGTGCTGGTCCAAAACAAACCAGCGTGAGTTCCAGTGTGGATTTACAGCAATGTTCTGGAACTGAACTTTTAGCAGCTGAAGAGGAAAGAGTTGGTGTCCCAGTTAAGGGTGGACTTTATGAGGTATTAACACCCATTTATGTGTGACAAACACTATACTGAAACAATTTCATATTACATCATCCATGCAATAGGCACCCTTTTTGGATAAGGTTTTAATCTGAAAGAGATGTAGTTTTTCACTCTTGCTACATATAGACTGGCTTCAAATGACTTAGATAGTTAGATTCTAACATTTTTTTAAACTCTTCGAAACCAAAAATATTCTATAACAACTGAGTTGGATAAGTAATATCCAGGAAAAGATTAACCCCGGTCTTTTTCATAAAATGACTGATTTGCATATATTACTTTAAAAGTCTCAAGTTATAGCTTGTTAATACAGAAAGAACTACACAAATATCATGTTGATATTGGTAACGGAAAAAGCAGCTGCAATAAACTAGTTGTGTGAATAATCAATGACTCTTGGAAGGAAAATTTATGTGCTCTTTGTTTATCTTTACTAACTATCGGGTGTGAACAAAATAATGATGTATTTATCAGGGAAGAAGAGATGTAAACATAAAAGTTCGAGAAACTTCAATGTCAGAATCTGGAAAATTCATAAAAGAACATATTAGAAGCTCATCTTTAAAGTTTCTTAAGTTTCATAGGTTTAGCATTAGGATATAAAACTAAATTACCCCATATGTCATATTCTAATGGTGACCCTGCATTTACATGGATCGTGAAAACTGGTGACTCTTTTGCAGGTAGATTTGTTTAAAAGACACTCTTTTCCTGTTTATTGGAATGGAGAAAACCGGCGTGTTTTAAGAGGTCACTGGTTTGCACAAAGTGGTGGTGTTGATTGGCTTCCAATCAGAGAAGATGTTTCTGAACAGTTGGAGTTTGCATATTGCAGACAGGTCCGTGCTTATATACTGATTATACTGGTCCTTTCAGCTGAATTCGTTTTTGTAGTGTAGATCTGTTGGTGAATCTTTATAAAGGCCAGGTTTGGTATATGTATCTTTGCATAATATATAAACTTTAAGGTAATGTTTAACTTTGTATTTGAATATGCTTTCCAGTAACGTTCTGAAAAATTCCGTCAAGTACTTCGTTTTTATGTAAAGACCTGTTTTATGTGCAAGGAAGTTTTCTTTTTATTATTCTGTAATGAGTTATCAATTGCATAATCTTTATGATTTTGCATTCTTCTGAAGGTTTGGCACAGACGGACATTTCAACCCTCTGGACTTTTTGCAGCGCGAGTTGATCTGCAAAGCTCTACACCAGTATGTATATCTGCTGCGTGGGCTTGTTCTTTGTGAAAAAGTATAGATCCTGACATTTTTCCCCTCTATACAGGGACTCCATGCACTCTTTGCGGGAGAGGATGATACCTGGGAGGCATGGCTAAGCGTAGATGCTTCTGGGTTTTCTAGTGTCATTAGCTTTGGAGGTAATGGTATAAAATTAAGGCGTGGATACACACCATCCGAGTCACCAAAACCAACACAGGTTTATACTTTTAGTTCTTTATCTTTCATATGGCAGGATACCTCTTAATGGAAATTATTTTCTGGATTATTTTGTTCTTTGGGGGGAGTTTCCTTAGCTATTGTTCTTGCACTATAATACCGTCAATTTTTTCCGATAATTATTCAGAAGTTACATGCTTTAATAGTGGAAAATTCGATTAGCACTTGTTACTGTTATGATGAAGTAAACTATCTCAAGCCTTGCAATATTAAGTATAGTAAGAATAGTACTTGTGATATGAAGCAATATTTAAATCTACTTTCTTATTGCTTTCAGGATGAGTTACGTCAGCAGAAGGAAGAGGAAATGGATGATTACTGTTCACAGGTGTGGGTTTAGCACATGTTTTCTTTTCATTTTTTTCTATTGCTGCTTCATTTTTTCAAATTTTGCATGTTGGTCCTGATTACTACCTTGCATTGTGATATAAACAAACAGGCTTATATAATTACTTGTGGTTTTGACAGAGAGCAAAATTTGGGAACCTATGTAGTTTAGTGGTGTTACACTGTTATTTTTTCCTTTCCTATAATGAGTAACTTACTGAAGTACTGAACTGTGTCTGTTTCTGTAGGCTGGTAGAATAATCCCATAATCTGAAACCACCAAACTGTGTTTGATACACAATATTTTGAAAACTGTTTTTTACAATAGGCTAGGATATAAATGAACTGTCTACTGATGATATAAGGCCCTACTAAAGTTACTGATACTGTAACTTATGATGTCAAATCTCCCGAAAAGTCGATTGGAATTTGATTATTTCTTGTATAGTAGTTAAATTGTCAAGTCTGAAGTAGATTTGGAAATGTAGAATAATTTTAAAAGCAAACTTACCTTAGAAAAACCTAAAATATTTAAAGTGACTAAAAACAGATACTGATGGTAAAATTTGTTTAGAGGAAAAAGTTCTG
Source organism: Oxyria digyna (assembly GCA_029168935.1). Classification (NCBI taxonomy): domain Eukaryota; kingdom Viridiplantae; phylum Streptophyta; class Magnoliopsida; order Caryophyllales; family Polygonaceae; genus Oxyria; species Oxyria digyna. The sequence goes on from JAPVLV010000005.1 coordinate 5,372,583, forward strand.
GAAGGAAACATATGGGTATAAAAGAACACGTGATGAATATGCTTTATCATATATTCTTTCTGTCTTAAGATGCTTCTGGTTTAAAATTGGCTTCCAAATATCCTCTTGCTAAGTATTTCATATCTGTAACTTCTCTTTTTTATGAGCATAATGATTTGATATAGTGATAGGCATAGTTATTCTTTGTGCATAATTGTGTGACATTGTACATTATAGGAAAGGGTATTTAATATATTTTTTGCTTGACAGGTTCCAGTGAGACACTTGGTTTTTATGGTTCATGGAATTGGCCAGCGATTACAGAAATCTAATCTGGTGGATGATGTGGCCAATTTTCGGCATATCACATCAAGTATGGCCGAAAAGCATTTGACATCCCATCAGCGAGGAACTCAACGAGTTCTATATATTCCATGCCAGGTGTGAAGCTTTCCTTACACTATATGACTGTTTGCCTTTGCAGGCTCACGCTGCTTCAAATTCTGCTCTAAGATGTTTAGAGTGGAATTGTGATGCTGTTTCTACTTTTCTTGTTTATATTATACAAATGAAATGTGCTTGAATTTTTCGAACTTGATGCTTCCCAGCATTCTTTATGTATCTGTTTTCACGTTCTGTCTCCATTTTTATGTAGGATAGCCTCTATAATATATGCAAAGTAATGACTTGTACACACTAATACCAAATTGGAAATAGTTCTTGCTTTCGGCCTATAATTTAATGTTAGAAATCATGATTTATTAACCATTTGTTGCTGATTATGTTATTACAACCTGGGTTCTGTTTGTGATTTAGTGGCGGAAAGGCCTGAAGCTTAGCAGTGAATCTGCAGTCGAGAAAACCACCCTTGACGGTGTAAGGGGGTTGCGGACTATGTTAAGTGCAACAGTTCATGATGTATTGTACTATCTGAGCCCCGTACACTGCCAAGATATTATTGACTCGGTATATCACTCTACACCTTTCAATACTCTCTTGAATTAGTATAGTCTGTATGATGTATTGCCAAATTTGGTCACTGTAGTCTATGTAATATACATGTTATGACCGCATATTCTACATTTATGCAATCACCATAAATTCAGCAATTGTCAACAAAGTGGAATCCCTCTAACAATTTCTTAATTCTCATGTGAAATCCCCCCCACTCCTCTAACAGTTTCTTAATTCTCATGTGAAAACAAATTATTATTTGTTAATCCTAAATAACACAAGGATATAAAAGCTGGATTTTCTTTTATACTCATTCTTTTAAGTTGATCCAAATACTTCAATGTCTTCTATATGTAATTTGTAGAGCACGCAAATTCCAGGTTTGAGAGGAAGAAGTTATGGATCTCAGCTACATTGTTATTTAACTTTTCTTGGCAACTCATCAGCATATCCAAAGACTACTCCCTCTCAACACTTGATGTTTTCTGCTCTTATGAACCTGAGATGTGTGTCAAAGCAATATTTCCTTACTGTTTGTTCAATAGCTAATGGATTCTATTTCCTATCTTCTAGGTGTCAAACCAGTTGAATATGCTGTATCTCAAGTTTCTCAAAAGAAATCCGGGCTATGATGGAAAGGTGAAAGATCTCTTATTTTTCTAATAAGAATCAACTAATTTGGTCTCTGTGTTGATAACAGTTAATCGGCAGGTCTCAATTTATGGTCATTCTTTGGGAAGTGTCCTGTCATATGATATTCTTTGCCACCAAGAAAAAATGTCAGTTCCATTTCCAATGGATTGCATGTATAGAGAACAAATTGGAGAGAATGAATCATCATCTGGAATGATCTCAAAACAATCTGTTGATACCAATGTGAAATTGGATATGTTAGACGACAAGCCTCATGCTGCTAATGAACAAAAAGTAGTGGAGAATGAATCTTCTGAAAACCTAGGCAACTTATCCTCTGAACCCAATATGAAAAATGAAAGAACTAAGGGAATCCCATATACTGTTGAGCAAAGCAATTTGAGTGAAAAACTACTTGCTCTGGACAATGAAAACTGCGCAGATTCTCAGCCACTATCTGGAGAAGAAATCGTCACAGAGGGTGTGAAAGAGGAAACGCTAAACGGTGATTTTTCATCTTCATTGGAGGGCCAGGAGTCAGCTGCAAGCTTCTCTAAAGTGATTCCTTCAGGGAAGGAATGGAAGGAAGTGTGGGAACAAGGCACCTGTAGTAATCATCAAGAAAAAGTAGTCTCATCAGTAACTGCTGGAGTTAATATTGCTGAGTCCGGTCCCCTTCCGGAGGAAATGATGGATGGAAATTCAGTGGAGGCAAGTGATAAAGATAAAGAAATTATGGCACTTAAGGAGAAGGTAACAAAAAGGGGTTTCTAGAAAAGGATGGGTGTCATGACATTGTCTTCTGCTTACATCTGCTTAATAATATACTCTTATATGTTATATGTTTACTTCTTCTTAGATTGCCTCTCTAAGTGCAAGAGTTAAGGATTTGGAGTCACAGGCTTTTGTTGAGGGAAATGGTGGTAGGTTCTATTAATTTGAATTTTGTTGCAATATCAGTTCCCCGATTTCCTTTGTGTCGTCATTCTGATTAGAATAAGTCTATGATCTTTTTGGTGCTTCATTTTGTTAGCAAGAAATAAAACAGATGAAATTGAGACAAGCGAAGATGATGCAGCTACTAGTTCATCAGATCAAAGTCATAACCTTAAGCGCCACAAACCTCATATCAATTATACAAAACTTGAATTTAAGGTATTTGAGCAGAGAAGTCTTCTTAGAACTTATTAGCTTTCCTGACAAAAATTGTTTTACTACAGAGTTGTTCGATAAAATTAGTTAATACTTATACTTGTGTAGTTGTGTTTGGTTCGGGGCACTTTATTGGCACATATAGTGAAGTGGCATCTCTATTCTTAGATAATTTTCTTTGCATGTTTGCTAGTAGTGTTGGCTCCTTTCAAAATAAAAAAGCTAATAGTGTTAGCTTGAACCTCAACTATTAGACTTACTTGTTAACCACATGTGTTTGATAACCTTACTAGTGAAAAGTACATTCACTAGATTCTTTTTTGTTGCAATATCATGAAAAGAAAGTATGATTATTTCCTTCACTAATTAATTATGATTTAGCGTTTGTTTGTCGAACAATTTTTTTTTATTTTTTCTTAAACCGCTACCCTCGTACCTAAAAAGTAGTTTATAAACATTTTACCAAACAGACCCTTAATCCCTCATTACTAGTGGACATTAGCATGCTAAATGATCTCAAAACTACTGAAAAAAATCTGGCTGAAAGGTCTCATGACACACTACTAAGTATATCTAATATACTCTCTGGCCTTCAAACATCGTATGCTAGCTGATCTATGTTCAAATTAACCTACTTTCTAGCAGTTACATTAGCATTTTACCTAATTTTCTGTTTATAATTACCCGCTCACCAGGTTGACACATTTTTTGCTGTTGGTTCGCCTCTTGGAGTCTTCCTTGCTCTTCGTAATGTCCGTATGGGAATTGGTGAGTATATTTCATGTCTTTGGTGTGTGGATATTCTGTAATAATATAAAGAAGTTTACAAGTGTTAAGTGTATTTATTATTATGATTCTGTTTTTTAGAATTTTCTTTCGAAAACTGAAAAGAACTGTAGAATTTTATGTAGGAGGTAGAGAGAGAAGGGATCAGTGTTTTCTATATTTCCTATTTTTATTTATGATAGTGCTTCAGAATTTCTGATGTGTTGTGTCAACTTAAAGCTTCTCTTGGTGTTCGATAAATTTGGCACCGGAAGATTGGTTGTCAGCACTAGTGGGGAAGGTTTTTAGTTTAGTACTATGGGCATATTGGGTTAGACTGCTTATACAAAATTGATAGACTATTTTTAGGAGGCATCCTGCAAATTTGTCTTCGATAAAAAACTAGTTCTTCCCAGGGCAAAGGGTGACCCTTGTGTAGCCGCATTTCTTATGTTTTCCCCTTCTATATCTTTTAATAAAATAATTTCTTTGTAAGATTTTCAATCTTTAATTATGTGTTCTTTCATACGCAAAGCACTTACCTGAATAAAGTTTATGTTATTAGAAATATTTACCCGGATTAAGTTTATTCCTTTCACATTTGAAATGACTCGTTCCCTCCTTTATATTCCATCAGATCTAGTATGACCTTTAATTTGATTTTTCATGGTGGGTTGATGTGTTGACAATATTCATTGCCTTTCATGGTTTTCTAGTATTAGGCGAAGGCATCACCTGTGACTTTCACTAAGTTGCTTCTTTTCTTCTCAGGGAAAGGAAAAGAATATTGGGAAGAAGAGAATATTGTTGAGGAGATGCCCGGGTGTAGACGGATGTTTAACATTTTTCATCCTTTTGATCCCGTAGCTTACAGGTATTTCCTAATCCCTGGAAAATGGCACACTATTTGATTAATTCTTGGTCAAGAAAGAGTAGAGCCGCTCTTGGTGTTTGATAAATTGTGTGCATGATCAAGAAAGAGTGGTTAGAATTTTATTTTTTTACGCCCGGAAGGAGGACTATACTATCATTGCAATGGATTTGAAAATTAATAATTTTTAACTTCTCATGTTTTCCTGCAAAATTCCTTTGTGTTGCAGTCTAGTAATTCACCTTGCACCAACAATAAGAATAACAGAAGTCAATATGGGCAGCTTAATATCTTCTTTGAACTCTTTTGCCTATCATTATGTGAATCATATTTCATATTTTCATTCACTAGGTTTAAAAAAATGGTTTATAATATACTTGTTTCAACTCCATTTTGTGGTCTATATAAATGGGCATTACTTCACTTGTCAGAGTAGAGCCGCTTATATGCAAAGAGTATGTTGGTAAGCGTCCTGTTATTGTTCCTTACCATAAAGGTGGGAAACGACTACACATTGGTCTTCAGGTTAGGCTTTCAGGCTGTAAATTACTTGCAATGCATTTTGTTTCACTATCTTACACTGTTTCACAGACACACTAACTTGTTGTTTCTGTACTTCTGATATGAGCTGCAGGATCTTACAGAAGATGTTGCTGCACATTCGCAGGCCATTATGAATCGGATGAGCTCTATGCGGGTGAGCTGTGTTCACTTTATCTCTTTTTAGATTAACATTTCTGCTTCAATCTACGGAGTATGTTTTTAAGTTAGACTGTGTTAATGATGGTCCAAAGACTTACTCTTAGACTTTAGGTTATACGCTCAGAGAACTGAATTGTTTGCTCTCTATATAGGACAAAGTGCTGACAGTTTGCCAGTCAAGGAAAGACGACCTTGAAGGTATTTGATCTAAATAATATTGCCATTTTGATTATCTCATGTATTTTCAGAGATTTATAAATCCCCCGATATTTTTCTTTTCCTGCAAAACTGTACATAATTCGCCTTTCTAGATATCCTCCCTCTTTCTGTTTAGCAGTTTCGAGTTTTCTTTTTTAACCTGCTCTACCTTCATTTATCGACATTTTCTCCAGATGACCTCCACAAGGAAGCATTTTTTATTTTTGATCTTTTTTTTGCACAGAAGCTTCTCTTATCAATTTCATTCATCGACAAGAATTTGTGACTATTTATTTTTCTGTTTATATTACAACTTACATACTGTTCATAACAGATTTTATATATGCATTGCAGAAGCAACGGACAATGTTAAAGAAAAAGAGAAACCCTACGGTTCCATTATGATAGAGCAACTAACAGGAAGTGAGAAAGGCCGAATAGATCATGTTCTTCAGGTACTTCGCTTGTCCCTAATTTAAATTTCGCTTCATTTAATGTATGTGAAATCTAAACTCATAACCAGTTGTACTCAATAGTTTTTGTGTAAACTTCTGGAAACACTAAAAAAATTGGTTTCTCTAGAAGATGTCCCCTGATCGTGTACTACCTAAAAGGAAACAAGAGTCAAGTCCATTTGGGTGCGGGAATCCATGAAGTCGGTCATATCTCATGATTAGGATTAGGATTTTAACAAGCTTCCATGTATACAATATGATATTTTGAATTGATAATAGTTAAGAGTGCATTTGTGTGATATTGAAGAAAGAGATGTTTCATCTGTTGAACTTGTAGGACAAAACATTTCAACATGCATACATATCAGCACTCGGATCTCACACGTAAGTATTTTCTTGTGCTCTATCAATTAACATAATTTATGAGGTTATAAGTTAACCCCTAGTGGAACTATTTAAGAATTTTAGCATAACCATGACACCCTGACTGTCAAGAACTTGACAGCACAAAACTTACTTTCATGAAATCTCTGAAAGCGTAAATCTAATGGTTGAAGTGATTACTCATCTCCTTCGTTCTTGTTCTTTTCTAGTAATTATTGGAGAGACGAGGATACTGCTCTCTTCATTCTGAAACACCTGTATGAAGAAATTCCTCAACAACTCCTAGCTTCAGATCCAGGAAATATCATCTCGGCTGCAAGCACAATCGATCTAACTGATGAACAACTACCATTAATTTCTTCGGAAGGTTCTCTTTTCAGAAAAACGGTGAAGAAATCGAGGTGGGGATTTAAAAGAGCTTCATGAAGGTACACTGGATTTTTTTCACAAGCATGTTGATATCATCGATTTAACCATAGGGGTATAGACAATGGAGAAAATTGAGGAAACTCAGGCAATTATAATAGAGTGTTGTTATGTGTAGGTGTGTAGAGGAGTGTTTATAGTTGAAGCTGTTGTATCCATAGTTCCATACATTGAACTTGTAGAGCTTATTGGTGCTTCCAATTTATCAGTTGCATTCTGAATCATTTCTCTTTTTTCTTGGCCTCCTCAACTCTATTCTCGTGTGACTTCATGTCTGAGTAGGATTTTTTATTTTTCGCACGGTTAAACGCGACAATGTACTTTATAATCCGGTTTTTAGTTTCTCGATCTCTCCCTGACAACTGGAGATGGTCACAGAGGAGGAGGTCTGTAGATTTATGATTTTCATCTGGGTCGAAGTTGTTGTGGAAGTACTCACTTTTAGTGCTCCTTCTCACCTTCTATGTAGCCCAGTTTTCAAATTTAGGATGGAGACCATTGGCGAAAGGACTCGAAACATCCGCAGAAGGTATGGATTAGTCCCGATGAGGAAGATTTTGAGATGAGAGTGATGACCAAAAATTAGAATAAAGAAGGAGATGACAATTGAAAGTCTCCAAGGGGTTTAAATCACTTTCAGTCTTCTGCTTCACTCTACAAATATCAGCTCTACTTCACTCTTTATTTATTGGTACATGTTCATCTATTTCAGTAAAACAAAATGTAAAAATAAATTCAACTTCTTCTTCTGCACTTAAGTTTATAAGGTGAATAACCTTTGTTCTAAATTGTATCTAGAGTTGGCTTCAAGTGAACTAGTATAAGTATAATATAGTTTAAAGAAATTACTTGACATTTTATTTCAAGCGTGTTTTTTTTTGGTGAAATGTAAAATTTCAAGCGTGTGTTTTTAGTCAGGCACATATGAACTCAAGCACAAGTATTCTTTTCATTAACTTTTCGAGTTTTTATAAGAGATTTATTTTGATGCACATCTTTAAAATTTGAATAATTTTTTTTGAGTTTTTCTAGTATAATGTGTCTTTTATGTTCAACTTTGTTTCTTTTGGAAACATGATACATGCTTTTCGATTCACACGCGATATTGTATTGGCATCTCTTTCAAAATAGTCAACTGAGTAAAATATTGTCTTTTAAAACGGTATGGGCAGTGACACTGTTTGTTAAACATTGTCTTTCGCAATTTGAGTGAACTCTATATGGGTGCATATATTCAAAAACTAAGCGAATTAAGATTAATACAAACATAACTTTATATAACAATAGAATCATGCATTTCATAAATAATTAAACATCAGTATAATTATAATTACGGTCTTTCTAACCTATGCCCTTAGGGCATAGGTTAAGCTTACTCGAAAAGGAAATTGTAAACCCAAGAAGGAAAATATAAACCGATCACAATAAAAGATTTAATGAAATTTAGCATAAATCTATCAAATCTTTCTACATTTGGACTCTTATCCTATGCCCTAAGGGCATAGGTTAGAAAAATCGTTATAATTAAGTGGTACAGACATCAAAATATCAACTCAATAATATATAAATTTAGAAACTAAGATTTCCACTCGGGTCAAATTCATCACCATTTTGTCTTTATCTTTAATAGAGGCTTGATATGTTTCAACCACGTGTTTGTGAATGAAATATTTTAGCGCATTGGTCAAACATTCCACACTTGTTACACTGCGTCTTTCTTTTATAATTGGGTCTTGTTGGATCCTTTCGGACATATGGATTCATATACATGAGTATGAGCCTTTATTATTTTCATTTTATTATTGGAGTTTTGATCTCTGTTACATTCTTGTTTTCATCATTTTTCACGTTCTTTACCCCCTTTGTTCCAACGTGGGTTTTTGTGTTTGTATTTCCCGTTGGGTGAAAACTGCAAGATTTGCTTATGGGTATGTTGTTGCACCTACAGGTCTCATCTTATGGTTTTATATTAGGAGCTTACTGTTCTTTTCTGCTACGAGCATCACATTTATCAGCTAAGAATATTTCTCTGAAACTACACTTCCTTCATTGTTGTTGTAACACCACGTTTGAGGCATGCATTGTGGACAATATTTTGTCCGCCATTTGTTCTTCTGTTATTACATGTCACATAGCTCAATCTAACAGTTTTGCGAAATACGCTTGAAACATACTCTCTTATATCATTAAAATCTTGAACTCTGAAAGAGCTTCATTCTTGTGCAAGTTGAGAGAGTAATATATTATTTAGATTCTCGTATTTTTCTTTACATTTTGCGATAGATTTTTCAAATCCTCCACCAATAAATATTCAGATTTTAAGCTTTCCATGTCAAATTCTTTCTTGGTGATATTTAGACCTGATCATCCTAGGGTCGGGCCGGACAAGCCCTTTTTTTCATACCAAATCCACGGGTCGGGTTTCAAGCCCAACTATTGGAAATAGTATTGAACATGTAGAGCGTGGAGGCTGTGACGGTTGCTGCAACGGTGAACATGTAGAGCGCGGTTGATTACGCTCAATCGCCGCTCCGAGATTCGTTGGATTCATCAAAACAAGTTGTTTGTGCTTTGCCCATCTCAAATATTGCGAGCGATTTCGTTTTGTGTTTTGTTTCCTGAAAATCGTCATTGTATTCCCTATTCTTAGGGAGGAGAAGTGGGAAGAACCCTAGAGATTAACTTGCAATTTTCATAAATTTGAACCCCTTAGAGCATGTTTAACGGGTAGTTTTTTAAAAGAGTTTTTTGTTCGTTATTATATTAAAAACCCTAAAAAAACCAAAAAAAATCAGAACTGAAATAAAAACAGCCGGAAGAATGAGGTTTTTGAACAACAGAAATAAGGAGTGTTTGGTTTAGGTAGAAAAATGCTGCAAATTGTTAATTATATCACTGTTTCAGAGAAGCGAATCAGGCCGCTGATTTTCTTGCTCTCAAGGATGTGAACATACTTGCTTTAAAACTGACTATGTTTTCTAGTAGTCCGTCTTTACCTGATGTTAATATCAGGAACCTAAGGAGTAATTTTGGATTACACGATTGTAATTCATCCTCTCGATCTTTCTTAAGGATCGTCTCTTGAGATGATCAGGGACTGCCGGTGTCCTGAGATACGGGGTCTCGGTTCTTGCCTAATATAAAAAAAAAGGGTTTTTGCAGGAAACCACCCGCTATTTGTCCAAATTTGCAGATAACCACCCGTTATTAACCTATTTATTCTAAACCACCCAAATTGTTTAAATTTCTTACAATTAACCACCTCTTGACAGATTCCGTTGGAGTGTCCGTTTAAGAGTGTGAAATGTCCATATTGCCCTTCATTTTTTAAAATTATCGAGGGTAAAAATGTCAAGTTAATATCCTCTTGTAAACCATGAGAAATTGGAAGATATCTTCAATTTCTCTTCTCTTTTTACACAATTTCTCCTTCTAACAAATTAGACCCTTTCGTATATTATCTGGAAAACTCATCCACATTCAATCTCACTTTAAACACCAGCACTTGCACTGCAAGGCTCCACTCCCGTTAGATCTGTGTCCTTTTTTTAATCAAACATGAGATCATCTTCTCTAACATATCTATCTTCAATTCTTAATCAAAATAATCGTCATTGATCAACAAGATTATAATTGACAAAACTATATTAAAGAACGACTGCGATGCATTCATCATTTGAAGGGGATTCTGCAGCAGAAGAACGATTGAGCATATGGAAGAACGACTGCAATACTATATCCAACTCTTACAGTCGAGCAACAACCACAACTTAATCCACCATGGAAGGCGGCTCCACGATCTCGCCTTAAAAAAAGGCTTATTCCACTCCCTTCTTACAGTCGAAAACCGTCTTGTACAAATGTACGCAAGGTGCGGTAGCATTGAAGACGCTCGGATCGTGTTTGATGAAATGGCCCACAGAAATTGCTTCACTTGGAACACTTTGATTGAAGGGTACATGAGATCAGGAAGAAAGGACAAGTCTCTTGTGATTATGCACAATTCCCACCTTTGTACCACTGCAATTGTTGAGATAATCGATCGCTCCGGCAACATTAGTCGCGATTCGAACCCTAGACATCCAATTCTGACAACACCATGAAATTTGGGTTTCTAGGGTTTGTTCAAGAAATCGTTGAGGATCGCACCATCAACACGCTCTGCACAAGGTAGGCTGAACCGCATGTTCTTCTCCCTTCCCTTAGCTCATCTGTATCAATTGAGCGATGTAGTCGGCGCTGCATGACGATGACATCTCTTCCCCTTCGCGGTGGCACCCCAAAATCGATTTCCATTTCTCACTCAAACTAACCAACATTCCGTATAGCAACCCTATCTCCCTCAATCACCCAAAGATTTCAAAGGAACCCATAAAACCCAATTAGCCCCAACTCCATCGCAGGTGAGATGAAAACTAGGGTTTAAAAGTGAAATCATGAATATATCGCGATATTTTGAATCGGGTCAAAATCGGATTGGATAACTCGGATAAATTTTGTAATTATTTTATAAAATGAAGGGCAATATGGACATTTCACACTCTTAAACGGAAACAATAACGGATTCTGTCAAGGGGTGGTTAACTGTAGGGGTGGGCACAAAAAACCATAACCGAAAAACCGTACCGAAAAACCGATCAGATTTTTGGATAACCGTACCGAAGAAAAACCGATCATCGGTTACGGGTAACCAACCGAAACATTTTACGGTTATTCGGTACGGTTACGGTTTTGAGTTTTCCTATCCTCGGTTAACCGATTAACCGAAGATATATAAAATATATTTTTAAAATTAGAACTATATAACTAAATAAACTAAGTTTAATAGATTTAAGTGTATACTTCTAGTTTTGATTTAAAATAACAAACAAAAAAAGAAAAGGTAAAAGATCAAATTGCTTTGCAGATTCACGATCTTAGACAAACTCACACTCTCACATTCATGATTTCACTGTCTTCCCTTTTACTATGATATAAATATTAATAAATAAAGCTTCAAAAAAACGCTACTTAATTTATTGTATAATAATTTATTGTAAATGTCAAGTATTCCCCTTTTATTTTGTCTAAAGCCCGGCCAAGTTCACATTCGCCTCACATTTGGAATGACATGTCTATTGTACACTATTTTATTTAATTATAGGCATGCAGAATTTGATGGTGGAGCAACCAATGATTATGATAGATGATTAACTTCTTGTTTGAAGAAACATGCAAAATTGTTGTACTAGCGGGATTTTTGTTTGTAGGATATTGCAAGACAATTTAGATTGTTATAAAGTTTTGTATTAGCTTTTGTTTGGAGCATAATGTTAAGTTATGCTACTGTGACGTTTTATTGGTTTTTAATTACAGTTAATGCAAGTGATGTCGTTATTTAAGTATGTTAATTACAGTTTTTGCACACACAAAAATACAGTTTTTTAAATATTTAAATATTATGGTTATTTGGTTAACCGATTAACCGTATCGAAACCGACGGTTAACTGATATATGGTTAACCGACGTGAACGGTACGATTCACGGTATGCCTAAATCACAAACCGAAAGACCGGTTAACCACCCGTGCCCACCCCTAGTTAATTGTAAGAAATTTAAACAATTTGGGTGGTTTGAAATAAATAGGTTAATAACGGGTGGTTACCTGCAAATTTGGGGTGATTTCCTAAAAAAAATAAAAAAATAAAAAAAAAGTATATCAAAAATACAGTACTACCCTCTTCATAACTTGTTAGATTCGGCAGCCCTGACATTCATCTACTCTAGTCTGCTTCCCCCAGGCCAGGCGTGGTCATCATCCTCTTCAAACTACTAGACGAGGAGTTATCCTCCCTCCTTCTCTTCAACGGCTTCTCATATTCATTTTCTTCCTCCTCCATCATCATCCTTACTAACTCCTCCATTCCTAGCTTCCCATCTCCGTCACCGCCGGAATCCCTCAAGGCTTTCCAAAATCAAACGGATCACAATGCCTCAGGTCAGGATTATCGCCAAGAATTTCATGGATATGGTGGCTTCACTGCCTGCTTTCAAGCTTGACACCCTCTACCAGAACCCTTTCATCTGTGAAGCCATCCTTAGGTAAAAACCCATTTCTCTTTTCACTTCCCACAACAATTAAAGGGTTTTGGTACCCACTTGCTAGTTTTAAATTGCCTTTGGGATGCAATATTCTTGGGTTTATTATGTTTCTGTTTATAATGTTATATCAATTAGAATTTATCTTATCAATGTAGGAAGTACTAACTTTGATGATGACTCATTTTAATACGAGGTTGCACTGATGCAGTTTGATTTTTTACCAGGTCATTGCCACCCTTGTCAAAAAAATATGTTTTGCAAATGCTGTACATTGATGTTGCGGTGTCAGCCAAATCCATGGAGGAGTGGGTGCTTCCTGATGGATTATCCAAACATAGAGTTGCCATTGACAGATTGATTCAATTAAGGGTATTTACTGAAACATTTGAAAGGTATGTAAAAATTCTACTGTATATATCATATTATTGTTTTGTCTTGCCTCTTTTGTGTTTCAAATTTGATATGGACAAAAACATAAGCTAGCAATAGTTGTCTGAACTATTGGAGACAACCATTTTAATAGTTGTTGTTCTCTGTTTTGCTTGAACTTTTACAATTGATTTTAGATTATGTTTCAATGGGCAGGAAAAAAGAAACCAGCTACAGATTAAACCCAACATTTCAGGCTAACCTCCAGAAGCAATTAACATATGGGTGAGTTACAAAGAGATTGTTGAATGAACAATCTAACTGTTGTGCTTTGTAGTTTGAATCTTTTCAGTTGTTTGTTCTCGGGAGAATCGTTATTTTGCTAATGAACTAGCTCTCTGTTTCTCTTCTTTAGTGATCAACTGATCATGCTATGCGCACATAATCGGTAGAACCTTTACTCCTGTCCTTATGTGCTTAGATATATTTCTATTTGGTATATAGTATAACTTCTACATTTGTCCTTTTGATGGCATAAACTGCAGCCCTTTTCATGTTTTGATTGGATGTTTGTCACATCATTGCAATATAAAAGAAGAATATAATATATGGTTCTGGTCGATTTAGCTGAGCTACTAACATTCGAAGGTGCTTCATATGAGGAACTCTTGATACCACTTGTTTACACTAGTTTTGAATTGTAAATGCAGTGCACTTTTGCCAAGGGAGCCAATGGTTCTAAATGCGAAACTTCCAAGTTTGGAGGATCTAGATGCATATGCTATAGAACAGTGGGAGGTCTGAACATTGATACTTCGCTTTGTGTTTTCCTTTTCACATTTTTTTCCTATAGAGATAATATGCTCTCTCTTACTGGTTCTACTTTAAATGTTTATCTATCTTGGCTCTTAACAGGTTTCTTCTGTGTGTCTGTTTTCCGAACTAATTTTCTCTTGGGTTTTCATACTGGTGAAAATGTAGTGTTTCTTGCTGCAACTTATAACCTCTACCCAGGGAGAGAAGCTGGCAAACCTCAGCTCTTCAATGATGAAAATTTTCCAACGAGGCCTAATAATTCAAAGGTTGATATTTAATGTTGTCCTTGTTTTTGGCTCAAAAGTACTGTATGAGATGCAAATTGCTCTTTTCGGGGAGCTTCCATCCATTAATCTAAAAGTCATCTTTTCTCATATTTCGTGTATTTTATTCTCACTGCAGAGAGAGAGAAGCTCCAAAATTGTCTGAAAGTGGTTTCCAGTTCCTTGTATGTATGAGAGAATTTACAAAAATATTTTCGTATTTATGGTGCTAGTTTAATTTACTTTTGTGACTTTCAGCTAATGGACACAAATGCACAACTTTGGTATATTATCAGGGAGTACATTTCCAATGCTGAGGTGAGATAAATTTCTCCTCTAGAAGTATTTGAGTAGTTGTGTCATTTGATAATATTATGGTTGAGTTGTTGGCACTTGGCCCCATAAAAGGACCTTGTTCTGAGGTATCTATCCTTATTATGTTTTGCTGGTAGCTGGAGATATATTTGTCTAAAGCATTTTGCAACAGGAAAGGGGTGTGGATCCACCAGATCTCATATCATTTCTGCTAGAGCTTAGTTTTCATGAGACTGGACAGGTAGTTATTGTATATTATTTTTCGCCTACAAATTTTAGTTGAAAACCAATTCAGCATATTCTGATATTTTTGTTTTAATAAATCTTCTCTATATTCTTCCTTGTTCTTTGTTTCCACTTGGTATTTGGAATTCAGTTATCAAATAGTACCTTTTCTATTATATTTATTGGAGGTGAAAAAAAAGAAAAATACATTATAAGAAACAAATCTTAGAAGCTTCAGTCGGTTTGCTTTCCATTATGCAGATGCTGTCTATCTTATAGTTTCATGTATAATTTTTATTAACATACTTATAGTCTTTCTGGTTTCATATATGTATTATCTACTTTCTTGTTTGACTTTTAGGCATATGACATAAGCACGTTGACTGAGGTTCAAAGGAATGCCATAAAGGATCTTGCTGATCTGGGGTTGATTAAACTTCAGCAGGTTTAGTGGATTCTTCTCTTGTAACTACTGATATGCTCTGTCTTGATTCTTATTAGTAAGTGACTGCTCCTACTTACAAGAATGTGGTTGTGCAGGGAAGGAAAGAAAGTTGGTTTATCCCTACAAAATTAGCAACTAATCTGTCAGTTAGTTTATCAGATTCATCAACCAGGAAACAGGTCATTATTTTGAACAAAATCTTGGTCATTCCCTCCATCTTAATTTCTTTGTTAAATCGTAAATTTTATTTGAGTGCCTTCTTTATTTGTCTTATTGAATGTATCAAATTGTTTAGCAAAACTAAATCGAATTATTAATTATTTGGTAATGAACCAGGAGAATTGGCAACTTATTTGTTCAAAACCCAAAAGTTGAAATCACTTACTGTATTGGAGGCCATTTGGGATTTTATTTCAATAGCTTTAGAGTTTAAGAGCAATAATAATCCTAAAATTATATATATCCCGCATTTTTATCATGGCATAATTCTAGATTCTAAATTTCTAATGCACAAGGGGTATTTAATATTTATGCAGTTTTTAGTGTTCTTTTCTATCAATTTTCTTGTATATACATGTTTCCCTTGATCCTATATTCTACTTTTCTGTGGACACAAATATATATATTTACACCTAGGTCATCAACGAAACGTTTAAATAAATTTAGCATCTGGGACTTCTGTCTTATATGCTTATCTATACAGTCTACCACTCATCCTATATCACTAGTTGTTAATAAAATAATACATGAACTTCTCTAACAAGTATATGAAGCTCTTAAATTTGGGAATCTCTTATTCTGTTGAGGTTTCTCAGTCATTTACTTTTTGCTGTTTATGTTCACCAGGGGTTTGTAGTTGTGGAAACAAATTTCAGGACCTACGCTTATTCCACATCCAAGTTACATTGTGAAGTCTTGAAGCTTTTTGCTAGGTATGCTTTGTTGCAGTATATTAACTTTATCTTCATCTGTTTCTTAATTTCTTCTTCTGTGCCTCGTTCATTTAATTTGATTTCGGTAACTTTTGTTTGGGTAATACATTCTTTTTAATTTAGAAAGTTTCATCTTCATCTAGTATATGTGAGATGTTTTATCAATGCCCACTCATCCTGCTTTAAGGCTGTAGCAAAGCAAACACCGTTATCAATTTACCATCAACTCTTATCATCATTATGCTCATACTGAGACTTCTTCATCCCTCTCGACTCCTTTCCGGCCTGAGATTTCAGTCACCGAGTCATTTTATATTCCTTATAGCTACAAGTTGGATTTGAGCATCTATTCTTGCAGAGTAGAGTACCAGCTCCCAAACCTTATTGTTGGAATAATTAACAAGGACAGTTTGTATTCTGCGTTTGACCATGGGATTTCCGCTGACCAGGTGAGATTTTGCTCTCATGCATTTTAGTTTAAAGTTGACTTTGAGTGTAATGACTTGAACCCAAAATTTCCAATTTACAAGGCATAATACATTTCAACTAAAATAACCTTGCTGGCTCTCGTTTCTTTTTTACGTTACTGTCATGATATTTGGTGCTTCGTGCACAATGTGTAAGGAAAGGGAAAGTAAGGTATACCACGACGACGCTTAAAAAATTACTTAAGAATAAAAATACTCGTATCATACTAATGGATGAATGAGAGCTCAACCCCAGACTAACCTCTCTTTGTATTGATTTCAAAGCCAAAAGGAGCAAAACAATCTCAGAGCTGGATAATCCCAAGCTAAGAGCCCAAGGCAACGCCCGCAGAATATTCAGAAAATGACCGGATACATTCCCTCTCTCCCTAACCTCCTTCTTATACCCCAAGGCTAAGCCCTCCAGCTGTCCCCTTCTCCACCCTCTCTCCTCTAACTGAATTCTGGCACAGAATTCATCTTATTCCTTTGCTGAATTGAAATAACAGAAATAGGGAAATATCTAGGTAGGCTTAGGAAGTACTAATGTACCCCTAGCTTATTTCATTTAATTGCTTAGGCATTGTTTGGCTGTGAAGCCATCTTTCTCCTCCCATAGACGATATAACCGTCTACCCTAACAATGCCACGCCCATCTGAACAAACCTTGTCCACAAGGTTTGATCCGGGAAACTGCTTCTTGAAGTCCTCACAAGTCATCCAGGAGGCTTCATCTGTGGACTTCCCCTCCCACTGCACCAGCACCTTGTGACAAGCTGGTCCCTTGGACTGTTTCTGCACTTCTAATATAGCTTCAGGACTGAATTCTTCCTCCTCCAGAGTGAGGTCAGCTGGCAGGTCTGTTACTGCCTGATGTGTTCCAATCACCCTCTTCAGAAGACTCACATGAAAGACTGGATGGAGTTTAGAGCTAGCTGGCAGCTGGAGCTCATAGGCCACTGCTCCTATCTTCTTCAGAATGAGAAAAGGACCAAAATAGCGTGGAGCAAGCTTCTGATTCAACCTGTGCAGCAAGGTTTTCTGCCTATGTGGCCTTAGTTTCAGGAAAACGAGCTCTCCTTCCTTGAATTCAAGATCCCTTCTCTTCTTATTAGCATAGGCCACCATTCTCTTTTGAGCTCTGTCTAGATTCCACTTGAGCTGCCTTAGAATCTCGTCTCTATTCCAGAACTCCTCAGCTACAGCTGCAACAAGGAATTCTCCTGGGAGGAATTGATGTAGCACAGGAGGGGGGCGGCCATAAACACATTCGAAGGGAGTTCTTCCTGCAGCCCCTTGAAAATTGGTATTATACCAATATTCGGCCCAGGGAATCCACTTAGCCCATTGCTTGGGCTGCTCAGAAGCATAGCAGCGCAGGTAGGTCTCAAGGCATCGGTTCAGAACTTCAGTCTGGCCATCTGTTTCTGGGTGGTAAGCACTACTCATCCTCAACTTGGTGCCATTCTTCTCAAACAATTCCCTCCAAAAACTGCTAAGAAACACTGGGTCTCGATCACTCACTATCGATCTGGGCACTCCATGGAGTCGAATTATTTCCCTGCTAAACACTTCAGCTACTGATCTTGCTGTATAGGGGTGCTTGAGCAGCACAAAGTGTGAATACTTGCTGAGTCTGTCCATGACTACCATCACACAGTCCATGTTGAGGGATCTAGGAAGGCCTCCAATAAAGTCCATAGAAATATCTTCCCAGATTTGGCTTGGAATTGGCAAGGGCTGGAGTAAACCTGCTGGAGATAGGGCTTCATATTTGCTCTTTTGATAGACTAAGCACTCAGCAACAAAAGTCTGGACTGATTTAAACATGTTGGGCCAGTAGACATTAGCAGCTAACCTTTTGTAGGTTCTTAGGGCCCCGGAATGCCCTCCCAAGGGAGCTGAGTGGTACTCCTCTAGCAATTTCTGAATCCAGGAAGATTTTGCTGGGATGCATATTCTACTTTGATAAAACAACCTATCTCCAATGAGCTTATAAGGCTGTTTCAGCTGCTCTCCCTTTTTCAGCTTAGTGATAATCTCTTGCAAACTTGGATCCTTGTCTATTTCTTTCCTGATCTCTTCCCAACAAGCGAGATAAGGCACACTTAGGGCTGCAATCTGGCTGTCTTCCTCCCTTCGAGACAAAGCATCAGCTGCCTTATTAGAATTTCCAGCCTTGTACTCAATGGTCAAATCATATCCAATTAGCTTGGATACCCAGTTCTGCTGTGCCGGAGAGGTGATGGGTTGGGTGAGGAGGTGCTTCAAACTCCTGTGGTCAGTGCGCACCACAAAGCGGCTGCCTAATAAGTAAGGGCGCCAATGCTGAACAGCCATGACTAAAGCCATCAACTCCTTCTCATAAGCAGACCTGGATAAAACTTGACCTGCTAGGCCTTTGCTATAACAAACTGTTTGGAGAAGTCAGGTAAGCTGAGGACAGGTGCAGCAACCATAGCTTTCTGTAATCTGGCAAATGCTTCCTGAGCTGAGTCAGTCCAGCTGAATTTCTTGTTCTCCTTCTTTAGCAATTCAGTTAAAGGTCGGGCAATCTTGCCATAGTCCCTTATGAATTTCCTGTAATACCCTGTCAATCCCAGGAAGCCTCTAACTCCCTTCACTGATTTGGGACAAGGCCAAGCTGCAACGCTGGCTAGCTTATTTGGGTCCATGGAGACTATCCCAGCTGAAAGGATATGGCCCAAATATTCTACTGAAGGTTGGCCAAAGGAACACTTCTTTCGATTTGCCACAAAACTGTTGGTTTGCAAGATCTGGAGCACTTCTCTGAGGTTATGGAGGTGCTCTTCCCAACTAACACTATATGTCAATATGTCATCAAAGAACACGAGCACGTGCTTCCGGAGGAGAGGCCTAAATATGTCATTCATCGTGGCCTGAAACGTAGCTGGGGCGTTGGTCAGCCCAAAGGGCATGACTAGGAACTCATAATGCCCGGTATGCGTTCGGAAAGCTGTTTTGTGAACGTCCTTAGCCGCCACCCTGATTTGGTGGTACCCCGCCTTCAAATCTATCTTGCTAAAATAGACAGCCTTCCCCAATTCATCAAGCATCTCTTGTATTACTGGAATGGGGTATTTGTCAGGGATAGTTGCCTTGTTTAACTCCCTGTAATCCACACAGAAGCGCCAGCTCCCGTCCTTCTTGACCAATAGGACCGGTGATGAGAAAGGACTCTGACTTGGTTGAATGGTACCTGCCCTTAGCATCTCAGTCACAAGCTTTTCTATCTCATCCTTCTGATGGAATCCGTATCGGTATGGCTTCACATTAATAGCATTGACCCCTTCTTTCAATGGAATCTGATGATCCACAGATCTCTTAGGAGGTAGCTCATCTCCCCTTTCAAACACTCTAGGGTAGTCATCCAGCAGCTCATTCATCTCACTCAACTGTCTGTCATCTGTTTCTGCTATGCTCAACTCAGCCTCAGATTTCTGAACTGCCCAAATCAAAGCTTCATATTCAATCTCAGTTATCTTGTGCAAGGAATTCATGGATACCTCAGAGATGGCCAAAGTGGGATCTCCCTGAATGGTGACTTTCTTCCCATCCTTGCCATCAAATTGAATTGTCATCTCCTTCCAGTCTACAAGCGTCTTCTTCATAGCTTGTAGCCAGCTGAACCCGAGGATGATGTCTATATTGCCCAGGTCGAATGGGTAGCAGTCAATAGCCATATCACAGCTTCCAAAGTGTAATGGGAGAGCCCTACAAATGCCGCTGGTTTCCACTCTACTCCCATTGCCTAGTCTGACTCCAAATCTGGAGGTTGTTTCCACCTCTAGTTCTTCCACCTCCACGATTTTAGCATTCACAAAACAATGACTAGCCCCGCTGTCTACCAGAGCAACCACCTTCCTTTCGCCCAGCTTAACTCGAATTTTCAACGACCTCTTGGCTATGCCGTTGTTCATGGAGTGCAGAGGAAGTTCAAGCCATTGAAGGTCGGATTCGCTCTTGTGCTCAAGACCAGGTTCGATGCCTTCCCCAATCTGAATCAGCTCAAGTTCTCCTTCAGCGGCGGCAATCTCGTCTTCGCTGAGCTCAACCAATTTGAAGACTCGCTCAGAACACTTGTGCATTGGACTGAAAGGCTGTTTGCATTTGAAGCATAATCCCTTCGCCTTGCAATCGTTATACTCAGTAGGGCTGAGAGTTCTAGTGAACCGGGTTCGCGGGTTGGAGCCCGAATTTCCTGAACCGGTTGGGTTCGGCGACCAGCTGGGTTTATAGGGTTCTCTTTCTTTCTGACTTCGAGTAACACCACCCTGGTTTGGAGAGTGTGGGTTGGCCCAAGATTTTTGGGCCCAATCTTTCCCTTCGATATTGTGGTTACTGGGCCGCTTCCACGATCCTCGCCCAAATCCCTTCTCGAAGTTCAGCTTTCGCTCAACCCTGCGTGCTCCATCCATGGCCGCCATGAACTCATGAGCCTCGAACGACTGCAAATCCACTCGAATTTCCGGTTTCATCCCAGCTAGAAAGTAGCCCAGGAGTTGGTCGTTCCCCAGACCGTGCGTGTGAGAGGCGCACGCGATCAGCTCGTTCACGAACTCATCCACCGATCCTGTCTGCTTGATCGAGCTCAGATGCTCGAATCTGTTTGAGGCGTCGATTCCCATATATCTCTTAACAAGCTCCATCTTGAGATCTTCCCACGCGAAGTAGGGACGTTGCTGACTGAGCCAACGAATCCAGTTCAGGGCTGAACCGTTCAGGCTAACCATCGCGGTGGTCACGCGATCTACAGGTCGGGTCGCCTGTATGGAGAAGTATTGCTCGGCTTTTGAAACCCAGGTGAGCACATCTTCACCATCGAACTCAGGGAATTCCACCTTCTTGATCATGAGAGGAGCGCCTTCGTTGAAGGTCTGGTTCTGGTTCTGGCCCTGGCTCTGATTCGAGCGTGTGAACCCTGGAGGTGGATCGGGAGGAATGATCCTCTGTTGCGAGTGGCTACTCGATGGTGATGCGATGCTCTTAGCTGCTTCCTTCTCCATGAACGCCAAGAGCTGAGCAAACTGCTCTTCTGATTTCTGGGCTGCGACCTTGTTGGCCTCCCCTTGCTCCTCTTGAATCTTCCTCATTCGGCCTAGCTCTTCTTCCAACACCAGGACTCTCGCATCCATTTTAGCCATGATGAGCTCTCAATGAAAGCACCAATTAATGGATGAATGAGAGCTCAACCCCAGACTAACCTCTCTTTGTATTGATTTCAAAGCCAAAAGGAGCAAAACAATCTCAGAGCTGGATAATCCCAAGCTAAGAGCCCAAGGCAACGCCCGCAGAATATTCAGAAAATGACCGGATACATTCCCTCTCTCCCTAACCTCCTTCTTATACCCCAAGGCTAAGCCCTCCAGCTGTCCCCTTCTCCACCCTCTCTCCTCTAACTGAATTCTGGCACAGAATTCATCTTATTCCTTTGCTGA
Organism: Oxyria digyna; assembly: GCA_029168935.1. Taxonomy (NCBI): domain Eukaryota; kingdom Viridiplantae; phylum Streptophyta; class Magnoliopsida; order Caryophyllales; family Polygonaceae; genus Oxyria; species Oxyria digyna. The sequence goes on from JAPVLV010000005.1 coordinate 5,394,474, forward strand.
ATTGAAATAACAGAAATAGGGAAATATCTAGGTAGGCTTAGGAAGTACTAATGTACCCCTAGCTTATTTCATTTAATTGCTTAGGCATTGTTTGGCTGTGAAGCCATCTTTCTCCTCCCATAGACGATATAACCGTCTACCCTAACAATGCCACGCCCATCTGAACAAACCTTGTCCACAAGGTTTGATCCGGGAAACTGCTTCTTGAAGTCCTCACAAGTCATCCAGGAGGCTTCATCTGTGGACTTCCCCTCCCACTGCACCAGCACCTTGTGACAAGCTGGTCCCTTGGACTGTTTCTGCACTTCTAATATAGCTTCAGGACTGAATTCTTCCTCCTCCAGAGTGAGGTCAGCTGGCAGGTCTGTTACTGCCTGATGTGTTCCAATCACCCTCTTCAGAAGACTCACATGAAAGACTGGATGGAGTTTAGAGCTAGCTGGCAGCTGGAGCTCATAGGCCACTGCTCCTATCTTCTTCAGAATGAGAAAAGGACCAAAATAGCGTGGAGCAAGCTTCTGATTCAACCTGTGCAGCAAGGTTTTCTGCCTATGTGGCCTTAGTTTCAGGAAAACGAGCTCTCCTTCCTTGAATTCAAGATCCCTTCTCTTCTTATTAGCATAGGCCACCATTCTCTTTTGAGCTCTGTCTAGATTCCACTTGAGCTGCCTTAGAATCTCGTCTCTATTCCAGAACTCCTCAGCTACAGCTGCAACAAGGAATTCTCCTGGGAGGAATTGATGTAGCACAGGAGGGGGGCGGCCATAAACACATTCGAAGGGAGTTCTTCCTGCAGCCCCTTGAAAATTGGTATTATACCAATATTCGGCCCAGGGAATCCACTTAGCCCATTGCTTGGGCTGCTCAGAAGCATAGCAGCGCAGGTAGGTCTCAAGGCATCGGTTCAGAACTTCAGTCTGGCCATCTGTTTCTGGGTGGTAAGCACTACTCATCCTCAACTTGGTGCCATTCTTCTCAAACAATTCCCTCCAAAAACTGCTAAGAAACACTGGGTCTCGATCACTCACTATCGATCTGGGCACTCCATGGAGTCGAATTATTTCCCTGCTAAACACTTCAGCTACTGATCTTGCTGTATAGGGGTGCTTGAGCAGCACAAAGTGTGAATACTTGCTGAGTCTGTCCACGACTACCATCACACAGTCCATGTTGAGGGATCTAGGAAGGCCTCCAATAAAGTCCATAGAAATATCTTCCCAGATTTGGCTTGGAATTGGCAAGGGCTGGAGTAAACCTGCTGGAGATAGGGCTTCATATTTGCTCTTTTGACAGACTAAGCACTCAGCAACAAAAGTCTGGACTGATTTAAACATGTTGGGCCAGTAGACATTAGCAGCTAACCTTTTGTAGGTTCTTAGGGCCCCGGAATGCCCTCCCAAGGGAGCTGAGTGGTACTCCTCTAGCAATTTCTGAATCCAGGAAGATTTTGCTGGGATGCATATTCTACTTTGATAAAACAACCTATCTCCAATGAGCTTATAAGGCTGTTTCAGCTGCTCTCCCTTTTTCAGCTTAGTGATAATCTCTTGCAAACTTGGATCCTTGTCTATTTCTTTCCTGATCTCTTCCCAACAAGCGAGATAAGGCACACTTAGGGCTGCAATCTGGCTGTCTTCCTCCCTTCGAGACAAAGCATCAGCTGCCTTATTAGAATTTCCAGCCTTGTACTCAATGGTCAAATCATATCCAATTAGCTTGGATACCCAGTTCTGCTGTGCCGGAGAGGTGATGGGTTGGGTGAGGAGGTGCTTCAAACTCCTGTGGTCAGTGCGCACCACAAAGCGGCTGCCTAATAAGTAAGGGCGCCAATGCTGAACAGCCATGACTAAAGCCATCAACTCCTTCTCATAAGCAGACCTGGATAAAACTTGACCTGCTAGGCCTTTGCTATAACAAACTGTTTGGAGAAGTCAGGTAAGCTGAGGACAGGTGCAGCAACCATAGCTTTCTGTAATCTGGCAAATGCTTCCTGAGCTGAGTCAGTCCAGCTGAATTTCTTGTTCTCCTTCTTTAGCAATTCAGTTAAAGGTCGGGCAATCTTGCCATAGTCCCTTATGAATTTCCTGTAATACCCTGTCAATCCCAGGAAGCCTCTAACTCCCTTCACTGATTTGGGACAAGGCCAAGCTGCAACGCTGGCTAGCTTATTTGGGTCCATGGAGACTATCCCAGCTGAAAGGATATGGCCCAAATATTCTACTGAAGGTTGGCCAAAGGAACACTTCTTTCGATTTGCCACAAAACTGTTGGTTTGCAAGATCTGGAGCACTTCTCTGAGGTTATGGAGGTGCTCTTCCCAACTAACACTATATGTCAATATGTCATCAAAGAACACGAGCACGTGCTTCCGGAGGAGAGGCCTAAATATGTCATTCATCGTGGCCTGAAACGTAGCTGGGGCGTTGGTCAGCCCAAAGGGCATGACTAGGAACTCATAATGCCCGGTATGCGTTCGGAAAGCTGTTTTGTGAACGTCCTTAGCCGCCACCCTGATTTGGTGGTACCCCGCCTTCAAATCTATCTTGCTAAAATAGACAGCCTTCCCCAATTCATCAAGCATCTCTTGTATTACTGGAATGGGGTATTTGTCAGGGATAGTTGCCTTGTTTAACTCCCTGTAATCCACACAGAAGCGCCAGCTCCCGTCCTTCTTGACCAATAGGACCGGTGATGAGAAAGGACTCTGACTTGGCTGAATGGTACCTGCCCTTAGCATCTCAGTCACAAGCTTTTCTATCTCATCCTTCTGATGGAATCCGTATCGGTATGGCTTCACATTAATAGCATTGACCCCTTCTTTCAATGGAATCTGATGATCCACAGATCTCTTAGGAGGTAGCTCATCTCCCCTTTCAAACACTCTAGGGTAGTCATCCAGCAGCTCATTCATCTCACTCAACTGTCTGTCATCTGTTTCTGCTATGCTCAACTCAGCCTCAGATTTCTGAACTGCCCAAATCAAAGCTTCATATTCAATCTCAGTTATCTTGTGCAAGGAATTCATGGATACCTCAGAGATGGCCAAAGTGGGATCTCCCTGAATGGTGACTTTCTTCCCATCCTTGCCATCAAATTGAATTGTCATCTCCTCCCAGTCTACAAGCGTCTTCTTCATAGCTTGTAGCCAGCTGAACCCGAGGATGATGTCTATATTGCCCAGGTCGAATGGGTAGCAGTCAATAGCCATATCACAGCTTCCAAAGTGTAATGGGAGAGCCCTACAAATGCCGCTGGTTTCCACTCTACTCCCATTGCCTAGTCTGACTCCAAATCTGGAGGTTGTTTCCACCTCTAGTTCTTCCACCTCCACGATTTTAGCATTCACAAAACAATGACTAGCCCCGCTGTCTACCAGAGCAACCACCTTCCTTTCGCCCAGCTTAACTCGAATTTTCAACGACCTCTTGGCTATGCCGTTGTTCATGGAGTGCAGAGGAAGTTCAAGCCATTGAAGGTCGGATTCGCTCTTGTGCTCAAGACCAGGTTCGATGCCTTCCCCAATCTGAATCAGCTCAAGTTCTCCTTCAGCGGCGGCAATCTCGTCTTCGCTGAGCTCAACCAATTTGAAGACTCGCTCAGAACACTTGTGCATTGGACTGAAAGGCTGTTTGCATTTGAAGCATAATCCCTTCGCCTTGCAATCGTTATACTCAGTAGGGCTGAGAGTTCTAGTGAACCGGGTTCGCGGGTTGGAGCCCGAATTTCCTGAACCGGTTGGGTTCGGCGACCAGCTGGGTTTATAGGGTTCTCTTTCTTTCTGACTTCGAGTAACACCACCCTGGTTTGGAGAGTGTGGGTTGGCCCAAGATTTTTGGGCCCAATCTTTCCCTTCGATATTGTGGTTACTGGGCCGCTTCCACGATCCTCGCCCAAATCCCTTCTCGAAGTTCAGCTTTCGCTCAACCCTGCGTGCTCCATCCATGGCCGCCATGAACTCATGAGCCTCGAACGACTGCAAATCCACTCGAATTTCCGGTTTCATCCCAGCTAGAAAGTAGCCCAGGAGTTGGTCGTTCCCCAGACCGTGCGTGTGAGAGGCGCACGCGATCAGCTCGTTCACGAACTCATCCACCGATCCTGTCTGCTTGATCGAGCTCAGATGCTCGAATCTGTTTGAGGCGTCGATTCCCATATATCTCTTAACAAGCTCCATCTTGAGATCTTCCCACGCGAAGTAGGGACGTTGCTGACTGAGCCAACGAATCCAGTTCAGGGCTGAACCGTTCAGGCTAACCATCGCGGTGGTCACGCGATCTACAGGTCGGGTCGCCTGTATGGAGAAGTATTGCTCGGCTTTTGAAACCCAGGTGAGCACATCTTCACCATCGAACTCAGGGAATTCCACCTTCTTGATCATGAGAGGAGCGCCTTCGTTGAAGGTCTGGTTCTGGTTCTGGCCCTGGCTCTGATTCGAGCGTGTGAACCCTGGAGGTGGATCGGGAGGAATGATCCTCTGTTGCGAGTGGCTACTCGATGGTGATGCGATGCTCTTAGCTGCTTCCTTCTCCATGAACGCCAAGAGCTGAGCAAACTGCTCTTCTGATTTCTGGGCTGCGACCTTGTTGGCCTCCCCTTGCTCCTCTTGAATCTTCCTCATTCGGCCTAGCTCTTCTTCCAACACCAGGACTCTCGCATCCATTTTAGCCATGATGAGCTCTCAATGAAAGCACCAATTAATGGATGAATGAGAGCTCAACCCCAGACTAACCTCTCTTTGTATTGATTTCAAAGCCAAAAGGAGCAAAACAATCTCAGAGCTGGATAATCCCAAGCTAAGAGCCCAAGGCAACGCCCGCAGAATATTCAGAAAATGACCGGATACATTCCCTCTCTCCCTAACCTCCTTCTTATACCCCAAGGCTAAGCCCTCCAGCTGTCCCCTTCTCCACCCTCTCTCCTCTAACTGAATTCTGGCACAGAATTCATCTTATTCCTTTGCTGAATTGAAATAACATAAATAGGGAAATATCTAGGTAGGCTTAGGAAGTACTAATGTACCCCTAGCTTATTTCATTTAATTGCTTAGGCATTGTTTGGCTGTGAAGCCATCTTTCTCCTCCCATAGACGATATAACCGTCTACCCTAACACATACCCGGGTAAATAATATGAGAATGACTAGTAACTCATGCAAAGGTAGCGAGTCTTCTTCCATCAGGCATTGATTAGCCCTCTATAAAGAAACCTCTTATCTGTCCCTTCATTTCAGCTTTAGCAATACCTATGAAGCATGTGCCTGATAAAAAGTTTAGAAGTTAATAACTATTGAAATTTGGCCTTCCCAGAATTTTCAATTTCTCTTACCTCTTTGCAGATTATATCATTTCTGCAACAGAATGCACATCCTCGTGTAGCTGAGAGAGTACCATCTGTACCAGAAAATGTCACTGATCAGGTTTTCTAACTGTTATTATAGATCTTTAATTGTACTTCATCTGTTCACAAAAGATTTTCATTTTAGCACTCAAACTTTGTTAGTAAATATTTGTCGGATTTTAGTTTTAGGTATTGATTTGTTGGTGATTTGTGAGGTTTATTAATGAACTTATTAGTCATGTCTAGAAGGGTAAAATGACGTGTATTATTGAACAAAATGCTTATCATTTGTTCTCCCTTACTCAAACTTAGTTACTTGTGGCCTGCGTTTGGCAGATACGGCTATGGGAATCAGATCTGAATAGAGTTGAATCAGCACCTGCGCATCTCTACGATGAATTCCCATCCAGAGTAACTAACCCATTACTATCATATATATGATCCTTAGCTGTGTCACTCCAATATTATAACATCATTTTTTTGTTTATAATGCAGGACTTATTTGAGTCTGCGTGTGATTTTGCCCGTGAAGAACGCGGCTTATTGTTTGAAGATCTTGAAGGAATGCGGCTTGTAGTAAAAGCTGAAATACATAATCACATGAGAGAGTTTCTTCGACGTCAGAAATAGGTCCGTTTTCACACCAATGAAAACAAAATTTAAAGTTAATTTTGTTTTTCACCAATAATTTTATATATTTCGCACTTGATGACAGTTTGGTGTAAAGGTTTTTCGCATCCAATGTATCATCTGTATTCACATTCATGATTTTTATGTCATTGTAGGAATTTTTTGCTTTTGTTTGAATCCATGTGAGTACCACTATGAAACTTTATACTAGATTGGATATGACATCTCCATGGGAAGTCGTCTTGACCTCTTGGGTAGAAAAGCATAATTTATGATCATTTTTAGCATATGAACTATTGACCCATACCTGACATGATATCTCCATTGCAATGGGGAGTTTATTTATTATCAATTTTGCTACGTACTAGTTGAGCTTTTGCATCCTGACAAGGCTAGATTTGTATTGAAAATGCATTATGCAGAGTAAATACCCCACATTCAAGTCAAATTCACGAATTTTTTTCTGAAATGGGCTTTTTTTCAAAAAAATTTCCCGACGTAGGCTCTTTTCAAAAGAAATTCCCAATATAGGCACTTATGCCAACTTCGGATTTTTTAATATAGGCACTTATGCCAACTTCAGATTTTTTTTATGTGTCGTCCGAAACTGGTAATTTTTTTTTTTGAATTTTTTATGTAAAAGAGACGCTGGCCCGACCAGCGTCTCTTATACGTTAAAACAGCGTCTCATATAAATGATATTTTTTTTTTATTTGAACATGTATAAGAGACGCTGGTCGAACCAGCCGAACACGCGTAAGTCTCGTGCGTACCTTCTACTGTAAATGGATGTTTACAAATTCGTTCCTCCATATCAGGCGATGAGAGACATATCTGGTGAAAGTTGGGATCAATACGGACCCAACGAAACTGGTCGTGATCAATTCCGATTCCGAACTGGTGAAAGAAGGTATGCACGAGATTTACGCTTGTTCGGATGACTGGTATGGGCTTGTTCGGAATCGGAATTGACCACGACCAGTTTCGTTGAGTCTGTATTGATCCCAGCTTTCACCAGATATGTCTCTCATCGCGTGATATGGAGGAACGGATTTGTAAATATCCATTTACAGTAGAAGGTACGCACGAGAATTACGCGTGTTCGGGTGGCTCGTATGGGGTCGTTCGAAATCAGAATCGAGCGAGAGACATATCTGGTGAAAGTTGAGATCAATACGGACCCAACGAAATCGGTCGTGATCGATTCCGATTTCAAACGAGCTCATACGAGTCATCCAAACACGAATAAGTCATATATGATAATATATAAACTTTTAAAAAAAAATAAAAATAAACAAATGGCTTGTATACAAATAATTTTTTTTTTAAAAACATTTTACGTGTAAATCGACCAGCGTCTCTTACACGGGGGAATTAAAAAATACAAATCTAACCAGCGTCTCTTATACATGTTCAAATAAAAAAAAAAGACCATTTATATGAGACGCTGGTTCGACCAGCGTCTCATATAATTTTTTTTTTTTATGTTTTAACGTATAAGAGATGCTGGTCGGGCCAGCGTCTCTTATACATAAAAAATTCAAAAAAAAAATTACCAGCTTCGGACGAGAGACGCTTGTAGAACCAGCGTCTCTCACACATAAAAAAAATCCGAAGCTGGCATAAGTGCCTATATTGGGAATTTATTTTGAAAAAGCCTACGTCGGTAATTTTTTCTTAAAAAAAACCATTTCAGAAAAAAAATTCCAAATTCACGGCTGATTTGATTCATTAATTCGAGTCAAATTCACGTTGATTTGATTCATAAACTAAAGAGTGCAAACAACAATCCATCATTACTCAGATTTTTTTTTTATCTGACTATTCGGATCGCGTGTATTGAAGGGAATTGAGAGTGCAAGTGAGTTGAAGGGAATTGATTCTGGAGTAGTTGAAACAAATTTGTTAAGCGTGGTGCAACCTGAACTTCACTTTTACCGAACGGATCCTAAATTGCTCCAAATCAAACAATCAAGTTTGAATTTTCTCTCTTGTGGTGCGATAAACCTTGTACAACTTATTGCACACCAATAATACAATGCCACATGTCATTTTTTAGTCTGAATGTGTGAAATTAACCTTGCCGGGTAGCTCCAATGGAGAGAAGAAAGCTTCTGATAAATGCTGTTGGGGATCTTCAGATATTAATGATTATGCCTCTTTTTATTACTCCAACTATTAGCTATGTACTGTATTTTTCTATTTTCTTGACTGGTGACCTGCCTACAGTTGTTTATGTTTTGGAACAAATTGAGTTAAGTTAGGATATAAGGTCCACCATGCATGCATACTGTACATACACGCATACAACTTGATTGATCTGTTACTGAACAATGTACACATAACATCCAAAGTCCCCAAAACAAGTGCTCTAACATACTGATTAATACAACACCAAAGAATCACAAGTAGTAGGATATATACAATACCAAAGAAGAAATCAATAAATGTAGTGACGGAGCTAGCTAGATATGATTCAAGACATCATAAGCTTAAAGTCAGAAAAGCTAAGAACACCGTCTCCGTCGAGATCAAAGACAGAGATCATAGCCTGACATTCATCCACACTCTTCTTCTCCCCAAGCTTACTCATCATCCTCTTCAAACTCCTAGGAGTAATCCTCCCTCCATCACCTTCCTCCTCGTACATCTTGAACGCCTCCTTCAACGACTTCTCATCTTCCTCTTCCTCTTCCATCATCATCATCTTCATGAATTCCTCCATCCCCAACTTCCCATCTCCATCACCATCACCCGCTCTAACTGCCACCTCCGCCTCCTCTTTCGACATGAACACACGAAGCTCCGACGCCGATATTTTCCCGTCTCCGTCCACATCCAGATGCCGGAAAACCCTCCTGTACTCTTCCTCTTTCCTCATCATCTCTTTTTTCCCCTAGTTTCTATGAATCTTTTTGTTGTTTGTAACTCAACGTCTTCAATTCTTGTAAAATATATAGTGGAGAGCCGCCTACTGCAACAATACGTTCGTGTTCGCTTATGTCAATCTTCATACACATGTGAAAATTATTATTTTACTGCTCTGTACGGCGGATTACGCGTGATTTGTGTTTAGATGGAAGAAATGGAATAAACGAATGTTCTATAAAATGAGTGTACGTTTTCCGTGCACAAAGGGACTTTAACGTTGACCGGATATAGAGATGAGGTCGGCAACAGCAGCTTCCTACCTTCTTCCTTTAACTCAATCAATAAATGTCAAAAGGATGATGTAATTAGAAGCATAAATTAATGGTGGTGAGAGTTTAGAAGCTACCAAAAATCATTACAAGAGCATTTCCCGTTGACAAAGTGGTGAAACCGATTAGCGTCTCTGACAACGATCTCGCGCTCTGTAAGCAATGAAACATGCTTTGCAAAATCATGACAGTGTTTACAAGCTCGGAGGTTCTTGTATATCAACAGAGGCGTCTTACACGTAGTTGAGATAAGCCCGAAAGCAATGGCGAGCTTCTCACTATGCTCAAGCATCTGTTCTTTTCGTTCTGCAAAATCACAATCAACAATAGCAACATCATCATCCTCAGTTAATATGGTAGTGGTACTGTGATATCGATCTGAAATATTCTCTCAACAACAGAACCGACTGTTCTCAACCACAATCGATCTAAAGAACAAACTATGAGAGAAGGTGAAAGCAAAATGACACAGGATATGTTTACGCGGTTCGGTTTCCCTAATCCGCGGAGTCTCAGTGGGGAGACTCGCCCAATCAATGCACTAAGAATCTCAGGGAGTTCGCACAAAAGTTACAAAGCAAGGCAAGAACGGCAAATCGCAGAATGCATGCAAGATCTAAACAGATCTAAACAGAGAGATAGGTAAGAGAAGAAGTTTGGGATTCGGCCCCCAATAGGCTGTTGTAGCTTCAAGGCAGAAGCTACAATGAGAAATCAAGTCTTCGTTCTTCAGAAGGACTCCACCCTAGAATCTCTAATCTCTGCAGAAGATCTTCAGATCTCTCTCTTTTCTCTCTTCTGTAATGGAGGCGCCGCGCAGCAGAAAATGAACTTAGGGTAAGCTTCTGGGAAAGGAAGCCTTATATATCACGCGTCATCAGCAAGCTAGTGGGCTTCTTCAGCTTGTTCAACAGACAAGGCCCAACAACACTTATCACGTCTGGGAACAGATAAGGCCCAAACAGACACAGCCCAAGAACATCAGCCCAGCTAACAGATAAAACCCGATTCCAGATTTTGTCTTCCAACCGGTTACCCGGGGTTGCAAAATTATCCGGTTTCAGACTTAACCTTATAGCTAGTACTAAGTCCTAAACTATCTATCAATTCCTACACTTAAACTTTGTTATACAAATGTGCAAACTACTTAGGTCATATACGAACTTAGGATTACAACACTTACAGGTACTCTTCTCTCTGTCATCAAACTCCATCTCTTTTAGCTTTAAGTAGATCTCCTCTGTTTGAGGATGATGTCTATCACCAACAACAAATTGGTGGAGTTGACCGCTTTTAAAGATCCAACTCCGACCCGGTTCCTTTCTTAAGTTTCTTTCTGCCATCAGTTTCCTGATAGAAGCTGCTTCTTCCCATTTCCCCAGTGACGAGTACAAATTAAACATGAGAATGTATGCAGCAGTATCCTCTGGATCTAGGTTAAGGACGTTTTCGGCTGCAATCTTCCCGAGCTCGGGTTTCTTATGCATCCAGCACCCGCCTAATAAAGCCTTCCAACTCATAGCGTCAGGTTCGAAAGGCATTGAGTTTATCAGCTCAAATGCTTCATTCAGTTTTCCAGAACGCGAGTATATATCAATCACACAGACGTAGTGATCAATTGTTGGCTCTACACCATATTGAGTAGTCATATTGTCAAGGCAATTTTTTGTTTGTGTTACCATTCCTGAATGGCTAAAAGCAGTGAAAACTGCTATAAATGTCACTGCGTTTGGGCTTACTCCAGAATCCTGCATCCTCTGGAAAAGTTGCAGTGCTTTTGATGCATTGCCATGATAGGCACAGCCAGCAATTATGGAAGTCCAAGCAATAGCGTCAGGTTCATGTATAGATTGAAAGGCACGAAAGGCGTTTTCTAATAGTCCACATTTCGAGTACATGGTAACTAATGAGCTCTCTCCCCGGTGATATGATATCAGCCCCCTTTTTATTGCATCTGCATGAACTTGGCCACCAAAATTCAAATCCGCAAGGGAAGCGCACACTTGAAAAATGCTAGTGTATATGTAAGAATTTAATACACCACTATTTCTTGCCAGTATAAGACTACTTACTGCTTCACAGTAATTCCCAGCCCGAGAATTTCCAGTTATCAAAGCACTCCACGAAAAATCGTTCGGTTCAGCAATCCTATCAAATGCTCGACGAGCAAAATCAAGCTTTTCACACTTAACATAGAAGTCCACAAGAGGTGTACCAACAGAAACAGCAAATTCAAGCCCCTGCTTAACAATATGACCATGAATCTGCCTCCCCATACGTATGTTAAACAGAGACAATAATTAATCCAACATTTCTTCCCCTAAACTCAACTGGATCAGGTTGAGTTTACATTCTTCAGCAGAGCTGCCTTCCTAGCCACTTGTTGTCGTCTTAGTCTGGTCAGACCAATCTCCTACACCAAGCTTTGATCTTAGGTTCTTGAAGGTCTCCAACTTCACAGCTTTGGTCATGATGTCTGCAATTTGAAAGCTAGTACCACAGTGCTCCATTTCAATAACTCCTTCATTGACTAGATCTCTCAGAAAATGAAATCGTGCGTCAATGTGCTTGCTCCTCCCATGTAGTACTGGATTCTTTGACAACTTTATTGTAGAGATATTGTCACACAGAATCACTGTTGCTCCTTTGCCACCCTCATGCCACCCCATTTCTTCAAGAATTCTCCTTAGCCAGATGCACTGAGCTGCGCAGGATGCAGCTGCTATAAATTCTGCTTCAGTAGTTGACAATGTGACTACTGGCTGCTTTTTAGAGGACCAAGCAATGGCACCACCTCCAAGGAAGAAGACATACCCTCCAGTGCTTCTTCTATCATCTAGATCCCCTGCATAATCACTATCTGTGTAGGCAATTAAACTTTGGCACTTCTCCCCCTTCCTGTAAAGAATTCCAAAGTCTAATGTTCCCTTGAGATACCTTAAGACTCTTTTTGCAGCTTGCATATGCAATCTAGTTGGCTTAGCCATATATCTACTAAGCAAACTGACCACGTACATTATGTCTGGCCTGGTTGCTGTCAAATATAGCAAGCTCCCAATCAATTTCTTGTACTGAGTCCCATCAACTGGTATTCCATCTCCTTTAGTTGTAAGTTTATCCCCTGGAACTATTGGATTTCCGACCGGGTTGCACTCCAGGAGACCAAACTTAGATAACAGATCTCTGGTGTACTTCTTTTGAGTAACCACTACTCCAGCTGCAACCTGAGATACCTCCACTCCCAAGAAGTATTGCATTCTCCCTAGATCTGTCATCTCGAACATAGACTTCATGTTGCTTCTGAATTCAGCAACCAAATCTTCACTGCTGCCTGCATACATTAAATCATCCACATACAGACTCACGAGCAGAACTTCTGACTTCTTCCTCAGTATGAACAAAGTATGCTCATATGGACATTTTCTGAATCCAACATTCATAAAGTACCTTTCAATCTTAGAGTACCATGCCCGTGGTGCTTGTTTTAAGCCATACAAGGCTTTCTTCAACCTATAGACTTTATCTTCTTCCCCTGAACTTACAAACCCTTGTGGATGCAGTACAAACACCTCTTCTGTGAGTTCACCTTGAAGAAAAGCACTCTTCACATCCAGCTGATAAACTTGCCAACCATGATGTGCAGACAAAGCTAGCATAGAACGGATAGTGTCCCACCTTGCTACTGGTGCAAACACTTCATTGTAATCTATGCCATATTGTTGAGCATATCCCTTGGCTACTAATCTGGCCTTGTATTTATCAACCCTTCCATGCTCATTTAACTTTGTCTTGTAAACCCATTTGACTCCAATTGGCGTTGCTCCATGAGGCAGTGTGGTGAGCTCCCATGTCTCATTTTTCTGTATAGCCTCCATCTCAGCTCACAGTCATCAACTGTGAGCACAACAAAGCCCACTTCATAATCACCGTGCCACCCAGGTGGCCTTCTTATCCTTGGACCCAAGTTATCACTTGGCATCGCAGCTTCCACTGTTTCTGTAGGAGCAACAGCTTCTTCCTGCTCAGCAGCATGGTTTTGTCCCGTACCTCTATCATCATTGTCTTCCTCCGAATCTTCTATCTCCTCCTCAAAGCCATCCCAAGTGAATGGCCTATTCTCTTGAGTCCTGTCAGATTCCCAATTCCAGCCTTGGTTCTCATCAAATGTTACATCTCTACTGGTGAGAATCTTCTTGGTGGTTGGGTTGTATACTCGGTAGGCCTTAGACTCAGCTGCAACTCCTAAGAAAATGCACTTCACACTCCTGTCATCGAGCTTCTTCCTCTGTTGCTCGGGGATATACACAAAGCAAAGGCTTCCAAATACCCTTAGATGGTCTATAGACGGTTGAGAGCCACTCCACAACTCCTGTGGAGTTTTCTCCTTGTTGATAGCTGTGGGACTTCGATTCAACACATGTGTAGCTCAAGCCACTGCTTCACACCAAAAATTGCTGGGAACGCTCATGTCTGACAGCATACCTCTGACCATATTTAGGATAGTTATGTTTCTCCTTTCTGCTACTCCGTTTTGTTGCGGTGTAAAAGCTACAGTCAACTGCCTCCTTATTCCCTCCTTATCACACCAGTTCTTGAATTCACTTACAGATGATGAATGACGACTATGAAAACGATGAGCCATATGAATGTGGTCCACCAGACTTGAATGACGGCACACCTCTAACCCTAGTTGCTCGTCGTGCTTTGACAGTGAAAGACGCATCGATAGGGGATTAACGGGAGAACTTGCTCCACACCCGCTGTATTGTGGGCACTTCCTCCTTGAGTGTAATTGTAGACAGTGGTTCATGCTGCAACATTTTAAATGAGAAGGTGGTTCAGGTCCTAAGCTTACCTACTTCTCCACATCCACAACCATATAGTCTACAATGGATTTCAGAAGGTAACGGTGATGTGGTAACAAGGCAATGCCACATTACCTTCTCTATTGGTAATTACATTGACACAATTACTTGTGATGTTGTTGTTATGGATGCCACTCACCTCCTTTTAGGACGACCATGGCAATTCGACAAGAAAGCGGTCCATGACGGCTTCTTGAACACTTATACATTCCAAAGTAATGGACGTCGGGTGACACTGTTGCCTATGACTCCACAAGAAATCATACATGATAAGGTGGAAAGAGACCGAATCAAGGCAATAGAGAGGGCAAATGCAGCAGCACAAAAACTGAGGCCTACCGACCAGACGAACCCGCCCAGGACCAAGGCATCCAACAAGGAGGATACGTCGTCCGACACAAACTCCTTACAGCTGGTTCCAAAGACCATTGAGCCCATGGCTTATACTAGACCCGGAGAAAATGTTTCTAAGACGCAACCAAAACAGCAACGATCAGGTTGCACAGAAACAAATCTGAGTCGCCCGACAGAAGTGGGTGATACAGGACACAAAGATCCTGCGTCCAAGGATCCGACTAACACGATCCAGGGTCGTTGTGAGCGTCGTTTGCTCATTGCTCGTTCACGGGATATCACTCCAATTATTCAGGGACGTTCTCCTTGCTTTTTATTGATTCCATCTGCGTGTCTTACTGTTACCGAGAATGTCGATAAACTACCATCGTCTGTGACATCTCTTTTGCAGGAATTCGCGGATGTCATGCCAGATGAGATACCTGACGGACTACCTCCTTTGCGCGGAATTGAGCACCAGATCGACTTGGTACCGGGTGCCTCTTTGCCTAACCGAGCGGCATACAGGGCAAGTCCGGAGGAAACTAAAGAGCTGCAAAGACAAGTCACCGAACTCTTGGACAAGGGCTATGTTCGAGAGAGCCTAAGTCCATGTGGTGTTCCAGTAATATTAGTGCCAAAGAAGGAGGGATCGTGGAGAATGTGCATGGACTGCCGGACTATCAAGGAATGGCCTACCCCGACAACACCGACTATGGTCCGATCCTTCTTGGAGTTGGCCGGATTTTACAGGCGCTTTGTGCGTGACTTCAGTACCATAGCTGCGCCCCTTCATGAATTGACTAAGAAGGGCAACACCATTACTTGGGAGCCAAAGCATGAGGCAGCCTTCGAGAGTCTTAAAGACAGTCTATGTCACGCACCATTGCTACAACTTCCAGACTTTAACAAAACCTTTGAGGTTGAGTGCGACGCATCCAACATCGGTGTTGGTGGGGTTTTGACTCAGAATCGTCAACCACTGGCGTACTTCAGTGAGAAATTATCAGGTGCGACACTCAACTACTCTACATTCGATAAAGAACTGTATGCTCTTATCAGGGTGTTGAAGACTTGGCAACATTACTTATGGCCAAAAGAGTTCGTCATCCATACGGACCATGAGGCCTTGACATATCTCAAGCACCAGTCTACTCTAGGTCGTCGGCATGCTCGATGGGTAGAATTTATGGAGACATTTACATATGTGGTGATGCATAAAAAAGGTAAGGAGAATATGGTAACCGACGCCCTTTCTCGCAGGTATGTTCTCTTAACTTCCCTTGATGCTAAAGTCTTCGGTTTCTCTTTGATTAAGGAATTGTATTTGCATGATACTTTCTTTAAATCTATTTATGAGACTTGCGCATCTCAAGGGACCTTAGATACCTATTTCCTTGACCAAGGGTACCTCTATAAGGGTGGAAAACTATGCATCCCATCCTCATCCATTCGAGGGCTCTTAATTAAGGAAGCACATGAGAGTAGGGCACATTTCGGCATAGCCAAAACTGTAGCAGCCCTTAAGGAACACTTTTATTGGCTACACATGACTAAGCAGGTAACAAAATTTTGCAATGCCTGTGTCCCATGCCATAAAGCCAAATCTAGATCGAGTCCCTCACTGTATACTCCCTTACCTATACCTAATGGCCCTTGGGAGGATATATCCATGGATTTTGTGATGGGGTTGCCTAGGTCTAAGAAGGGGAGGGACTCTATTTTTGTAGTGGTCGATCGGTTCTCCAAGATGGCGCATTTTATACCATGTAAGGGAACTAACAATGTTGTAGAATGTGCTTCACTTTTCTTTGAGCATGTGGTTCGTTTACATGGTATACCGCGTTCTATTGTTAGCGATAGAGACGTGAAATTTGTTAGTCACTTTTGGAGAACTTTATGGGGGTAAGTTAGGTACAAACCTCCTATTCTCTACTAGCTATCATCCACAGACAGATGGTCAGACCGAGGTGACCAACCGAACCTTAGGGACCTTGCTCAGGACCATGCTTAGGACCAACCCGCGCCGTTGAGAAGACTTACTTTCTTTTGTCGAGTTCTCTTATAATAGGTCTGTGCATTCAGCGACAAAGATGTCCCCGTTTGAGGTGGTCTATGGGAGGAACCCGTTGTCGCCCCTAGACCTTGTACCACATCCCTTGAAGGACGGTGATTACGTCCGTGGAGCTGCTCGAGCAGAGATGATTCAGGAGCTGCATCATAGGACCAAGGAATAGCTGGAAAGGAGGGCCCGACAGCTGGAGCAGAGAGCCAACAAGGACAAACGTCGCATCACATTCGCACCAGGGGACCTGGTCTGGCTGCATTTGAGGAAGGACCGATTTCCCGCTAGACGACGATCCAAGCTGAACCCAAGAGGTGATGGTCCATTCAAAGTACTGGAAGCATATGGTCCAAACTCATACAAGCTGGAGCTCCCACACGACTATGGCGTCCATGCGACATTCAACATCAGCGACCTATCACCTTACACGCCTCCAGACCTTGACATTGACGAATCTGGGACGATTCGAGGCCAAGAAGGGGAGAGTGATGTGGGACACCCCTTGACATTGACAAAGGCACAAGAGGAAGAGATGTTGAGTGTTCGTTCAAACGAACCAATTACGAGAGCACGTGCCAAATCCATTGCCCAAGCAACTACGAGCATTGTCGCTAAGGCATTTGCAGGAAATGGAGCGTCTTCCAATCACACACCATCCTCCGTCATGTTATCAATGGCTACTTATAGTGAAGAGACGTCCTAGACCTACACGTCCTAAGATCCAGCATGATACCAAGGACGACTTGCACTGAAGGGACGTCCTAGACTTAGGCGTCTGTCCTAGAACTGTTTTCTATTGTTTTTAAAGTCTTTTGCATTACTTACTATCTTTAGCATTTAGAAAGTTACTATATTTGGTAACCCTAGTTAGGAGTCCTATATATATGGACTTGGAACAAGAGTTGTTTTCACGTTGAATTTTATAGCAAGTCTAGTTGTTGAGATTTTCTCCACCCCTTGCTTTCAACGCCAAACCCTAGTTCGGGATCGAACCTCCACGAGCCATTTATCCAGTCGTTGATACTCAGTCCAGGTCGTCGCCATTGTCACAGTCTCAAACCCTAGTCGTCGCCGTCATCTCCATCAAACCCTAGCCGCCTCCACCCTTCCCAAACCCTAATTGCCGTCATCTTCTTCCAGCCTTAATATCATCGTTTCGGCACCTCATTCCACTTCACAAACCCTCAATCATCATCCCTTCATCAAATCGTTTCCGCCATCACACTTTCTAACCCTGTCCGTCGAAGCCGAACCGTCCTAGGACGCCGTCCTACCCAGATTCACATTCGCTCATCTTGTGAGTTGAGTCTTTGATCTAGTTCAAGCAAGTACTGCGTCATCAAGGATTCTCCAGTCACGCGTCCTGCCTAGATCCGTCCCCCGCGAGCCTTGCAAGAGGTGTTCATATTATGGTAGGTGACATAAGATCCACTGAAGGTGTCACGAATTTATTTTATTGTGACACGTATGAAACCAAGCCAGGTATTCACCTAGTAGGTGACAAGAATGAAGAAGTGAAAATAATTAACTTGGTCAGTGAGTCTGAGGCAGATGAAAGAGAGTAGAGGAATATTGTTGAGTTGCAAAGAGGTGGAGAAGAAGAAATAAGGTATTCCATAGGATGCAAAAGAGGACATGCATTTAGTGATGTTGGGGGTGATTTCGAGGAAGATGTTGATGTTGGGGGTGATTTCGAGGAAGATGCTGAGAACGATTCAGCGGAAGATGATGGGAATGATTCATGGGAAGATGGTTTTGATGAATTAGAAGAAGATGGTAGGGGTGATTTCAATGAACATGTTGGGTCATTGTCCAGTGGCATTAATCAAGTAGAGGACGAGTTATCTGTTGAGATTTATGAGGGAGTTCTTCCAGAAAAGGGATCCAAGTATCATCGGATAAAATCTACTCAAAGCAAAATGGATGATTTGGAAGAGGAGATGGGTGGCAAAGTGGTCGACCCCACTATGGTTGAAATAAAAGTTCATGATTATTTTGATTCTAAGAAGGATTTGAAAGACCGTTTATCTTTGATGGCAATACTGAAGCGCTTCCAAATACATGTTCAAAAGTCATATAAGAGCTTATATGTAGTGAGGTGCATCGATAGTAGTTGCACATTTTTCTGTCGTGGACCAAGTTTTGGCAAAACAAGATTATTTAAAGTAAGAAAGTATTGTGGTCAACATACCTGTGGAATGAAGCTGAAGCATAACCACCATATACATGCAAGTTCAAGTGTAACAGCTGACCACATAATGTCAAGGTATGAATACAAAATTGGGAGTGGATGTTAGTTAGATTAGATTTTTTGTTTGATATTCAACATTTCCTAACCTTTATTTCTTATAGTTTTAATATAGCTGGAACAAGTAATGGACCCACTCCTGCAGAAATTCAAGACTCAATAAAGAAATTGGGAGTGGATGTTAGTTACCACAAGGCAAATCGAGCACGTTTAACAGCCATAGATAGGATTAGAGGAACAGCAGAGCAAAACTACAAGTTGCTACATGGTTATATGTACATGCTTGAAAGGATGAATGCAGGAACAATCACACATATTGAATTAGATTCCAAGCAACGACTCAAGTACTATTTTTTTTAGTTTAGGAGCTTGGAGCAGAGCAATGCCTTCTTTAAGAAAGGTAAACAAATATGTTGTCACAATGCTTTAATGTTTTGTCACTGGTAAATATATTTTTGTCAGTGTTAATATGTATGTTGTTACTTCACTTATATATTGTCACTTCGTAAATTTGGGTTGCTATTGCAGGTGATAACAATGGATGGTACCCATTTGGGAGCAAAATACAAGGGTCATCTTCGAGTAGCAGTGGAACAAGACGGAAACAGACAGATATATCCAATAGCATTCTCTATAGTTGACAGCGAGAATGACAAGTGACAAGGCGAATTTGTCGTGTGCCAAGTCAAGTAATCCTAACATGCAAACTAAGTAATATAGTGCGCAAGTAAGGGTCGAATCCCAAGAGAATCAGTTTATCAAATTCTTAAGTTATCACAATGACTAACCAATAAACGTAACCAAAGGGGGGTTTTTGTGGTTTTGATACGAAGTATCGAATGTCAACTTGGTTATAACAAGATTAAGCGAAGTGTTCCACTTAGCGATTATCCACAATTAGATTAACAAGTTGATCTTAAAATCCTTTTTATCCCTATGTCAAGTTCTCAAGTGATCGTTCTAATTCCTGTTCTTGAATAGTTATTAGTCCAACTAGTCCTAATAACCCTTACTCGATTATAACCTCGAAACTATCAAAGTTCAATAACAAAGTAGCAATGCATTCAGGAATAGATAGATACATGCAATATCATGGACAACTAGTCGGATACTCGACATGTACTCAACTCTCTTCTCTAATAACAATCACAACTAGTTCATGCAAATAGATTGTGCTACACAACAAGTATGATAATTCAACTAGAAGTATCAAACTCTAGCAATATGAACAAGACACAACTAACTTAGGTGATCAATCTAAAGTAGTAAATCTAGTTCATCGACAATACAAACAAGAGAGTTGAGACAATCAAAGAGTAGACAAAAGGAAAGGATAAACTCACAACTTGTTGAATCCAAAAGCTTCAAACGCCAAGTGAAACAAAGAACCTTAGCAACTCATAAGTTTGTGAAATACTCTCCAAAAACTTAAGCAAAACAAAGACTAGATGATCAAGGATGATCATCCACTACTTATATAGTATCCACTAATGTAACAGCCGAATTAAGGTACTAAAAACGTATAGAAAGTTACAGAATTAAACACAAATTACTTCAAATGGCAAAGACATCAATTTGATTCTTCTGTCGAGGAACCGCACCCGCGGGTTGAGAGCCGCGGGCGCGGTTTTGGGTTTCTTCAGATTCTCAGGATGGCAGAGGGCCGCGGGCGCGGTTTGAGACCCGCGGGCGCGGCTTGAGCTTTCTCGAAAGCCTTGGCTGAAGGTGAAACCCGCGGGTGCGGCTTGAGACCCGCGGGTGCGGCTTGAGCTTTCTCGAATCCTTGTCTGAGGATGAAACCCGCGGGTGCGGCTTGATACCCGCGGGTGCGGCTTGATACCCGCGGGTGCGGCTTTGTTGTCTGAGGCAGAACCTGCTGATTTCTTGAAGTCTTCGTCTTCGTCTTCGTCTTCAGCAGTTTCTTCCTTATGCTTCAATGCTTCCAATGCTTGTATCATCTCTTGGAATCTCGTATGTAAATCTTCTCTCGAACAGCTCCATGATACAGATTACATAGAAACAAATAACATAATCCTATACAAACACTACTAGAAAACACTGTAATAGCAACAGCTTTAGCAACGGCTGTACCGATGACGTTAGCGACGGATAAGCTTTAGCGACGGCCGTAGCGACGAACCTTTATCCCCATTGCTATACGGCTCGTCGCAATTAGCAACGGCAGTTAGCGACGTCGTTTAGCGACGGCTTCCTGTTTCGTCCCTGACTTCGTTGCTAATGCGACAAATATATTGAGGCGTTACAACAACAAAATTAGCAACGCTTTTACCCCCGATGCAAATATCCATCGCTATAGGCGTCGCTACAGGTGTCGCTAAAGCTGACGCTAAATTCGTCCCTATAGGTGTTGCTATATTCGTCGCTGCTGTCGTAAACTTAGGCGTTGCTACCGTTGTCCCTATTTGCATGCCCACACTCGTTGGTGACGACGCATTATTCGTTGTTAGGTTCGTCAGTATTGGTGTTGCTATGATCGTCGCTAAAGATGTTGCTATGTTTGTCGCAAAACGTGTTGCTTTGTGACGACCATTCGCCAAGGTCGTTGCTATTGGCGTTTCTATTGCCGTCACCAACTTCATCCCTATGGTCGTTGCTAAATACGTTGCAACATCCGTCGATACATTCGTTACCAAGGCATTTTAGAATCGTCTCCAAATTCGTTGGTATTGTGGTTGTTAAATCCATTTGATATTAGTTACTATTCATTACCACTCTTAATACTAGTTGCTATTCATGATCAATGACATTAAGATGATAATATAAAAATCACACCATAAGTTCTTCAAATCTAAATCATATCATTAGAGTAGTACAAAAAATTAACACTTAAATTCAACAAAGCTACAATAATTTATATTCTAAAATACTAAATAAACTAAGTTGAGGATCAAACATACAATTCTAAGAAGAATTGTTAATCATCTCTTTCATGGAAGTGAAGAATGAATTCTGATTCGCCATTATTTTTTCAAGAGCTCGATCCAATTTGTTGTTGTTTTCTTGACCCTGAGTCTTAACTTCATCAACAACAATGGATATATTATCCACTTTATCCTCCACAAGCTTCACTCTTTCTCCAAATTCTTCATTCACATTTTCTTTCAGTTGCGTTAACTTGTCAAGAAAAAATGTATTGAGCTTTGCGATCTCAGAAGCTACCTCATTTCGAACATCTTCCTTAAAATGATCAGCATTATGATATGTAGAAGAAGATGGCCTATCATGCATACCATATGAACTCACTTGGTCAAGGATAGTTGAAGACTCGGATCCCATGAATGGCACTCTTCCTTTACTCACACCACCCGTTGCATCGATCCACAATTGATATTGATCCACAATAGTCCCATTAATGTCAGCCTCTTCGTTTGCTTTCTCAACCATAACATCAAAATTGTCCTACAACATAAAAGTCATACACAAAAACTTAAACAAAAAAACATTTGAACAATCCAACTCTAAAGAGGGTCATAGAGTATTCATCCACTAATCACAATTGAAATGGCAAACAGAGAAAGTTAAAGACCTACATCAAGTTTTGCAGATTATGGTTATTTTCAACTTCAGGATGCTAAAACTTGCAAGAGAGTTGTCCCAATATTTCTTGTTAGCCTAAAATCAGGTCATATTCTTGGCATACGCCATAAGCAACTAGACTGTACAATATGAAGAATATACAGCAGGACAAAATAACCATTAAACAGTTGCTCATTCGCCAAAGAATATACAGCAACACAAAATATTCATAAAAGCATGTTGCTCATTCGCCAAAGAATATACAGCAGCACAAAATAACCATAAAAGCCAATTGCTCATTGTAATGTTGCAAACTAGAATTTGGAACAATTCAAAACTGACTTACCAAGAGATTCTTAGCTGCAGGCGTCAGAGAACCGTCCTTCTTACCGAAGAATTGTGTGAACATTTCCTTTATTGACGGTTCTACTCCAAGTTGCGCTTTCTGTCAAAACAATAATTAATGGCATTACATACCTCTGAACCAATGCAATTATATTGACAAAGTTGCAATAAAGAACAAGATATACTAAAATGAAGGGGGGAAAGTTACATGATACATCAAGGAAATGCTTGAGTAAATTCTAACGAATAGCACTTGGATTATACAGCAAATCTGAACCAAATTTATACAGCAACTCTGAACAAAATTTACAACAAATCTGAACCAAATTTACAACAAATCCACCAGCCAAGACAAAATACACAAGCAGAAGCATCAAAATGATCTCTAGTAACTTATGAAT
This sequence comes from Oxyria digyna, assembly GCA_029168935.1. Lineage (NCBI taxonomy): Eukaryota > Viridiplantae > Streptophyta > Magnoliopsida > Caryophyllales > Polygonaceae > Oxyria > Oxyria digyna. Next base: position 5,417,434 of record JAPVLV010000005.1, read on the forward strand.
GATGATCTCTAGCAACTTATGAATAATGATCTCTAGCACTTGAATTATACAACAAATCTTAACCAAATTTACAGCAACTAAGCACAAGCAGAAGCATCAAAACCACAAGACCAAAAACAGATAAGAAAATGATTATCTCCTTAATAAATCAAAAATATCTTACCAGTTTTTTTTTGTTCTGTAATACTTGAAGATCCACCATGATAGCTAGGAGTTCCTTTTTCGAGTGCAATCCCTCTATTCCGCTTGTTTACTGTCGACCTTTTTATAAATTTTTCATCAGTCTCCCAGAGATGACAAAGTTTCTCCCATATTTCTTGCTTCATCCAACTAGGCTTAGTCCCACTATCTCTTGCTCTATTAAAAATTCCCCTTATGTGATTACCACCTCTTGAATTGAAGACGACAAAAACTTTCGTCTCCTGGAATAGATTTTCATCCCATTTGTACAATCGCTGTGAATGTAAACAAACTTAAATATTAGTATAACTAGTCAAAAAACAATACAAATATTTAGTTGAGCATTGCCATACCTTGAATGCAGTCCACCAACCAAGGAGTGTTTTTTCTGACACATCTGACCAACAAGTATACGGTTCATCGAAATGTGAATGCACAATTTGCAATAATGAATTATTTGCAGGCTTGGAGGGAACAAAAAGTTTCCTGTCAGATAAATATGTTGTGATTAATATAAAAAACAATAAAGTACCTTACAGAATAAGGATCATATCAATAAAACTCAAAGAAAAACTTACTTTTTCTTATCAATTGCAATTAGTGTCCTTTTATCAGTCGGTGGGGCAGATTCCGACATATCTGATGGACGGTTACTCTCTTCGTTGTTTTCAAATCTATCTTCATTGCCTTGAGAAGGTGAGGAGTGTAATGGTGAAGAATATCCAGGAGAGTGATGCCTCTGAGCAAGAGAGCCTAAAGGGGAAGAAGGTTGAAAAGTAGATGTAGGCGGAGAAGAGTGAGGAAGCTGGCTTGGGATTGGAGAAGGCTCAGATAATGCATGAGGGCGAGGCTGAGAGGGTGTAGGAGAAGGTTGGGTTTCATTAATAAGCACGGGTTGAGATGGAGTTGAAGTTTGGGGAAGAGGAGGCCGAGAAGCAAAGCCTGAAAGAGTGCGTGGTGACACCCTTTTTTGGACATTTTTAAGAGAGACTCTAGGCATACTGTTTGTGTAGCTCCTACAAGTTCAACCAAAGGGATATGCAATTTCAGAAAATCAAGACAAGTGTGCAGTGAGAAATCATGCTTAACATACCATAAATATGATTGCTAATAGAATCCAACCAAAGGGAAATGAAGTCTTACATATTTTATCAATATGGAGTTTCAGAAGCTGTGTAATACTAATAATGAACAAATGGATTGAAACTGAAACTAATATGATATTATGGAACATTTACTGAATTGAAATGAAAGCAAATATAGCATAATCTTTAGTTTCATAAAGTAACACAAGAAACCAAGCTTATCATATAGATAGAACCGTTAAAAGTTGCAGCAATAATCATATATTCTTATTCATTCCATTCTCTATAGTAGAGACAAACAATTCCTAGCAGGAAAACAATTCCTAGCAGCGAATTGGGGCACTGCTACAACATGAACGGATGCTAAAGTCAATCCTCACTCTAGCTGGGGACTTGGACACAAAGGCTTTAGACAAGACCCCAAGATTCGGTGTAGCTCTAGCGCTTAGCCCTTGATCATACTATTATTGCAAAGGAAACAAGTTTGTGTTTCATCTCAGGCATAACAAAACAAAGCAAAAATCTATAGATCATTTCATTCAGTTTTAGGTTAATTCCACTTACTCTTGTCATTTGTTATTGGTCAAATTGTTCTGCATCGTACTATTTTTCTGATAGAATCTGTAATTCCAAAACATCCAGATCATAGAAATACAAGATCGAACTATCGATTTGAATTTAACACAAATTTGCTCTGCGAACAGAAAGTTAGCCAAGGTGTCATATTCAAATTTATACCATAAATTTTGATCATCCTACAATTAATAAGAACAGGCTGAAGAAGCATTCAATTTTTAAGCATTAGAGAGAAAGGAGTAGACTTACGACCGAAGGAGTATACTTAGGGGAAGAAGGAGCAGACTTACTGGAGGAAGGAGGACACTTGTGAGCAGAGAAATTGCCGTACTTTATGAAGCTAACAATTGTGAACAGATTTGAATGGATCGATCCAAGCAGCGAAGAAGAGGGTGACGCCGACGACCACAAATGGAGGAAGGAGGAAGTTTCAGACCAAAATCATCAAAATGGATAGAAAAGAGAGCTAGGTTTGAAAGAGGCGTGGAAAGCTAGGGCTTGTTTTCGACTGCTGAAATTGAGTAGATTTCAAGATTAGCGCCCAATTCATTTAGGCGCTAGTTAATGAAAATTTTAAGTGAATTTCAGTTTACAGCCTTATTGGATTAGCCTTTAACGAAAATTTTATTTTTGTTTTATTTATTTATATTTGATTATATTTTAATGATATTAGCTTAATTTTTATATCTCGTACGAATATTATAAAATAATAGAGTTATATATAAATTATATAGAATTTCTTAATTTAGAAGAATTTATTAATTATACAATATGATTTATGTATTAAATTGATGAGTTTTTTTTTCTATTTTTCTATAATACAACACGATAATATTTTAAAACAAAGAATACAAATAATAACTATTAAAAAAGAAATTATGTAATTCGAGATAATAGAAATTATGTGATACGATAATATATTAAAATAAAGAATACAAAAAATAAATATTAGAAAAGAAATTATTTGAGAGTAGTGTGTTTATGTTATAAATTATTAAAAGATGATCCTTAATAAGTGGTTATAACATTTGTGTTGTAATATACGTCCTGGCTGTTTTATTTTTTTCTTCAAATGACCCAATAATCTCTCGAGTTTGTACATCCATCGATACTGCGGTGGTCCCCCTACTCGAGCCTCATATGGAAGGTGAAGTAACAGATGTTCCATAGAATCAAAAAGTGATGGAGGAAAAATACGCTCCAACTTACATTATAGCACACGTGTCGTAGACTGCAATTGCTTCATGTACTCAACCGACATTGATGATGAAGAAATAGAACGGAATAAGTAACTCAACTCACATAAAGGGCCCCAAACTTCAGGAGGCAACAACTCTTTGAAGGCAATTGGAAGGAGCCGCTCCATAAACACCTGACAATCATGACTTTTCATCCCAGTTAGCTTGCAATCATCAATTTTGACACATCTACCCATGTTAGAAGCATAACCACCAGAGAACTTCAAAGATTTGATCCACTCAAGTACTTTTATCTTCTGATCTCTTGTCAACGAGTAATCTGCCTTTGGTTTCTTACCATTATAATCTGAGTCAACCTGAAACCGAGGGCGACGACAATATATGGCTAGATCCTTTCTTGCATTCAAATTATCCTTAGTCTTCCCGGTAAAATTCATCACGGCATCGAAAAAGTTATCAAAAACATTTTTTTCAATGTGCATAACATCTAGGTTGTGACGAATCAAAAGATGCGGCCAATATTCAAGTCTCCAAAAAATACTTTGCTTTATCCACTTATGAGAAGTTCCATAGCCAGCTGGTTTGTTGTTTGGGTCATCAATAATAGTCGGAAAATGACGGACACGCTCCCAAATTTGTTCCCCTGTCAACATCGGAGGCGGTGGTTCACTTACCACCCGATTAACAATGAAATCTTTCTTATTTTTGCGAAAAGGATGATTGCTTTCCAAGAACCGTCGGGAACAGTCAAACCAACAATTTGTTTTCCTGCTAGGAAAACAATTCCTATTTACTAGCGTAGTTCTCGCGGCATGCGTGGATTATTTAATATTAATATATTATTTATTAGCCATTAATATATATGTATTTATTTATATTATATTATTTAAATGGTTTATTCAATTTGTGCTTATAAATTTTTCATGTACATACAGAATATTTAAAACAATATTTTTAAGAAATAAGACTTTTAAGTTATTTCTCAAATCGTTTTATAACTATTTTCAAAAGAAAAGAGTTAAATCTATACGAAAGATGTAAAAATTCTATTTATCTAACCGATCAAAAAATCTACAATACTTAGCAATCAAAATCTAAACCATAAACACCCGATCCAAATACTAATTATTTCAAATATTTAATTTCTATTTGTGTAGGGATGATTAACTTTGAATCCACATTCTTAGTGATCAATAGTGTACAAATCGCAATCCAAACTATAGACTAAGCTCTAAATTCCATTTATTATTACATAATCATACATGTATTTTGAATATGATTATTCTTACACTCAAATTTTTCTATCCGATGTAGCTCTCATATGCCAATTTGATATGTATTATATTCTTAGTGGATCAATAGTAAATCGCAATCCAAACTATAGACTAAGCTCAAAATTCCATTTATTATTACATAATGTACATACATGTATTTTGAATATGATTATTCTTACACTCAAATTTTTTATCCGATGTAGCTCTTATATGCCAATTTGATATGTATTATATTCTTAGTTGGTCAATAGTGTACAAATCGCAATCCAAACTATAGACTAATTAAGCTCATAATACCATTGATTTTTACATAATGTACATACATGTATTTTGAATATGATTATTCTTACACTCAGATTTTTCTATCCGATGTAGCTCTCTTATGCCAATTTGATATGTATTATATTCTTAGTGATCAATGTGTACAAATCGCAATCCAACTATAGACTAAGAAGAGAGGGTGAAAAAGATAAGAACCCATCTTCTGATCTTCATCCAAAAAAACTCGTGTTCTTCAATTCTTCCCCAAAATCTCACACCAGAGACGATGAATCAAATCTTTATCAATCGTTCGCTCCCTCTGAATCAAATCGTATTCCCGCCGGCCCTGGCAGAGACGCTGCTTGCCACATCAATAGCTCTCTTTGAATCCGACGCCGTTCGATCTCTCGAAGTAATCAATCGCTCCCGCACTTCTCTCAAGCGTTCTCAGTGCCAAATCACCCACCTTTCTCTCTCTGTCTTCCTTGCTTCTCACCAACAAGGCTGACGAACCGATATGGTTAGTTTTTCCTGATTACTTTGAGAGAGTTAGGGTTATGGGAGGGGAAGTTGGGTTGCACAAGAAGGAGGGGGGAAGTGAAGAGGTGGTTGGGAATTTGGGTGATAGCCGAATTCTTCATCGGAATTTGGGTGACAGCCGTTGCCGTTGCCGAATTCTCCCAGGTAAATCTTAAAACCTCCTCCTGATATCACTTTTCCTTGTTGTTTAAATTTCTAGCTGTGTTAAGTGTGATAATTTCCTGGAATGTGAATTTAATCTATCCTTTTCACTGCCCATGTTGACAACCTTTAGTTCTAGTATAACATTATGATATATGATAATCTTTGCCTCGGGTTTTGGTAAGTTAAAAGTGATTATACAGGAGTTTGCAGCATATGGAGGATTGCTTTGCTGGTTGTGATAGTTTAGTAGTTTACTGTGATAGTTTACTTTGCTGAATGTGGAGGATTGCTTTGCAGGTGAGCCGCTCAAAGCAGCTCTACTTATTTTTCAATTTGAGATGCTGAATGTTTTCTGTAGGTATATAATTGACCTGAACACTGTAGCTGTGAGTTTTAGAAGCTTTATATGAGATGTTGGCAATGTAGGTAGTAAAAAAAGTCCATGGAAGTTGTTTGTTTGCTTATATATTTTGGTTTCCTTGCAGTGGGTAGCTTAAATTCCTCTATGTCATGGATAATACATCTGCGTTTATAGTACCGATTGATTAGTTTCAAAGAGACCTTTTTTTCACATATGCAGTGCATACCAACAAGGCATAAAAATGAGCCCTATTGAAACCAGTTAGCTGACAATATTTTCTTATGACAGTATGCTGTGAAATGAAAGCTTGTGAAGAATTAATGTGCTAAATGATAGCCTATTAGCTCAACTGGTCGAGCATTGTGCTCTAGCACAAAGATGTGGGTTCAAATCCTACATAGGCTAATTTATCTTGAGTTAATTAAATGTCTCTGCTGCACACTAAAGATGAAGACTGATTCCAAAATGTTCATTTACTGGACTCATTCTCTGCACACTGTTAAGACATCCAAAGAAGGAAGATAGTGTAACTGCAAAAATTATGGGATACTCCTAAATTTGACAGAAAAATCCTGAATTTGACAGAAAACTCCTGATTTTGACACCACATAACTGAATTTTATAGCAAACAACTAAATTTGACAGCAAAACTGATTTTTTCTTGAGCAATGAATTTTGAACTAGAAAGACAACTAAACATATATCCACCTTTTTGATGCAAAAAGACAATAAAAAAATTATCAAACCAAATTTGGACACCACAATAAAGTCTAAATGACAAAGTAATGTACGATTACTCTGACTCATCGTCATCAATACTCATTGATCCCCCTTTGTCTTCTGATGTGCTATCAAATTCATCCTCATCATCATTCTCAGTGTTAGATTCATCCCCATCATCATATCCATCGTCTAATTCTACCTCGTCATCATATTCATCAAGTTCTTCCATATCATGCTCTTCTAAACCCTCACTTGTACCTAATGGATCAGCCAAATGTTCTGACACATCTCCATTCATCATTTGTCCAAATGAGTCAGGTTCACTAGGCTGATAGGCAGGAGTTCCTGATCTCCAACGCTCTGCAATTCTATCTCTAGGAACCGTCTTACATACAGCCCACCAATTTGCGCGCTCCCTCCTAGCACCAGGGTATCCAGCATAGTAAACTTGCACTGCTTGTTGTGCTAATACAAATGGTTCATATTTCTTGTATAGCTTTTTGTGGTTGACTTCAAGGATGGGATCAACACTCACTCCTTCAGTAGGACTAAACCAACGACACTTGAACATAACAAGCTTCAATGGTCTATCCGTTAGACTGATATACTCAAGCTTGATGATTTCTTCGAGAAGACCATAAAAATCAGCTAGATCATTCTCGTACTCACATGCTTTGACACAAACTCCGCTATTCATTGTCGATTTGCGAAAACCATGATCTAGAGTATGAAACTTGTATCCATTAACAAAGTAAACAGGCCAACTCTTTGCTTTGGTGCTCGAGCCCCAAGCTAAACTATACAACAGTTCGTCTGTACACAGCGAGCTATTATTTAATACCTGCAATATCAAGGAACATCTCATGCTACGAAAAGAATTAAATATGTATAGAAAAATTAAAATTTGCTCATATTTTTAACAAAGACACAAAATCAACATTACTTACATGGTCCTTAAACCATCCCGCAAACTCGTTGTCTATTTTGTCATCATCAACTTCACCACCCAATACTTCCATTATAAACTTCCTACAACGGTCAATCATATACAATATCATGAATTTTCTTGTCACAATAAACAAAGATGGTACGATAATAAATGTATGAGGAATAAGAAGCTCACTCAATGTATTCATCCACTCTCAAACAGTTACGCAATATATAGACATGTGCAGCATTCAACTCTCTAGCATCTGTCATCCATCTTTTCTTCTCTTTTCCACTACTCCTACCAGGGTAATTGAAAATGGAAATAGGTTGGTCATCATCTTCAGAAGTTTCATTATTCCTGCCAACTTTTCTCAATTTAGAAGGAACATGAGGTTTGAAGTAATGCTCTGAAAAATTTGTTGCTTCTTCCTTCAAATAAGCTTCACATATGGATCCTTCCACACGTCCTGGCTGTTTTATTTTCTTCTTCAAATGACCCAATAATCTCTCGGGTTTGTACATCCATCGATACTGCGGCGGTCCCCCTACTCGAGCCTCATATGGAAGATGAAGTAAGAGATGTTCCATAGAATCAAAAAGAGATGGAGGAAAAATACGCTCCAACTTACATAATAGCACAGGTGCCATAGACTGCAATTGCTTCATGTGCTCAACCGACATTGACGATGAAGAAATAGAACGAAAGAAGTAACTCAACTCACATAAAGGGCCCCAAACTTTAGGAGGCAACAACTCTTTGAAGGCAATTGGAAGGAGTCGCTCCATAAACACGTGACAATCATGACTTTTCATCCCAGTTAGCTTGCAATCATCAATTTTGACACATCTACCCATGTTAGAAGCATAACCATCGGGGAACTTCAAAGATTTGATCCACTCAAGTACTTTTATCTTCTGATCTCTTGTCAACGAGTAATCTGCCTTCGGTTTCTTACCTTTATAATCCGAGTCAACCTGAAACCGAGGGCGACGACAATATATGGCTAGATCCTTCCTTGCATTCAAATTATCCTTAGTCTTTCCGGTAAAATTCATCACGGCATCGAAAAAATTATCAAAAACATTTTTTTCAATGTGCATAACATCTAGGTTGTGACGAATCAAAAGATGCGGCCAATATTCAAGTCTCCAAAAAATACTTTGCTTGACCCACTTATGAGAAGTTCCATAGCCAGCTGGTTTGTTGTTCGGGTCATCAATAATAGTGGAAAAATGACGGATACGCTCCCAGATTTGTTCCCCTGTCAGCATCGGAGGCGGTGGTTCACTTACCACCCGATTAGCAATGAAATCCTTCTTATTTTTGCGAAAAGGATGATTGCTTTCCAAGAATCGCCGTGAACAGTCAAACCAACAAGCCTTCCTACCATGTTCTAAGCGGAATGAATCTGTGTGCTCCATGCAGTGCGGACAAGCTAAATTTCCTGCAGTACTCCATCCTGACAACATAGCATAAGCCGGGAAGTCATTGATCGTCCACAGTAAAGCTGCACGCATCGTAAAGTTTTCTTTCCTTGAAACATCATAAGTGGTTATACCAGACTCCCACAACTGTTGTAACTCGTCAACTAGAGGTTGTAAACACACATCTATTAGCTGTTTTGGATTTTTAGGACCAGGAATTAAGAGTGACAAAAACATGTATTCCCTGTTCATGCACATATCAGGCGGAAGATTGTAAGGAGTCACAATGACTGGCCAACAAGAGTATGTCTTTCCTGTTGTATTGAAAGGTGCAAATCCGTCAGTGCATAAACCTAAGCGGACATTACGGGGCTCTGAAGCAAAATCAGGAAATGTTGCATCGAGCTTTTTCCATGCCTCGCCATGTGACGGATGACTCATTATTCCTTCATCTGGTACATAACGTGCATGCCAAGTCATAGCCTCAGCAGTAGGCTCAGCTGCATATAATCTTTCCAGTCACGGGCCTAAAGGGAAGTACCATAAAACTTGATGTGGAATTCCTGAATTTCGATTGCCTATACGCTCATACCTCTCATGGCCACAATGCTTGCAGAGTATTGCATCAGAATCATCCTTCCAGTACAACATACATCCTTTAGGACACATGTGGATCTTCACCACAGGCAATTCTAAACCCCGATATACTTTCTTTGCTTGGTAGTAATCTTTCGGAACCTTATGACCTGAAGGCAACACCTCATCAAACAACTGAACAATGCCATTGAAAAGGTCTTGAGACACGTTGTATTCACTTTTCAAACTCATAAGCCTGGACACAAAAGACAACTCTGTATGTGTCTCACACCCTGAATACAAGGGCTCATCAGCCGCTTTTAACAAATCATAAAAGCGTTGAGACCCCCTAGTTTCCTCCACAGTTGGAACTGAATCTGTCAATATCTCGTCAACCGGATCAAAATTCTCCATTCCCTCAGCTTGGGTACCGTCAGTTGGCCCATAAGTCTCATTATGACCAACATTAAGCCATGATGGAGGAACAAAACTAGGCCCTGCAATATCAAAGACCATTCTTTGTTCATCGTTCAACTGTCCATACAAATTTCCTCGATTATCTTGCCTCCTACTCAAAGGAGTTACAAATGGTTCAGCCTGTTCACCGTGTGCAGTCCACCAATAATAGTTAGGCATAAACCCACGCCGGTATAAATGCTCTTGAACTTCATCCTTTGTAAAAAATTTGCAATTACGACATCTCGTACATGGACATTTTATTTTGTTCCCGTCCATAAAATCGACTTTGGCAATTGCAAAATTCAAAAAAGTGTCAACTCCATCGAAAAATTCAGCCTTGTAACTTCCATGGTCATACCTATCATACATCCATGCACGATTATTATCCATCTTTAACCTGCATATCAATCGTACATGTTTACAAATACATCATTCACAAAAATATTTAAGCAACTTTCAACACTACAATCACAAACCAATATATCTGCAATTACTAACCTCACGATTTGAATAAGCTTGGATCTAGAAATAATCAATGGATAAGTGTTTTTTAGAATACGAAGCAATTAATGAGGCTGAGGCACCGAATTATTATCAATGAAAAACAAGATACCGCAATAATTAATATTAGGGTTTTCGGAAAATAGCAACAGTGGTACCCACGGAATTTGCGACGGCCTTCCGCAATTGCCACAACAACGACTTTAGCGACGAACCGTTTGTAACGGCAGTGGCGACGACGGCAGCGATGAAATAATCAATGTTTACGACGACTATTCCAACGATCGGAGCGACGAGTCTTATAAAGTGAATGTTCGATGATAATTTGTTTTCTAAATGTTTTGTCGTTGCTAAAGGCGTCACTATTTAGCAACGGACGATATGTCGTCGCCCAATATGTAACTAAATTGACACGGATGGTTTGACGTCCCTTTTCATTGCAAATTAGCGACGAATTTAGTGACGAATGTCATGGCCATTGTCATATTTGCAACAAGATAATTGCAGCGTCGCAACGGTCGTTGCAGGTAGCAACGACTGCATCTACGTTATTTGTTCCGTCGCGGATTTAGCCACGAATTGTGCAACAACCTCATAAACGTTGCTATTTGCGATGGATATTACCACAAAATTTTAATTTTGTCTCTAATTTAGCAACGAAACCGGAAAGTTGTGTGTATCGGCGTCGCTAATTAGCAACGGACGGTAGTCGTCGCTAAAATGTTGTTGCTGTTTCAGTGTTTTCTAGTAGTGAAAACTAGCTAATAATCCATAGTTGCGGTATGTAAAACACCGCTTATCAAACTCCCCCATACTTAGACCTTGCTCGTCCCCGAGTAAGCTAAAAGAAACTTACTCTTTTACAATAATCACTCAAAGATCTCAGGAAGTATGAAAAAGAAAGAAACTACAAATCACTAACACATTTAGTCTACAAACAATATGATGAGAAAGAAATCTATCAATTTTGGTCTTCCATAGTGGTTAACATGCAAAACATTTTGTCCTAAGACACTCATTTCACTCATTTTGCCTAGGCGCCTCGAAAGGTTTTCACCTAGCCACTCATTTCATTTTCAATCTCACCATTCCTTACCGCCCTCAAGTCCTTTTTTTCCAAGCCTAATGCAAGACGAACTACCCGCTTATTGCATGGATTTTTCCATCCCAGGATTTTCATTTGCCTTTTTTCGTATTTTTGTGGCTTTTTCTGTTTTTAATTCCATGCAAAGTACAACAAAATAAAAACCGAAGGGAAATAACAAGGAAATGAAACTACTCTAGGATAAGCAATGAACTAATTTCCCTCCCCCATACTTGTAGTGCACAATGCCCTCAGTGTGTAAGACATAGAAAAATAATGAGGAAGAGAGAAAGAAGCTCACTGATCCGGGTCATCCCGGTTTGGATATTCGGGCCAACGAGCATGCATGTCGAGCCGTAAGTCATCCACCGACGGCTGCAGCCTCTCTACATTTTGGTTCACCGTCTGAACCGACTGGTAGACATACTCAATCCGCTCGAAAAGACGCTGCTCCCAAGGTATGTCAGCAGGAGCTGCAGATGATGAGCCTTCGCCCCATTGCCTCTGAGGCTGAAAACAAGGGGCAGGCTCCTGGAAGTCATCATCATCCTCATCTTCAAGGTCAGCTGGCTGCTGATCCAACTACTGAACCGGCTCCTGGATGCTGATCCCACTACGAGCTCGTCGTCGAGCAGCTGCACGAGGGGGAGCGGGTGTTGGGTTGATCCTAAAAGTATGTGCTGGCCCATAAGCAAAATCCTCTGTGAGAGCAATCTCGGGAGGACCGAGCCAAACCCACATCCGCTCGTCTTCATTTACTGTAACCGACTTGAGCCACCTAAGTCGAGTTTGCAGAAATGTGGCATCTAGTAAATAGGGACCCATTGAGGGGTTCGGACTACCTATGCAGTCAAGCGTCTCCCAGTCGGGGACGACAACCTCTAAGATGAGGGTGATCATGCCACCCAAAGCAATCTGTCCCCTTGGTTTTGAGCGGGCTGTCTTACGAGAATGAACAAAAAGTGAAAGCCAATCCGGAATTACCTGACATTCCGGCATAAGAGCATATAGATACTTCAGCTGGTAGGCAGGCACCTTGTTCACCTCAGAAAGCCCAAAGAAGGCCATAGATAGGGCCCACTGTGTCAGGCGGAGACATGGATGAGACATTTTAGCATTATAGTCATTACCATGAGTGTCCCGAACTTGTCCCGTCCATGTGTACCAGACCTGTGTAGGACTGTCACCAACTGTAGTGTCATAATCTGCAGAGGGAACCTGAGAGATTCCCAAGATGTGGCGCAGCTGCTCAGCCTGAACCGTAAAGGACCGTCCATTGTAAATGAACTGGATGGCCGAGATGAAGGTGGTCTCCGAGACGGTCTTGGACTTGAGGCTTGCCAGAAACTGATAGGTAGCCTCGGCATGAGTGGGAGTTGACCTGAACAAGAAACCCTGCAGCCCTGCGTGCTCAAGCATGGCCTCAGTGCATGCAGTCATACCCAAATCATCGAGCGTACGTAGATGAAAAAATCTCGTGGCTACACACTGCTTAGCCCTTAAATAAGCTAAGTTGGTCTGAACCTGTTGTTGCCACAAATCATTTTTGTGGCCTCGAGATGTTCCTGCTGCAGCCATCAAAGTGTATACGCAAAGCAAATGCTACCACAAATCCGCACACAACAAATATACCAAGCAGCAGCAGCAGCACAATAGCAAAAAGCCCTCCCCGAGGCGTAAGAAAATCAACAACGATGAGGGGTTGTAAAAAAACTTACTGAAATCAGCAATGGACGACAGAGGCGAAAGCCGCGGGCGCGGGTTGGGAGCCGCGGGTGCGGTTTTTGCTTTTGTCTGATTTCTGGCGAGGAGGGAGCCGCGGGTGCGGTTTCTGCGAGCTGGAGAATTCTTGGCAGGGCGAGGCCGCGGGTGCGGGTTTGTAGCCGCGGGTGCGGTTTCGTCGCGACAGAACTTCTGGGCAGGGTGAGGTATGCGGGCGCGGGTTTTTGAGCCGCGGTTGCGGTTGGATGAGGTATGCGGGTGCGGGTGCGGTTGCGGAGGAGTTGGTGGGAGTGTGTTGGTGTTGGGAGAGAGAAGGGTTTGGTGGGAGGTTTTTGATGTTTGAGAAAGAGAAGTGGAAGGTAGGGTATGAGGGAAGTGGGAGGTGAGAGAGTTTTATGTGGTGGGAGGTGGGAGAGTTTTATGTGGTGGGGGTAGAGAATGAAATTTGATATGGAGAAGGGTAGAAGATGAAATTCAATATGGAGAAGGGTAGAAGATGAACCGTCAATTCCTTTTTTTTCTTTTTTCTTTTTTTCTTTTTCATAAACGAAAAGAAGAACCGTCAATTCCTTTAGTAGCAAACGACCATCGTCTTCTCGTCTTGACTTCCTAGAAAATAGAAAACAAAACAATTAAAAAGAAAATGAAATTCAAGGGAAAAAGAAGAATACCCTGGGTTGCCTCCCAAGCAACGCCTTGGTTAGAGTCGTGGCTCGACTTGGTTTCTCGTCTTCAATTTTCAAAAGTTGGCTCTTCTAGAGCCATTTCATCGAAAGACACTTTGGTGAATCCCTCATGGTAAGGTTTTAACCTTTGACCATTCACCTTGAAGACGTTGTGGTTGTCTTTGTCAAACAACTCCACGGCGCCATGAGGAAAGACGCGAGCAACAACATACGGGCCATTCCACCGGGATCGCAACTTACCCGGAAAAAGTTGAAGACGAGATTGATAGAGCAAGACCTTGTCTCCCACCTTGAAATCTTTCCTCAAGATGTTCTTGTCATGCCAAGCCTTCGTCTTTTCCTTGTAGATCACCGCATTCTCATACGCATCCCGGCGTATCTCTTCAAGCTCTTGGATTTGCAACTTCCTAAAGTCGCCTACCTCATCCAACTCCATGTTGCATTTTTGCACCGCCCACCACGCCTTGTGTTCTAACTCCACCAGAAGGTGACAAGCCTTCCCAAACACAAGTCGATATGGGGACATTCCTATTGGAGTTTTGTAGGCGGTCCTATACGCCCAAAGTGCATCATCCAACCTTAAACTCCAATCCTTTCGATTATGAGCCACCGTCTTTTCCAGAATCCCCTTGATTTGCCTATTGGACACCTCAGCTTGTCCATTGGATTGGGGGTGATAAGCAGTTGAGACTCGTTGAGTAACATGGTACTTCTTTAAAAGTGCACTCACCGTCTTGTTGCAAAAGTGAGTACCTTGGTCACTTATAAGAGCCTTTGGAATCCCAAAACGAGAAAAGATATTCTCCTTCAAGAAACCTGCTACCACTCGGGAATTATCAGTTCTGGTGGCCTTCGCTTCCACCCATTTGGAAACGTAGTCCACCGCAAGTAAAATGTATAAATTCCCAAACGAACTAGGAAAGGGTCCCATGAAATCAATACCCCAAACATCAAAAATCTCACAAAAGACTAATGGTGTTTGTGGCATCTCATTTCGTTTAGAAATTTTCCCGACCCTTTGGCATCGGTCGCAAGCTTTGCAAAAGGCAAACGCATCCCGAAAGATGTGTGGCCAATAGAAGTCGGCGTCCAATACCTTCCTAGCCGTTTTATTAGCCCCAAAATGCCCCCCACATGCATGAGAATGACAAAAAGTAAGGACAGACTGTACCTCGTTATCCGGGAGGCATCGTCGGATTACCTTGTCAACACAATGTCTCCAAAGGTAGGGGTCATCCCAAACGTAGAAACGTGATTCCCGCTTGATCCTATCTTTTTGAGCTTTGGTGTAGTTCGGCGGGAATTCTTCGCGAACCAGGTAGTTCACGATATCGGCAAACCATGGTTTGAAAGACCGGAGGGCAAAAAACTTGTATTCGGGGTCAATTTCTGCATACTCGGCTGTCAGAAAACCGCGATCGCGGTTATTGAGACGCGGTCGCGGCTCTCCTTGCAGTGAGATTTCTGGCAAACACAAACCGCGGGTGCGATTTTCTAGCCGCGGGCGCGGCTCTCTCTTTTCCGGAAATTCTTGAAAGCATAAACCGCGGGTGCGGTTTCCTAGCCGCGGGTGCGGTTTCCTAGCCGCGGGTGCGGTTTCCTAGCCGCGGGTGCGGCTTGTACTCAGCAGAAGCAGAAATGGCAGAATGAATTTGATACAAGTTTTTGTCCGGGAATGTACCTTGAATTTGAACCTGTAATTTACCGTCCTCTGGCACAATCCGGCTCAAATGATCAGCTACGGAGTTTTCGACTCCCTTCTTGTCCCGGATTTCCACATTGAACTCGCTTAAGAGCAAAACCCATCGAATGAGTCTTGGCTTTGATTCCTTCTTCGTCATGAGATAACGAAGAGCAGCGTGGTCCGTGTGGATAATCACCTTCGTGCCCAAAAGATATTGCCAAAAAATTTCAAGGGCAAACACCACGGCTAACAACTCCTTTTCCGTGGTGGAGTAATTCCTCTGAGCTCCGTTCAAAG
Source organism: Oxyria digyna (assembly GCA_029168935.1). NCBI lineage: Eukaryota > Viridiplantae > Streptophyta > Magnoliopsida > Caryophyllales > Polygonaceae > Oxyria > Oxyria digyna. The sequence continues at coordinate 5,433,141 of JAPVLV010000005.1, forward strand.
TCGTGGAAGCATAGTAGATGACGTGCATTGCTCTTCCGACTTTTTGACCAAGAACGGCTCCCACCACATGATCACTAGCATCACACATGATCTCAAAGGGTAGAGACCAATCGGGTACTTGGATGATTGGTGCTTCGGTGAGGTGGCCTTTCAGAGTGTCGAATGCCTTCTTGCACACATTCGACATGTCAAAAGTAGCTTCCTTTTTCAAAAGCTCACATAGGGGCGTGGAGATCTTAGAGAAGTCCTTGATAAACCTGCGATAAAAACCTGCATGGCCTAGGAAAGAACGCACTTCACGCACATTAGTAGGATAAGGCAACAATTGAATGACGTCAATCTTTGCCTTATCGACCTCAATACCCCTAGCTGAAATTATGTGCCCCAATACTATCCCTTGTTCAACCATAAAATGACACTTTTCAGAATTCAATACTAGATTAGTATCTACACATCTTTTAAGCACGAGTGACAAATGATTTAAACATGCATCAAAGCTATCCCCATGTACCGTAAAATCATCCATAAAAACTTCTATGAAATGTTCAATGTATTCCGAGAAGATACTTACCATACATCGTTGAAAGGTCCCGGGCGCGTTACATAATCCAAAAGGCATCCTACGATATGCAAAAGTGCCAAAGGGACATGTAAACGTCGTCTTCTCTTGATCTTCGGGTGCAATAGCCACCTGAAAATACCCTGAATACCCATCTAGGAAGCAATAATACGGACGACCGGCAAGTCGTTCAAGCATTTGATCAATAAAAGGGAGGGGGAAATGATCTTTTCGGGTTACCGCGTTCAGCTTGCGGTAATCAATACATACTCTCCAACCCGTTTGAGTTCGGGTAGGAACCATCTCACCTTGTTGATTCTCTACCAATGTTATGCCCCCCTTCTTAGGGACACATTGAGTTGGACTTACCCATTGACTATCCGAAATGGGGTAGATCATGTCAGCTTGAAGAAGTTTCAGCACCTCCTTCTTGACCACCTCCATCATAGGTGGGTTTAACCTTCTTTGGGGTTGCCTAGAGGGTTTAGCACCTTCCTCAAGAAGGATCCTGTGCATACAGGTGGAAGGGCTAATTCCCTTGATGTCAGCAATGGTCCACCCAAGAGCGGTAATGTGTTCTTTCAACACCATCACCAACCTTCTCTCTTGTTCACCTGTCAACTTGCTTGAAATGATTACCGGGAGGGTATCATTTTCCCCAAGAAAAGCATACTTCAAGTGCTCGGGTAATTGCTTGAGCTCTACAACCGGTGCCTGCACAATAGAAGGAAGAAGCTTTTCGCTCTCCAAAGTTAGTAGCATGGGCCGACCGGCCAAAATTCTACCCGAAGCGTCTAGACGAGCTAGAACATTTTGAATCTCAGGTGGAAGAGACAAATCAAGTGTTGGTGAGTGAACGATGCTGTGTTCCAATACACTTTGTAATTCATCTAAGCCAAAGATATTGAAAACATCTTGGACTATAGGATCAATTACATCAATTGAACAAATAGACGCAGCATCTTCGACGGGGTGTTTCATAGCATCAAAAATGTTAAATTGAACTATTTCCCCATCGAACTCTAAAGTGAGAGATCCACTAGCCAAATCAATCTTTGTGTTAGCGGTGCGCATGAAGGGTCTCCCAAGCAAAATAGGAGCAGCTTGCCCATCATGTTCCATGTCTAACACAAAGAAATCAGCGGGAAAGAACAAATTATCCACCATAACCAGAACGTTTTCAACTACACCTTTAGGATACACGGTGGACCTATCGGCTAGTTGAATAACAATTTCGGTTTCATGAAGTGGACCTAACCCGAGAATCTTATAGAGAGAGTAAGGCAACACATTTATCGATGCACCCAAATCGAGCATGGCTCGTTCAAAATGTGTGTCACCTATACGGCAAGGTATGCTGACCATGCCCGGATCGCTGCACTTCTTAGGCATTCGCCTTTGAAATACAGCGGAGACACGCTCGCTTACTGTCACCTTTTGTTGCCCTTTCAACTTTTGATTCCTCTTGATTGTGCAAAGTTCTTTTAAAAACTTTGCATATCGAGGAATGCTTTTAATTAACTTGAGCAAGGGGATGTTTACCTCACATTTGCTAAACGTTTCAAACAACTCCTTGTCGTTTTCCGGCCTTTTGGTGTTCCTAAGGGCATCGGGAAACGGGGCGGGAGGCTTGGTGGAGTCGAGAGGTGGAAAGTTGGGGCGAACGTAGTTGTCCTGTCTCAACTGGAAATCCCCCCGATCCTCCACTTCGAGTTCAGCATTTTGTGAAGGAAAGTCTGGAATATTTACCTCGGTGGATGAGCCGCGGGTGCGGCTTTCAACCCGCGGGCGCGGCTTGTCAGTCCAATTGCTTTCTGGCGCAGTGGAGGAGCCGCGGGCGCGGCTTTCAACCCGCGGGCGCGGCTCTCGGCTGTCCTCAGAATCCAATTTTTCTGCAGAAGCCTCGACAAGGTTTTTGGTTTCCCCCAAAATCTTACCACTTCTTGTTGTCACTGCACTTACATTTCTGGTTGGATTCACCACCGTTTGGGACGGTAGAGAATTGGAATTTTGTTATGCAATGGTGGTAACAGCTTCAGCCAACTGCCCAATTTGCTTCTCCATGTTCTTGATGCTCGACTTAGTCGTTTGAACATGAGTTGTGAAGTGTTGAGTCAAGGATCTCAGCAGCTCCGCAGTAGATGGTCCAGCATTGGGTCGAGGGCCTTGAGCTTGTTGTTGGGGCTCATTTGGATCACGCCATCGAAAATTGGGATGATCTCTATACCTCGGGTTGTAGTTATTTTGTTGATCACCACGAGGTCGTGGGGGTCCATACCCACCAGCAGCAGCATTGACTTCAGCAACGTCTTCACCTTCAAGCTCAGGGCATTTATCTGTAAAATGAGAAGGGTCAGAACAAATACCACATACCTTTACTTGTTGTTGTTGTCCTTTTTGCAACTGAGAGACCATCTTCTTCAACTCTACAAGCTCAGCTACAAGAGCGGGATCCCCTGAACTTGCTGCGTGCACTCCCTTTTTGGTGTATATCCTACCAAAACTCCTTGTGCTCTCAGCCATATCTTGCAATTTCTCCATGGCATCCTCCGGCGTCATGTTGAGAATATTCCCACCACACGCAGCATCAACCATCCTCCTTTCTTGGTTAAGGAGACCATTGCAAATGTAAAGCACAAGATCCTCGGTATCATACCCATGAAAAGGGCACGAAGCACACAACCCCTTGAAGCGTTCAAGGTAGTCATAGAGCGTTTCGTCTTCACTTTGCTCGACATGGGCTATCTCCTTCTTGAGAGCATTTGCCTTCTTCACCGGAAAATACTTGCTCAAGAACACCTTGTGCAACTTTTCCCAATTATCAACCGAACCGGTTGGCAAATGGTAATACCAAGAACGAGCACCATCCTTCAAAGTGAACCCGAAGGCTCTCATCTTAATCTGCTCTTCCCTGACGTTTGGCGGTTGGTTGTCATGCAAATGTCATGAAATTGGTTCAAATGCATGATTGGATCCTCACCCGCCAAACCATGGAAACTTGGGAGCAAATTGATCACCCCCGACTTGAGCTCGAAAGTCACCCCATGAGCAAGGGGTGGAATAACCACAGCTTGAGGTTGCTGTGTCAGGTTCGGTGTTTGCCGCTCTCTCAAAGTGCGAGTAACACCACCTCCTGGTAACCTTGTCTCAATTAGCTCTCATTGAGCATTAACGACCAACTGCATGTCAGCCAATTGACGTTGTACTTCAGCAAGAGCTTCTCGATCGGCCATTTCTACTGTCTCAGTCCCGACTCTGCTCTCTCTTCGATTCCGATGAAAAGTTCTCTCGATCTCTGAATCAAGAATAGAAAGAGGCTGATTAGTAGAACGGGTGTTGACCATTCACTAGTCAACACTAAAGTTAGTCAAAATAAGAACTTAAAAATAAGAAAATTTGATTCCCCGGCAACGGCGCCAAATTTGACGAGGCGAATTTGTCGTGTGCCAAGTCAAGTAATCCTAACATGCAAACTAAGTAATATAGTGTGCAAGTAAGGGTCGAATCCCAAGAGAATCAGTTTATCAAATTCTTAAGTTATCACAATGACTAACCAATAAACGTAACCAAAGGGGGTTTTTTGTGGTTTTGATACGAAGTATCGAATGTCAACTTGGTTATAACAAGATTAAGCGAAGTGTTCCACTTAGCGATTATCCACAATTAGATTAACAAGTTGATCTTAAAATCCTTTTTATCCCTATGTCAAGTTCTCAAGTGATCGTTCTAATTCCTGTTCTCGAATAGTTATTAGTCCAACTAGTCCTAATAACCCTTACTCGATTATAACCTCGAAACTATCAAAGTTCAATAACAAAGTAGCAATGCATTCAGGAATAGATAGATACATGCAATATCATGGACAACTAGTCGGATACTCGACATGTACTCAACTCTCTTCTCTAATAACAATCACAACTAGTTCATGCAAATAGATTGTGCTACACAACAAGTATGATAATTCAACTAGAAGTATCAAACTCTAGCAATATGAACAAGACACAACTAACTTAGGTGATCAATCTAAAGTAGTAAATCTAGTTCATCGACAATACAAACAAGAGAGTTGAGACAATCAAAGAGTAGACAAAAGGAAAGGATAAACTCACAACTTGTTGAATCCAAAAGCTTCAAACGCCAAGTGAAACAAAGAACCTTAGCAACTCATAAGTTTGTGAAATACTCTCCAAAAACTTAAGCAAAACAAAGACTAGATGATCAAGGATGATCATCCACTACTTATATAGTATCCACTAATGTAACAGCCGAATTAAGGTACTAAAAACGTATAGAAAGTTACAGAATTAAACACAAATTACTTCAAATGGCAAAGACATCAATTTGATTCTTCTGTCGAGGAACCGCACCCGCGGGTTGAGAGCCGCGGGCGCGGTTTTGGGTTTCTTCAGATTCTCAGGATGGCAGAGGGCCGCGGGCGCGGTTTGAGACCCGCGGGCGCGGCTTGAGCTTTCTCGAAAGCCTTGGCTGAAGGTGAAACCCGCGGGTGCGGCTTGAGACCCGCGGGTGCGGCTTGAGCTTTCTCGAATCCTTGTCTGAGGATGAAACCCGCGGGTGCGGCTTGATACCCGCGGGTGCGGCTTGATACCCGCGGGTGCGGCTTGATACCCGCGGGTGCGGCTTGATACCCGCGGGTGCGGCTTTGTTGTCTGAGGCAGAACCTGCTGATTTCTTGAAGTCTTCGTCTTCGTCTTCGTCTTCAGCAGCTTCTTCCTTATGCTTCAATGCTTCCAATGCTTGTATCATCTCTTGGAATCTCGTATGTAAATCTTCTCTCGAACAGCTCCATGATACAGATTACATAGAAACAAATAACATAATCCTATACAAAACTAGCTAATAATCCATAGTTGCGGTATGTAAAACACCGCTTATCAACAAGTCATGGTCATATTTTTTTCATCACTTGCGATCAGTAGTAGCAGATGAGAACGACTTAATCGTTGTATCTGACCGTCATGGAAGCATCTTCAAAGGTTTGAGAGACAACTACATCTTGGCTAAGCATGGTTGTTGCACACTTCACCTATATCGAAACTTGAAGGTCGGATATAAAAGGAATGACTTGTGGGGTCTGTACCAAAAGGCAAACCAAGCATACACCAAATATGAGTTCAACCGTCACTTCACACAACTTTGCACTGAATCTCCAGAAGTGGGTGCCTACCTAAGGGAAGCAGGATTTCACGCATGGGCAAGGTCGTATATGTCCGCAAACAGGTTCAATATAATGACGTCCAACAATGCATAATCTATTAATAGTAGATTACCGGTGCCTCGTGGACTGCCGCTGATTGGTCTGATTGATGGTATAGTGAATATAATAATGAAGTGGTTTTGTGAACGGAGGCAAAAAGGAGAATCTTGTTTAGAATTGTTAACTCCTACATTGTGCAGTGAGGTGGATGTGAATTATGAAAGGTCATTAACCATGGTTGTCTCAAGGATGAATCAATATGAGTTTCAAGTGCATAGCAATGGGACAACATTTTTGGTAAATCTTCTGGCTCGCACATGTTATTGCAATGCTTTTCAAATTGACCAGATACCTTGCGCTCATGCCATAGCTGCTGCTAAGACTTGTGGTGTCGACCCTAAGCAGCTAGTTCACCCTTTCTTTACAGCTAGAAAGTGAAAGGAAGTATACAAAGAAACATTGTATCCAGTCCCTTCCTTTGAGCTTTGGGAAGTACCTGAAGTGTTGATGAACAAAACATGCTTGCCCCCAAATGTTAGGAGGAAATCTGGAAGACCTAAGAAGAAAAGAATTCCATCACGTGGAGAATATAGGGGTCCGAAGAGACGATGTGGAAGTTGTCGCACACTTGGCCATAACCAAAGAAATTGCCCCAATCCTTCGTGAATAGGTTCCCTAACGGCCTAAAGGAGCACTTTTGATTTGTTTTGGATACATGAAGATAGTATTGTAATGCTCCTTAATACTTTTGTGTTCCTTTTTGTGATGTGCTTAACATCAATGTAGTTGGTCCATACACTGGCCTCTTTTGGCTATGTGGAATGGTCAGTTGATGGACCAACACTATTCCCAGTTGTTGAACAAATCCTCATTTCTATGTCATCATTCATTGTATTTGGGTGAAATAATTTGGTCATGTGACATTTTTATTTGATTCTCTGACATTTGTATTCTTCATGGTGACACAAAAAAATGACATCGCTACAAAAAAAGTGACACTTGCAAGCTTCATTCATACGCAAAATAACCTGATGTTGTTAATATGTAACAACTACATATTGGCAAACTAACCTGCTAACACATATTTTCCAAGGATACAAAACAAGTCACAACTACTGTGTTTTTCTTCTAGCAAAATAACCCATCATCTGTTTTTTCTTCTACGAAAATGTACAAAATCCAGCACTAAGAACACATCTAGTCATCCCATTTCTTCTTGAAAATACTAACCGACATCCTCTTCCTGTAGTGATCCACAAGCTTATCAGACACCGACACCACACTTTCGCGACATCCAGTACTAAGCATCTCGATGTACTTGATTGTGAATACTCCACAATCACCCCTTCACAAACAACAAAACTATAATTGTTAACTAACATCATATCTTTCAACAAAAAAATTAAAAAACTTAAGAGAACCATACTCACCCTCTCTCATTTCTCTTTAATGAATCAATACGAATCACATTTAGGGGATTTTCCCCCTTTCGTAATGGAGTGATCCCAATGGATCCTACTGAGCAATCATAACTGGCCACATATATGTCAGCTCAGCAAGATATTCTTTCAACTGCGTCAAACGAGTCAGATTCATGTCAGGATCGTAGACATTGACAACCCAATTACTCAGATCAATCTCCAATGCTACCCAATGTTGGTTTTTTAAGTTGAATGGGAGGTATACAAACTGCACATCCTTCCAGTCCATTCCATAAAACTCAGGACGCTCCCCACACAAGTATTTCATCCTACTCTTGTTAACCACATAATTTTCCTTATCTGAACTCCATTTCTTCAATTCCTTATTCAGGTCAATCTGAAAATAAGTATCTAATCTCGCCACTGACTTGTTTTGAGCACGAGACCTGATATAATGCAAACATTCGTCCAAGTGCTACAAAATAGAACATATTATATAAAGCCACTCATTTTAATCATAGAAACATAATTTCAAATAAAAAACGTAGAGAAACCTACCGGAGCTTTCAACCACCCCGATGGTTGTAAAAAGATTTTAAAAAATTCCCTATCTAGGGTATGTCCAAGTTCGGACTCAATATCATCCCTGCAACATGAAATTAGTGTAAGCAAAACACAATAACCTTAACATATTATAAACAAAATTCAGTTGTTCCTAACCCTTTTGTTGAGCTTAACCAAGCACACAACGCACTCGTGTCTGAAAGACTTGTAGAGGAGGCCACTTTGCGTCGTTTTGGCAATTGAGGATTGTCCCTCTTCTCTTCAATTACAATTGAACTTGAACGAGTTGTTCTTTTTAAGACTCTTGTTGGTTCTTTGGTAACTTCTTCCACTTGAGCTTCTTTTGTGCATGCAATCTGCGTTACAACAACATATTTCAATTTATTTCATACTTCTTACAGCATACTACCCATTGACAGCCCATTATATACATTACCTGTTTTTCATTCTTCTTTTTCCCGGTCCTCCCCTTACTCTCGATCCCCTTACTCTTGGCAGCATAACTCTTTGAATGAGTCTTTCTTCCTGAGAATTTCCAAGTGAGGGTTGGATGATTGGAATTTCCAGAAGTCTGCTGGAATAAAACAAATAATCAAAATTGTTATAAAAATTATATGACATTATGACATTCGTATTACCTAATATGACACTTATATTCGGCAACCTGACAAAAATTATGTGGCATTATTACATATTACCAAATAATTAAAGAATGAATACGTACCTGATTTTCATTTTTTTCTGAATCTAGCTTCATCTCTTCCTCCTCTTTACTGACCTCTTTTTCCTCCTCTTTACTGGCCTCTTTTCCCTCCTCTTTACTAGAATCCTCTTTAGTCTCTTCCTCCTCTATACTAGCCTCTTCTTCCTCTTCTACCTCCTCTTTATTGGCCTCTTCTTCCTTCTCTATACTAGCCTCTTCTACCTCTTGGCAAATTTATTCTCTAATGTTGAATCCAATCCTTCATGAGTTTCCATGTAGGAAACTGTACCCCAAGGGAATTTCATGAATCGATCAATATTGTGCAAGATTTTCACATGAGATGTTTTTATGTGAACATTTTTTTCAAGACCCAAAATCACACCTTCTAATATCAATAATAATGCCATCTTATACTTCAGCTTATTGTCATCCCTTGCACCCACAAACCGCATCTCTAGCTGACCTAAGCTCATATTTTGTACATCAAAGAGCTCCTTCACAACATTCTTGTCATTCTTCAAGTCGTGATCCATAAGCTTCCCGCAATTCAACCCCGTAACAAGAGCAAACTCTTTCATTGAAAATCTCATCAAATGTCCTTGAAGGTCATACCACGTCTCCCATTTCTTTCGAGTTTTTATTTGACGAAACAACATGTAGTGCACAATCTGAGATGAAAAGGTTTGCAAATGAACCATCTTCACTATGGCTCCAAAGGGACCATCCAATACCCTTTGCCAATCCACAATTGGGAGGTTGTTCTCAAAGGTTTTAAGCATATCTTTCCTTCTATGTTGATTCACTCTTCCTGAAAAATTTTGTGACAGTAGAAATTTTAATATGTGCTGTAAAACAGTAAGTGTCATCGTCAGCCGTAATATTCAACTAACTACTATATAAAACTAGATATAAAGAAAATTTAACATATTTGTAGTAATATACCTGTGAGCTACCATCCTCTAACGAGGACGGTCCAGGTCGATCCCCACCTTTGACCAAATTACACTTTTTTTTATCCATTAAGGAATAAGTTGCTGCAAAAGGCAAGACAATTTATATGACAAAGAGGTGGAAGTTACTCCATACCGAAAACCTGAATTACAGTAAAACTGAATTACAATAACTATATGATCCACCTTCTTAACTGAACTAAATTCTAGATGAATAGCATTGGTGACTCACAAAATCTATATCTATGATGATATGAAGATACCTTTCATGAACTAAGCAACAAATACAGATTGGAAGACAATGAAAATAGGATACATGCTAGTGACTTTCAAATGTATGCTAATAAAGTTCTGTAGGATACATGCATAACAATAAATCATTCACTGCCTCAGGAAAAAGACACCAGTCACGAGCTCAGTAACAAAATTTCAAGAAGTAGCTTACAAATATTTTGGTACATCGTTAAGAAGACTCAAGAGTAAGAAATATATAGTTCAAGAACAACAAATCCAAATCAAGCCCTAGACAAACACTCAAACTGACTACAAAAATAAATCAAGCCCTAGACAAACACTTCCGTTAATTTTAGGGAGGCAAAGGTCAAACCCCAAATCTAAACTCTAGGGTTTACACCTAGGGGAGAAATTTAGAGTGGAAAGAGCATAGATAAAGAAACCGAATACATAGAGGAGAAGCTACATACCTAATCTTCGCCGGGTACCATATGATATTCCTCTGCCTAATCTTCGTCAGATACACTAGAGCTCGAGGAGAAATAACAGCCGCATCCCCTGATCTTCGTCGGAAAGCAGCTCGACGACGGCCGCACTCTCTGATCTTCGCCGGAAACAGAGCTTGAGGGAGAAGAAGATTTGGGTTTTAGGGTTCTTGAGAGATTTGATTTTGGGTTGCAAATTTTGAGTTGTCGTCAAATTTTGGGTTGCAGATTTTGAGTTCAAAACTTAAACAAAATTTGTCCACCTCATTACTTCCGTCCAAAATTAAAGATAAATTATGCATTTAATTTATCTTTATTTTCCTATTGTATTTTTGCAAAGAGCATTGAAAATTTATAAAAAGGGGTATTTATGCAAATGCAAAATAAAATGGGTATCTGTACAAATGAGGTAGTGAAAGAGGGTACCGGATGCAATTTCTCTTATAAAAACACGCTTTAATTTTGGCGCCTCCAAATATACACACGCAACGCAAAATGTAAAGTGCTCATCACGCACACCTTTTGTGAAACGCAATGCCTCGTGCCTAAGGGGATTTGAGAGATGAACTGCGGGTCTGGAAAAGTTATATACAAAGATATCGAAATATATAATCTTTGTCTTCGAATCTCTCTCCATCTCAGTCCTAATTTTTCCTGAATCTGTTTGTCTTTCTCTTAAAGTTGATTGTAAGTTGTATTGAGTTCTTTCTATGATAGACAATTGTTTTTTAATTTTAAATGTCAAAAACATCATTATCGACTATCCCTTTGTTAAACAATATAAGTCATTTTAAGTATGCGTTTTCGTTAAGATGTATAGTGATAAGTCGACTTTTATTTTAGTCTAAATGAAAGAGACAAGTTGATATAGAGATAGTCTCTTCTTGTATAAGAGGTTTCAGTTCTCTCTAATGGTGGGTGATTTCCCCCTCTTATGGGTGGTGGTGGTTTGTGATCCTATATTGGAAGAGATGCAAACAGTGGATTATAACGGATGTCACTTTCTTTTATTCCATTTAGTGAATCATATCATTTTCCTCTCAAAGACTATGGTGAATTGATAGACTCCATCGTGGATGACTGTATATGGAGACAACGAAGATTAAAACAAAGGTATGCAAAGTTTAATCTAGTTCACAAGATTCCTGATTTTAGTGAAGAATATTGTTATATGATTTTGTTAGATTTGAAGTTATTTTATTTAGATATCTATTGTAATATCTTAAATTCTTATTATAAATAATAAATAAAATATTACTTGTTTGCTTTCAAAAAAAAACATTTCACTATGAGATCAATGAGGAAAATACAGAATAATAAAATCCGTTTGTAATCAACTTCCATCGTAATAGAGTTTTTCAAAAATACCTTCTTTAAAATCAATTAATACCCTCATCTAACTTCAAAAGTCCAAGTTAAATTATTTTTAGTTTCTAATGATCTGTTCATCTATTAATATAGAAATTTATAAGTATTTTTTGTTTAAATATGGAATATCAATTGCACAAAACTTCAAAATACTTATCAAATTAACCTCCTTATCCGACCAAAAAAAAAATTAACCTCCTTATCCGACCAAAAATAAAATTAACCTCCTTATCCGACCCAAAAAAATAAATTAACCTCCTTACAAATGAAAATGTAGTTTCGTCAAACAAACCCTAATGTATACTGACCGCCTTATTTATTTGTGTTTATCTTGATCATCATTCCTAATGCGGTAATTTTGTAGTGGGTCCCATAATTGAGCTTCTACTGCACACCATCGGCATCTTCGTAAATCGTAAATACTGTAGTACTTACTACAGCGGTGCTGCACTGCTGCCTGCAACATTCGACCGTTCCCTCCTCTCTTTCCTTCTATTTTCTCTACCAAACACAAAAGGCCCATTTTACCCAAAACGCCAAACTCGATTTAAAATTGAACTTCCCATCTGGAGCTCGTTTCCTCACGCAAACTGGGCGACGCTCAAATTGCAAAGCCGGGTCCATCTTCTCGTTTTGTATGAAATGTGCAAGTAACCAAAAGCAGCAGCAAAGGAAGAAGAATACAGGAGCGAAAAATGTTTCAGTCTCAGTATTTTCTGTCCAAGAAGGGTCCCTTGTCATCCATTTGGGTTGCTGCTTACTGTCTCAAGCGCCTCCATAGAGATCAAATTGTTCAAACTGATATATCCTCTTCTGTGGGTTAGTCTCGTTTATCTCATTTCCATGAACTGGGTTTTTTATTGGAATCTCGGACTTTGCTGTAAAAATTGCGTCTTTTTGTGTGAGAATAAAACGTTTGAAGTGTTCAATTTGTTCCCCTACTTCAGCGATTGCTATCTTTGCTGGTTATGTTTGTAATCAAGCAATTTATTGATGTTCAGTGAGAAACTGCTTGTGAGATTTGGTGGGTTTTGAAAGTGAATGTAATGTATATTTGCGAAAAAGATGTGAAATACAAGGATTTTCGTATTTTTGACTTTTTTAATCTCCTCATGTGTTGAGCTGTTGGCTGATTCTAACTCTAAACTGGGCTTCCCTTGCTTTCTGGGATTATTTTGTAAAAAAAAGTCAAAGCTTTTTTTTGCTTTCCCTTGATTTTTTGTGATTTTTGTGAGAATGTGGAAACAATGGACTACAATGTGTATGCAATTAGGGTTCGGACTTATAAGAACAGTATGCTAGTTCTTTGTATTCATGATCAGAAAATTACTTGCTTAACTCATTGTGACCTCATTGTTTTGAGTATTGTGAGAAAAGATCACACGTGATGGTATAGAATCTTATGGTTAAGCTATCAGAGGCAAATTTTGTGAAGAAGAGCTTTTGATATTATTATACTTAAGCTTCTTTTCTTTTTTGGGGGATAATTTTCATGATAAAAGTTTGGCATATGAAATCTTAAGAATTATAGTCTTGCAGAGTGATTTCTCCATGTCTCTAGGATCTTATTTGAATTTCTAGTGGTGAGGTGCTGGAAGGGAAGAAAAGAGGCTATAAGTTTTATACAATCAAATGAGCTTCTTAATCATTCAGAGTAGTTTGAGTTAGTCGGTTTGTTTTTTGCTCAATTCACTTTGGCATCAGTCATCCATATTACTGCTGCATTGCAATCAATGTGATTAAATATACTTTTAAGTATTAGGGGTTTGTTTTATTCATGCTGCTTTCGAGGTTTTCCGCTATACGTCCAAACGACTGTCGTAGTCTTACTATTAGGAGTTAGAACTCGTACACCCTTTGGAAAATGTAGTTATCACTTGTTAGGGTCGGGAAATTGAATTTGACATGGATCGGACTTGAGATGAGCAACGTGCTGAAAAGAGTTTCTCATTTCCTGATTATTTATCCAAAAACATTTTCCCATTTGTTCGGCTGATGGTCTCCGTATTATTATATTCCCTTCTAGCTTTGTCTGAGGCTTATTCTTCGCTGCAGATAAGATCTTGATAGATGAGTGGCCGACTGTCACATACAGAATACTGGCCTGCCTTCTTCTTGGTGTTGTGAGAATTTATTCCAAGAAAGTTGAATTTGTACTTCATGACTGCCGGAAAATCATCGATGAGCTGAATAAGTTTGTGGGTAAAAAGAAGGCTGTCCCCTTTAGAGAAATAGTGCATGCACGGGATTTTTCTGTCACTCTTCCAGAGAGATATGAATTAGATGCCTTTAATGTGGAGTATGCTGATGATGATGATGTGAACAAGTAAGAAGTCTTTTCTATAATAAGGTCTATAAAATTTTATTACATTCTCTCTGTAAGCATTAAATTCTTTTCAACTTTGCAGCGCACACATTGCTAAAAAAGAGGATATCACGATTACAGGTGGTGAATTCCGTTTTCGTATTGTAAATTAACTTGAATTTTTTAATTTACTGTTTTTTATTTACCTGTGTTCTTGTCGTGCAGGATCTTTTAGATATGATAAATATGCGAACTGCTCTGTCAGCAAGGTGAAGTTTTGTTTATTCAATACTCATAGTGGGTACCTAGAAACTACACGATAAATACCATTGGAAGCTCACTACTTAATTTAACTTTTGTGACTGTCGCTCATGAATTTCTAGTGTACTAAATAACGTCTTCCTATTGTAATACTTTCCAGTACTGCTTAAGTTTTTTTAGCAGTATCTATGCTATAGTATGAATTTATAGAAGGAAAAAACTTTTGGACTTGCTGGTGAAATATTTTAGTAGATGAATAAAATTTGGTGCTTAGTTTTGCTGACTTTGTTAGAGAGCAAAAGGTTTCAAATAAGGAAAATGAGCTGTGCCAGATAGCAAAGCTTGTTTTCCTTCATTCGTTCTCAACTTAAAATCCGATATTGACCTGAACCAAATGAAATTAAAATGTGAACACGGAAAAATTAGCAAATTTTGTTAATTTTTTAAAATGAAGTGGCTCTCTCTCTCCATCTAGCATTTTACTGCACAACTTTTTGTTTTTGTTTGCTAAAGGATGGTATGTTCTCATGTTATTATTTCATATTTCACAATTAAAATCAAATATTAAGATGGACTCTTATTTGATGGAGAAATCTAACAAGAATTCACAAATTAGGGTAGGAGATGAACTTTGGTAAGAATTGACCACTTGAAACTTTGACACTTTGAGCAGCAGGTGCCAGTCAAGAGTCAACTCACCAAATAGTTTATAATGCCCCTTTCCGTATGCATCTCTTTTGTTACTTATGTACTATTAATTATAAGATCTTCCCTTGTACGAACCACAAGTAAAAGTAGAAAAAGTGAAGAAGGGAATGGGTTCAGTAGTTGGTAAGTATTTACTGCCCTTAGATTATCTGAATGTGGAATGACGACCATGGATTTTCTAACCTCCGTGTTACACCTTGAGTCTTAGACTAGTAATGGAATTAGCTTTTACCATCCATACTTCTTGCGATTTACCTCAGGTTACTCTAATGGAAGTGAGACTATAAGATGATGGTCTGTACTATTTATTCATTCCCAAAGTGGGCACACATTGTAATATAAGCTAATAATAAGTTCTACTTTCTGTGATTTTGGCAGTATCATGGAGATGTAGCTGTTCAAGAAGAAACTTTCCGAACTGTTTCGAAGACATCTGCTGCAACTTTTAAGCTAAAAGGTTGCTCCTCTACTCAAAATCCGCCTGAATCTCCTGAGGAGATGGAGACTTGCTCTACCGCTCTTGTTCTTGTTGAGAAGTATGATGCTAGTTTTACTTTTAAGTGAGGATTCTACTTACACTCTTTCTTCTTCGATCATGCGGCTAATTATTTCCTTGGAATTGATTATTTTAGTCGTAGGGAGTTTAAATTAGGAACAAGCTTATCACAATCTGTAAGAAGCTTCGCAGAAAGCGTTGAGGAGTTTAGAGAAGTCAGGTTTTCTAGAGAAGAATGCTTGGATATCGAGATGTTCTATCAGGACGACAAAGAGAGTTATGGCATTTCTGAGTCCCCTATTATAATCCAGAGCGTTAATGTTGAGCATTCAGCATTTATCAGGATGATGCAGACAGAAAATAATGTCATTTTTCATTCTGGGATTGAAGTTGAGACTGACACAGTTGAGAGAAACCATGACATAACTATGTTAGCAGATAATTATGACGATGGTTGCACTGAGGAGAAAGAGGCAAATTTCACAGTTGAGACTAGTCCAGATCTGCATATACCATCAATAAATCATAATTACTTTTCTGTTGAGAATGAAGGGAGCTCCATAGGTAGATCTCCTGATCCAGTGATTGCGTTAGATGATCATACTAGTTCAGATCTGCATATACCATCAACCAATCATAATTACTTTTCTGTTGAGAATGAAGGGAGCTCCATAGGTAGATCTCCTGATCCAGTGATTCCGTTAGATGATCATACAAGTGTCACATCTGCTAAGCCAGTAATTATCAAGGATTTCGAAATGATATCACATTCAGATTGTTCCACCCCTCTTACATCTTTAAAGGAGAAACTTCCTCTGAAATTTCAGACTACTCCAGATGATCAAGGTGTCACTGCTACGAAGAAAGTAATTATGGCAGATTTGGAAAGGGTATCCCATCCAGAAACTTCTACACCTCGTACTTCTAAAAAGAAGAAACTTCCTCTGAAAGTTGAGACTACTCCTGACCTGAAAATTTCAGCTGTTAAAGGTAAAACCATCTTTTAATTTGCTCGATATAGTGGCTATGTTTCAAACACTCTTGATTTGGCATTATATCCTGTTGACGAAAGCAATATTATCCATGCCATTCTTTATATTTAATTTGACATTTCACAAGTATTTACTTTTTCTGTTGCAGAACCTGGTAGTACAGAACTTATGGCTGTACGTACGCCTGCTAACAAGGAGCCTGTAAGGAAATCAAACAAGCGAAAATGCATATATGATGATGTTACGGTGCTCTCTAATAAGTATGTGCTGGTACTTTTATTTTTTTTAATAGCAAGTTGAGTTTTATTGTGATGGAGATCTTTTCTTAGTTTCTGGAAGCAATTCCTGCAACTTCTAGACTAGAACAAAGATGACATTATATGAGCCTTTAATCCAAACTAATAAACATTGAATTCATATGGTTTGAATTACAATCAACATTTTATGATAGAAGAGCATTTATATTATACTTTCTTGTACATTGAAGGGCTCTTAAGCACAACTTAGATGACACAAGTGACTTGGTACGCAAACGAAAGAAAGTCCCGCATACTCGTCTTGCTCTTTGGAGAATGTCTTGGATTAACGACCTCCCCCAAAAGTTCATGGAGCCTTGTAAGTAGGAATAATATCTACAGTGCTTGGTTTAGTTCTCTAGAATAAACAACAGAATTCTGATAGCTTTTATTTTACTTGATGCTCTCTTCTTATCAGGCAGTATAAGTGCAGCGATTGTAATGGATCCTAAGGACATTCAAAGGAAATCCAATGATGTTGATCAAGCTAAAACAGTTATAACAGTTGAAACAGTTGAAGAACCTGAAAACCAAGCAATGGCGGTATCACCACCAAGGGGTGTATCTGATGGACTATTAACAATTGCTCCAGTTATAACAGTTGAAACAGTTGAAGAACCTGAAAACCAAGCAATGGAGGTATCACCACCAAGGGGTGTATCTGATGGACTATTAACAATTGCTCCAGTTATAACAGTTGAAACAGTTGAAGAACCTGAAAACCAAGCAATGGCGGTATCACCACCAAGGGGTGTATCTGATGGACTACTAACAATTGCTCCAGGAACGCCCGTTCGCTGTTCGACCTCTACACGGGCATTTGTAACCCCGAGAGCTGCAGATTCCGATGGAGAAGGACCATTTCTTTCCTTTCGAACAGGAAGAAAGGAAAGTCCGTGTCAGTTATTTGAAAATGCTAGAAGGGATTTTGCTGGAGACAGTGTTGAAGAAATTGCCTTGGACCTCATTGATAAGGTTCTGAACATCCTAATCTACAATGCTTATAAATTCTTTAATGGAAGATACATATCCTGCAATTTTAGAGTAAATGCTTATAACTCCTTCAATGGAAGATACAGATCCTGCAATTTTAGAGTAAATGTTCTAAAATTATTATTTACACAGTTACACAATAATTTTACCGCAGGATATGGGTGAAGATGAAGATCACCAAGAACTAGGTAAGAACGATCCCACAAACTCTCTAATATGGTGTTTTTTCTGACACAACACGTACACATTGTTGCTATTTTGTAAGTGATCTGAGTTTGTCTTTCTTGTAAATTGTAATGCTTGCAGATGGATGGTCTACAAGGACCAGGTAAATATCTGAATAACGATTCCTCCCCTGTGTGTAAATATGTTGTTCTTTGCAAGTTGCATTTATAATTCAGTATGCAATCTGTGAACTTCTTTCAGAAATGTCGCAATGTGGCTACACCAAGTAGTGGCAAGCGACACAAAAGGCAATGAAGCAAAAAATGCAAACTTGTCCCAAATTCTGGATGGGAAATTGAGAAAGGAAAGTGCTAGAGTCTTCTATGAGATATTGGTAAGCAAAACACTACAGTATTCTTGAACTTGACTAATTTACTTTCTAGGTAACTTGTTTTTTCTAGCTATTCATTCAGTGCAAGCATTTTCTGCGCAAGTATATGATAACTGCTATGCTTTATTTACAGGTGCTGAAAAGCGGGGAGTATGTGAATGTGTCACAGGAGGGACCGTACAAGGACATTCTTGTTCAGGAAACTCGTAACATGGAACGAAAGCTAGCAAAATGCTCGGTTTGAAGATGGGTATGTGTTCTTCTTGAACTAGACTAGTTTAGTACTTGGTAGTCTATGTGGATATTATCGGCAGACAGAAGAATAGGCAGATCTTTTGACTTGGTAAGTAGGAAGATAGACTAGCAAGTAGCCATGTGTTAGTCTCTTAGCTTGTTGTTAGCAGTTCAAATTTAGCTCTAGTCTCTGCATTTCATGTAGATTTTCAGCACTCGGTCAGTTGTTGCCAACCATGTTAAGGGTTCATATCAGAACCTAGTTTTACTCCCCGTGGTTGACGATCATCTTAGAAACAGTAATCATTTGAACTTGACCAGTTCAAATATGCTAGCCTTAACTTAATTCGCACATATTCTTAATTTTTCTTTATCTGAGTCCCTACATTATGTTTCGGTTGACACTTTACAACATGCCTTAACCAGTAAGGCAAAAGAGTGTGATACATACCATGCCCTCGTGTTGAAATAAGCTCACACAAACATGAAGCCAAACATGTTAAAGTCGATAGAAGTGTTGTAACGGAGGAGAGCTAGCTATGTTAGGAAAGCTGGAAATTTAGTATGATTAGTATATATGAATTTATATAGTAAAAAGGTAGTAATAAGCACCGTGCCAACCATGATGCTATATGTTATCTAAAATGGTAATTGGAGAAAGATTTGAGCAATGGTATAGATTCATGAAAGAATGGATTTCAAGTGTTCAATTCTTTTATCGCAATAATGGAAATTAAATCTTAAATAATATGTGTTCCTCGCCGGATCTGACCCAACAGGATCTGGATTCGGGTTTCGAGTTATCATGTGTTACGATTTTTTTTGAAATAGATAAGGTCGAGTTTTATCCACATCGAGTAGGTTTAGTTTTTGACAGTAAGACTCTAGATGCATTAGGCTAACTAGAGAAGAAGAGGTGTATGAAAAAGGTCCACTTTTGTTAGCAGGGAATGAGTTTTGGTGAACTCCTTACAACCACTAAGACATTTAGGGTTGTTTGGCAAATCCATTATAAAATATATAAAGACTTTTTTTGTGATAATGTTGTTTGGTGAAACAAATTTATAATGGCTTTATAATGGTAGATTGTGAGTTGTTAATCGCACAAATTTCGAAGCTCTAAAAAGGTTTATTTAAAATAAAGTCTTTTATTTCTCAAAATGCCATTATAAATGATTGGCCGAACATACTCTTAATTTGTGAAAACTTGACCTGACCGGCCGTGAAACTTGTGTGACGAATCTCTCATAGTCTCGACCTCTATCTCTGTTTCTCTTCTGGCGAACAACACACAAATTTAAACTCCACTCATCTAATTTAAACTCCCAAACGAGTCTCCTCTTGGCTTCTCCTATCCCTTCATTCATTCCACCTAACCTGATGTACATATACATAGTAGTAGATCGAGGAGGGTATGTTAGCCTAAATATATGGGTGGCCTAATATTTGAATGAGATGATATATTATCATGTGTCCGTACGTAGATGAAATTAAAACAAGACATAGATTATTTAGTTAGGTGATCTACAAAGTTTGGTTTTAAGTAGCAGCAACTTTGCCCTAAAAACGTAGGCAAGCACGTACATATATATATAGTTGCATGCATGCATGTTGTTGAATTGAAACAAGAATAATATGGGTTTGATCCTGATGTTCTCAGTTTTGTTCCCGACTATCTACATGGTGTCATACCACACCGTGTTCAAACAGTGGGCATCGAACATCCGACCGGAAGCCTCAAGCTGCGCAATCTCATTCGTCCACGGCACACCCGCCTTCGTCCTGTCCACGTTCTCAACCCTTTCATCATCATCATCATCATCGTTGGCCTCATCCAACACCCGGTTGGAAAACAGTCTCCTGGAGTTCAGCCTCTCATACTTCGTGACCGACCTAGTCCACTACCTTCGCTTCTACCCTTCGGACCTCTCCTTCGTCCTCCACCACATGGCCACCCTCTTCGTCCTCTCCACATGCCGCTACCTCGTCTTTCACGGCGCCTCCGCAGTCCTCCTCCTCTTGGCGGTCGCAGAGTCAACCAGCGCCCTCCAGAACACATGGACGCTCGCCAAAGCAAAGAAGGGAGACGATAAGCGCGCAGCTAGGCTTTATGAAGCCCTAAGCCTTCCGTTTTACGTGGCGTATAGCGTGGCCAGGGGGGTGGTCGGGCCTCTGCTTCTTTATAGGATTTGGTGTTTCTTTTACGCTGGGGGAGGGGAAGGGCTCATCTCTGTATGGCTTTGGGGGGCATGGATTGGGGTTGTTCTTATGGCCATTGCTGGCAGTTTGATGTGGATCATCACTCTTTGGGCACACTTTTTAAGGGACACGTCTTTCAAACTCAACCCCAACAAACACCTTTGATTAACTCTTCTTCTTCCTTACAACCTTAACCTACCTACTATATATTATGTACATCATCACTACTATCATTATATATACATCTTTCAACTTTGCATACCTATATATACCCACCTACAATCATCTTATTTGCTTGCGATCCATCTTATATATGTAACAACAAACTTAGTTTGTCATCTCTACATTTCATATCATCCCTACCGCTTTCATATAAAAGGGCTTCCTATATTGTAATAAGAAGCTAAGCTTCACAACACTCATTCACCAATCCCAAATGCTCTCGAATAAGCAACCATAATTGGTTATACCAAACCCTAGCTTCTCTTCTTCTCTCCCTCTCAATCTCACCAATTCGCAATCTCTGCTCATTTAGGTTCATGATTAATTTGCTGATAAAATAGCACACAAGTACGTCTACCTAGTGGCTTACCATATTTAGACTTGTAATTTAATCTAAACTTTTGGTATGTCATAGGTTAAAATTCACATTGGTTCCACATTAGACTCCTTAACCATTGAAAGAGGTCTATCATTAGCAATTTTCTCAAGTCATCACCAATACCATTTCAGAATCAACTTACATGAACCTAATCTCATCCATCATTAGCTGCTTCTGAAAGAGTACATCATAAAAATTTTAAAATTGAATCAGTATGAACCAAAATTCCACTTGGTATCTCACAAGGGCAAGTTAGAAGGTATCAAGCACCTCAACTATTTGCGCACTGCAAATGGGACAACATCGTGTGTTGATCCATATCTCTCTAGAACACACCCTACAATACGCATGCCCACACGGAATCAAAGTCGCATTCTTACTCCTTTGACTGCACACGTGGCACATCCCCAGCCCTTCATTCTCCCTCCTCTCTCTTTTCCTCTTCTTCTTCTCCTCCGCACGATCCATCTCCTTCATCAGCGAAATCAACGGCTTAGATCTTCCCCCTAACGCCTCCGTCGGATTTCCGCACGACATTCTCGCCACCGCTTTCCACATCGAACATATCCACTTCCGATCTTTCTTCCCCCCAAGTGGGCCCAACGCCACGCCTAGAGTCAAACGACTCTTTGGGCCTGTTTGGAGCTGATTTTGAGCCTTCAGGCCCAATGCCTCCGCAATGGTGAAACTAATTGGGCCGTTTTGTTTTGGGCTTATGATGTCTGTTTCTAGGCCCAATATTGATGCGCTGTCGCTGCAGCTTTTGAATCTCTTCTTCTTTTTCTTCCTTCGCTCCTTCATCTCCTTCCTTTCGCGATTTATGAATCTCATGCGTAAGGCTATTACCAGGAAAATTGGAAGGATTAGGCAAATCAAAATTGCTGGGTTTATTTCGGAAGGGAGAATGACGTTTTGCAAGTTGGTTTGGAGGAGCGATCTTAACATTTGTTTTTTGAAATTATTTCCGCCCTCTCCCACCAGCAACTCCAAACGAGATCAATCTTCCGAGGATGGATTTTTGGATTTTGGGATCCGGAAGAGCTTGAAATCGAATGGATTTGCGAGGGATGAGGGTGAAGGGAAAATACAAAAAGTCATTAGGTAATCTATCAAGCCACGGAGAAAGAGGGGGTGAAATCTTCTGGCGGGAAATGTTTTTACAGGATTCCTCTAAGGTGGTATGTTATGTATTTATATATGATATTCTAATCGGTTATTTACTTTTATAAGTCGTTTGGAAAACAAAAAGCGCCCATGGCCTAATGGATAAGGCGCTTGACTTCTAATCAAGCGATTGTGGGTTCGAGTCCCACTGGGCGTGTTTTTTTCTTTTGCTACCCGTTTTTTTCCATCCATCAGCTCTTCTTTTGCTATCCGTTTCTTCTTACAAATTTGCCTTTTTCTTTCTCACGAACCCAAACCTGAAAAATTATATCTCGCACGCACCGACCTTTGGATGCATTCGTCAATTCGACCTATTTGCTTTTCGCACTGTCTTGGCACATACTGAGTACTCAATGACAGAGCCACGATTTTTTAAAAAGCGAGAATTTCTTATAACATAAAAACAAAGGAAGATAGTTTATTAAAATTTAAAACAATAGTTAAGTAGTGGAGAGGTTATGAAATCCCAATCGCATAATATATGCACACGTGGTTTCGTATTTGCCACAAACTCCACGGTTTCGTATTTGCCACATTTTTCTTTGTCGCATCATATCTGCTACAGAGCTAGCTGCGACGACGTCATCACTGCTGCAGTGCCGCGACCGGCGTCATTGTATTTGTCCCCATCTACTACGGTTTAGGGTTTATTTAGAAAAAACCGTTATCGGGATATTTTTTATGTGCGCCTTCAGTATTTACATTTCCACCTCTTCATCTACTTAACTCTTCAACCCGGTAACTTCTCAGATAAAATGTCAAACCTTTCACTTTATTGCATCAATCACAACACCTCTCACCGTTTATAAAAACTTCATCAAATCAATGACCTGATCTTTTCTCTTATTTCCCTTTCAGTCTACGCTAGTTTTGTTGTAGCTCGATTTATATTACGAACATGAGATTCCAAAGTGACAAACAAGAAATGCGGTAAACAACCGACATGATATACGAGGCAAATGCAAAGATGAAGGAACCACTGTATATTTACTAATTTAATTTTCCTTTTTCCTTTGTTGTTTTCGGGATCTATGTTTCAATTCTTTAACAATTCATATTCTCTATTTCTAATTCATATCTTACTAGTCCCTATGAATTTTAATAAATAGAATTTAGTACTCTATAAATATGAATTAAAATGTGTAATATTATCCCGTATGTTTCACTTATATTTTACTTTGAATCATGAAAATAATTTTTAAATCTATTATTGTGTCCAACTATTTTGTTATATATTTAAAAGAATTAAATATAATTTGAAAAATTAAATAATAAAGTACATAAACATACTAACTGCATACACGACACCGAAAACATATAAGCTTAAAATTAATTGTTTAGGAAAAACTAATTAAAATATTATCAACTTTTACCAGAAGATCAAATTGTAGATCAAACGATTTTTTTCATTACAAAATAAGAAAATTCAATAACAACATTGCACATAATAATAGTTTTATGTACCTTGCAAAACATTCATCTTCGAATTTAGAAAATATTTAATTGAAATGGTAATTTGGTTGTTTTTTGTTTATAAATTTTAAGTTGTGGTTCTTAATTTTTTTATTAATTTAAAAGTTGAGATTAATTTTATCTAAAGTAAAAAATTGAGATTTTTTTATTTTTGCATTGTGTTATGTAAATTTAGGTTACAACTAAAGAATATCTTTGTAGGATATTTTGTTATTTATTGTCTAATGATATAATAATCATATAATTTTATTTTACCAAAGGAGAAATATTGAAATTTATAAAAATTAATCTTTTTTAGCGTCAAATATTTACTGATGAAGTTCTTTGTCATTATAGATATTTCTAGCACGGAGAAACAGATCAAATAGGAACCCAAACCCGGCCAGTTTGACTCGTTTGCCAGATCTAATTTCCCTTTATCAAATAAGAGGTGAAAAAATGAAGAGGTTAAGATTTAAAAAGTGTTTGCTAAATATATCTTCTTCTTTTTTATTTATTTAGAAAACATGTTACTTGTAAATTTTATAAATCATTTTTTCTACCTTAACCCGTTATTTTAATAAGTTGATATGATTTATGTTGGCTTATTTTATTTATAATACATTTTATCTAAAGAAAATTTTATTTATGCGTATATTTGATATTATTCTCAATTATATGACCATTAAAAAATTAAAATTCTTTTATTTAGTAAAACAATTTGTGAAAAATTGTTTATTTCAATTATATGAGCCTTAAAAAAGTTTATTTATATTAAAATATGATTTATCATGTTCACAAAATATCATTTTTCTTAATTTGATTTATCGTTTTTTTTATTACATCCTTTAGTTTTAATATTTTCCATTATAAAAGGCAATATTCTATTATTGATTGAACCTTTTTTTATGGATCAAGCAAAAGCTCAATCCAAGATGAATATATTCATGAATATCTTTGGGATTATCTTGTGTGAATATTTTTCAACCACCCCCAAAAATATTTTTTCAATTATATAACCCTTATAAAATATAATTTCGTTTTTAACTTAGTAAAAGATAAAATCTTTATTAGGAAATAAATTGATGTAGTTTCTTAAAAGATAATCTTTAATTTGATAGTAATAGATTTGTTTGAAAAATATATGTAGAAATTTCTTTTTAAAAAATATAAACTTAAATATAAGACTTTTATTTCGGTGGCCCAAGCAAAAGCCCAACTCAAGATGAATATATTCATGAATATCTTTGTGAATATCTTGTGTGAATATCTTGTGTGAATATTTTTCAACCACCCCAAAAATTATATATATTATGATTATGATGATGATATTGTTTAATATTTTCGAATATGTACAACAAATTCCAAACCACCGGTCCACCACACTACATTCATGTATAGAACTCTCATATATAAAACTAAACCAAACACATTAAAAATTAAATATATTGTAGTTCCCGCGCTACATTCTAGTGATAAAAAAATTAAAAAACAAAAAGATAATTTTTTTTTTCTGAAATAGGCTTTTTTTTGAAAATATTCCCGATATGAGCTCGTTTTGAAAATAATTCTCAATATAGGCACTCTTATGAGGTTCGGAAATTTTTCACGTATCATCCGAAGCAGATTTTTATTTTTTAATTCTCTTGTGTAAGAGACGCTCTTACACATAAAATTTAAAAAAAAATGGATTTGTTTTAAAAAAAAATTTCAAAGTTTATATATATATATATATTATTATATATGACTTACTCGTGTTTGGATGACTCGTATGGGCTCGTTTGAAATCAGAATCGATCACGACCGATTTCGTTGGGTCCGTATTGATCCCAACTTTCACCAGATATGAGGTTCGGAAAATAATTCCCAACATAGGCACTCTTATGAGGTTCGGAAATTTTTCACGTATGATCCGAAGCAGATTTTTATTTTTTAATTCCTCCGTGTAAGAGACGCCGGCAAACCAGCGTCTCTTACACATAAAAAAAAAATTTAAAAAAATTTATTTGTATATACAAAGCATTTGTTTAAAAAAAAATTCAAAGTTTTTATATATATATTATTATATAAGACTTATTCGTGTTTGGAGGGCTCGTTTGAAATCGGAATCGATCACGACCGATTTCGTTGGATCCGTATTGATCCCAGTTTTCACCAGATATGTCTCTCGCTCGATTACGATTTCGAACGACCCCATACGAGCCACCCGAACACGCGTAAGTCTCGTGCGTACCTTCTACTGTAAATGGATATTTACAAATTTGTTCCTCCATATCAGGCAATGAGAGACATATCTGGTGAAAGCTGAGATCAATACGGACCCAACGAAACTGGTGAAAGAAGGTATGCAGGAGATTGAGAACTTGAATATCATATTAATATTTATATGATTTAGGATGAATTTGAAGTAGTTTTAAGTTTGCGAAGTGGGTATTGCAGGGATAATACATGTTATTGGATATGTTATGTTTTGTTTGTCAAAAATGATTAGAGAAATGTATATGGATGGAGTTTGTGTTAGGGATGAAGGCGTCTGCATAGGGTGAGACCATCTCCAAGTGAAAGAAGAACAGATTGGACACGAGGATCGGTTGCCAAGCGGGTATTGAGATTGATGAGAGCTTCCCGATGTTGTCGAATGACGTCTGGAATATCAGGGTCGGAATCAGGGACAGCCACCGAACCGAACCATAAGGTGTTATCGTAGGCGATCACTCCTCCCACCTTCACCAGCCTTATCAAGCTCTCATGATACTTTATGTACTCCTCCTTCTCCGCATCCATGAAAATCAAATCAAACGTCCCTTCTTCCTGAAACAAACCACTACAAATTAATACGAGTTTCATTCAAAAACTAAACATGCTTCCTACATTTAAAAGGAGATGCTTCAATGCGGATTCAGCATCACAATTCATGAAGATGATCTTATCTTCAACTCCTGCCTTCTTCATGAATGGAACCCCAGTCTTGTACGCTTCCTTGTCTATGTCTATCGCTGTCACCTATGCCATGCATTTTACACTTTTCTTAATTTTTAACTTTTAAATGCATTCTCTCTAATCAATAATCATACCTTTCCATCTGAAGGCAATGCAAGGGCCGTTGAGAGAAGAGAGTATCCCGTAAAAACCCCAACCTCGAGTGTTTTCTTTGCATTCATAAGCCTTACCAACATGCCAAGAAATTGTGCCTCATCGATACACACCATCATGATACTCCTAAACTTGTATTTCTCCACGGTGGCCTCTCGAAGCTCCCTTAACTGCTCATGTTCTTGAGGGTACACACTTGTCTTGTACACGTACTGCAACACAATCAAAATTATAAACACTAACTTATTCTAAATACACTTGAACAAACATTTTAAAACAACCTCTAAAAGTGCTCGGCTTTGTAGAATGCCCTTGCTAGGAAAATCTTCCATGCCAAAAACAAGTGTTGCCCAACTTGAAGATTATCAAATCAAATGCTCGAGCCTTAAAAAGTATGTTGGAGGATTTGTAACTTTTTTTGTTCATTAATGAAAAGTGTTTTTTATTTGCTAATTTATGTTTTTTGATGTTTGCGTGCAATTGTGATACAATGAATAGTTTGTGTTGGTTTGAAATTAGAAGAACCACATTTAAGAGAAACTCATGTATAGATGGAGTTTTATGTGGCATTAATAGAATAGTTTTCTCGAAAACATTTATTGTTTTATTTTAACAACTCGACTTGAATTCTTGATTTCTCTCTCTTTTAGATGAATGAATCATGTTTTGGTTACATTTTTATTTTTCAATCATACCATGTTGATTGACTCTATTTTACTATTTTTTCGGGTAGCAATTTAGAGCATGTAAGATGAAATAAAATGGTATACGAGGTAAATTATATTATGATATAACGGCATTCATTACAAGTTACAACAATCTTTATCCCCCTTAATCTCAGAACAGAGATATATGGTGCTAGAGGCGGTAGAACAGGAGTCCTGAGCAACGGGAGAGGCACCTCAACAAAAGATACCGTCTGTATAATAAAAAGGTTTTTGGGAAATCTTACTAAACATTATCAAATCCTTTAAAAAATAAAAAAATAAAATAAAAGCTTTGATTTCTTTTGGTATTCCTTATGGGTACGAGAAATTCGGTGGTTTTTAGGAAATCTCAACATCACTTAAATGATCCGGCGCGGCGCTAATAGCTTTTGAGCAATTTAAATGTTGGGAAGCTACTCATAATAGCATCAAAGGACTAAAATTAAATAAACACATAAATATGAGCAAAGCTACAAACCAAAAATGAAATAAACCTCCCTCAAATTGGTTAAAAATTAATTTCGACGGTTCCTAACTTCCTATCAATCTCTTCAAAATTCATATGCAAAATGTATAGCTAGAAATAGTGAAGGAAAAGTAATAGATTTGTATAATAAAAAGGTTTTTTCTTCATCTCCCCTCATTACTGATGCTTTAAGTGCTCTTTCTACATCGAATCTTGCAATAAAATTAAATTATAAGAATATCATTATCAAAAGTGACAATCTTACAATGATTAATTCCATAAAGAACATTTGGAAAATACCTTGAAAAATTCGAAACATTATTACAGACATTCATAACATTCTAAATTCATTCGACAATGTAAGAATATTTCACTGCTTCAGAGAAGCAAATAAGGTTGCTGACTTCTTAACTAAAAACCAAATGCCAGCACACATTTCCTTTAAACTGTCCTAACCTGTAATCAGGACAGATCATTATCTGATGATTATATCAGAACAATGTGACTACTGTTTCTACTGTCTAGTATGTTTTCTACGTACTCGGACTTTTTCAAGATCATCCATCAGGATGGTCAGGAGTTGTCACTTGTTGGCAGGTGCAACTCTGATTCTAGCCTTTATAAACGAAAAACACAAAACACATGGTGTTGCAGAGAGGGAATAAGGCCCCATTCATATTCTTAGATAGATAGATGAGTTTAAAGTTTCAACACATCATTGTTCTTTCGTAACTTAACATAACCAACGACTCTATATTACGGACAAGCAATGAGGTGATGTACCATTTATTCAATATGAGTTTACTATAAAATTCGTACAAGACACGAAATACTGAATTAGCTTTTTTTTGAATGGATATCTTAAGGAAACACTCTTTGTCGATCTCACTCTTTTCAAAACACAAATACAAATACAAATTCAAAGGGAAAGTACAGTTTCATATGTAGCAGATCTCACTCGTTTCATATGTAGACACCAATCTATGCAACGAGAAAGATCTTCTACATATGAAACCGTACCCTCCCTTTGTATTTACAACTTTGTTGACCTCCCAAATCTACACTAAAAGACCATGTTAAAGGGTGAAAAACATCCAGCTAAACACGATATTTGAATATGTCCCAATAACTTGGATACGCGATCTATTTTTCGCTGAATATTAGGGCATCTCCAATAGTTTGTTACAAATGGAGATAATAAATTTATAAAAAAAATCAAACACCAACTAGTGTAGTGACCCGTGCCATGCATGGAAAATTTCATATTATTCGTATTAAAATTATATATTTTTTTAATCGAGTTTGTCAAAAATTAAGATTTAACTTTTTACTTGTAAAGACTATTTCTAAAAATATATTTTATTTCATGAAGGTTATGTACTTACGTAGCTTGACTTAATTTTTATTATCGAAAATAATCGTAAGAATATATTTATTTGTTAATATAATTATTCAATCTATTAATATTGAAATTAAAAATTAAAAATAATAATTGTGTAACAAACTAAGCCTAAAATCACTCTAAGAACTCTAAAAGGCTCAGTTTTAATATATAAGATAGATAGTAAGCAAAAATAGACAATAGTATGAGAATGGTGAATTCTAGCAACTATGAAGTCTGTTTTGAATTGGCAAATCAATGGCTAAATCTAGCAATCAAAATAGCAATCCTTCTAGCAAAGTTGGTGTTGTAACAGAAACGAAACGAGAACAATAAACGCAAGAAAGACACAGAGGTTTACGTGGTTCACCAAATTTGGCTACGTCCACAGGAGAGGGAGATCAGATTATACGGAGGCGGATTACAGTTTCGGTACAATTAGGGTTTACACATAAGCCGCTATATATAGCGCTAAACAACCCTAAGCCCAACAACAAAACTGATGGGCCCAATAAAGCCCATACAACAGTGAGACCCCCATGCTACCTGTCGCAGTGTGTGATTTAGATTCAAGGCATACTAACAGTTGGTGATGTCTCAAAAGAGTATTGAATTTTTATTTAACAAATAAATTAATATAGCATGAGAATGTTGAGATTATGCTAGAAAATAGCAAAATTTTAACATTTGTTATGGTTGTTGTTCGACTTGACAAAAATAACAATTATTAAAAAGTACAATTTTCATTTGCTATAATCTTAAGTTACATATCAATTTTAGCTCTCCATTAAAGATACCTTTATCCACAAACAAAATAATCTCACCTCTCTTAAATCAAACAACATCATAATTCATTTTCTTTCTTAAAAAGTTAAAGTCGCGCATGGTTCCAGTTTTAGTGTAGAACTCTATTTTGGTGTTAGCCTACGTTGTTTGCAGGCCTTTTTGGATTTCAATTTTTTTTTTCAATTTCAATCGTTCATTTTGGACTTTTGATTTTGACCTTTTTGATTTTGGGCCTTCCGGTTTGAGGTTATTCTCTTTTGTTTTCTTAGGCTCCGTTCGGATTGACATTTTTAGCCTGTTGAAGTTGACAAAAATTAGAGTTGACACGATTTTTGGCCAGTTCGGCAGATTTTTGGCCCGAGTTGAAGCGGATGCGTTGAAGCAATTTGGTGTTGAAGTTGATGGGTTTTCCTTACTCTTGGGGGGATAGGGGAAGGAGAATTGGTGCGTTGAAGTGATGCAAGATTACGGTAATTACCCCTGACTGACCTTCATTGCAAATAAACTGTTGTAACAGATTCATCGATCATTTTAGGGCTTGCACAGAAAGGAGAAGATGGGAGAGGTAGGAGAAAGTTTGAGCTTCGATCGCAAAGGTAAATCCTTAATTTTTGACGTCGTAAATTGGTTTGGGTTGGATTTGTCTTCAGATTGTATACGAAATGTGAAATTCGAACTTGAATTTATACAAATCTGAAGCAGACACAACAAAACTGAAAACTTTTATGTGAATTTCGAACCCTAATTTGTGAAATTTGTGAGTTTAGGGCTTTTGTGTTTCTAATGTTCTGTCTAAACAAGGGAATGTTGTATTGTATTTGAGATTTTAGGGATTGGAGTTGTGAATTTAGGGCTTTTGTGTTATTAGGAATTGTGCACACCAAGTGTTTGATAAAATGTCCATGTAATTTATTGACTCAATTTTAAGGATTTTTGTTGTGTATATATTTAGGTACTGTTGATTGTGCACTCTAGGTGTTTGATAAAATGCATGTGTTTTTCTAGTGTGAAATTGAGAAATAAGATTTGAGTAATGATGTTGCTTGATATACAACTCTCAAAGTTGGAAAGTTGAATGAGAAAATACTGTATTTTATCCTACTGATACTTGTTTTTATCTTACTTGTTTGATATACTTGTTACTGTAATCTCTGTAAAATTGTAACTTAAAATCTGATGGTTTGAGTTAATTTTGACATATGGGTCGAGTTAATCTCTGTATAAATGTAGCATTTCTTATGAAGAATACAAGCCAACTTAGATAGGGTTTTTATCATAAGTTAATTTTGGAACCACAGGGATTGTTGACCTTTACTGAAGTGATAAACCTCTCCTTTTCCTTGTTTGAGAGGCTTGATGGGTCGAGTTTCTGTCAATCTGTTATGGTGGCTTCATATAGTTTTCTTTGTCTAATTTGTGTCTTTGGCTTGTATCCTGCATAATGTTGTGTTATTGGAGATCCATATTATCAAAATTGCATAAGCTATTTTCAGTTAGATGGTCTTGTGTGTGTATATATATATCTTGTGAGTTTTTGGCATTAGTTGTGTCAAAATGACAGAATGAATATAGGTACTGTAACTACTATTGGCTTGGCTGTTAAGTGCAGATTTGGTTATCCATTAAACTTGTTTTAACAATATTTTAGTGCATGTGCTGCTATTGGAGCGTGTAATAAGTACTGTAATAATGGGATTCATATAGATATGGATATAGATACTGTGTTATTGGTTTTGGTGTGTTAATCATTTAAACCAATGAAAGCTAAATAGAAAAACATTAGCATGCTTTTCCTTTTCTTGTTTTTGGCGGTGTCATATGCTGATGGAGTGACAAACAACTAATGGACAGTAGTTGTAGTAAAATTAATGCACAAGTTTTTTTGATTGATGATGCATATGAATCATGATAAATTGATTATGAAAGGCTAAGGTAATCTATTTCATGCATATGCATTCTTGAACCTCAAGTTTAGAACTTTGGAGAAAATCTCTCTGAGTTTTATGTCTCTTCCCTTCATATTTTCTTAAGTTTGATTATAG
Source organism: Oxyria digyna (assembly GCA_029168935.1). Taxonomy (NCBI): domain Eukaryota; kingdom Viridiplantae; phylum Streptophyta; class Magnoliopsida; order Caryophyllales; family Polygonaceae; genus Oxyria; species Oxyria digyna. Next base: position 5,465,372 of record JAPVLV010000005.1, read on the forward strand.
TTTTTGTACATAGATTATTGTTCAGCTCCTTTAGTTGCTTGTTGTAATGTTGTATTTCAGTGTAGACCTCTTAGCTATGTATATGTTCTGCTGAAGAAGCTCAGACATGCACTGGAAGAAACCACGATGATGTGGAGGAAGCTATTGCCATGGTTAGGCCCATTTATCTTTCCCATGATTTTTCTATTACGACACTTGTTTTTATCAATCATTTATATTGTCATCCTTTAGGTTGCACCTTTTAGTTGTCAAATTGAGTTCTTGTGTCTGAAGCAGCACAATTTATAGTTTTAACTTGATAATTCACTTAGGATTTCTAGTTTAGATCACATGTCTTGTGGGATATATAAAGTAAGAGAAGTCAAAACTGGTTTATAGCAATACAAATGCTAGCCCCAATAGTTAGGAATTAGGATGATGTAGAAAAATGTAGATAATTAGGATGATGTTGAAGGTGTACATAATTAGTGTAAACTGTAAACTTTCCAAGTAGTCTCCATGATTCAGATTGAATTTGGTTTTGCCTTCCTCCTGTTTTGTAGCTAGAGGAAATGTTGGGCACATGTTCCAAATAGCCTCCATGGTTCAAAATTGAGGCAGATAAGGCTAGATATGATCTTACTCATGGCCCAAGTACTTCGCGAGGACGGTAAATTGTAGATGGAACAAGTAGTTGAAATGAAAGTGTGATGCATCATAATAACACTACAAGCTCAAAGACATGAGAACAAAAAGGAGAAAGAGTGTTCGAATGAGAAGAACAGACGAGAAATGGTGTTCAACATGTATAATGGTGTTTAGAAATGTAAAAACAATGTGAATGATAATGGCTATATGCCATATGTTTTTTTGCTTAAAATGTTTATCAGTGAAGGATGTGTTGAATATAGATTTGTTATGAATAGAGGAGAAATTATGTCTCCTATAAATTTGTTATGAATTTTTCCTTGTTTAAATAATACCTAAATTTAATATTCTTAAAGCTATATAAATGTATGAATGTGTTGAATATATAATTTCTTGTAATATAATTTATGTAAAAATTGAGTTTGTTCTAAGAAATTATATTATAGTTGTTAAGTTTAATAGATCAATGTAAAGAGTTTATAATTTTTTAAATTATTAATTAATATGTATAGTTCATTTTATATCAAATAAATTTACACATGACTTGCACATCAAAGAGTTTATTTCATATAAAAATTTATTTATAAAATTTAAATATATCAATCTTACGTGGACAAAACTAAATAATAACCCATAATATTTCTCTAACCTACAATCCAAAAACTAATTATATTCATGTCCGTTTTCGTCATTTTGCATCCCAATATCACTTACTTCAACCCAATTCAACTCGTTTTACCGAACACGCCATATCGAACTTCAACTCCTAAAATCTCAACTTCAGCACCAACTTCAGCTACCTTCAACTTCATCTCACTTCAACTACCTTCAACTTCAGCTTACTTCCACTTCAACACCTACTTTAACTCGTGCCGATCCGAACAGAGCCTTAGTCTTCTAAGTTCATCTTAATAACTTATAAAGCTGACCTTTTTTTCCAGCATTCATGTAGTTTAGGATGTGAATTAAAGGAGAGTTAGATTCTTACGAATTGGAAAACCCTTCGCTTCTCCTTCTCCATCCCTTCGTTTCTCCTTCTACATCGTCGGTTACCAGAGTAATGTCCTCTGGGTTTCCCATTGATTCTGTACTTAAGACTTTCTTCTCCTGCATATGGAAGGTCTCAGATTCTTCCACCCTCTTTCAATCTCCAGTTTCCATCTGCTATGGCACATGCAAAGCGCAAGCAAGCTGCCGTGATGTCGTCTGCTCAGGACAAGGCCGATCCATCCTCAATGGGTTCCTCGAAACGGAGGTTGCCCGTCGTGCCTAAGGTGCCTGCGAAGGCGCTCAACCCCCCGGCTTACGTTGCTCTGGCTGATTTGGCGATCGGTGTTGACGCTGAGGTTTGTGTTCTCATCTGCCGGCAATGGGATGCGACATATTTGCAAGGCAAATATATTGGTGCCACCTTCATTCTCTCGGATTCAATGGTGTGTCTCCTAATTTTCGTTGATTCCGTTGTCTAATTTCTCGCCTTTTATATCGGAATTGGTTACTCACTGTTGTGCCTCTTAATTTGTTCAGTGTGTATCCAAAATGGGTGTGTTTGCCTGTTGTTGTGTTCATTGCCCCCTATTTTTGTGTATGCCTTCAGCCTCTGGCAATTTGTTTGCTCTTTACGCCTTTGGTGCTTCCTACTAATCAACTGTTCATAGTGTATCAAACGCATCGTGCAACAGATGCATCAACCCAGTAATTATAGTCTATATATTTCATTACACAAAGTGGAAATCTTAATCATTATGATCCACTGGTGCCAAACATTTTGCTTTGACATACAGTGTCATTGCGAATGCATCAGTCCAGCAATCATGTAGTCTTTAGATTACGTTGTGATCCATTCGTTGAATTGTATACTACTGCCTACTGCAATATTTGAAACTTTCTGTTTTGTTACACAGGGAAATTCCATGCTTTGTACTGCTAGAGCGGCTGTTGCTCAGCGTTTTGTCAGTCGTTTGTTCCCAGGGAAGATCTATGCGCTGAAGAACTTTACCGTCTCGCCAAATAGAGACACCTATCGTGTGCGCAACACCGAACCCCATATACTAACACTTGAAGGGAACACTGTCGTAAAGGATGTTGTTGTTTTGGATGAGGGATTTGTCCGATACCCGTTTCAACTGGTTGAATTTGAGGAGATCGTCCCCAACGGCTCAAAATTTCTCATAGGTTTGTTGTTGTTCTTAAAGTTTTCCATTCACCGTTGTATGCTTACTAACTGAATTACTGTGTTGTAGACGTTATCAGATGCCTCACCAGTACAACCACCCCCAAGGTGACCCTGAGTGGTGTGCAGTTCATGGATTGCCACATAATGAATGAGAGGTACTTCCAGATACTAAAAGTCTATATTGTGTTATTGTCGGCCCTATTTCTAATACTCGGGCATCTATAGGAATGTCACGGTGCGTATCACACTATGGGGTCAGGCCTGCACTGACCTCATTGCGGCACAAGCCCACGCTCAGCCAACGAACATTATTATTTTCCCCGGGATGAACATACGGGAATACCGAGGTGAAATCTGACCCTATACTGAGGCTGACCTTGATCATGTATGAATTCATTTTGACCACTGCTCTGCTTTGTTATTAGGTGAGGCGTTCCTTTCGAGCACTTCGGTCACCCAAATTTTCAGTCATCGCAGTATTCCACAAATCAAGGCGTTCAAGGCGAAACTGATGTTTGTATCTTTTTTTGGGTACTTACTATTTACCTCACCTCCTGTGTTTTGACAATGTTCCCCTATTTTATTCCAGGGGGCGAGACGACGGTGTTCCTGTGAGACCGCACGGTGCACTAGCGACTCCCTGTGTGACCATTTATGAGCTTCTAGAATTGGGCCGACAGTACAAGGGTACCGACAATAAGGTATTTGTGAATTGGTTTATGTGTTTGACCCTTACCATTAGCCGTTCGCTGTCCCTGACATTTCGGCCATATCCGCCAGATCACGCACATTGGTAATTGCTGTGTCCGGATTACTGACATACGCACCAAGAATGGATGGTATTATGATTCCTGCACAAATGGTCGGTGTAAAAAAAGGATCACTAAGGTTGGCGGGAATTTTTGGTGCAACGCGTGTGTACAATCATGTGACTTCCCCCACATCAGGTAACCGGTTTGGGTTTTGTATGCATTTCCGGAATGCTGATATCACTCCTCCATATTCTAAATTGTGTCGTATTCCTTTTACCATTCGTGGAATGCCAGGTATAGGCTCAAGGTTGATGTTGCGGATGCCACGGGGGCAGCTGTGGTTACACTGTTCGACGACGTGGCCGAAAAGATCGTGAAGGACAAAGTTGCCACCTTGCTGAAGTCTTCCGGGGTATGCTTTTTTGGCCTTGATTTTTCGTCTCCCCGTGGCTTATGATATTTGTTTTTTTGAAACCTTTGCGTCTGTTTTTTGTTAACAGTGGGATGATGATGAAGTTGTCCTACCCCGTGCTCTGATGAAACTGATCAACACCGAGCATACTTTAGAGTTGCGAGCACAGAGTTATTACGACCACATATCCTACGAGAGTTTCACTTGCTCCAATGTTGTCGAGGCTGTGTCGTTGCCTGTGGATGATTCAACCACTGCCCCCTTGGACGAGGGTGTGCATTCTAAGAACCCGTTGCCAGACGTAACTGGACAAACGGAAAATGGTCTGCTGCATCAAGTCTCTCCCCTGGCTGCAAAAAGGTACCCCGTATACTTGGTTGTTCATTTTCCGTGGGGTTTGTAATCGCAAATGTCGTCGCTGCTATATGGTGTCCCTGATCCTTTTTTCGTGTTCTCCTGCAGTGTTTTAACGGAGTTTGATTCTGCCCCTTCTATGAAACGAGACCCCGACAAAGGTCCAACGTGCATGTCTACATATCGAAGTGCCGATGGGCGGTTGAGCCCCGTGGTGAACGACATGTTATAACATGATTCTTCATCACGAGTAGTGTGTTTCTCTGTGGTTACCCCCGTCAAGACGATTGTGTAATTCGGTTTGTGTTTGTGTGCCCGACCATTGTGAGTGTATGCAGTGACAACAATGAAGAGGAGACTGAGCCTGGGAGCGATACTCATCTGGGACCTGCCATCCTTGATGATAATGAAGAGGATATTGAGCCTGGGAGCGGTACTAATCCGAGACCTGCACTCCATGATGATAATGAAGAGGAGACTGAGCCTGGGAGCGGTACTCATCCAGGCTTCGACCTCCTTGATGATGTATCCGATGCTGAGGTGGCGGAGTGAATGGCGTTACTTCTGTACGGGACGCATCGTTTTCTTAACGGGTGGTAACAGCATGCGGCGATGCGAAGCTAATTGTATTGAATTACAAGATGTATTGAATTACAAGATGATGAGACAATTCAAGGTGACTCATGTGAAGAAAACAGACCATTTTAATTCATGGCTTCATATACATCCTTTGGTTTTAGTTGGTGTTTAAGGATCCATCTACTATAATCTTTCTTAGTATTTTTTTCTATGACAAAAAGGACATTCTCTAAAGTGGTCTTTCTTAGTAGTCGGTCTGCTGTTTGTTTTATATTGGATTATTTGAATTAGGTACTGAATTCGCCTGTTGTTGTATGCTGATTCAGGAATAGCTGAGGCAATCATAGTTCATAAATTTGGAGAAATTGCAAAGTTTACATGCAAATCTGAATAGGCATACAGAATCGCAGGTTCCCCTCATAATATTCCTCCAAATTAAAGTAGTTAAAATTATAGATTTTGACTATTTTGTACATTGTACTCTTCCTTTGTTGCATTACTCTCATATTTGAGGTAGCTATTGGCCTGCAAGCCCCGCAAAGGTTTGAGCATTGAAGGTGCTGTAGATGAAAGGGCAAGGCTCGAGTAAGTCTATTACTGTAGCCTTAGATTATTGCTATTAAAATGAGCGTTTGTTAAAATGTTTTGAGCTCGGTTCTGCATTTTTACAGGGAACTAATGAAACAAAGGGAGGTTGCTGCTGAAACAAAGGAAGTCGATAAGAAGAAACGAGAAGAAGCAAAAGCCGATGCAGCGCCCGTATTCAGGCCAAGATGAGAGATAAAAAGGGTCAAGTAAAAGGTAATGGCAAAGCCAAATATGTTCAGTTTTGTACCATAAGGAAGTTTCAAGTCTTTTTGAATGTATTGGATGATCTGGAGTCCTGCACAATGAAGTTCATCGATCTCTTTCATGAAGATGAGATCTTCTTGGGTTCTCTGTGCTCTTTATGCTGGTTCTTTCTTATGATTAAATGCCTACAATATCCTTGAATGTCTAATTTGTTTGCTTAAGAACAGTTGAAAGTGTGTGTTTTTACCCCATTACAGTTTTTCTCTAGGAACAAATTCGATGGTTCTTTCTCATCAAATTCGATGGTTCGTAGTTATATGAAAAAACTGCTGATCTGAACAGACTAACACATTAGTCTGATTAGATTTCCTTGATATCTGCTGATGTTGTCTCTCTGTGTAGTTAAACTCGGAGTACAGAACACTGGGAACAATTCGCACTCTTCACAGTCTCTCACAGGGTACGCAATTATGATCACATGTCTCGACGAACTCCAAGGTTTGTGCCAAAAATTAAATTCTCAAACCTACCTTGAACTTTAGATTGCATTAGTTAAGCCTCATACCATGTGTATCTTGATGTTGTGCCTTTGTTCTTCTAATTCAAGCCACTTTACATGCCTACCGATCTTAGAATGAACTTAACTTTGGATTGCATTAGTTTAGCCTCAGACGATGAGTATCCTGATATTGTGCCTTTATTCTTATAATTCAAACCACCTGACATGCCTACTGGATAAATGTTAAATGTTGTGCCTTTGTTTTTATAAACTAAAGATTCTATTTCTAAGGAAAAAAAAAACAGATTTGGTAATTTAGATTGTGCTATGAAGTTTCTAGAATTTGATTACACACTACTAATTTAAATTTACAAAGGCAACATTACCAGACTTCCCCGACTATTTCCTGCAGCCACGCCATGCCAAGGATACGTCACATTTATTTATGATTGGTATAACAGCCCGACCTACGCCAGATTTGACGCAAAGTCGGGCACCTCAGTCATAACAAGTATCGGTATTTAAGCCATAATTGTGATTGTTGAAGTGACAATCGCCTTAAATGCTTTGAAATCAAGTGGCCCTATATCCATTGATCTTCCATAACTCCATCTACATGACCTATGGCTTTCCACCCCCCTTGCAATTCATTCCCATCCATCTTCTATAAACCATACTTCCTCCCCTTCCATCTATACATCATCCCACTACAGAACCACACACCGTGAGAAAGGTACCTACTCAAGGCAGTAGTCTATTACATACACGCCAGCGTTTGCCGCCGCGTCTGAATCATGGCCCGTAAACGGAAAGCTACCGCTCCAGGTAACGAATGTCTTATCTTCACACACCCAACACCTATTTGCTTTACATAATTAGACATATACGGACTATGAAAAATAACAAGGGCATATCCACATGGTGGTGCAGATTTGTTGCCACCATTTGGCAGTCTGGAGTCCCGAATGCAGGTCTACTCTAATAGTATAACATCCAACGAAGGGAGACAACAAGTATATTGCGGTTTAAGGATCATTGAGCCCATACAACGTCCACCACCCAAGAGAGGTACAGTGTTGTGAATTAAAAGTGGCCAAGCAAATATTGTCACATGTTAAAACGGCTGCGCTGATTTCATGGTAGTATGTTCTTCAGGGGCGACCGCATCTACGGCGCGCAACAAACCCCCGAAGCCGCCTGCAGCCTGGAAGTCCACGAGTAAGTCCCCGGTTGCCTAATATGCTGGTATATTTTGAGAAGATTATTGCAATATCATGTACGCAGATGCGAAAGTTGTATACAATGATTTGGGCCCCCCAGATCACAAGTGCCCGTTCTGCCATGCATATGTCTGGGTTGAGGAGAAAAGCAAATTTGTGAAGTTAGAGAACGCAACTTTCTCCCTATGTTGTCAGGAAGGCAAAGTCAAGTTGCCTAAATTCAAAGATGCACCCCAACCTTTACAGCATATGTTAAATGATCAATGCCAGCGTGGAGCAGATTTCATAAAGAACATCAGGGTGTATAACAGCATGTTCGCATTTACTTCATTTGGGGCGAGTATCGATGAGCAAATCAACAAGACAAAGGGGCCATATACTTTCCGTATTTCAGGTCAGAACTACCACAGCTTCGGCTCCCTTATTCCCAATGACGGGGCTACCCCCAAATACGCACAGCTGTATATTTATGATACTGCAAACGAGTTGCGCAACCTAATGGGGTGCATGAATCTAACGACAAATGATGTCGACCCCCTGATCGTGCAGCAATTAACAACCATGCTTGACTTGCATAGCTCCTTGACGCCCGCATTTCGACGGGCAAGGGACTGGTGTGATTCCCAACTTGGAAAACAATTTCATATCAAAATGGTTGGTGAACGGCACCCGACTCTTAAAGAATACATTCTTCCCACTGCTGACGAGGTGGCCGGGTTGGTTGCTGGCGACTTTGGGCAGAGTGAAGGGAAGAAGGATGTCGTCATCAATAGCAAGACAAGTGGTCTGATGCGAATATCGGAAATACAGCCCCTGTATATGTCTTTACAATACCCACTGTTGTTCCCTTATGGTGAAGATGGGTATCATCTTAAAATTCCGTACAACAACAATAGTGGTAGACGAGAGACGAAGAGGGGCAAGGTAACAATGAAAGAATACTATAGCTATGTACTTCAACAACGACCAAGTGAAGGGACGACCCTGACACGAGGAGGGAGGTTATATCAACAGTATATGGTCGACGCATACACGGCTGTAGAGGAGCAAAGGCTAAATTGGGTTAGGTTTAGCCAAGACGACATCCATGTTGATTTGTACAAGAATATTTGTGATGCCGTGTCAAGAGGTGATACTGATGCACGCGAGTTGGGCAAGAGGATTGTTCTCCCAACAACATTCACAGGCAGCCCCCGCTACATGATCCAAAACTACCAAGACGCAATGGCTTTGTGTCGTGCATTTGGCAATCCTTCTTTGTTCATAACATTCACCGCAAATCCAAAATGGCCAGCAATCCTGAAGATGCTTGCTAACTTCCTGGACAGACAGCTAATGATCGTGCAAACATAACAGTACGGGTATTCAAGTTGATGCTAGGAAAGCTCATCAGAGACATCCGGGAGAAAAAAATATTTGGGAGAGCAACCGCAGGTGCGCTACCTTCTTTACCATTCCAACAATATTATGAAACCATTCTTAGCTTACTAATTATTTGACCAAAATGCTACCTGCTGCAGTCATATACACCATAGAATTCCAAAAAAGAGGACTGCCCCATGCTCATATCTTAGTGTGGATAGTGGACGAGCACAAAGCGACGACCGGATCGCAGCTTGATGATATAATATCAGCAGAGATACCATGCAAAAACAGAGACCCCGTGGCACACAAACTGGTGGTAGATCACATGATATATGGCCCATGTGGAAAGGACCAAAAGACGGCTCCGTGTACGTCGAATGGGGAGTGCTTGAAGCATTATCCAAAACCATTCTACGCAGAAACAACCTTTGATGAAGATGGCTTCCCTGTGTACAGGAGAAGGAACACAGGTATCCACGTAATGAAGGGGAAACACAAGTTTGACAACAACCATGTCGTGCCGTATAATCGGTACCTCCTAATTCGATACGGGTCCCACATAAATGTGGAATGGTGTAACCGGTCACGCGCCATAAAATACCTGTTCAAGTACATTACGAAGGGTCCGGACCGAGCTACTGCCATGATTGTTGATAGCAATAACACGGACCAGCTGCTAACGACCGCTCCAGAAAACCAGATCGACGAAATACGCCAGTTTTTGGATTGCCGGTACATTTCAGCATGTGAGGCTGCTTGGAGGATTTACGCCTACAATATCCATTACTCCCGCCCTTCAGTGATAAGGATGTCATTCCATCTTCCCGACCAACATGCTGTTACAGTCAAAGACGCCCAGAGCCTCCCCGGACTTCTGAAACGTCCAACCATAAAAGACACCATGTTCACGGAATGATTCAATCTTAATATCATGGACGAAAAGGCAAGGGGATACACATATGCTGAAATACCAAAGGAATATGTGTGGCATGCGGACGTACAGGAATGGAAGGTGCGTGACATCAGGGGCGCTATAGGACGAATAGTATACTGCCATCCAACATCAGGGGAGCGGTATTACTTGCGTATGTTGTTAAATGTTGTGAAAGGGCCCAAATCCTTCACAGATATCAGAACCGTCAACGGAGTATTGTATGCTACTTTCAAACAGGCGTGCTTTGCTCGGGGGATGTTGAGTGATGATAAAGAATGGGCAGATGCAATAGAAGCATGCAAAATATGGGCAACGGGACCACAACTTAGGGAGTTATTTGTAACTATACTACTATTTTGTGAAGTGACCAGCCCAAGGCAACTATGGGAGCAATCCTGGCAGGTCTTATCGGAAGGCATTGAAAGGGATAAGCGCAAGCAATTCAAATACCCATCCCTAAAGCTCTCCGAGACACAGATTAAAAACTACTGCCTGCTGGCCATTGAGGATTCCCTGACGAAAAATGGCAAATCACTAGGAGATTACCCAGATATGCCGATGCCTGACAAGTCGCTATTGACTACTATTGATAACAAACTCATTCAGGAAGAGCAGAACTACAATCGGGAAGAGCTCGCTGCCGAGCATTCAATCCTATATGCAGCCCTGAACATCGGTCAAACGGCTGTTTACTCCAAAATCCTTGATTCTATCCAGTACCAGGAAGGTGCATTTTTTTTCGTCTACGGGGTAGGAGGGACTGGGAAGACATTCGTGTACAAAACTATAATGGCTCGCATACGGTCCGAAGGAAAAATTGTCTTAGCCGTGGCTTCTTCAGGTATGTGTTCTTAATTATAACTACAACAAGACCATAACAATATCAAACAGTAAGGCCTAAAGTCTGACCACAAAACAAAATGCAAAATACTGATAATGGTTACTATCTCAGGTATTGCATCTCTATTGCTGCCGGGTGGACGAACAACCCATAGCAGGTTCCTTATTCCAATAGAGTTATTGGACACCAGTACATGTGGGATTACACAAAACTCACATCTTGCAAAACTCTTGAACGAGACTGAGTTGACCATTTGGGATGAGGCGCCAATGACACATAGGAACGCCTTTGAAGTTCTTGATAGGACATTGAAGGATATATGCGGCTTAAGGAATGAAGTCAACCACACAAAGTTGTTTGGAGGGATCACTGTTCTGTTAGGAGGAGACTTCCGCCAAATATTGTCGGTCATTCCAAAGGGTAAGCGCCAAGACGTAGTTCAAGCTTCCATCAGCAACTCGCCTCTTTGGGACCAATGCAAAATTCTAATCCTAACAGAAAATATGCGTGTCAATGAGAAGGGTAGTGATGGCCAAATCGACATGCAAAGACGGGCATTCAATCAATGGATCTTACAGGTCGGTGAAGGTGCTGTCCCAGCAACAGGCATGCAGGACGATGATGAGAAGACTTGGATTGAGATCCCTCCAAAACTCATGATACACTCCCAGTACGACCCAATAAAGACTATTGTGGCTGAAATATTCCCGAACTTTGACCCCGCGAGGGTAGACAGCCAATAGCGACAATATTGTTTATAACAAAAAAAATTCAAATACAAAAAAAATATGACGCGTCAACACGATCTTAACCATGCGTAATAATTACCAAAACAAACAAAAACAACCACATCAACAACAACATGGATAATCAAATGTCGCAACTACCGACGACATAAACAACAACGAAATATATATTCAAGAAGCATACAACTTCATGCAGACAGATACTCATTCGAAAAGAACAAATCATATGCACATTTACGTATAGGGGTCGTGCATCGCACAGGCGCCGCAGTACTAGTATGCTTAGAAAATTCATCATTCCAAGCTTTGAAATTTTGAAGCCTTTTTGGTTTTGAGCTTTCGGTGGCTACATTTTAAGGTTGTTCGTTTTCATTTCAAGGATTGTTGTACCAACGTCTTCGTTTGTTCTCTTATATTCATTTTCTAACGTTAAGAGTCCGGCCCGTAGCGCGGGAACCCCATTTTTTGGAAGGATTTGTGCCCAATGCCCTATTGGGCACTATAATTTTAACAACTACACCCCCTAACTAAACATTAACAAAATACCCTACCTATAAATACTCCCTTTCAGACTCTCTCCCCCAAATCAGTTTCTCCTTCATTCTTCTCCCCCAAAGCAGTTCATCGTTCATTCTTCTTCCATGAATACTCCAAATTCAACAGATCGGAGGCGTAGAAGAGGAGATCTGGACCTCGATTCACGAGATCGGAGGTGGAGAAGACGATGAAGAAATCGCTGGAAGAAATCGCTGCGAGTTTCCCGACAATAAAGAAATCGCTGATATCCACGACTTCGTCATCACTGGAAGCTGCAGCGATGCTCATGGAAATGATATATGGATCTGCCAGCTCTTGAATCTCCTACGGAAGTTAGATTCGATGAAGAAGAAGGTCTCGATCTTGCTCATAAGGCCGAAGTTCAGAGAATCGGTATCTGCTTCGGTCCTCGGACATCAGGTATCTATCAATATCTCCAGATCTTTCTCTTCATATGTATTACTTTTTGCTGTGACAAAAATACTTGGATTGTTAACTTTGGTATCTGCTTCGGACATCAGGCATTGTCCTAGAGTGATGCTTGCTGTTCCTAGATTCTTAAAATTTGTTCTTATACATTAAGCTATTGTTCTTGCGTCAGATTCATGTTTTAGCTTTTGCTTTAAAAAGTGATGGGATTTTACATCAAGCATTGTCCTGCTGTGATGCTGTTCTTGGATTCTTGAAAACTGATGTCATGTACTGACTACTGATCATGTGCAGTTGTATATCAAATAATATTGTGTCTAATTATCTACAATATAATTCTCTTTAGGACTTCTGAATTAAACCGATCGACATGTATTATGCTATGATGTTTTCGAACAAAATATCATATCATATCCTTTAAGATAAGCACAAACGTGTATATTCAAGCTGTCATTCAGATTTTTTTCCAATTATTTTTGTTCATGTGAAGAAGGGTTTATCCAAACTTTTTGGTATTCATTCCGTGGATCCAGAGCATCGTATTTATCCATACTAGCTAGAGAACTTTTAATTGTTTTTCTTCCCTTTGAAAAAAAAGGAGATGCAAGCATGGAAATCTGGCAATATTATTGAGTTAATCAACTTTATATCATTAGTTGCCACCAGTAAAATGCACTAGGAATTGTAGTCAAATGTAGTAGTATATCCGTTCAAGTCTACCTGTACTCCTGTGTCAACTTGAAAACTACTGCTTGGGATTTTACATCAAGCACTGTTCTTTCTTCAGATTCATGGTTTAGCTTTTTATTAAAAAATGATGTCTTGTACTCCTGTGTCAACTTGAAAACTACTACTTGGTGATGAATATGCAAATATTATCCAAGTGTTGTTGAGAGTGACGGAGTAAGCACCCTGAGTTTGTTTAGTACAACAAAACCTTGAGCATATATATTTGTCGTTGTCAATCATGATGTACACGTTCTTATGCAGAATATGTTGTTTTGCATATGTTCTGATGTCTTCGTGCACCCAATGGCCCCAAATTACAATGTTTCTCGTTGCAGAAATCTGAACGAAACAAGCCCTAAGCTGTACATGACAACAACTGCAGGAGCCCCTCTGTAGCTACATGTACAATAACATACACAAACAACCAAAGACATCAGAACATATTGATACACTTTTTATTGTTATTATGAATTTGTAGTGGTGTTGACAAGTTTTGTAAAGTGTTGACAATATTGACGATTTTGTAATATTACTCGTGTTGTATGTTGTTGACCGTTTATTAGTCGTGTAAACAATTTATTTAGTTGGGTTGACAACTTATTTAGTCGTGTTGACAACTTATTTAGTCATGTTGACAACTTATTTGTAGTGCTGACACTCATTTGTTGTTTTGTTGACAAGTTATTAGTGGTGTTAAACAGATTATTTAGTTGGGTTGACAACTTATTTAATCGTGCTGACAGCTTATTTAGTCGTGTTGACAACTTTGTTAAAAAAATTGTTGACAGCTCAACAACTTACTATTGTTGTTGACAACTCTGTTAAAAAATTTGTTGACAACTCTGTTAAAAAATTTGTTGACAGCTCTGTTAAATTTTTTGTTGACAGCTCTGCCACGTCAGCAAAGGGGTATTTACTTATAACTTAAAAAAGTGATGAAAAAACTTAAAAAACATAACAGTTTTGGAGTATTTACCCAAAATTTTTGAGAAAGAAAGAACAATTAATAAAGGATTTTTCTAATATGTGCCCAAGGGCACACATTAAACAATTAAAAAAAGAAGGTATTAGATTGAATATCTTTTTGTTGGGATGGGTTTATCCCATTTTCCAAGGAGATAGGGACTAGTTTTTTTTACCTTTTTTTTGCTTACACAAATCCATTAATAAATGGGAACTTTGCACCGTGCAACTATTTAATATGCAACAAATTCATCTTCATCTTTCGGGAATGATTTGTGTCACACAACTCACAATTCATGAACTATGAAGTCTGTGATGTTTTGTCCTCCTTTCTCCCTGCAAAAATAAAATTGGATTGTAAATGGTGAATTCTTGCAGAAGATTGATATACATGCTGAACCAGATTCAGATATGTTCCCTCCATGATAAGCAAACACATCTAATCACGTACCCTGTTATGGATCTTGAAGGCGCTCCCTCCACGATCAGCAACGCTTTCATGTGATCGGCACGGTTGACCAGATAATTTAGCAATCAACTTCTGTAAGTGGTTGTAAATGCTGCAGATACAGGATTACAAAGTTGTTAAAAAAAAGATTAACAAGAAAATATTCTGGACTGAGAGGAAGTCACTTTGAGCATCATACCTAAGTCGATGTCTGTTGCAAGCGATAAAGAATGCAACAGACCCGTTCAATATACTTCTGATCGCACGGAAAACCTGATGAAGGACGAAACAATAAGTCACAATCTAGAGCAAAACCGCATTAAGATAACGCTTATGAGCAAGCAAACCTGAGAGAAAAGGTCATTCCAAAGTGAATGCAATATTGAAGGTTGATATGTGATCACTGTTGCCTCGGTCACTGAAGCAACCCTAAACACACCATTTGTCAATGCCCATATATCAAGTAGCATTTCGAATACAATACTCGACGTTAACGCCAAAAGATTAGCTACTCCGAGAACCAACCGAACTGGAGTGTACACAATTTCCCTCACAATCCATAATATTGGTAGTATCACCATGATTGCTGCAAAACATCATAATGTTAGTCTATAACAATGAAGAATTAATTAAAATTTGAAAATTAATTCAAGGTACCACTAACCAGTGGTCCAAAAAGTCGATAGAACAAGCCAGATTGGGAATCCAACCAGATTCCAAGACGAGCTGACTGCGATCCAAATTACCGAGAACACCGTGTTCCATAAAGGAAGTAGAATTTCGGAAATTTCAAGGAGAGGATCGAAAAAAGGTTGAGCCAAAACTGTAAAGAATGATTTTATAGTGTGTGTTGTCATCACAAACCATTTAATAGCCTTCTGACAGTGATGCAAGAACAACATCGTACCCAAGTATTGAATTCTAGAAACCATCTCCCATGTTTCTATCCAATCAAAAAACGGTCCCAACAGACGTGAAGCAGTCGCCTTCAAAAGCGGGACATTCTTGTATAAATCATAAAATCCTATGACGACAGTGATAACCGACATGATAACATATAAAGCTCTCACTAGAGGACACATCCACGGGCGATAAATATGGCAAAAAAGCGGGTAAGATTGGAGGAATATCACCCAAGACGGAAGCCCAGCTTCTAAGAGAGTAAGGAGCCTCAAATCTGACATTATAATTTCTCTGAATTTAAAGGGAAGATAGGCATCATTGAATTTAAGCAAAATCAACACATCCTTGGAATCTGAAGCTTCAATACTATTTTCTGAATGTTCAAATGAGTTGGACTCAGAATCTGCTCCATCAGCAATACATTCTGTAAGCTTTCTTCTTTTATAAGGCACATTTGGAGGTGTATGGAAGGAGTTAGACCAATTATCCACAGTTGCAAAGTTAACACTAAAATTATCTCCAAATCCATAGCGAGATTCATTTTCATTGTCCGTGCTCGTTACATCACAGAATGCCTCTGCTGCAACAACATATTACAAAATAAAAGAGACGGTCAAACTCCCACTGTATAACTCAAGAACTGGCATATAGTAGAATTTCTTACCTGCAGTAGAAAGCAGATACTCTCTTAACTTATTTTGCTCGTTAACTGTTCCTGAGAACCAAGACGACATACAGCCTGCAGCGTGTGTAACATTGTCGAACTCCCACCGTCTCATGTTTTTAGTTTCAACAGCCAATGACGAATCTGTCTGTGCTGCAAATATCCAAGGGTTTTAAGTCTGGTATGGTATCTTTCCATATTGCAGAAGCAATTATGTTCAGAATCAAAGAGATTAACCTGAAGTTCATTCAAGTAGTTTATTCCACGAACATTATTCCATGAAACTTCAAATATGATCAGACCAAACAAGGTTTGATGCAGTTCATCATTTAACTGTAAAGAGTATTTAAGTTTCTTCATAGGAAGCAATGCCCTACTCTCTGGCAATTTCACGGCATTGAGCAGGGAGAACCATTTATCATTGCTCTTAGATATTTTTTCAACTTTTTCTGAGCAATTTTTCGGCTCTGAATTCTCCGTTCGTTTCTTCTTTCCCTTCTGAGATCTACTGTTAGCAAAAGGTGACAACCTTGACTACAGATAAATATAACGAACTTCAATTTATCAGACAAGGAGAATCATATGTACAAGTACAACTGTACAAGTAAACAACAAATAATTTCAACTGAGCCACCTTTGTAACCATCAATTGCCATAAGTGTGCGGGTCGTGATACTAGTCCTTCCAGCCATGGCCGATTATCCACCAAAATGTAGATTGTTTTACTTTCAGATGCCACAAAAATGCTCAAATTTGAAAGATAAGACTGCAAGTCCCTGTAGTTGGACAAAATAAAACCGCATTAATAAACCACAACTTCCGAATCATATTTGAAAGGTAAGCATATTAAAATTGCAATTAGTCGACTGGAAATTGAATTTTACTTCGGTGATGGATTCAGTAACTTAATTTTTTATTATCTGTACTTGCTAGTTGCTTCTAGTCTTTACTTTATAATATCATCTTCCTTACAATGCTTAATTGCAGTCTCATCTAAACAACCTAGCCAAAGCTGTAAACTGTAAGTAATTCAAAAAATAGTTACCACGAGCTCTCAACGGTAATTTGCTGTGAATAGGAGAAACAAAAGAGACTAAAAACAAGCAGACCCAGTTAAGAACATCTTCTTAAACAGTTGTTTAGAATAATAGACATGACATCTCTAGAAGATGTAACCAGAAACTGGCCAGATTTGAAAGGAAATGAAAAAGGAAAGTGAAATAGTGACAGCTAAACAAGGAGGAAAAGGCCAAAAACATGATAATTGATCTAATCAAAGGGGATATGCATGAATAACAACAAAAATCTGATCATAAAGGAGCAATATAGAAACTAAAAGTATTACCCAATTTGCAGGCTGGTTAAGGGGAAAACCCAGCGGCCATAGTCACCATTCTCCATCAAAATCAAAGTAATTTCGTGGCTCTGTCGACAAATTGACGATCGAATGCTGCACATATATGCCCAACTAACAGAAAACATCAGAAAAGTGCTATGGAGATTGATGCAAGAAAAACCCAATTTGAGTTTAAGAAGATAAACCTGATAAGCAGAAGCAGTTAACGCAAAACTTCATCTCAGAATTCAGAAGCCAGAAATGGAGAGAGGGAAGATAAATGCAGAGAAGAAGGAACCTAGCTTGACACGTAGATCGATAAACCAAAAAACCTGTACTCGTAATAAAGACTCGAAGATTTTGAATAATCTTTTGTGGGTTATAAAAATTGAAATTGAAAAGGGACTAGGCTAGAGGGTGGAGCAAGCAGAACAGAAGCGTCTTAAATTTGATTTATGCGGGCGTGATTCGGTGGCGGCAAAATGTGGGAACAACTCGACATTAATTTCCACGCTCTCAATAAATGCAGAAGAGAAAGCATAAACTAAGAATCAAATCAGTAAAGAGGAAGAAGGAGAAGGGAGGTTAATACCGTCAAAAACACGTTTTGCATCGCCGATTTTCGAAGTTTGTGTGAGAGAGAGAAACGAAAAGAAGGCGAAAATGGAAAGTAGAAGAAGGATGAGAAGGATTAAAGAATGGCGCCAGCAACTTTTGCAGACTTTGCAGTGACTTGCTGTAGTCGTTACACAATGCATACATAATTTAGGCATGGACATGGAATTATAGAGAGAGAGAGTGGAAGTATATCAAGAACCTTATGTGTTTCAGATCAATAATGTAACCTTGTAATTATTGGAAACGAATCTGGTCATAAACAGCTCTTAAGTGATAAATGAGAATGAACGGTGACCGTTCATTTGAATTAATCTAACGGCTCAGATCTCTCTCACTTTCCACGCTGGCAACTTCCTACTTGCTAGCTCTTTGTGTGAAACACACGCGCTACATCGTTTCAACGTGATTCAAAATTGGAGCGAAAACAGTCTCTTCCCATTCTTCTCAAAACTTCCACCGAAAACCTGTCTCGCAAAAGGCGATCAAACCCTAACCTCCTACTCGCTTGCTTTTTCTTCGATTTCTCAACGAAATCACTTCGTTTTCTCTCGCCGATCATCAAAAACAACATACTCCTACAAATTTCGCGATGGCTGGCTCACAAAAGAACAACGAAGGAAGAGGTATGGTGTTTAATCCCTAATTTTAGCGTATACGATGCTTTTTCCTGTTAGATTTTTACCAACTGGTATTTGGAGTTAGGTTTTTGCTTCGACATGTTAGATTTCGCTACATGCATGTTTGATTTTAATGTACTGAGTGTGAAAAGTATATTTGTATGAGTAGATCTACTATATTCGGTGTGAAATGTTCATTTGTATGTACTGAGTGGTCATTATTTGATCATGACTGTGTTTTTACTCTATGTTCACCAGATCTTGTATATATGTTCATCAAAATACATGTTCATCACAGTACATCTAAATGTTCATCAAATATCTTGTATTTGTTCATCAGATCTTGTATATACGTTCACCAGATTTCTTTTCAATGTTCACCAAAAATTTTGTGATTGTTCATCTCATTGCCTATATAAGTTCATCATATGTCTTAAGATTGTTCATCAGATTTCTCTTATCTGTTCATCATAAATCTTGTGATTGTTCATCACATTTCTTACATCTTGTATTATCCTCTTTATAAACTTTGTATTTTTGCACAATATATAACTTGTATGTTCAATATTACAGAGATAAGAAGCAAAAAAAACAAATGACAGATCACAAAGAAATGTGTCATCCCAAGAACAACAACAACATGAGGAAGAAACAGGCAGATGAGAGAAGCTGAGTTTGCAAATCATCAAAAATAGGCAGTGTATAGACATCACAAAGCTGAACTTCCATTTGGGTCGGTGTCTTGAGAGTAGGACGGCGAGTGGAAGATTCAAAGTCATGCTTACGATGAGTATGTCTTTGAGAATCAATTGCATTTTCAAATTGCAACATGAACACTACAAGGGATGATGATGAGCCAATGAAATGTGAGAAGAAGAAGTTCTGAGATTCAGACCTCGAAGTTGTTCTAAGCAGGCCACCCATATGGACATTTTGAAAGAAAGCGGGAATCCATAAGTGTCGTAGATCAAACATTGTCTTGAGCCAAACATTGTCTTGAAGATTGAAATCATCTATAATACCATGCCAAAGCTCCTCAAAATCCACAGGAGTAATCTCATCACTCCAAACAATAACATTGAATCTATCCCTGAAATCTTTATTTTGCTCTGGTTCAACCTTAATCTTACCGGGCACTTTGAACATTATGTGCCACATGCAAAAACGATGAACACTTGAGCTAAAAACCTCCTCAACAGCAGCCTTGACAGCAGCATCTTGATCAGTCAAAATAACAAAAGGTTCATGTCTCATTGCCTTTTTGAAATGATCAAACAACCACACATAAGATGGAATATCTTCGTTCAACAATAAGCCAAATGCAAAGGTGATTGAGCACTTGTAGTTGTCAACTCCAGTGAAAGGAACAAACACCATATCATACCTGAAAACAAAAAGCAAAAACTCATAATGTTCATCAAAAACTGTATTATTTGTTCATCAAATGATTTAACAATGTTCATCATTACTGATAACAATGTTCATCAAAGCTGGGATAAGAATGTTCATCAACTGGTATGAATGTTCATCAATAAATCTAACAGTGTTCATCAAAACTTGTATGAATGTTCATCAATAAATCTAGCAATGTTCATCAATAAATTTTTATATTTTCATCTATAAATAAAACATAGTTCATCACAACTATAATGATTGTTCACCAAAACAAATAGGAATGTTCATCAATAAATTTAACATTGTTCATCATAATTACTTAGAAAAATTCACCTAAACAGGTAAGAATGTTCATCAACATACCTATTTGATTTGTATGTTGCATCAGCAGTCACTACATCACCAAAGAATGAAAAACTCTTGCGTGCAATCGGATCAGCCCAGAATAAACGAGTTAGTTGATTATGCTCATTGACATAGTATTCAAAATAGAGAGCCTCACATCTCTCTTTCTTGCGAAAAAGGCTATCAATTACCATTTGAGCATCACAACCAACCATATACGCATTGAGATCTCGGTTAAAATTCTTGAAGTCAACCCGCGAGGCACCAACATTTGCGTAAGATCCAACAGAATTCTTGAACATCTTAAATGCTTTGCTAGTCCCAATATTGGACTTGATACAATTCATAATAAAGTCTTCATGGAATGGAGTCAATTTCCGGTTACTCCTGGCAAGATGTCGTTGTGATTCATCAACCATATAATGTGTATGACGCTCCTCAAAAACCTTAACAAAATAGCCATCATGACTAAGATAGCGAAGTGCTAATTTAGCAACACAACCACATCTATCTGAATTCCTCTTCCTTTTTGATGAAGTGGAGTCATCTGCAGTATTTCCATCTACTTTCATATATCCCTGCCTACTGCAACAAATATACTTCCAAATTGGAACTTTGTTCACATCTTTAGTGCTAGTCCCTGACATGATACGTACACTAAAGCCTGCCCTGATGACATATTTTTTATAGAATTCGATACCATCTTCAATTGAAGCAAACACTTGACCAACATATGGCTTGTAAGAATCTTCACATAATGGTAAAAAGTATTTCGTATTTCCAGGAGAAATAGAAACTAAACCATTGGCATTGGATTGATCAACACCTAGAAAAATGTTCATCAGATATTAAACATATGTTCATCAAACTACTTATCAATGTTCATCAAACTACTTATCAATGTTCAACACAAATCCTGTAAATGTTCATTACACATTAAAATGCTGTGAATGATCATCACATCTAGAACAAAGTTCATCAAATCAGTATTAAAAGTTCATTAAGACTGCATTCAACGTTCATCACATGTTTTATAAAAGTTCATCACAAATACTGTCTATGTTCATTATATGTCCAATAGAATGTTCATCACTTCTATTACTGTTGTTCATCAAATCCTTTATAAATGTTCATCACAATTCTTCTAACAGGGGGATGAACTGGTGAAACAAAGAAAATAGAAGCAAAACCTAGATCCATAGGTAGAATGAAGAAGAAACAAGCTAACGAATGATAATCGATGTGTTGGATTAGCGAACAGAGCAATCAAGAGAACAAGGACACCTGAATACAAAAAATCAACAAAATCAGCTCACGCAAAAACAAAGGATATAGAAACGTAAACAAGATTAGGAAAACAAAATTAAATACAAATGCGAGAAGAAGAAGAAGGAATTACGCAGCAGAGAAGAGAAGGCAAGATCCGAAGAAGATTTGTTGAAAAAACTTGGGGGAAAAGAAAACGAAGGCGAGAAGAAGAAGAAGGAAATTTACGAGATCTGTTGAACGCGCTTGTACACGCGCCCAAAAGTGAATTATCCACATCCGTCCGATCTGGCGAAATCAAACGGCCCACAATCATTCTCATTAATTACTGTAGCAACTATTATCACCGAACACTTTTCCGTAATTATTTCCCTAAATAATAATTGAATAAATAAAGGAGAATGTTGAATAAATAAAAGTGAATTGGTGTAGTTCACGCGCCTTGCGCGGATTTATATAACTCATAATCTCATATATAATTCGATTCGAAAAATAAATTGGTAGCTATGAAATGATATTACACATAATTAACTTTGAATACAATCAATAAAATATAAAGATATCAAATAACAGAATATGTAATACAAAAGACGAAAGTAATGTACTGTTAAAACACATGTCTTAAACATTTACTTTATCTCAAAAAATATAAATTGCAACAAGGCCACAACCAATTGAAAATAACTTACTTTTCTGAAACGAATATGATACTAACAAAATTCATATGTATAACACTTATATCTCAAGTATAATAATACGAAAATAACATGTTAAACTACAAACTCATAATAAACACATCAAATTGAGATATTAACACAATACCATGTAATAAACATGTAAACCTGAGTCATTGCAATATTCAAATAGAACAAATAACGACACATAAAAGTAGGACACATTATTTATATTAATAAATTATAAGAGACAAATACTTTAAATTTACCTCTTTTATATTGTAATCTTTTTTGAAATATTAATGGAATGTGATGATTTAAAGTAAAGAGTTTTGAAATAGTCACCTAATATTAAGTCTATCGTTTATCTTTCTCATCTAAATATCTAAATTCACGCTCTAGTTTTTTCTTCTAAATTTATTACATTAAATTTTATTTCAATAATTATTGTTTAGTGGTGGCTAAAGTTTTTGTTGAATAAGAATAGTGTATGATTAATGTATGTGTTAACTAAAGTTAATGTAAATATTTTTTAAAACTTATATACGTAAAAATATGAATTAATGTACTTATTATATGATTTGTATAAGAGTTAACAATAACAAACTTCTTAAGACATGGTTCCATTATATATGACTAAGTAAAGCTCAACTAATTATATGATTTGTCAAATAACAAATTACTTAACAATAGAATTTTATTATTGATTTTCAATTAAAATACCTATAAAGTACGAAACTAACTAACAAAATTTGTTCTAGGTAGGTTACGGTTAAGGCTAAGACCATTCTCAATGCAGGCTTTTGGGCAAGGCTGTAACAATATTTTTGATTTTAATATCTTAAAGCCTCGAAAAGCCCATGGGCAAAGTCTGTAAAAATGGTCCAAATTAAAGACCCACCAAACCTGCTATAGTTTTACTGTAGATAAGGCTCCGTTTGGCCACATTTGTTTTTGCGCTGGGAGGGGACCAAAACGCGTCGCTTAAAGCAAGCAGCCAAACAGTTGCTTACTTTAAGCGCGTGCCACGTGGCGCCCGACTATTGGCGCGCTCGATGGGCGCCACGTGTCATTATCCCACCCATCTGTTTAATTAGTTATTAGTTTTATTAAAAATGATATATCTAAAAATATACTTAATTAAAAATTATAAAAAAATATCATAATTCTAGTTACATTTTTCTCTATCCATAGACACTCATTTTGTATATATTTTGTATACATATAATTTTTGTATTTAATTTTGAGTATTATTAATTTCTATAAATCATTTAAATATTAATTAATCTGTTTTAAGATAAAATTGTATACTAAATTAATGTGTTGCAATTAATTGACATTTGAGGGAATTGTTTGTACAAATTTAGTATTTTTTGATATTATAAATGTCAAATATAATTATTTATGATACTTTAAAATACAAAAAATTCTAATTTTTTATAAATCTTATATCTTGTAACTATTTATGTTTAATATAATAAGATTTTATTTATTTATTTAAAATAAAAAATATATCAGTAATTTAATACAAATTCAGGGGTATAAATGTAATTTTATAAACCTTACAGCTCTTTCCTTACAGCCTCCATTACAAAAAAAAAAAAATAGTAAAGCTATATGAAGGGCTTTAGCTTACAGCCCTTCTTATAGCCCCGGTTTTAAAGCCTCCATTGAGGATGCTCTAATAGAATTATGACTAGATTTGTGTAAGATTTTTTAGTAATTTGAAAATAAATGTTGAGGATTTATGAGAAAATGACACGTCAGCTTGGTGGGGCCAGAATGAATGAGAGAGCTCTAAATAACTTTGTTTTAATATATATATATATAGGGTCACGATCTGGTGAGAACGGACTCCCAGGTGAGAACGAATCTGAGCCGCCCATCGTGGAGCCCGCGTCATCGCTGAGGAGGTGAGACACGGATGGGAAGGATTAACGCAAAGTGTTCACGTGCGTCTCTGGCTTCTAAACGGGCGCCTCCAAACACGCGCATGTCTGAAAAATTTCCTTCTTCTCGAACCCGATAGAAATTGGGAAAGCCGATTTCGAGGGCAAAATTATTTTCCTTCTGCGTTCAAATCACAATCAGAAGTGGAAGCACAAAAGCAAAAGAACAAACGAAGAACTCCAATTCCAGCAATGGCATCGACATCAACTGTAAAAAATCTACAACAGGAGCAAAATTCAATTTCAACTGAAGCTTTCCATGAAGAAACCCTAGGTCGCAATTCGTCTTCGTCAGAGGGTTTAAACCCTAATTCGACACATCAAGAAGAAGAAACAGGTATCAACGATGAATTTAACTTATTTTCGATTATTAGACAGACTAGAACATTAGATACTTCAAATTGCAACGACCTAGATACTGAAGGGATAGAACAAATTTAGGGGCTTGAAATACAAATTAGGGGATTTTATTATTAAGAACACATCAAAATTGAGATTCTGAATAGAATTTATGGAATTCCATATTTGAATCCTATGAGAATCTGAATTGAAAATCCTAAGTTGCATTCAGATTGCTTTGTTGTTGAATGGATTGGGATTAAAATATGCATATTAGGAACTTGGCTTCTGCATACTATGAGAATATGAATTGAATATAGAGAAATATTCATAAGAAGGAGTCCTGATAATTGATATTACTGAGTTGCATGCAGTTTAATGAATGATCTGAGATTCTGAATTGCATATAGAGGAAGTTTGATTTTCAGAGAAACATATGCTTTAGGATTTGGGGATTTACAATCTATAGAAATCTTGATGCAGAAACAAATGACATTCAACTTTCTCAAGGGGGAACAACATATTACATTCCAGTATGCATAACTGAAATGATACCAGTGGATGGAAAAGTATTTGACAACACAGAGCAAGCAGAGGAATTCTATGATAATTATGCAAAGGAGTGTGGTTTTGAAGTGAGGAAAAACACAAACAAAAAGATAGGCGAGCAAACTGTTTGGAAGTACCTCTTATGCAATAGAGAAGGACACAAAAGAGTTTCACCGGTCATAGCAGTAACACCTAAAATAAGCAAAGCAAAGAGACGAAGAGTAACAAATCGTGCAGGATGCAAGGCAAGGATGACATTGAAAGGGACCGAGGAAGGACAGTTCAAGATACGTGGATTTGTAGAACGCCACACGCACCCGATGATGACAGAAAGAGAACAACAGTTTGTAAAATCCAACCGAAATATAGGAGCTTTTGATGCTGATTTCATTCTGAACTGTGGAAATGAAAATGTTGGGACAACAAAGGGATACCGAATCTACAAAGAACTAGTAGGGACATATAGCGCTATAGGAGCTAGCGTATCAAATCTTAGAAATCTAAAGAGAGATCTCAATTCTTATATGGAAGGCTTTGATGGGCAAATGATAATAAATAAACTGAAGAAGAAGAAAGACGTCTGCGAGGCATTCTACTTCGACTATTTTGTGGACAAGGAAAATCAGCTAGAGAGACTGTTTTGGGCAGATCCTATAAGTAGAAAAGGTTTCTCATTCTTTGGAGATGTCGTTACAACAGATGCAATTTACAACAAAAACAGGTAATATTTTTCATTTCTTAATTCAGTTGTTATTAATGAGAATATATTTGCTGTGACTTCGATGATAATATTTAGAATTGCATACAAAGAAGTTGGCTTTTGAGTATAATGAAATCCGAAGTGCATATAGGAAACTGGGTATTTGATGAATTTGATTTTGAAGAATACATGTAAAACGATATTCTGGATTGCATACATGGACATTTACATTTGAATAAAAAGGACTTTTGAATTGCATATATGCATATTTACGTATTAAGGAGACAAAGAATAATTGAGTCTCTGATTTGCATATGAATAGCTTAAGATTTGGATGGAATGAGAATAAGATTTGCATATAGGGAATTTGAAGATTGAGATGATAGTAATGGATTAAAAATGCTTCAGAAGACATGGAAGTTGGGATGATACTAGTAGATAAAATATGCTTAAGATTCTGAATTATATACAGGAAACTTGCCTTTTGAATAAAATAAGATTATGAGTTGCATGCAGGTATGATATGGTATTTATACCATTTACAGGAGTGGATAATCACAATAAATCTGTGACATTTGCCGCCGCTTTGATGTTGAAAGAGAACACGGAATCCTACGTGTGGTTATTTGACAACTTCAAAAAGGCGATGGGCCACGAGCCATACGTCATACGGACTGACCAAGATCCTGCAGTAATTCAAGCTGTTGAACAAGTATTTGAGAATGTAACGCATCTATTCTGTATGTGGCATATAATGTTCAAGCTGTCAGACAAAATAGAAAGCAGAATTTATAACACCTTAGAATTCAAACAAGCAATCAATGCTCTAGTTGGGAATAAAGACATCACAACATTACAGTTTGAGGGTGGCTGAAGGGATTTTATAGAAAAGTATGAATTACAGAACAACGACTGGTTGAGGAGAATGTTTGAGTTAAGGAGATACTGGATACCTGCATTCTTCAATGATATAAGGATGGGAGGCATGCTCAGAACAACCTCAAGGTCAGAGAGCCAAAATAGCTTCTTTGGCAGATTCTTTGGGCAATCCTCTTCGTTAATCCAGTTCCATAGCCAGTTTGAAAGTGCATTGGATCAACAGAGACATGAACAACACAAGCTTGCTGCATCATCATCAACAAGCAAAGCCAACATGAAAACATATTGTGTTATTGAAAAGGCATGTTCCAAAGTCTACACAATCTCAATATTTTATGAAGTGCAACAGTCTATCTACAACTCAATCTACAAGTTCATGGTAACAAGCACGATTAAGGAAGGCACAATAGCAAAATATGAGATTGAACAAGAGAATGCCAAAAGGTACACAGTCACAGATTTTAATAGTGTTGATTTTTGTTGCACATGCAACAAATTTATGCGAGTTAGCTTGCCTTGCCAACACATGTTTGTGGTTATGAGGAACAAGGGGCTTAAGGAAGTGCCAGAGAAGTATATTGAAAAGCGTTGGACAAAAGAAGCATCATTACAACCAATATTCAACATTGATGGTTTGATGTATAAAGAAAGTGTTGAAACAGAGGAGAACAAAGTAATAATGATACATCTCTTGGGAGAAATGCACAGTTGCATCAATTTGATTGAAAGCAAGCCAGAATACATGAAGGAGCTGCTGGACACAATAAAACGAAAGAAGGAATATTTTGCAGAACAGATGGGTGGAAGCTCAAATGGATCAGCCTTCATAGTGAATTTTAAAAAATATGTAGGACCAACTCCAACTGAGGTTCAAGTGTTACCACCGAAACAAGCAAAAAACAAGGGGACAAGAAGAGGGCGAATGATAAGTAAAAAAGAGTTGGGCATTCAAACAGCTGCAAAGAAAAAGAGAGGTTGTGGAATATGTGGTCAGTATGGACATAACAGGGCAACATGTGGAGATAGAGAAGGTATTAAATTAATTCAATACATTTAAAAACATTAAGTCACTTACCATATACACATTTTGATGTAAGACCCGTTTTACTTGATCTTTCTATGCAGATTAAATGATATCATAGAAGAAACAACTGGACAAAGATAAAGGCATGCAAGATATATAGAATCCTATGGCATATTTTAGATACTGATTCTTATTTACATGGAATGTAATAATACTGTTTTGAAACTTATTGCTTAAGAAAGAATTCAAACTAGTTAAAATGGTTGTTTTCATATATTAATATATCTACAATCCAGGTAAACATCATAGGAAAAACAGAAAACAAATAATATGCATTACAAGTAAACCTCGTATGCAAACCATATATAGTTGGTATGCAAACTAGATAGGCCTTATATGCAGGCCAGATAAAAGCCCATATGCAACTCAAATAAACAACATATACAAACCAAAAACAACTCATATACAACTCAAATAAACCCTCATATGCAACTCAAATAAACCTCATATGCAAACCACAAATCTTAAAGTTTAAAATCTAGATAGGCCTTATATGCAATCAAGATAAACCTCATATGCAAACAAGGTAAACCTCATATGCAAACCACAAAAATTAATGTTTTCATTTAAGATAGGCCTCAATGCAATCAAGATAAACCCCATTTGCAACTCAAATGAACCTCATATGCAAACCAGAAATCTAAAGTTTTCAATCTAGATAGGCCATATGCAATCAAGATAAACCCCATATGCAACTCAAATAAACCTCATATGCAAACAAGGTAAAACTCATATGCAAACCACAAATCTTAAAGTTTAAAATCTAGATAGGCCTAATATGCAATCAAGATAAACCCCATATGCAAACAAGGTAAACCTCATATGCAAACAACAATAATTAATGTTTTCATTTAAGATAGGCCTCATATGCAATCAAGATAAACTCCATATGCAACTCAAATAAACCTCATATGCAAACCAGAAATTTATAGTTTTCAATCTAGATAGGCCTCATATGCAATCAAGATAAACCCCATATGCAACTCAAATAAACCTCATATGCAAACAAGGTACACCTCATATGCAAACCACAAATCTTAAAGTTTAAAATCTAGATAGGCCTCATATACAATCAAGATAAACCCCATATGCAACTCAAATAAACCTCATATGCAAACAAGGTAAACCTCATATGCAAACCACAAAAATTAAAGTTTTCATTTAAGATAGGCCTCATATGCAATCAAGATAAACCCCATATGCAACTCATATAAACCTCATATGCAAACAAGGTAAACCTCATATGCAAACCACAAATCTTAAAGTTTAAAATCTAGATAGGCCTTATATGCAATCAAGATAAACCCCATATGCAAACAAGGTAAACCTCATATGCAAACCACAAAAATTAAAGTTTTCATTCAAGATAGGCCTCATATGCAATCAAGATAAACCGCATATGCAACTCAAATAAACTTCATATGCAAACCAGAAACTTAAAGTTTTCAATCTAGATAGGCCTCATATGCAATCAAGATAAACCTCATATGCAACTAAAATAAACCTCATATGCAAACAAGGTAAACCTCGTATGCAAACCACAAATAAACCCCGTATGAAAACAAGATAAACCCATATGCAACTCAAATAAACCCCATATGCACTTCAAATGCAAGCCCCAAAACAATAAGGTTTGCAATCTGGATAGGCCTTATATATAAGGTATTATGCAGGCGTATGACCACTAATTAAGTAGGACTACTAGAGCATTATTTCCAATTTCTCATAAAAGCTTCCAAGACAACAAATCAATAGGTTGCTATCCAGATTGCCCTCATATGCAATCCAGATAAAGCCCATATCCAAACCAAGTAAAAATCAAATTGAAAAAATATTCACAACAATATGCAAACCAAAATAAATTTCAATTTAGATAAACAACATATACAAACCAAGTTCTGTTGCAAACCTACTAGTCAAAGGAAATCATAAACGATCTATAAACATTATCATAAATAAAGATCCATAACATGTGTGATCTTTAAATAACCCAGCAAAAGAAGGTGGACTCAAATTCACAAGTGCAAGCATCACAGAAGTTTATATCATCATCACTCTCCATGCAATACGATTCTCTCAGCCATGGGTTCTTCCTTTGACATGGAACATGATCCTTCTCAAGGGTAATTCGATTGAATTGAGGACGTAGTCCATGGGTCCAAATATGGAGAATAAAGGCACAAAATCTTCTCCGACATTCAACAATATTATTTCCGAGTGAAGTCTTGACACCTTTGATGAGATCCATTCCGTTTTGTTCATTTCCAGAACCATTGCACATTAAGATAACACCCAAGAGATATGCTGCTTGCATATGACCTAAATTTGCAGCCCATTGAAACATTTCCAATCCTTTGTCAAAGTTGTCATAAAGGAAGAAATGATCCTGCATACACAACACAAAGTAACAACACAAAAAGGTGTGGCATTAAACTATTAGGGTTTCAAAAATATTTGAAAATCAAAACTTATGAAATGATAAAAACATACAAATCCCTTTCGAAATATGGCACCAACATTATCGTTGTCAATGCATAGATTAAAAAAAGCACCAGCAACAACCGTCTCGGCTGTAGTAAGATTATTAATATTGAAACCTTCAACATTAACTTGGGAAAGAACATGTTTCTCCTGCCCAATTTCTTCAAGCGTCTTGCAACTAGACATTATAAAACACCACAAAAAACAAAAAGAATATGATCAGTGTGATACCAACAAAACTAAGAAAGGAAGGCTTAATTTCACATGCAACCAACAAATCAATAAGTATGCAATCAAGAAATCACTTTGTATGCAATATAGAAAACACTTCGTATGCAAACCACAAAAAGCCTAAGAGTTTACCTCATTATGCAACTAAAGTAGTCATAAAGAGAAGAAGAACCAACTTTCGAAAGAATTTCAGAGATTAAATTGCCTGGAAGCGACAACAAACGACTCTGACCCGTGAAATCATTAGATCAAGAACACTTAATTCGTTTGGCCATTTTTCAGTGGATGGGTTTTAGGCGAGAGAATAAAGATGAAGAACAGAGAATGGAGATGAACAAAAAATAAAACGTTTGGGAATAAGATATAGATGAAGAACACCGAAACCCTATCGGTATAGGATGAAGAAGAAGAAGAGAGAAAACTGAAGAGTCATACGGGAAGTGAAATTAATTGACAAGGGAAATCCCGACTCGTATAGGGGATTAAAATGGTGTGATCACTGCTATAATGACACTAGGGAAACGTGCCTGCAACAAAAAAAAAAGAGAAAACTGAAAAGTAACACGTAATTTAAGTTGTATACGGAGTACTTGTATCAGAAATTATTTGACAAGACTTGACAATTAATTAAAATATAATTAAATATAAGTGATAACTATCAACCACATAGAACCCATAAATCCCAAAAAGGAAGAAAGCAAATTTAACACATAAACAGTAAAAGTAAAACCCGACCTCAACATTGGATATAAATACAAACAAATAAGGGCAAACTAGCTTGGGTGTCTGCATTCAACTACATCACATAAAGAGAGTTGGAGAGAAAACACCACAAAAAAATCAAGGATTCAACTCTCAAGGAAGGATAGGCAGTTCAACAAAAAGGTTAGTGGACACAAAACGATTAATGGTTTTTACATTTGAAAGTAAGATTACTAGTATAACACTTGATTGAAGATTATTAATGAACATAGCTTTGATTCTGTAAACACAAGAAGGGTATAATAAGCTTGCATGTTAGATCTGATAACATTCAAGAAACAAATGCTATAATAAAAGATACTCCCTCCGTTAAAAATTACTTGTCCCTGGAGTCCAAATCATTTGTTAAAAATTACTTGTCTTTTAACATAATTTTACACCATTTTTTCCAAATTTACCCTACTGTTATTGATTCTTTCCTTTATTCTCTCACTATTATTTCCTTTATTCTCTATGCCATTACTTAAACTATGAAGGGTATACTTGTCTAAAATTTTGATCAATAAATTCTCCCTAAAATTGCTCCAGGGACAAGTAATTTTTAACGTAGGGAGTAAAATAGAAGAATCTTCAGATTCTACTAAAAAAATCTGGAGTAATATTGTAGATTTTTCAGTAAAAAAAGTAGCAAGAAAATCTTGTGTGGAAATTGATATTCATGTCTATGGCACAAATGACTAGAAGGGATTATATGAATTTGATCTCAGACGAATCTTTAGATGATAGCATGTCTGATGATTCAAGCTCAGACACCAGATCTGGAACAGAGATGAACCCAATAGAAATTGAAGATAGTGATGGCAAGACTGGCATTCAAGAAAATGGAGGAGAAGAATCAGAAAATTGCGGAGATACAGAAAGTGAATATGGAGAATCAGAATCAGAAAATGAAGCTATGGCACCACCACCTCAACAACCACAACAACCACTACAACCACAACAACCAGTTGATTTAATGGATTTAGCCTATCAAATGGTTAATAAAGACATGGATACTGACAAAACATTTGTGGTTAAGATGACTAAAACATATGTGCAAGGTGACTGCCGTTTGGTAATATACTCTTTACCAACTTTTAACAATACAATGTATTGGATTACAAATGTTCCAATTTCATATGAATAAATGCAGTTTGTTCCTCCGATTTACGGTGATAAATATTTAATCTCTCCAACTATCCAAGAAATTAGACTCGACATGGATAACAAAGAAACAAAGATTGCTCTGAAGAGAACTAGTGGGCAATAAAAATTTGGGAAAGGCTGGAGAACTTTTGTGAAAGACAATGATTTGAAAGTAGGTGATATATGCATATTTGAATTGAAGGACGCGGATGAAGCTATCTACAATGTAGCAATTGTCTATGGAAGAAGGGAGAACTGATGGAACAGATCGAAGGAATTGACTGGTTATTTTGCTATGAAAAACTTTATTTTGGTGTGACTATGTAGTAGTTGTGTTGCAACTAAGAAACACATTGGTGACTAGGAGTTCCGAATTTTGAAATCAACATGATGGAAACTCAAAATGTGTTTAAGAATTGCATAACCAAATATTTGTATTTGTTAGATCTTGTACATAAGAAATTAAAACAGGGATGACTCTTGAAGCAACCTAGTTGCTTCAAAGAGATGCACACAAAGTGTTCCTGGTATGCATTTCCCAGGTGCCTAGGAAATGAATACAAGGTGCATCCAGAGATACATGAATGTTTTCCAAGACAAATTCACAGATGCAAGTTTGGTAGTTTCAAAAAGATGCACACAAAGTGTTCCTGGCAAATGCATACAAGGTGCCTGGGAAATGCATACCAGGCGCCTGGGAAATGCATACCAGACGCTTGGGAAATGCATACCAGGCGCATCCAGAGATACATGAAAGTTTTCCAAGACAAATTCACAGATGCAAGTTTGGTAGTTTCAAAGAGACGCACACAAAGTGTTCATGGGAAATGCATACCAGATGCCTGGGAAATGCATACCATGTGCATCCAGAAATACATAAAAGTTTTCCAAGACAAATTCACAGATGCAAGTTTGGTAGTTTCAAAAAGATGCACACAAAGTGATCCTGGCAAATGCATACCAGGTGAATCCAGAGATACAAGAAAATTTTTCCAAGACAAATTCACAGATGCAAGTTTGGTAGTTTCACAAATACATACTAGAGTAAATAAAAGTAAATATATTTACTGTTGTTAAAGTCTAAAAATGGCTATTATATTATAATTATTAAAACTGTCATTGATCAACAAGAAATACAAACAAGAGCAGTGTAACCATATAACAAACAGTTGAAGGTTCGAGATATGCAGTTAGCATTTTTTGTAATATATTTAAATTTAAAAAAACACGTGACACACACGTGATAAATTCAAAATGGGAAAAGGAAATCATGAAAAGTAGATGGTTTTCACATTCTGACGGTTTGGATATTGTGGGACGGTTGATATGACCAATAACGTCTATAAATACACTCCTCATCCGATCATTTTCCACCCCAATAAATCAACAACTGAAAGAAACAAATACATACACTCATAGTCTTTGTAGGGGTCTTCTTCTCTATCCTTATATCACAAACAAACTTACTGTAAAACTTGTTACTTCAAAAATATTTCTATAGCTTCTCTGTTACTAACCTCTCCCAAAAATTATTTTGTAGAGATCTGCATCTTCTCTAAATGGGTTCAACAAGCCGTTTCAACAAGACAACCATGGAAAACGAGGTAAAAACTTGCCCTATCTAATTTCAGAAAAATTTTAAACTCAAAGATTCTAAATTTATTTTGATAACTGGTTGTGGAGGGATCTACAACTGCATACAAGGAGAACTAGGATTGAATGTTTAGAACATTAGAAAAACAAATAGACAGA
Source organism: Oxyria digyna (assembly GCA_029168935.1). Lineage (NCBI taxonomy): Eukaryota > Viridiplantae > Streptophyta > Magnoliopsida > Caryophyllales > Polygonaceae > Oxyria > Oxyria digyna. The sequence continues at coordinate 5,499,444 of JAPVLV010000005.1, forward strand.
AATAATAAATGTTGATCTACATAATTTTTTCATATAATGGTATAGCAGGAAATTGATATCAACGACTCCGAATTCTGTCTAGTGACTGAAACATATCAGAGGATATGGCATGATTTTCAATGGGCCAAAGCCAATGGCAACTTAAGCAATTGTAAGAATATGATTAAACTTTTTTTGTTTATATTTCAAGTTTTATAATTCAAGTTTCATGTGGGCAAACACTAGAGAGACACCAGGCTCCCTACGACACACAATGAAGAAGTCCATAATAAGTGGAGATGCTCGCCTTGTTGAAATGCTAGAGAAGAAGCATGTAGTGCTTCAGAAAATTGAAGAAGCAAAGCAACTGCCCATTGAAACTCAGAATCAAAGGGGATGGAGAGAAATACAACTTAATATCGTAAGAAATTTATCAAATTTTCAGTTTTATATAGAAATTGATCAAGCAAACTGAAACTCTAATTTTATTTATGTATGTTTAATGTACAGTTTTACTCTTCATTGGACGTCAATGAGACGAACATCAATAGGCACTACGACTTTGCAAACTCGCTAGAAAAAATCGTGAAGAGCTACAACACAAACGAGATCAAGCATTACATAGACAAACCAGAGATTTAATGGCTTTGAAACTAGTATTGCTATGTATTGGGTTAGATATATAATACTCGTGGAAGTGGGGATTTACAAGTATCATGGACGTGTTGGATTTGGATTAATAATAATATAACATATTGTATCTACATATGTACTTACTATGCAAAATCAATTGCAAAATTAATTTCTTTTATGATGAACAAGTTGTTTGAATGATCAACACATAGAAAGCAAACAAGAAAATAGGAAAAAGGAACTGAGGGGAATCTGGGAAAACTTCAGACACATATCAGATTTGATCAAAGAAGCAATCTTGAGAACACTATGTCTGCAACCAACAACTAATTCATAAGCAATCTTGAAAACACTTGGGATGTAGTTCAAAATATGACTTAATTTGCAATCCTGAAACAACATCAAATGCAATTCAACAGTGAAGACAAGTGTCGCAGATCTACATAGAGGGTTCAGAAAGCACTAGCTAGAGAGTTATAGAAAGTTGCTGCATTGTTGCACAGTTACAGTTTTCATTCCAAATCTAACTTGACAGAGGTGATACACTTTCCTTGTACACAGTTTGCCATCTTCGTCTCATTTGGAGGACATGTGTTCACATCTTGTTCAGGTACCTAATCTTCAAGGTGGAAATATGGCTTGAGTTGCTGTTAATCAGCCTGTATTTCCAATCCTTTAAGCCAAATCCCATATATGTATCCATGTTGTACATGGCAAAAAAAAGCCAGATCTCTGTTTTCTATCGCACCATAAATGGGAAGACGGGGCTTTGAAATTTGCATCTTGGAAACCAGTTCAGATTCTGAAGGCAAACTTAAACGTTGCAAGTATAGTGCAAAAACTGTTTTCTGAAAACAATAACAAATAGCAGTTAGTAGGGAAATACAAACTGTGTACAAGGAAAGTGATTGAAATCAAAATATCTTACCAGTTTTTCAGCATAGCAGATGTGATTGAAATCTGGATTTGTACAGGGATCAGGCAATTCACACTTCTTGGTCTTCATATTAAATGTAACCACAAAGATATGCTCCCCTGTGCTAATGGGAAATACAAACTGTTTTGGGAGGAAATAAAGAAAGTTAACATTAAGCAAAATAGCAATGAAATATAGCAAAACCAAAGGAAAGAATAGAAAAAACATACGTACCAAGCCAAAGTCCAGAAGGTAAACACCCAATTTCAAATTTACTAGCTCAGTGCGTATTTGCTTTTCAAAAAAGACACTCATTGCAGCAGGATCAATGACTGTAACTTGTTGGATACTTACATCCTAAATAACAGAAAACATAAAAATAAATTATAAAACAAATGTTCAGACCTGCAAACTACATAATACTAAACAAAGAAGCACTTACACAAACTTTTGTGCTTGCAAAAAATCGATAGATACTGGATTCACTTCTCTTTAACTCTTCAAAGTTTAATACTCGGGCCCACACATCGACAATCTTAGTGTCAACGCTGTAGAAACGATCTTGACAGAATGTCTGAAAATCACTACAAGTCAGCTTTAATTCACCATGACTGAATATGACTTCCCTGCAAGAACAAATGATTTAACTTGCTTTTCATTCCTATCCTGAGAAACCCATACAAACAAACGACGTTCTTTGGCATTTGCTTTCACATCTGGATGAATATGTCTTTCCTTCCATGGATATTTGCTTGTCTCACTAATTTTAGGAGGTCTCTTTAATGCAATGTTATCACGACACCTATCGTTTAAGCTTTGAGGAGGACGCAATGTGCGCTGAGAAGGAAAAATCACTTCAGTTGACTGAAAAATAAACTAAAATGTTAGACAGCATAAAAAAATGAATCAATAATATGTTAACTGTAACTTGAATCATTAAATACCCTAGTAACTCGATGATATGGTTTTTGGGCAACAGGATTTCCAGAACTCGTGGAAAAACATATTGTTCACAATCAAAGACAGATTTTGCAGAAACAAATGACGAAGATACAATGGAAGCCGGTGCAGAAACTTCTATAGGAGGGTTGTCGAGCAACACTGTAATAGGATCATTAATGGAATTACCTTCACCATTAAGATTGAAACGTGGACTGCGGTGAGTAACCCTACCACTGAACCTAGGCATTTTGTTCTTCTTCTCCTTTTCTTGAGAGTCTGCGGATACAACAAAGGAAAAACATTAAATTAAGCAATTCATAAAAAAAGTAGGGTAAAATTAATAAACTAAACTTTTCGTACCAACGAGTATGGAAACATTAGATGGTGCTTCTGCAGAAGGTAGAGTAGCCAATGAACATTTATCACTTGTTAAATCAATCAAATTTGATTCGAGTCCATTGTTACTTGGATCAGATTGTTCACATTCTGCCACTATACCCACAGTTACTGCATATTGTCCAAAAGTCAATGCTACTGCAGATTGTTCCATTAGAGCTTCTGAATCTCCAGCTTCTGAATGTATAACTGGGACATCTGAAACTTCATATTCTCCAAGTTTGACAGAGGTTGGGGATGATGGAGCTTGATCCATTGAAATATCAAAAACGTTAGTTGCTTGCTCAAGTGGAACTTCAAAAGACTCATTAACAACATCTTGAAAAATTGTGTCATTAATAGAATTACTGGGACCAACACCTGAAATGGAAAGAAAAAGAATAAAAATTAGGAATAAATGAAACAATATAATAGACATAAAGCTAATGAAGAAGAAAGATGTAACACCAATACTCATGGGTACATGCTCTGAAACTTTCATCTCAGCAGCAATAGCTTTCTCAGAAACGTTAGTTGCCTGCTCAAGTGGAGCTTCAAAAGACTCATTGACAACATCTTGAAAAATTGGGTCATTAAAAGAATTATTGGGACCGACATCTGAAAAGGAAAGAAAAAGAATAAAAATCAAGAATAAATAAAAATGAAACAATATAATAGACGAAAAGCTAATGAAGAAGAAAGATGTAACACCAGTAGTCATGGGTACATGCTCGGTAACTTTCTTCTCAGCATCAATAGCTTTCTCTACTTATTCAATCATCTCAAAGACAATCAGATCAGCCCAAAAGCGCTCATCACTGTCATCCAAATTTCCAGAAGCATCAACATCTTCTGGGGTGCCAGTTGTTGGAAGTTTTATCATCAACAGCGGGGTGCATTCTTCATTCACTTTCTTGAAGAAACTACTCTGAGCATGTTCTACTGGAGCAATGTCAATGTTGTTGTAGAACTCACGAACATTGCCAGCAATTTGGCGAACCACATTATATTGCTGAAGAACAAAATCCTGAACACAAGAAGCAAGAAACTTAGATTATAAAATCAAGGGATAACAGCTAAAAAAATATATAAAACAACACATACCGGAATGGTTCCATCACCAAGACACTCTTTAGGAAGAGGACAAGTAGTTTCTGGTTGCAAAGGAGGCTGAGACACGGGTAAAATTTGGCCCTTCCCAAACCCACCAACAAGCATCTCATCAGCCTCTCTAGATTTCAACATTGAAGTTGTCCACACTTTGATTAGAGGAAGATCCCTTGGAACAAGTTTGTTGAGAACCATAACTCTATCAACATAACACAGCTACAACAATGCAAATAAGATATGAAATTAATACATGAATCATTTATATGCAATTCATAAATCAGTTAATGTGAAAAACACAATCAACTACTATGCAGATCACAAGTAAAGTATGCAATTCAGAAATCACAGCAACAACACAAAAATAACTTAGAATGCAATTGAAAAATCAATTAGTATGCAATTCAGAAAACTTTTGATATGCAATTCAAAAATAACTTAACAATTCACTTAGTATGCAATTCAGTAAACACTTCGTATGCAATTCAGAAATAACTTAACAATTCACTTAGTATGCAATTCAGTAAACACTTGGTATGCAATTTGAAAATCAAGAAAAGTAAACATAAACCATACCAATAAAAATAACACTGGACCTCTGAACTCCGACTTAGAACAAAGAGACCATTGCAACTTCGACTTAATGGCCAAATGAAAGATCAATTGGCACTAGTTATACTCTTTGATCATGGAAACATTCTCCAACAAATCCAAAGCTCTCATACTCATCACTCTACAACCCTGACTTTCAATGACTAAGGTGTAGAAAAGCATAACAAAGTTCCTCTTGAACATATCATCACCCACATCAGATTCCACAATGTTCTTGCATATTTCAGACGGCTTCAAAGTTGTAGTGCTGGAAGGGTCACGAAACTGCCTCCTAAACTCAACTAATAGATTAAACTTATGAGCTCTACTCGGAAGATCTATAAGAACACCGCAATCAGGAAGACCAAACACCCTTTTCACATCGGCAACAACTAAGGGGATTTCTTTGCCTAATGAACGCAATTTAAGGGAACACTCCCCTACTTCAAAACTCTCCACAACAAAATGAGATAGGTTTGTAGGCAAAGTTTGAATTTTCCAGTCAAGAATGCTACCAAAACCAATATCAACAACAACCTTCTTCTGATCTTCAGACAAGTTATTAAGAGCAATAAACAAAGCCTTGGGGGATTTCCTAGAAGACAGCGTCTCAAAATGAGACATCATGGCGCCCATAACTTATTCCTAACAACGGTGCGACCATCGTGAGAAATGACAGTTGGCTGCAGGTTATGAGCCAGATATCTGCTAAGGTCCAATGCTCTCTTCAACTCGGGATCGTCATCTGAATCAGAACTATTATCAGTTAACTCTGCATACGTCACTTTAGCTTTTCATTTACGCTTAAGTGCATCCTTAACAACTGTTTTTTTGGGAACTTTAACCTTAGGACTACTCCTAATAACTATTGCAGTCTCCTTTACTTTTCCTTTACCCTTATATGGCTTCTGCACCTTGGGAGAAGAGCGAACAACAACTTGAGGAGGAGAAGGTATTGCATCCTTAGCTACTGTTTTTTGGGGAAGGTTAAGCCTAGGACTACTCCTAATAACTATGTCAGTCTCCTTACCCTTATATTGCTTCTGCACCTTGGGAGAAGAGGGAACAATAAGTTGAGGAGGAGAAGGTACAACAATGACATTGTTGTCTTCATCATTAAATGCAGACTTGGCAAGTTTAGAATTCAATATACTTGCCGGAGTCCGACTACTCTTCCGTTTCCCTAAAATGTATGTTTTCTTTGCAATGATAAAGACATAACAATATGAAAAGAATATACAAACCAAGTAAGCATCATAGAAGTACAAATAAACCCCAAATGAAAGCAAGAAAACACTGAAATGCAAACCACGAAGACTTCATATGCAAACCCACAAATTACTTCAAACATCACTTAGGATGTTAATAGCATCATAATCATTAACTACCCATTGAGGAAGCACTTCATATTCAAAACACAAACTGATGTAATAGCATAAACAGAACACAAGTCACTTCATATGCAAACAACAAGTCACATTATATGAGATTCACAAAACACTTAGAATATAGACCACATATATAGTGAATGATGTAATGACATACAGACCACAGTTAGAGTAAAAACAAATTTCAGAAGCTACAATAAACAGAACACAAATTAGGGTTTATAGAAAGTAAGTTCAAATTTAAAATTCAAGTATTCGACAAAATAATACCAAATAGAGAAGTTTAAAAGAAAAACAAGCAAGTAAAATAGACTTAATAGACTAACCTAAAGGAGATTTTGTATCTTCGGAAAGTTTAGAATCTGACGACATGTTAAAGAGACTGGTATGGTTCTCAAACACAAAATAACTATCGAAATGAAGAGAAACGAGGAGAGAATGAGAGATAAAGAAGGAGAGCTGTGAAGAAGCAAAGGATTTCAGCTAGAAAAGGAAGGCAACAATGGCGAAAATGGTCGGGAGAAGAGGAAAAGGCGAGGGATGATGAGAAAAGTAAAGGAAGCGGATTTTATAACAGGCGCGTGAGCGCGTGTTAATGAAATCCACGTTATAACGTGGACTGCTGGATGAAAACGATCCGACGACTGAGGATCGTTCTCACGTTAAGGCCAGTTCTCTCCTAAGGAGTGGTTCTCACCTGAACCGGTTCCTATATATATATATAGATATATAAATGTTTATGTGAAAAGGAGAATGTTGAATAAATAAAAGGTGAATGTTTATGTGAAAAGGAGAATGTTGAATAAATAAAAGGTGAATGTTTATGTGAATGTTTAAGTGAGAGAATAATTTTTATTGTAAAAAATGAGAATAAATAAGTACGTAATATTGTGTATGTTTTAAACAAAAATTAGATTAATTTCACCAAAAAAAAGTAAAAAAAAAAAATTAAGGGTGTAAATAACCTCTTCCAAACAAGTTCAATACTTGTTTTCTCTTCAAATATTCGTTTTTTGCCAGAAATTATGTGCACATCTTTTATACGAAATATGCACACAAATTGTATAAGATGTGCACTTTTTTCTAACACAAATTTTGAACTAGTTTTTTCAAGAACTTTTTTTCCATAGAAAACTTTATTTTCTAGGTCAAAGTTATACGTGCACATTTTCAACACAAAGTATGCACATTAGCTGTATAAGGTGTGCAAATTTTCTCAAACACAAATTTTGAACTTGTTTTTTCTGAGCGCTTTTTACACGACGGAGTTTCGTTTCTGGGCCAAAATTACATATGCATATTTTTTGCACAAAATATGCACATTAGTTTTATAAGATGTGCACATTTTCACAAACACAAATTTTGAACTTGTTTTTTCCGAACCCTGTTTTTCCATGATAAACTTTCATTTCTGGGCCAAAATTATGTGTGCATATTTTCTGCACAAAATAGGCACATTATTTGTATAGAACGTGAATACCATATGTAACATAAAAGTGGATGCAAATTTGTTCAAAATGCACAAGTGAACTTTTTTAAGTTGAAAATTGCACGTCCTTACTAAAATACTAATATGTGCAAATTAGACTTTTGGAGTAGAAATGTGATAGAGAAAATTGTCGTAGTGCTAAATCAAAGAAACCCTAATACTAACTAGAGTATAGCAAGTAAGTAGAGGTCGAACACAAGGAAATTAAAACACCAATTTTATGCAATAGCGAAATATCAACTCATGAACAGTTATGGGGAGGGGGTTTGATTGTTCAAACTAACAAATAAAAAGAAACAAGCAAAGAAATGATTGTTGAGAATATGATTATGAAGGGGTTCCACCTATCCACACATAAGTCAGACAAGTTGATCATTGATTAACTCAAGTTCTTATCAATCCTAGGGCAAGTTCCTATTTCGATCTTTAGTATATCAGCAGGCCAACCGGTCCTCATTAATAACCTAACAGACCTTCTAGGTTGAATCAAATAGCATCAAAGAGTATAGGAATCACAAGGACGCATGGAATGACTTAACAACCGCAAAGTATTGAACATTCAATCAATTCACTTTCACAATAGCAATCAACTACCAGTTCATGCAATTATGGATGCTACAATGACAAGGAGTTCCACCGTCTATTCCTAGTCTAGCAATAGAAAACTATCAATCAAATTAGGTGATCAATCTAGCAAAACCAATAGAAATCATATAGATAAAAGCAAGAGAATCAATAAAAACTCAAAGGAAAAGAACAAGAGTTATAAATCTTACAAATGAATCAACTGAAGGTTTCAACTGCTAGGCAAAACAACGGAATTAGTTCTTGCTCATGGTTTGCAAGACTAAAGTTCTAGATGGAAGAGAGAAAGCGTAAAGATGAGAATAGGGTTTACAAAGATGAGAATAGGGTTTACAAAGATGAGTTTTACCCTGAAAATGAAATGAAAATAAACTATATACAACATATTATCCCCTCCCCCATACTTGAATGCAGCATCGCCCCCAATGTGATAAAGGACATAGAAATGTAAATGGGGAAGGAAAACGATACTCACCGTGGTGGTGGAAAGTAGGAGTGTACACCCCAAAAGAACTCCTCATGCAGGCGTCTGATCTCTGCTACGTCTCGCTCAATGTTGGAGACGCGTCCATCCGTCTCCTCCTGAAGCAAATGAGACTCCCTCATGCTCCTGCCAAGATCAGAAAGCTCATCCCCAAAAGACTGATGTTGCATAGTCAAGTTGGCCAATTGATCAAACATGTCCTCTTGCCAACTTCCACCCTCATCATACTCATAGCCATAGTCACAGCCTTCAGACGGCCCTGCCTCATTGTTTCCACCGTCTGAATCAGCATCAACATCCATCTCATCCTCCTCGGCCTTGGGTCCCTGAACAACAACATCATCAGCAAGCAACCTAAAGTCTTGTGCAGTAGGACCGAAAAGCATATGACAGGGCAACTTCATCTTATGCACGCCTTGCAGTAAGGATATCCAACTATAACATGTAGTAACACTCCCCTCAAAGACACGTGCACGCTCCAATGCATGGATCTCATACACATAAGCACCAGATCTGCTGCTCTCAGAGATACAGCCTGGTCTTAGGCAAGCTCTAGCAATCAAAGAGATCATTTCTCCCATACTCACCTTCCCTGTGGTCTTCTTCCTCTGGTACTTCAGACAACTCATCACAAATAGTGCCACCCAGTCAGGCACAATGTCACTCTCACGTGTCAAACACCAAAGTGTCTGTAAATCTGTACTTGAGATCTTATTGACCTCACCTTCACCAAAGAAACACATTGCTAGAACTTTATGAGCTAGCCCCAAACACAGGTGAGTGAACTTGTAGTTGTTTTCGTTGGCGGAAGGCTCTAACTCTTGCCTTGTTACCTTACACTAGAAATAGAAGTGATCATCAATACACTCTGATCGGCCCTCATCATAAACAACTCTTTTCGGCCCAATCTTCACCCAACAAAAAGGAGCGCGCCCATGAACTTCAGCCCCAACAGCTCTCGGCCCATATAAAATTCAGCCCAACAACAATAGTTTCAGAACTCACACCTCATTTGATGATGATGTCATCATGATGTCACGTCTGCGTCAACACACAGTCAACATCCACAACACTTGCCACAGTCAGCGCCACGTCATCAAAGCATTTCCATGTCACTTTTTTCAAAGACAAGAAGACTTATAGTGGGGAAACCGCAATCGCGGTTTGGATATGGCGATCGTCATTTGGCTACAGAATGTAGCTGAACATGTGCTTCAGTGCTTTCCTCCTGTCCATGAATAAACTAACCTGAAAATTAAACGGAATGAACATACAAAAACAAATAAAAACAAACACAAACCTTGGGTTGAATCCTGAGCAACGTCTTATTTAATGTCGTGGGTCGACATGGTACTCAAATGATTCAGCTAAGACCATTCAGCTTTGTGAAAACCGTCTCCTATCTAAACTCCTTTCTGAACCACTCATGGAATGATTTAAATCTTGTTCCATTGGCATTAATCACCTTGTCCTTAGAAATAAAGGTAAAATCCTTCTCTTTCCCATGCTTGATTTTATCAGGCGGTTGTTTAAGTTCAATTTCAAGTGCATGCACACTAGAAGATAATTGGCATCTCGCCTGGCAAGGTCAGTATGGTGAGTAATGTGATCTCACCATGGGGTTCAATCCCATCAAGGCATCCTCATGTGCTCTCAACCCTGGACAAAAGCCCATCAAGCCAAATCCAAAGGCGTCTGAGTCAAAATGAGGTTCTTTGTCAAAATCAGGACCTCGGAGCCATTTACTGTTCAAGCCGGAGCCGCTGGGATCGTAACCTCAGGTTGCTTCCACCATATTTTCTTATAGCGCACCATAGCTCAAATGATCACACTTTGCCCGAGCTCCATGCTATCTGTTTGGCTCAAAATGATCCAAAGAGTCCATCTAAGTCAAGAACGCTCGGTCAAAGGCTCCCCAAATTCAAAGAGGCCCCCCTTGGCGCCCGACACCGGCGACGCAAAAAAGTGTTTTTGTGTGCATCCGAGCCCTTCCCGACACAATGGCTCGGTGCACATGGTCCCAATAATCCTAAATGGACCCAAGGAGTCTAGTCATGGTTCAAGCGCGCGTTTCAAATGCCTTTTGACCCGGGGAAGACACAATCCCCCTTTTTTCGCCATCAAGCATTCAATGTGATCCCTAAAACTTCTCCAAGTTGATTGCCATGTCATCTATCCGTGTGAGAGTCTACAAGGATCACATTTGCAGCCCTTGGATTGTCTTAATAAGTGCCTAGCACATCCCATAGTTTTCTACTTTTGATTTGTTCACATTATGTCATTTACTTCCTAGATTTTAGCTCTTTAATGTTTGATTTGAAGAGTGATCCTTGGCTTGCATCCCAAGGACGTCTTCAACCCTATAAATAGACCTCTCTAGGTTCATTGTAAAGCACGTTGAATTTGAAAGCAAAGCTTTAGTTGAGAGTCCCTCCTTTCTTTGCAATTTGACGTCAAAACCCTATGAATGGTGGTTCGAGTCCCCTTTGATCTATCCCTTCTTCTTCTTTGTGTGATAAAGATCTACAAAGAAACAAACATCGATACCTTCTCAAGCCTTTGAATCACATTCAAAGTCTTTCTTATCCAAAGTCTTCCGCTTCGCTACCTGGAGTACTCCTTCATTTCCCTTCCATTGAAACTCGAGTCCTCATTGACACTCATATTCCGCTGCACCAAGCCTCATCCGAGGCTATATCCTTCACTTGCTTCACTTTAGAAGCCACGCCAAGCTTCATCTGAGACTCCATGCATCAACAACTTCAAGAAGATTTTGCACCTCGATCTAGATATGTGAACAAGAGGCGCTCTCGGAGACGAGAACACATCGGTGAGGAGACTGCCCAATGGAGTAGAAGAAAACATACCTTCGGGCTCTACTTTAGCTTGGACTTCCTGCAAGTTAGTAGTTAAAACAATATCTACTTGTGGGTCTCCTAAGACATTCTCTAAAACAGGTTTGCTAGATATTCATGTGGAGAAAAGTTCTTGTGAGAACAAGGCTTAACGTAGGAAAAACGAAGTTTTTGCGTTCACATATTATAAGCTAATGTTCATAATATGAGCGGTAATGTTCATAACCTGGGCGATAAAATTTTTAGAGGTCATTTAGTGAAAAAAACAAAAAAAAATTGTTGTAATTACAAGTATGTCACCGCGTCCCTTACTGAAAAACGTTTAAAAAAATTTATGGCCCATATTATGAACTTTGACATGTAATCTGTGAACGCGATCTGTTCGTTTTTCCTACATTAAGAGTTATTTGCACTAGAACTTTCCTCTATTCATGTGTTGCTGAAAGTTTATTGAGTTTTATGGATTTTTAAGCCATGCTTTACTATTGCTAACCAGTTTGTTTATTGTTGATACTTGATCTCGAAACAACATGTTGAATTTGCTACATTGTCCTCAATTAACAGTAACATATAGAATGAGGGCATGATCGAGGGTATATAGGTTATGAAAAAAGTAAATTACTAACATCTCTAGACTTAAACTCAGTACGACCAAACTATTGAGATCATCATGACATACAAACTCATGAACTAAAACTCTCTAGAGAGTCATTACTGAATACTAGAATATGTAGCCAAGGAGATCACTCAATTATGTGATCATTTTTCTGGCACGGACAATTATACATCGCTTCCTCCATAGTCATAGACTCGAAAGGAATGGACATTGTATTGACCAAACGGCCAAATGAACTCGATAACCACATCAAGAACACTGTCTTCCAAGGAGTACATTGTCCATAGTCACCCATGCAGAGGATCCCCTCTTAACCCTTTCCATATTCGCACCTACAACTCAACGTAATCATACACACTTACTGTTGGAACCGAATTTTCCAGGCACCGTTGGTGTTGGATAATGGGAGTGTTGGCTTCGTCTCCGCGAGCACTATTTCTTAGTATGCTCATTTGTATAATTCGGGTTCCGTTTGAATGAGAAATAAGGGAGTTACATTTAATGTAACTAAGTTGAATTTTGAGGATTAATGTGTATCCCACATTTATTAGGAGGAGAAAAACTCACTAGTAGATAAACTAGGAGTAGATTGTAATGGATGTGATTAGGCCAGAGGAGGCTATCCTGGTGGGCTTGGGCCCTGGAAGACCACACACGCGCGGTTCGGTTCGGTTCGGTTCGGATCGGCTCGGCTCGTGGGCTCCTTGGGCTCCTTGGTCTCCTTGGATGGGCCGTAGGCCCGAGGAGGAGGTTGTCTTTTTGGGCCTAGCTCAAGTCTGATATGACTTTTGGGCTTCGTTCAAATGGGCCTCGTTCAAAATCAGATTCCGCAGATCTCGGGCATTAATGCCACGCGGAGTTGACTTGGACTAGATCAGCCAATTCATTACACACGGATTGGGCCATTTAATCCACGCGGATTGGGCCACTCATGTCACAGATTCTCCATTGCAGCCAATTCATTAAGGAAAGAAATTTCATTCTCGACTCTGCTTAATCTCGATAGTACGGTTTGGTATTGTTACATTTGTTTTCTCTTCTCCTTAATAAGGATTTATTCTTGTATTTTATACATATTTATAAGTTGTAGAAAATAGGATTCCTATAATCTTAATTTTGAAATTTTTTTCCTACGTTTCTACGACTAAAAAATTTGTGTTTTGAGTAAACTGGTTAAGGCGACTTGGGAATTTGTTCTCGTGTTTGTACGAAAAAATCCGGAAAGAATATTATATTATTATTTCGATTTTAATCTAAATAGATTAAATTAATTATATATTTATTCGAGTTAAATATATTGAAAATCGGTTTTTAATTTATTAAATTAAATTAAATTCGTAAATAATTGATTAATTAAATTAAACTCGGTTAATTAATTAATTAAAAACGGAAATAATTTTTATTTTATTTCCTATTGTTTCGTTTTTGCACTTTTTCTAATCTGTTTCAATTTCATTTGGTCTCAAATTTTAAAAATGACTAACGTAAACGATAACGTTGTGGATGCTACCGCTGCAACTAAGAGTGGTGAGTCGACACTCCAAATTCAGTTTGGAGATGGTCTGCCATCAGTGACTCTGGAACAGAATACTGTTCAGCACCCTGAGGTGACTAAGGTCAATGACCCACCTGTGGTCGAGAACCAGGCTCCGGTCATACCGAAACCGGGTGGACAGTCTCAAACAAGCCAACAGATGGACTTGTCGGATGTTCACATGCCCTATGTGAGGGTACCGGACAGGTCGTACACGGCTAGTATGCCGAGTGCATTTCATGCTGGAGTCTTGCCCGATAAGTTTGACGGGAAGGGGTTCAGGATTTGGTCTCAGAAGATGCAATTCTTCCTGAGCACAATGGGTCTGGACAGATTTCTGACGGAGGAGAAACCAAAGTTCTCCCCGAACAACACTGATGCCCTTGCTGATTGGGTCAAGGGAGATTATTCATGCAGAGGCTATGTCAAGTGCCGCATGATAGACTCGTTGTACAAGGTCTATTGCAACCATGATACCGCCAAGGAATTGTGGGACGCTCTGGAAAAGAAGTACAAGACTCAAGATGCTGGGTCGAAGAAGGCAGCAGTGGCTAAGTTCCTGAACTACAAAATGGTAGATTCAAGATCGGTAGTGGACCAAGTTGAAGAGCTGCAACTTATCGTCCATGAAGTCCTCTCCGAAGGCATGAACATCTGCGAGACATTCCAGGTAGGTGCCTTCATCGAAAAGCTCCCTCCATCATGGGAGCAGTTCAAAGTCTACTTGTTGCTGAAGCAAAAGGCAATGAGGGTGAAAGACTTGATTGTGAGGCTCCGGGTTGAGGAGAACAACAAGAGGGCCAATGGCTATGGACCTTCGAACAAGGCGAACTTGGCAGAGCATCAGGACAAGGGGAAGAAAAGGAGGTTTCAACCCAACAACTCCAACAACTTCAAGAAGCCAGGGCCTAAGAAGTTCAGTGGAAAGTGCCACAAGTGCAACAAAGTTGGACACAAGGCGGATGAGTGTCGAAGCAAGGTCGACACAAAGAGGGACAAAGGCAAGTCCCAAGCCAACATAGCTGAAGGGTCTACGTAATCTAGAAATACATCAAATGGATGTAAAAACGGCCTTTCTAAACGGAGAGTTAGAAGAGGAAATTTATATGAAACAACCCGAGGGGTATGTTGTGTCTGGACAGGAACACAAAGTGTGTAGACTTGTGAAATCTTTATATGGATTAAAACAAGCACCTAAACAATGGCATGAGAAATTTGACAGTGTTATGATGTCAAACAGTTTCAATATAAATGTATGTGACAAATGTATTTATGTCAAAACAACTCCAAAAGGATATATCTTGTTGTGCCTATACGTTGATGACATGCTCATTATTGGTAGTAACAAAGATATGATCCAACAAACTAAGAACATGCTTAGTGGGAAGTTTGACATGAAAGATTTGGGACTAGCGGATGTGATTCTAGGAATAAAAGTCATAAGTCATTCTGAAGGAATGATTTTAACTCAAGATCATTACGCTAATAAGGTACTTGAACGTTTCAAGAAATACTCAAGCGGTAGTGCAAAGAGTCTCGTGGACCCTCACCTCGACTTAAAGAAAAACACGGGTGATGGCATATCTCAAGTAGAGTATGCACGAGTGATTGTAAGTCTAATGTACTTAACAAATTGTACAAGATCAGATTTAGCACATGCGGTGAACGTTTTAAGTCGTTACACTAGCAATCCAGGACATGATCACTGGAAAGGCATACCAACGGTATTTAACTACTTGCGATATACTCGGAATTATGGATTACACTATGGACGATATCCAGCAGTGATGGAAGGCTATAGTGATGCTAATTGGATATCAGACTCCAAAAACTCAAAATCCACAAGCGGGTATGTTTTTACTCTAGGTGGTGCGGCTATATCCTGGAAATCCTCCGAACAAACTCTATTGGCTAGATCCACAATGGAATCTGAATTCATTGCCTTGGACAAAGCAGCAAAAGAAGCAGAATGGCTTCGAAACTTTCTGGAGGATATACCAATGTGGGAAAAACCGGTGCCGACTATGAGTCTCCATTGCGATAGTCAATCGGCAATAGCTCGAGCACTAAGTTCAATGTATAATGGTAAGTCTCGTCGTATTAGAAGACGACATAAAACCATAAGACAAATGCTCTCAAACGGAGTGATCAATGTTGATTACATCCGATCGGCTGACAACCTAGCGGATCCGTTTACTAAAGGTTTGTCTCGAGAGCAAGTTGTGAAATCATCAAGAGGAATGGGTTTAAAGCCTATGACATAAGATGAAGTTTGATGGTAACCCTACTTACGTGATTGGAGATCCCAAGATGTAAGTTCAAAGGGACAACGAAATCACGCTAAATCTAAAGAGCACTTGGAGATTAACATCTTCTCCCAGTTCCTAGGATGATAAAAGTGCGTTGGTAAACTATAGGTTAAGTCATAAAGTGTTGGCTTTTAATGATTCCATAAGCTTTGAACAACAAAGTGAAGTATAATGGTATACTAATTATGGTAAAATCACCTTATGAGTGTGAAATGGGGCTGTTTCTAGGAGAATTAACCGAGGCTGAATTCTCTAAGCTCACTCATGAATAACCAGGGATGTTCAAGGCCAAAATGAACACAATCAGAGAACCTAGTTATGTGAGAAGATGAAACTGTGTGATAGTCGTTGTCTAGGTTTACATCAAAGTCCGGGTGGTTCAAGACATCACGTTCACCACTTGGTCGAGTAAATCCGACGGCTACTCACTATGGGTGGTTCAAGGCTGAAAATATGCTACCAGCCCAAATGCAGTGATTCTTCGACGTACTCTCAAAAGTCTTTCTGTCGAGTCGTTTTTCACGTGTTTTAGAGTCGTTTCTATTCATGTGGGGGATTGTTGGAACCGAATTTTCCGGGCACCGTTGGTGTCAGATAATGGGAGCATTGGCTTCGTCTCCGCGAGCACTATTTCTTAGTATGCTCATTTGTATAATTCGGGTTCCGTTTGAATGGGAAATAAGGGAGTTACATTTAATGTAACTAAGTTGAATTTTGAGGATTAATGTGTATCCCACATTGATTAGGAGGAGAAAAACTCACTAGTATATAAACTAGGAGTGGATTGTAATGGATGTGATTGGGCTAGAGGAGGCTATCCCGGTGGGCTTGGGCCCTGGAAGACCACACACGCGCGGTTCGGTTCGGTTCGGTTCGGATCGGATCGGATCGGGGGCTCCTTGGGCTCCTTGATCTCATTGGATTGGCCGTAGGCCCGAGGAGGAGGTTGTCTTTTTGGGCCTAGCTCAAGTCTGATATGACTTTTGGGCCTCGTTCAAAATCAGAGTCAGCAGATCTCGGGCATTAATGCCACGCGGAGTTGACTTGGACCAGATCAACCAATTCATTACACACAGATTGGGCCATTTAATCCACGCGGATTGGGCCATTCATGTCACATATTCTCCATTGCAGCCTATAAAAAGAGGCCCTGCAGAACTCAAAAATCACAACAATACGAACAGCTGTTGAGCATTCCTATTCGATCTCCTTCCCCCACTTTTCAATCCCTGTTCACTTCTTCTCTTCTTTTGTTCGAGTCTGAGAGTACACACAGTATAACTAGAGTTCGTTGGCTTTTGTTCTTGAGTTGTGCAAGTCAGAAGTGTAGCAGTTGTATCCTGGGATTCGGAACGCCAGTAACCGTCACACTACGGGGCGTTTTCAGAATTAAGGAAAGAGATTTCATTATCGACTCTGCTTAATCTCGACAGCACGGTTTGGTATTGTTACATTTGTTTTCTCTTCTCCTTAATACGGATTTATTCTTGTATTTTATACATATTTATAAGTTGTAGAAAATAAGATTCTTATACTTACGCATTAATGTATTTACCATATTTGATATTCATGTACACCAATTTGATATTCAAACGAATTGTTTTAATGTTGGTCATGAATATCAAACCAATTTCGTTTAGCACAAAATTTTGATATTGATTTGATATTCATGAACACCGGTTAGATATTCAAACGCTCTGTTTTAGTAATGTGTAGATATTCATTAATATGCGTAGATATTCGTTAGGGTTTACTGTTTTTTCCAAGTTCGAATGAATAACATATATGATATATTGAATAAATTCAGTTTGTGATGATCAACTTATTATGGCTAGTCAATACGATATTCGTGCATTATTCCTGAATATTCATGGTGTTGTTGTTCATTATTTTCTGGTAGATATTCGGTCATAGTAGGTTTGAGTTACTTTAATTGAGAATCCAAAATATTTGGAGGTTAGGTTCTGAATTTGTGTGTGCTTGAACGAAATGACACTTATATGATTATATCCATGAACAATCATCTGCTACTCAAACAAACTATGCTAATGTGGTAGTTATATTCGTTAAGTTTTGGTAGATATTCGTCAGCATATATTTTTCATTCCTAAAATAAAATGAACAATAATCATGAAACATTTAATAACCTATCTTCGTTATCCTCAATTTAGATGATATTATTTATAATTTTTATTGTAAGTATAATCTTTTTAGATGTAGCTTATTTTCGTTTGCATATTCATAAAACTGTGTGTTGTTCAGATGATATAGCAATGGAGAATTTTGGCGATGATGAACTATTTGGTAGCTCTGGAGAAGATATTGATGTATATGATGATGAACATAACAATGAAGAAGAAACCGAATTTCAATTTGGTACAAAGTGTTTTGTGGACCTAAAAGACAGAAACTCAAAGTATTAGGTACCAAAATGTACTCAGGATTTTAGACCAGCGATTGGTATGAAATTTGCTTCCTTTAAAGAGGGGCAGAATTCTATGATGGTTATGCGACATGATATATTGATGTTGCGTAGATATTCGTTAAATATGGGTAAATATTCGTTACGGTTACAAACTTGAATGAATAACCGACATGGTATATTGAATAACTTCAGTTTTTGACGATCAATTGATCACAAATATTCAATATGATATTCGTGCATTATGCTTGGATATTCATGATGGTGTTGTTCATTAATTTTTTGTAGATATTCAATCATCGTAGGTTTGAATGACTTTAATTATGAATACACCATATTTTAGGGTTTGAATACGAATTTGTGTGTGCTTGAACGAAATTGCATTGATATTCATGATCACTCATCTGGTAATCAAACAAACCATATTAAGACTTGATATATGGTGTTGTTGTTCAGTTACGTACATGAATGTCACACACTTAGTTATATGAATATTAAATGACTATCATAGTCAATCACATGAATACCGCACCCAATTACATGAATATCACCATCCAATAATATAAATATTGTTACCCAAATGAGTGAATATCACGTCCCAAAAACATGAATATTGTCATCCAATAATATGAATATTGTTACCCAAATGGGCGAATATAACCATCCAATGACATGAATATTGTCATCTGAATGAGTATATAACCATCATCTTACAAGAATATCAATCATCACCGAGTTGCATGAATATCAATCCTTACTTCCTGAATATTGATCACCACCACCGAATAGCATGAATTACCACTAAATTAAGTGAATATCATCACATAATAACGTCAAAAGTTCACAAAGATACATAAGAAAGAAGATGTTAATTACCGAGTGAAACGAGGCAGAAGGAAATAATCGTTCCAAGAACTCCAAACAACAGAATTGTTGAGAAGTTCTTGAAGAACTGCTTTTTCTTGACCTGAAAATGTAAACTAAATTAGAAAGAAAAAAATCCCTTGTCAATTTAATAGATAGAGATTTGAGAATTACCCAGCGTTGAAAATAATTGGAGGGAGCAAATAAATGAAGAAAAGCTCCTCACTAAACTCCAATATCAGCGAGCTTTGTCCTATAGTAAACAGCAACACAACTCCATCAGAGATCAAACCCTAATTTGAGTAGAATTCTTACAAAAAAAAGTAGATTACCCACCAAAAAAAGGGTTGTGATGGATTCATTAGCCCATCGATGTTCTTCGAGCAAATGGCCGATGAGGATGAAGACCAATTGACGAACAGGAAGACCAAACGAAGACAAGACGAACACAAGATGAAGACAAGACGAACACGGGATGAAGACAAAGACAAAATGAAAATTGGTTGCACAAGCAGGAGATGGGACGGACGCAAGCGTGAAAGAACGAAGAAGCTTGAGAGAGGTTGAAAGATCCGGTTTATCAAATCTCACAAAAAAAATTTAAGGTGGGATTTAATAAAAGACATCTATCTTTTAGAGCTTGGCATGTCTTTTATAATGGATTTAAAATTTATAAAGGAATTAATCCAAATAAAGTTTGGTTTAACTCATTTATAAAGTCTTTATCATAACAATTACTTCATATTTTCTATACATTTTTCAAAGTCTCATAAACCCTTTTTTTTGAAAAAGGCCATTATTTTCAAAAATCCCATTATAAATGAGTTTGCCAAACAAACCTTAAACCTTTTAATTTAATCCTAGTCATTTATTCTAATCTAATCTAATCTAAAGGTAGAGAATAATACTCGTGTTTCACCTAAGAGTCTCTTTCATCATATATATCACGTTAGACAGAATGTGTACAATTTAATTTTAGTTTTTATGTAAATGTATTTATGTTTGTGTTGCGGGCTAAGTGAACGAAATATTATATTACTAGAGTACCATAGAATTCATTCTTATCATTTTACATTTTCGATTAGTTATAATTAGAGTATTTTGTGACTCCATTTATGTGACATGAGATACCTCCACTGGTCCACATATATGTAATATTTTGTGATTTAGGGGATCTACATAACTTTTTGAACCAAAATTGTACGAAAACTTTAAGATAATAGGACATGCCTATGAATGCTCCTTCCTCACTTATTAGTTATAACATGTGGAATGTTGCCTTATTTTGAACTATTTGGTCCCAGAATTATGAGCCTCGTGGTAGGGCCCAGTCTTGCTTTACTTACTCTTCCGTGATTTGTTGGCCATCAAGAGAACTAAGTTCTCGGATCATCTATTTAACTTTCTTCTATATTGTTTCCTCAACGCTCTGAATGTCAACGGCGCCGAATCACGAAGCCACGTTCTGTTTCTCCTCGCCGGAGGAAGTAGACCAACTGAAGAGATCCACTAAAAAGATGAAGAGAGGCAATGTTGTAGCCTTCAACCTGACGGAAGAAAACTTCCCACGTGTTGGAAGCCAAGTAACAGGAGACAAAGGCAAAGAGTTGGTCTCATACAAAGATACTGTTGCAGGCAATCAAACAAAGGAGAATGCACAGTATGAAGAGGACGACCCTTGGGACAATGATTGGCTGGATGATGATATGGCTGATGATGAGGAGGACCCAGATGACGACGACCCCACTTGTCCCATCATCGCACTTTCTGCGATCGACAAGAAGCGGATTCGCCAACCTTGGAGAAATGCAATCATAGTCAAGTTTTATGCAAAAAGGTTGACTTCATGTACCTTCGCAAGAGCCTACAGTTGAAATGGAAGCTAAAAGGAGATGTAGCTATGGTGGATATGGGCAACGACTTCTATGTTATCAAGTACATAAACGAGGATGATCTCAATCACATTCTGCTCAATGGACCGTGGCTCATTGGGGACACCTAACTTACAATCCAGAGATGGAGACCCAACGTTATCGCCAACGATGAGAAGCTGAGAAGAATTACTCACTGAATCCGTATTCCAAACCTCTCCATCGAATACTTTGACGTGGGAATTCTGAACAAAATTTGGCGCTCGCATTGGAACAGTAATGAAAATTGACAAAATAACCAGGGAAGGAGATAAGTCGGATAACTCGGGATCAAGGTACAATATTCTTGCTAAACTTGGCGAGGATAATGGTACAAATCAATCTCAGGAGGAGAATATGGAGATTACTGAGGAACTAAAGACAGAAACGCGGAGAAGTCGGGAGAAGTTCCGAAGAAGGCAAGGGAAGATAACCGAACGAGGGAAGGAGATAAGTCGAACAAACAGGAATCAATCAAGAAAGGAAATAGCAAGGGAAATAAAAAAGTGGCTGCTAAGATCGTGGAAGATTTCGCTAAGGATTCTGAGAAGGAAAAAGGAAAAGATCTTACCAAGGAAATCCTAAAGAATATTGCAAATAAGGCAAATTGTGCAGATTCTGGACCAAAAGATATGGATTTGGCAACCAGAGAGATAACGAGGCAAACGAAATCGCAAGAGGGGCCCCACTTTGAGAGCCAACTGAACAAAAATATCGATCCGGGTGTTGGGGAAGTGAACTCATTCAAAAAAATTGACTTGAGTTCAAGGGTGCAGAACAGTGATCCGCCGATACAGAATGACTGCTCAATGGAGTTGGATCTGCTCGCGTCAACGCCATCGGGTGGATCTGATACAACCATGGGTCCAGAACTGGAGGATGCAGTTCGGGTCTCGACCTTGGGAGCACAAGCAGAGGAAGTTGGAGTCGCAACTGGTGACACCAACATGGACACAACTGATGTCAACGAACTTGAGTCGCTGGACTGCTGAAGATCAGCTCCTCTCCCCAATATTTGTCATGATTAATACACCTCTTAGAATTGTTTCCTGGAATGCCCAAGGAGTGTGCAGCAAGGAGTTTATGAGATCCTTGAAGGATTTGATCCGATTACATGATCTTGCAATACTCCCATGGCTGCTCATGGGGGATTTTAACAAGACCAAATCCCTCTTCGAGAGAACGGGGAACTCAGACAATATGCGCAGACGTTGCGAAAAGTTTAACAGTTGGATAGATAAGATGTGTTTACTAGACCTTGGCTTCTCATGCTCCAAATTCACATGGGCTCGTGGCCTTGACCCCGCCACCCGAACAAGTGCGCGTCTTGATAGGGAATTATGCAATTTAGAGTGGATGAATCATTTTGCAGAGGGATCCATACGCACCTAGCAACAAACAAGTCTGATCATTCTTCATTGTTACTCAGCGTTCATGGGTTCGAAAATTACAGACCATCCACCAAATCATTTCGTTTCCAAGCAGCGTGGCTCCTACACCACGAGTTCCAAACTTACCTCGCAAGTAAGTGGAACCATGGAGCGCCTCTCGACTCAGCTCTCGAGAATCTTTCCACTAATCTCGAGGATTGGAATCGCTCAGTCTTTGGAAACCTGTTCCGAAAGAGAGACAGACTTTGGAAGAGGATTGAGGGAGTGCAACGCAACCTCTGTGTCATTCCGATCGGTGGATTGATGAACCTCGAACGAAAACTTCGAAAGCAACTAGATTTGGTGCTGGAGCAGATTCATGTTTTTCGGATGAAAAGGCGAGATCCAATGCCTTGCTAGACGAAGACAGAAATACAAGGTTTTTCCATACCTGCTCGGTCATTCGTAGGAAGCAGAACCGTGTTTAGGCACTCAGAAAAGGAGAAGAGGAGTGGACATGGGATCAAGAGGAAATTCAGGGTATGGTCTTGTTTGTATCGAAATTACCTACGAGAAGATAACTAAGCAATTGTAGGGAAAAGATCGAAGAATACGGTATAATCTCAACACTCAAGAACAATTTAGAACGAGAGAAGAATTTAGGGTTTGAAGCTTGAACTTGGTATTACTCGCAATGGTGGCTTAATACTTACAAAGCAGGCGTTAGCCTTTATTTATAGGCTAACCCTAATAATATCTTTAAGAAAACGAGATCTTATCTCTTCCTTTTATCTAAATAACGATATAACAAACAAGGTAAAAGATATTTTTTACCGTATCTTTTACCAATTACAATAATATAATAAGGAATAAGATAAAATATGCTCGGCCGACCTAATCTTCAAGATAAATGAGACCTTTGCCACGTCTCGTCACGTCGACAACATCTTCCTTTTCTCTCGTCACGTCGACACAGTCTTCCTACGCGTAGCTCTTCACGCGTTCCACACTCGTCGTATTTTTAGGCACAAAAAATACCCCTAAGGCGTCTTACAGGGCTTAACATCTAGTAGAGCTGGGAGACGCCTTCTTTCTTCATAGAATACACCTTCATCAAATTCGGAACGCGCTGAATACTCGTTCAACCCGAAATCCTAACTTCGTAATAATGTCTTCTCTTCGATTCTCATTTAATGCGGCTGACCGACTCGTATCCGCTCCAACAGCTACCTCTCCAACGTTCGGATTTGTCCCAACGGTAACAAATTGATTCTTTGGAAAATCTCGGACGAGATCTTCTTTCCTTATTTAAACACGCTCCGGCTTCCTTCTTCTCATCTGTAATATTCTTGCAAACCCTAACCTTTACCCTCTCTCTTCTCAATGGCTCCAATTATCTATGATCCCAAGATGATCCTTAATGATGTTAACCGTCGTTCTTCTTCAGCTCGCAACATCGAGTTCTTTCGTTCCATAGCAGGGCTCTCTGCTCATGTGGAAATTACTATTCCTCCCTCTGACGTGTTCGCCGATGCCTTACGCCCGGGTTGGGTTTGTGTCTACGAGTATCCCTTCTTGGTCGGACACCGCTTTCCCTTTTCCCCTTTGATTCGTTCTTTCTTGACTACTTTGGGTATCGCAGTCGGGCAAGTTCTTCCGAGTGCTTGGAGGGGCTTGGCGGTGTTGGACCATATTCTGGCTAATTTAGACATCGCGTTCACGATTGCCGACGTCATGCACTCTTGCATTCTCTCTACTCCTTCGGCGGGCAGAATCAACATCAAATATCGCGTCGGGGTACCTCCTTTGATGAATGAAGGAACTTCGTCTGATCGGGGTTGGGCAGATAAGTTCTACTTCATCAGGAAATCTACCTTGGGGAAAGATTGTGATTTCTTGCTTGAAGAATGGACTCCTTCCAGTATGTTTCTTTATCCTTTACGATTTTCTTTAGACTTATGCATCTTGGCGTTTATTCTTGCGTGTGACTTTGCGCGTAGTTGATATCCACGCTATTGTGGCGCGAGAGGAATCAGAGGAGATTACCAAGAAAATCATGGCGATTCCATTGGTAGAACGCACCTTTACCGGCCGTGACGGAAAGGGATATCGTCTTGCGACCCCTATTCCTTCTCGAGGTAAACTTTCTCGCCATGTTACGCGCTGCTTTTCTCTCTCTTTTTTTTATCTTCTATACTAAACGCAGTTTTGCTTCAGGCGTTGCGTCTCGTACTCATCAAGAATCCGCTCATGATTTGATTACCGCGAAGAGGAGGTGTATTTCAGAGGAAAAGTCGAGAGTTGCAAAGGAAGAGGCGGTTTCTACTCCGGCATGCGTAAAGGAGGAGACTCCACTAGTTACGGGGGTGCAAGTGTCTTTAGACGCGCTTCTAAACGTTGGGGTAGAGGAACTTCTCGCGGATCCTTCAAAGGAGAGTGAGAAGTGCAAAATAAAGGATCCTGGTGCAGCTTCCGTTACGTACGTTGAAGTAAGCGACTTTCCTGCGATAGTGTCTCGTTCCGTAGCGCCTACGCGTAACTTCATCCCGGCGATGCAAGCTTTGACTTCTACTTCTTCTTGGAACCATTATCTATCCATGCAAGCCGTTGATGTCTTGGTCGATTCTCTCGTAGCACAATGGCAGGTGTGTACTTTTTCTTATCTTTTCGTTTCTTCTTGTTGTTATGTCGTTTCTTATCTGTTGGGATCTTTTTAGGCCTTCCAAGCTTCGCTGTGTTCCTGGGAACATCTTCATAAGCGTTCTGAGTCCGAGGAAGCCTTGAAGGGTGAGGTGAGTGATCTTGGTAAGAAGATCAAATATCGTAATAAGAAGGTCGCTCGTCTTACGGCGGCTGAGATGGATGCTTGTATGGAAACGTTGGAGACAGCAAAACAGAGGGGTGTGCTAGTGCGACGCGTTGAGGTGTTGAATGGAAAGGTCGTGTCCCTTGAGGCTGACGCCGAGGAGAAAGCAAAGGTGTACGAGAAGAACTTGCGAGAGACTAGTACTTGCTGTTCTTTATCCCGTTCCGCCCGAGGGGGTTTCTCTTCTACGCGTACCCTCAAGTTCGCCAGTCTTAGCGTCTAGTGACGCGGATGTAACTTTAGATGGCGGCGTCGTTTCCGCGGATAAGGATATATCTCCTTCTTCTTAGTTTAGCCAAATTTCATCTTTTTGCTTGTTACATTTTTGCTTTTGTGGAACATTAGCTTTTCGCCACGTTCTTGTGTGGCGAATTCTTTTTGAATACGTATTGAATGTTTGTTGCTTCTTTCTTTGCGTAAGGCTTTCATTTATCTTTAAACTTTGGTGAGACTACTATCCCCTTTTGGCGAATCTGACTACGAATCTTTTATGGAGTCGGGTTTGCCAAACATTTCTTACTTGTGACGGGTAGGTCGATCTTTGACTTCGAGGTTTCGTTTTCTCTACCCCTAGTATCATTGTGGTCATCGCGGCTGCTTTTTTTATGTTGTCGGCTTACATGAAAGTTGGGTCCAACATTTCCTCCGAACCCTGAAGCGAGTGGCAGACATAGGTCAGCGTGTGATTTTATCAGCTTATGACGTTACCCCTTACTTTTAAGGTGGGTTCGTTGCCTCACGCTAGCGTTAGGTCGACGTCGAACTCTTTTAATCGACGGGCCTATTCATCGTGTGGCGTCCGATTTCTCGATTGTTAGGACTTACGATGCCGGTGGACGCATCCCTTCCGTTTTGGCGCTTTGCCCGTGGATTCATGACTCTCAGAGGGGTCGTGGAAGGCGCAAGTACGCGTTCCTAGAGAGTGGTCTTGGCGATAGGTTTCCCTTCTTCGCTCAGAGGACCGTGCCGGTTTCGTGAGGTGTTGGGCTTCATTCCCCATGACCATTGCCACACGTCGCTAACAATCATGGGAAGCGTCGACTCGGAGTCGGCGCTTCAGCTAATGTTGCATATGCGTAGATGCAGCCTTAAACGCGTATGCTAACGAAATTCGCCCCCGGCGCAGATTTTCGCTGCGGCCTTATTAAGCTTGATGTTACGTCATAGACACAGAGCAAGTACTTTGAAATGAAACAACTCGGCATGTATTGCATATTAGAAGAGAAAGTGCATACTTATGTATTAATGAAGACTTCATGAATTTTGATGAACTAAGACGTCTACCCCTAGTCTCGACGACCCCTTTGTCGTTTCGACGCTAAAACATACTTGAACATAATGAGAAATCTAAAATATGCATAGGAACAAGTAGAAATCAAGTCAACTATCACGTTCTCTAATGGTAATATTTCTTAAGATGTGTCGCGTTCCACGAACGCTTCAATGGTATTCCTTCTGGTGTAACGAGTTCGTAGGCTCCTCGCCCTACGACTTGTGCTATTTGGTATGGACCTTCCCAGGACGCGACGAGCTTTCCGACGCTCTTATCCTCGGTATTTGGAAATACTTTTTTTAAGACCCAGTCTCCTACTTGGAAAGTTCTTGCTTTTACTCGTCGGTTATAGCTTCGGGCAGCGATTTGTTTCCGTGCTGCCATCCTCAACGTTGCGTTGTCTCTTATCTTGTCGACCGTATCTATCATGAACGTCATCATTGGAGTATTTCTTTCCTCAGGGAGAGACCGATATCTTTCTGTTGGTACTTCCACCTCAATTGCCAGGACGGCTTCGCAACCGTACACGAGAGAGAATGGTGTTCTTCCCGTCGCTCTCTTAGGCGTCGTTCTGTCGGCCCACACTATAGCCTAGAATTGGTCCGCCCAATTTCCCTTGCATTCTTCTATCCTCTTTTTGAGATTGCTTACGATGACCTTGTTACTTGATTCTGCTTGTCCGTTTGCTTGATGGTATCTTGGCGTCGAGTAGACTAGACGTATCCCTTTGTCCTCGCAGAATGATACGATGTTCTTTCTAATGAATTGTGATCCGTTGTCGCATACAATGGTGTGAGGGATTCCGAATCTCATGATGATGTTTCTTTCGATGAAGGAGATGACATGGGAATCTTTGATGTTCTTGAATGCTTCGGCCTCTTTCTACTTGGAGAAGTAATCTGTGAAGGCGAGCATTAGTGTCTTTGGCCCTAGGGTTAGGGGCATAGGTCCTACTATATCCATCCCCCATTGCATGAATGGCCAAGGAGACGTTATGGAGTGGAGCTTTTCTGCCGGCTGATGCGGGATCGGGGCGTGTCTTTGGCAAGCGTCACACCTCTTGACGTGATTCAACGCGTCTTGTCTCATCGTGGGCCAATAGTACCCCGCCGAGTGTGCTTTGGCCGCCAGACTTCTTCCTCCTGAATGATTTCCATATTCTCCGTTGTGTACCTTGCGTAGAATATCTTGGATCTTTTCCTCTGTCGGGCACGTTAAGAACACGCCGTTCGACGACCATTTTAGTAATTGGCCCTTGTCCACTATGAAGGTGGTTGCTTTTTGCTTCAATAGCCTTGCTTCATACGTGTTACCCGGGAGGCGTTCGTGCTGCAACCACTCGTAATAAGGCGTCACGCAGGAATCTTGACTCCTTACTGTGAGTGTTTGCTTGGGAATTGCCTTTTTATTGATAGACGCGTTGCTGAGGTGGAGGAATGGGATCTTTTGATATTCTCTCGGGTCAATCGATGAACCTAGCTTTGCCAATGCGTCAGCTTGTGCGTTAGCGTCTCTGGGGATCTGTCTGATTTGGCAACTTTCGATCTTCTTGAACAGTCCCTTTACTACTTCGAGGTACAAGGTCATCTTCGAATCTTTAGTGGCGTATTCACCTCGAACTTGGTTGACTACAAGCAGCGAATCGCAATAGATATCAAGTTTCTGAACCTGTAGGTCGATGGCGACGCGTAGACCGGCGATCAAAGCTTCATACTCGGCTTTGTTGTTCGTTGCTTTGAAGTCACACCTTATGGCTTGAACGACCCTATCCCCTTGTGGTGATTTCAGGACGATGCCCAGTCCTACCCCATTCTGGTTCATCGCTTCGTCCGTGGGCAAGGTCCACTTTGCGAATTCTACCTTGTTTACCTGTGAGACTGCTTCTTGCTCTAGGGTTGGACTGAAGTCAGCCACGAAATCTGCTAACGCTTGGGATTTGATTGCTTTTCTTCCTTCGTAGATGATGTCGTAGCCGCCGAGATGAACCGTCCACTTCGTCATTCTCCCGGATAGCTCTGGCTTCTTCACTATATTCTTCAAAGGCGACATGGTTCTTACTATGATGGTATGGGATTCGAAGTAGGGTTTCAATTTCACCGATGCCATCACTAATGCAAGTGTCAGCTTTTCCATGGCGGAGTACCTCATTTCCGCTAACGATAGTGTTTTACTTACATAGTAGACGGGTTGTTGCTCCTCCCCTTCTTCTCTTACGAGAATGGCGCTGATAGCAATTTCAGAGACTGCTAGGTATACGAACAAAGGCTCTCCTTCTTTAGGCTTTGATAGGAGTAAGGGACTTGTCAGATAACTCTTAAGCTCCGTGTAGGCTTCTTCGTGGCGTTCCGTCCAAGAGAAGGATTCATTCTTCCGGAGGGTGTCATAAAAGAGTCGATTTCTGTCGGAGGCTTTGGAGATGAACCTGTTTAATGCGGCGACTCTTCCTGTTAGCTTCTGGATGTCTTTTACGCAACGCGGAGATTCGAGATCAAGTATGGCTTTAATCTGTTCGGGACTAGCTTCTATTCCTCTTTGGGTTACTACATACCCGAGGAACTTCCCGGAAGAGACCCCGAATAAACACTTGGTAGGATTGAGCTTCATGCTATATTCTTCTAGGATCTCGAACGCCTCTTTCAGATGTGTTACGTGATCTTTTGCTTGTTTAGACTTCACGAGCATGTCGTCTATGTAAACTTCCATTGTGTCCCCTATTTGCTCCTCGAACATTTTATTCACCAGTCGTTCATACGTAGCTCCAGCATTCTTGAGGCCAAAAGGCATGACCTTGTAGCAATATATCCCCTGGTTTGTCACGAACGCGGCCTTTTCTTGATCGGCGGGGTTCATCTGTATTTGGTGATATCCGCTGAACGCGTCCATGAACGTTAGCATCTCATGCCCTACCGTCGCGTCTACCATGGCGTCGATGTGAGGGAGTGGGAAGGAATCTTTTGGACAGGCTTTGTTAAGATCTGTGCAATTGACGCATACTCTCCACTTCCCGTTCTTCTTTTGGACGACTACGATGTTGGCGAGCCAATCGGGGTACTTCTCTTCTCGTATCTTACCTGTCTCGAGGAGATTCTTAACTTCTTCGTCTACGACTTTATTGCGTTCGGGAGCGAATTTTCTCCTCTTCTGCTTGACTGGAGTGAACTTCGGATCAACGTTTAGCTTGTGGAGCATCACGTTTGGAGATATCCCTGTCATGTCTTCGTGGCTCCATGTGAAGCATTTGGCTTTTGACTTCAAGAACGTTATTAGTTCTTCTCTAACTTCTGTTGGGACGTCGGTCCCTATCTTTACGACTCTTTCTGGTTTGGAATCGTCGATGATCACGTCTTCTAATTCAGGACACTTTGGCTTGACGTACTTAGTAGGCGTCTTGACTTGAAATTCTTTTACTTCGTCTTTTTTTATTTCCGGCATCGTGGTCCCCTTCATCCCGATTCTGTAACACTCTTTGGCTGTACAGGGTTCGCCTTTCACTTCGCGTATTCCCCAAGGCGTTGGGAACTTCAGGGATTGGTGATACGTAGATGGAACTGCTCGCATACAAATTTATGTATTAGACTTAATAATACATATTACGTTTATCCATATTTTGAGTCTCAATTAAAAAAGTCCATATATTACAATTGACTCATACATTTGTAGATTGTTTGAACGGGTCAGGTGAGCTGTAATTTCACAAATTGATTTCATTATATTTGTCATACATGTATAAAGGCTCGTTTGTAATCGGAACAAACATCTGATTGAAAATTTCTAACCCGAAAAACAGAAAATGCGGATTTTTTTTTGTTTTGGAAGAAAAAATATTGATCGATGCAATCTGCTTATCGCTACCAACAAATGTGCATAAAAAATTTCGGCCCCAAAAATGAACAATCTGTTAAGGAAAAATAGATCGGATCCGAAAATTTCTTTGAGAATAAACTTGTCGAATGTGCATAAGTTCTGAACATTTTTGAGAGGTTTATGCAGCATAACCCATCACTATCCAAGAGATAGAAATTCATTAGAATTTTACACTTTTAATAAATTTTTCACCCAAATAGGACCCTTGTTGCTATAAGGTGGAAAATCAAGGACGATAAGAAAACTCAAATCGGTACAGAAAATCAGAATTATGAATTTAGTTTCAACATCCTTTATTCACTGTAACTCTTGATATCAAGGATAATTCTAGAGAACTCATGCAAACATATTATTGCTAAGTGTACATATTCATGGGTCACGCTCTAAGCATTGCACCGGAGCGGTCCATCTAAACGGATATGGCGGCTTTTGAGGCGATGCAGAATACTTGTCCCAATCATCAATAATAAGCTTGAGATCATGAATCTTTCTGTGCAAACCAGTACAACAACTGGCATGCATAGTACAAACCTGGCTAAAATCTTGGCTTGGAACACAAAAGCTGCCAAATAGATTGGGGTGAAGGAACTTGACTTTGAGGCCTGTGATCTTTATTACGGGGCTGAATTTGATGATGTTGAACACTTCTTGTTGGATCTTCCCCTCGTATAAGCGACGCCCGTAGTACCAAAGTTTGAAGAAGAGGATGGTGCGTCGGTTGGATTTAACGTGCATGATTCCTGTGTTTGGGAAGTTGTGGTAGATGTCTGTAGGGTGACCGTTGTATTTGTCGCACGATACTTGGAAATCTGCGTTGTCGTCTTGGAGGTGGATGAATGGGTCTCTCAACCACATTATATCAGTGTCCTGTCAATTAGTCATGAATAGATTAAGTCTAAATATAGTGTCCTGTCAATTAGTCATGAATAGATTAAGTCTAAATATAGTATCAGTTGATATAGTAGTTGGGAAATAATATCAGCTGATATTTTGTTTTGGTCGTGTAACTAATGAAGTCTAAATACAGGCTCTTACTATTTAACGTCCACCCTTTTTGCTATTTACCGTTCA
Source organism: Oxyria digyna (assembly GCA_029168935.1). Classification (NCBI taxonomy): domain Eukaryota; kingdom Viridiplantae; phylum Streptophyta; class Magnoliopsida; order Caryophyllales; family Polygonaceae; genus Oxyria; species Oxyria digyna. The sequence continues at coordinate 5,530,887 of JAPVLV010000005.1, forward strand.
GGCTCCGTGCGTCACGTATGAAATATATCCATGCGTCATGCATGGTTTAAATCCACACGCCGCGCACAGAATGAAACCATGCGTCACGCACGGACACAAACCATGCATCACACATGGATTTTTTTACCTATAAAAGGCCCAAAACGTCAAACCCTACCATTTTGTTCTCTTCCTCAACAACTCCCACGGCGGTTGCAGCTCCACAACGCACCATTTTACCCCAAAACCATCATTTTCATCATCTTTTGCATATAAGGTATGTAAACATTAAGATTTCATTGTTATGGTATGGTATTGACGTATATATGAGGTTTTAATGTTGTTTTGATGATATTTACTTCAAAATCCAATGTGTATGTTAATCAGTTGATTATAAAGAATTAAACTTGTAATATATGAGTGGATGTATGTAGGTTGTTGAGAGTTTCTTGTTGAATTTGATATTTTGTTGTGTAGATAGTGTTATTAGGGTTTTGATATTGAATTAGGGTTTTTTGAATTAGGGTTATGAATTAGGTTGTTGAAATTTGGTATGGTTTTAATGAAATTATTGAAAAACTGTTGAATTTTGGAAAAACTGTTGAGATTAGGGTTTTAAAACAGTCGGAGTGCAGAAACGAAGAAATTAGGGCTCTGGAATGTGCAATTCCACACGTCACGCATGGATTGAAGTCATGCGTCACGCATGGATTGAAGCCATGCGTGACGTGTGGAATTGCACATTCCAGAGCTTGTGTTCTGCAGTTTCAGATTGAATTGGATGATATACTGATTGAATTTCGACGACGTTATGGCGAATTGTGGTTTTAAAGCCTTTAAAAACAACACGGAAAATGAATTATTTTGCGTGACATAAGTACAAATACATTGACATGGATCACATAAGCAAAAAAAACATATGAAATTCCACACGTCACGCATGGTTTAAGACCATACGTGAAGTGTGGATGACTTCCACGCGTGACGCATGGTTTTATGTTGCAAGAACTTATTGTTATATTTAGAATGCTTATTTTGTTGTTATGTTGAAAAATGTTGAACCTTATTATATTTCAAATTTTATATGGTGTGCCATACATATTGCGACCTCGTTCGGTTTTCAAACTAGGTTTCACTTCCAAAGGATGAAATCTTAATTTCAAGTTACACACATGATCAAATAGACATTATAAGGATTGAAACAAAGTTTCATTCCATTTCGATAAAGTTTCGACGACGTTTTTGCCGAATTGGGCTTTATCGCCTTAAAAAAGACGCATGGAAATGTGTTATTTTGCACACTTAACTACAAATACATTCAATACATTGAATATGTCTCAATTAATATATGCAAATCCACACGTCACGTGTGGTTAGTATCCATGCGTCACGCATGGACTCAAACCATGCGTGACGCATGGTTCCAATCCATGCGTTTTTTGGAATGGGCAATTCATGCGTCACGCATGGTTATAATCCGTGCGTGACGCACAGATTGCCTGGACGGTAAATAGCAAAACGCATGGGCGGTGAATAGAAACTATGTAAATATAACTTCCATTTCTAATACATACTCTTGTATAGATAAAATTTGTATATTCCGTGCGAAACATGATGCTCGGACATTAAGTATATATAAAGGTACGTACCGTGAAGAGGAAGTTGTAGCCTAGGCTAAGAATGGTTCGAAGCACATCAACCTTTCTCCAAATGATCTCCAAGTAATTGGCGGATTTAAAGAAGGCCTCCTTTCCCGAGAAGTTGAAGCCTTGAACCTCCAAGAAGAAGCAATTGAGGTTCATACCAATACAACGAGAGTATGCATTGTGGTCAACACAAATCACGACCAGATGCTTTATTAGCCTTTCTGTGTTGTTCCCCTTTTTGAAGCTCTCCAACATCAACTCAAACAACGAACCTGGCGCCGCCCAAGCCTCATTCAAGTTTGTCACGATCACCGTCTTGTCTGGTGTCGCCGCTCGCTCCAGAATTCGAGCTAACTGCGAGTTTCCCTTGTCTGAAGGAATTGTGTCACTCACCTGTATGGTGAGAGATAAGTTGTCTGCTATATAAAAGCAAATGAAATGCGATTCTTACCGCTGAATTGAAGCCAAATGCGGGCATGAAAGCGGTAGGATTTGGGAAAGCATCACCAAGGAAGTAATACGAGGTGATAATAACAACGGAAAAGAAGAGCATAGCCACCATCACAAACCACCTCCTCTGCTCCGATCTCCCTAAACCGACCATCGATTCCATCTTTCAATTTCTTGCTTCTTGCAGACTGATATTAGGACAAAAAGTCTCATAGGAGTGTGTACTATTGACGATTTAGTTATATCACAATTAGGAGATCTTCTAGTTAGTATAAGTCAAATCGTTGTAATAAGTTATTTTGTGCTTCAGTTTGAAGCTTCCATGAACTTTTTCCCAGATTTAATAACTTTAAACTATTGTAGAATGAGATGTTTCTTGGATACTCCACCATATTATATGAGATGAGTAGTTACAAGAATTATATATATTCGCAATATAAATGACAAAATACAATTTTGTAGTATCAAAATCTTATTTATATTTCTTAATTGCTAAAATATGGTTATTTCGTATTTTAATTCAAAACTATAATTTTAAAATATATATCAAGTACTTTAGAAATATAACATCTATTATTTACATAGAAAGATTCGGGTAGAAAAAAAGCTTAACGTAGGAAAAACAAAGCGTTTACATTCACATTTTACACATCAATCTTTATATTCTGGATGATAATATTCATAATCTGGCTGGTGACAAATTTTGAACCGTTAAAGTAAGTCAGACGGTGACAATTTTGTAATTTATGTAAACAATGTTTTTTTACAGAAAATGACTGGAACGGACATGATCGTCAGATTATGACAATTATGAATTATCATACAGAAAATGAACATTAGCTTGTTATTTATGAACATAAATGCTTCGTTTTTTCAACGCTAAACTTTCTTCTAGTCCGAAGTTTTGTCCTATATTGAATACTCTCAAAAGTAGTTATCTCAAATTAACTAACCTCAATGCAACTTTGCGGCCTTTTCAAACTTCCTTATCTTTATTTGCAAGTAAATAGAACATGGTTAATGTATAGATTACAAGCTGAGTTGATTCACTTAATTGTACTAAATTATTACACGTTTCTATATACCAACAAGTACATATTATGAGCATCGGTATCCGCGCTATGCGTGGGTCTTATGCTATATGAAATAATATTGATTTGATAATTAAGTTTAGAATATGCTATATACTTAATAAGAATTATATCTTCTATTTAAACAGTTAACTTTATTGTATAGATATTATATAGGTATTGATTTAAAATTTTCATTTATATAGTGGGAGGATGTGGTGAAATTTTATTTTAACAATACTACAATACTATTATAAAAATTAAATAATATGAAATTTCAATTATTTGCAACGCCAATGCGGATGTGAAACAACGAAAATGAGGGATCTTGTAGTGAGCATACCTTGTATGGGTCATTGGGTATCGACATATATATATATAGAGGTGAGTTCCGGTGTAACGAGTGTTGTGGTGTAACGGTGTAACGAGTATTTACCTTCAATGATATTCGGGTTTGTTAAGGTTGATATTCAACTTTATGTAGATTTAGGTTATATATGTATTAATCGCATTCTCATATACTTGTGCCTCTATTCAATCTTTTACGCTATTTATTCATGTTTATTTAGTTGAATATCTACCCTATATTGATATAGGTAAATTAAGTTGGATATCTACCTTAACAAACCTGAATACCATTGAGGGTGAATACTCGTTACACCGTTACACCGTAAGAGGTTGTTACACCAGAACTTAAATCAAAGTCCCAGAAGGATTAAAAGTACCTGAAGCATTACAAGTAAAACCTCGTCATAAGTATTCTATTAAATTGAAAAGATCGTTATGTGAGTTGAAACAATTTGGTCGAATGTTGTAAAATCGCCTTAGTGAATATTTGCTAGCAAAAGGGTTTGTGAGCAATCAAATAATCCCCATGTGTCTTCATAAAAAGACAAAATCAGGGTATGTGATCATAGTTGTTTATGTTGACAATTTAAATATAATTGAAACTCCATAAGAAATCCAATTAGCGACTAATTATTTGAAAAAAGAGTTTGAGACGAAAGATTCAGAAATTACCAAGTATTGTCTCGGCATGCAGTTCAAACATACTAATAATGGAATTTTTATCCACCAATCAAATTATAACGAGAAGATTCTAAAGCGATTTAATATGGATAAAGCACATCCATTACGTACACCAATGGTGGTAAGTTCACTAAATATAGGAAATGACCCATTTTGCCCTCGATCAGATAATGAAGAGGTTTTAGGTCCTGAAGTATCTTATATTAGTGCAATTTGAGCATTCATGTACCTCGCTAGCAATACCCGACCAGGAATATCTAATGCGAGAACATCCAGACAAGTCTAAAGGACGCTTCATGATCCCTCATTGAAGTCGGAGTTGGCCATACAACCTCAAGACGAACCAGACCCGGGCAAAAACGAGATTTCCAGTGATAAATCCGCGCATGCGGTTCACCCGCGGCTCCCCACCCGCGCCCACAGCTCCACAGTTGTTGCGAACTTTTTGACGGAGTCAAATCCGCGCCCGCGGATTTCCTATTGTTGTTTTCCGAGACTTGCTCGTTTTTATTGTTTTCTGGATTATTTCTTTTAATTCATTTTGTTTTTTTAGGAAATACTTTTAATTAGTTTATTTCTTTTATTTGGCAACCTTATGAACCCTATATAAGGTTTGCCCTATTTATTCTTTTAGGCCCCCAGACTTTGTTTATTGAATACAGACTTTCAGATTTTGCCTCCCAAAAGAGAGCTTTTGTGAGAAGATTGCAATTATGTGCATTGTTGTTGAACTCGTCTAGTTGTTCTTGTGTGTGTCAATCTCCACGATAAGGTTGGTGCTATCGAGTCTTCATAGAGCATCCTCCAGGGGTCTTGGCCTTCCATAGCCATTGTGCTTGGTTGTAATCCTTTGGGGTTTCATCATCATTCGGTAAGGTTCTTGTTCTTAATTTTTAAGGGTTTTGTCGTTGTTTGATTTGGTTTCAATTGTTCTATCATTCAATTATATTTCTTTCATCTCATTCTAATTCCGCATATCTTCTTTGTTCGATGTTTGGTGTCTAGATCGTCATCATCGGCTTACCCCACATCAATATCTTTTACAGTTTATTTGCTTGCAAGATGTATCTCAACACCCACAAAGAGGCATTGGAATGGTGTTAAGCACATTCTTCTTTATTTATGTGGAACAAGTGATATGAGATTATTCTACAAAAGAACAGATGGAGTACAAAACAAAACATTGGTCGGTTATGCAGATGCGGGTTATTTGTCTAACCCACATGAGGCCATTTCGAAAACGGGTTACTTATTCATGTATGGAGGAGAAGCAATTTCATGGCGCTCAACTAAACAGACCTTGGTAACTCATCATTAAATCATGCAGAGTTGATTGCACTATATGAAGTTGGACGAGAGTATGTATGGCTTAGATCATTCATCCACCATGTCGGAACATCTTATGGGATGGAATCAAGCAAACAAGATCCAACACTGATATATGAAGATAATTCCGCTTGTATCGCTCAAATCAAAGAAGGCTACATCAAGGGAGATAGAACAAAGCATATATCTCCAAAGTTCTTCTTTACTCATGAGCTTCACGTAGAACGAAAGTTTGATATTGGTCAAATTCAATCCATCAAAAACTTAGCAAATTTGTTTTCCAAGGCATTACCAACAAGAGTGTTCAAGGGACTCGTTCGTGGCATTTTTTTTAGGAGCAACAACCTCTTCATTATCAGGAATCAAAATCCAACAAAGAATTGAGTTCAACAGAAAAACCAGAATTAAAAGGACAAACTAAATCAGTAAAAGGTTTTATGCTAGCTAGGAAGTGAGCCGGTTGGTTTCCCATGCGTCGAACATGACTCCACCTGCACATACGAAAGTTCTACTACATCCCGATGATCAGGTCCAACAACCACCCAAACCTGCCTTTCCACTTGCAGTTTTTGTTGAGTTTTGCAATCAAAGACAGGCAATCTGATTCCACACAAACCTTGGACCACCCCTTCACCATACATATCTCCAAATCCCACCTCATTGCTTCTGGTTCTCACATCTCAGCTTCAAAAATACCCTGGACAGATCTCATCCCCATCAGCAGCACCGTCCCAGAGGAGTTCCGAAAACCCGATGCCATTCCCTGAAGTCTCCGAGCAAGCTGCATCACAGTTGGTTTTCAAAACTCCCTCATCAGGCTTCACCCATTTAGCTTGACATGGCGGGGCAATACCCAATTTCAGCTGCATCCGACTCGACTTGAAGCAAGACAGAAACTCCAAACACTCACGGACCACCTCCTCCGGCTCGTCCCAATCTTGTTCAAAAATCCGTTTGTTTCGGTTTCTCCATATTCCCCATACGATCATTGCCCACTTCTCGAGATCCTCTGTTTTCTTGTTATGACAACAGAACTCCAATAATTCTTGCATCGATCGAGCTTTATTCCCACCTTCAATGAGACTAGGCTTAAGGTTCCAGATTTTTGCGCCTCCGAGCAGCTAACGAGAGCATGAACATCATCTTCCACTCTGCCACACACCCCACAAAGATTATCCGGTGTAACTTTACGCTGCATCAGATTCTGTTTGGTGGGAAGTATATTCTTGCAAGCTCGCCATATGAAGTTCTTCACCCGTGGCGGCATCTGCATTTTCCACAATTTTTGCCAGATAACATCTGTGCCTTTGGGAGACGAAGAAGAGCAGTGATGCTTCTTTGCAATGGCACCATACACAAGCATGTAGTAGGTTGAGCGTACAGTGAAGAAACCATCTTTAGAATAGAACCATACCAGTTCGTCTTGCGAGAGAGGATTTGAAAGTCTCATTTTAAGAATTATTTCAGCATCACACGGAAGGAAAACCTCTTGGACTAGATCACTTCTCTAGCTTTGCCTTTCCCAATCAATGTAATCAACCAGGCGAGAACTGTGAGAGGTGTGTCCTGCAGAAATAGATTTGAAATTGAGGGGTCGAGGGATCCACTTATCTCTCCATATACCAATCCTACAACCATTGCCAACATTCCACAACAATCCTTGTTCCAAAGCTTCTCGCCCAAACAATAAACTACGACATGCATAACTGAGGGCATACCCGACGGGAGCTTCCAAAACATCTGAGTATGGGAAATACATGGCCATAAGGAGCCTAGCCAACAGTGAACTCGGATCCTGAATAAGACGCCAACACTGCTTAGAAAGCAAAGCCTGGTTGAAGTTGACGAGATCCCGAAAGCCGAGACCTCCTTTCGCCTTAGGTAAGCACATACGTTTCCACTTCATCCAATGAATCTTTGACGTTGCCTGCGAATCTCCCCGCCAATAGTTGCACATAATCTGCTCAAGTTCCTTGCATAAACCTTTTGGCAACCGAAATCAAGACATAGTATATATAGTTGGGAATAGCCTGGGCTACCGCCTTAATCAGAACTTCCTTTCTTGCAGCCGAGAGATTTATGGAACTTCATCCACTAATCTTGCCCATAACTCTCTCCTTAAGTTGATCAAAGATGACTTTTTTGGATCTGCCAATCATAGTCGGCATGCCCAGGTATCGTTCATGATTATCCACCTCACGAACGCCTAGAGAAGTTTGAATAGCACCCTTCATTTCATCACCCATATTTTTGCTAAAAGATAGCTCAGACTTGGCCAGATTAACCTGTTGACCCGACGCTGCTCCAAAGACTTGGAGAATATTATTTAATTTCCATGTTGTGTTGACAGGAGGCCCGTGCAAAAAGAATACTATCAGCCAAGAAAAAGTGAGAAACTAAAGGAGCCGACCGAGCTATACGGACACCATGCAGTCGGTCATGAGCTTCACCAAAACGCAACATACCAGAAAAACCCTCCACACATAGCAAAAACAGAAACGGGGAGAGGGGATCCCCTATCTCAGACCCTGAGAAGGAACAAAAGAGGACGTCGGACGTCCATTGATGAGAGTAGAGAAGGAGACTGACGTTACACACTTCATAATTAAAGAGAGCCAACCCTCCGTAAAGCCCAACTTACGCATACAATGCTCCAAAAAAGGTCATTCAACTTTGTCATAAGCTTTCGCCATATCCAACTTGAGAGCAAAATACCCATGTTGCCCTTTCGTCTTCTTCTTCATGTAGTGGAAGATCTCAAAAGCCGAAAGCACGTTATCAGTGATCAACCGTCCCGGGACGAAAGCACTCTGAGTCTGAGCAACCAGCTTATGATGACACCTCTTCATTCGATTTGACAGAATCTTTGAAATAATCTTATACAACACATTGCACAGACTAATAGGGCGCAAGTCTTTCATTCTACAGGGCTCAGTAACTTTGGGAATGAGTGATATAAGGGTATGGTTAAACTTCTCCGGGAAAGACGCAACATTAAGAATAGAGAGTATAAGCTGAGTGACATCATTCCCCACCACATGCCAAAACTTCTGATAGAATAAGGATGACATACCATCATGACCAGGGCATTCTTCACTTCACGTGGACCAAACGGGGCGAGCAGCTCAGCGTTGTCTTCATCAGTCAACAAAGGATGGATTCCCTGCGAAGCCAACGCAGCTTCAGCCCTAATATCAGGCGTGGACAACGTTTTGAAGTACTCCATCGCAACTTGAGCTTTCCCATCAAAAGACTTCCATTCAATCCCATTATCATCCACCAACTTTTTCACTGAATTCCTTTTTTCCTCCCCGAAGCCTTTTGATGGAAAAATGACGTGTTATGATCACCCCATCTAAACTCGTTCACTTTTGATCTCTGGAGCCACATTGATTATTCCCTTCTCATGAGTTTTCTCTCTCTAGTCTACTCTGCCCAATCATACCCCCGTTCATACCATGCTTTTCCACCACCCGCAGATCTTCACGAATTTTCTTAAGCTCCTTCGTGAAATTACTGAACACCCCCAAAATCCCAATCCTTAAGATCCATTCCGCACCTGCTAACTTTCCCCATAACATCAGTATCAGCATAGTTACTTCCCAGATTTCAGCCAGGCATTCCGAATGACCTCCCCACAAGATTCATCATCCAACCACATAGCCTCAAATCTGAACATTCTCGGCGCTTCCGGTTTATCCTTAACCTCCTCCGCATTAATTGTGATCTTTATGGCACGTGATCAGAACCGCATCGATCCAAATGCGACACCAGGATATTAGGAAATATATTCATGCCATCTTCATTAGAAAAGACAAGATCGATACGTTCTTGAATGAACTTCGGGCCTTCCCGTCCATTATCCCATGTAAACGAATGACTCAGCGGAGCAATCTCCCTCATATTACAATCTTCCACCACTGTCCTAAACTCCATCACCTCACGAACATCTGTTTCATTACCACCGACTTTGTCTTTCAAATCATAAATAAGGTTAAAGTCACCACACCAAATACATGCATCATGCAGATCGTTGTGAAGTTTTTTCAACACCTCAAGGGAATTCTGATTTTCCAATTTTTTTGGCCAACCATAAAACCCAGTTAATCTCAAAAACGTAGGTCTCGTGGCCATGCTAACCCTTGCTTCAATGTGGTGAGCCGTATAGGAGACGATACTCAGGTCAACCCCCTCCTCCCACGTCATACATAATCCAACAGTCCTTCCAACACACTCCACTACAAAACTAGATTTAAAACCAAGCTTTCTTTGTATACCATCCATCTCGCGCTTGTTGCTCTTCGTCTCCATCAAGAAGAGCACTTTGGGGTCCTCCCGTCTCACCAAAGCGGTGAGCATCGTAACTGCTAGGGCCTTCCCCAATCCCCGACAGTTATAGCTGATTATACTCATGGCATCCGGCAGGGGAGAAGGTCCTTCTCCCGTGCCGATATCGCAATGGTATTCGAAGCATTTCCAGTTTTCCTTCGTTTCTTGTCAGTCTCTTTTAACCCCTTTTTCGTCTCAGTCCTACTCTCCTTGTCCCTCTTCAGTTCAGTTTCCCCCCTCTTCTTCTCCCTCCTTTCTCTTACCCCCTATTAGACTCTCTCCCAACCCTCCCTCAAAGACTCCTCCATTTTCCTCGCTACCCTCTTCCATTTTTTCCTCTTAGTTGGGATATTTGGAGACCCCCACTGTATTAAATTCATCCCCTCACATATCTCATTCTTGTTAACTTCTGCATGGCCTCATCAACATCAACCGTAATACCTTTGTCTGCTTTCCTGCTCACCCCCTTTTCTTTTTCCAACACAATATCGCTTACTTTAATAATTGTCTCCTCCACAAAAGGCTTAGAGTTGTTTCTATTATCATCATTTTCACGCACATTACCCCTATCTGCATCTTCCAAGTGACTGAGGTTGAATTTCCTTGTTGAAGATATCGAAGTTGATCCTCGGTTTCTATACCAGCTTTTTGATCTTCTCCTTTTATAAAATTGATTATCTCTTGTTCCTTCTGCTTTTCCGCCACATTCATGTGTATCACCTTCATCGGAGAAGCCCTAAGCCACTCACCATACTCGTTTTGCAAACCCCTTGCGTCATCATTGTCACAGTCTACACCCACATGTCCCGACCATCCACATGTGTTGTAACGCCCCAAAAATTACTCTTAATGGGGGGTCACAGCGCCAGGAATTTCCGGCAGAAATTCCCTTAGGCTTTCTAAAAAAATGAAATTCAACCTGTAGCACATAAACTAACAACATTCAGTCACAAGATAAAACCTGGTTCAAACAACCACTTCCAAAGAGAAGGACATATTTACATGGGTTGGCGTTCACAGACGCTACAACGACCCGTCAAAACCAGCTTGGTACAACCAAGCACAACCATCCAACAAGAGTCTCACCAAAGACATCTCAAGAGCCAAAATAGCAAAACACACATAAAAATAAACATGCAAAAATTAAACCCATCCTAACTTTCGCATCACGTCGCACGTTCACCTCCACGCTCCGATACTACCTGCGTACCTAGTCATGTCAAAACACAACCAGTTCCCCCACCGAAATGGGGGTTAGTCTCCAACCAGACTAGCAAGTATATATGCGAATTAATTACGTAGAATAGCATAAATAAAGGGATTAGAATAAGCAGATACCACAAAGTACATTACAGAGCAAACAAGTATGTAAGAGACTATACATACAACATCACATAGTAAACCAAAAGAAGGAACTTTTACGAAAACGCTTTTGAAAACATGACCAAGCCTGTCTTGGCCACGAAGGTACCTTCTAACCCAAAACTATGGGTAAAAACTTTTACCTGCCGGAGGGACACGGTATCGTTAGCTAGACGAACCCCCCCTACCACGACACAGGTAAAGCACCTTCCATGATCCACCCGAACACCGGGAAGCGATCAAGGAATGATTTTAAAAAAAACCATTTACATGCTAAGCGGGGGTCGGAACAATCCTTACCCGCACAAATCATATCCACAAGTGTTGTCACTTCTCAAAGAAATCACTAAAACGAGTATTTCATAAACAAACATATCCACGACGTCTACACACAAATAATACTAATTCTATCATGGAAGGATACCAAATTACCAATATCACTTCACATACAAATGCATATCAAGACACAAAGTCAAGGAACAAACATTATTCATATGTAATGCATTTACGGTTTCATGCATAGTGCAATAGCCTAAATTTATACCAATCACGTAAGTAATCGCAAATAACTTACCTCGACAAGTCTCGTACGTAAAGAAACTTATGAGCTATCCCCTCAGACGTGACCTTAACTCAACTCAACTTGGGGAGATTCTTGAATCTGCATACAAAACGATTTTTTCCATAACTTTCATTATACAACTCGGAATTGAATTCCGCAAAATTCCAGACGCTCGTATGAAAGTCCTCTGTTTACTGAATCAGTCCCTTTATTTTTGATAATTACAGAACGAGAACAATATTTCCAGCAGTGAACAATTCAGCCCTAACTTCACTAGTTTTACTTCCAAACCTCAAATCCAATCCATCCATCCCTCTATAATCATCAAACCACCTCTAATAACTCATGATTAACATACAAATTCAGATTGACATACACATGAACAATTCTTGATTTTTTCCCCAAAAACTTAAACTAAGCTTTCCTCAAGCTTTCTTATACAAATATGACTTCCTTGCCTTACCAATAGCATGCTTTTGACATAAGGAACTCAAATCCAACATCAACATAACATGGCAGCCACATGAATAAGCTAGGGAGATATGACCATGACAAAGGAGAGCCAAAGAGAGAAATTCTTACCTTAATTGAGATTTCCACTTGATTTTGATAAGAAATCCTTGAAAAAAACTTGTGTTATGATGAAGAAATGAGTTAGGAAGATGAAGGAGGAGGTGTAGAGGGGCTGGTTATGGAGGAAAGGATGAGGACGATAGGAAGGCTCAAGAGAGATAGAAAAAGACACAAGTAGGACCAAGATATTTATGTAGGAAATCAATTTTTTATTAAATCAATATTTTATTTGCTTTTCATTTAGGAAATCATGATTAAATCATACTATACACACTTATATATATATATATATGTATGTATAGTTTAAAAAAAATTGGATCAACTTCAAAAATAATTCCGACGTTGTACATAAATCGTGTACGCATCACCAAACGATAAGATTTCAAGAATCGCGAAAATAAAACATACTTGCGTCTTTTATCAAAATAATCTATAAATACATATTATGTTTATCAAAATAAAATATATGGAACAGAAACTAAGGTGCTATTACACTCCACCCCCCTTATAAAAAGTTTCGTCCTCGAAACTAGGATTCAAGGAGGTTTGGATATTTCTCTCGCATGCTGGCTTCTGTCTCCCATGTGGTTGCATCAGTACCATGTTTAGACCATAACACCTTCACTAGCGGAATTACTTTATTCCTCAACTGCTGATACGCTGCACTTTGTATAGCGTAACTAGGGATTATTACATTAGTTTAGGAGTATTATCATATATGTTTCAAGTCATTATTATGTTCTGAAATATTTATTAAGAAGTGAAGAAATGAAGATCAGAACCGAAGAAGAAGAGATCAAAGATTAAAGACTTGAAGATATTCTGCGGAGCAGCGGCGATCGCCACTACCATCCAGGCAATCGCCATTCTACAACAGAAGAGTTATGTGAGTTCGAGAGATTATGGCGATCGCCATGACTCTACGGCGATCGCCATGGGGTGACAGAGGCTACGGCAGAGATTTACATGAAGATGGCAATCGCCAGGCATCTATGGCGATCGCCACAACAAGGCCGAAGATATTCCGGACTTTCCTTATTTTGCTTTGTTTTTATTTCTTTTATTATTTTCTTATTTTCCTTATTTTAGTTTTAGGATTTATCTTTTACCATATTTCTTTAGGGTTAGACTCTATTTAAGAACCCTAGTTCTTTCTTTCTTTTATCATCATCTTTTCCATCAGACAATTTAGTTTTGCAACCATGAGCAGGAACTAATCTCCATTGTTTTACTTAGCGGTTGAAACCTTCAGTTATTAAGTTGTAAGATTTCTAAACTCTTGTTCTTTTCCTATGGGTTTGTATTAATTCTCTTGCTCTTCATCTATTGATTTCTATTAGTTTTGCTAGCTTGATCACCTAGTTTGATTGATAGTTTTCTATTGCTAGACTAGGAATATACGGTGGAATTCCTTGTCATTGTAGCACTCATATCTGCATGATCTGGTAGTTGATTGCTTTTATGAAAGAGAATTGATTGCATGTTAATACTTGACGGTTGTAAGTTATTGCATGCATCCTTATAATTCATGTGCCCTTTGCTGCTATTTCATCTAATCTTGAGAGGTTTCCCTGATTACTGAATAGTAAGTATTATCAGGACCGGTTGGCCTACTGATATATTAAAGATTGGAATAGGAACATTCCCTAGGATTGAATAGAACTTGAGATAAATCTATGATCAACTTGACGTTGGGGGCAATCCCGACACAAAGTCCATGGCTATATCGTCCCATTTCCATTCTGGAATTGGTAATGGTTGTAATTCTCCAGCCGGTCTTTGATGTTCAATCTTCACTTGCTGACATGTAAGACATTTAGCTACAAATTCAGCGACCTCTCTTTTCATATTACTCCACCAGAAATTCTTTTTGAGGTCCTTATACATCTTATTAGCTCCAGGGTGAATCGAATATGGCGAAGCATGGGCCTCTTTCAAAATCATGGTCTTTATTTCATCTTCTCCAGGCACACATATTCGGTTCTTGAACCTAAGGATCCCGTCATCATGAACAATAAATCCCGGGGACTTGCCTTGAAGGATGCCATCCTTTATCTTGTTCAATACGTGGTCATCAAGCTGCTTCTGCTTAGTTGTCTCTAATAAAGATGATTCGATCTCCAAGAAATAAAGTTGCCCTTGGTGTTTCTGAAACCTGACCTCGATCTCATATCGAGTCAATTCTCTCTGCAATTCTGGTTGCAGTGTTAGGCATGCAATCATAGTCTCTTGGGTTGACTTCCTACTTAGTGCGTCGGCCACCACATTGGCTTTGCCTGGATGATATAATATCTCAATATCATAATCTTTCAACATCTCTAACCATCTTCTCTGCCTCATGTTCAATTCCTTTTGAGTGAAGATATACTTCAAACTCTTATGGTCAGTATAAATCTGGCAACTCACCCCATAGAGATAATGTCTCCAGATCTTCAAAGCAAAAATCACAGCTGCAAGTTCTAAATCATGAGTAGGGTAGTTTACTTCATGGGTCTTTAATTGACGGGAAGCGTATGCAATTACCCTACCATGTTGCATCAAAACACAGCCAAGGCCTTGTTTCGAGGCGTCACTATATATAACAAAGCCTTCAGTTCCCTGGGGTAATGCTAACACTGGTGCACTAGTAAGTCTTTTCTTAAGCTCTGCAAAGCTCTCTTGACACTGTTTGTCCCATTGAAACTTCTTTGCCTTACGTAACAGATTAGTGAGTGGTTGGGCGATCTTGGAAAAGCCTTCCACAAACCTACGATAATATCCTTCCAAGCCTAAGAAACTCCTTACTTCCTTCACATTCTTTGGTGGCATCCACTCAGCTACTGCTTGGATCTTCTGTGGGTCAACCTTTACTCCTTCATGAGAAACTATGTGACCTAGGAATGCCACCTCAGTCATCCAGAAATCACACTTTGATAGTTTAGCAAACAACCGTTGTTGCCTCAATATACTGAGAACTGTTCTGAGATGCTCTGCATGCTCTTCTCTACTTCGGGAGTAAATCAGAATATCATCTATGAAGACCACGACAAATTGGTCCAAATATTGGATGAAGATACGGTTCATTAATTCCATGAATGCAGCTGGAGCATTAGTCAGTCCAAACGGCATCACCACAAACTCATAGTGACCATACCTTGTACGGAATGCCGTCTTAGCAATATCTTCTTCTCGAATCCTTAACTGATGATAGCCTGATCTTAGATCAATTTTTGAGAAAACAGTTGCACCCTGTAATTGATCTAATAGGTCATCTATCCGAGGCAATGGATATTTATTCTTGATTGTCACCTTATTCAATTCTCTATAATCAATGCAGAGACGTAAGGAACCATCCTTCTTCTTTACGAACAACACTGGTGCACCCCACGGAGATGCACTCGGTCTAATGAATCCCTTCTCCATCAGTTCTTCAAGTTGCTTCTTCAGTTCTAGCATTTCCGGTGGTGCCATTCTATAAGGCGCCCTAGACACTGAAGCGGTTCCCTGCTCAACCTCGATTGCAAAATCCACAACTCTATGAGGAGGTAGATCCGTTAAATCTTCAGGGAATACGTCTGGGAATTCACAAACAATGGGAATTTCTGATAATTCAGGCTTTTCTTTTTCCTTTTCCAAGGCATAACACATGTATCCTTGACATCCCTTCCTTAACAGCTTCAAGGCTTCCATTGCACTAATAATTAACCCAACCTTACTAGGGTCACGTCCCTGAAACACCAACGTTAAGCCATCCTTGGCGGTGAGCGTGACAGTTCTCTTACGCAGGTCCATCACCGCCCCATGATGTACAAGCCAGTCCATACCCAAAATCACATCATAATGTTGTAAGTTGATTTCAATCAAATCAGCTTCCCATTCCTGATCACCGATACAAATTGGACAACTCCTGAACTCACGGTTTCCCACAAGCTTACTACCATTTGGTAATCCCACAATAAAAGACTCACAATCAAGAGCACAAGTAAGACCGAGCCTTTTCACACACGTCTCAGAGATAAAAGAATGGGTGGCACCGGTATCAAATAATATGCACACAGGTTGAGAGTGAATGTGGAGCGTACCTGCAACTACAGATGCATTAGGTTCCTCGGTTCTCATTTCATAAACACGACCCTTTGCCTTTGATCCTCCTGAAGATTGTTGAGCTTGAGGTGGAGTTGGGCGGGGTTGTTTTTGAGAATGTGATTGTGTTGGACGAGGTTGGTGACTCTGTCCTCGTGGTCCCATTACAGAAGTCTGTGACCTGGTAGGGTTCGCCTTCTCTCTCCTACAATAAATGGAAAGGTGACCCTTCTCGCCACAATTGTAACACTCCTTGGGCTCCCTTGGACAATCAGCTTTATAATGTTGATTGCTATTGCAGTCATGGCAGTGGTAATCCTTAGGTGGAACTTTGTCTTGATTACGAAAACCCTGAGACCCGGAAGCTTGATCAGTCTTTGCCTGAGGAGGGAATCTCCTTGGAACATCAGTTCTGGCACCAAAGGGGGTTGATTGAGTCTTCTGTTTCTTATAGCTTGAAGTCAGGAGCTTCTCATCTTCAAGCTTCCTCTCGACTTCTAATGCCTTATTATAATATTCCTCCAAGGTAGCACATGAACATCCCGACATATAAGTCCTAACCCGCGGAGGTATCCAGGGCTCAAAATAAAAGATTTTGTCCCTCTCATTATGAACCGTTGCTGATGCATAGCGAAGAAGCTGGTGATATCTTACGCTTGCTTGTGCTACTGGCATCCCTTGAGAAGGTGGGTGTAAAAACTCCTGGTATTTCTGTCTCTGGAGGGACATTGGATAGAACCTAGCATGAATCTTCTCCTTGAAATTCTCCCAACTCATTACTCCTTCTGTAGGCTTAACCGTGTCCCACCAGTCATCGGCATCTTTTGCAAGATAAAATGGAGCATTCGATACTTTTTGCTCTACTGGGCACTCGACTCTATCAAGGAGCTTTTCCATCTGCTTGAGCCAATGTTCAACTTCTACTGGCTCACCAGTTCCATCATAAGTTGGTGGCTTCAGCTTCTCTAATGCCATTACTATACTAACAACATCCCTCCTTCCATCATTTGGAGGTATTCCTGGAGTTAAAGGCGGCTGATTTTGTACTTGTGGAGGAACTGTTTGGGCATATGCTGCTTGCATCGCCTGCCCAATCATCTGTTGAAGAGCAGTGTACAGTTCAGTATTAATTCCAGTTGGCATACTAGCCGGTACTGGTGCACCTGGAGAAATAGGAGGAACTACTCGTGGACCCTCGGGTTGCACCTGTTGAGGGACATTCCTTTCAGCCACTCTTGGATTGGGACCCATCTGACTTTCTATGTCCTCCATTGGGGGTATATCTGTGTGGCTATCCCTAGAAACCTCTGGTTGTACCCCGTGAAACTTACGAGGCCGACCTCTGCCTCGGGTACCTCTACCAGACATCTGCACAACCAGATGTTAATTCAAACATGCACACATAGACATATAACCTTTTACACATATGTAACATTTAAGAACTTATTTATTTAGAGACTACACATGGAGATGACAATGCGACGTGTGTGATGCTGACACTACCCATTCCCAAAGAAATTAGAAACCTAGGCTCTGATACCAACTTCTGTAACGCCCCAAAAATTACTCTTAATGGGGGGTTACAGCGCCAGGAATTTCCGGCATAATTCCCTTAGGCTTTCTAAAAAAATGAAATTCAACTTGTAGCACATAAACTAACAACATTCAGTCACAAGATAAAACCTGGTTCAAACAACCACTTCCAAAGAGAAGGACATATTTACATGGGTCGGCGTTCACAGACGCTACAACGACCCGTCAAAACCAGCTTGGTACAACCAAGCACAACCATCCAACAAGAGTCTCACCAAAGACATCTCAAGAACCAAAATAGCAAAACACACATAAAAATAAACATGCAAAAATTAAACCCATCCTAACTTTCGCATCACGTCGCACGTTCACCTCCACGCTCCGGTACTACCTGCGTACCTGGTCATGTCAAAACACAACCAGTTCCCCCACCGAAATGGGGGTTATTCTCCAACCAGACTAGCAAGTATATATGCGAATTAATTACGTAGAATAGCATAAATAAAGGGATTAGAATAAGCAGATACCACAAAGTACATTACAAAGCAAACAAGTATGTAAGAGACTATACATACAACATCACATAGTAAACCAAAAGAAGGAACTTTTACGAAAACGCTTTTGAAAACATGACCAAGCCTGTCTTGGCCACGAAGGTACCTTCTAACCCAAAACTATGGGTAAAAACCTTTACCTGCCGGAGGGACACGGTATCGTTAGCTAGACGAACCCCCCCTACCACGACACAAGTAAAGCACCTTCCATGATCCACCCGAACACCGGAAAGCGATCAAGGAATGATTTTAAAAAAAACCATTTACATGCTAAGCGGGGGTCGGAACAATACTAACCCGCACAAATCATATCCACAAGTGTTGTCACTTCTCAAAGAAATCACTAAAACGAGTATTTCATAAACAAACATATCCACGACGTCTACACACAAATAATACTAATTCTATCATGGAAGGATACCAAATTACCAATATCACTTCACATACAAATGCATATCAAGACACATAGTCAAGGAACAAACATTATTCATATGTAATGCATTTACGGTTTCATGCATAGTCCAATAGCCTAAATTTATATCAATCACGTAAGTAATCGCAAATAACTTGCCTCGACAAGTCTCGTACGTAAAGAAACATATGAGTTATCACCTCAGACGTGACCTTAACTCAACTCAACTTGGGGAGATTCCTGAATCTGCATACAAAATGATTTTGGCCATAACTTTCATTATACAACTCGGAATTGAATTCCGCAAAATTCAAGACGCTCGTATGAAAGTCCTCTATTTACAGAATCAGTCCCTTTATTTTTCATAATTACAGAACGAGAACGATATTTCCAGCAGTGAACAATTCAGCCCTAACTTCACTAGTTTTACTTCCAAACCTCAAATCCAATCCATCCATCCCTCTATAATCATCAAACCACCTCTAATAACTCATGATTAACATACAAATTCAGATTGACATACACATGAACAATTCTTGATTTTTTTCCCCAAAAACTTAAACTAAGCTTTCCTCAAGCTTTCTTATACAAATATGACTTCCTTGCCTTACCAATAGCATGCTTTTGACATAAGGAACTCAAATCCAACATCAACATAACATGGCAGCCACATGAATAAGCTAGGGAGATATGACCATGACAAAGGAGAGCCAAAGAGAGAAATTCTTACCTTAATTGAGATTTCCACTTGATTTTGATAAGAAATCATTGAAAAAAACTTGTGTTATGATGAAGAAATGAGTTAGGAAGATGAAGGAGGAGGTGTAGAGGGGCTGGTTATGGAGGAAAGGATGAGGACGATAGGAAGGCTCAAGAGAGATAGAAAAAGACACAAGTAGGACCAAGATATTTATGTAGGAAATCAATTTTTTATTAAATCAATATTTTATTTGCTTTTCATTTAGGAAATCATGATTAAATCATAATATACACACTTATATATATATACTAGAAACGGGAACCCGCGCTTCGCGCAGGTATAATTCGGTTTTATTCGACTGTTTCTTATGTTATGTGTACATATCGTCTTTAATGTGTTTTCTTAGGTTTTGGGTGGTTATGCTATGTGTACATGTTGTATTCAATGTGTCTTCTTACATTTGAGTGGTTGTCGAATTTCATAGATTTTCGTTTGACGCTACAACGAATTAATCGCTAAAGCATATGATTTGTTGCTCGTACCGTTGATTTGTTGACATTTAAACATTTATAACGCGGGGCTCTGTCTATTTAAGTTATTTTGTTTGTTTGTTTGGTTGAAGTTTGATAACATGTTACGATCGTTTTCTTCAATTCATAACTGCATCAAAGAACAATTCCAATGCATATATGTGATTTAAACAAAACCTTCAAGAGATTCAATCTTTTATTATAAAATTAAAAAGAAAATAATTGTTACGAGAGGTTAATGAAACCTAATCATAGCTGCAACATCTTGCTAATTCATCAAACTTAAAACACATATGCCATACTGAATCAATTATTCAATTCTTTAGCAAGTGGCATGATAACAGATTCTAGCATGAATAGAAAATAAACCTTATTTATATACATGTATATACCTCGAGTAAATTAGGATCAGTTTGAGCAACGGTTTCAGCACCACCAGCTCGTTGGCTCACCATCTTCTAAGCGTTCTCTGCAAACACATATAAACATCAAATTCACGCCAAATTGGAAACATATAAACCCTAATTTCGAGAAATTTGAGAATGAATGATTAAAATTTCTCCACAAACCCTAGATGTAGCACGGCCCTAGAAGTAGGACGGAATTGACAGTCTAAATTGAAGAAATCCAAACCGAAACTCAGTTGCATTTTGCGAAGATGAGAGCAGAAAAAGGAAGCGAAGAGGGAGAAGAAGAGAAGTTACATATCTAGGGTTTGTGGTTGTGCGAAGCAGAATCTCCTTCAATATGGTGTTTTCAGCCTTCGTCTCGATCAAATCCCTCAGAGTGGGCGATCTAAGGTTTCGAGACTCATTTATGAAGACGATAGGCAAATCAGAGATTTGATGCCTCAATTCGGGGGCGGTGAAGGCGAAATCAACGAAAAAAGTAATGAATTACAGAAACGTGTGGATAGAGTTGCAAATACAAAGTGAGATTAACGAAGTAGAAATCAAAGAAAGGGGAGGAAGAAGACGAAGGGATTAGTGTATCGTGGTTGGATTTTGTGTTTGGTTCTCCAATCGCTTGCGTCGGAAATGGAGGAGACGGGCTGTCGTCAAATTGTTCAAGACAATCGATAGAAGATAATGGTATAGAACGGGCCAAAGGATTGAAATAGGTTAGGGTCATGAAATTTAATACAATACCAATTTTATTACGGTTTTCTATTTGCGGTTAATATCATTAAATAGACCCTAAAATTGAAATGATAAATCATATTGACAACCTTTCAATAAAATAATGTAGCTTTTGAAAGTTAAATTCATAAATAGGATCGATGAAGAAAATACAAAATTACACATCTTCACTCTTTCTGTGAAAAAGGAGACAAAACTAAGCCACACACAAACTATCAGGTATGACCTCCCCAATCTCACATAATATAATACAATTCTACAAACTCGTAAAATGCAGAGATATGACTTTCATTTATTAATAAATGATGTGTAATAAGATAAGGAGAATAATTTAATTTGAACCAAGTTGTTTTTTCAAATTTTGTATATAAACCAAGGATTCCTAATGCATCTACACCTTGTCCATGTGATGTTAAGATCATTAACAAAATGCTCAAATGATAGTGTTGATCATTTCAATCATATGATTCATAACAATTAACATATTCGTGTGCCTAACCTGCAGATTTTTAACCTCAACTCGTCTCCACCGGTCGTCATGTCGTGATCTTGCTGCCTTTGTTTTCGATGGAACAAAAAGTCCTGTAATAGTTCATCATCAAATCCATAAAAAATGTCATTTCAGAGCAAATAACTACATACATAATGTTTAGAAAATTATGCCACTCCAGAAGCTCCATCCAAAAGAGGGGAATGAAGTCCAGCAAGGACGGCCAGTTCAAAGAACGCTATTTGAATAGAAATTAAAGCAAAATCACACAAAATTATAAGTAAAATTTGAATCAAGATACATGCACTGAGTTGGAAATCCGTTGGATCCTTCGAACAGATGCACAAAATTATACAAATCGATAAGTTGCATCCTTCCAACAGATACACAGAAATGGAGAGACATTTGTACGAACAATTAGTGTGTGATACAACAATCAGTTCACAAATCTGTTGCTCTTGAGATTTGAATCCTATGAGGATCAGACTCTTGACAACGCCTAATATTAACGGATAGCCTGCAAGATAAGGGAACGTTATATTAGTTATAGAATAGTTTTATTTGTTAAATAAGTCCAATATCTTTTTGACACATCATCAAGAATGTTATATTAGTTGCTAGACGCGCTCCGTGTGTGAAAATTATGGATTTTCTATACAGTTGTGTTAACGTTTATCAAAGTGATGAATATAAATTTTAGTATACAATATGGATATCAATATGTAGATAAAAATAAATCAAAAATATTTGAAAAAGAATTACAATAAAATTTAGTTATTACTCATATCAAATAACATGTATTTTATTTTTATTTTTGTTATAAATTTAAATAATATATCACATAGTCAATATGGATATCAATATGTAGATAAAAATAAATCAAAAATATTTGAAAAAGAATTACAATAAAATTTTATGTATTGTGAGTGTTATAAGATATTTACCAATAACTAAATAATACAATTTTACTATTGGTTCACATGTTGATAAATGATTGGACAAATGAAGTGATTTGTGTAAAAATGAGTAACACTTCTTTGTTACTTCTCTCCACTCATTACATTGATTCTATCACAAATGTTGTCATGTCATTTTTATTTTCAATTTTTAAATGGAGTTTGTTATTCTAAGTAACACCAATGTATATGCTCTTAAGAGCCCTACTTTAAATATGCACTAAACCGTTTTAAATCCTTGAGCTTGTTATATTCTTCCGCATAAAGCTGCTACCAACTATAATAAACAGGAGGTAGTAGTTTACCTTTTGCAAATTTCATCCTTCATAAATGGGTGAAAATCATTTCCAAATTGACTCAGGGTGTGAAACAAAAATCCACTGTGGGTAACAACAACAATTTCCCTCTCTTTCCGTGTGCATAACCTGCTATTGAAATATAAATTTAGCCTTTACCAAGAAATGACCATTCAAAAAATGGTGGATCCATTATCTGAAAAATCATTGGCCCTCTTCATACAGGAGGGAAACCTCAATATAATATCATCAAAAGACAGACAAAATCTCCCCACTTAGGTATATGCAAATCTATTCTTGTTGTCAGCTAAGAAAATTATAATCCTAGTTTTAAAGAGTAACAATTTTCACGCAATGGTTTTGTTCTTATGGATGAATAAATTCAGCAGGCCTTGCATCAATTTGGTCAATATAGCTTCATGATCTATCAAAGAGCAACATATTAAGGACGAGAAAATGTCAAATAATAAAATTTAACATGATTCATCAAGTCACAAAAGAATATTTCAAACAAGTTAGCATGTTAGTTTGTCATTCCTATTTCCTGCACAAAGTTGCATCTGAACAGCGGCTAATGAAGTCTAATGGGCTAAAAGATACACAAACAACATCATCAGATAACACTGGTATTGGTTGCGGGAGGATTGACTTAGGAGTATAATCAGGGAAATCCAAAACTCACCAGTTCAAAAATTCATTCCACACTCGGCAAGTTCTTTTTTCGTCTCCCTTACATCAGCCTTCCCCATAATATCCCCGTTACTTTCTACCTGCAACCAGGTGTAAGCCTTGCCTTAAAACCCAAGCACATATCTGACCTTTTATAATACCAAATGCTAGGATACATACCAGAGAAAAATCAACTGCAGGAAAGATAGATTGATATTCACTAATGTTTCTCCTCTTGACACAAGAATGGATTCCCTGAGACAGATATACATGAGAAGAAGTGATTAAGATCTTTCCATTACAACAAATGCATGAATGTTGAGGTGAAAGGTGATTACAACTCCAATCCATACAAGTTTTTACACCTCTTGTGCTAATGTGTTACTTAAGCTGAAAATTCTGGGAGGAAACAATTGAAAATTCTTTCCATGATTATAATTTATCGTACGAAATGTTATCAGCAAAGTTCAACAACAAGAACAGGTGGACAAATTAAACTTGAAATGGCAGAACGACTGATGCTTCCAGCATCTGCGACCATCAATGGCGGTATATCTGTTCTATCAGTATAGTCGTCACCACCAAAAACTCCAACAGTTGTTTGCATGGTCCTGAAATGTTATATCAAATGCAAGAGGAACAAACAACAATTGTTCACATCATGGCAAGAGGAACAAATAGAAGCTATAGCATGTAAAAGAGCTTCCTTGCCCTGTCACATAATCAGATTTATAAAAAAAATCACATCAACACCAAAGATGATCAACATAAAAAATTGCAACATAAAACCAAGATCTCAAACAATAAACTAATACTCTAGATTATTAACTCACCAAGATATACCTGCTTGCCACAATCCCTACAACAACAACGACAAAATGACATTCAAAATCCACACACACAACATCAAAATCAACGACGAAAGCTGAAATCTACCAGATATGAGACTCCCAACGGCCAGTCCTCCGATAGAACGTGACGCCTTTGTACTGCGAGCTTCTAGACCTCGGTCCTCTTGCCATGATGTGAACATCTGTTGTACTGCGAACCAGAACCAGACACTGATAGGTTAAGCCACTGAGTCTCATACAGGTGATAATGTTCCCACATCGACTAAGCAAACATTTACCAATCTTCTCGATACCAAAAACCATGTCATTTGAAACATTATGAGAGAGAAAAGCCAAACCATGAGAAGTTGATAATGGGCAGTATATAACTAAAATTATGTCACTAAAAAAGGTACTTTAACTCCACAACTTTGCTTCAAAGTGACAGGTTAATATTCAAGAATGATCTAACACAAAGAACTTTGTGTAAAGCTATTGATAAAAAGTTAAAAAACATGAACACAACTTGCATAATATAACAAATACTCCGTAGAATCAAAACAACCAGTCAATGATAGTTAAAAAAAGAATTTAAATTCAGCTACTTACTGGAATGATTCAGTGACAATGTTGTCCAGCATTTGACCCCATTTTCTAGCAGCCGCAACATCCAAAAGAAGTGGACATTCACAAATAGGTCTTGTAGATGCAACTACTGTCAATTTAACTTCAATAACACAACTTATCCGCTTCAGATTCGGTATCCAAAACTGCTCCAATGCCGTAAAGATTACTGCAATCAAATACTCAAGCAAGCTGTAAAGATTCTCTCAACAAATCTCCATTAAGCAACCATTAATTCATAACATCTAATAAAAATCTCCATTAACAATCTTGAAGACTAAATCTCAAATACTAAGCACTAAGCAAGCATTATTCACCTGGATATCAGGATATTTGTTTATATACTCAACCGTATACTAAATCACCCATATGGAAGGGAGAAAAATATATACAAAGCTAAATGCTACCAAACCGAGATCCACATAACCAGTCAAATATAAAATCAATCTTATCACAGCGTTTCAGATTAAAAAATCCGACCTTTGTAATTTGAAGGCTTGGCATCGCGGTGGGCGATTCTCCGACAGTGGAGGTACTAAAAGAGGAGAACTGAAGCGAGATGAAGAAATAGAGGATCTGGTGTGCGAGTTACTCTGAATGCGCTCTCTAATTTAGGGCGAAGCGGGGATGAAGAAAAAGAGGATTCATTGACACGCTTGGATTGGCGACCTTGAGAACCAGAAACCCCTTCGTGAAGCTGTCTATGCTCGAGATCATCGACAGCGAAACCAGCTTTGTAAACTTGGAGCTTAGAGTTGAAAGAATTGGGGAGCGGAAGACAACAATGACACGCCAAAACGTTTTGTACAAATACCCATTTAAGAAGAAACGCCTGAGAAAAGTAATGACATCGGTGGAATGGCAATTGAAACAGCCAAAATGAAGTTGACAAACAGCCGAATTCAATTAGAGAATATAATGATGGGTTTTATTATTATGTTAGGAGAGAAGCCATTGTTGATGGCGGTGAATTTGACAGAGTATGCCTTCTGCAAAGCAAGGAAAGAAGAGGGAAGACGAACCTGAATTGAAGTTGGCCCAATAAAAACAGCCCAAATTTAAAAGCCCGTTATCAGGTTAGAAATTAATTCGGTACCAATTTCATTCAATTCGGGCACTTGACAGCCAAGTTTTATATAGATAAGATGTATGTATAGTTTAAAAAAAAATTGGATCAACTTCGAAAATAATTCTGACGTCGTACATAAATCGTGTACGCATCGCCAAACGATAAGATTTCAAGAATCGCGAAAATAAAACATACTTGCGTCTTTTATCAAAATAATCTATAAATACATATTATGTTTATCAAAATAAAATATCTGGAACAGAAACTAAGGTGGTATTACATGTGTAGCAAAAGTTGGGAAATCTCTCATTCTTAATGTCAATCCAGCCACAGAAGAGATATCTATCGAAACCTGAGTGGCTTACGGATATCTATCGAAACCCTAATTCTCAAAAACCGACCACAGAAGAGATAATCAGTGTCCTCCACTTCAATAACTTTCCCAAACGAAGTCCCTATCTTCGTGGCCATCTCCTTTCTCATCATCGGGATCGGTAAGTCATACAAACGAATCCAAAACACAACCCTATCAAATTGCATCTTCGATGGATGTTCTTGACCAAGTTCTCGTAGCACCAGTAAAGACTTACCACCGCCTTTGAGCACCCTTTCTTTATCTCCAAGATCAGCAAACTGCAAGATGAAAAGATTATTTCTTAGTTCTCTGAATACGAAACCCTTGCGTGTTGTCCACCCACACTTCATCGTAGCTTTTAGGGCATAGGTATTAAAGGGCAGCAGTGTCAAAAGAGATCCAACTAAGACCAGGGATCGAGTTCGTGGGTCTTCATCCAGATTGACAGACACTTCTTCTATCATCGTACACTCTTGTTTCGTGAGATGGATGTCTCTCCCTGCTCTTCCCGGTGTAGCCATCGGAAAATAATGATGAAACCTCGCACGACGGAGAGAGAAACCCTAGCTCCCTGATACGCTGCACTTTGTATAGCGTAACTAGGGATTATTACATTGTATTAGGAGTGATTCCATATATGTTTAGAGACATTTCTATGTTATGCCGTGGATTGTTGAGCTTTTGTTTTTGTTTATTTTATTTCCTTTTTCCTTTTATTATTATTTCTTTTAGGATATATCTTTTACCATATATTTTTAGGGTTAGTCTCTATTTAAGAACCCTAGTTCTTTCTATTGTTTATCATCATCTTTTCCATCAGACAATTTAGTTTTGCAACCATGAGCAGGAACTAATCTCCATTGTTTTGCTTAGCAGTTGAAACCTTCAGTTATTAAGTTGTGAGATTTCTAAACTCTTGTTCTTTTCCTATGGGTTTGTATTAATTCTCTTGTTCTTCATCTATTGATTTCTATTAGTTTTGCTAGCTTGATCACCTAGTTTAATTGATAGTTTTCTATTGCTAGACTAGGAATATACGGTGGAATTCCTTGTCATTGTAGCACTCATATCTGCATGATCTGGTAGTTGATTGCTTTTATAAAAGAGAATTGATTGCATGTTAATACTTGACGGTTGTAAGTTATTGCATGCATCCTTATGATTCTTGTGCCCTTTGCTGCTATTTCATCTAATCTTGAGAGGTTTCCTTGATTGCTGAATAGTAAGTATTATCAGGACCGGTTGGCATGCTGATATATTAAAGATTGGAATAGGAACATTCCCTAGGATTGAATAGAACTTGAGATAAATCTATGATCAACTTGATTGACTGTTGTGTGGATACTTGCTAGGTGAAACTCCTTCGCATAATATTTTCACCCAAACTTTCTCTGCTTGTTACTGGTTACTTGTGTGTTCTTGCAATCAACCCCCCCCCCCCCCCGCCCCTTGGTTACTTGTTACTTGTTCGTTAGTTGATATTTCACTTGACTGCATTGATTTGATGTTTTGATTCCCTTGGGTTCGACCTCTACTTACTTGCTATACTCTAGTTAGTGTTTAGGGTTTTCTTTGATTTGGCACTACGACTTTAGCCTCATCACTCCCACGGTGGAAACCGGGGAGAAAGAAAAGAGAGTTTTTTGTGCCCTGGGGGTTTTTTCGTTCGTGGAATTGGAATGAGTAGTTTGAAAGACATATGCTAATTTTGGGGAGTCTTTTTCCCTTAGTCTTGGTTTTATCCCAACGGATTTTTCCAAGATAAGGTTTTTAACAAGGCAGTTATGTACGTCCAAGTGGGAGTATTATAATATTATTACTAGTTCAGTTTCCAGTGCCTCGCACTGGTTTTATAAAGAAAAAAATTAATTTAAATAAAGAAATAACTTAGGTTAAAATATATTACCAAATAGATTTAGTTCATTTACCTCATAAATTCAGTATAATTTTAAAAATAATTTCTTAATTTAAATTATTACCTAAATAGCTAAAGTAAAAAGATAATCAGTTCTTTAATATAAAGTTTTTGAATTAGTTTGATACACTTTTTTAATAAAGAGAGAGTTAATCAAGCTAAATTTTTAAATCATTTTAATTTAAAGTATTTAAAATTTATAAATTATGAGATTAAATATTTGTCTATATAATTATTACATAACTCTCTGTTTATTAAAGAACATAAAATATAGTTTATAAAAGGTTAAAAGTATAGATAAATAAGCATAGTATCTAGCAACCCTTAATGGGAAAGTATCGAGTGGAAATAATTTTTAAAATACGAACGTGAGAATGGTGCACATTAATAGTAAATTGGTGCACATTGAATACTAATTTGGTGCACATTCGTTGACAAACATAAAACATTCCAAAATTTGAAGAATATTTGTTTTAACATATCATTTATTGAGAAACTGAAGAACATTCAGGTAAAAATTGTTAATGTGCATTACTTTTTCAAAGAATGTGCATCAAAAATTTTGATGCACATTTAAGTATATTTTGATGCACTTTAGTCATTCGCACGTTCTCATTTTAAAAGTTGTTCTCACCGGAACCTCACCCAACTTTAATTATCCTAAAATAAACATGGGAAAGTGTCGGGTGATAATTACTTCAAAATACGAACGTGAGAATGGTGCACATTAGTAGTAAATTGGTGAACATTTAGTACTAATTTGGTGCACATTCATTGACAAACCTAAAAACATCCAAAATTTGAAAAATATTTATTTTTAAAATATCATTTATTGAGAAACTGAAGAACATTCAGGTAAAAATTGTTAATGTGCATTACTTTTTCAAAGAATGTGCATCAAAAATTTTGATGCACATTTAAGTATATTTTGATGCACTTTAGTCATTCGCACGTTCTCATTTTAAAAGTTGTTCTCACCGGAACCTCACCCAACTTTAATTATCCTAAAATAAACTTGGGAAAGTGTCGGGTGAGAATTACTTCAAAATACGAACGTGAAAATGGTGCACATTAGTAGTAAATTGGTGAACATTTAGTACTAATTTGGTGCACATTCATTGACAAACCTAAAAACATCCAAAATTTGAAGAACATTTATTGAGAAATCGAAGAACATTCAAGTAAAAAATGTATGTGGATCACTTTTTCAAAAGATGTGCATCAAAAAAATGATGCATATTTAAGTATATTTTGATGCATATTTAAGTATATTTTGACGCACATTTAAGTATATTTTGATGCATATTTAAGTATATTTTGACGCACATTTAAGTATATTTTGATGCACAAATAATTAAGTATATTTTGGTGCACATTAGTCATTCGCATGTTCTCATTTTAAAAATTGTTCTAACCGAAACCGCGCCCAATAAACATATACACATATTTATAATTTTCTTATTAATAATTTTGTTTATCAAAAAGTAAAATGATTAAAAAATGACATGTGAAAAAATGAATAATGAAATAACATGTGGCAATTTTGGTGAGGAGGTGACATGTGGCGAAATGAAGGTTTACTTTAATATATTTATATAATACTCTAAACCCTAGAATTGACTTGTTCCTCAAGCATTATATTCTCTATATAAGACACTCATTGGTAAGATTATTCTCTCTACTCTCTTCTCATCTCTCCTCTCTATTCTCTTGGCTTACAACAAAAATTACTATTCAGAGACTTTTTGTGGTTCTTTTAGGGGACGAACTTTTGAGCCGAAAAAATTGAGTTTTGCACCGATTTGAAACGCCATGGTGTAGAGTTTATAAATTTACTTTTTATCACGGTTCTGCAAAATCCGGGTTATAAGGTATACTTTACCGCGGTTTTGAAAAATTCTGGATTATAAAGTCTATGACTATTTGAAATCCGGGTTATAAAGTTGATTTAGTGTCACAATGTGACGTTTTAATACTTTATATTCCGGAATTTTCAGAACCGTGATATAAAGTCAATTTTTTAAAAATCAAAACTTAAGCGCCACGTAATAGCGTTTTTATTTCGGTGTAAAAACAAAAAAATTGTTCAAATAAGACCCCGTCCTTTTATGGCTTTTCTAGGCAAAAGCTATACGCACTACATTTTGCAACTTTCCACACTACATTGTCGTACGCCCAAAATGGGCGTACGCTGGTTTTGGGCGGACAGTGCAAAAATCCAACATCGATTGTGAGGCAAAATACAAAATACGGTATTATGTATACGCCCAAAATGGGCGTACAGTATAAATTTTAATAATATAGCCGTTTGAAAATAGCCGTTGGGGAAATACAATTTTTTACTCGTACGCCCATAATGGGCGTACGAGTAAAAAATTTGGTGTAACGGCTATTTGTCCAAATTCAGAAGTGACCGTTGGGGTATATTTTGCCTGTACGCCCATTATGGGCGTACGATTGTTTTTATCCCAACGGCTATTTTTTCAGAATATGACCGTTTGGGATGTAGTATGTGTATAAATGTAGGAACTTCGGATGGATGTTGAAGTCAAAAATGTCAAATAGGAGAGTTACAAATTTGAGTGATGGTGAGGAGTTTGAATATGTGACGGAGATTGAGTATGGGAGCGGTGAAGAGAACGAGTATGTTGAAGAGAACGAGCATGGGAGTGACGAAGACGATGCGATCGTGGATGAGAAAGAGTATTTTAGTGAACCCGACGACGGGATGTGGGACGACGATACCGACGAAGAAGGAGGAGACTTCGACGCCGGAGATTTTTCGGTTAGTAATTAATTAGAATCGTTTCGTATTTATTTACGTTATTTAGCTGCAAATAATTTGTAGAAGTGATAGTTTAGATTGATGTGGACTCGTAGTTTTAAGTTTTAGTTGTGATAAATATGGTAGTTTTTATTAATTATAGGGTATGGATTACTATGATTCGTTTGATACCGAAGAAACGTTTCCTACTAAGGAACACTTGAGGCGTTGGGTTCAGAGTATTGGTAGACAACTTATGATGGTATTAGTGACTCGCCATAGCAATGAGCGTCAAATGAATATAATGTGCTCGCATGCTGGAGTGTATAGATCAGGGAAAAAGAAAAAAGAGGATGGCGAAACAGAGGAGGTTGTTAATACAGAGCGGGATAGTAGGGATAAGAAGTCGGATTGCAAGTTTGAGATCCGAGGATATAGGTTCAGGGCGAGGGATGCGAGAGATGGATGGTATGTGAAGGTAAAATACGGACAACACAATCATAAGCTTTCCACTAGCTTCATTGGCCATCCGTACATGGGTCGAATGACGCCGAACGAGGTGAAATTTGTGACGGTATGTGCGAACAGCTTGACTACGCCGTCTGTTATTGCTACTCAGTTGAGTGCGGCCTTTCCAGGGAATACAACATCCACAAAACAAATCGCCAACTTTATTCAGACGATGCATTTTGAGGATCGTGGAGATTTGACTGTTACACAATGGACCTTGAAGTTTTTGAAGGAGCGCAGCTATGTAGTGCATCCCCTCTGCAAGAAGAAATCAAACGAGGTGGAAATCTTGTTTTTTGACCATCAAGACTCGTTGCACTTGTTGAAGATGTTTCCGTACGTCGTGGTTATTGACGCCACATACAAGACGAATAGGTACATAATAGTTGTATATCAAAATTTTTTTGTTTAAATATATTGCATATGCCTCTTCCTTCATTATTTAAATATATTATGCAGGTATAAAATGCCTCTTGTGGAGATTGTCGGTTTCACTTGCACGCATAAGACATTCAACATTGCATATGCATTCACGGGTAAGGAGGAAACAATGCACTACTTGTGGATAATTCAGAGGCTTAGAAAGTTGTTTGAGGATGCCGGAGTAATGCCGACTGCAATAATGACCGATCGAGAACTAGCTCTCATCACTGCAATCAAATATGTGTTCAAAGATCTTTCGGTTCAACACCTATTGTGTTGGGTTCATATCAAGCACAACATCGAGGTAAACGCTACCAGAATTTTGAAAAATAAGGAATCGGTGAAAAGGTTGTGCTCGCAAGTATGGAGACTTTTTCTATCAAGAATGGAGGAACAATACGAGGAAAGACTGCTAGGATTGAGAACATCTTGGAGAAGCGGCGTCGTCGGATACATTGAAAAGGTGTGGCTTATCCCTTACAAGACAAACATTGTTTGCGCATGGACGGAACACAATCTTCACTTCTTCACGAGGACCTCAAACAGGTAATTTTTTTTTAACTTACTTAAACGTTTCCGATTTATTTATTAGTTTGATTATGTAACAGTTGTTTTACTTAAACGCGACATTGAATGAATAAAACATAGGGTTGAGGGAATGCATAAGGTGTTGAAGAAAATAATCGGTTCAAGTATAGGCGGTTTTAATCGAATGGTTGTGAGGATCCATGCAGCCATCGAGGGCCAGATTGTGAAGGTGAGGGCCACCATGGAAGAGGATCGGATCAAGACACCCGGGGTTTTCAGACGAATGAATCCACAAGTGAAATTGATATTTCGGCATCTATTCCATAATGTGTCTGATAGAGCATTGCATAAGTTGTGGGATATATGGGAGGATATAAAGGCGAAGAATTATGAGGAACATTGCGAAGATTACTGGATGCGAGAATGTCAAGGCCTACCGTGCATCCACGAGATGGTGCAACATATTATTCAGAAGAAGCCATTCAAGCTCAATCAGATTCACAGATTTTGGAGGCAGCTACAATGGGATAGGATTGAACTTGATAACGGGGAGGTAGAGATTGGTGTACCTCAGACCATGCGGGAGTTGAGATTCATTGAGCTCAACGATAGATGGCAAAAGGGGGAACTTCCTGAAAGTCAGTGGTCTCAGATAGCGGACTTGTACACAATGTTGGAGTATCCACATCAAAGTCTTGCGTTGGAGCCGACGGGAATCAAGGATCCTGGCAGACCAAGAGGAGCGGTAGGAAAGAAGTGGGGAACCGAGAGAGAGATGAGCGCGTTTGAGTACGCAAGGGAAGAATTAGAGAAAAATGATGCTGCGAAGGTGAAGAATAAGACGGTTAGAGGAAAGGGAAAGGGAAAAGCAACGGCGGCACAACCTACTTTCAACGAGCCTACTATAATGAGGGAGTTTGAAGTTGTTGGGTGCACTGCGGCAGAGGCGTTTGGTCATTCAAGCGGCACTGGTGGAGAGGGGTTCGGATTATCAGGTTGCACTCTTACAGATGAGTTCCCTCAGCCAGCAATGACGAAATGTGGGGTAGACTTCGGGGTTGACAATGTTGATCTCTTCATGTTTCCATACATTGTAGATGCACAAGACGTAAGGGCGGATGGACACTGTGGATATCGGTCACTAGCCATGTTGTTGGGGCATCACCAACAAGAATATCCTCGCATTCGCATGGAACTGACTACGGAGCTGTTAGAGAACAGTGATATCTACAGACGAGTCATGACCAGACTACGCCCGGATTTGGCAAACAACTTCGACGCTCTTGTTCAAGAGGTCAACTATAGAGATCACCATGTCCTGAAAGATACTGGATGAGTATGCCCATGATTGGATTAGCATTTGCCACTAAGTTTCAGGTTGGTTTGATATACTTATCCAAAGTCCGATCATATTTGTGCTTACCGATGAAGGTGTATCAACAATGCTCCAGTCATGGTTTGAAAATTTATGCAATGGCTCGTGTGGGCTTAGCAAACCACTACATACCGGTATGATTTTCACTAAAGTATTTGTGATTTTCACTCAATTTTCTTAATGCTTAACATGGTATTTATGTTTTGTAATTTAGGTGTGCCTTAGAGAAGACTGTCCGGTACCATCTGTACCTGGAGTTTGGCGCATGTTCAAGGATCCTAGTGCGAATGAATTGGATCGCGGGTTCGCGCTGAGGATGCAGCAATGGAAGGACTATCGCATTAATTATGGTAGTATAGATGTTGATCTGTAGTGAATTCGGATGTGTTGAATGTTTCACCTTTTGAAATTCTAGTTGATGACTTCTGTTGTATGTCTGTTATGCTTTTAATATCTTGACTCCTTTTTTATAGTATTGTCTTGTCTGTTATTTTTTAATGTTTTAGATGGGTTAAATGAAACAAGTTCTGAATTCACTACAAGGGATTACTTGTTAAATTAAAACAGACACTCCAGAAACTACAACAGACTTAGCAAAGACGTAACAACTTTCAAGACACATAACAACATTACATCCTAATCGGAATCAGGGGAAGGAGGACCACGGCCATATTCATTGGGAAACAGAACTCCAAGGTGGAATAAGGTTGATTCTTTGTCCCGCCTGTGAAAAATACGAAGTTTGAGCTCCATGTCAGCGTTTTCCTTCAACAGTTTGGCCATGACTCGGAGATGATGAGGGTCGTATTCTGGCTCCAGATACACGATCCTCCAGTTACAATCACATGTAACAAAACTTCATCCATACGTATGGGGATTGTCCTTGTTATTAGCAGATAACACGGTGAGTGTCTTTGAGCACCTTCTACTAGGGCACTGGATCTGAGTGCCTTCAGCTGGAACTGGGGAGGATGAAGATGATGCCATGCTTGTTTGAATCTGTAATACAAAGTA
This sequence comes from Oxyria digyna, assembly GCA_029168935.1. Taxonomy (NCBI): domain Eukaryota; kingdom Viridiplantae; phylum Streptophyta; class Magnoliopsida; order Caryophyllales; family Polygonaceae; genus Oxyria; species Oxyria digyna. Next base: position 5,565,961 of record JAPVLV010000005.1, read on the forward strand.
AGAAAACATTTTAGAAACAATGAAGATATCTATCCAAATCAGTAAAAAATGAGACTTACAGAGTAAGAACTTGAAACAATTAAGATTTTACGGCGGAGTGAGAATGTGATGAAAGGGTTCACTGAGGCAGTGAATTTATAGCCGAAGTTTTACTAGGGTTAGGGAAAAATTGGGTCGGTGTAGACAAAAGGCTCACAACAACAAAGGCCCAATAACTTAAAATTATGTCATCCAGCTGTGACTTACAGCTGTGTAGTAGCTGTAACACATTCATTTTCATATAAGTGACATCCAGCTGTATGCTAGATGTAGAATTCATCCCAACAATTCAAACCATTAGCCGAACAATTCAGCCCAACCAAGCCCAATAATTCAGCCCAGCCAAGCCCAAATAATTCAGCCCAGCGAAGCCCAAATAATTCAGCCCAGCCAAGCCCAATAATTCAGCTCAGCCAAGCCCAAATAATTCAGCCCAGCAAAGCCCAATAAATCGAGTAAAACGGGATTAAAAATAAAAAACGCCGCGAAAATCGAGTAAAACGTGATTAAAACGAAAAACGGCGCGAAAATCGAGTAAAACGGGATTAAAACGAAAAACGGCGCGAAAATCGAGTAAAACGGGATTAAAACGAAAAACGGCGCGAAAATCGAGTAAAACGGGATTAAAACGAAAAACGGCGCGAAAATCGAGTTTATGAAGGGACGTACAACGAAAAATGACAAGAAAAGGGTATTTAGCAAAAAGAAATAGTTTTCATAATGCAAGGGGTATTTAGCCAAAAAAAACTTGAAAAAATTGAAAAGGAAGGGGTATATAGTAAAAACTTTGGATAGTTGTGTTTGAAATGGATAGTTTGGGCCCGGTTCGTTTAAACGCCTTATAACGCTGAAACTCGAAATTTCAAAATTGTAACATGATAGAAAATTAAGTCTTTAGTCGTTATCAATTCTCGGAATCGAAAAAAAATCAACGAAAACGTCAACGGGCCTAATAAGGCCGAATTGAGATTTGGTGAGGCCCATTACCTAAAAACGACATAAAACGGGTTAATAAGACCTTAAACATTGAAAAACTTGAAATGTAAAAGTTGTATTTGAGCATTACCAATATGACGGTTTCGTTTTTATAATAAAATAACAAAATCAACACTTTGAAATATCTAAACAGTCACTTTCACCTTGTAACGAGTTAATCTCAAGTATATAAGTCGTATAGTTTTACTCATATGTGTGTGATATCAATTCGTTACTCAAATAAACTTTACATAAAACTTTCATTAAATGTTATGAAACACTCAAATACTCCAAAATAACGACATTTCACATCTTCGTATTGTCCATATTGTTTGATTACTCGATATTTAATGAAAGTTTTAATGAAATACGCATAAAATTATGATTAATCAAGCAATATGGATAATACGAATATGTGAAATGTCGTTATTTTGGAGTATTTGAGTGTTTCATAACATTTAATGAAAGTTTTATGTAAAGTTTATTTGAGTAACGAATTGATATCACACACATATGAGTAAAACTATACGACTTATATACTTGAGATTAACTCGTTACAAGGTGAAAGTGACTGTTTAGATATTTCGAAGTGTTCATTTTGTTATTTTATTATAAAAACGAAACCGTCATATTGGTAATGCTCAAATACAACTTTTACATTTCAAGTTTTTCAATGTTTAAGGTCTTATTAACCCGTTTTATGTCGTTTTTAGGTAATGGGCCTCACCAAATCTCAATTCGGCCTTATTAGGCCCGTTGACGTTTTCGTTGATTTTTTTTCGATTCCGAGAATTGATAACGACTAAAGACTTAATTTTCTATCATGTTACAATTTTGAAATTTTGAGTTTCAGCGTTATAAGGCGTTTAAACAAACCGGGCCCAAACTATCCATTTCAAACACAACTATCCACATTCACTATCCACTATCCACATTCACTATCTACTATCCACTATCCACATTCAATATCCACTATCCACTCTCCAAACCCTATACCCTAAACCCTATACCCTAAACTCTCGTCTTAGCCCGTTTTAAGTCGTTTTTTCTCGGTTTTCGCACAAGTTCTCGTCTTAGCCCATTTTAAGTCGTTTTTCACCGTTTTTTGCACAAATTCTCGTCTTAGCCCGTTTTAAGTTGGTTTTCATCGGTTTTCGCACAAATTCTCGTCTTAGCCCGTTTTAAGTCGTTTTTTCTCGGTTTTCGCACAAGTTCTCGTCTTAGCCCATTTTAAGTCGTTTTTCACCGTTTTTTGCACAAATTCTCGTCTTAGCCCGTTTTAAGTTGGTTTTCATCGGTTTTCGCACAAATTCTCGTCTTAGCCCGTTTTAAGTCGTTTTTTCTCGGTTTTCGCACAAGTTCTCGTCTTAGCCCATTTTAAGTCGTTTTTCATCGTTTTTTGCACAAATTCTCGTCTTAGCCCGTTTTAAGTTGGTTTTCATCGGTTTTCGCACAAATTCTCGTCTTAGCCCGTTTTAAGTCGTTTTTTCTCGGGTTTCACACAAATTCTCGTCTTAGCCCGTTTTAAGTTGGAAAATCATAATAATATATAAATCCATGAAAACTACGACATCCAAAATATACATCTCAGAAACATCCAAAATATAATACTGCACACAAACATATCATTGCACAGGCCCATCCTCCTCTGGTACTACATCACCAGTCCATATGCTGATCCACCCCCTCATCATCCTCGCTTGTCCTGGAGGCAGAGTGTCACCATATGCACGTAGGAAACTGGATATCTCAGAGGCGAGTATGTTGTCCCGCTACATTTTCAAAATGTAAATATAAGTAGAATAAAATAGATTATAATTATTACTTGAGCGATATTGATTGAAATACGTACCACAACTACAGAGGCTGTCGCAGGTATCTGTATGTGCTCGGCACGGTGGTCAAACGGTGCCCGTGGGTCCTGCCTGGGTGATCTGGAATCAACATAAGGATGTGACATGGCATTAAACCATGTCCGGTATCCATCCTTGCAATCCCATGCATACTCTCGAAGTCCTCGTCGATCCTGCTCGTCTAAGGTGATCAATCGATCCGACAGGGTCTCTGGGGCCCAAGTGCAGTCCTCATCCCCGAATGTGACAGTGTACCCCGATGCAGAATCATTTCTGATCGCAGTAGGTGGTGTAATCGGGGGTTCGGGTATGCCTTGCACATACCCGAACTGTCGCAAACATCGGTCAGGATGGTGCGACTCCCTGACCTCAAAGGACTCTAGAGGCCCCCGAAATAGACCTAACCTATACTGGGGGTCGTTGAGATCCAACTTGCCCCAGGGGTTCCACTGAACCTATGTTTTTTTAAAATGACAAACGTATTTTTAAAAATAATAATTGCATAACATATGATGAAATTACTAATTAAATAGTACTTACCTCTGCATATGTGATCTGGTCAAGGACCAGTCTGAGGGAAACTAGTCGAGCAGGATCCTTATGGTATTTGACTTTGCTGTTTTCCCGGATAGCCGCCGCTGAGGCATTCATGGATGTCAAGTCCTGCGTAGCATGACCCCGAAGACCATGGAAATACGCCCATATCCAAGCCTACAAATACCAGAATTTCATAATGTTTTATACATAAGCAAAATATACACGAAAAAAAAAAAAAACATTAAACGAAAACTACCTTCAGCAGGAGCGGACAGCCAGCAAACCCCTTCGATTGAGCACGGGAGGCCTGACCCAACTGTCTGTACAGTTCAGCCAAGACGGCTGTCCCCCAAGCATAGGACCCTGTCTCATTGTGATCTACGAGGATGCTAAGGTATTTGTGCTTCACCTTCATCCGAGACTTGTCGACAAATGTCGTACTGCCTAACAGAGACAACAAGTAGAGCGAAGCAATATCACTCTCTTGCTGAGGAGTCCTGCAATTAATAACAACAAATGAATTAGTAACGTTAATCGAGAAATTATGAGAAATTCTTATAATATACGATAATTTACCTGTCCCGTATATCAAACATCTGTAATAGTCGGGTGTGGATCGTGGTGATGCCTATCTTGCCGTGGATGTTCAAACCCCCATCTGATAATTTATCACGGATTATAAATATTTAATTGAATCAACTAAAAAATGGAATCAAATATAAATAATAAAATAGACTCTACGTACGTAAGCATAGCGCAGCAGCCTCCTCGATCGTAGCAAACCCGAACATCTGTTGCACATGAGGATGCACAAACCCATCTATGTCTGCCTCAGCAGATCTGACAGCTCGTCCATGGATCGGAAGCTCCAGAATCTTCAGCACGTCTAACAAGGTAGGAGCAATCTCACCAAATGCAAAGTGAAACGTGTTGGTTTCTGGATACCAACGCTCCACAAATGCAGAAATCAGAATCGGATCGATGTTGTTGTACTCGAGCCGGGGATCTGCAAGGACATGTAAGTGGCTCCGCTCAACGAGCTGCCACCATGACCCAGGCACATTAGATTTATGCCTATCATACTCCCTGAAGAAGTCCTTGCGGGTGTATATATCCAACACCCTCTTCAGCTGATGTACGAAAGAGAAATTAATGAATTAGAAAAGCGTGTGGATCGTTTTACCTCACAAATTCATTTAGAAAACAACGCATACCTTCGATGAGGGCGGTATCACATAAGCCGGGTCATGCTCAATACGCTCTGCAAGAGACGACGTCTCAGTCCATATCACCGGAGCAATGTGGGTGCTGTAATCCACCAAAAGTCGTGAACTGAGAGGACCTCCAGGATGGCCCACATAATCTGCATCCCCTGGAACCGGTACAGCTAAGCCCGGATCAATGTGCTGAACAGGCTCCTGAACAGGATCCTGAATGGGCTCCTGGAGGTCTGGCTGATCCTGAATCTCCTGCTAATGATCCTCTGCAGAAGGAGACAATGATCCAACTGGAGATGGCTCACGTAGAGGTGATCCCTCATAGTAATCATCATGCATCTGCGCCTCCAAATCTCCTAGATCTGCTCTGAAAACTCCTCCGCCTCACTAACATCCAAATCATCCATCAAAGCTTTCCCTGTATCTCCTATATGCACTCCTGGAATGTCTGCAGGAGATCCACGACGTCGGGAAGCTGTGATCCCGCGTGCGCTAGGGTGACGAGGGCCCTTCTTCTTCTTTCTAACAAAACCACCCGTCGGAGTAATAGCCCTCTCTAAAGCCTATTTTCATATTTACGAATTATAATTTTATATTATTTGACGTTTTTCTTTTAAATATTTAATAATGTATTAATTACTAATTTTTTCTTAGGTACGACTTATTAATAATTTATTAAGACGCTATTTAATAATGTATTAATTACAAATTAATTCATTTCTTAGTAAATAACAACTAATTAATATTATATTCATAAATATTATTTAATATTAAATCTTTTTCTTTTACAAGTTATTTATCGAATAACGTGAAACGATAAATAACGACCAATTAATAATATATTAATAAATATTATTTATTAATATAATATTATTTTCTTTTAGCTAAACGATAAATAACGACTAACTAATATTATATTAATAAATATTATTTACTAATTAATCTTATTCTTTAAATCGTTATTTATCGATTAACGTGAAACTTTAAACGATAAATAACGACCAAATAATATTATATTAATAAATATTATTTATTAATATAATATTATTTTCTTTTAGCTAAACGATAAATAACGACTAACTAATATTATATTAATAAATATTATTTACTAATTAATCTTATTCTTTAAATCGTTATTTATCGATTAACGTGAAACGTGAAACGATAAATAATGACCAATTAATAATATATTAATATAATATTATTTTCTTTTAGCTAAACGATAAATAACGACTAACTAATATTATATTAATAAATATTATTTACTAATTAATCTTATTCTTTAAATCGTTAATTATCGATTAACGTGAAACGTTAAACGATAAATAACGACCAAATAATATTATATTAATAAATATTATTTATTAATATAATATTATTTTCTTTTAGCTAAACGATAAATAACGACTAACTAATATTATATTAATAAATATTATTTACTAATTAATCTTATTCTTTAAATCGTTAATTATCGATTAACGTGAAACGTTAAACGATAAATAACGACCAAATAATATTATATTAATAAATATTATTTATTAATATAATATTATTTTCTTTTAGCTAAACGATAAATAACGACTAACTAATATTATATTAATAAATATTATTTACTAATTAATCTTATTCTTTAAATCGTTAATTATCGATTAACGTGAAACGTTAAACGATAAATAACGACCAATTAATATTATATTAATAATTCATTAATAAATCTTTTTTTAATCGTTATTTAAACGTTAAACGATAAATAACGACTAATTAATAATTTATTAATAAATAACAAATAATATTAACGTACCTCGTGGATCGGGAGCGTCTTCTCCGGCGATATCGAACGGGCCCGATTTTCCGCACCGCCCCGATCACGACCACCCCGACCACTCCGAGCTCCACCCCGACCACCACCTGCTCCACCAGCTTCACCTCCAGCCACCTCGACGGCGCCACCACCTCCAGCCACCTCCTCCCCTCCACCACCAGAGCCCTCGCCAGCGCCACCGACCACCGCAGCTCCACCACCCCCCTTTTCTTTTTCGCCGGATTCCTCTTCCGCCCTACTCCTCCACCTCGCACCCTTGCGCCACCAGCACAAATACGGACGGGAGGGAGAACAGACGAAGCCGCAGCCTCCACCGTCGCCTCCACCACCGCCGCAGCCTCCACCGTCGCCGGATTCGAAGTTTTCCCCATTTCTTCGGATTGCATGATTCCGAGTGAAATTGAAGAAATTGATTGAGGGATTTGGATTGTATGAGAAAAACGAGTCGAATGGGATAGATTTGGAGAAGAAAACGAGTGAAATAGGAGAAGAATGGACGGCGGCGATTTTTTAGGTTACGACTTGAACAGTAATCTTCAGACGAGAGGAGGAAGAAGAAGCTCGCTGGAGTTTTAAATCCTGGGCGTCTCGTCTGAAGTGCTACGCCCATTTTGGGCGTACATACCATTTTTCAGTTTTCCACCGTATACGTATACGTATACGTATACGTATGTTCGAGAAAATTGCACGGTACGCCGTACGCCCATTTTGGGCGTACGAGAATGTAGTTTAAAAAGTTTCAAAATGTAGTGCGTATAGTCTCTTCGCTTTTCTAGCCTCTCCTCTCCACAGGCTTATTTCCGCATTCTGCTCGAAGAAAGACTCTTTTAACAGTTTTAAGACGATACTCGACCTTTTACACAGATGTCATTTGGAAAACAAATCACCATTAATCAATAACTTACAATTTTCCCTCTGAAGTTGTAATATATGTGCTTCAGGAATACAATTTTCCCTCTGAAGTTTTAATATATGTGCTTCAGGAATGACAAAAAACTGGATAAACTATATACCCACCACTTCAAAATTGAATAAAACATAATTTCTAAACACTCCATGCATATGAGTATATGACAATGATCTTTTGTGTATAATACCTAATTATTTTCAATCATGTGGCTTTAGTTATAGAATCCAGACAAAACAAGGAATAATCCAGACAGCATGATTTACAATCTGATGTGGTTCTTGCATGTTCTCCACCTCTTCAATTATTTAGTCATACAATTTGCAACAGCATGGAGGGTGATTAAAATAATGTGTCTAAATAATTCCCCGCAGGAGTTCCAAAGAATGGGTAACTAAGTTAATCTTTTTACTGCATAAGAATGAAACCTACAAAAGCTTGGATGAATACACAAGATAATCTTAACCCCCTCGAACGACCTTTATCCACGACTTTGTTACACTAGATAAGAGATCTACTAAAAAACAAGAGGATCAAATTTCTTGTGTTTGTCATTTTCAAGTTAGTTTTTTTTCCAGTCTGGCTAAGTAGGTGGAAAGAATCTGTTGAGATTGAATGGTAAAGTGTAGAATTCTTCATTCCTGTTGTCACCTCTGAATGTTCTGAACTTGACCCACCATGGCATTCCTCTGTCTTTCTTCGACTTCTCCACCTCGAGCGTGTTGTCGAGGAACACTGCTATGATCAGCCCCACCATTGCCGACGACGCAAATATGGTATTCATAAAGGCATTAAACTGCAAACATTATAGAAACAAAGATATCAGCTTGAAGGAATTTCTACATTTGTTATAGGGTTCTTGTTTTTCAATCTTGTACAGTTATTATTACCCATCCTGCATTAGTTCGAACGAGGCCTTTGTGAGGAAGATAGTCATAGAAGAACTGCGGGATGGAGATCCCGAGGAAGAGGGAGAGGCCGGTGATGAAGAGATTCCTCATAGAATTCATGTTTGTGAATTGAAGGAATGAGAGTCCAACTGAAGCTGTGCAAATTACCACAAAAGTTGTTGGTAAATCTAAAGGCAGTAGTAATAAACACGAAAGGGTTAAATTATAGATATGATATGGGTTCATACACACAAGGCCGAAAAGAAGGCAGTAGAGTGCAGCAAATATAGGGAACGGTATGGATGCAAACACCGCTCCGAACTTGCCTGCAATGATTCATGTGCAAGTTAGTGATCTGAAAACTTTTCATAAGTAGACTTTAGTTACAGATTTTAAGAGAATATATGTGCACCTAAGATTGAGAAGAAAATCATGAAGCCTGCGGATATTTGGACCACTCTACGACTTCCGACTCTGGTGAGTCCAAGAAGTCCAACATTTTCCCTGACAAATATTAAAAAAAAATGCAGTTAAGGAAAAGAATCATTTGAAGCTTGTAAATGAATGAAGTCGACGAGCTTTCTTACACTGATACAGTAGAGCCAGTTCCGGTTCCAAAGAGACCATCCAGCAAAATCCCAACACCCTGCAAACAGAAAAATAAATTTCACAACAACATTAGAATTTGATAATTTTCATAAAATGAGATCACTAGATCACAAAAAATCACCTGCCATCCAATTCCTCGGCTTAGGACATATGCTGGTGGGGGTGTGGCAATGGCTAGCCTTGATGCTGCCATGTATGCACCAGTTGACTGCACAAGATTTTTCTCAGCAATGATTTCTGATAGCAGTCTCGCATTTGTAAAATAGAGATTTTAGTATATACCTCAACCATCGATACGAGAACTGCTGACATCATTGCGAAAGAATGACCTGCAGCAAAGGTAGGTGGACCCCACTGCAGAGGGTATGGAAATTTGAACCTGTTCAGAAAAGAAAAAGGTAAAAATAAAGTGACACATCAATTCTTGAGAAGTACAGTAATAAAAGGGATTATTACCATGGTGCAGTGGATATGAGATGTGCTCGATCTGTGCGACAACTCAATTGAGTCTGAAGGGGTTTGTTATGGTAAGCGCCTGCTCCAGTCAAGATGATAGAATAGATCCATATGATTGTTACACATATAAGCACTGGGAACCGTTCGAAAATGGGCATATCACGTATGGGTCTGATATGCTTCAAATACTGCAATGAAGTTTCAGAAACACAATGATGATAAGGTTATAAAAACTTAAAGATGGAAAGAGAAGAAACTCAAAAGAAAAGAGTTATACTCACTTGAGATAAGCCAATGACGAGTAACAGCATTGGAAGCCCGATTTCTATGCAATTCCCTAGCTGAAGAAAATGAAGACTTACATGTTATACAGACTAACTAAAAGAGATTCCTGATGTAAGGATGGAACACTTTACTGTAATACAGAGATTAAGGGAACCTACTGCTGGAAATCCTCGATGAAATAAACCCAAACCGACGAGTCCAACCACAGGTGTCATACCAAGAGGGCTAAAGAACCTGTAGAAACCGGGATAGCAATGTAAGAACACAAGATATAGCATCTGCTCTGTCCTTTTACTTGTTGATGAAAGAAAGAAAACATAGTTTGGGTATGTCTAGACATACCGAGAAAAGAGGCCCCATACTTGGCTGTAACCTAAGATAATTTGTATGCTTGATGATACAATCAAAGCCCCTTGGATAGCTCTCATAGTTTGAATAAATCTCTGTAATTCACAAACAATAACATGTTAGCAATACTGCAATGAACTTGTATTATCTATTTACTTATGCAGGATTAAACGAACACTTCATTTTAAATTCGACAAGTTATTGAACTAAAAAAGATACAGGAACTTACTTCATGAGAATCAGAAATTCTTTTTAGTGACGAGTCATTAATGATGTAAGCTATAGGTATTACATAAGCAAAGGAGCCTCCAACCACAGCTGGTAACCTAGTGCCAAACAAAGCTTGGAGAAGAGTGTTGATGCCGGATACGAATAGGAGAGTTTGTATAACTCGTGCCTTCTCACCCTGACCATGCACAGAAATAAAAACAAGAAAGCAAATCAGAACAAAAGGAAACTAGAATAACCGATATGAAACAAAATAGGAAAGAAACAAGGAGACAAATAAATGTATGTTGAAATATAGTTAGAAATGTTTTTTCCATATGAAGCGAGACGAGACAAAAATAGTGAAGCAAAGTAACTTGTTTCAACATAGGCTACTTACATCAGTTCCTCCCATGGCAGGAACTAATAATGAAGGGATCATCACACTGCTTCCCAAGATCACAATGTAGTTTTGGAACGCAAGAAGTATGGATTCAACTGCAAAGTGTAGATATCAGGGGTATAAGTTCATCAAAAGAAGAAACGATAAATTACTGGTTATAATTTTCTCCTTAGATGCTATCATCTTTTATCTTCGAAATAACAAGAAAATACAATCCAATCGAATTGGATAACTGAAATAATTACTTCATGTATTGAAAAGTATTATAGAAAATAAGAAAAGGATGCAATTATACTCCAGAAAGAAATTGACATGCATTTTCCAGTTCAGTTTGTACTTATAAACACTAGGCACTTAAAATCTTGATTTACATCATGCGTCCATCATATAGAGATACTTCCAACTTACGCAACATAAGCATTATCTTCACCAGATCCAAACATAAGCATTATCTTCACCAGATCCAAATGATTAAGTCAATTCAGATAAAGATTACCTAGAACTCAACGAAATCTACTCAATCTCACAACTTCATCCACAAAAGTAACTTATCTTAGCAGTAAAAATATAAACTGGAATGGACAAGAGATGGCCAAATGTAGATGGTGCCAAATTAACCTAAAAGTTTCTGTAAGCACTATTGTTAGGTACTTGGGCCACAAGCCATAATGTTCACTTCTAATGAAGAACAACTCATCAGTACAACATTGTTGTCTTCCCCTGAACTCTTTTTCAGGTCAATCTTCGATCTCTAACATAAGTGGAGACATCAGAATTCAGCATTTTCCATCACAGTAGAAGTGTTATTACCATTTAACAAGTCAGATTTTCATACAACCGAAATTCAAACTAGAGAACTTTTGTTAGCTGCACATAACAAAAACAATTGGGGACTGCATTCCTCATTCTACAAAAAAATACAAGTATAATAATAATCAGTAGAAAGTCACACAAATTCCGTTGTGCCAGAAATCTGTTAGGAAATAGCATAAAAAAATGCAGGGGAAAGTCCACATTCATAACGCATACTACATTTGAATTTTCATGCCTGAGATAACAAATTGACATCAACCAAACTAGAATCAAACTCAAACCCATTTAGGGATAGAAGTAGAACATGTTTCATGTTTGTGCGGATGATGATATGATGAATGGACCCAGGACAGGGGTGTGAAGAGGTGAACAAAAAACGCACATTTTAACCAAAAACAAAGCAAACACGAAAGCGCAATCAAGTGTTTTGAGGTGAAGAAGTCCCTAAAAGGAAGGGACTTTTTTTATCAGCGTGGTGGGACAAGAAAATCAAAAAGGGGTAATATAATTTCAAAAATAAGAGAGAGGGAAAGAGACAGTACGCCATGGAGGGTTAGAGTCTATGCAGTACTCAAGATCCTGGAGCTGCTCCATGGGTGGATGGCTGATTTCCGCCATTGTTGCGAGCTTCACCAATGAAGATGAAGAAGAGCAAGAACAAAAACAAGAAAGAGGTTTATTTTTAATGTTTTTTTGATAAGGAAAAGGGGAGAATATTTGAGGAAGGAGGGAGAAGAACCCAGCAGAGTAAAGTAAAGAGTAAAGACACACAGAAAGATGCAGTGAGAGCGGAGGAAGAAGAAAAAGGGGGTTTGTTTGTGCAAAAACTTTATTCCATTTCTTTTTCTAAAGGGGGAAATTTATGGTGTGTTATTTGTTTTTTATATCCGTTGGATTTGTGAACTAATTCTGCGGAAATCACTCTTAAGATGAACTCAATACTGTTTGAATACTCGGCATTTAAGATTACACAGCTAACCCCAGGTCAGATGTTTGCATAAAATCCGAAAATGACAGTTCTTTGCTTGATGGGCCCCATTAACTAGTCAAATCGAGTCTCCTCATTTGTGATTTGTGTTGCCTTCTGAAACTAGTTTTGCAGATTTGATACAGAAGTGTCAAAGTACTCAAGTGTGTATGGCAGGTGATCTTATCATAGTACTACACCAATGAATTCAAGGATGTGATTCTGTGTGGTTTAGCTATTCAAATCATTATCATAACCAAAACTTTAACCAAAAAATCAGCCTCGCTAGATTTAACTAATCAAAATATAATTTTACAATAAGATCCCGGTAAATCACTATTTTTTTGCCTATCCATATACGGTGGAGTATTGTGTATTGAATGATATATTTGGTATTAAATGAAATCTTAAGTATGTTTAATTTCTGATTTTGGTGCTATAAAAACGTATTTGAATGATGATTTTGATGTATCTTTGTACCAAATTTTCTATACTAAAATCATGTATACAATTTATGTATCTTAGTAAAAAAGGAATGGAATGTGTCTTATATTGTACTTTTGAATTTTTAAATAAAAATTAAAAATCACAATTCTCCTTTCTTCTTACGAAGATGCACAAATTGGATACATAATTTTGGTGTAGATGATTTGGATTCCTACTACGCAGGGCCCAATCGATAATATAAATGTGTTTTTGTTATGATATTTTTATGATATAATAGGTGTAAATAAAATACAATGATTCGTATAGGTTTATGTATTTATCAAGTCTCAAATATTTTCAATCTCGAAAGTATTTTTCAATTTCGTATAGATTTAGATATATTTTGTAATATGAATTTCTACATACAGATTATTAATTATATTTATCTAATATTAATTAATAATATTGTTGAGTGTTAAAAATATATTAATTTAGTGTATATTAATTACTAATATTGATTGAGCATTAGGATAGTACAAAGTGTTAAAACTTAAAAGTTTATTAATCTAGGTATATTATTACTAATATTGATTGAGCATTAAAATAGTACAATTTACACTCATTTTTCTTCACACCAGCCATTGTGTAGATAGACTAGATCCTGACCTCCGCGTGTGCGCGGAAAATTAAAGATTTTTGTATACGGTTTAATGTTGTTGCGCGTGAAAAATTAAGGTTTTTCCTTAACGGCTTAATGTTGTTGAATAGACGTTCTAAAACTGAATTGGGCTAATCATATTTACAACCATAAGTTATGTACTAAATTTCGATAAAATAAATAAATACACGTAAAAGAAAAAGGAAAGTTATAGGTACATGATAGGAAGAAATGGCTTGCAGAATGCAATAACTTGGTATAGAATTTTGATATTCTTTTTTTCTGAAAGATATAAGTTACATGTGCTCTAAAACTTGTTGCGTAATAATTCTAGTTTTATAATTGAAATTATTCTCTAACAAATTTAAAGCATGGTACGAATTGTCTTTGATTTGCATATCCAAATTCTACGTCACCATGAAGATAGATCATTTCAGTCCACTAAGGAGCCTTTGGAGTCCACAATCAAAAACTACCTATAACAATTGTAGTTGTGTCAACACTTGCAACTTAGTAAAGCACATATATTGAATCTCAACTAAATAAATAGCACAATTATAAAAAACATCACGACATTAACCCCCGCTATCTTTATTCTAAAGCATGTGTCTTCTTATTTTCGCACCAAAGTTACATACAAAAACAACACCAGGGAAATTTGTAGACTCTAGTCCAAGTTGAAAACTACAAAATCACACAAATTCAAAGCAAAACCAACCGACAAAATAAGATGGATGCTACACAGAGCATCCTTATATATATTTCCTTGTTATTCGTCCAACAATGGAAGAGTTAAAAGTTAATAAATTACTCATCTTTGGTTCATATCCTTGCTTGCACCATCATAAGAACCTTCTGCAAGTAATGTGCCATCACCAATGTAAAGATGATTCAAAGATGAGCTCTCAAGACTATTAAGTCCCCCTAGTTGTTTGTCAAGAATGCATGGTTTCTTATTATACATAAACACCTTAGTAAGATTTAGCAATCAAAATTAACATATTACGGAATTGAGATACATAAAAAACAGAAACTACTAAGGGTCTGTTCGGATCGGCACGAGTTGAAGTAGGTGTTGAAGTAAGCTGAAGTTGAAGGTAGTTGAAGTGAGATGAAGTTGAAGATAGCTGAAGTTGGTGCTGAAGTTGAGATTTTAGGAGTTGAAGTTTGATATGGCGTGTTCGGTAAAACGAGTTGAATTGAGTTGAAGTAAGTGATATTGGGATGCAAAATGACGAAAAAGGACATGAATATAATTAGTTTTTGGATTGTAGGTTAGAGAAATATTATGGGTTATTATTTAGTTTTGTCCACGTGTAAGATTGATATATTTAAATTTTATAAATCAATTTTTATATGAAATAAACCCTTTGATGTGCAAGTCATGTGTAAATTTATTTGATATAAAATGAACTATACATATTAATTAATAATTTAAAAAATTATAAACTCTTTACATTGAGTGACATGCTGAGATTATTCCTCAAGTGTTCACATGTTTACAAGAGTAAAATCAAAAGAGAAGGGCAAAAGGAAGCTACCCATCTTCAATGGTGGGGAAATGAAAGAACCCAATTTAAATCAGAAGGTAACAAGTAGGAAAAAAGCACTGATCTCAGTGTAGGCATGAACATAAGTTCCCAACAGTCACGAGACACAAATGCATGAAATTAATTGCCAAAGTGATCTAGTCTCAGTAGGATAAGATTCATCAAATACAAAGTGATCTAGTATCAGTAGGATAAAATTCATCAAAAACAGTTATACATATTATTTATATAAAAATATTACAAGAAAATATAAATTCAACACACTCCTAGACATATATAGCTCTAAGAACATTAAATTTAGATACTATTTCAAACAAGGAAAAATTCATAACAAGCCTATAACAATTGTCATTCACATTTTTTTACATTGTCTTCCTAGTTAACTTTTTTTTACAATGTCTTCCTAATGGTTTAGTAATGGAAGAGTAGATTATTCCATTCCTTACAAACACTAGCATACACATAAAATGTGAAACCAGTTAAGCAATGCGTCAACCCTGCCCATGGCTCAGTAGTGAAACAAGTTAGAGACAAACTCAATCAAGCTAGGCGTAAAGTCACACAACAGATAAGAACCAAATGAGCCAAGTTGCTGCACAATTCATATTTGAGATGGGCCATCATGGCTCAGTAGTGCAGTATGAGTGGCATCAAAGGTGCTAGCTTACTTTGTACCATATGGAAAGCAAGAACCCCGTGAGTCTTTTTTTGCATTGGCTGAATTGTGGCCAAAGAGATACTAAGCCAAGTTAACAAACATGAAAACTACAGATCATGATAAATTTCTTCAGAAGCATTCATAATGACCACTTTATTCATTCTTACTTGTTTCATTAGCATCGGTGAGCTTTCCACCTTTTTTATCATCATTGACTGTCTTTCCCTTTGCATACTCTTGGCTTCTTCAACAATGTCATCATCTGAAGATTCTGAACTGGGGAAATAAATATATTGTTGGTCTTCATTATATGTTTACTCATATGTTTTCTTGGCAGTCTCCTATTTCACCTCGAAATAAATACACATAATCAATTGGCTTGTATTTGTAAGCTGACTAATCGAGGAATATAAATGTCATTGCTGTAATCAAAATCAAAGAAAATCAGAGTGAAGCAATTAACTCACATGCATAGTTGAAGCAAAAGTAAGCAATTAACAAGTTTCAGCAACTATCTTCTACAAAACAACAAAAGTAAGCAGTTAACTCACAACCATAGTTAAAGGTATATCAAGTATAGAGTTGGCGACTGAACAAATCAACAAGCTGAAGAAGAAAATACTTCTACAAAACATAGAGGTTGACACATTCTTGTTGTTCTGAACACTCCATTTTACTGACAGCTGAATTTTAAATACAAAAGCAAACAAAGGAATATGCTGCATGGTTCATAATCAAAGCTCGGTTTGAATGTCGTTTCAATAGAAAAACTTTTCCACGCAGAGCCAATGCCAAAGAAAATACTTTTCCATGCAGAGCAAACATCACCTAATTTGTGGCCATAATTCAGAAAAAAATTGTCCAAGCCAGACTCAACCTATTATAGCCTCATCTTAATTCTCTCCTTCTTAATCTCATAGTAATCCTATCCACTTTCACACATATAAAATAACAGAGGCATTTTATAAACACCTTGAGTGCACAATCAACAAAACCTAAATGTATAAACAAATTATTCAATACACAAATCCATGTTCTATGAGTCTGACAGTGAATTTTGGTGGTCAAATTTTGATGTGCTCTTCAAAGTGATGATCTTCTTCTTCTTCAAGATCCTATTACCTACTATTACTTTATCATCTCCTGACATTAATTTCTCCTAATTTTTCACAGGGAGTTGAGCTTGAACTGAGGAAACTTGAACGTACTCATCAATCAACTGCACTTCATTTAGGACTGAGTTAATTTATGACTTCTTTAAATAACATGCCTAAAATGCAATTAATGGTCATTATTAGTTTCTTATGTTTATTGGTTGGTATGTATACGCTTTGGTCACATTGTTTTCTGATCGGCTCAACGCCGCTGGAGAAACTTCAAGTTATAGATGAATGAATGTGTTAAGCGCGGTACAGAAATGAGAATAATGTGCTTTCTTCGAATAATGTGCTTTCTTCTTTTCATTTTCCTGTGTTTTCCTTATTGTTATTACAAAATTTGTTGGCAAAAGCACGAGTTATTGTGTGGAACTAGCTAAGTACATTTATGCTTCAAGTTCAATATCCTGATTTGTTTCCTTTGAACATTATTTTAGTCAAGGATCAGGAAACACAAATTCAGTGGAATAAAGGCTTGATTTGTCTACTTTTTCAGTTATTTGGAAATTTTAAATTCCAGTATTTAACAAACTAAAATTTTCTTAGCATTCATATCTTTCTTTCATGTTTAAATTCTATTTCAGTCACTTCAGCAACAGATAAGTGTAAAAAAATTTATAAATCATATGAAATTAACAACTACATAAATCATATGAAATTAACAACAAAACCCTCTCCTAATTTACTTTATTGTTTGCATCTTCCTTATGCATGAAAAAGTTGGAAGAGGTGGCTACTTAATAAAGATTTATACTGAATCTTATATCTTATGAATAGTATGCAACATAATAGAGTAAAAAAGAAGATGGAAAGGAGCTATGTGTATGTTCTACTCATATAAATGTGATTATGTGTTTTTTGTATAGTGGTGCTGGACATTGAAGAATCACTATCTCCTTACATGAATGTGCTATGTGTTTGTTTATATTGTGTTTTTTTGTTGGTGTATGAAAATGTAGGATATTTGGTACCAATGGTGGACCAAGTCACTGACTTCTGAAATAGCTTTTAGTAACTTACAACATTTTATCACACGATAGGTACGGAGCATGCCTCAAAACATTTCAAGCCTACATAATATTCAGAAACTATAAGCATCAGTCTCTTATGTATCTTACTACTCCCTCCGTCCCAATTTGATAGTCTCATTTGATTTTCTGACACTATTCACGAACCGAGAGAATCTTGTAGATTTCTTCCAATATATAAAAAAGAACATAGTCATGTAAGGTCTTATTTGATTCGTCTTAATGAGTACTATAACAATATTAAAAAATTATAATTTTTATTAACATATAATTAGAGATATTTACGATACAAAACGTGTCTCGGCATATGTGTCGGAATCTAATGGGACAATCAAAATGGGACAGAGGGAGTATGTAAGACAACTATAAACTGCTTCTGTTTAGTACGCATTTAATAAAAATGTCAGGCAATAACGTTGTAGGATCTTCTTCCAGAAAAGATTGTTGTCATCATTGCATCAACTCCTATTAAGATGATGGCAGGTGTTGTACCATATACTTTCTGGCAGGTTACGAATATTTGTATATCACTGGGTAGCAGCAACAAGGTGTGACATGCTTGAATAAGTGATCAACAACTCTTCACGGGTTTTAATTGGATGGTAATATGTACACACTTTTTTTTTTTTTTTTTTGCTAAATGCACACTATTCTGTGCGGTAACAATTGCAGTACACATCTGTGCGTTAACGCTTACCGCACCAAAGGACTCAGGGGCATTGTTGGAATTTTTTCTGAAACCTATACATCTGTGCGTTAACATTTAACGCACACAGTTAATACGAGATTAACGCACCAACGGGCATAAAATTCCAACGGGCATTTTTTGGTTGTATATATAGGTTGAGCTATCTTGTTGAAGTTTTGCAATGCACACTACAATGTCTTATAATTATGAGAGTAGTGAGGATGATGGTAACGACAATTGGATATCAGGGGTCGTGGAAGAAGAATACGAAGTCGATGAAGAAGAGGAAGTGGACGAAGAAGACGAAGAAGTCGATGAGGAAGTGGACGAAGAAGACGAAGAAGTCGATGAGGAAGTGGACGAAGAAGAGGAAGAAGGCGAAGCAAATGTATCAATTGCATTAGACGATTGGACTCCGTTACCGATTTTGGTTAGTATATTATCAATTTAAATTTTGTATTTAATTGCATGAGATTTAGGTTAATTAGTTAAAATTGCGTATCTAAGTAATGTAGTTTAACCAATATACGAAGAAGACTTTAGACCACATTTTAGTACTGCGCAAATGTGGGATAGTAAAGAAGAGATGATGGAATGGACAAAACAAAGAGCAAGGGATTTAATGATAGTTTTGGTACATCGTACATCTAGTAAATATTGCGTTGATTTTGTATGCGATAGGTTTGGAAAACCTAGATCGGGTAGGCTGAAAGTGAATTTAAAAAATCCAGAATTGCCGGTTCCGAGGCTTCGTCACCGAAAATCGAAGAAATGTGGTTGTACATTTGAGTTATATGGGGTTCGTATAAAAGAAGGGCCTTATAGTTATAAATGGATCGTGAATGTTGTAGAAGGTCGTCACAACCACACCCTTCCTACTAGTTTTCATGGGAATTCATTCGTGGGTAGAATGAGCAAAGAGGAGGAGAAAATAGCAAGGGAAGCGGGGGATGATCGCAAGACGCCAAAAAACATACTTATTCAGCTTAGGATAAGAGACCCGCAAAATGTGACATCCATGAAGCAGATTGCCAATTTTTTGCAGAAGATCAATTTTGAAGATCGTGGTGAATTGTCAGTTACTCAGTGGTCTCTAAATTTTCAGAAAGAGAACAAGTATTTTTGTCAACCTTTGAGGAACACGAGGACAAATGAGGTTGAAGTCCTTTTTTTCGCTCACCCGGAGTCGATTCGTTTGTTAAGGAAGTTTCCTCATGTGATTATCATGGACGCCACATACAAGACAAATAGGTATGATATGACTTTAGTGGAGATGGTTGGTTTCACTTGCACGCACAAGACGTTCAACATCGCATATGCATTCATGGCTCAGGAGACAGTAATGCATTACAAGTTTGTGATGATGTGCGTTCATGAGTTGTGTAGAAATTTGGGAGTGATGCCGAAGGCTATAATGACCGACTGTGAGAAGGCTTTGTTGAGAGCAATCAAACTTGTGTTCAAAGACACTGATGTGAAGCAACTATTGTGTTGGGTGCACATTAAGCACAACATCCAGTCACACGCAGAAAAAGTGATTAAAAATACTAAAAGGGCGGAGAACTTTGTTACGCAATGTTGGGGGATATTTTGCT
Organism: Oxyria digyna; assembly: GCA_029168935.1. NCBI lineage: Eukaryota > Viridiplantae > Streptophyta > Magnoliopsida > Caryophyllales > Polygonaceae > Oxyria > Oxyria digyna. The sequence continues at coordinate 5,586,049 of JAPVLV010000005.1, forward strand.
CGAGCACCGAAGAAATCTACGAAGAGAGGTTGAGAAAGCTGAGAGATTCATGGAAGAAGGGCATTGTTGGTTACGTTGAAAAGTACTGGTTTACTCCGTTCAAGAAGTTCATAGTTAGAGCGTGGACGGACTACACTCTTCACTTTCACACAAGGACTACAAACAGGTATCTTTGTTTGTTTAGTTGTTAATTTGGACCACCATATTATTAATGCTAATGATTAGAAATTGTGTTTATTTAGGGTGGAGGGGATGCATAAGGTGTTGAAAGAAATTGTGGGTTCTAGTAGAGGAGGCTTCAACAGAGTGATCGTGAGGATCCACCATGCGGTCATAGTTCAGATGGACCTGATTAGGGCGACGATGAACCAAGCACTTACCACTCGGCAAATGGTCTTTGATGACCCAACCTTTCCTCCTGGCATTCGAATGTTGTTTTCAAGGCTATTTTACCGAGTGTCAGATAGGTGTTTTCTGTTGTTGTTGGAAATGTACCAGCAAATATTGAAGGAGGAGTATTCAAATGTTTGTGATGATCATTGGGTTCGAGATTGTCTTGGGATGCCATGCGTACACGATCTTGCTAGGGCAATCATTTCAAAGACACCTCTTGTTCCGGATGATTTTCATGACTTCTGGAAGGAACTGAGATGGGAAGATGATGCAATAAATTTGTCCTTACCCGACGACAATCGTTCAATGTCTATTCCGGAGATCAGAATGCGTGAAATGTGGGCGAAATGGGAAAGTGGAGATTTGAGGGATGGAACTTTATTCAGATTAAGTGAGTTGTACATTGACTTGGAGCATCCGGAACAAAGTTCTTTGGTAGAGCCAACAAACTTGTTTAGGAAAGGAAAAGGAAGGCCGCCGGGATCAAAGAACAAGGAGAAGCAGCGAAATGGGAATTCTCCTCCGAGAGAAAAGAGGGAAAAGAGTTACCACGAGTACGTTAGAGAAGACTTAACAAATACTGAGAATGCGCAAAAAGTCGCAAAGGAGAAGGCAAATAGGCAAAGTGAACGACGAACTTGTCCTAAAAAGCAAGCAAGTCAAGTGTCGTTCGACTTCGGATCACAGTCCCAACCTGAACCATTGTTTTCAGAGACCATCGATTTAGAAGACGAAGACATGAATCCCGTGCCCCTAAGAGCTTGCTATCCAGATCGAAACGAAACAGAGGAAAGAGAAGATGAAGAAGAGATTGAAGAAGCCATAAGTTATATGGGGGTGAACTTGGGGGGTGAAAAATATTGACTACTTTTGGCTTTCCTACATGACTTATGTGAAAGATGTGCGTTCAGACGGACATTGTGGGTATCGGTCAATGGCTCTACTTACGGGTATGCAACAGAGTCAATATCGTATGATCCGTGCTGCGTTGGCAGCGGAGCTTCTTGGAAACAAAGAGACATGGGAGCCCATACGACGTGGACTACGGGTAGGAACATGGGATGATCTTATTGCTCAAGTTAACTACATGAGAAGTCCTTGTGAGAGACCATTTTGGATGGACATGCCATTTATGGGTTTGGTGTTTGCCACAGTGTATAATGTTGGTTTAGTGCAACTATCCTGGGATGCGCCGTGTTTATGCTTGCCAATAAGGCAGTCTACAGTGAGCCCTGGTCCTCCACAGAAGATTTTTGGGATAGCTCTTGTCGGATGCAGTAATCACTGGATACCGGTAAGAATCTGTGGTAATCTAAACAAACGTCATGAAACGTCGAAATCATTTATACTTATTGATTAATTTTCTTTGTATATCTAGGTTTGGCTTCGTGATGGGGCACCATTGCCACGTTGTTCCGGTTCGTGGAGAAGATTTGCAGATGACAACATCAAGTGGTGGGAAGGGATATATGCTGGCCAAGTGGACTTGTTTCGACAATACCGCTTCACTGCTGGAAAGCGTATGGACTACATGACTTGATTTGTAATAGTTTAGTAGCCTTGATCTTTAGACTTCGATTGGAATTGATTTATAATATGTAATGACTTGTCTTGTCTGCTTTGAAATATGTAATGACTTGTCTTGTTTGCTTTAAATAGTGTTTTCAGTACAGTTAGATGAGGTAGGTGAAACAATGAAGTGAAATCAGTGAATCCATAAACTACAACACACTCAGCATAAATTAAAAAGACAACAGACTCATTAAGGAAAGACAACATACTCATTCTTGAAATTTAAACTAAACACAGACTTAACGGAGATTCACTGATTTGATACCCAGATCCCTAATCGGAGTCACTGTCATAAAAACTAGGAACAAGGTCATTGGGAAACCTCTGTTGTATCCAGTGTTTGGCTGCTTCAATACTCTTAGCCTGGTGAAAATATACCAGCTTCAACTGCTGGTCAGCTATTTCCTTCAACAGTTTTGCAATGACTCGGAGATGATGACTGTCGTATTCTGGCTCAAGATACACGATCATGTAGTTACACTGACATGTGGTATACCTTCGTCCATACGTATGGGGATTGTTCTTGTCATTACCAGTGAACACCTTGATTGTTCTTGAGCACCTTCTACTCGGGCACTGGATCTCACTGCCTTCTGCTGGAACTGGGGAGGATGAAGATGATGCCATGGTTGTTTGAATCTGTAATACAAAGTAAGAAAACATGTTAGAAACAATGAAGATATCTAACGAAATCAGTAAAAAATGAGACTTTTAATTGAAATACAGAGTAAGAACTTGAAACCTAATTATTTTACGGCGCAGTGAGAATGAGATAATAGGGTTCACTGAGGCAGTGAATTTATAGCCGAGGTTTTACTAGGGTAACTTAGATTTGGGCCGATGTAGACAAAAGGTCCACAACAACAAAGGCCCAATAACGTAATTCGGTCATCCAAAGGTGACTTACAGCTGTGTGGTAGCTGTAACACACTCAAGCAAAATATGGTGGTGCGTTAGCAATAAACGCACAACTGATAACAGAACTTCGTCAAGCCCAACCCAGACTCTGGTGCGTTAACACTTAACGCACCAACCCTTTTACCCAGAATCAAATGTTTCTGGTGTTTGTAGGGTTTAGGGTATTAGGGTTGGTGCGGTAACTGTTGTAGTACCAACCCTAATTACATAAAAATTCATTTTTTATGTTGTTTTCTTATACTATTTGATATTATAAAAAGTTTTATGACCCAAAGTAATGTTATACTACTGAAATATGTCGTTATTGAGAGTTTTGTGAATAATTTTATCAAGTTTTACTAATGTAATATGAGATTACGAAGAGTTATATGATAAAAATTCATATTATACTAATGAAATACGAGGTCAGTTGAGTCAAACGATAACAATTAAGTGTTAAACTAATGTTATATGATGAAATAAACACATTATATGAAGTTCATTTTAGTAACGAAGTGGTATCACATACATATGAGTATAACTATACAACTTATATACTTGAGAGTAGTAGCATACAGGTGAAAGTCTTCGTTTACATACTTCTAAGTGTTAAAGTTGTTAATTTCTTATAAAAACGATAGCGTTTGATTGGTAATGCTCAAATATTAATGTTACATTTCTTGACTTTTACGTTTTAAGTGCTTATTAAGCCGTTTTATGTCATTTTTTGTCGTTTTTTGTGTTTGGGCCTCATTCAAATTTCATTAGGCCTTATTAGGCCCGTTGACGTTTTCGATAATAATTTTTCGATTCCGAAAAATGAAAATAACTATTCGCCGTATTTGTTGTCATGTTTCAATTTCAAAATTTCGATTTTCATCGTTTCAAGGCGTTAAAACGATATGGGCCCAAACTATACACATATGACATCCATTATCCATTACCCACTATCCATTATCCATTATCCACTATCCACTATCCACTATCCACTATCCACTATCCATTATCCATATTTCGATTTGGCTTGTTTTATATCGTTTTGAGTCGATTTTTTTCGTTTCTTAGTCGTTTCGACACGTTTTGAACCATTTTTATTAATATTTGACGTACTTGGTCGTTTTTCGCCTTTTTCAAAAAAGTCAAGTTTCGCTAAGCTTTGCTCATTTTGGCCATATTATGCCATCATTTTGGCCACATTTTTACACTTTTTTACAACTTGTTCGGAATTCCTCCATATTTCGTTTTGGCTTGTTTTATATCGTTTTGAGTCGATTTTTTTCGTTTCTTAGTCGTTTCGACACGTTTTGAACCATTTTTATTAATATTTGACGTACTTGGTCGTTTTTCGCCTTTTTCAAAAAAGTCAAGTTTTGCTAAGCTTTGCTCATTTTGGCCATATTATGCCATCATTTTGGCCACATTTTTACACTTTTTTACAACTTAGTACTGCTTGTTTTATATCGTTTTCGAGTCGTTTCGAGACGTTTTGAACCATTTATCAATATTTGACGTTTAGTAGTTTTTAATTTTTTTTTGCGATTGTGACCATTTTCTCGCGTTTTTAAGAAAAGCCCAAAATAAATAAGCAAAAGTGAACCAAACATTACCAAAACATAGTATCCAAACAAACTATACATCACTCCAAGTCACGACCCTCATTCCCACTACGTTGCCCACTACCTTGCCCTTCCTCGTGGATTGAATGCCGAAAAAGCTGAGATTGACGAACCGGAGCTGGAGCCATCGGTGGAGCCTCGTCAGTCAAAACTCCAAGGAGACGCCTCATGAACTCATCGATATCTGCAGGCCTCCTCTCTGGTGGTGTCTCCAAGAAAGCTCGAATCTCACAAGTCACTAGCTGGGTCCGCTATATTAACAACATATCAAAACATTACTATCAAATATACTAATTGAATGAATATGACTAATAAAATTTATAATCGTACCGCAAAACTGTCAACCGAAGGTGGAATACGCAGCGGACCAACTGGACGATCGAGTCTACGTGATCTGGGATCCACCAGAGGATGAGAAACTCGATCATACCAATCGAGATAATCATCTGTGACTGCCCAATAGTACGTCGCTCGTGGCTCCCGAATCTGTAACAAAGGCCTGGGGTCCTGATCCCACACACCAAGCTGATCCTCGGCAAAGTGAACTGAATAATGCGTCAGCCTGTTGTTACGTGTCACCTGGATGGGCTCTGGGATACCCTGCACATGTCCAAACTGTCGCAGCAGGCGCCCTCAAACAAAGACGGGGCGTACTGCGGAAGTCTGAAATCCACATTTGAAAAGGGAAACCAATTAACCTGCAACAAAACATTACAAAACAGTTAGTATAGTTTACATTCACACAATATAACGAAAGCATACATTCTTAAAATCTGACCTCCTCATAACGAACACGGTCAAGCATGCCACGAATGGCAACCAAACGATTCGTTCTCTTCCCCTGTGGCACCTCTCTGCCCTCCCTCATAGCAGCTGCGGCGTGGTCCATAGAAAGTGGATCTGTCACAAAATGTCCACGAAAATGTGGAAAATATGCCCAGATCCACGACTGCAAAAAAAGGATAATTAGAACTCGACTTCCTAAACATAGCCAATCGTATAGTTGTTTGCGTACTAACCCGCAAAAGAATGCCAGAACTCCCCATCCCCATAGCCAATCGCCTCGACGCCTGTCCAAGGTGGCGATACAGATGAGCTAACACTCCAGCTCCCCAAGCATATCGGCCAGTGCTGTCGTGGTCGGCCAAAAGAACTAACCACCAGTGCTTGACTGCTGTAGTCGACTTGTCCACTAGAACTGTAGTGCCGAGAAGCAACAGTAAGTACATAGACGCAATGAGGCTCTCATCTCACTAGTAGAAAAAACACCTGTTGCAGCCCCCCTGTTGAGGCGGTCACCTTAAAAACCGACGCAAAAAGTCTTATTCTACTATCTGTTGAGGCGGTCAGTCGTTTAGTTCGCTGCAACAGGTACTTTAGAGGCGGGCAAATATCCGTTCGCCTCAAATAATATTTGTGTTTTTGACTTGTTGAGGCGGTCAGTAAGGCGCCCGCCTCAACAGAGCCCAAAAATTAGAGGCGGGCAGTAAGGCGCTCGCCTCAAATGATGCGACGAAGAGATTAGAGGCGGGCAGTAAGTCGCCCGCCTCAAAATAACACAAAAATTAGAGGCGGGCAGTCATGCGCCCGCCTCAACAAATGCCACTAGTGGAAAAAACACTTGTTGCGGCGCCCTTGTTGAGGCGGGCAAAACTGTGCCCGCCTCAACAACCACAAAAATTTGGACTTGTTGAGGCGGGCAGAGTTTTGCCCGCCTCAACAGGTATCGTCTCAAAACATTTAGAGGCGGGCGTTTTGTGCCCGCCTCAACAAGTCATCGTCTCAGCAAAGTATTTAGAGGCGGGCATTTATCCTACCCATATATATCCACGGATCATCATTTTGAGGCGTTGATTAGGTCTATTTTTTTTAATCCAACGGCTTAAATGATTTGTGCTTTCTCGTTCTCCTGTTATCTCCCTCGATGGTTTCCCGTTCTCCCGATTCTGTCATTCTTTACACTCATCTCCTTCCTCCTCCCATCGTTCTCCGAGTGCAGCATCCCTCGTCGCCACTTCCTCCTCACCAGATCTGCATAGATCTGCCGTCGTCTTCTTCCTCTCGCCTGTTCTAGCCGCCGGAATGAAGCTCGGAACGAAGCTCAGATCCAGATCCGAGTACCTCTCCATCTCCTCCTCCGCCGCATACTTTCCCTTCTAGTCACAAGGCTCAAGGTTTATTCAAGGGTTTCGTTTCCAGATTCAAGGGTCTCGTTTCCAGATTCAAGGGTCTCGTTTCCAAATTCAAGGGTGACTGTTGTTAGTCATGAGGATACAGGTAGTACAGTGCTCAATTGAATCCCAATCCATCTCTCTATCAACCACCGAGTGCTCAATTGATACAGGTAGTAGTGCTCAATTGAATCCTCATAGGAATGTGGTTTTTGTGAAATTATAATGTTGTTTTTGTATGAATCAATTAGATCATCAATTCATCATGATCCTGGTAGACGATTGGTTGAATGAATGGAATTCATGTCTAATTTTGTCAGTACTTGAGCTCAATTGAATTTTTATAGGAATGTGGTTTCTGTGAACAGTGTGAAGTTATTATGTTGTTTTTGTATGAATCAATTAGATCATCATGATCCTGGTCGATAATTGATTGAATCGCTGGACTTCATGCTTGATGATCTTTTATTAATACATATTTTATGTCTCTCTTTCTGGAGGGATTGGAGGAACATGAGTTGCTATTATTTGCTTCGATTGTGTGAATGATCGGTGGTTGAATTTTGTCTATAGTTGAATTTTCTGTTAAATGATCCATATTCAGATTACGGCTCAACTGAATCTTCATAAGAATAATTGATTTTTTAGTGGCTCCATCAGATAGATGTGATATTTTGATCACTAAGATCATTCTTGTTTGATATTGGCTGGGGGTTAATTGAATTCGAGGATAGGGGATGTGATCATTCATAACACAATCTTATATGGGTGGGTATATTGGTATATTCTTTTCACTTTCTAGTCTTGTTGAACTACTTGTCAGGTTTGTAATTCATTACATATTGACTCATGATTTTGAACTCTCTGAGATTTGATCTGATGCTTAACAAGAGTAAACTCTCTGAGATTTGAAGTATGACTACTTGAACTTGCAAATTATTATATGATTTCTAATTTTCCAGGTGATTAAGGTGCATTCTTTTTCCCTTTCTGTTAGTGTTGAATAAGTATATTATATTTATCTTCAAAGACTGAAAGTACATAGATCTGTAAGGTCCCTGTTTCAAAGCCCTTAGAATTGCATTGCTCAGGGTGAAAGATTTGTTCTCTTGCCAATCTTGAACTTGTATACCTTTACAAATTGTCTAGAACTCTAGCTACTTGATGATATGGATTGAATTAGTGATTGGCATACTTATTGTTGAAGGCAACAGTCTGTTGTCTAAGATTCTTTTCATTTGGCCTATATACGTATCATTTGTGCTGATTGATATAATACTAAATGAAGGCAAGAATGGAAGCTGTAACTGGAGAGGGATACACACCCCCAAGTGACTATCAGGAGAATACCAGGGGTTCCCTTGTTGATATTAAGATCACATGACTCAACTGAACTTTGGCTCATGCAATTTCCTACTAACCTAGTAAGTTCTTTCAAATTTTGTGTGTTTTTTGTGTCCTAATTGTTTTTTTTACTTGAGTTGTTAGTTATCTTCCTTGGATGTTCTATATGAGATTTCTCTTCATATACACTAAGGCTAGATATATCATATATGATTCTCAATGAAGCTGAATTCACAGTTCAGATGAAAAATAAGATTGTGTGATCTTTTTACTTTGTAGGAAACCGCCACCTCTACATCAAGTCGGAGAAGGCCTAACCCAAATCTCAACCTAAATCGCTAACTACCACCTCTGCAACAGATCGGAGAAGGCCCGTGTTATCCTTCGCCGTCACTATCTCAAGCCGCACAGTCGCACATGCCATCCAAGCAGGTTCACAGTCACTCTCTCCTTCGTTGTCACCATCTTCGCCGATGATTATTCCAGGTTCGCAGCCTTCGTTCGACCATCCCTCTGGTCCGACCATCCTTCGTTCGACCATCGTTGTCGCCATCTTCGTTCAATTTAGGGTTCTAAGTTCAATTAAGGGTTCAGCCTTCTGTCGGTTTTTTTTTATGTAAATCTAGATAAGTTTGTAAATTATAGCTTCCAGATCTGGGTTGTAAATCTCATTTGGGTTGTAAATCTCATTTGCACATTTGTAAAATTTCTACCAATAAATCTGAGTTTAAAGTCTAAGGAAATCTGAGATTTTGTCTAATTAAATCCTGTGCAAATCCTTACTGAAATTAAAGTATAATTAAGTCCTGCCGGCAAATGGGATTAAATTAGAGGCGGGCAAATGGATTGAATTAGAGGCGGGCAAATGGATTGAATTAGAGGCGGGCAATGCTGGTCCGCCTCAACAACCATCATTTCTTGAGGCGGGCAATCAAAGTTTGAGGCAAACGTTTTGCCTACTTGTTGAGGCGGGCGGTATTTTGACCGCCTCAACAAGTGACTTGTTGAAGCGAACATATGTCCGCCTCAACAAATGTTCACTTGTTGCAGCCCCCTCTGTTGCAGCGACCCCTGCCCGCCTCAACAGAGGGGTTTTTGCCCGCCTCAACAAGTGTTTTTTCCACTAGTGTCTCTCTGTCCATCCTCCATCCGCATCATATCCTTCAATCTCTGCTGAAGATAACCCAAAGGAATGCCTCCATCCCTATACCAAGTCTTCACCAGTGTCTCCTCTACGTGAAGCATCTCGGCAACAAAAGTGAAGATCTCCTCCTTGCTCAAAACTGAGCTACAACTCCTGCCATGTATAGGCAGCGACAGGATCTCAACCACATCGTGAAGTGTAGGACCAATCTCTCCAAATGGCAAATGAAATGTGTTGGTTTCTGGCTGCCATCTCTCGACGAAAGCAGAAACCAACACATGATCGACAGGACCGGACCCGATGTAGCGTAGATCAGTCAATCCAGATCGCTCTGCAAGCTGAAACCACGAATCTGGACCAGGTCTCCTAAACGCCTCTAGTGGAGTGCAGTAGGCGGGACCGACGTTTTGGACGCGTCGCTTTCGGTTTCTTCGCCTCGGAGCGGGTTCGGGTGCGGGTATCGGGGCGGGTTGGGCTGCTGGTATCGGGTCGGGTCGGGCAACGGGTATCGGGTCGGGTCGGGCAACGGGTATCGGGTCGGGTCGGGCAACGGGTATCGGGTCGGGTCGGGCTCGGGATTTTGGCCGGATCCGGGCACCACCACTGTACCTCAGTGGCACCTCCACTTCCTCCTCTTCTTCTTCCTCCACAGCCAGCCATGGCGTCGTCGTCGTCGTCGTCGTTGACGGAAGAGAAGACGGCGGGACCTCTGCGGGGGGGACTTCAGGCGGATTTTGGGGGCCAGAAGAACCGCCATGGTCGGGGCAACTCGAATCCATCCTCGATTGAAGCTTTTGATGGGTTAATTGGTGGGAAAAGGGAGAGAAAACGGCGGCGATTTTTAGGGTTCGGCGGCGGAAAATTAACAGAGGAAGGGGAAGGTCGGGGGAGAGGGAATTTTTTTTTTTTAAAGATGTAACTTGGTGCGGTAAGGGTTACCGCACCACTTTATTGTTTTTTAAAAAATAAAAAAATACGGTGCGGTAACTCTTACCGCACCAATTTATTAGTATTTTAATACTTTTTTAAAAAAATTATTAATTAAAAAAAATAAAATTCTTGTGCGGTAATTGTTACCGCACAGGGTTTAAGTTAATGAAAATCTGTTTTTTTTTTTGTTAATCTCGTATTAACTGTGTGCGTTAAATGTTAACGCACAGATCTGTGCGGTAATTCTTACCGCACCAGCGTCGTATAGGATTCAGAAAAAATTCCAACAATGCCCCTGAGTCCTTTGGTGCGGTAAGCGTTAACGCACAGATGTGTACTGCAATTGTTACCGCACATAATAGTGTGCATTTAGCAAAAAAAACGTGTGCATATAGACGCAGCCTAAAAAAACATTCTTCTAATTTAATCACTTTGTTACATGCCAAATTTTTAGTGGCAAAGTTTCCACTTAACATATCAACTCTGTTATGCCTCCATTAATTAACATTGTTTCAGGTGTTATGAATTTACAAACATTAGCTTTTGGAATATCTAATAATAAGAGACAAACATTAGCTTCTGTTATAAATTTACAACCAACCAATGCTATGGAAAAGTATTTGGAGATACCAATTGTTAGAGGCAGAGTTAAAAATGATACATTTCAATATGTTATTCAAAGTATGGAAAATCAATTATCAAAATGGAAAGCAAATACGATTTCTCAAGCAGGTAGGACTATATTAATACAATCTAATATCCAATCTAAAGTTAATCATTTAATGCAATTCTTTTATCTGCCGAAAGGAATTTGTAATGAGATGGATAAAATTAACAAGAATTTCTTTTGGAATAATTCAAACCCAGGATTCCGACCTATTACAAATTGGAATAATATTTTCGTCCCAAAAACTGTGGTGGACTAGGTCTCCAAAAAACGGAAAACATTAATAAATCATTACAGCAGAAGCTTCTTTGGAAAATTGCAACGGATAATAGTAATATATGGGCTATACTTATAAGGAAAAAATACTTAAAAGAAAAAACCATTTTCGATTATAAGAAAAAAACTAACCAATCCTGACAATTTTCAAGACTATTACACTTAAGAAATGATTTTGAAAAAGGTATAGAATGGAACTTAGGAAATGGTAAACAAATCAAATTTTGGACTGATAAGTGGATTAATGGCAAAAACATGGCACATTTTATAGAATTTAACAATGTAAATACAAATGAAATTGTTTCAGAATACATTACTTCTGATAAAAAAATGGAATATCATAAAGCTAAGAGAAATATTACCTTCTCATGTTATCTTACGAATTACTAATATCTACATTCCATAAAATAATACAGAAGATAAAATAATTTGGAATCAAACATCAGATGAAAATTTCAGCACATCCTCTGCTAGAAAATTATATTCAAATGAAATACCAACAAATAATGAGGAATTATATACCTGGATATGGAATCTTAATATTCCACCAAAGTTACAAATTTTTTATGGAAAGCTATTTCGGATAATCTTCCCACCACGGAAAGATTAAATAGATATTACAACAGAATTCCTCCATACTGTTCGCTTTGTAATCACCCACTGGAAACAAGAGACCATTTATTCTTTGAATGCTTATATACTAAAACACAAATACAGAAATATGAGCGAATTACGGGACTAAAGTTTAATATTAACATGCAAAATACTTTCTAAGCAACTCTCACACATAGTATTCAAATGTATAAGAGTGATAAAAATAAAATAGAAATTCTCGCATTTTTATGGTATCAAATCTGGCTACATAGAAACGCTATTATTTTTACAAATGAAGCTATTCATAAAGATGGTATAGTTCAAAGTGCTTACACATACTTTAAGCAATGGGATAATGCACGCACAATTTCAAAAGGACCTAAAGCAAAAACACAAAGAAATAGAAATAAGCTACATAATAAAAAATGGATCAATCCTCTCATGGATTGGATAAAAATTAAATTTGATGGTTCTTATAAAGAGAATGATTATTCCGTGGCAGCATGTATTGCACGAGATAGTAAAGGACATGTTTTAGATATTTACAGTAAACAATGTCAAGCTACTTCAGCTTTGCATACGGAAGCTTTAGCTTTTCTTATGGCAACAAAATTAGCAATAAAATTAAGAGAAAGGAATATTATTATTGAAGGTGATAGTTTAACTGTTATTAACTCAGCAAACCGCATTTGGAAAATACTCTGGGAAATAAAAAACATTATTAATGATGCACTTATGAATTTAAATGCCATAACTAAAGTTCACATTATTCATTGTTTTCGCGAAGTCAATAGGGCAGCAGATTTTCTGGCTTGTCCTGATGTCAATCCTCATTTTATTAAAGCAATCTTGAATTGCAATCCTGATTCTAGTCTTTCTATCGAATACCTAAATGGTATTAGGCCACATCTTTTTGCTTCCTCAATATACCCTCTGTATCGGCCGTTTTTCAGGATCATTGCTGAGGATGGTCAGGGGTAGTCATCCTTTTTGGATGAGACCCCGTTTCTTGCCTGTTAACAACAACAAAAAAACATTGTTTCAGGTGTTGAATGCTGCTATTGCAAATAAATATGATTTGGAAGTTTGGTTCACTGCATCTACAACCTACATAGAGCTGGTGTCATGTTCAAATTGTATAGACTATGAGTCAAGAAGATTAGAGATTCAATTCGCCCAAAGAAAGGTAATCTTACTTTTGTGTTTATGCCCCTCAATTTGGATGCTCCAAACATTCTCTCTATTTAAACCCCTGGATTGGTGGTTTGTGTAGTGTTATATATGTGTTTTTGTTTGTAGGATAATGAGTTGAAACGATGAACACGCCGTCTGAATTCGACACTGACAACGATTGAGGAAACATTGACTGATCCCCTCCTAACAAGGTGGAAGGGAAGGCTGGTACCGCCAGTAGAGATCGAGGGAAGAGCACAGTTGCTATCCTTGCAAAGAAAAGGAATAGTGGGTTTGGAATTGAAGATCTATTTGGAAATTGTGTATTATTATATTCACACACGAGATGATTTCATCTTTCACTCCTTGCTTTTCGTATATGTTGGCTTACGATTATCGAGAATCATGAAACCTTTGCTATGATTTATGGCAGCTACGACCTACTTTTTGTGCATCTTAATTCTTAGCTGGCTATTTTAAAGTGCAATTTCAAAATGAAATCAAGAGCTTAGCGGATTAGGAGTATGTCATCGTGACTTTTTTGAAGTGCAAATTCAAATCTGATTTAATTTTACAATGAAATTTTTTAATTTGGAATTATATATTTGTGTGATGAGTATTAAATCCAAATCAAGAACTAATAAAGCGTTAAAGAAAGTGGATCATATGCAATGTGATTTCATTAGTTAGAAGTATAATCTATTTGAGTTTGAATCATTTATGAAGAGCAATTTTATTTACCTTTGAATTCCACTATTAAAGAATAGAATTAGTACCTTGTTAAAGTCAATTAAGATTAGTACCATATAATTTTAGTAGTCGTGTCAATTTTAGTTATCTATATCAATTATGATTATATAGCTTGAATTAGAATTAGTAACTTATTAAAGTCAATTAAGATTAGTTGCTTAAAAGGATTTATATGGAAAAGCCCATATAATTGGCACATAAACCAACATAAATAACAAGCCCGATACCGACTACATATATTTTTGGTCAAGAGAAACCATCTTTTATATATAGATAGATTAGATTAGAGGATTCACATAGATATTATTTTAAGTAATATACTCTATTTCAAAAAAGAAAATAAAAATGACTCGAAATTTTTTGTGATAACACCAAACTGATGAGTGGAGACAAAAAGTAACACAAGTCATCTCTGTGATCGTAATTATAAAATGTTTCAACATATCTTATACAAATTTAGTCATGTGGTCTTCTACTATTGCTCAGATTTTTATTTTTACAAAAAATAATTTAGTTAGTGGGTCAATAAATCACATTTTCTTTTTATCCATAAGGGATGCTTGATCATTATAATACAAAATATAATTTGCATAAGTGAATTGGTTGTCATAGTTGGGTTTTTTCTTTTTGATCGGGCAAACACCGGAAATCCTTCCTCAAGAAGGCTGCTCCTAACCCCGTTAGAGCTGAAAATTTGTTGATATGACTAGTGGGTCAATGAGAAAAAAGTTTCCAGCTTTCTACGATGAATAATAAAAGGAGAAGAAAAAGAAGATTGCGAGTACAAAAGGAGGGAGAATACAGATCTGGTTATAGTGGGACGGTAAAGTTTGTTGACGTGACTAGTGGGCCAATCAAAACAACGCAATGCCATTTGCCTATTTCCCGTCACTTCATTTATATCTTTGGCAGATTATTCACGGTTCTGAACTCAATGTTGGCAACTAAACACGAGGGTTGCGCTCGCTGCGACGACAAATAAAGAAAACTTTTCGGACTCTTTTTCAGCTCTGACGGTATAAGTCTTTCAAACAGTCAACAACTAAACACAAGGGTTGCGCTCGTTGCGGTAAAAAAAACATTCCGAACTCTTTTTTCAGCTCTGACAGTATTTGTCTTTCAAACAGTACGTGTCAGGTACTGATTGAATTTTTACTCTTGGCAAATAATGTATCCATTCCATTTTACTTTCATCGGTTTTTCAGTTTCACCCTTCGTTTATAATTATGAGTCGTTTCAAACTAGTACACAAATATTAAGAAAATTGTTAAGTTGCTGCATAGTTAATAAGTAGATAAACTATGTGAGTAGCATGAGTTAGGAAACTAATGATCCTTTTGATATCGATATTTAAATATGAGATATGAGTACAAGTTATCATCAATAACCATATAGATGTTTGGTATAAACAATATATCGATATCAAAAAGTCTTATATAAAGTATGATTATCAAAAAGATATTAGAGTGTTTTTTTATCTCTAAAAAAATTGTTATACCAAAGATGTCGATCATATCTACATACATATCCGATATCTCATATTCATATCTTGATATTCATATCCGATATCTAAATATCAATATCAACTATCGTATAGTTTCAGTGTCATTGTGGTTTGTAGGAGGGGCACACAAGTCAATCCCTGTTGTCATCATTCACGATGCTATTCTTAGCCTTCTTAAAAGAGGCAAAGAATAAATGCTTTCTTCTTCATTTTAAATTCAAATATGAATGAATCAACAAAATGGACTGTCATAGAAATAAGTATTTGAAGTTGGAGAAAACCTCACCAGGTCTTACTTCACAAAGAATTCATGGACTGTCATAGAAAACGAGATAATTGCACTAATCACTATTGGGGTTAGGAACAACTATTTAAGCAGGTAAAAAATACGCATGCCAAAACCAGCATGTGTTTAGAGATAACTTTGGAGTCATAGTTCAACACGAAAATTGCAAAAGGGTACTTTCTAAGAAATCTGCAGAAGGAGGCAAAACAAGTGCAACAAAGAAACGCTCAACCAGTTCAACAACTAATGTGATTGTGATTATGCAAAATTTAGGCAGAGACAGCAGATTTCTTAGACTTGCTTGTTGCGAGCTGAGTCTCTTGCTCCTTCTTCACTGGTTCCTCCTTCTCAGACAAGATCAACTCAATGTGGCATGGGTGTGACATGTAAGCTGCCAAACAAAAACATTTCATAAACAAGAAATTCCCAATAAAGTAGTACAAAGCTTGTAAATTGAGAGGGTAAGATTCTTACGGTTGATCCTTCCGTGAGCACGGTAAGTACGACGCCTCTGCTTCTGGGCCTCGTTAACTTGAATGTGTGAGATGTAGAGAGAATCCACATCCAATCCTTTCATCTATATATGTCATAAAAATATATATTTAGATTTAATCAAGCAGTTTCACTTATCCATGATAGACAAGAGAGAAAGAACTTGCCTCGGCATTACTCTCAGCATTCTTGAGCAGATCAAGGATGAACTTGGCAGATTTGGCGGGCCATCTTCCCTGCCCATTGGCGTGTCCTGCATTCTTTGCTTGAGCAGTTCTTCCAACACCACGACAGAAACGACGGAAAGGAATGGCCTGCTTGTGGATAAGAACATCCTCCAAATATCTCTTTGCCTTCACTAAAGTCATCTTCCTGATGGAAAACGCGGTTTCCCTCGTGTTCTGATACATTAGAAAAGACCATCCATTACTCATTTTGAATCATTTATTGAACCATAAGCCAGTTAGTAAACACAGCTTACAAAGCCAAATTCAGGTAGAAAACCAGGTTACGCATTTTCACCAGCTTTCATAGTTGATAGACAACAAGGCATGTGAGCCGGAATAGTTTACTACAATAGCTAAAGGTTATTAAGTCAGCAAACCAAGCCAAATTTCTTTCTTTACTAATCGTTTGAACAATATTACAGCTAGCATCAACAATTTAGTAATGTTGGAAACGAAAAGCACTCCAAGACAATAGAATCCCAAACACAGGAAGATTAAAAATATAGAAATGTAAGGAAAGGAACCTTGAATTGAACAACATTTTGAAATGAACAGCCTTGAAATCCCAAACACAGAACGATTAAAAATTTCTTTACTACTCGTTTGAACAACACTTTAGCTAGCCTCAACAATTTAGTAATGCTGGAAACGAGAGGCATGCCATGGTAATCAGATCCCAAACATAGTTTAAACGATTAAATATATAGAAAGGTAAGGAGAGAAACCTTGAAATGGACTCGGAGATCAGATCCACGAGCCTTGCAAGCTGTTCATCATACGCATAACACATCAAAATTAAAAACACACAAAAACACAGTATAGAAGTTAAAAGAAATAAGCCACGGCCGAATGAATGAAACCCGAGGTACGTACACTTGGTAGGATTATCGGGTTCTTGAGAGTACTTCACCATTTTCGCCTTTACCTTCTTCCTCTCCTGTGACTCGAAAGTGTGGAACGACGGCTGTTTTTGATTATATACCAATAAACCCTAAACGACCGACTAGACTGAACAAACTTTTTTGATATTTTAGTTTTGGGCCTGGGCCTCATGTTAATAGTTCAAATATTTTAGTTTTGGGCTGAGCCTCATATTAAGTTGAAGCTAGCCTTATTTATTCAACTAGCTCGTTGTTGTTTTATTAGGTCCGGTATACCGTATAGAATCGAAATTGGAATCGAAATGGGTATGTAAGCAGGAATCAGTTTAAATCATTTTTAAACCTCTTAGATATGTTGTCGAAATAAATGATTTTTGAAATTATTAAAAATAAATAATTATTATATTTTATTAGTTGATATAATAATAATTATTATATTATTTATTTTAGCTTTAATATGTAATATTACTTATTATTATAACATAGTAATAACTACTAAAAAATAATAATACGTATCTTAATCTTAATCTTAATATACTATAAAATTAGGGGTTTCCCAAATTAAACACGCTGCATTTAATGCTTTGTTTTTAATTTATCATTTTTTTATTTTATCATTTCTTTTCTACGTTTACAAATATATCGCCCAAATGAAGATTTTGACCCATCAACACATGTGTATAATGGATTCGTATGGAACATATCATCATCTTCTACTCTTTGATTCTGCAACTTCTTATTGTAAAGTTTTATTGGCCATAAAACCCGCGCGTAGCGCGGGCCTAAAAAGGCTAGTTGTTTATAAAAATAATAATAAGTAAATAATAAACATAAATAATATTAATAACATATTAATAATTATCATTACTATATACTAATATACATATTACTATCTTTATTACTTATTATTATTATTATTATATCAAAAATAAATAATATAACAAATAAAGATTAATTATAATCTATTACTACTATTAATTATAAAAATAATTATTTTTATTCTAATTATAATTGTGAAAGATTGGAATGGATGATTCCTCAGGTTTTTTAGAGGAATAAAGTGTTTTAAAAAAATTGAAATCATCCATTACTTGTAATGATTTCTTTTTCCAATATGAGTCTTACCAAACACGATTTTGGAATCAGCCATTCTTATTCTCATTTCTGATTTCTTCTGAAATCGTACCAAACGTGCCCTTAGTGTTACTAGGAGGTGGTGCCAGCGGGTAGGCGGGTGCAGTTGTTACGTTTTTGTTGTTGAATGTTCTCCTGAAGTCAATTGATGGTGACAGTCGGTTGTGATCGACTTTGCTCTATGTACTTACAAATTGTATACCTTTCTTTTTATGTCGAAATTCCGTTTGGGTTTGTACATTAATATCAAGCTCGATTTCGTAAAATAGCAGGAACATTTGGGTTATTATTCTTGATTCCGTGGGAGTTTCATTTTATAACCCTTGTCTCCAACAGGTCGGTTTCGATCATTCTCCAAGGAAGGGCACCAACAGATCGGTTCCGACCATTTTCCGCTCATCCATCCCCGTTCGCCGGCCGCGCTTACTCGTGGGCCGTCTACTGGTACGTTTTTCCTGTTGCCCTGTTCTTTTCCATATGACCTCCATTGAATTAATCTTGCTTCATTTCAGCTGAAAATTAAGGGTTTTACTGTTAATTTCCTTCATTTGTTGACATGTAATTCCCTTGTTTGTCAATTATGCTCGCTTTTGGTTTCAAGATAGTGTGACTGTGTACAAATTGCTTAGTTCCATTTTGTTTGAATGGAATTTGGGTGCAGACTTACGAGGCAACGGACTCCTCTCATTTTCTTTCTTAGACAGACAACAAACTCAAATGCTGGATCGTGCTTGAATTGGTTTCGTAGTGGTTTGAGTTTGATGCAACAACATTAGGGTCTGCATGTTCATTTACCTAAGGGTAGGAATGAAGCATGTACCATAAATGTTTGTCAACTATGTATGATGAGTTTGGTTGGGGTGATTTTGTTTATAAGGTTACAGGTGTAATCTTTATTGTTGTTCGATTATATGACTATGTATTGTTTTAGTACTCAATACATGCGGTTGATAGTTGCATTTCTGTTATGTACCGAAGTTTTATCGATCGTTGGTAATAGTGGTAGTAGGATTTTTTATTCAAGCATTTAACAGAGATACTTGTCAACTATGTATGATGGGTTTGGTTGGGGTGATTTGGATTATAATGTTATGGCTGTAATCTTTGTGGTTGTTTGATGATATGAATATGTCTTGTTTTAGTACCAACTACATGTGGCAGACGGTTTCCTTCTTGTTAGTTGTTGCGAGTATCATTGTATGAACCTTCTCATAGGTGACATGTGGTGTTCGGGCTGGGTGGATGATTCTAACATGACATGGTGGTGATGTTGTTTTGTAAGATTTTAGTTGACCGAGGTTAGTTTTGCCCTTATTTGTATGAACATGAATCTTATTACTAATTGTGATGTGTGTACATAGAGATTATGGTTGAGACTACTACTTCGTCCAAACTTACCGGTGAAGGTGTAAGAACCAGTGTTGGATGTTCAGAAATAAGGAGGTGATATAACCCAGCTCACGTTCTTTGGTAGCGTTTATCCGTCTGATGCTTTACCGTACACAAATGAAAATCTTGGAATGGTAACTTGATTTTTTTTGTTTGGTTTCTCCCTTATACACTGTTTCTGAATGTTTCGCTATTTTTACTGTAGCGCGTTCCCCCTAGTTTTAGTGGAGAGATGGCAGATTGCATTGGGTGTGTAGCACGTATGGCTATACATGAAGGCAAGGTGTATGAGGTGAAAATTGTGAAGGATGACAAAGGTTGTTGCTGGCTGAAGGAAGGATGGTCCACCTTTGCTTTTGAAAATGGATTGCAACTTGGTGATTTTGTTGTTTTCTCTCCTGCATGTGGATCATTGTTTGAGGTCAGGTTTATCACTTCAATGCTTGTCGAGTCCAACTACGGCAAGGGGGCCCATTTCGTACGACGACCGTTTCGGTCGATGTCCATGTTGTTCATCTTGGTTCGTACAACGTCTGAAGGCTTGGTATGTGCAAATCTTTTTTTATTGAAATCCTTAGTGTTTGTACGGGGTGTCTAACTGACTCTTATTTTGTTTTACACGTATCTCAAAAAATTTACGACCAAAATGTGCACTTGTATTGGTTGGGCTATTGAGGTAGCTACACCTGGGGGAAATGTCTATAAATTAAGAATTGGTGAGGACTCTGATGGTGTATGTTGGTTGAAGTTAGGGTGGTCTGAGTTTGCACTGGAACATGGAATTCAGAAAGGTGATGTTCTGTTGTTTATCCCCAAGGAGGGAAGTAGATTTGAGCTCCGTATGTTCCCACAACTCTGTTTCGAGTTTAACTCCGAGAATTACGCAAGGCCTGAGGTGCATGACGTGTCGGTTGAATTTGACAAACCAAACAGTGCGGAAGCCCGACACTTTACAAAAAAGATGAAGTCATACTTCTTGAAACATCCTTTTTGATTGGTATGAAGTAAAATTCATGTGCATTTATGTTTGATGCTTATAAAAGATGTAATGTGTGGTTTGGGTTTTTATTGGTGTTGTTGTGTACTTTCAATATTTCAGTTGATTCCGAAAGACCACTATTTGGAATTCACTGCGAAGTCGCCGCTGGGAAGGTTCCACTCAAAGTGGGTGACAATGAGTGGTCTATTTCTATTGGTACAGAATGAAGCCATTCGTTTTTTCTGGAGAGTGGGATAAGTTTGTTCTTGACAATAAGTTAGTTTTTCTGGAGAGTGGGATAAGTTTGTTCCGAAAGACCACTATGCATGAACTAGTCTGAGTGTACTGTTTAACATTGCATTATTCAGGTCCATTTTACTTAACATGAACATGTTGACTGTTGATGTATAACATATATATGGGGGATAAAAAGGCTACGCTTGATTGATGGTGGCAGAAGCCAGATTGAGCTTTAAACTGATGGGTTTGTTAATTTAACAGAATAATTTCGGGGAGTTAATGGGACTTTTAACCGGCTGAATTGTGTATTCCCTTAAAACTCATGGGGTGTCTATGATAGTGTTCATTAGGAATTTGTGAATTTAAGTGTGTTAGAATGCCTTAATTACAATATATGTTATGCATGTGTGAATATGAGGAGTCGGCTGATATGCGATGAGTCAATGTGGCATTGATTATATCTTCGTATTTTGAATTGACGCCAATCTCCGAATAGTTAAGCACGCAAGCAAGAGCACTTGAGTTGTTCTTAGTTGGATTGAGCGCCTGTTGCATAAGGCATTGTAAGCATACGTGGTTTGGATGAGTACTTTTCTTATAAAGACGTGGTTTGAACGGGTACAGTTTCTTCCTATATTGCTGAATTCGAGACTATGATCAACTTGGTTCAAGGATTGGAAGATCCATACCAAATCAGTTTATTTTTGTCGGGATTGTGTGCTGACGTTCAAGCAGGATTTCGTCTTCTGACTCCAACTACTTTATCTCATGCTTTTGAATTGGCATTGTGTCAAGTGGAAGCTCTTAATGCAACTGTAACATTCACTGGTTCCAGCAGTTCTAGTCCTTCGGTTGCAACCCTCCATACAAATCCTAGTCCTAAACAGGTTCCAGGGAATCCAGCATTGCCTACCGGTGTCAAACATCTTACTTGGGTTGAGCAGCAACAACGCAGGGAGCAAAGCCTTTGTTTTAATTGTGATGCTATCTACAAGCCAGGGCATCGTTGTGCGGCTCCGACACTACTTTTGTTGGATGGCTCCTCTGTTGCACTTGATAATGGACCTTCTGCAATAATCGATCGTGGGTGAGGGCTTGTGGTCAAGCCTTGTCTCAAGGGGCACCTCGACGATAGGTATCCAAACCCTATTTAGGCTACTAGTATCTCTAATCAAAAGATCAATTGGTTGTTCGATCTCAAACCAAAAGATCAAAACTCTAATATTGAGTCTTGTAGAATCAAGTCTCATCAAAACACTCAACCAGTTCAACAACTAATGTGATTGTGATTACGCAAAATTTAGGCAGAGACAGCAGATTTCTTAGACTTGCTTGTTGCGAGCTGAGTCTCTTGCTCCTTCTTCACTGGTTCCTCCTTCTCAGACAAGATCAACTCAATGTGGCATGGGTGTGACATGTAAGCTGCCAAACAAAAACATAACATTTCATAAACAAGAAATTCATAATAAATTACTACAAAGCTTGAGGGTATGATTCATACGGTTGATCCTTCCATGAGCACGGTAAGCACGACGCCTTTGCTTCTGGGCCTCGTTAACTTGAATGTGTGAGATGTAAAGAGAATCTACATCCAATTCATTTAAACCAGGTGAAAGATACTATTTGAGAGCATATGCAACAGAAATTGATCACTGGTCTGAGATATGTGAAACTATGCCTGCTTCTATAATAATTAGCAACCAATAATTTGTGATTCCACGAATTTACACATGTGGACACAACAATGAAGTAACTAAAACTACAACAATGCACAAAAGAAATACATCAACACTAAAATAAGAGCACCAAGTAGAGGCGCGAGACATGCATGAATGCCATTATTCTATCTCCTTTTCTGGTCCAAAATACATTGTACAACCGACCGAAGCCAAAATAAGCATGCATCCGCTGAGGTTACCGAAAGATGAAGGGACCATGGAATCAGCAATGCCCCATAGCTGAGACAAAGCAACCTGAATATGCAGCACATATAAAAAGATTGATCATAATTCATAGGAAAAGATTCACGTGCGAATATGCGAATGAAAAAATTCTCATGCACATTTAAGCCATTGACATGCACATTTAAGCCAGCGACATGCACATTTGACAGATTTGCATGTTATTGATAATATGTGAAAAGTACATGCACACACGTGCGTGTGCATGTCATTACTGAAGAACGTGCATGCAAATGAGATATTTGTACAATATTCATTCACATTGATCCGGATTCTAATTCATAAGGGTAAGTAATTCAAGTACTAAGAAGGTTATACCCCAATATACTGCACATTTAGAACTTTGCTGGTTTTTTCAAGGTGCAGCCCTCGGGCTAATAGAACCTACAGAAGAGAAGCATTTGAGATATGACAAAGTAATTAACTAACTAAAAAGAAAATGGATAGGATGATGTACTAATCTGCAAATTCAACAGATGTGTTAACAATGCGAAATTATGTAATAGTTTGGAATAGAACCTCAGCAAGGAAGGCCAAAACCCCGAGTATTAGCATGAGAACAAGCGAATAAAAACTAGGAAAAATAAATTCCTGCATAAGAAAATTCTGGATTAGACGATTCGTAAAGAGGCAAATCCTACATTTAGAAGTATATCATAACAGTAGCTTGAAAAAATAAATCACTTCCATTATTTCGTACTTTTTATTTTGGCTAATAATTTTTCATTAACAAAATAAGTTAAGAGCTCTAAAATTTTCTGACATCCAAGTTAGTAACTTTTGAAGATTTGGAAGGGAAAGTTATCTATAATTATTTCGACGCTAATGGAAGAAGGCAATATATAAGACAAGCTCAACAGGAGTTTTTTTGAAGTTATATAGGGAATTTGATAACATTATATTGATACTTTACTTAAGATAGTGTTACAGAATTCCAAAGCTCTGAGGTCAAGGATATGCAACTCAATGATTACAACTTAAAGAGATAAATGCTACTGACGAAGGCACTTTGATATACTTTTTAGATAGGAAGGAAGATCGTGATATCCAAAAGACTAAAGCAAGCTTGCGATTTTACCAAATTGAGTAGTATAATGTAGGGCGCAGTTTGGAAATATTTCAGAGGATATTGATTTAAAAACTCGGTATCTAGATTGGTCATGTGACTCTTGTTGCATAGTAACAGGTCTCTACTTTAAAATTGGAGTTCCTGGCTAATTAACTCTTTCTATTGACATTAAAAATGGGAGTGCCATTAAAACAACAAAATCTGGTAGGGGAACAGAAAACTGATTGTACTCACCTCAAATAAAAAAGTAGAAACAGCTGCAATAGGGCTTGCCAGAAGACCAAACAAGAACACAGTATAACTGCAAGAGAAAAAGGTTCACATAAAACTAGGTCTGTGCTGTTTTAATAAATTTGGAAAAAAACTGTGCAGAGAAACATTATCAGAAAAATTGCTGCATTTTACTAATGGAGAAGGAAAATAAAACGATTAGTCAAGTCCTTCCTTACTGCGTTCATGTCAAGGGAATGCAACAATAGACTACTGACTATTGGTTAGATAACAATCTTTTTGAATTAGACACAGGAAAAAATGTAGAATAATCCACGTGTTAGAAGTCAAGATTCTGAAAATAATGAGTATCAATAGACGAAGTAAAAACTTCTCAAAGTAAAATCCAGGAAGTAATCTTACATAGGTTGATCAGAGGCTTTTGCTCCTGCTCTTATGAGGCAATAGGTGACTCCACCAGTTATCGATGATAATAAACCCATCAAGAATGGGTTGATATTGGTGCTTTCTGTAACATATATCCAAGTTTCATTAACTTTGATCGAATTATCTACAGAAAGTAAATTCCAATGTTAGTGGGACCAGCTGGACCATAGAGAAGGATAACATTAAATTCCAATGTTTGGAATTCCAATGTTTAGGTTTTACATTTACATTTTTCAGAATGCCAGGCCTTACAGCAGATACTACATCTTCTGTAATGTAATACACATTTGATCAGTTAAAAAGAGCAATTTAGCTGCCTTTGCAAATAAAGAAACATCATAAGGACTCTAAATGTAAATGGGGCAACAAAGGAGATACTGGGGAACATATCTGGAATATATCTAAAGAATACAATGTGATACATATTCCATTGGTATACTAATCCACCGACGAAAAGCCAGAATCCCTCTATCACGCACATGTGGTGCATATATCTATTATAATCCACTCATCTTACTGATTATCAGACCTCTAATTCCAAACAAATCTGGAATATACATGTATACTTTGAGCAAAAGGACAAGGTATTGGTGAGGAATATACTTTTTAGTCATTCCTTCAAACCTCAATCTTCTTTGCAGGAATGCTTCTAGGACAGAGTATGTATTAGTATAATATTTAACGTATCTTAAGCAAATGCATGTTTTTGTTAAACTTAAACATCCAGAAGCTAGTAGCAAATATCTTTTGAGTTGCGAATTCTTCTTAATACCTTTTGTCTTCCAAATTAGGACTCGGGATAACATGTCAATTAGGACTTGCGAATTCTTCTTTATACCAATGTTAGTGTGAAGTGGGCATCACATTTAATTAGGACTCGGGATAACATGTCAATTTTAATTATGCTTGGGAAATCCCGTTTATACCTTTTGTTTTCCAAATTCTTTTAAGCTTGCATCACATTAGGACTCAGGATAACATGTTAACTTTGTTTATGCTTGGGAAATCCTGTTAATACCTTTTCAGGGGTCACATGCTGATATAACATTTAGTATGAAAAGATGTACATGTTACTGGAATTTGGGATAGTGTGCATTCTCCCATACAATTCATCATCTTGTTAAAAACTAAACAAATGACCTAATATAGGAGGACTCATCAGTCAATTATTTACCTCCAGTTGCAAGTATTGGCCGGAAAATGAAGATCACACCAAAGAAGCTGCAAGCAAGACCTGGGAAGTGCGTAAAAGTTAACAGGACAGGACAAAATAAGACTTCCAGTAGCTGGGGTAACAGCAATTTTTCCATTGCAGATGTGTATACATTAATCTTTTATGCTTAAAATGAAAAGTGAATACAGGACTAATACTATGATTAAGTATGAAGTTATGTATTTTACAAAATCCACATCCTATGACAAACTGTAGCATAAAATATATTGAAGTGAATTACCCAGTTACCTCTTATCATTATTTTATGGACAACACAAGGCTAAAACTTGTAAAAAGTTAAGCAGTATAGTCAAAGTTAAAAGTAGAAATCGAAATAAATACAGTAACCGGTTACCTCCTATCTCTGCAGTCCTTAACTTCTCATGCCAAAAAACTCGTGCCATTATGGAAGCGAAAATGGGAGTGGAGAAGCTTAAAACAATAGATTGATATACTGGTAACCTTTGGACACTGCAAGAGTAAATCTGCTCTTTATTAACTTAAATAAAATAAGTACATCATAAATCATAAACACATGAATAACAGTATGAGATGAGTTATGATTATGAACAACAGTATGAAAAGAGTTCGGGTATGGATTACTGTCCATTGGTATTTCATGTTACAAAGTTGAAACAACATCTGGAGGATCACTGTAAAGTTCATTAGACTGATCAGCTCATCAGCATATCCCAAACATGTTAGTATAAAATTTGTAATAAAAAGACTCCATTATAATTGATACTCCCTGAGAGCTCCTTCTGGATATTTTATAATTTAAATTATAGTGCTTTAAAGTGTCAAATACATGATATTCCATATTTCCAAATAACAAAAAAAGAAATGATTTTTTATGGATCAGTATCAGGATTTGTTCTGAAAAAGAACCACTAAGAGCATTAGAAAGTAAAACAACACAAAACTAGAAAAGACCAGCTTACAATAGAACAGCACTATGGCATGTCATTATACTACTAAGTACTAACCTAATATACATGTAGATAGCTACTTACAAACCTATCAAAAAAGTGAAACATGCAAAACGAAATAACTTTCTTAGAACGAAAAATAGTCGGAGAAATGCTGAATAATAACTCAAGGGTTTCATAAGTCTTTTTAAGATCACAAAATAACATCTGTGAAAATGCATTGATTTTTACCTATATATAAAGCTTGTCATGGAAAGATATCCTACAATTGCCCTAGCAAAAAGAAGCTTTCTCGCATTTGCTGGACCAAAAATTGGTTGTCCAGTCCTCCGCAAACACAAAAAAGATAACAAGGAGATTATTGTACATCTAGTAAATGCAGTCTGAAGTAAAGGTATTGGCTGAGCTGCAGTTAGAAATAGAAGAACATCAGACAATTATTGAGAAAGTAAATAAGATAAGAGCATGTCAAACATATTTGGAGATGGATCCAAAGTAGGTAAAAAAAAATCACATTCCAAAAAGCAATCAATTGGAGCCACATGCCTTTGATATTATTAGATGGTTAATAAAATTCAGTCTGAGGGCACCATAAATGAATGGATTCGAGAAGTACCACCCTAGTTTGTATATCGATGTCTTCTTTTTAATTTAATATTTAAAGCAAGAACAACAATTAAAACTATCATCAACGATTGAAAACAAAGATTCACTATTCTTTGGCTTCGGAATTATGTGGAATATAGCAAAATGACTCATTTACCTGTCTATGCTTCTTATTTTGTGAAGTATAGCCAGACTATGCAATTTTTTACGCAATCTTCATTTTGGGTCATCGGAAACAACCTCTTTGTTCTTTTAACAAAGGGTTAAGGTTGCATACGACCACCCCTCACCTTGCTTTAAGCGGGAGCCTTTTTAAGGCATTGGGGGTAATGTTGTTGTTGTTATTGTATGAATGATTGAAAACAGAAAATTTTCATGACTAAAACCACAAATCCATAAACACTTCTAAGAAGCCAATGCAAGGACAGCTAGAATTATACACGCAAGAAAAACATTGTCATAGCATCATACATCACGAAATACAAATGACACAACTTATGCAACAAACATTAGTCAAGCTTCTGTTTGACTGCAAAATCTAATATTACATGTACTTTGGCATGAATTATACCACCACAAAATTCAATTTAGAATTTACAGAATTATGGTTTCTCACTTAAAATCACACGTCCTTCAAAGATATATTTCTATAGAAGTTTATGCTTTGAGATATGGACTCTTTAACTGTGAAGCTTAACAACCTTATAGCACTTTTCTTAGAAAATATCTTCTTTACATCAGTAAGTGGATCATACTAAGCAAGATGCACATCAAATAAACAAAAAGCATCTACAAAGCACTTCAGCATAGGTAATAGTTTCAGTTTCATAGCAACCTCTGAAATTTAATACTGCTATTACGTTCAGAGATATTAAACTATAAAAAATTTCTAACACTTTTTTGAATTATGCTTGGTTACAACGCTGAGCATCTATCAGTAATTCTTAAGAAACCATTCTGTATTGGAGGATACAAAAAGATTAACACTATTCAAAGTTTTTCTCAATTAACCTAAGCATACCTTCTATATGTGAGGCTTAGATAATAACTAACCTGAGAAAGTCTCTGACATAGCTCCCATTATGTAGTACACAGTAGAAGACAAGGCCATGCACATAACACCAGAATACCTAGAGCCACCCCATGTCCAAGCAACTAACTGAGGAAATACAGACGTCTCAGCCTCTGTTAACCGTATCACTGCTTCCTGGCATCATGGAGCGGAAATATCTCCAGTTATAATTCATACTTCTTTAGAGGTTTTTTTGACATTCAATAGATTGGACAGTAAAGCAGAAAATCATATGGAAATATCATTTCAAGATAAACCAGTTGCAGTAGAAAAAAAACATTGCAATCTTATCACAAACTAGTTATGAGTTACTTTAGTCCAGTGTTTGAATTACCAGATTATAACTAAAACCAAAGAATTAATACGTAATCAGCAACCGGAATAGTGTTCACTAGAATATCAGTAGCGTGGTAGGTTCTTTAGGGATGATCCATCATAATGTAAATTAAGTTTAAACGAACTATTTTCATAAATTTCACTACATTTGAGCCTTAGGTTGAAGCTGATTATCATGCTCTGCTTTAATTAGCTTTGAGAGTAGACTTATAATCAATTTACCAATTTGGGGAGAAAGCCAAACTTCCTCCTTTATCAACTCGAGTTCTTTCTCTCTCAGAAGTATTTCATTCTAAGAGACATCCAAATATATTTTACACCTGATTTAAACTTGCGCAGTTCAATCTCCCCGTATCACTCCATCCCAATGAATCTTTCGCATAACCATCAGCTCAAAAATCAATCGCTATGTCTTACGTTACGAAGCCACCAAAATGGAGCACAAAACAGAAAATGAAAAAATTGGAAGGAGAGCTAAAAAGGAGCGCAAAAGTAAATAAAGGAATTACTCTAGGTTTTGTGCGAGGGTAAGAGACGGAGAAGATGTTCATCTTGTGATTCTGCCTGTCGGTTTGGGGCAACAAGGGAGCGATCTCATTCGATATCTCCTCAGGCACCGTCGAGGCGGGTCCCAATTCCGACTCGAACGGACGCCTCACCGGCGGCGGAGGCGGAAGTGGAGGAGCATGGTCCATTTCCACCACGACTGTATTCTGAAGATTATCTAATCTTCCTCCATTGATCGTCACAGGGGAAGCCATTGCAGCTTCGCGCTCGATGAGATTGCGGATCTGCTCAGAAGAGATGAGTGTATACAAGGGCAATTGTAGCGATTTCTCAAGGGAATTCCTCCGGGTTATTGGCGACGAAGGGAGGAGGAAGGTGCATTGGTAGAGATTTGAAAGTTTAATTGACTCGAAACAGAAATTGAATGGGACAGGTAAACGACAATCGAGCTTTATACTGGCAAGTGTGTTTGGTTGGGTCACTACAACAAAAAAGATATTTTGTGACAAAAGTTTTTGTCGCCCAAAGCACTTTTTTCGTCGCCAAAAGATAAATTGGGACGAAAAATTTCTTCACGACTTCATCGCCATAAGCCCCTCGTCCCAAGTATAGGTAACATTTCGTCGGACGAAACAAAGTTTTTGTGACAGAAGAGATTTTCGTCGCACAATCCTTTGTTGACGAAATATAATGTTCGTCGCACAATCCTTTGCTGACGAAATGTAATGTTCGTCGCACAATCCTTTGCTGACGAAATGTAACGCACAATCCCTTTGCTGACGAAATATAATGTTCGTCGCACAATCCTTTGCTGACGAAATGTAATATTCGTCGCCTAATCTTTTAACGACGAATCAGATTTCGTCGCACAATTCTTTAATGACGAACATTTTGTTCATCGCCTGTTTTAACGACGAAATCAGATTTTGGTCGCCCATAGCTTTCTGACAGAAACCGTACTTTTGTCGCCAAATCTTTTCGTGATGGAACTATGCTTTTGTCGCCAAATTTTTTTGTGACGGAACCATACTTTTGTCGCCCAATCTTTTCGTGATGAAACCATACTTTTGTTGCCCAATTTTTTCATGATGAAATCAATATTTTGTCACCCCATCCTTTCACCTAAATATTATTCACACCAATTCATTTTTAACATGTCTTTACAAAGCTCACAATCTTTACAAAGCATGTGCACATCTATTCTATTCTATTACTACTTAAATGTCAAGACCATCCTAATGAATAGTATTTTTCTATTCAAAATTACTTCTTTGCCCTTTTATAACCCAAAACATATTACTTCCTCTGTTCCATAATATAAGACTCGTTTGCTTTTTTTCGGCACTATTTACAAATCGAGAGAATCTTCTCGTTTTCTTCCAATATATAGAAATAAATATAGGCACGTGAGATCTCGTTTGATTCGTCTCAATGTGTACTTTGACAATACAACAAAAATATAATTTTTGTCATCGTATATTTAGAGATATTAATGTTACAAAACGTGTCTCGACAAACCCACATCTGCATCCTCCCTTCTCAAACGCTCGATTCGTCGACATGCCCAACTTTGCTTGAGGGTGCTGCCCTCCCTCTGAAGAGCCACCATATTTACCTAGAGAGGACGAAGAAGCAAACTGATCACCTGACTTCAAGCTCGTCAACAATGGTGAATGCTTGAGAAGAAATTGGACGGAGAAGACGAGGCAACTCACTTACTCCTAGCTAAGTGGTTGTATGAGAACGACCTTCCTTTTCATGTGGTGCGCAATGATAGCTTTGACAGATTGCTTGAGGCGGTCATACAATTTGGTCCAGGTTACCAATTGCCAAGCACAAACCAACTCAAAGACCTGATTGATTTAGAACGGAGAATTCAAAAGAAAGAACAAGAAGAAAAACATTAATGAATGAGAAAGAGGTAGCAGTAAAGTTTTAATATATGGCTTTTTGTTTCTTTGACTATGAAATTTTAGTATTTGTGACTGTGAATGTTGAAGCATAATTTGCTAATTATTTTCATTTAGAGGGGTATATCATATATGTGTTAATTTTAGTTGCACTTTTGCCTGCATACATTTGGAGTCTCGGAAGTTCTAATGAAGAAACGGTAATATATAGGATCACGAATTGGGTTCTAGACACATTAAAAATATAATAGCTCGATCATCGGATATTTCAGCTAACAAGAATTTAATCAAGAATTCAAGATCAACCAAGTGTTAACAAAAACAGAAGAGATTGCAAGGAATTGTAGGGCTATCTAAACTAAAAACTATTGTGACTATGATCCACAATGACTGAAGGTAATATATAATCAATGGCAATGAAAGTCGAGACAAAAAAGATGGGGGAAGCTTCTTTCGGCTAGCCCCTAACGATTGTCGATGGAAAGGTTGAAAAGTTTACAGCTGAAGTTAGATTGTTGAGTTCTGGAATAATGTTGTCTTGGCATATTTTTTTTCACAGTTGTAATGTGCTACATTCATTATCATGCGATGCATATAATAGAATGCACGAGTTAATAACAAAATACAATTTATGGTTTTCCGTAATTTTGTTAGTGCATATGCCAACAATATAAACAATTTATATATAGAATGCACAAGTTTATGAGTGAAGGCCAAAGTATAACATTTACTGCTCATCTTCCCCTCAGACCTCAAACTTAAAATTATGTGATCAAGGGTGGAGCTACACTAGGACTAGGGTGGGCTATAGCTCCTTGTGGAATTGAAGCCTAATGCTTGTTGAATAGTTGAAGAAAAGTTTTTTTTTTTTTTTCTTAAGTTTCGACCGTTTTCTCCATATTTGTAATATATACACATTCAAACTTCTTGTGTGTATGCAAGGGAATATCATGAGAGCTGCACTTTTTGGCCATAATGTTCACTACTTTGATGACATTATCAATGAGGAGCAGTGTTATGATATATGCAATGTTGTGGTTTTGCATGGTTCTACAATATATCAATGTTATCCTGAAGAGAAACAAATGCATATAAACAGTTCAACATCGATAAAAAGCGTAAATTATGATGACTCACCACTTAAGTCCGATCTTAAATTTACTCGTATTTCACAGTTTTCACGCGATCCTCTTCCTCCTAATCCCACATTTGGTAATTTTTTCATTGTCATATCGTTTTTCTAGCGTTCGTGTGCGCTCGCGCACACGCAACCCAACTAGTTAAGAAAAATACATACTCCAGTAAACCCTTCCAAAATTCTAATTATATTTCAGAATAAAAACCTCCAAGTTTATTCTAAAGAGTGGCCTATGTTTTAACGAATCACTATTATAAAAACTGAAGACAATTGTGACAGAAAAAACAACAAACTATTCTCCCCAAAAGTTAAATCTTCAAGTCTTGATCTCTTGTTGAGTGAACCTGTGATAAATAGATCAATAAATCATAAGGCCACACACAATGTTAAATCAATCTAAAGCCAGTCTCCTTATACATATTCCCATCAAAATAATCACATTAGCAGACAGATAAAAATAAATCTAAAGCTACAAACCTTCACCAAATACTAGCTTGTATACACGGTTCTTATATACAGCCCGGTGCTTTATTCAAACAACGTCGGGTCACTCGCGTTCTGCGAGATACGTGACACTCGCGTTACGCGAGATTAGCAAAAAATTAGGTTAATTTCATGCATGCTAATCTCGCGTTCCGCGAGTGTACGTGTCCTCGCAGAACGCGAGATTAGCATGTCAGATGGACGTTGTTGTGCGCCATTACTACATGTCTTGTCCCCACCTAACTATAATAACTACCCCTTATTTTAAGTAATCCGTAACACCTATTAACCCTACCCTAACACCTCTTTTTATCATCTTTCACCTCTTTCACCCTCCATTAAAACTCATTTTCAAAACCTTAAAACTTCAAAACACTCTAAAAACACCTAAAATAATGGAAGATGAAGAGGAATTCAACAAAGGAGGGAATGGAGATGGTGGTTCATCAAGTTACCATGCAAATGAGGTAATGTTCTTACTTAATTTTTGAATTTTAATTTGTTTTGCACCATTAAGAGCTAAAAGAGCTAAAATGAACTTATTATGTTGTATTTCTTGTTAAATCTAGTAGTAGTAAGTGTTGAAGAGATGAATTTTGCATATAATGTCCAAAACTTAGATGTGTTCATGTTTTTAGGGTTTTTAATGTAGAAACTCAACAATTTCTCATGTTATGTTAAATTATCCCGTTGAATGACTAGTTTCAGGAAATAGCAACTTCCCGCGTTCTGCGAGAGGAAGCCACTCGCGTCACGCGAGATGTGCCTCCCTCGCAGAACGCGAGAAGTTGCACATTACAGAGTATTAACAGAAGCATTGTGTATAGGTGAATTTTTCTTTGTTCACTGGATTGAATGCAATCCAGTTGAATGACTACAACTACCCCTCCCGGAATACAAGGCCATGTTCGCCACCGTCATTTGGTTTAGGGATTGACCACTTTGGATATCATCATCAACCATCTTCATATGAACAACATGTGCCATCTACTTATCAATTTCCTATGCCATCTACATATGAATTGCCCGTGCCATCTACTTATGAGTTGCCTGTGCCATCTACTTATGAATTGCCATGTACATATGAGGTGTCATCAAGCTATGATGCGTTTGATTCACAATTTGCTAACCCACCTACAAACGTAGGAGAGGAGATGTGTTTTATTCCCTCTTTACGCACTGCACCAAAGTTTGATAGTCCCGTATGTGAGGAAGCGGTTGTTTGTAGGGATTATTCGGAATATTTCACTACGGAGCAAGTGTTTTCCTCTAAGGAGATTGGTCATTTGTGGGCTTTGAATGTTGCAAAGCAACACAAGTTTATGATCTCTATTGGAAGGAGTGAACCATCTAAACCGGGGCAAAGTGGTAAGGTTCAAATCATTTGTGAGAAAGGGGGAAGCCATAGGCCTAAAGGTGTCGGTGTTAGATCGATCAAACACAAAGAGCAAGAAAACGGGGTGTAAATTTCAGTTGAAGCTCATGGAGAACCGGGTTGAAGAGAATTGGAGATTAGTGGTTGTTTGTGGTTTGCACAACCATCCTATTGGAGATAGTTTGGTCGGGAATGCATTTGTCGGGAGGCCAACCCCGGATCAAAAGAAAAAGGTTCGTGAGATGGTACTTTCACATTGTTCTCCAAATCAGATTTACACTGAGATAAACAAGGATCCCGGAAGTTGCACAAAGAAGAACCAAGTGTACAATTTGGTACGACATATAAGGGAAGAGGAAATGGAAGGTAGAACCGTGGTTCAAGAATTCTTTCACCAATGCAAAGAGAGCAACTACTTCATGGAGTATAGGCCAAGTGCAAAGAATCCTTCGATAATAGGCGACTTGTTCTTTGCTAGCCCCGAATCAATGAAACTCTTAAAGGCGTTTCCATATGTCCTTTTGATGGACTCGACTTATAGCACGAACAAGTAAGTGTCATTACAGATGCTCTATTTCGTGAGATTGAATGAGGAGCTTATCTTACTGTATTTTGGTTTAAGGTACAATGTTCCCTTCCTGAAGATAGTCGGTTTGACTTCTACATGGAAGAATTATGTTGTGTGCGGGATATGGTTAGAGGCTGAGAGCGAGTATAGTTATTTCTGGGCGTTGCAGCAGCTGCAGACGATGTATTTGAGAATAGGAGCATCGCCTACTTGCTTCGTCACTGACCGTGAGATGGCTCTTATGAATGCAACAGACAAGTTATGGCCAAATGCAAAGTTTCTCTTATGTAGACGACATGTAAGGAAGAACATAGAGGCGAGAGCCAAGATAGCTATGGGCACACAAGCATCGGGGGTTCATATTTCAAATGATTATTATAACGTGTTCGAACAAACCACTGAAGAAGATTACAAGAGAGCGGCGGATTTTTTTTATGGTGGCTGTAAAAATGGGTCGAGTAGGGTTTTTCCCCTTTTATAGGGGAAAAACTCCCTCGCGTTCTGCGAGGTGACGCTCCCTCGCGTAACGCGAGGGTCCGGGCGTTATTTAGAAAACGCCTGGGCTGTATTTAGCAAGGGCCCTTGTATATATCTAACATTCTGTAACTAGATTAAACAACTCTATCTAGAGATTTCAACAGACACACACAATGTTGAATCAATCAACTCAGGCAACAAGCAAGTAATATAGAGACAAGCAATCAAGAGTGAGTATTGCATGTGCATATTGTTGGAATCGAATTTTCCGGGCACCGCTGGTGTCAGATAATGGGAGCGTTGGCTTCGTCTCCGCGAGCACTATTTCGTAGTATGCTCATTTGTATAATTGGGGTTCCGTTTGAATGAGAAATAAGGGAGTTACATTTAATGTAACTAGGTTGAATTTTGAGGATTAATGTGTATCCCACATTGATTAGGAGGAGAAAAACTCACTAGTATATAAACTAGGAGTGGATTGTAATGGATGTGATTGAGCCAGAGGAGGCTATCCTGGTGGGCTTGGGCCTTGGAAGACCACACGCGCGCGATTCGGTTCGGTTCGGATCGGCTCAGCTTGTGGCTCGTGGGCTCCTTGGGCTCCTTGGTCTCATTGGATGGGCCATAGGCTTTTGGGCTTCGTTCAAATGGGCCTCGTTCAAAGTTAGAGTCAGCAGATCTCGGGCATTAATGCTACGCGGAGTTGACTTGGACCAGATCGGCCTATTCAATACACACGAATTGAGCCATTTAATCCACGCGGATTGGGTCATTCATGTCACAGATTCTCCCCTGCAGCCTATAAAAGGAGGCTCTGCAGAACTCAAAAAGACACACAATACGAACAGTTGAAACAACATTCTTATTCTCCTTCTCCCACGTTTTTATCAGTCTCTCTTCACCTCTTCTCTTCTTTTGTTCGAGTCTGAGAGTACACTATAACTAGAGTTCGTTGGCTTCTGTTCTTTGAGTTGTGCAAGTCAGAAGCGTAGCAGTTGTATCCTGGGATTCGGAACGCCGGTAACCGTCACACTACGAGGCGTTTTCAGAATTAAGGAAAGAGATTTCATTCTCGACTCTGCTTAATTTCGACAGTACGGTTTGGTATTGGTTCGATTATTTTCTCTTCTCCTTAATCTCGATTTATTCTTGTATTTTATACATATTTATAAGTTGTAGAAAATAGGATTCCTACAATCTTAATTCTGAAAAAAATTTCCTACGTTTCTACGACTAACAAATTTGTTTTTTGAGTAAACAGGTTAAGGCGAATCGGAAATTTGTTCTCGTTTTTGTACGAGAAAATCCGGAAAAAATATTAATTATTATTTCGAATTTATTCTGAATTGATTAAATTAATTATATATTTATTCGAGTTAAATATATTGTAAAACGGTGTTTAATTTATTAAATTAAATTAAATTGGTAAATAATTAATTAATTAAATTAAACTCGGTTAATTAATTAAATAAATAAAAACAGAAATATTTTTTTTTTATTTCCTATTGTTTCGTTTTTGCATTTGTTCTAATCTGTTTCAATTTCATTTGGTCTCAGATTTGAAAAATGACTAACGGAAACGACAACGTTGTGGATGCTACCGCTACAACTAAGAGTGGTGAGTCGACACTCCAAATTCAGTTTGGAGATGGCCTGCCATCAGTGACTCTGGAACATAATACTGTTCAGAACCCTTAATTGACTAAGGTCAATGACCCACCTGTGGTCGAGAACCAGGCTCCGGTCATACCGAAACCGGGTGGAAAGTCTCAAACAAGCCGTCAGATGGACTTGTCGGATGTTCAAATGCCCCATGTGCGGGTACCGGAAAGGTTGTACACGGCTAGCATGCCGAGTACATTTCATGCTGGAGTCCCGCCCGATAAGTTTGACGGAAAGGGATTTAGAATCTGGTCTCAGAAGATGCAATTCTTCCTGAGCACAATGGGTCTGGACATATTTCTGACGGAGGAGAAACCAAAGTTCTCCACGAACAACACTGATGCCCTTGCTGATTGGGTCAGGGGAGACTATTCATGTAGAGGCTATGTCAAGTGCCGCATGATAGACTCGTTGTACAAGGTCTATTGCAACCATGATACCGCCAAGGAATTGTGGGACGCTCTGGAAAAGAAGTACAGGACTCAAGATGTTGGGTCGAAGAAGGCAGCAGTGGCTAAGTTCTTGAACTACAAAATGGTAGATTCAAGATCGGTAGTGGAACAAGTTGAAGAGCTGCAACTTATCGTCCATGAAGTCCTCTCCGAAGGCATGAACATCTGCGAGACATTATGGGTAGGTGCCTTCATCGAGAAGCTTCCTCCATCATGGGAGCAGTTCAAAGTCTACTTGTTGTTGAAGCAAAAGGCAATGAGGGTGGAAGACTTGATTGTGAGGCTCCGGGTTGAGGAGAACAACAAGAGGGCCAATGGCTATGGACCTTCGAATAAGGCAAGCCTGGCAGATCATCAGGACAAGGGGAAGAAAAGGAAATTTCAACCCAACAACTCCAACAACTTAAAGAAGCAAGGGCCTAAGAAGTTCAATGGAAAGTGCCACAAGTGCAACAAAGTTGGACACAAGGCGGATGAGTGTCGAAGCAAGGTCGACACAAAGAGGGACAAAGGCAAGTCCCAAGCCAACCTAGCTGAAGGGTCGCTCACAGAGGACGACTTGTGTGCGGTGACTGAAGTCAACATGGTAGGCAACAACCCAAAGGAGTGGTTCTATGACACTGGTGCAACTAGATACATATGCTCGGATAGGGGTCTCTTCACGACCTACAAGAAGAACCACACCGAAGAGCAACTCTTCATGGGAAACTCCGCCACTTCTAAGGTGGAAGGATATGGGAAGATCGTGCTGAAGATGACTTCCGAGAAGGAGCTGACGCTGAACAACGTCCTTCATGTGTCGGAAATCCGCAAAAAACTGATTTCGAGAACTCTACTTTCCAAGAATGGGTTCATGACCAAGTTTGTGTCTGACAGGCTGGTTCTCTCTAAGAAGGGGGTCTATGTGGGTAGGGGTTATGTACAGGATGGACTGATCAAAATGAATGTAATGACAGTCCTCCCCAAAGCTATTGTAACTGATGTTTCAATGAATAAGAATAACCCTTTTGCTTATGTTGTTGAGTCTTTTAATATTTGGCATGAAAGATTGGGACATTTTAACTATAAGTCTATAAGTAGATTGATAAGTTTGAATATGATTCCAAAATGCAAAACAAGTAAAGACAAATGTGAAGTATGCGTTCAAGCGAAACTCACAAAAACACCATCACCCCATGTAGAAAGGACAACCGAACCTCTAGGATTAATTCACACTGATTTATGTGATTTAAAGTTTGTACAAACTAGAGGAGGTAAAAAATATTTTGTGACCTTCATAGATGATTGCACAAGATATTGTTATGTATACTTGTTACGTAGCAAAGATGAAGCTTTAGAAAAGTTCAAAGAGTACAAGTTGGTTACAAGTTGGAAGTTGAGATCCAACTTAGTAAAACGATTAAAATCGTAAGAAGTGATAGAGGAGGTGAGTACAGTGAACCTTTTAATGCGTTCTGTAGAGAACATGACATTGTTCACCAAACTACCGCTCCTTATTCGCCAGAATCCAACGGAGTAGCGGAACGAAAGAACCGAACTCTTAAGGAAATGATGAATGCAATGTTGCAAGAATCTGGGTTAGCCCAGAACATGTGGGGGGAAGCGTTGCTTACCTCAAATTACATTCTCAACAAAATACCACATAAGGTGACTGGTAAGACGCCTTATGAGTTGTGGAAAGGTAACGTACCTTCGTACAAATACTTCAAAGTGTGGGGGTGCCTAGCAAAGGTAGCAGTACCACCTCCCAAAAAGGTCTCAATTGGACCAAAAACCGTTGATTGTATTTTCATCGGGTATGCACATAATAGTAGTGCATATCGTCTCTTGGTATACAAGTCAGATATACCTGATATACACGCTAATACAATAATGGAGTCAAGAAACGCATCTTTCTTTGAAAATGTGTTCCCTTGCAAGGATAAAGAATATCCTAAAAGGACTCGTGAACAACGAGATGCAAATGAAGTTGCTCAAAAAGCAAGCACATCTATGCAAGAAGCGAGCACTTCTATGCAAATAGTGAGTACTTCTGTCCAAGAAACAGAAGAAGAAAATGATGAACCTAAACGGAGCAAGAGAGCTCGAAAGGAAAAATCATTTGGCTCAGATTTCACAATGGCGTTTCTTCAAGAAAACGAACCTC
This sequence comes from Oxyria digyna, assembly GCA_029168935.1. Taxonomy (NCBI): domain Eukaryota; kingdom Viridiplantae; phylum Streptophyta; class Magnoliopsida; order Caryophyllales; family Polygonaceae; genus Oxyria; species Oxyria digyna. Next base: position 5,625,269 of record JAPVLV010000005.1, read on the forward strand.
GAACGTTTAAAGAAGCCATGTCAATGCCAGACGCACCTTCATGGAAGGAAGCGGTCAAAAGTGAAATAGACTCCATTATGCAAAATCATACATGGGAGTTAGCTAATTTACCCCCAGGAACAAAAGCGTTGGGATGTAAATGGATTTTCAAACGAAAGTTGAAAACCGATGGCTAAATAGAGAAGTACAAGGCAAGGCTTGTAGTACAAGGATTTAGACAAAAAGAAGGTCTATATTTCTTTGATACTTATTCTCCGGTAACGAGAATTACTTCTATTCGAGTACTAATAGCGATTGCGGCTCTACGTAATCTAGAACTACATCAAATGGATGTAAAAACAACCTTTCTAAATGGAGAGTTAGAAGAGGAAATTTATATGAAACAACCCGAGGGGTATGTTGTGTCTGGACAGGAACACAAAGTGTGTAGACTTGTGAAATCTTTATATGGATTAAAACAAGCACCTAAACAATGGCATGAGAAATTTGACAATGTTATGATGTCAAATGGTTTCAATATAAATGAATGTGACAAATGTATTTATGTCAAAACAACTCCAAAAGGATATATCATGTTGTGCCTATACGTTGATGACATGCTCATTATTGATAGTAACAAAGATATGATCCAACAAACTAAGAACATGCTTAGTGGGAAGTTTGACATGAAAGATTTGGCACTAGCGGATGTGATTCTAGGAATAAAAGTCATAAGACATTCTGAAGGAATCATTTTAACTCAAGATCATTACGCTGATAAGGTACTTGAAACGTTTCAAGAAATACTCAAGCGGTAGTGCAAAGAGTCATGTGGACCCTCACCTCAACTTAAAGAAAAACTCGGGTGATGGCATATCTCAAGTAGAGTATGCACGAGTGATTGGAAGTCTAATGTACTTAACAAATTGTACAAGACCAGATTTAGCACATGCGGTGAACGTTTTAAGTCGTTACACCAGTAATCCAGGACATGGTCACTGGAAAGGCATAACAAGGGTATTGAACTACTTGCGATATACTCGAAATTATGAGTTACACTATGGACGATATCCAGCAGTGATGGAAGGCTATAGTGATGCTAATTGGATATCAGACTCCAAAAACTCAAAATCCACAAGCGGGTATGTTTTTACTCTAGGTGGTGCGGTGATATCCTGGAAATCCTCCAAACAAACTCTACTGGCTAGATCCACAATGGAATCTGAATTCATTGCCTTGGACAAAGCAGCAGAAGAAGCAGAATGGCTTCGAAACTTTCTGGAGGATATACCAATGTGGGAAAAAACGTGTACCGGCTATGAGTCTCCATTGCGATAGTCAATCGACAATAGCTCGAGCACTAAGTTCAATGTATAATGGCAAGTCTCGTCATATTAGAAGACGACATAAAACCATAAGACAATTGCTCTCAAACGGAGTGATCAATGTTGATTACATCCGATCGGCTGACAACCTAGCGGATCCTTTTACAAAAGGTTTGTCTTGAGAGCAAGTTGTCAAATCATCAAGAGGAATGGGTTTAAAGCCTATGACATAAGATGAAGTTTGATGGTAACCCTACTTACGTGATTGGAGATCCCAAGATGTAAGTTCAAAGGGACAACGAAATCAAGCGAAATCTAAAGAGCACTTGGACATTAACATCTTCTCTCAGTTCCTAGGATGATAAAAGTGCGTTGGTAAACTATAGGTTAAGTCATAAAGTGTTGGCTTTTAATGATTCCATAAGCTTTGAAAAGCAAAGTGAAGTATAATGGTAAAATCACTTTATGAGTGTGAAATGGGGCCGTTTCTAGGAGAATTAACCGAGGCTGAATTCTCTAAGCTCACTCATGAATAACCAGGGATGTTCATGGCCAAAATGAACACAATCAGAGAACCTAGTTCTGTGAGAAGATGAAACTGTGTGATAGTCGTTGTCTAGGTTTACATCAAAGTCCGGGTGGTTCAAGACATCACGTTCACTACCTGGTCAAGTAAATCCGATGGCTACTCACTATGGGTGGTTCAAGGCTGAAAAATTGCTACCAACCCAAATGCAGTGATTCTTCGATGTACTCTCAAAAGTCTTTCTGTCGAGTCGTTTTTCACGTGTTTTAGAGTCATTTCTATTCATGTGGGGGATTGTTGGAACCAAATTTTCCGGGCACCGTTGGTGTCGGATAATGGGAGCGTTGGCTTCGTCTCCGCAAGCACTATTTCGTAGTATGCTCATTTGTATAATTCGGGTTCCGTTTGAATGAGAAATAAGGGAGTTACATTTAATGTAACTAAGTTGAATTTTGAGGATTAATGTGTATCCCACATTGATTAGGAGGAGAAAAACTCACTAGTATATAAACTAGGAGTGGATTGTAATGGATGTGATTGGGCCAGAGGAGGCTGTCCTGGTGGGCTTGGGCCTTGGAAGACCACACGCGCGCGGTTCGGTTCGGCTCGGCTCGTGGCTCGTGGGCTCCTTGGGCACCTTGGGCTCATTGGATGGGCCGTAGGCTTTTGGGCTTCGTTCAAAGTCAGAGTCAGCAGATCTCGGGCATTAATGCTATGCGGAGTTGACTTGGACCAGATCAACCTAGTCAATACACATGGATTGGGCCATTTAATCCACGCGGATTGGGCCATTCATGTAACAGATTCTCCCCTTTAACCTATAAAAGGAGGCTCTGCAGAACTCAAAAAGACACACAATACGAACAGCTGAAACAACATTCTTATTCTCCTTCTCCCACGTTTTTATCAGTCTCTCTTCACCTCTTCTCTTCTTTTGTTCGAGTCTGAGAGTACACACTATAACTAGAGTTCGTTGGCTTCTTATCTTTGAGTTGTGCAAGTCAGAAGTGTAGCAGTTGTATCCTGGGATTCGGAACGTCGGTAACCGTCACACTACGGGGCGTTTTCAGAATTAAGGAAAGAGATTTCATTCTCGACTCTGCTTAATCTCGACAGTACGTTTGGTATTGGTTCGATTATTTTCTCTTCTCCTTAATCTCGATTTATTCTTGTATTTTATACATATTTATAAGTTGTAGAAAATAGAATTCTGACTTTTTACATGACAAAGAACCAATGACCTAGAAATCTTTCGGTACCGAAAATAGAAGTGTAGTAATGCATACAATCAATTATACAAGTAAAACTAGATTCGGACCCCCGCGCGTAGCGCGGGACAATTACGGTTTTTCGTATACGGTATAGTGTTGTAAATAGGCGGTTTAGGGTGTAGATAGGCGGCGGACGACAGTAAAGATGAAGATAAAACGGAGATATTCGGACGAAGGAGGGTAACGAAGAACAACTTTTTTTCTTTTCTTTAATTTTTTCTTTTCATTTATTTTAATAAAAATATGGCATGTATACGAAACAACAATTATGTATATGGATAAATTACAACTTTATCACCTCACATTCTCACCAATTCGATATAGAAAGGGATTGACGAACGGGATAAAGACGGGAATGAGTTTGGAGATTGTGGTAGAAGAAGAAAACGAAAAGAATGTGTTCTTAGTTGGGGATGAAATTAATATTTAAGAGAAGAGATAAATAGGATAAAAATTCAAAATATTAACATTTATTAGGTACAAATTACCATTATTTCATCAAACCCATCAATTTTTATAAATAGATAGATCTTTAGCTGCCTAATGTACAACTTACAAATACACAGCTACAACAGAAAAGTAGGAACAAGAAGTAGATTTTGCAAAATCTACTTTTTGGTTCACCTCTAAGGGAATGACTTGATTATGCAATATTAAATCACCTATGTAACTGCATTGCACAAGAAGTAGATTTTGCATTCCTATTGAGGTGCTGCTAGCCTGCTACAGCCAAGGGTCGCTTTGGTATGTTCTAACGATTTTGTAAGATTTGCTAAGCTTTCTATGTCTTATATAGAGTCACATCATTTACAGGATAGAAATATGATGATAACTTGATCAAGTATACCAAATTATCCAAATAAAAAACCTACAGTGCGTATATCCAAATCAATAACCACTGAACTCCAACTGTGACTCCTCCCAGCCAGTTAAAAGTTTTCCATCAAGAATATCAGATAGCCCGAACAACAATCAAGACCAACATTATTCAGATGATTCAATTATACCATCAAAACACTTACACATGCCTTAATGATTGTACATTAGCATCATAGACCGTACCTTTAATGTCAAAACGAACCTGGAGCGATTCAGACTTCTCAATTGTGAATCTGCATGGAAATAGAAGTTCAGTATAGCATCAGATAACCATCAATCAATTGGACTAGCCGGCAGAAAACATAGCTATTTATCATTTTAGAGCTAGCATAACTACTCGACTACTCCCTCTGTCCCACTATATAAGCCCCATTTCATCCCTGTACAGTGGCGGAGCCAGAAATTTTTAAAAGAGGGGGCGGATTTTTCACACGTCCGAAGAACAAATTTGTCCATAATAATCCTAATAGAAATTATATCAAAATTTCAACAAATTTCCAATCAAGCAAAAAGCAATCCACATTTTAATTCTTAAATCTTAACCACCATCAAATTAATACAGCAATCAACACAAATCAATAGGCTATAAATCTAAACTCAATCAAAAACTTATTTAACTAAATCAAAATCTATTCAAAACCCTAACTTTTACTCCCTCTGTCCCGCTATGTTAGTCTCATTGTTAAAAAATATCTTGGATTAAGGCAAGAGGTGAGCATTGGAAATGATGAAAATGAAATAATAAATTAAGGCGCTTACTATTTGGCACACCCTAAAAGTTTATTTAACACACTCATACATTCGTCACGAAGGTATTTGGTCAGACATTCGTCACGAAGGTATATGGCCAGACATTCGTCACGAAGGTATTGGGGAGATCCGTCACGAAGGTATTGGGGAGATCCGTCACGAAGGTATTGGAGAGATCCGTGACGAATCTTTTTTTTAAAAAAAAATAAAAAATTCAGAATCTTGTAGAGAATTTCAATACGAGTCCGTGCATATAAAATACGTCCAAAACGGACATCGTTTGCCCTTCCAAAAGCCTCCAAAACAAAATAGTCGCATGCGTTAAGTTTGTAAAAGCAAAACCTTATATAAATTTAGTATTTGTATAATATAATTATATATTATAGTTAAAAATCATGCAATTAAATTTATATACTATAATTGTATATTATCATTTAATATCACTAGTTTATTAATTATAAAGTATAATTATGCATTATGTTTAAATATTACGAACTTAACAAAAACGACTGTTTTGTTTTTAGGGCTTTTGGAAGGGCAAACGATGTCCGTTTTGGACGTATTTTATATGCACGGACTCGTATCGAAATTCTCTACAAGATTCTGAATTTTTTATTTTTTTTTAAAAAAGATTCGTGACGGATCTCCCCAATACCTTCGTGACGGATCTCCTCAATACCTTCGTGACGGATCTCCCAAATACCTTCGTGACGGATGTCCTTCGACCCTTCGTGAAGGATGTCTGGCCATATACCTTCGTGACGAATGTCTGACCAAATACCTTCGTGACGAATGTATGGGTGTGTTAAATAAACTTTTAGGGTGTGCCAAATAAAGACTTTGTAAATTAATCCATTAGCCAATAAGAGAAGGATTTACAATTTACATCAGCCAATCAAAATGCAGTATTAAGAGCACACAAATCACCATCTTTTTACCCCAATAATTTCCTAAACTACCCCTGAACTCTAAACCAATAAGAATGTTGTAATTTACAAACAAAGCACTTGTTCACTGCCAATTAAAACCACCATTACAGCTCAAAACAGAGCATTACAAAGAGAGAGAAAAAAGAGAGAAATACAGAGAGAATAACAGAGCATCACTGCTCAGTGGACATGCCTTCAGCTTTCGACTTAAATGAGGTGTCATTCCTGGATGATGAGGGCTTCAGTGATGCAGAAATGGGAGAAAACGACACCCAGTCAGAGGAGCCATTTGGGGACATAGAAGGTAACATACCTTTTGATCTGAACTTCGAGCCAAGCCATCATCATCAGCCAGAAAATGAGCCTCCAACAGAGAACAATTTGCATCCCCAGGCATTGCCCACCAAGCTCAGCACAGAGAGAAAAATGGAGATCTTGAATGCTATGCTTCAGAAATCAGCAGCGGGAAAGCTTCCATATGGCACCATCAATGAAACTGCACAACAATTTAATCTGTCAAGGAGAACAATTGGAAGGATATGGAAAGAAGCACGAAGGGAACTACTCAACCATGGCAAATACAATGTGAGTACAAAATACCATAACTGTGGTAGGAAAAGAATTCAAGTAGAGCAAGAAGATATTGAAGCACTGAATATGGGTGACAGAACATGCATTAGAGATTTGGCAAGCAAGCTTGAAATTTCTAAGTCCACATGTCACAGATTGGTTAAGAAGGGGATCATGAGGCCACATTCAAATGCACTAAAGCCAGGTCTAAGTGAATACCATAAGGTGACCAGAATGCAGTGGGTATTAAAGCTCCTAATAGGGGACACAACACATCAAAAGACAACATACTATCCTATGTTTGACTTTGTTCACATAGATGAGAAGTGGTTTTATCAGTCAAGGAAGGCACAAAGGTATTACTTGGGCAAGAATGAAAAAAGAAAATACAGAAGTGCAAGCTCAAGGAAATTCATCCCTAAGGTTATGTTCACAGCAGCAGTAGCAAGACCAAGATTCAATGATCAAGGGGAATGCACATTTGATGGAAAGATTGGCATCTTTCCATTCACTTACAAGGAGCCAGCAAAGAGGCATGCAAAAAACAGAGGCAAGGGGACACTTATCACAAAGCTCATACAGTCAGTCAACAAGACAGTGACAAGAAACATGTTGATTAATGACATTGTTCCAGCAATAATGTCAAAATGGCCAGATGATGAAGGTCACAAAACCATATTCATACAACAAGATAATGCCAGACCTCACATCACTCAACAAGACACAAAATGGCAGCAGGTATACCAGCAAGAAGGGTTCACATTTATTTTAATACAACAACCAGCCAACAGTCCAGACCTTAACATTTTGGACCTAGGCTTCTTTAGGAGCATTCAGTCACTCATGCACAAGAAGATGCCCAAAAATACAGATGAAATGTTGAATGCAGTCAATGAAGCATTTTATGAGTTGGATCCACGCACTCTAGGTAGTGTGTGGATGACTTTACAGTATGTGATGAATGTGATTTTACAGTGTAAGGGAGGTAATGATTATTACATTCCACATGTCAACAAAAAGAAGTTATCTCAGGCAGGAGTTCTACCAAGAGAAATCAGAGCACCAAGGCATGCAGTTTTACAAGCTTGGACATTAACTCATGCAACTCCAACAAATGAAGGGACAACAACTCAAGGAAATGCAACTCAAGGGACAGAAGATCAGGAAAATGCAACTCAAGAGACAGCAACACAGGAGACAACTAATTAGGACACACTTGTTTAAGTTACAATCTTAAGTAATGATATAAGATTGTAAACTAAACATATTTTGTAAGCCTATTAAGAGCACAATGAATATTTTGTGTTTTGGTTATCATATTTTGTCTACAAATTGTCTCAGGTGTCCCCATCCCATCACTGATAGACATGCAAGTTCATAACTTAAACATTCCAGATAGGATCAAACAACATATATTAAAATCTGTGTTCCTATGGCAATCTTAAGTCAGTGATAAATAAGGGCTTGCATCTCAGCTTGTGCCTTAAAATAATCATCATAGATATCACAGATGTCCCCATTCCCTCATTGACACAAGCCCCTAAACACTAACCTAAACGTTCCAGATAGGCATCAATCAAACTTAATTAGTTGTGTTCCTATGGCAATTTTAAGTCAATCAAATGCACTCACATCTCAAGAATGTAAAAAAAAGACTCCATCCTTGACAGACAAATACCATGACATAACCCAAACAACTCTACAGATCACATGAGCAACTCAACAGAGAGTTACTCAACTCAACTCAACTCAACAGATACTCAACTCAACAAAGCAACTGAGCAACTCAACAGAGAGTTACTCAACTCAACTCAACAGATACTCAACTCAACAGATCAATTGATCAACTCAACAGAGAGTTACTCAACTCAACTCAACAAATTTCTCATGAACTCAACAGAGTTCTCATGAACTCAACAGAGTTCTCATGAACTCAACAGAGTTCTCATGAACTCAACAGAGTTCTCATGAACTCAACAGAGTTCTCATGAACTCAACAGAGTTCTCATGAACTCAACAGAGTTCTCATGAACTCAACAGAGTTCTCATGAACTCAACAGAGTTCTCATGAACTCAACAGAGTTCTCATGAACTCAACAGAGTTCTCATGAACTCAACAGAGTTCTCATGAACTCAACAGAGTTCTCATGAACTCAACAGAGTTCTCATGAACTCAACAGAGTTCTCAACAACTGAACACAGAATTAAATAGCAATATCCAAGTACCAATATCCAAATATCCAAATATCCAAATACCAATACTTAAATACCAGTACTTAAAACATAATGTCCACAATACCAACAGTCCAAAATATGTCCAAAACAGTCCAAAATATTTCCAAATTTACATAATCAGAGTCTTAATTCCACGAAGGGATAGAGAAACTTAGCTAGATAGTGGTGGAGTGAGAAGGGTTGTCAAGGATGATCACAAGCTCCGGGGCTTCCATCTCCGGCGTTCCTGAGGACTCTACCATCTCAGCAGCAGCATCATCAGGGAGCACAGGGACTGGCACGGGCTCAGGTGAAGGCGTGTCAGGGATCACAATGATCTCCCGGGGATGAGAGATAGCCTCATTATCCGACAGCAACTCCGACTGCGCCGGCGACCTTTGCAAATCCACTGAAACTTTCTCTGGCTCCCACCATTTGTCAACGGTGCGAGTTCTTTGCCGGCGTATGGGACTGAAAGTGTGCCTCCCGTCGCAAAAACCACCCCTTTCGCAAGGGACAGAAAGTGAGCACCCGGGGACAGGTGTAGATAAGCTAGCGTCGCCGGTCACCGTCTTCGCCGCCGACTCAACCTCCTCCTCGGTCTCCTCCTCCGTCGGGTTCAGATCGTCCTTGAAGAAACTGGGGGTAGACGATGGCTCCTCTTCCGATGGGAGTTTGAAATTCCTCTCATACGAAGGAGGAGAAATGCTTTGAGTGAAGGACTGGGTGGGACGAGTCAGTGAATCACTCGACATCACCGGAGGAGAGAAAGAGGAGGAGAGGGAGTCGGCGAGATCAGGTTTAGGGTTTGAGAGAAAGTGGAGGAGAGCGGCGAGATCAGATGGGGAGACTGAGATTGTTTTAGGATTTAGGCATATATAGGGTAGATTTTGGGCTGGGTAGGTAAGGGTTAATCGGGTTTAATTAGGAAAACATAATTAAGAGCGTTAATCTAGGTTTTAAAAAAATATCTGGGTTGTTTCAGAATTTTTTATGTTAAGTTTAGATGTAGATTAGGTGAAAACTTGAAGAAATTTAATGGGTTTGAAGGTAGTTGATGATAGTAATGGTGAAAATGTAGTTGGAGAAGATGATGTAGATGGTTGATTTGATTGATAAAGTAGTGTTAGGATATGAATAAAATAATATGAGTAAGGGTATAATAGAAAGAAGTTTATGTCCAAAAATGGAAATGGGACTAACATTTCGGGACGTCCGAAATAGAAAATGGGACTAACAAAATGGGACGGAGGGAGTATATATGTTAAATTAAATATAAGGAAACTTACAAAATAAAAGAAGTGGAAGGAGAGCAAGTGGACACGAGATGTGGACGGAGTGGGAGAAGTGTTGATTGAATGGAGTAATAAAATAATTGGGGGTGTTGGAATTTGGCTGAGCTGAGCGGCAGCAGAGGAGGGGCAGAAGGGAAGCAGGTGAAATGGAAAATTTTGCCCCAGTTAACGATTTTTGCTGGTAAAAATTTTCAAAAAAAAGCTGTAAATTTTTTAATTAAAACGACGTCGTTTTGACTGTATTTTAAAATTAAAAAAAAAACAGAAAAAGGGGTCTTCTTCTTCCTGCTTCCAAATCGATGTTCAAGGGGGTGCTGCAAAATTGAAGGCCCATCTTCTCCGGTGATAATCTCCGATTTCCGGCGGCGAAGGGGGCGCGGCCGCACCCTCAAGCGCCCCCTAGCTCCGCCACTGTCCCTGCACGTATGTCGATGTACGTTTTGTTTTGTCAATATCTCTAGTTACGTATTAGTAAAAAAATATAAAATTTTGAAATTGTAATAGTACTTGTTAAGACGAATCAAACAAGACCCCACATGACTATGTTTTCGCTTGTAAATTGGAAGAAATCTAGAAGATTCTCTCGGATTGTGAATAGTGTCGGAAAATAAAATGGGACTTATATAATGGGACGGAGAGAGTATGTCTTATGAGAGATTTATTTAAATGATAAATAGAGATACTTCAGACCATAGTTTCCTATATAGTACAACACATTATCTTCAACATCTGACCTCAATGGATAAAATATGCGTACCTTATACTCCCTCTGTCCATTTTTTATGTTCCCATTTCCCATTTTGAGTGTCCCAATTTGATGTTCCCATTTCTATTTTTAACCACAAATCTTTACCAATATACCCTCATCAAAACTCATTAATTCCCCCAAAACCACAACAATTCAAAATACACTTTAATTTTTCTCACTCCTATTATTTTCTCACTCAATCTTAACCCTTTAATTTCTCATCTCTCTCCATTCTCTCATCCCAATACTCTCTTTCTCCTATTTTCATCCCTCTCTCTCCTCTCTTCTCCCCTCTCCTTAATTCTCGTGCAAAAAAGGGAAATGAGAACATAATTAAGGGACGGAAGGAGTATTTTAAGATGATAGTACAACACAAATCTCGATCCGACAACTAAACGTTAAGAAATCCATGGATTCTCAATATCTTGTTTTTATCTGAAATTGATTTGTGCAATTCTCTCACACCAGTACTCTCCAAATCCCTATGAAACTATGGTCTGAATTACTACACAGAAATTTCTTTTGTTATGTCTAATTTATTTGTAGTTTGCATCACTATATTTTATGACAATTTAAATAAACTTAAAATTTATTGTGTCATTCCATCATCAAATCTTAACCCTTTTGTATTTTTGGCAGAGCGACCCTTCTACTGGTATGTGTTCTCAAGTTAGACGAGAGACTACATAGAAAAATGCCCCTTTGATATGGAACTTAGAAGACATGATAAGTCATATGTTGATTCATATCATGATCTAAATACATTTCCTGAAGATAACATGTATGCATATATGATTTTTTTATATATTTAAGGATGTCTGACATTAAAATTAGGGTGCACAATGATGATGGCTACACAATTGATGTTTCTAAGTATAGACATCACATAGATGATAGTCGTGATAAATACTATAATTATGTAAGACATAATCATAATTCTACTTTGTTCATAATCAGAATCATGTACTATATGGCTCAGTTCAGATGTAACTTAAATTGTACTTTTAAGTACTTAAAAATGCTTCTACTTATTTTCGTCCGAAAATAAGTACCCGATGGCCTGTTTGGATATTTTTTCCCGTAACTACTTAAAAGTTAAAATTGCTATTTTTTATTACTTAAAAGCAGAGAAATAAAAAGCATCATTCCCATACTTTCAATAAATTTGAGTACCTATCACTTAATTTAAATGTCCGGATTCACCTTCTTGCCCGCGATATTTGTTCTTCTTCTTCTTCTTCAATGTCTTCTTCTTCTTGCTCTGTCAAATCCGAGGTAGGCAAGCAACGGTTATTTTCTTTTTCCTGATAAAAACCCTACTATTGCGTTGTGCATCATTCGATCTCATCGAATCTGAACTCTTCAAGCTTGATCAACATCGTTCTACCTCTATACTCCCAGGTACAACTCTTTTCGCTCTCGTTCTTATTTCAATCGGTTTTGAATCATTTTTTCCTTCTTCACTTCCATTTTTCCTCTTAAGACTTCAACTACTCCCTCCGTCCCATAATATAAGGGACATTTCTATTTTGGGCGTCCCAAAAAGTTCTTCCCATATTTCATTTATAACTCTTCTTTATCTTCTCCCAATACATTTTCTATTATTTCTCTCTCCCACATCCCAACACTCTCTTCTCTTTCTCTCTATCTCTCTCCTTTAATTATTATACCGTTCATTTTCTCTCTCCTCTTTCCATCAAATCTACAATTTTTCACATCCGTCTTAAACTCCGCGTAAATGCCCAAATGTCCCTTATATTTTGGGACGGAGGGAGTACCATTCTTCTTGCTTTACCACTACCAAGAACTTGGGTTTTCAAATCATATAGATATTTCAAAAACGAAACTAGGGTTTTTATTTTAGGGATTTTGATTAGACGAGTTTCAATTGGATTTTGGGGCTATTGTTGTTAGTTTTGATTACAAATTGTTTGTTCCCCCTCCTCACCCAAATTTTATTTATAGGGTCTTGGGCTGATTCTGGGGTTAGTTTAAGGGGTTCAAATCTAGGTTAAAATGAGTGTTGTTGATGGGGTTAGTTTATGTATGAAGTGAATTGATGCAGTTGTGTGTTTACTTGCATTTTCATTGAATGAGTAGTGAAAGTGTGAATGGATGTATGAATTTGTTCATAACAATCGGATTTTATTTGCTGCCACACTGTAAATACAATGTATACAACATGAATCAGAATCATAAGGATACTTCTCTGAATCTATTTTTGTTGAAGGAGATGGTGTGTATACAGATGAAATCGATTTTGGCGAGTCTTATTGAAGGATTCAATGTGGTGGTGGAGAAGAAGTAGAAGCCAGATTATGTTCTTTCTTTGATGGAGTTGTGCGCTTGCTTGCATTTTCATTGAATAAGTACACATTGTGAAATTGTGAATGGTTGTATGAATTTAGAAATGTTCATCAGATCTTATTTGCTGCCACACTGTAAATACAATGTATACAACGATCACAAGGCTACACAAACACCTGAAACGAGCAGATAGTAATACTCCAATCTTCCTCTGTTGAGATTTCTGTCGGGTAGCCAGTTATTCTCCTTTCCAGTGTACTCATGCACCATAGTCACCATGAAAGTTCCAAGGTAATTCCCTAACCCTATTGCTATCCAGTAAAGTGTTGTTGTTGTACTTCTCATGCTCTCTGGTGCTTGATCATATAAAAACTCCATATGTCCTACATTCATGAACACCTCTGCTTATCCATGAATGACATACTGAGACACAAGCCAGAAAACACTAATTGGAATGATTGCATTTGGATTGACCAATAAATGATGATCTGTTGCAACTGATTTTCTCTTCATCTCAACTAATTGTGACAACAACTTATTTTTTTGCAAGAAATAACTCAAATCTGGCTTGAATACTCAATTTTGACAGCAAAATACCGGTTTTTGACAACAAACAACTTACAACTGAAATTTGGCGTGAGTATTAAATTTTTACAACAAAATACTGATTTTTTGCAAGAAAAAACAGAAATTTGGCATGAGCACTCAATTTATACAGTAAAATACTTTTTTTTTTTGCAACAAAAAACTGAAATTTGGCATGAACACTCACTTTTGACAGCAAAATACTGATTTTTTGTTTGTTCCCCTCCTCCATTTATTCTTTTCAGTGTAGTTGATTACTGGTGTCAGTAACTGCCTTGTCTTGCAGGAAGCTAGGTTGCTTTCCTTTCTTCATTCTTGTTTTGGCTGCAAACATATTTGATTGGGGATCCCGAGCTTGTGTTGATCTCTATCACAAAGGAGTTGCAGCTGATGGTGGTGGGAGGAAGAAGTGTCATTGGTGTAGGAAGAATGCTGCTGTTGCTGGTACTTTGAGCAAGTGTCTCAGTTGCAAAAAGATATTTTATTGTTCTGATTGTATGAGAGAGAGGTAAAGGATTCAACTTTGCTTATGGTTTGCACTCTGTTTTTTCTTTAAAACATCAATGTATTGGAGTAGTCAAATACCATTAGCTCAATGTATTGGAGTATTCAACTCATTAACTAATGCATTAAAATGTTACGGTGTTTTATTTGTATAATCAAACACTTAAAAGAGATACTATAGGATGCTTAAAATTAATCAAAAACCTATTAGCTCAAAAGGAAGAGCAATGTGTTTGTTGCACATGATGTGGGTTCAAATCCCACATAGGTTGTTGAATATTGGATGGAGAAGCTTCTTGAATATATTGTTGTAAAGTCCAGGCAGGCTGGTATTATCCATGTCATTAGAGGATGACATTGCTTCACTTATTTCTGATGGCTTGATTTTCTTGTTGATTTTTCAGACTTTATTGATAAACTTCTGGAAATATTCTCCAACTATATTGCCTACAGTCAGACTAATAACCATATTCCAAATCTACACACCTCAACAATCCTAGTAAAGCTCATCTAATTCAGCTACAAAATTCAAGCCAACACACACTCAAGAGAAAAGATGGAAAATCTTACTGTTGCAGGTTGCAACTGATATGGTTGGAATGAATGGCAGGCTTGAGCGTGCTGACTTACTGAAGGCTTCTTGTCTTTTTTTCTTCTTCATTTTTTTCGTTTGATTTCAAAGTCACTCTACATGTTATTAGTACAATTTAGAGACATTAGTAGGTCATTTCCTATAAGGAAACAATCATCCCAATGACTTATCACAGTACATGATAGCTGAATCTAACAAGTTTTTCTCTTTTCCTAACTGAGTTCTAAGAATATCATATAATGTTGGAGTCTATGTGGGATTCGAACCCACATCATGTGTAATTACACATTGCTCTCCCCTTGAGCTAATAGACTAGAGTTAAACCATATATATAAGGCTATTAACATAACTATAAGATCATAATTCATTTTCTGTAGGTGAATGTTTATATGAACATGCGAACACTTCTTCCTAAAATATAATTTTCTGATTGGATATTAGGTGATAAGCTACGAAACCAATATAAGCAACTAATTAACCCCGATTGTTTCATACTATTGCCCAAGTAATTCACCGTGTACTATAACATTCAATTCAGTGCATCAAATCTTCATCTATCACTAATGCTCACTGTGCAAATAAATAATGAGCTTATCATGATCCACAAAAAAACAAATTGGAACTTTCCACATAATCTTCTCAGTATATACTATATGAGCACAGATGAATCTAACAACTCAAGTGGATTGCACAAATGAATTAGTTACCACACTAGAAATATTTAGGATTAGAAAATACAGAATGAGTTTTTCTAATGTGTGTCCAACAACTAAAAAAGAAGGTATTATATTAAAAATATAATATTTTTTTATTGTGATGAGTTTATCCTAATTTCCAATGGGATAGAGCCTAGTTTTATTACTTTTAGTTGTTTATTGTGTAACATTTATAAGATTAGTAAATACAAAGGTAAAAAGGGTTTCTTATCCAAATTTGGGTTTTCGATAGGTAACTGTGTTGTCGTGTAAACAATGGAAATTCGAACACCCAGACACACATACACAATTACTCCGTAAGATTTAAGAGTCACACACTGACCCATCATAGCAAGTGTGAATTTGTGTGCTATATGCCTATCTTGAGTATCGCAAGTAAGCATTGATCTCCCAACGTCGCCGAATCGCCGAATCGCCGCCGCTGAGACACGAAGCTCCTACCCTTTCCTCAAATCCATCTCCGTCTTCATTGCTGCTGGTAATTAAGCACCCCCTCTCATTTCCATCAAAAATTTGTGTTTTCATTCCCAATATTAAATCAAGAAATTAGCATCAGATTGTATAGAAATTGGGTCACCAAGTTTATGAAAAAAGTAGCATGGATTGATTGAATTTATGTAATGGAAATTAGCTATGGAGTATGTAGTTACCTAATTTACAGGCTTATACTTTGTAATTGTTATCTTGTGCTTTCGGTATAAATATAGATCAACTCAAACTCAATATTGTGAAATACGAATAAAATCAGCTTAAAATTTGCAATTGTCAGTTTAATTGTATGAGGTAACTGCTTAATTGTGGGCTGAACTGATGAATATTGTGCTAATTGAGTTTGTTACCTGTTGCTGTTTTGGTTTAGTGAAGTCAGGTAGCCATGTCAAGTTGTATCGTCGGCCTAGGATGTAGTTTCTCCACACCAAGTCGGTGGGAAAATCGTAATACTTGTATTAAAATAAAAAAGATTAGGATTGGAAATGAAAGGAGAAAGTTTAGTTGCAAAGCACAGAGTTCAGGCAGCAGCACAGAAAGCGTAGTTTACAAGGGTGTATATGGTCCTTGGACTATTCTTCCCTCCGATGTTCGCGAGGTCTCTTCTCATTTCTAATTTTGACTCGTCTTTGTGAGTTGGGATTGTTTTTCTGAAGGAATTTTAAGGGTGTATTTATCTTTGACAGGTTATTTTATACCGAGCTGGGCTAGTGACAGCGGCTGCATCATTTGTAGCGTGTGCATCCACTGCATATATATCCTCTGATTCTGATCCCGGGTCTTTTCCAAATCTATTGCTTCACCAAATAAGTAACTTAGATGATATATTTTATGGGGTGGGGTGTTGTGGACTTGGACTGTCCTTGTTTTTGATTCATATATATATCTCGGAGATTAAGCTCACCCTCCAAGCAATATGGGCTCTTGGTGTAATCGGATCCTTGGCTACCTATTTTTTGTTGGCGCTTCCAGCTGGCAATCACTCTTTAGTCCATTATGTGGTTGCTCATTCTTCTTCTGTCTGGTTTGTTGGCCCTGTTTTTGCTGCTCTAACTGGACTTGTCTTCAAAGAAGGTTATATTTTCTCATGTATCCTCTTTACATGTGAAAATATATTCACACACTTAACTGACGTGATCATGAATTTTCAGGCCTCTGCTATGGGAAATTGGAAGCAGGTGTTCTCACCTTTGTAATCCCAATTCTTCTTCTTGGTCATCTGGTATTGCTTGCTATTCTCAAATATTCTGTATGCAACTGTAAGATCTGAATTCATCTTCTGAGCTGATGACGCTTTTATGAAAATAATTTTTTTTAGAGTGGCTTAATGGATGAAGGGACCAAACTGAGCCTACTTGGTTTATGGATGGTACTCTTTTCCATATTCGCGGGCAGGAAATTCACTCAGCCGATTAAGGTAGTAAACTAAACAGTGTGTTTATAATAATGTTTAAATTGTCAAAATGGTAGGTATTAGTATTATTATCACAAAAGAGATATAAATATTTCGTAATTTTTACACTATTATTTTTTGGTAGGATGATATTGGCGACAAGTCAGTGTTCCTGTTCAATGCTCTTCCCGAAGAGGAAAAAAGAGCTCTTATGACCAAGCTGCAACAACAAAACTTCAAGGATGATCTTGAGACATGAATTTAGCTTCTTTCGGTTTGTTGACATTGCTGAGTGACTTCGTTGTAAGCTTTTGGATTTGTTTTGTTAGAAGGTAAAGAACGGATTTATAAATTTTTGTATGGCATGTTTATAAATTTCTAAGTAGGATAATAGCTTTCAATCAGGAATGCTGAAGGCATAGGTTAGACAGACCAGGATTTTTTTTACCCTATTTGCAGTTGGTTGTATACTTGTAAGTCTGTATCTTTTCTAACAATCAGATGGAAGATTCCATCCACCTGACTCTTGTGCAGCCTTATACTTTACAAATACTACATACGATTAATACTGACTTGAAAGACTTGTCCAATCTTTTGATACTGCAAACAAATAAAAAGGAAAATTCCTACAAAATGTTGGATAAAACTGGATTAAAACGGGAAAATCTAACCCAGATTGTACTCTTGACAATCAGAACAGATTAGATAACCTGATATTATTAACACCAAATTCAAGCACTACTCTTTTTCATCACCTAAAATATGATCCTAAACTCATGTTGTCTGCTGACACCAATGAACACTACTAATCATCGCCGTATGCTCGAAAGCTATAACGCTCTTGGTAATAGTCATTGAACCAAAGATCAGCCTCAAACCACTTAGGGTATCTGACAAGATCCCCTGCTTCAAATCTCATGAACCGCTCACTCCCTTCTGGGACGACTCTCACCTCTCCTTCTTCAATGTAGACCAGCTGGTCTACATGCCAATCCCATGGTAACGTGCACTTTCCCGTCTTCCAAACCGACCATTTTGATACCTTTAGCTCTGCTAGCCTATCTGCTGATATTTTCCTCTCCACGTGAACATTGTATAGTTCTTCAAGTGGCTTCTCTGCCCTTATCGGCCTTATGGTAGACGACTTGAATGCGGTGGTAGGTTTCGGATTAGTACGTCTTACTCCGCCTGAAAACGTGTTGAAGGTTGGGGACATGAAAAGACTTGTCATCTTCAAAACAGACGTGTGTTCGTCGCCTGATAAAATTATATGCAACTTTCTTAGCTGCCAAATGAATGCATATAATAACATGGACATCAAACTGTGAACCACTAGAACATCCATGATCTAAAATGAACATAGGTGTCTTAGAACACCCATAAATAGTCAACACTATGGAGTAGCACAAGAAAAATAACCCATTTTCTTTTTACAATGGTGTGCACACAGCGATTTAAACCCCAGAATTGCTCAGTTTTTCGATCTTTGGTAAATCATACGCAATCTAAGGGGTCGTTTGTTTGTATACCTTGTGTATAGGGAATCGGTATGAGAATAAGCTAAACCTGATTTTGTGCTTGGTAAAATAGATATGGGTATAGAGGAATGGGTATGAGTCATCCCATACCAAGAAATTATACTACGTCTCATACGCAAATAAAAACAAAGGTATGAGTGTATGACTTATAATTCATCCCTCCCTCTACCAAACACTAAAGCTAAGAATCACTCAAACTCATTCCTCATATCCAACCCGATTCCTCATATACAACCCGATTCCTATCTCGATACAAAACGAGCCCTAAAGTCTTTTATCCCTTACAGTTACACTTATATACCATAAAGCCTTGTTGAAAACATAATTAGAAAGAATTTCAAGCGATTGGAAGCCCCACAATTGTCTTCAAAAAGTTCTAGTGAATAACAAGCTTATGCTGACTGCAAAATAGCAACTGCATATCTCATAAGCTCTCCCTTAAACGATGCAATTGCAAATTTGCAATGCTTAATTCCATCTTAAAAACTCTAATAAAACAATCCTAAGTCAAATAACATGAACATTATTCACTGCACTAACAATGGAAAGTACCCTTGAACCAGTTAACAGATTCTAGCAGAAACTGAGATATATAAGTGCAGGCAGATATAAAGGAAACAAGAAAGATCCAAGAAGAAATACACTACTCAGTTACATACCAGAATGGCAGAACCAATTACCAGTAGGCGATGATGAATAGCTTGAAGATCGAAGGTGATTTTATCAGCTGCAAAATGAGAGAGGAACGACTGCCAGAGAGAGGGGAGAAGGAGGGTTTATCACTCTTATCAGGTTTATCCTCAATTTGCTCCAAATGACTGTTTTACCCTTGTTATTTATTTTTAGTATGACGTCATCACCTCGCAAAATATGCGACTGAGAAAGAGAGCTTATACAGCGGTGTTCATCAATGGCGGTTCTGCCTTTGCTTTCATGCCGAGCCCAATCTCTCGCTCTTCCTTACTTAAAGTCAACAGCAAGAACTTCTCAATTTTGTTTCCGGGCCATAAAAATGTCAGCTCAAAACCCTTCTCTTACCAAGGTCATTGATTCTCACCTCCATGTTTGGGCGTCTCCTGACGAGGTAATGGATACAGAAATCTCCAATCTTCTCTCGCCTGTTTTACGTTGAATTGATTTCAGGTTCTATCCAATTTTGATATCTGATTTTTTAACAATCGGTGAAAGGGAACTGGTTTTAATTTCTTGTGTTTATTATGTTTATCCAAGGCCATAGCTAAATACCCTTATTCGCCAGGACAAGAACCAACCTTGCCTGCCCACGTTGATTTATTGCTTGAGGTATTCTTCTGGGTTATAATCATCTCGAGTTTGACATGCTTATTTCACAGAGTGAATCAGAATTATAGCTATAAAAACTTTTATTGATCGGAAACAAAAAATTACCTATCTAGTCTTTTTTTTTGTCTATAATTGTCAGTGCATGGAAAATGCGGGTGTGGATGGTGCTCTCATTGTGCAGCCTATCAACCATAAATTTGATCATACATACGTTTCAAGGTAAGTAAAACTACTTTTGATTCCACCGAAGCTGAGATTAAGACATGCTGCTTACGAGCGAAAATGTTGCTGGACAGTGTACTAAACAAGTATCCCTCCAAATTTTTGGGATGTTGTCTTGCAAATCCTGCTGAAGATGGAAGTGGGATTGACCAGCTTGAAAAACTTGTTCTAAAGGTCAAACAGGAACTCCAATAAAGCCATATATTCTCTACAGTTTGCATCTTGAGCATCGTTTTGACATTCAATAAACTTTTTGACCAGGACGGATTCTGTGCTGTCAGGTTTAACCCGTATTTGTGGCCAGATGATCAGCCGGTAACTCTCTTCTTTGTAACTTTGTTTTACCCTTTCGCCCTAACAATGTGATAAGTGTGATGTCTGTAGATGACAAATACAATAGGAAGGAAATTATTTGCCAAGGCAGGTGAACTCAGAGTACCAGTTGGCTTCATGTGTATGAAGGTTAATATTGTCACCTTTGTTGTTTTTAGAGACTGATATAATAAGATTTGCAACTATCACACAAAGGCTTGCTTTCTTGAAACTATCCAGGGTCTAAATCGGCACATTTCAGAGATTGAGCAACTGTGCAATGATTACCCTTCTACAACTGTGTTGCTTGATCATATAGCATTCTGCAAACCTCCCAAGTAATCCTCAATCTCCATCAATGAGAATATTTACAACCAGCTTCCTGGTTATGTTTCTAAAAGTAATGTCTTTTGTGTTACCAGATCTGATGAGGAAAGTGCAGCCTTGTCAAACCTTATAAAGCTGTCAAAGTTTCCCCAGGTACGACATTGAAGGCAATAATATTGATTCGTTTATCCTCCAGCATCCCTTAATCACTGATTCTGACCCCTCAATGAATGTGAGCAGGTATACGTGAAATTTAGTGCGCTGTTCAGGGTGTCAAGAGAGCCTTATCCTTACAATGATTTATCCAGCATTCTTTCTCAACTCATCTCCAACTTTGGTGCCGATCATGTCATGTGGGGAAGGTAAGAAATTTCTTTGATGTTGTTTCAAGTATATGGTGGCAGGAAGAATTTAAGCGTGTTGTATATGTGGGCATTCGACAGTGACTTCCCGTTCGTTGTAGCTGAATGTGGTTACAAAGAGGCCAAAGAAGCAGCTTCTTTGATTGCCAACGAGGTGACTTTGTCGGCAACAGAGATTGAGTTCATCATGGGCGAGACCATCACACGTCTTTTTCAGGGACGTTGGCATTGTTCTTGAGCCATGTTTTAACGTAGATCTTATTGTACTGAGTCTGATGCTAAAAACTGTACTACATTTCTTGTTTGATTTTTGTTTGTTTTTGTCCGACGCCATCTCAGTTACTATGTAGGGAAACACCACTCAATTTCCGCTAAATGACTGTTTTACCCTTTCTTTTTTTCTTTTTATTTCCGAACACGGGCGCCTACGTGGCTTTCTGTGGCGCACAAGTATGACGTCAGCTCCTCCCAAATATGCGAAGGAGAAAGAGAGATTGAACTCGGAGGATTTGGGCGTGCGAGGTGCTTTGCAAATCGCTGCTGGAGTTGAACGTGGCGATGACAGTGCTCCAGTTGCCACAGCTGGTGTTCATCAATGGCGGTTTTCATCGCAACTCGTTGATTCCGAGAACCCATAGGAAGAGGAGAATTGGTATTCTTCCTCGCATTTCTATGGAAGCAGCAGAAAAATCATCTCCTTCCAGAACCCAAGTACACATCTTCTCTCCCTCCTTTCATTCGTACTGTATTCAAAATCTGTAGCCGGAATGAGATTTTCATTGATCAGAACGTACCCTTTTCTAACAATAACTAATTAAAAAATGTTAGTTCGTTAAACTGACCATCTGAGCTTGCATATCGAAAAATGATGGAATTGTCCGTTTATAGGACGCATTCTAGTGTGTTTTCTCACTAGGCAGCGGGTTTTTTAACGTCTAATTAAGTTCACCAGGCATTTGGAATTGTATGAATTCCACTGTAATGTTTTTTTCAATCATTTCATGTTTCAAATTCAACACTGTTAAATGTGCAAGTTATTAATGTTGTGTGGTTGTTTTGTATCCTTTACTCTGTTCTTTATATTTCATTTTTATTGTTCCAGAGGATAATGGACAATATTTTGACAACAACGGAAGCTGGTGGTGCTGGCGGTTCATACTCGTATAGTGCTTTGAAGAGAATAGACCAATTGTGGTCTAACATATGCTCAGTTCAAACTGGTAGATGCTTCTCCATCTTAAAATGAATGCATCAAAGAAGCAATTCAAGACCTTTTCGTGTGACTGATATGTTTTTTGCAGTTGTTGAAACACCTAGGCAGGTGGTTTCTACTGTTCCTGCATCATTCAGTAATTCTGAATCAGATAAAAACGTAAACTTTGATGTAGTAGTATGTGGAGGCACTTTGGGAATCTTCATCGCCACTGCACTTGTTGCCAAGGGTCTCCGAGTTAGTGTTGTGGAGAGAAATATACTCAGAGGGGTATAATTTGATAATCTATATATTACTTTAATCTGTGTTCGGAACCATAAAAAAGTACTCGGACATTATGCTAGAAGTTTGTACTAAAGTAAAGGTGGCACTTATGTGATTAGAGGGAGCAAGAATGGAATATTTCAAGGAAAGAGCTTCTGGAACTTGTGAAAGCTGGTGTTCTGGTTGAAAAAGATATAGAAGAAGCAACATCTTCAAAGTTTAATCCGGTTAGTCAGTTTTTGAATGATTAGTCTTTCGCATGTTCGTGCAAATGTCATAATGAGCAGTGAACACATGACCAATGTTTTTTCATTATATTTTGTACCATTACCAATATTATTGTCGGACAAACAATTGGGAAGATCAGTATTCTTCATTGAATGTTTTTTTCCAATTGGGTTGTATTAAGCTAACTTATTAAGGAAGTGTACATGTTATGATTGCGTGTAGTTAGAATGCTGAAAGAATTACTAAAAAGATGTTTACATGATGCTGTCTTGCACAATGCTAACTAGATGAATAATTGGTATTGTTATCTTCATTCAGAAGCAAGGATGTTAGAATGTAGAAGACGTTTACCTTGTATCTGATCACTCCATGGAATTATATTCCTTTTGGGAACTTGACCTTTGATTGTGTGTAGATCTCACTAACATGCATAAACGTTTACTTGATTTTGTATCTCAGTGTCGCTCCTGATGATAGCATATCTCTCACCTTTGCCTTTTTCTTTTCTTTTCTTTTCTTTTCTTTACTCCCTAGTCCCTACCTCCATTTTGGTCCTCTCTTTCTCATTTCTGCCTTGGTTCTTCGTAATTTGTGCAGAACAGATGTGGATTTGAAGGGAAAGGAGAGGTTTGGGTTGAGAACATACTTAATCTTGGAATTTCGTAAGTCTGATATTCAAAATTTAGACTATGATGCACTTTTTTTTGTTCTAATAATGCAAGATTAAGACTTTTCAGATACCTAATTCTCACAACGGTTTTGTAAAGGTCCTTGGTATGGTTGCTTTGGTTTGTTGCATTTTATTGAAATTTCATTTTATTTTATGTTATGCTCTTGTTTCATAAGATGGAACAATAAAGTTACTGAAATGATAAGAAAATGTTATCTCACTTTGATTGATTTTGTAGTTGATAACTTTTTCCCCTCATTCTAGACCTCTGAAATTGATTGAGATCATGAAGAAACGCTTCATCGCCTTGGGTGGTACCATCTTTGAAGATTGTAGTGTTTCAAGCATATGCATATATGAAGATGCAGCGGTGAAGTTACTGAATCAAACAATCTTAGAACATTTTTATTTGCAGTACTACACCTCTATGCTAAATATATGAGCTTTGTTTCCTTCCTGTTCGAGACTTTCAACTTTCTTCTTGTAGTTTCTTTTCTTGGTATCTAGACCTAACTTATATCCATTTTCCTGTTCAGACATTGCAACTTGCAGATGGGGAGATTTTGTCATCGCGTCTCATCATTGATGCTATGGGCAATTTTTCTCCTATTGTGAAGCAGGTCCTTGTCATTGTTGACCATATTCTCTTTTGCTAAATTGGTGTTATTTTTCTTAGCTCTTCAACCTTCATTTGGTATTATATTACAGATAAGAGGTGGTAGGAAGCCGGATGGTGTATGCCTTGTCGTTGGCTCGTGTGCACGTGGTTTTGAGAAGAATATTGATAGTGATGTCATATATTCGAGTTCTTCAGTAAAACAAGTTGGCAACTCACAGGTGCAATTATTTTGGGAAGTAAGTATATGTTAGAACTTTTTTTTTATTTGGGTAAAATACATCTGTACACTTTAAAATGCATTTTCAGTTTTTATCCTTTTTATATACTTCTCATCAGTAATCTATGCTGCTATATACTCTTCAGGCGTTTCCTGCTGGCTCTGGCCGGAAGGATCGAACTACTTACATGTTCACGTATGTAGATCCTCAACCAAACTGCTCAGGATTGGAGGATCTGCTAGAATCTTACTGGGATTTGATGCCAGCTTATCAGGTCTGGTAATGATTAATATTCATCTTATCCTAACCCTAATAATGGATGTTTTGGTCCATGCTAGTTGGTGTGTTAAAATAGGACTCCGTTTTTTATCTTTATGCTACTAAATTCACCTCAAAGAGCTTCATTTTCATAGTATATTCGCTTGCAAGATTATTCTAATTCTCATCTATGATGTGCACTTGACATATATTATGCAGCACCCTTATCTTATAGTAAATATTTAATAGATGGTTTTTTGTTGCCTATTTCCTGGCAGGGAGTTTCTTTTGATGATCTTGAGATTTTGAGAGTTGTATTTGGTATATTTCCTACTTATCGTGACAGGTAACATTGTTGCTTATCGTTTTTTGAAACATTCTCTTAAATTCCTTTATCCAAATCATTGCAGTGTGGATCTATTATCTATAGCTTAAATTCTTGAATTTTAACGTCTTTTTTATTTCTTCTTTTTGTTGTCATAAAAATCAATGCGACAGCCCACTTCCTGCAGCATTTGACCGTATTTTACAGGTTTAAGCTGTGTCCCCCTAAAACATTATCATGGATTACGTCAAGTCCAAACATTGCTAAATTATGTTATGCAGTTTGGTGATGCCAGCGGCATACAGTCACCTGTTTCATTTGGCGGTTTTGGTAGCTTGACCAGGCATCTTGACAGATTATCCACTGGTATGATCATCTCATTTTAATTCTGATATTATCTTATTGTGATGATTTCAAGTGTACCTCACTTTGTCTTGCCTATGGAACCAGGCATTTACGAAGCCATCAACAATAATCTCCTTGATGCAAATAACTTGTCGTTACTGAATCCATACATGGTAGATTTTCAAGCCTTGTATCTCTCATATTTCCACTGAAAATGATTCTGCTGAAATGTCTAAATCAATCATATCATGATTCCAGCCTAATTTAAGTGCATCATGGTTATTTCAAAGAGCAATGTCAGCAAAGCAACAATCAAACGTCTCCCCTGATTTCATCAACGAGCTTCTTTTTTCCAATTTTCGGAGCATGGAGGCAGGGAGCTGCTACCTTATCCCTTTGAATACCATACTTCTTCCTTTTCGAGTTCTTCTAAGATCATAAATCTTTTTTGCAGAGGCTTGGTGAACCAGTACTGAGGCCATTTCTTCAGGTTTGTTTTCGGTTTCTAATTTTCTTCGTGCCATGTCGCTTGTGATTCACCGTTTGATTTTTATTTAAGGGGACTTTATTGCAGGATGTTATCCAATTCTGGCCGCTTGTAAAGACTTTGGGATTAGTTATGCTAACTACGCCTCAGATAATTCCATCTATATTCAAGCAGGTGAAATTTTTAAACTCAGTTTTGAGATTTTAATTGAGAGTTTGGATTAAGTGTCCACCTGGCGTTTTCCAGGTTGGTCTGCCGGTGCTCTTGGATTGGTTCGGCCATTTCTTCATGCTCGGTTACTACACATTCATGTCGTCTTATGCTTCTCCTATAGTGAGGTATGTGAGTTTGGTGGATCATCCTTCCTGCACAAAAATGGATTGATGTTGAATGAAATGCCGACATGTGATTTATGTTTCTTTGTTCTTGGTTTGGACTAGGCCGTTGGTGAATGTGTTTCCAGCCAAGACGAAGTACCAATGGAATAGATATCTGGATGCTTGGAAGTTTGGCTCTGGTTTGGATTATGAATTGTGAGGCGGAGTTACAAGACTTGTACTTGAAGCTGGAAAGCTACTACTAGATGTGGTAGCTAAAGTGAGCATTGAAGAATGTTTGTTATAAGTTTTTGTATAATGCTATTTGTACCTTGTAACATGTACAAATGCACTTGTAAAAAGATGTATAATATCTATCTATCTATATATATATAAAAATTGTTGGGTTTGATGAATTAATGGTAAAATGTATCTAATAAATGCTAATATTTTAATTCTTTATCCTAATTATCTATTTTCTTAAATGTTAATTTCATCACTAACTAAGAACACATTGTCTCCTTACTCTACCACAACCTCCGAACTCATTCTCATTTAATCTCGTTCGTCAATCCATTCGTTTTATCCTGATGACCCCTCCTTCTTTGGTTAAAAAATAATATGGGTTAATTAGATATTTTAATAAATCTATATTATATATCTATCTATATATAAAAGTTGATGTGTTTGAAGAAATAAAAGCAACATGTACCTAATAAATGCTACTCTAATATTTTAATTTTTTTTTTTTACCAAAAAAAATATATTTTAAATCTTTATCCTAATTACCTATTTTCTTAAATGTTAATTCCATCGTCAACTAAGAACACACCATCTTCGTCTCCTTCCTCTATCACAATCTCCAAATTCATTCTCATCTCTATCAGGTTCATCAATTCCTTCGTTTCATTCCGACGCCTCATCCTTCCCCGATTAAAAATTAATCTGGATTAATTAGATATTTTTAATCTATATATTGACAACACCTAAGATTGATTCATATGCATGGCCTCAGTAAAACATGTAACACGCCAAACAACATTGGCCTCAGTAAAACATGAACATCATATAAATACTTTATGTTGCAGATTTCGGTTGCAACCACTGTTGCAATAGTTGTATTTGCATTTTACGAGTTTGTAGAATTGAATTATATCACCGTTCACTCATTTTAAATTTATGACATGTTTAATGACTAACCGCAAACGAAAAACTGTGATTTCCCCGCGCGAAGCGCGGGTTTCCGGATCTAGTATATATATATAAAAATTGATGGATTTGACAAAGTAATGTCACTCCGTACCAGGCCACCGTAATTAATTTATCGAGCCTAATTGGGTCATTGTAAATTTAATTTATCGATTAGGCTTTATTTCTTCCGTTGATATTCAACTCTTCTTCTTTCCTTTAGCCTTTCATCTTCTCACTTGATTTTTGAATTGAAGGATGATTTTACTTAGGGTTTTTTTTGTATAAATATGTCTTGCCTATTGCAGTGTCCAAACGTTTACTCGAGTTTTTCATTCTTGATTTCAGTTGTAACCACCGTTGCAATAGTTGTATTTGTCTTTGACGAGTTTGTAGAATTGTATTATATCATAGTTCACTCAGTTTAAATTTAGGATCTATTTAATGACTAACCGTAAACGAAAAACCGTGATTTCCCCGCGCGAAGCACGGGATACCGGATCTAGTATCTATATAAAAGTTGTTGGGTTTGATGAAGTAATGACAATTCGTACCGGGCCGTAACCATTAATTCACCATACTTATATGGGTTATTGGGCTAAATTTGTATATCTTCTTAGGTTTTGTAATCCTTCTGTTGATATTATTAATTATCGTCTTCCTCATCCGTTTATCCTTTCGTCTCCTTTTCTTGATTGTTGAATTGTATTACTTGTTTTAATTAATTGTTTTATTATAATCTGTATTGATTTTAAATCCTAACATCTTATTCTAATCGAATTACGGGGCCCTTTGTCCCTAAATTAAAAACAGCATTAATTTCTAACATTAGAAAATTTGAGGAGAGGAAACTAACCTCTTTTAAACCCTAATTTACTTTTCCCTTCCTCCTTATCTCAGCCTCCACTTTCCAAATGCCGCCTTAGGTTCTTCTTCCTCTCTTCTTCTCTTCGATCTCAATCTTCTTCGTCTTCGATCCCTCCAAACCTTTTCCCGTCGAATTCGATGTGCAATCCGATCTCCGTCTGATTACAGAAGCAACGTCTCCGTTTTGGTTTCTCCTAGGTTCGTCGGGAGGCACTCGGTTGATTTGTATATCTGTGGCGCTAGATCCGGAAGGAGATCGAGATTGTCCATAGCGTGGATAATCTTAACGTGGTGAAGTGCCTCGACATGATCGACCACATCGGCGAGATCCAGGTTCTTCCGGAGTACATGGACGACAGATCCTTAGAGACGAAGAACATTCTGTTCGAACCATCTCCGACGGACCTCGCTCGCTTACCAGGTCCTCTCTGATCTTCTTTACGTTCATCGCAGGCGAAATTTGGCTTGATGACAAATTTCTATTAGTTTGATGAGAGATTTCTATAAATTTGATGACAACTTATATGTTGTCTAATCGAATAGTTGGATCTTTCCAAGGAGTATTACATCAATTTTTGATACTTCTTTAATTATTTTTCATCTTTAACTACGGATTGATTTAATAAAGAAGATGATGACGACATTTTAATAGTGATTAAGTTTATAGTTATAAGATATTTTCATCATATTTTCATCATAATGAATCAGTTTATTTGGTGTAGTGAGGTTTGTCAGTGATGTTCGCAGGTGGTTGATGTTTGCATCCTTTTGTGCTTTTTGGCTGATAACATGAAGTAGATGATCAGTTCATGGCTGATAACAAGTTGATGACAGTTCATGGCCGATAAATGCAGGAGCAAAGGAAGTTTTTTGGTGACAATAACAAGTTCTCATTTGATGACAATAAATTTGTGTTTGTGGATGTGTATGCAATTTATTGTGTTTGAGAATTTCAATTTGTTGAAGTTATCTTCTTCCTATGACAGTTTTGTAGTTTTGATGACACTATATTTTGTGGATGACATTTCATCTCACATTTAATATTATAAAAAATGTTATTAACCTATACTTTCATTACAAATTTCATCAACCAAATTGTCATCAATCAAAATTTGTCATCAATTAAAATTGTCGTCAATGTGAATTAATGTCTTCAATGCGAATTACCAACTAAAATTATTGTCATCAACGAAAATCACTGTCATCAAAAAAAATTACTGTCATCAACCCAAACTGTCATCAAAAAATATTAATGTCATCAACTCAAACTGTCATCAACCCAAACTGTCATCAATTCAAGAGGTTAGTTACCACACTAGAAATTTTCAAGGTTAGAAAATACAATTCAAAATGCATTTGAAAAAAGGGTTACTTAACCGGTTTTTGATATTCTAATTTAATCATTAACCGGTTTTTGATATTCTAATTTAATCAAGCCCCATAAGGAATTGGGCCGATTCTAGTTGAAGCATAATAATGTTATCATCCCTTTCTTATACAGAAGCACTTGCTGAATAAATGAATGATGATGAAATGAATAACCCATGAGAAGGTATAGACTGCATAGGCCATTTTCAAACACTACTTAAATGATCAGACACTTATCTACCTTTAAACATATCATATCACCCAAATCCAAACACATTAGCTTATATATCACATGAAATCTGGAATATATAGTTTATGATTCAAATTCATTATACACCACATATACAAACAAGCTCAGTATCAAGAGCTTTGTATAGATTAAGAAACAAGTACATATAAAGAAACGTCATAAACAGTGACTTATCTTCGTAGTAACAAAAAACTATGCATTGAGCTAAATACTGATACTCCCGGCAGTTTAGGCCCTCTGAATGAACGTCACCCCCTGCTTTCGAACAAGCTTGCAGCGAAAACCATAGATATCTAAAATTTACGGTATTCCAGTTTTACTCTGAACTTTTCGCTCGTATTCTCCTTGAAAGTTCTTTTATAAATGGCTTCTCCTTCATATCATGCTGCACTTCGAGGTGCCAATTCTTTGACCTTTCCTCAATCTGAAATCACAAAATTTTCATCTAATCAACAGCCCTTCTGAATATTGTATAAAGTGAAATGAGCTTTGGGGATACACATCACAAGGTGTAAATTAACCTACCCAATTTCTCAAGGGGACCAATCGCTCCTTGAAACTCTCAACTTTTGGTTGAACCAAATCTCTACCTTTATTTTTGATGTCACCACTCTACAATTAGCAGTCTTTGTCAATACATTGAGCAAAGTTTTGAGAGATTACAAAACACAGTCGGTGTCATGGTGAGCTTGTATTGTTGATGTAATATAGAGTATTTACTTACATTATGAACTTGTAGCTTTGATGCAGCCAGTCCAAATGTCAATGCAGCACTACCAAATATGATTACAGTAGCAGCAGCGAAGGCTTTTCCAACTACAAAAACATACTTGTATGAAACTTTTGCGAGGAAAAAGCCTAATTCTCACAACAGCATCACATTATAGAAAATCCATCTGTACACAAATCTAGCGGCTGAACATAATAAACTTAGATATCATAGCATTTTCCTATCAACAAGTACTAAACTAAGAGTTAAAGATATGAGGGTAAAGGTACATACTATGAGCAAGCCCTTGAGCAGCAGCTATGAGCTTGTCAGGATTAGCAGTAACGTAGCGATCTTGCCTTAACTCGTTAGCTGTGGAAGGTGTAACTGAGCCTCCTGCCTGAGGCATTTGCCACCTGCAAAAGGCACATCATAAAGCGAAACCCTAGAATGAATGTTTGAAATTCAGGAGAAAATGAATGAGATGAGGTACCTTCTGGGGCCGAAGGTGACTTGCGGCAAGGAAACGTAGGCACGGAGGGGGTTGAGAGCATCGGAAGAAGAATGGGAATT
This sequence comes from Oxyria digyna, assembly GCA_029168935.1. NCBI lineage: Eukaryota > Viridiplantae > Streptophyta > Magnoliopsida > Caryophyllales > Polygonaceae > Oxyria > Oxyria digyna. The sequence continues at coordinate 5,656,303 of JAPVLV010000005.1, forward strand.
GTGAGGAGGAGAAGAAGATTGAATGGACCATTTGGTGGAAGTGGAGAGGAGGGAGGAGGAGTCGGAAAGCGGTGGCTGATGGAATAGCTTAGGAGGAAGGGAGTGTTTGAGGACCTCAGGGAGAACGTCGACGGAGGAGGGTTGAGAATCGGCGGCGGAGGAGGAACTGGTGGTTGGGGGTTTGTTTTGGAGAAGACGGGTAACAGAGTTGCGTGATTCTTGGATGAAGTAAGCTGTTTCTTTTGCAGCCAACCTCCCCGCCAGAAAACTCATCTGATCGATCGGACCTGGAGATATATGTTCTCACACAATTTGGCTTCAACCACCGCCAAACGATTCTTTCTACGAAGCCTGAGCTTACTCAAGGCAGAAATGTCGACTCTGAACCATTGGCTTGGATTAAATTCGCACAAGTAAGGTATAGACGGGACCATTACAGAAAGCTATTTCAAGTTTCTCTTTTAACATACCTCGCGCTCCGCACGAGAAAATTACGGATTTTCGTATGTGATTTAATATAGTTATACATTATTTGTTAATATGTTGTTGTTGTTATCAAATTTATTAATATTTGTAAATATAAGTATTTTTTATTTTCTTATATTTATGTTTGAAGTAGTTTTAAAACATAATATTAGAATAAGTTTGCATTGTCATAAGAGAAGCTCACACGTTAATTTAATTTGTGACTTAATCAAGTAGACTATAAATAAATATAACATAGGGATATAAAAAAGATATTTAAATACATGCCCAAAAGTCCAATAGGAGGAGATTAAGAAATGAGTAATGCATTAAATTGGTACCAATTTCATTCAATTTTGGCAATGGACAACCAACTTTTATATAGACTAGATACGGGTTTCGCGCTCCGCGCGAGAAAATTACGAATTTTCGTATGTGATTTAACATAGTTACACATTATTTGTTACTATTTTTTTTTTGTTCTCAAATTTATTATTGTTTTTAATTATAAATGTTTTTTATTTCCTTATATTTATATTTGAAGTAGTTTTAAAACATAATATTAGAATAGGGTTGCATTATCATAAGAGAAGCTCACACATTAATTTAATTTGTGACTTAATTAAGTTTCTAACATAACAGAGAAGCCTTATAAAATAGCTAATATGTCATGTTTCTATTATTAGAATATGTATGTATTTAAATTTGTGACTTAATTAAGTTTCTAAATAACACGGAGACTTTATAAAGGAGCTAATACTATAATTTATATATTTTACTATATTTCTAAGATATATTAGATTAGGTTAGAATTAGAATAAGTTAACTAATTAAGAAAACAGAAAGACTTAATTGGATTTAGAATTAATTAGGTATAAGGGATAATTAACTAATAGAAACAAAGAGGACTTGAATTTAGAATTAATGATAATTAAATAATAAAAAAATTAAATGGATTTAGAATTAAATAGGTACCGATTTCATTTAATTCGTTCAACCATCAGCCAACCTTTATATAGATAAGACTAGATTCGTACCCCCGCGCTACGCGCGGAGCAATTACGGTTTTTCGTATACGGTATAATGTTGTAAATAGGCGGTTTAGGGTGTAGATAGGCGGCAGACGACAGTAGAGATGAAGATAAAACGGAGATTGACGAACGGGATGAAACGAAGGGATTGACGAACGAGATAAAGACGGGAATGAGTTTGGAGATTGTGGTAGAGGAAGAAAACGAAAAGGATGTGTTCTTAGTTGGTGATGAAATTAATATTTAAGAGAAGAGATAAATAGGATAAAAATTTAAAATATTAGCATTTATTAGGTACAAATTATCATTACTTCATCAAACCCATCAATTTTTATATATATAGATAGATAAGATTTTACATCTTTTTCCTACTGATTCTTTCCTTTATTTTCTCACCATTCTTTTCTTTATTCTCTATGTAATTACTTAAGCTATACTAGTCTAAAATTTTGATCAATAAATTATCTCTAAAATTGCTCTAGGGACAAGTATTTCTTAACGGAGTATGTAATTTTCTCCTTAAATATCTTCATTTTAATTTAGTTTTTTTTTAATTTCATTTAAATTATAAAATCTTAACAAATCGAAAATAAAAACACAATACTAATTAAGGTATATTTATGAACTTCTCTTAGTAGTATATAAAACCATGCATTTTTATGCGAAATTAAATCTTTTGTTTGACGTGTTAAAATTATTGAAACTGTCAATAAAAAACTACTTAATCATTTTGAATCCTACCGGTATTTTCGTGTTTTCGGGTTTTTTTGAAATTATATCCAAATTTATAAATAGAAAAAAATTAATTTTGAACTTTAGTTTAAGAGAATCGATAGAAGTAAAAATTTAAAAATTTATAATATCATAACTTGTCGCATATAAATTATAATATATAAACGTTAAAAGATTAGGTGTGTACGGCGGTTTTCATAAAAGGTGGCTAAAAATAAATTGGGCCCTTACATCTTCCTCAAGGAGTTCATACAACTAGGGGGATTGCTAAAAAAATGATAGTCAGGGGGATTGCTAAAAAAATCGTATGGCTTGTCTCTGAAGTGTTCTAAATCCATCTGCGAGGGCTGTCGCTGAGAAACGCCTGCATTGGGAATCACCTCCTTCCACACCTCCATGGCAGCCGAGCCGGGCAATCCTTGAAAGCGACATTGCCTGCCATCCATTTAGTAGCAGGAGCCACCGTGGAGGACCCCCCGCAAGAATTTGGTCTTGGCGATCGAACTCCCATTAGCTCTCAGGCCATACTTGGTGATGAGAATTAAGATCCCCCATATGCCAGCTGAACCCAAGCGAATCTTCTACCCAAGCTTGCCCAGCAGCGAGAGCTTCACTTCTCTCGAGTTGCGAATACCAACACCATCGTGACTGCCAGGACGTCCCAAGGAACCAAGGTAAGGTATACCAACAACATCTAGGAAGGATGTTGTGCCACATTCTAATAGTCATTGTCCTCATGGTATATTGTAGGCCTTTTCCATTATAGCTAGATAACAGTCGTATCAGTATTTATGAAAAGTTTTGCAAATGCCTCTCTTATATTGGGTGGAAATATTACATTGTCATGAACTAACCACTGTGAGTTAAGCTTGCTTTTACATATTTTTTTTGGATTGCTTAGAAATCATGTTTCCTCAAATTAATATAGATGGGTTTGTTTGGGCTCGCACTACAAGAGAACTTCCATATACCCACACAGAAGCTTTCCACACTTTTAAGTATAGAATAGATTTTCCATAGTTTTTTTTGTTGATCTTCTCAACTAACACTTTTAAGTGAAGGTTTAGTGTGGCAAATTTCACGTATATTCTTTCAACACTTTAAAGAGTGGTACCAAATCTATCCACACTTTTTATTGTTATATATTTCTGTTGATGATTGATGACATAGGATTAATAATATATGCATATTTCCATGATCTTGTATTTTAAGAAATAGTACATAGGACATCTTTATAATGTTATTTTAGCACCACCATTAAATGATATGAGATACAAATATTGTCTAGCCCCAATATTATGAAATTTATATTTGAATTAATTTAATTTAATTTTATAATATTGATTATATAAAATTTATTTGAATTAAATTATATAATTATCATATTAATTTATTTGGTTTAAACATATAATTTCTATGACAATTACATACAAAAATCGAATAAAATTATATAATTATCATATTGATATATTTGGTTTATATATATAATTTCTATGACAATTACTTATAAAAATATTGTCTTACTTTTGTACAGTACTACGTACTTTACTAATTTAAATTGTTTTTTCTTATATCTATTTTAACTTTTCCTAGATAATTTCTACCAAAAAACGGTTTATGATTCTAACCCCACGTACACCACGATCTACCTCATACCTCAATTAACTGCTACTTCACCAGAAAAATAACAATTAAGTAGCAGTTTGTATTGGATTAGAGGTAGGGGAACTAATATTTACTTCTCTTCCTTCTCCCAACAAGAATATGAGTCTGTCTGGGCACCTTCGACTCCGACGAGGCCGCTTGCATCTACGCCGCTGCCATGCCAGTAGTACAACACCGTTGATTCGCCCAGCGAAGTCGATCATTCGTCTCCACCTTTGTTCCTATTAGCGTTGGATTTCCGTCAACGATTGGTCAAGTAAGTTATGCTCTTCTACTGTCAACTTCCTCTTCCTTTATCGCAACCTCCTCCAACAAGTTTTACAACAGCAGTACAGTACTTGGATCAACAGCTTTCGTCCGACGACTTAGTTGCACGTGGCGCTGGTCGGCAGAGCACAAAGTGACTTTGATTCATCTTCTATGCTTGCTTTCAACGACCAAGATCTGAACAACGCCCATTTGGTTCTCGACATCGATCGATCCAAGCAGCTAGTCGAAGCAACTTAACACGATGAAGAAAAGTATTCATATCATGTCTTCGCATTGATGCCCAATGCCATTAGAGGTTGATGTAAAGCTCTTGATATGCTACACAATGTTTGTAAAGTAGATTGTGTTTTGTATAAAGTTTCTTATTAAATTTCTCTTAGGCACTATCAGTTTGTAATATAAGCTTAATTAGTTTATGTACGTAAATATTTTCTATCAAATTTCATTTTTATATATTCTTACTACAATTTTTTATTATTATAATGAAAGTTATTAATGTTTGGGATATCTAAAAATAAAAGTTAATTATAAACTAAAATAAAAATAAATAAATTTATATATATTTATTAATAAAATGAGAATTTAATATAGGTTAAAAGTGTGGGATTTTGCTACACTAAATTTTGTAACTTATCTTATCACAAATTAAAGTGTGGTCATTTCCACAATTATGAATGTGGTGCAATTACCCACAGTCCATATACTCACACTTCTCCTCCTCGTAATTAGGTGTTGCTTTCACCAACACTATATTAAATAGTGTAGCTAATACTATTACTTTTGAGTGTGGGTATATTGCATTTCTCTTGTAGTGTCGTTAGTGATACATTCGCAGGTTTGGGTAGCTTGTATGGGCTCGCTCGGAATCGTAATCGAGCGAGACCAGTTTCATTTGGTCGGTATCGATCCCAACTTTCACCAGATATGTGTCTCGTCGTCTAATATAGATGAACGAATTCCTAAAGCTCCATTTACAGTAAAAGGTTTGTACGAGATTTACGCGGGTTCGAGTGGCTCGTTTGGGATCGTTCAGAATCAGAATCGAGGTAGACCGGTTTCGTTAGGTTCGTATCGATCTCAGCTTTCACCAGATATGTCTCTCGCTCGATTCCGAACAAGCCCATACGAGCCACCGAAACTCACGTATGTATTCCAAATACAATGTTTTTTTAAAATCAGAGTGAACCTATGTACTGTTTTAGTGTACTACTTAGTTCACTTTTGTGTAGAAAAAAAGTGAACAAGAGGCGCTTGTATGTAATTATTTTTTAAGAAAATGTGAACGAGAGTTCTTTGTCAATTTCCGAACCTATAAAAAATGTCCATTTTGAAAATTAGTTTCAAAAGAGGCCTACAATGAGAATTATTTTCAAAATATTGCCCATTTAGAAAAAAAATTCTATAATGTATAACATCCCTTTTCCAACACTTTTATAACTCGTAATATAAACGTCCGTCCGGGTTATTTGTGATAAGATATTCAGTGTTTTTTGTAGTAGTATAATAAGGGTTGTAAACCTCGATTCATATTACAGACAGGAATAATCACGTATCCATCATACATACGCTCGTTATATTATATCGAGCAATTAATTAAGTGCATGGGCTTAAGAGTCTAGCAAGATCGATAAAAACATACACAGAAGATATACCTATATGATATGGAGCAAGCTATTTTGATGAATTAGTTAGCCACCACCGGGAACATAGGTGTCAAAATCCTGGCGGGGGATTTCATGGTGATTATAGATTTCACTGCTCTCTCCCCCCACACCATCGTTAACGTTTACATCTTTAGCTCCAGTCTTTCCAACTTCTGTTACTGTAATACTTCTATCGGCCAAACACGCTCTTGTGTAAAAGATAATCACGATCATTATGAAAACAATAACCCCTTTAGCTCTCATCTTGACTTGATTTCACACGTCGAGATTAGGGTTTTCTATGTAATTGTGTCGTCCATTGTCGTCTATATATAGATGGAGATCGATCGATGAGATTGATGTGGTGGAGATGTTACTGGTGAAGTTAGTGCATGCTCCATTATTCCATTAAGTAGGAGTGCATGAGTAGTTGATTAACTAATTAAGATGATGGGATTACTGTTGTAAAACAACCAAGGTTAATTGAGGATGAAGCATTTTGCATCGTTCACTAAGCAATCAACCCCACTGTAGCATGTAGGAGATAAAGATGCGCAATTACAAGTTCTTCATTATATTGATACTACTAAAGTCAACCATTATCAAACCTATCTAATTATGATTTTGCATGTATAGCTAAAAACAAGTATAGTGTCTATATCTTACATGGATCATTTACGAAGTAGTCATTTGAAAACTAATTAAGATACGGATAATTATATCTATAACAATTCGATTAATTTTTTTTGAAAAATAATTTAGTGAGAATGTTGGGTTAAACGAAGGACGGAGGAGTACATTGTTTAAAATAAAAAAAAACAATTTTATAATTATTTTCTGAGGGAATTTTATTTGTTGAGAGGGGGCTGTAGCCCATCTCGCCGTACGTAACAATGTTAAAGAAAAGTAAAATATAAATTTACAAGAAAATGTCCATTATCTTTTATGTCCCGATCCGAAATTTTGACATTGTGATAATTCTCTTTAGCTAGCTAGCCAGGCACACACTCGAATGGAGTAATTCACTATAATCATCACACCGTGATTTTATTAAGGGCGTTTAACCCCCATCCCGTAAAATTAATCGGGTTAAAATGTTCAAAAATTCGGTTTAAGTTAGGCGCATCTAGGAGCGTTCAAAATTGAACCAGGTTTTTTAAAAATTGTTCTGGACGCACCCGGAATACGCTCAAGAGTAAATATCCGTTATAAAAATTCGATTGCCGGGTTTTTTCCGTTTATTAATGACGCCTTTGTAACGGCGAAAAACCCCGCACCCACTTTTTTATAACTGGCACCCGTCTTGGGCGCAACCCGGATGCGTCCAAAATGTTTTTAAAAAAACCCGGTTCAGTTTTGGGCGCATCCAGGATGCGTCCAACTTAAACCGGGTTTTTTAAACTTTTGACGGCAAAAAAAAAAAAAAAAATTTTTTTACTGTTCATGGGCGCATCCAGGATGCGCCCATGAACAGTCCCGGTTCAAAAAAAAAAATTTGGACGCACCCGAAATGCGCCCAAGACGGGTGCCAGTTATAAAAAAATGGGTGCGGGGTTAAACGCCCCTTTGTAATGATGAGTATTAAAATGAGAGAAGTAGTTGCTAAATATTGCCCCTTTTCCAGTTTCCACATATTCATGATTGTATTATAGAAAAATGTGTTTACTAAATATGAATGGATTATATAAAATTGTGGACTACATTTATACTTCTAGAAAAATATGCTAAAGTATTTTATTAGAGGTTGATGTTTAGGCTTAATTTTTTTAATTAAAAAAGCATTTAGGGGGTTTACTTATCAAGAATAAACCGTCTTAGAGCATCCTGAAAGACGAAATCCTAAAGATCTTAAAAAATGTTGCAAAAACAGGTAATGATGGCACGAGGTGAGATTTAACAATAAGGTCTGTCGCACCATAATCAACGTCAAAAAAGAAACTAATAAATCCATAAGTAAAGCTCTGCACTCGGGATGGAGAGAGAATGAACACGAATACAGGTTGCACTAAGACTAGCACAGGTGTTGTGACATCGGAAAGCAGAAAACAATCATTTTTCTGGTTGTGCGATGCAACTAGGCAAGTAAATAACTCTTGGAGATGCTTTTTATCGAGCAGACAATCCAATTATCACAACAAGCACAATTGTAGTCTCATCCGAAATGACGTTTTATCACGAGAGCCGATACACAACTTTACACAAGAAAATAAAAATAAGTTAATTGATTTTGAAGGCCGCAAGACCAATTATTTTTTATCTTTAGGTGATTTTTATAATTTGTTCTATTAAGAAACATTATTTCAATTGGCAGAACAATGTTTTGGTTTAATATGCTACTTTTTTTTTGTGGTCGAACAATTTGTTATAGTACTATTCTAGTTCTAACTACTAGATGAGTCAACAAGGGCTCGTAGTCAACACAAAAGATTTATGATTTTATTTCCTTCTTATTTATTAGGTCAAGCGTACAACAGACGCTTCATTTTTATTTTTATTTTTGAATTTTTGTTCTTTCTTAGTGGGGCTTGCACCGTAAGACAGACAAGTATCAAGGATTTGGTGCTGAAACAAAAAGCAAGACAGACAAAAGCTTGGGTATCGTGGCCGACAAAGGAGACGAGGCGCTTGTTTAAAGCTCTGCTCCGAAGAGGGTCAGATCTCCCAAGGTTCTGGACCGGCGCAGATCTAAAGAGGTAAGAGTTGGGAAGAATTTTCCCGGTGATTAGACCATGCCAGATCTAGGAAGAAGGAGACTCAAGGATGGGAGAAATGGGAAAACCAACCCATCAGATTCAATAGCTCCATCCTGCTTGATGTATGACTAAAAGTATTAATTTATTAGTAGATTGATCCAAAGTTTAGGTAGATTCAGATAAAACCTATATATCTCCATTAGAGAGATCCCTTTGAGTTTTGTTGATATAGGGTTACTCATTAATTGAGGTCGTTTTGAATGTGGGTAGGGATTACTCATTCAAGGGTCCATTGTTGAGATTGTTGGAAAATTATGGTTACAGTTAGGTATTAGGCTTGTGAAGCCTCTGATGTTGTACTATTTGATGTTCAAAGTTGTTGAGATATGTATAGATTTTGGTTAGATACCTGAAAGAAGATAGTGGATTTGTTGAATATTATTGTTGTTGCGGTTGAATGTTGTTGTTGATGAGAGATTGTTTTGAATTTTTGGTTAGAGGGTTTAATGGTTTTTTATGATGTCGCTATTGTTGAGATGTTTAGTGGTGTTGTTGTTAGAGATCTGGTTGTGGATTTTGCATTATGGGATTTTTGGTTTCTAGAGAGAGGAGGGAGCTTTTATTTTTCTCCCTTACTCGCCTCTTTTTAGCCAGAAACCTTGTGCTCTTTCTGTTTCTACCGCCCTTTTATGTTTAGGCTTTTACTAGATCAGTATCCGTGCCCTGCACGAGATTTGTTTATATTTTTTATTTTAAAAAAAGTTATAAACTAAATGAAATTAATATCTATATAATAATGTAGTATCTTTAGATTGACATAACAAAATGACATATTATAATGGTAGAAAGAAAGACAACTCTCTCTGATAATTTTTTGAAAGTAGAAGATCTTGACGACCGTAAATCAAAACGGGGTAGTTAATCTCATTAAAACAATAAAAACATATCTAATTAATCTGGTAGAAATTTACCATTGGAAATATCGGACATCGGGGTACGCAAACCATTTAAAGAATCTCTACTAACTGGGTCAATAGATCCTGCGCATATTTAATTAATATATGATTTTAATATGTTATATATATATCAATTTGACTAAAACTGAACATATACTGATCTAGAATTTAACAATAAAAACATAAAAAAACTAAAATTTGTTCAAACATAGATGAAACATATATTTCAATTGAATAAAAACAGATAGAATTAATTAAATAAATTATTTACCATTGGAAATATCAGACATTGGTAAACGCAAGCCATTTAAAGAAGATCTACTAACTCAGTTAGTAGATCCTGCACATATTTAATTAATAAATGATTTTAATTATAAAAATAAATTCATATATCAATTTCCCTAAAAAACAACGATACAATTCCTTAGTTGATTGAATACCTGATCGATTTGATTCTGTTCCTTGTCCGTTTTCTGGAAATTTACCCTTTCGCACCATTTTCTCATATCGAGATAAGTCGTTCATTCTCTAATCACTGAATAACATAAAAAAAATTTAAACATAAATATAAAATAACAAAAATACATGTGAAGATAAAAATAAACTAAAAACAACGATATACTTAGATTATTTATTATTTATTTAATATAAGGGATAAATATATAATAGTTTAATAATGTTAGTGGTGAAGTTTAAAAAAATAAAAATAAAAATTGAGTTATTCAATGATGCTACGTGGCTAAATAGAGACCAGGTAATAAAATATACTCCATCAAAACTTCAATACAAACTCTAGATTCGCACTTCATTACTTCGTTTCTATCACTCTGTCTTCGTTTCTATCACTTCTCAGATCTAGGTTTTTTCCTAGCACCGACCTCGCTAGATGCTTTGGCTCCCGCTTCTGAAAACCTAACCACGGATGTTCCGCCTCAAGAGAAGTCGCAGAATGGGCCGACGAATGACACCCACAAGAAGATTTGCCGCACGGAGAGATTCGGTGTGCCTCTTCAGTTCTCTGAGGACGAAAAGCAAAGTTCTAGAGCTTAGAGGTAATCACCCAAGTTCATTTTTTGTTTAGTTTACGATTCTTCCAGATCTAGGGTTTCTTATTGATGGTTCTTTCTTTTATTTTTTGAAGATGATTTCACATGGAGAGGTAGGATCTGCACCGTAATGAAGATAGGGGAAGGTGGGGAGAGGTGATGAGGTAATGGAAGAGGAGGAAGAGTCGAAGAAGTCTTCTCTTCTCAGATCTAGGGTTTCTTTTGAAATAAATGAGTAAAAGGTACATGAATAACTCCTGGATCTGTACATCTCGCATGTCTGCTATTATTTTTTTATCTTAAGATGATTTGTTCTCGTTCCTTTTTAGGTTTCTCAAATCTAGGGTTTCTGTTTGACATTTTAGCAACATTGGTCATGTTATAAATTCTGATATTGCTTCATGTGCCTGTTTGCATAAAAGATCACAAAGTAATCTGTGAAAATTTTCTATCTAGGTGAAGGCACAGGAAAATTTTCTATCTAGGGCTATGTCTTGTTTTCATTTTGTATCCATGATCAACACGGCTCTTCAAAAGAATTGATTGATTGGTTTTGAATAACCTTATTAATTGGTCATATATATTCATTATGTAGGTGAAAGCTAGCATTTCGTGCTGATGAGCTAATGGAGTTTTATAAGGTTAGTTTTTATCTTATTTTCATGTTACTGTCAATTATTGATCGTATCCTTGCTGCCAGCTTCTTTACGACCTCTACTGCGGTTCTAATGAAGATAATAATTTGAATAAGCCTTTTTTTTTATCTTATTATAGTTCTTTGAAGGCCTAATAAAAATTTGGTCTTTGTAATAAATTGCTCTTACCATCTTACTGCAGTCAGATATGAAGCTGAAGAAATTCATGCACAATCCCCTTAGTTGTTTCACCTTTTTTAGTTTGATTTTATTATGCTAAATGTCTTTATGTATCCAGCTGCTTATGATTCTATGTTGATTTGTGCTTTGGACATTTGACTATGTCCTTAATCCTAATGGAAGTTTAATATTCCCCGAACTTTCATGTCTAAAGTTTAATATTCCCCGAACTTTGATGGCATAATGTCAGAAAGCATTATGATAGAATCTCCCTTCACTACGTCATGCTTAGTTGAATGAACCATTATTAGGATCTGAAATAAAGAAGAAATAACAGAAATAAGCAGCCTTTCAGATTATATAAAGTTTAAGACACTTTTATAAGAACTCCATTAAAGACACTTTACCTTGAAGTAGATGACTATTTTTTATTTCTCTGAAGTGCACACAGATTTTCTTTACCTTCTGTTTTGTAAAGGATGCACTTCATTACCTATGTATTTATATAGGCAGTGGAAAACGAAATTGTATATTAGGGTTTAGGAATAGCTGCATTTAATGCAGAATGTTATAATTTTAAGCATGGTAATGATATCTATGGGATAACTTAAACATAGAAAATATGACATATATTGTTTTATTTAAATTTCCGAATAACATAATGTTTTATATCTTTCCTTTTAGTTTTCCCTTATTACTATATTATGTGCACATAATAGGAATTTTAAATTTATTATTTTAAATGCTATGAATCTCTCAGAACCAATATGTGCAACCAAATTTATGTGTTGTATTTAATTTCCAAACATAATAAATTTATGCACCATAAATTTATGCAATAGTGTTAAGAAGACAATAAGCAACTGTATTGTTTAAATATCTTCATGCACAATAAGTGGTTCAAAAGGCATAATGAGATATTTCCTGATGTAGAACTTTTTCCATTTAAAAATTAGCTTCTCCTTATTTTATATGGATTGTCTGTATTTATATTTTAATTAACCTAATGTTAAACTGTTTATTTCAAATTTAAATTGGAACAAAAAATAACAGCCCATGGATAGGCTGCTCCCATATGGTTAGGTTTGGTTAACTGTGTTATCTGTCTGAACAATGAGAATACGTTTTTTCACATTCATGGATACCTAATTTTTTTGCTTATTTTGGCTGGCCCATTTACAACCCATTTGAATTAGGATTTCGTATGTGTTGTTTGTCCTAATTGTTTTTTACTATGTATTTTATAGCCAATAAATGTTGAAATGCTGGGGAAGTTTGCAAGAGGTGAAAAAAGAAAGCCTGAAGGGGGAGCACGTATCCTTCAACATAACCAAGTAAGTTTACCGATGACTATAATTATATTGGCATATTATTTTAAGAAAAACTGAAAAAGAGTTCCTATTTATTATATAATCTATTAGTATATATATCACAAATTGTATAAAATTCTCTATGACTTACCCAGCAACACTTTTCTATACAAATTGTGAAGCTTCTTTATAAAAAAATTGTTACTGATACCTGAATTGCAAACCTAGGTATTGGGAAAGTGACCAATCTTTTCAACTTTTAGGAAAATTTCAGCCGGTAATTTCGAAGCCTCTAATAAAAGCTGAACAATCTTCTCAACTTTTAGCCCTTCTATTAAATTGTAAGAAAGAATCAAAGAACATACTTTAGTTCTAATATTTTTTTGCATATCAATATCAAATAGTAGCAGTTTTTAATATATAAAAGGATTAAACTGTATGCAGAAACAGATCTGTATAACCATTTTACAGATTTTGTTAAAATTCATAAACTGCATAATATTTCTGCAGTTTATGTTAAAACTGTAGATCTGCACTATATTAATCCAAAATCATACCTGGTATCCATTAACTTCAACGGTACCCTTTTTCCATTAGGGTTTTTAGCAGACCAATTAACTATATCTCCAATTCCAGCCAACAGCCCAATAAGATTTGAAGCGATTAAGAAAAACAACAACAGATCAGTTAGGTATGAGAATAAGTGAAGCAAAAATGTGTTGATTTAGTTTATAATACTAACCATAATGAGTATTCTCCTGTAGTGAATTATCATACACTCTCAAAATCTGTGAATTGAAAGCCATGAGTAGGAATATCTTCAGTCATGCAGGGCTTTAGAACTTGCCTTCAGAACTTTTTTGCATATTAGATCAATTACGTTTTTGCATTAAATTTCTGCATAATCACTTCTATTCTAACATGTATGCTCCCAACTGTTATGTAGAAAATGAAACCTAATCTTTCTGCAAAAAATAAAAAATAAGTTATTATCAATACCTTGTATCTATAAACTTCATGATTAACTTTTCTCCATCGGTTTTTTAGAGATCCATCCACTTTTTTAGCAACTTTGAACATCCTAATGCATCAAACCTTCAAGATCTTAGATCTGAGAAAAAGAATGTTGTAGGGGAAGACTGAATAATCGATTTGTGATTTGTGAATGAAAGAATATGTTCTTTTTATAATGAAAACAACAATTATAATTTTGGTTAAGAATAAATAATAGAATCATGATCTTTTGTATTGGTGGAACTAAATATTTACCAAGCACCTTTGGCTTGTATAGCCGTGATATTTCAATTAATAGTTTTTAGTAATGAAGATATGTTGGCAAGAAAAATATTCGGTTGTCTGGGAAAGAAGATTGTGCAAAGAAAAATTTCTTAGCCGATATTTCCTTTCTTTATTTACAGAGTTGCTTCCAGTACAGCTTGTGCACATTTTTTTGAAGGTATTTCCAGATTTGCTTCGAGATTTAGGGTTCTTTTTTTAATTATGCAGAAATTATTGTAATAATGTCTTCATCTTTTAGGGTTTCATGTTTGTGTAATTTCATATGAGGTCTTTAGCTAGTTAATATGTAATAATGTCTTCATTTTTCATGTGTTTCATTTTTTTTTTGCATTACAGGTTTAAGCACTTTCTGTTTTAGTTCATATCATCAATTGGTTATGGGCGTTTTTTGTATTACAGGTTTAAAATTATGGGCGTTTTTTAAAACTAATTAGGGCAACTGTTTTCAGCCTTTTAGGTCAATTGGATTGTAGAATGAATTACCAAAAAAAGTTTCACACGTTAGCAGCATAAAACTTACCACAAAAAACATAAATCGGTGTTATACACTTGCCAAATAGATGAAAACACAGCTGTTTGACAAAAAAAAAATCTGAAAAAAAAAACAGAAAAACAACGAATCGTGTAATGACACGTGGCAGATACATGGATAGGCTGAAAAACCTTCTTGCCACGTGGCATAGCTAATGTGAGAGTAAGACATTCTGCTTTAGTAGTTATATAGTAAATTATTATTATTATTATTTTTTGATTAGGAAAGCATTTAGGGGTTCATCTAACGAGAATGAAACCACCCTAGGACATATCTGAAAGACCTGGATAGGCTGCTAAATCAGGATCAGGTGTCAAATGATTAATTTTGGCTATAAAGTCTGCAACACCATTAGTTTTCCGAAAAATATGAGATACTCGACTCTCGGATAAGGACCTAAGGTCTATTAAAATATCAGGCATGATTAAGTCAATTTCTCATGGACAGGCCCAAACAGCGTTTATGGCATTAATAAGACAAAGATTATCGCCTTCAATCTCAACATGAGTGAGACCGAGCCGAATAGTCTCCTTAATGTCATAACGCAATGCAAAGGCCTCAGCCATAATTGGTGATACAGAACCTAAAGGTCCATTTGATATTTTAATGGGTTTTTCTTGGTTATCTCTAATGATCAAACCAAAGGAGGCCGTGTCAGAGGGAGGACAAGTTGCGTCAAGGATAATTTTTACAAAGTTGTTGATTGGTTTGACAAAGGACAAAAGAAGATGAAATAAATTCCTCCGTCCCCTTTTATAATTCATGTTTTATATTTTACACTATTCACACTTCAACGCATTTTGTCACATAACTTCTAACATATATAAACAAATATAGTCATATGGGGTCTTGTTTGATTCGACTCGATGAATACTTTAACATATTAAAATTTTATAATTTTTTATTAACATATAGTTAGAGATATTGACGCTATAAAACGTGTCTCGACAAATGTGAAAAATGAAACAAGTTTTATATTATGGGACGGAGGTTGTATAATACATTGTACTAAATTTGTTACCTTTATTAAATAATTTGTTTATTTCTTGTCTTGTCTTTCTCAACAATTGTTATTCACAAAATTGATATGTTTTGTACGAAAAGAGCGGAGACGAAAAAATTAATTTCTCATTACGAAAATAAATGTAATTTTTATAGGAGCTATAATCCGCCTTAAAATTCATTAGCCGGAACAAATTGCAAAATGCATATTATATCCAGCTTTCCTCATTAGTTTTTCATCATGGACCTTGTTTATCGTAGCCTTAGGTGGCGTTTGGTTGTGCAAGGAAAGGAAAGGGAATGAAATTGATTTAGGAGAGGGAAAGGAATGGAAAAGGGTTATCTCTAATCATGTTTGGTTTATTTAGGGAAAGGAAATGGAATAAAGGATAACTCTTTATATATGTTTGGTTTATTTAGGGAATGGAATTGATTTGAATGATAAAGTCACTCACATATCAATGAAAAACAATCATATAATAATAAAATTATAACCACAAACCAAGAAGACTAAAAATAACATAGATTGTCATAACTTTTAGCTCTTACATAAATTGAGTCATAGGTTTTCAATTCTCAAAACACAGTCATAGCTTCTCAAAACACAGAGTCATAGCTTCTCAAACACACAGAGTCATAACACCTAAATACAAATATCAAAACACGGTTCTTATATACAGCTCGGTGCTTTATTCAAACATCGTCGGGCCACTCGCGTTCTGCGAGGACACGTACACTCGCGTTACGCGAGATTAGCAGAAAATTAGGTTAATTTCATGCATGCTAATCTCGCGTTCCGCGAGTGTACGTGTCCTCGCAGAACGCGAGTGTCACGTCCCTCGCAGAACGCGAGATTAGCATGTCAGATGGACATTGTTGTGCGCCATTACTACATGTCTTGTCCCCACCTAACTGTAATAACTACCCCTTTATTTTAAGTAATCCGTAACACCTATTAACCCTACCTTAACACATTTTTTATCATCTTTCACCTCTTTCACCCTCCATTAAAACCCATTTTCAAAACCTTAAAACTTCAAAACACTCTAAAAACACCTAAAATAATGGAAGATGAAGAGGAATTCAACAAAGGAGGGAATGGAGATAATGGTTCATCAAGTTACCATTCAAATGAGGTAATGTTCTTACTTAATTTTTGAATTTTAATTTGTTTTGCACCATTAAGAGCTAAAATGAACTTATTATGTTGTATTTCATGTTAAATCTAGTAGTAGTAAGTGTTGAAGAGATGACCTTTGCATATAATGTCAAAAACTTAGATGTGTTCATGTTTTTAGGGTTTTTAATGTAGAAACTCATGTTATGTTAAATTATCCTGTTGAATGACTAGTTTCAGGAAATAGCAACTTCCCGCGTTCTGCGAGAGGAAGCCACTCGCGTCACGCGAGATGTGCCCCCCTCGTAGAACGCGAGAAGTTTCACATTACAGAGTATTAACAGAAGCATTGTGTATAGGTGAATTTTTCTTTGTTCACTGGATTGAATGCAATCCAGTTGAATGACTACAACTACCCCTCCCGGAATACAAGGCCATGTTCGCCATCGTCATTTGATTTAGGGATTGACCACTTTGGATATTATCATCAACCATCTTCATATGAACAACATGTGCCATCTACATATGAATTGCCTGTGCCATCTATTTATGAGTTGTCCGTGCCATCTACTTATGAATTGCCATGTACATATGAGGTGTCATCAAGCTATGATGCGTTTGATTCACAATTTTCTAACCCACCTACAAACGTAGGAGAGGAGATGTGTTTTCTTCCCTCTTTACGCACTGCACCAAAGTTTGATAGTCCCGTATGTGAGGAAGAAGTTGTTTGTAGGGATTATTCGGAATATTTCACTACGGAGGAAGTGTTTGCCTCTAAGGAGATTGGTCATTTGTGGGCTTTGAATGTTGCAAAGCAACACAAGTTTATGATCTCTATTGGAAGGAGTGTACCATCTAAACAGGGGCAAAGTGGTAAAGTTCAAATCATTTGTGAGAAAGGGGGAAGCCATAGGCCTAAAGGTGTCGGTGTTAGATCAAACACAAAGAGCAAGAAAACGGGGTGTAAATTTCAGTTGAAGCTCATGGAGAACCGGGTTGAAGAGAATTGGAGATTAGTGGTTGTTTGTGGTTTGCACAACCATCCTATTGGAGATAGTTTGGTCGGGAATGCATTTGTCGGGAGGCCAACCCCGGATCAAAAGAAAAAGGTTCGTGAGATGGTACTTTCACATTGTTCTCCAAATCAGATTTACACTGAGATAAACAAGGATCCCGGAAGTTGCACAAAGAAGAACCAAGTGTACAATTTGGTAAGACATATAAGGGAAGAGGAAATGAAAGGTAGAACCGTGGTTCAAGAATTCTTTCACCAATGCAAAGAGAGCAACTACTTCATGGAGTATAGGCCAAGTGCAAAGAATCCTTCGATAATAGGCGACTTGTTCTTTGCTAGCCCCGAATCAATGAAACTCTTAAAGGCGTTTCCATATGTCCTTTTGATGGACTCGGCTTATAGCACGAACAAGTAAGTATTTATCATTCTGTGGCAAATGTTGTATTTTAAAATTCATGAACAATTGAAGATCTGTGGTAGAAAACACACCTCGCAGAACGCGAGGACATACCACCTCGCAGAACGCGAGTAATGTCCTTGATTCTGTGTTGATGCATTTTCAATTGCAAAGCTTCTGGACAAAGTATCCACCTCGCGTGCCGCGAGGTGGTGTGTCCTCGTGTCACGCGAGGAAAAGCATTACAGATGCTCTATTTCGTGAGATTGAATGAGCAACTTATCTTACTATATTTTGGTTTAAGGTACAATGTTCCCTTCCTGGAGATAGTCGGTTTGACTTATACGTGGAAGAATTTTGTTGTGTGCGGGGTATGGTTAGAGGCTGAGAGCGAGGATAGTTATTTCTGGGCGTTGCAGCAGCTGCAGACGATGTATTTGAGAATAGGAGCATCGCCTACTTGCTTCGTCACTGACCGTGAGATGGCTCTTATGAATGCAACAGACAAGTTATGGCCAAATGCAAAGTTTCTCTTATGTAGACGACATGTAAGGAAGAACATAGAGGCGAGAGCCAAGATAGCTATGGGCACACAAGCATCGGGGGTTCATATTTCAAATGATTATTATAACGTGTTCGAACAAACCACTGAAGAAGATTACAAGAGAGCGGCGGATTTTTTTTATGGTGGCTGTAAAAATGGGCCGAGTAGGGTTTTTCCCCTTTTATAGGGGAAAAACTCCCCCGCAGAATGCGAGGGAGTTTTTCATATTTAACGTATGTTCTGTAATGCACACCTCGGATAAAAACGGATAATGTCTTCACTCTCGGGAATAACACGACAAACAGGTATGTTCTGTAATTTATGTCTACCTTCTACATATGATAAAAAGAGCTTTTGTAATGCACACCTCGCAGAATGCGAGGTGTGCACTCCTCGCAGAACGCGGGGTGTACACTCCTCGCAGAACGCGAGAATTTGCACATTACAGAAGGATCCACAGGTTCTGATTTGTATTTGCATATTATTGTTTTTCGAACATTTTAGAGTTGAAGGAGCACATTCATGTCTTAAGTCATATTTGTCAAGTGGAAATGCTAGGCTAGACACAATGTTCAAAGAATACAAAACAATGGCGGAGAACCAACTTAAGGAGATTACTGTGTCTTTCACCGAGAGTTTGAATAAGAGCTTCACAGTTGTTGAAGGGGCCGACTTGTTTAAAGTCTTGAAGTTCAAAGTCTCTTACAAATGCATAGAATTTTTGCTTAAGGAATACACGAAGGGGGAGAGATTAGGTGCGCACTTTAATATGTTTTGTAGCTGCGGGATCAAGATTAGAGATGGGTTGATGTGTGTTCATCAGATTGTAAGACATTGGAAGGAGCAAAGACCACTAAGAGTATCAGAGTTGCACCCTTTCTGGAGTACTTTGAGTTTGGAAGAAGTTGATGTTCCCGGCATACTGGAAGTTAAGAGTAAGGTGACAAGGCGTCTTTTTCAGACTTTCTATGAGGAAACGTTTCCGAATTTGTGCCCCCATGATCAAGAAAAGTGTGCACAAACTGTTTTAGACATTGGGAAAGTAAATACTCCTCTAAAAGAGCCGGCTATTTCAAAGCACACCGGAGGTCGTCCAGTCGGAGCTCCTAACAAACAACCTAGGTCAACGCAAAGAAGACCGTCTGCGTGGGAGCACACTAATGTTGAGATGGATGCTAGAGATTTGGAAGAAACACCCCCAAAGAAGCAAAGAAATGCTTCTAATTTTGAAACATTCAAGAAACCAAAGATTAAGGTGATTGGCAAGTACAAGTCTCACATACCCGCGTCAATGCGCACCCATGTGAATGGTTGGTTTGAGGTAAATGGAGATGGAAATTGTGGATTTAGAGCAATAGCTCATGAATTGCATGACAACCAACACTTATGGAGGAAAGTAAGAGATTTGATGATAGGTAAGGTCAAAGAGATTTGGCACCTAGTTCAAGGAACTTGGATTGGACCTCCACAACAAGCAACTTTGAAGAGTGCTTTACACCAACTTACATGGGAAGGAATAGGAAGGGCTCCAGAATATCACTGGCTAGCTACCCCGGAAATGGGATGTCTTGTGGCATCCACATTCAACATAGTGTTCGTAACGGTGGGAAAAAATGCTAACTACACTTACCTTCCTCTACAACGTCCTACTTGGTTAGAAGACGGTGACACACTTCTGACGTTCTGCTTATTCTATATTGAGAGTGAGAGACATTTTGTTCCGGTAAGTTTTTGGATCTACTTATGAATTACTATCTAATATGCAACTTCCTAACGTTGTTGTTTTCTTGTAGTTGCGTCTTGAAGAATACTGCCCATTACCTCATGTATTTACTCCTTGGTGGCGAAACGCTGAAAGAGATGCTTTTTCTTTGCACGATCTTGTGTCACATCGATGTGCCGCCTTTGAAATGTAATGTTGAAGTTATGTTTTATTCGCTGAATTTGTAATGTAATGTTGAACTGGAGATGGTTTTTTAAATTCTTAAACAGGAACTCATGGCATGGACATTTTTCAGAAAATGTAATTCCTCGCGTTCTGCGAGGAATGTACATCTCGCGTTCTGCGAAGAGTGTACACCTCGCGTTCTGCGAGATTATGCAAAAACCGAATAGAAATGAAGCAACAACAACATATCCCTAAACATAATCCAACAAAATTATCCAAGCAACAACACACTTAAGAAAGCAATCCAAAACACAATCCAAAACACAAAACGAAAGGCTACTCGTCTTCTCGTGGTCGGAAGGGAGCGAGATTTGACATGCATAGTAGCATTTGGGCGTGATATGAAGAAAATTCCTCTGGAGTGGCAAACCGATACCGGTCCATGTCATTGTACACCCGGCCAATCACCTATACGCAAGTAAACATTCATTCTATGTTAATATTAGAGACAAACAAAGACTAAAAACGCAAGATAAACCAAAACAATTAATATTACCTGTCTCTCAGTAATCATCCCAGGGATTGCAGGACGGATATACCTATGAGTCCTCTTGATGTACCAATCCATGTAATCATGGGAGCATTCATGTGGTGCAAAGACAACTGGCCCCATATCATCGAGGGACAAAGAGTGAACATCTCTTGACTCCCAAAGTCATTGGTTGGCGTCATAAAAAACACTATAACACCTAATGTTTTTCAACCTATGAGCTTTGAGCGGTTCGATGACTGGCCTAGGAATACGCTGCACTCTCCCAAATTGTCTCGGACACCTATCAGGCATGTGTGGTTCGGTGATGTCACAGCACGATAGCACCCCGTGAAATAGAGCGGGAGCAAGCTCAGGATCGGTGAAGTCTTGTGATCCATACAGGTTCCAACATACCTAAAAAAATGACAGCAGAAACTTACAGTAGGAGAAAATGCAGAAACTGCTGCGTACTCAAAAATGCAGAAAGACCAGAAAATGCAAAAATTGTTGACAATGCAGAAACTTAACAGAAAATGCAGAAACTTACCATCTCCGGCATAAGAATATCGAGCGCTCCCCTATAGTCCCTTCCGACTTGCCCCTTCTTCAGCTTTACATTCTTAGGCATCCACCGGTATACCCATGGTTGCTCCGCTCTCCACCGAGGACGTTCAGTAGGTCGAAAGTGTGGAAAGTAGTTATAGATCCATGCCTAAGAAATACAAAGTACGTTAAATATGAAAATATATATAAGTATGTAAATTAAACGCTTAGAAAGTATAATACCTGCAACAAGGTGTAACAGAAAGACATCTGGGCACAACCCTGTCGTGAGCATATCCCCAACTGCCTATACAGATGGGCCAAAGCAGCTGAACCCCACGATATGCCCGTAGCATGGGCATAGGTTTCCAAAAAAGGCTCATATCTAAGCCGAATCAAGTTCTGTGACTTGTCCGGAAATAAGATCGAGGAAGCAGTATACAACACCCAACCTAAACCCTTTCGCTCTGGACCTAGGTTTTCACAATGCCTTTTAAACCATTCAGCTTTCACCCTCCCTGAATCTAAAGTGTGAGGATCTATTCCAAAAATTTCCGCCCCCTTCCTACCATAGTATTTTAGAATCTCATCATGACTAAACTTGACACCCAGTTTCTTACATGTCGTCATTGCTTTCCCTTCTATAGGTAGGCCTAAAATCATATGTACATCAAGAAGGTCAATAGTGATCTCACCACAAGGGATGTGAAATGAATTTGTCTCCGATTGCCATCGTTCGATGAACGCTTCAATCAAAGGAAAGTCGATTTCTTCGTACATCATGTCAGGTAGATCTGACAGTCCAACTGCACCGGGAATCTCTGACCAGTCATTGTTGTCCAATGGCCAATCACTGTTCTGCTTTGTCCGTTGTTTTGGCTTCATCGGACCTTTGAACTGCAGAAAAATACAAAAATTACACACTGCAGACCAAATTTTCAAAAAATACAGTTTCTGCAGATTTATCAGTTTCGGCAGAATTGTGCATTTTCTCGCGTTCTGCGAGGAGTGACACCCTCGCGTTCTGCGAGAAAATGCACATATTTTGCATTTTCTGATAATTCTGCAGAATATGTGCAATGGATTGAAAATGCGGAAAATAATTAAATTACCTCCCCTTTCTGGATGTGGAATGCAACATGTGCTTCAAATCCCTTAAGCAACTCGGGATCTTCTGGACCTCCAGGTGTGTTATGAGTGAGCTCAGGATCATACTTTGGCTCATTCTTCTTGGACTTCCTCTTTCTTTTGCGTTTCTCGACCACTTCTTCTTCTTCTTTTTCTTCTTCTTCTTCAACATCATCACCTTCTTGTTTTTGTTCATGTTGTTCCTCTTCTTCATCCTCGTTTTCTGCTTCCATCGGTTCTGGGGCTTGATTGTGAGAAGAAGAACCAGCTTGTCCATTTCCCTCGGCATATCCACCGCCCCAACTTTGTCCAACCATCCCTTCTCCACCGCCCCAACTGCCTCCCGCCCACCCCTGTCCGGCTTCCATAAGTGCATTATGTTCAAAAAACTGGTTCCAGCAACCCGGTTGTCCAGTAGAATAACTATCTTGGGAAACAAGGTCCCAGCCAACTGGGTATGACTCCCAACTACTACGCGGTTGTCCAATTGAATAACTACCTTGGGATCAATTGGGATTGGGACGTTCTTCAACGTCGGGAAGTCCCTTTGGGAAGAGCTCTACGCCCCTTCCCCTTTTGTTTTTCAACCGGGGGTTCTTCCCTAACAGCATCTCTGTTTCTCCGACGAGTCGAACGACCGGGACGATACATTGCCTAAAACAATACAAAGTAAAATCAATAAATAAACGAACGCAGAAAATAAAATCAGAAAACAGAAAACATAACAAACAACCAAAAAAACACAAACATATGTTCTGCAGAAAACAGATTTGCCAGTTATGGAAACTCCTCGCGTTCTGCGAAGGACATGACTCTCGCAGAACGCGAGGGACATGACTCTCGCAGAACGCGAGGGATGTAGCGTTCTGCGTGAATTTGCACTTTCTTCAGTTTCCGACGATAGTTTCCGGGGACAATTTCCGGCCAAAATTCAATATTTTAGCTAAAATACCTATCAATTTAAGTAAATTACCAAATAAACATCAAAACCCTCAATAAAATCAACAACCCTAATAAAAAACCCTAACCCTAATGAATTTCAACCTATTCAACATAAAACAACATCCACTCATCAACCATAATTCAAAATCATCATCTTTCATCCATTATACAACCATTTGTAAATCAACATTCAATATCAAAACATCATATAATATGCAATTTTCTATACTAACAACATATATTCATCTAAAAACAACATTAGAAAGCATAAGAGTATTAGAAACATACCTTATATGGAGATTTGAATTGAAAAGAGGAAGAAGAAGTAGGTTGAAATTGAGAGAGATGGTAAATTGAGAGCGGCGGAATTTTGTAATGGTGGCTGTAAAAATGGGCTGAGTAGGATTTTTCACCTTTTATAGGGAAAAAACCCCCTCGCGTTCTGCGAGAATGCGCTCCCTCGCGTATCGCGAGGGCCCGGGCGTTATTTAGAAAACGCCCGGGCTGTATTTAGCAAGGGCCTATCAAAATGAACACATATTTCAAACAAGTGAGAAACTGAAATTCGAAATCCTTGTCTAGCCCCGTCTTCTGAGCATATCAGAGACGTATTGTTTTTTCAACGAGGTAGATGCTTGATAGAACAACCGAAGCTTGTGTTCCTCGGCCATTAGAATTCCTGCTACCTAGCAATTTCATAAACATATCAAGATGAATCAAATATTTATAACAAGCATGGATCAAATAATAACACAGATAGCTAAAATAGTCATGACTCATGAGATTACCTCTAAACAATCAGAAGGATAAAGTATATCCAATTTTTGCACTTCTTCCAAGATATTGTTGGTCTCATTTTCAAGCTTTTTCTTCCTGTCTTCTTCACTACCCCAAACCTCAGCCATTGTCCCCAAATGTGCATTCATGTCTTGGAAAAGTTTTCCAAAATCTGCACTCAGTGACTTTAGGGAAGAAGACAAGTCAGAATCAACATCATTTTTTTTCTTCAAAGTCTTCTGTTTTTTCCCTTTAGACATAATAGACTGAAAATTATAAACTTAACTAATCAGTAAAAAGTACTGAAACAATAAAACATACTACACAAACCAAACAAAAAATTATTCAACATTCATGACATCAAACCAAACAAAAATTATTCCACTCTATCCAATTTCTGTGAGGTAATGTACCCAATTATTCAACATTCATGACATCAAACACAAACAAAAAATTAACTATAGCAAAGAAATGATAGCTGACTGCACTGCTGAACAGAAAAAATTGACGAGGCATCTTTGATGCTCTTTTATTTCTTTTTTTTTGGTAGAAATTTGTGATGTGTCTTTATAACAATTTGAAGTTGTAAATTCATGTTCTAACATTGTAGCAATAAATACAGATTTCAAGGTCCTTTATAGCTATCTGAATTATAGTATCTGAAAAAACTAAAGGCAACATTTTCATGACCCAGCATTATAATAGTTGGAGACTAGGTCCTAGATAAAAGGTAAAGAGCTCTCATCTCCTCCTGCAGTCTTTATCGGCCTGCTTAGGCAAGATTTAAAAATCTAGGTAGTACAACAACGATAATCATGTTTCTCCACAGCAGAAAATATACTACAAAAACAAAAAATTCAGCAAAGTAGCAACTGAACAGGAAAGGCTCTTGTTGAGACATTTTCACAAACAGGTTTGTTGCATAATTACTCAACAGATCTGCCACATTAGGTGATAAAATTGCTCAGAAGATTCATGACATCATTCACTAGAATTGATCAATCAAGCAACAGTAAGTAGGAAAAAAATTCAGCAACGTAGCAACTGAACAGGAAACGCTCTCGTTCAGACATTTTCACAAACAGGTTTGCTGCATAATTACTCAACACATCTGCCACATTAGGTGATAAAATTATAGTAAGTAAAACTTACATAAAAAGCAATTCGACCCAATTTTCAGAAGGAAATTGACGACAAAGAGAGCTCGGAGATGCTGGCAATCACAACAGAAGATTGAAAAGAGAAGGCTAGGGAAGAGTCGCGCGGAAACTAGCTCGGAAATCCTCCATGGGAGCTGCTAAGAACTCGATTGCAGAGGGAAGTTGAGAGCGAAAAGCACTCGGAGATAGCTGGCCTATCGCAACAGAAGATCGAGAAGAGAAGGTCGGGGAAGAGTTGTTGGAAGAGACGATGATAAGCTCGTGAAATGGTGAAAATTTTCCATGGAATTTGCTGAGTATCGGGGAGAAAAAATTGGAGGAGACAAACAACGTTAACCTAAAACTATCAGCAAAAAAATGAGGGTAAGGGATGGGCCTTAAGTGATTCGGGATTGAAATGGAATTTTTTTATTTCAGAACTAACCAAACATAACTAGTGAGCTGAAGCCTTATTAATCCTTTTCAAAGTCTTTTTTTTCACAAAACAAACGGACCTTTAATTACAAATATTGCATGAATTGGTTCAAATTTATAAAAAGTATCTAGATGGGTCCAGAAATTACGTCAACGAGTCCCACGAGTACTCCGTAGATAATGAGATAACAACTATGTTCTTTCATTGGAAATAATATCTCTACTTTTTCGTTGTTAGTATTATACACTAGTTTTTTTCTCGGTTTTTTTTTTAACAAAAGTGTAAGGGGGTTTATAGAAGCTTAATTGGAAATTGAGATTCTAGTGTATTGATTGTAATTACATGTTGTTACAAAAGAATGGAAGACATATATACATATAAATCTCTTAACGGTAAAGAGAGTGAAGTGCCTATAATTATCCTAAGGGGAAGATTTATCTTCCTAATATAACTTAGAATATTGAGTAAAAAGGAAGAATATAAGATATGGATATATACGTATGTAGTAAGTTAATACTCCCCCTCAAGTGGAGTGTTAAAACATGTCACTCAACTTGGATAAGAGACTTGAGAAAACGGTTGGTCTGAGCGGCTTCGTAAACAAATCTGTGGGTTGATCATTCGTGCGGATGTGCATTCTTTGGATACGACCTTGTTGAATCTTTGATCATTCGTGCGGATGTGCATTCTTTGGATACGACCTTGTTGAATCTTTGATCATTCGTGCGGATGTGCATTCTTTGGATACGACCTTGTTGAATCTTCTCCCGGATGACATGACAATCTATGTCTATGTGTTTCGTTCGTTCATGAAAAACCAGGTTGAAAGCGATACGAAGTGTGACCTTGTTATCACAATATAAGTGTGATGGTTGTGGGTGCACAACGTTGAGATCCTGCAAGAGTGCTCTAAGCCATGTTAATTCACAACATGTGTGGGCCATCGAGCGGTATTCTGCCTCCGCACTTGACTGCGAATCCTTGTTGACTCATCTAGGAAAATGATAGTTTTCCTTAACAAAAACTAAAAAAAACTACTTGGGCCTAGTTTTCTTAATTAAAAACTTTGAAGGGGTCATTGTGACACAATTTCTCCTTATTATAAATGGACCACATAACTGATCATTCTTATTGATGTGAGTGAAAAGAAGTGAAATTTGGAACAATAGATGAAGTTAACATCAGCAACAACTTGAGTAGGTAACAATTTGTTACCTGTGTAGTAACTCGTTGGCAGATGAGATCGAGCTTTTCGGCAGTCTCGGTGGAGCCAACTCCGGTAGGATCCCCATGGGCATGACCATGAGTGGCGTGCGTGTGCATATGCATATGCACGTGACTAGCATGCTCCACATCACCCTCGACAACCTTCTCATCCTTAAAATGTTGTCGTCGGTAATACCCTGTAGTCGTCCACTCGATCATAAGCGTCTCTATAGCCACCACCATAGCCACGAATCCCGCAAACGAGAAATTCTCCCACGCACTTCCTTTAAGGCAAGGCGACGAAAGATTCTCAAAGGCATCAGAAAGGATGTGGATGAATCCAGTGGATTTCGAGTTGACCATGAAGAAGACGCCAGCAGCGAAGGCTTTGACCATCAAGAAGACGCCAGCAGCGAAGGCTTTGACCATGAAGAAGACGTCGCATTCGGGGCTTAAGGCCTTGACGGATTTCCCCGCGATCGAGAGAAAAACCCCGACGGCGCTAGAGGCGAGAATTATGAAGAGGGCGATGAGTTTGTATCGAGCTGTTGAGGATTTCGAGTCAGTTGAGAGGTCGTTGGCATCGCACGTGCATGAGGCCGAGACCGAGATTGAGAAGAAGAGAAGGAGAAGTGTGATGAGGAAGATAGGGTTAGGGTTTGCCATTGGAGGAGAAGATGAAGTTGTTAAGTTGTTGTTATCAAGAAGACCAAATGTACTCTTGACTAAAAGATGACTTTGGAGAATAAGAAAATGACAATCGAGGACCTCATCATGCGACTGTAGAGTGTAGCGTTTGTGTTGTTCATTATGAGTAAGTTTGGTATTTCATTTGCGTATCTTTTTATGTTATTAATATTCGCATATTAGTATGTCAATCCTTTTAGGCTGAAAGGTGTAGTGTTTGTTATGATGCTAATAAACTAAAATCAAGATTTGTGATGATATACGGAGCCTTGCTCCGAATACCTTTTTTGATTTTTAGATTGTAATACCACTTGTTTTCTTTTAGAAAAAATTAAGAAAAAAAAAGAATATTAACGAATCTACTTATAGAAGCCTAATTGAAAATAATATCTCTACTTTTTCGTTGTTAGTATTACACACTAGTTTTTTTCTCGGAATTTTTTTTAACAAAGCGCAAGGGGGTTTATAGAAGCTTAATGATGTACTTCATGTACCCGAAATTAGGAAAAACTTAGTCGTCGATAGTGTTTTAAAGAAGTGTGGTGTTAAACAAGTTTATGAATCCGATAAATATATCTTAGGGAAGTGTGGTGTGTTTTTGTTGGATTTGGATACTTTTGTAATGGCATGTTTATGTTGAATATTAATAAAGTTGTTGATTCTATATATATGCCATGTTCTAGCAAAGATAATACTTCTCTATAGCATGCGAGATTAAGTCATGTGCATTATAAGTGTATGATTGATATGTCTAAAGAAGGTTTAATTCATGCATATTTGGCATGAATATAGAGAAGTGTAGAACTTGCATGTTGACAAAAATAATTAGACAACCTTTTAAAGGAATTGAAAGAAATTATGCGGTGCTTGGACTTGTACATAGTGATTTATGTGATTTGCAAGCTACACCGTATTTAGGCAACTAGAAATATTTCATCATGTTCATTGATGATTATTCTCGTTTTTGTTATGTATATTTATTGCATGCTAAAGATGAGGCCCTATATGAATTTTAGGTTTATAAAACCGAGGTTAAATTGCAACAAAATGACTTGATTCAGAAATTATGCACATATAGAGGTGGAGAGTATTATGATCTTGAATATTTTCACTATGTAGGATTTATACATGAGACTACGGCTCCGTATACACCACAACAAAATGGTGTGTCAGAAAGGCAAAACAGAGTCCTAAAGGAAATGGTTAATTCCATGTTATCCTACTCGGGATTCAATGATGGATTTTGGGGTGAAGCCATGTTGACGGCTTGTTATTTGCTAAATAGGGTTCCTAAAAAAAGGAACAAGGTCACCGGTTATGAACTTTGGTACAAAAAGAAACCAAACTTAAACTATCTTCGAGTTTGGGGATGTAGGGCGGTCGTTAGACTACCCTTAACCCAAAATTAAAACCTTGGGGAAAAGAGGTGGTTATTGTATCTTTATTGGATATGTCGAAGATTCCAAGGCCTATAGGTTTTATGTCATTGAACCTAATGATTCTATATCGGTTCACACCGTGATTGAATCAAGAGATGCAATATTTGATGAGAATCGTTTTTCATTAATACCTAGACCAAAGAGTTTGGTTCCTAGCTCAAGTGGAACTAAGGAAGGAGACGGTTTAGATGTGCCTCCAAATGAGTCACCTAAGCTCCGTAAGAGGAAACGAGGGAGAATCGAAAAATCAGTCGGTCCTGATTTTCAACTTTACTTAGTTGAAGGGTCAAGAAATGAGGTTGATTTTCAATACTCATATTGCTATCATATTGATGATGACCCTAGGTTTTTTTGTGAGTCTATGAAGTCTCAAGACGTTGCCTTTTGGAAGGAAACAATAAATGATGAGATGCACTCCATCACGGGAAATATTATTTGGTCTTAATGGATCTCCCACCGGGTTGCAAGCCTTTGGGCTGCAAGTGGATCTTCAAAAGGAAGATGAAAGTTTATGAGTCAATTGACAAGTTTAAGGCTAGACAAAGAGAAGGTATTGATTATTTTGATACCTATACTCCGGTTGTTAGAATCTCTTCTATAAGGTTGTTGATTGCCTTAGCGGCTATTTATGATCTTGTGACTCACCAAATGGATATCAAGACAACATTCTTGAATGGTGATTTGGAGGAGGAGGTATATATGAAGCATCCCGAAGGGTTTGTAATGCCCGATAATGAGCATAAGGTGTGTAAGTTGGTAAAGTCATTGTATGAGATAAAGCAAGCACTGAAGCAATGACATCAAAAATTTGATGAGGTTGTCTTGTCAAGCAAGTTTAAGTTAAACCAATCCGACAAGTGTTTATATAGAAAATTTGACGAGTCCGGTAATGGAGTAATCATTTGCTTGTATGTTGATGACATGTTGATCTTTGGCACTGACCTTAGACAAGTAGAGCTTACCAAAGCTTTTTTGTCATCTAAATTTTCCATGAAAGACATTGGGGGGGGGGGGGGGGGGGGGATGTGATTCTTGGAATTAGAATCAAGCGTGAAGGCAAAGGTCTATCCTTGACACAATCTCACTACATTGAGAAAGTGTTCAAGAAGTTTTATTGTGAGAATTGTTCTCCCATGACCACTACCATGGATCCGAGTGTGAAGTTTAAGCCTAATAAGGGACATGCGGTATCACAACTCGAGTACTTACAAGTGATTGCTTGCTTAATGTATGCCATGACGAGCACAAGGCCGGATATCGCTTTTGCGGTAGGGAAGTTGAGTAGATATACTAGTAATCCTAGTACTCACCATTGACAAGGTATAAAGCGGATGCTCAAGTACTTGAAAGGGACAATGAATTTTGGTTTATCATATGTCGGGTTTCCTTCGGTTCTAGAAGGATATTCAGATGTGAGTTGGATCACAAACAAGGAGGATCATACCTCTACAAGTGGTTGGGTGTTCTTTCTTGGGGGAGGTGTCATTTCATGGGATTCCAAGAAGCAAACTCGCATTACAAGTTCGACTATGAAATCAGAATTCATAGCATTAGCGGCTGCCGGTAGAGAGGCGGAATGGGTAAGGAACTTAGTCTAGGAAATTCCATTGTGGGCGAAACCGGTGTTACCCATTTCTATCCATTGTGATAGTCAAGATACTTTGGCTAAGGCTTATATCCAAGTGTATAATGGTAAGTCGCGACACCTATGCGTTAGACATAGCGCGGTACATGGGTTGATCACTCATGGGGTGATAACCATTGAGTATGTAATCTGACGGATCATTTGACAAAAGGATTGACCAGGGACTTGGTGATCAAGTCGGCTATAAGGATGGATTTGAGGCCCGTTTGAAATCTCTAATGGTGGGATACCCAATTCCCCTCTAATACAACGTTAGAGGCTGAATTCAATGTGGAAAGCCTACACTTAGAGATTGGATTACATAAGCGTTTTCATCCCAAGGTATGTATTCGGACCGACAAGGAAAGTTAGGTTGAAGATTCTCTTCTTAATGGATCTTTTGAACAAGTGCCTTTGCATGTGCATGGTTAAAAGAATCCACCTATATGAGTGTGAAGTGTTGCCGCTTCAATAATTATGGGCTTGACTTTGTATGCGCTCAAGAATGGATTAGGATACATGGCCTAAAATAGTGTCAAGTTTACATTGAAGTAGTGTAGAAACTTTTGTTTGTTGTATCTTCAAGTATTCAAAATAAGTTGAAGGGTTCAATCCATAGGACACCCCGATTCTCGAGTATTTGGAATGTGTATGACACTAATGTGGAAATTCAATCTTAAGGATATTTTCATTTATGCATGAGTTTGTAGTTGATGTGTATTGTTTATGTTAATCAGGGATTACACTAAAATGGGGAAGGAATGTTGGTGATTTTAGTATCATCGGTGGACTTAGTGTGATCGGGATTCGCTCAAAGCTTGAGGAGCTCGGTTTACGTTCGATGAGTCTCGGGAGTGCGAAATGCACGGATCGGGTACGTGAAATCAAACTTCGTGTTACAAGGATATGTCGGGATGTACATAAGTACATGTCGGGTTCGTATGGTTCGAATCTGGGAGCCAAAAGACGGAAAATAGGACATTTTGAGGAGTGGCACAATTTGTGACATTTCGGCACGGTTTGTCACAAACCGTGCGGATGCTCGGATGCCTCAATATTTGGTTCTGTAAAACGGCACGGTTTGTCACAAACCGTGACTTTTTGTCACAAATCGTGCCTTTTAGTAGTTTTGGACGGTTAGTGTGTTTTCAACCGATTTTAACGTCTTTATCCATTGGATGATGTCCTAATAACTAAATAACCACCCTTAGGCGTATATAAGGGTGATGTTTGATCAAGTTTTGGCCCTAGTTCAACATGAGCAACAAAGGAATTCTCTACATCTTCCAATACCTAAAAACCTTCAAGTGTTTCTAGTTAACAGCCTTGATCTTCTAGAGTTTGCAGCGTCTTATCGCACTCGAAATTTCGTGTAACCCAAAAGCATTGAATAGGGTCAAAATATTGGTTTTGAAAAGTGCGTTTAGCTTTCGTTTGCGTATCCAAGCACCAAGATTGATCAAGACACCCAGTTTCTACAACATAATCCATGACAATTTTTAAACACAATAGAAAGGCAAGCTTAATAAGATCAATATAGATGTGGAGCTCTCAAGAGTAAGGCTAATATCAAACTGCATTGCAATTGCATAACTGAGTAAAATAAGCCAGGAAACAGTCAATTACTGTCAAGTTAAGGCAATCGCGATTTTAATAAAGGTCAATTACCGGAAACCACCCGTCCAATAGGCCTATTTGTCAGAAACCACCCGCATAACAACTAATTACCGAAAACCACCCATATAAGACCCTCTGTCACCAAACAACCACCCGTTCTTACATTCCGTTTAAAATTCCATTACATATTTATAGATTCAATCCCAAGTTTTTATTTTCGTAAATTTTCACCACATCTTTAAAACTTGGGTAAAAATTGTAATTGGTCGACTCTTCTTGCAGTTGGTCCCCTGCCACCAATCAACAAAGTATACTCTACTTTAATTCAAGAGGAATGAGTTCGTAATGTGGCTCGTTCAGCAGAGGAAAATAATGCTCAGATGGAGATGATGGCAAGTGCAGGTGCTTGATCCAATTCCAAAGGACGATGGGAAAGTCGTGGGCATGATCCTGAACATTGGGAAGATCAGTCAAAAGAATGTGTAGATAAAGGAAACAGAGGTAGAGGTTCTGGATATGGACGGGACAGAGGCAGTGGCCCCAATCTGCGTAGGGGAAGCAACACTAATGTAGAAGCTGAAGTTTGAAGCATCCCAAACTAAGTAGTAAAACAAATCCTTCTTGATGTACGTGCTACAAACTTAAAAATCTAATGAGCACATGACTAGTACGAATTTCCAAACTTTGTGGATTCTTGACATTGGAGCTACTAACCACATGACAAGAAATAGAGAGAGATTTAACTCTCTTCAAAACATAACAAGGACAACAATCAGACTCCCCGAAGGAGATAGACTGTCGGCATGCATGGAAGGAGTTGTTAAACTCGATACTCATCTTGTTTCAAATCATGTTCTTTATGTGCCAAAATTACTATGCAAATTGATTTCTATCCCGCAGTTAACGGATGAGAATAATTGCCATATTCAATTGATTTGATACAGTGTGATCTTTGGGGGCCTTACTGTTTCTTAACTATCATAGATGATTTTATGGATGCGTTTTGGATTTACTTATTGGTAGACAAGAAATTTTTCATGCGTACTCTTGTTGATTTCTTTGCTTATGTGAAACGACAATTTGGGTCAAAAGTGAAAACATTTCGCAGTGACAATGGAACAAAACTTACGTGTATGACATCCTACTTTCTTGAATATGTTATTGTTTTTCAGACTTCTTGTGTGAGTACACCTCAACAAAATGGTCGGGTTGATCGGACACACCGACATATTCTTAACATTGCTCGTACCCTTCGATTTCAAGGTCACTTGCACATTGATTTTTGGGGTGTATGTGTATTAACCGCAAGTTATTTAATAAATCGTACTTCATCCCGTATTCTCCATGGTAAAACTCCTGATGTACTTCTTCATAATACTGCACCTAGCTATGCTCAGTTAAGAGTATTTGGCTCTTTATGTTATGCTCATGTTCCTTGTCAAGGTAGGGAAAAAAATTCTGAACAGGGTCGACGATGTATCTTCGTTGGATATCCCTCAGGTAAGCATACATGCAGAGTTTATGATCTTGATATGTAAGTGTTATAATCCTAAGTTCATGTATGACCTAAGTAATTTGCACATTAGTAAAACAAAGTTTAAGTGTAGGAATTGGTAGATAGTTTAGGACTTAGTTCTAGCTTTAAGATTAAGTCTGAAACCGGATAATTTTGCAACCCCGGATAACCGGTTGGAAGGCAAAATCTGGTATAGGATTATATCTGTAAGTTGGGCTATTGTTCTTGGGCTGTGTTTGTTTGGGCCTTATCTGTTGATCGATTGGATGTGTTTTGTTGGGCCGTGTCTGTTGATCAAATGGACGAAGCCCACTTGAGTCATCTGGTAAGACGTGATATATAAAGCTTCTGCGAAGGAAGCTTAACCTAAGTTTCATTCTCATTGTTGCGCGGCGCCTGATCACAGAAGAGAGAAAGAGATTACAGAGAAAAGAGAGAGAGAGCTTGAAGTGCTTCTGCGGAGATCCTAGGGTGGTGATTTCTGAAGATCGAAGACTTGGTTTCTCATTGTAGCTTCTGCCTTGAAGCTACAACAGCCTATTGGGGACCGAATCCCAAACTCCTTCTCTTACCTATCTCTCTGTTAGATCTGAGTTAGATCTTGCATGTATTCTGTGATTTGCCGTTCTTGCCTTGCTTTGTAACTTCTGTGCAAACTCCCTGAGATTCTTAGTGCATTGATTGGGCCGAGTCTCCCCACTGAGACTCCGCGGATTAGGGATTACCGAACCGCGTGAACATATCTTGTGTCCCCTCGCATTCAGATTCTTAACTTGTTCGTTCATCGAATCGATTGTGGTTTGAGAACTGTCGGTTCTGTTGTTGAGCAAATAGATCAAATCAATATCACATGATACTACTGTTTTCTTGGTCTCCAGGGATGTGAAATTCTTTAAAAGTGAAATTCTTTAACAATGAATTTCCTTTTGCTACTTTATCGCCCAAACCAGAGTCAAGCAGTTATCAATTCCCCCTTGCTATTGACGATGACCCTGAACAAGCTAATGAGGTTGCTGCTGAACCCTGAACCATCACAAATTATCGAGTTCACTGTTGAACCTGCACTTCTTGACAACAACGCCAATGAACTCACAAATCATGTCATTCCAGCCATTGTTGCAGGGGAGTCGGAGCATGTTGTTGCACCTCAGACACCAGCACCAGAAATTCAACTTGGGTGGGGTCAACGAATATGAAAACCACCTTCAAAACTCCAAGATTATGTCACAAATATTGCACAAGTGATCTCCGCAACTTGCAAATCACCTTCTTTGTATCTCGAACCAGGTAAGCCTTATCCTTTACATAATTATGTGTCCACTAATCATTTCACATTTCGATATTGCATCTTCCTCGTGTCCATAACTGAAGCAGTCACGTCATTTTCCCAAGGAAGGATGAACTCCCGCTATCAGAAAGCCATGAAACAAAAGACACGAGCTCTAGAGGATAAAACAATGCGGAGTTTAACCAAGTTTGTGCCTTGGAAAATAAATGGGTCTATAAAATAAAATACATTTTTTATGGATCAAGTGAATGCTTAAAGGCACGACTGGTCATTCTTGGAAATCGACAAATCAAAGGCATCGATTACTCCAAAACCTTTGCACCAATTGCTAAAATGGTAATGGTTGGCACAATGTTAGCCATGCCAGCCATATAAGGGTGGATCTATATACATCAAATTGACGTACACAACGCGTTCCTTCATGGCGATTTGGAGGATGATATCTACTTGAAACCTCCAGTTGGGTTTCACACTCAATTTGGTTTAGTGTGCAAACTTTACAAGTCTTTGTACGGATTGAAGCAAGCCCCACGTTGCTGGTTCGCGAAGTACTCGACGACTCTAAAAAGGTATGGATTCAAACAATTATATTCAGATTATTCTCTGTTTACTTTTAGCCATGGTTTGATTAAGCTTCGTGTGTTAATATACGTTGATGATCTCATAATCTCTGGGAATGATGGCATTGCTTTGACCAAATTAAAATCATATCTTAGTTCGTGTTGTAATTAAAATGAAGGATAATTGAAGTACTTCCTAGGGGTCGAGGTTGCTCATTCCAAAAAGGGACTCCGTTTGCGTCAACACAAATATGTGCTCTACATCATCAAAGAAACATGACCACTTAGGGCAAAATCAGCCAAATTCCCTATGCATTCTCATCACAAATTGGCATTCTCAACCTCTCCTAACCTCATCAATCCCGAGCCATAACAACGACTCATTGGAAGATTAATCTATCTCTTTTTCACTCGTCCCGACTTGGTCTACTTCGTTCACATTCTCTCATAATTTATACAAGAGCCGACTGTAGACCAATGTCTAGCAACTCTTCGGGTCGTTCACTATATGACAAAAAACCATGGCCAAGGAATTTTTCTTGCGTCCGGCACAAATCCTCAACTTTATGGATGGTGAGACTCAAACTGGGAAAAATGCCCAATCTCTCGAAGATCTCTTTCTAGCTGAATTGTATTTCTTGGGCAAGACACCCATTCACCGTCATCTTTGCAAGTTGGACACCAAGGACTTGCATGCTCAGGGTCGGCCAATGAAGAATGGTGGCCCTGTTGAAAATCAAAACTGAGGCCCTGTTATATAGTTCACTAAAAATCGGGGAATTTCAATTATATAGCTTATCCTGCTAACAATCATAAATAACACTAAGTAAATTTAACCTGATGTAAAAACTTGTCAAAATTTTACATCAGTATAGAAAAACATAACAGTAAACTAGAACATAGCATAATAATCTATTTAAAAAGTGTCATTCTTCTAATATTATTTGAAATAAACTGCTCAATTAATTCTTCATAACCAATCCTTTCAAGCTGATCCTTCTCAATTGATAACAAGGCCAATCCATTGAGCCTCTCTTGTGTTATTGTAGAGCGCAAATAAGACTTCAATAGCTTGAACTTTGAAAAACTCCTTTCTGCAGATGCAACTGTCACATGAATAGTCAATAATATTCTGTATACTATAATTGCATTAGGAAAGAAGCTATCAAGTTTCAAATACTGTAAAATATCAATAGCTTGCATCACTTTCTTTGGTAAAATCTCTTGTAATTTCTTTGACAAATACTCTTGCAGTAATTTTAACTCCGTATATAACTCATTCCCATCAATATCAGAGAGCTCATTTTTCTTAAGTGAAGCTTCATATATAACTCATCAGAATTAAATAGAAATCCGAAGATACTTTCAAACTCTTTATATTGTTCAAATCTACTGGTAAGTGAAATAATAGCTTGATCAACTATAAACAGAAAGTAAGTCTTCCTAAAAGATTCTTCTATTGAATCTGTAACACTTGATGTACCATTCGAATTCTCATCAAACTGTTTTTTCCTTTTAATTATACGCTTTTGAGGAAATATTGGTTTAATTTCTAGTTTCTTGGAAACTTCCTTTGCTATTTCCAATCCATCTAAAAATCCAGACTCTCTATAATCTTTAAAAAATGAAATCAAGCCATGTATTTTCTCAATAGAAGAACCAATTACTATATTATGGGCTTGTAAAGACTGACTGATTTTATTAACTCTAAATAATACTTCATACCAAATAACAATGGAGACTACAAACTCAAAATTACCAAGTTCATTTCCAGCCAATGATATAGCTCCACTTCTAATTTTTGAATCATTATCACTATCAGCCACTTGAAGCAAAGCTTCTCTTATTTCTACCATTTGAAACCTTATAGCTTTAACACTATCAACTCGACTCTCCCAAGGAGTTGCCGATAATGATTTGACTGTATATTATGTCACATTATTTTCAAAGATAAGCCATCTCTTAGTCGAATTAGCAAATATTGTATAAACACGCTGAATAATTCCAAAAAAATCTCTAGCTTTACCACATGTGTTGGCCATGTCACACAATACTAAATTAAGAGAATGAGAAGCACAAGATGTGTGAAAAGCTCTAGGATTTATATCTAATAGTCTTTTTTGAACTCCTTGATGTTTTCCTTTCATGTTTGATCCATTATCATAACTTTGACCACGAACATCATCTATCCTAAGACCAAGCGATTTCAGTTCTGTTTGTAAAACATCCAATAATCCTTGACCGGTTGTATCATTCACCTCCAAAAATCCTAAAAATGATTCCTCGATACTTACGACATTTGAAGAGACATCCACATATCTTAAAATTAATGTCATTTGCTCTTGATGACTTATATCAGGAGTACAATCTAAAATAATTGAGAAATACTTAGCTGCTTCAACTTTCTTAATGATTTGAGATTTAACATTAGAGGCAAACAAAAGTATCAACTCATTTTGAATTCTATGACCGAGATAATGAAAAGAAGTACTACCAACAGTAATACGTTTAGCATGCTTCTGAATAACCGAGTCAAACTCAGCTAACATTTCAACTAGGCCTAGAAAATTTCCATTATTCTCTTGATACAATTTTTCATTGGTACCTCTAAATGCTAGAGCATTTTTTGCCAGAAATTTGACCATTGAAAAAAATTCTAAACAAGACTTTTCTCCAATGTTCTTTTTCTTTGTCAAGTTCTCTTTGTGCCACAACATCAATAACTTGTGAAGTTTTCAGTCTACGACGCAGCTCATACCATACAGTCATATTTGTAACATGCTCAACACTTAATTCATGCTCTTTAAGTCTATTTCCAAGATGTGACCAATCACCAAAACCTTCATTCACAAGTTGTCCTCTTACATTCCCTTTTCTAAAAACTTTACAGCAAAAACAGAAAACTTTATCAAGCTCTTTTGAGTAAACAAGCCAATCCCTATCACACTTTTCTCCATTTGATAAAATTCTAGTATAGAAGGCTGCAAAAAAACGTCTAGAATATTTATCTTTAGGGCCTTTCTCAATAGAAAATTCTCTTTTTAAACCCTTTGCAACTAAAATATCAATGTTTTTCGAATCAAGAGAATCCCAAATTCTTGGATCAAATATATCAATAATATGAAAAGAATCATCCATATCAGGAATATCATTAGTGGGGATAGTAGGATCAACATCATTAGTGGGCATAGTAGGATCAACATCATCATTAATGAGAATAGTAGGATCAACATCTAAGCCATCAGAACCAACATTATTAACATCAATGCTAGCATCATTAGAACCAACGGCAGTAGCATCAACATAGACATCATCACCATCACCATTAACATCAACATTATGATTTTCTAATGAAACATGTGATTCTTTTCTTATAAACTTATCAAGAGCACCTCTTTGAGACCTAATTAACTTTTCAATCTCTTTTTTCCTTTTACGTTTTCTATGCCCAGATGGAAATGTTCTAAATGAGCTGGACATTGCTAAATGTAAAATGCTTTAAAAAAACAGAACATATAAAAATATAAAGGAGCGAAGGAACAGATCTGCAGCCGTTCCAAAGGAGTTCCATCTCGCCCGAAGATTGACATTTCATGATGATGTCTATAAGTTTAGCCGGGATGTGTGCCCGTTCAAGCATAACTCTCAAGAAAGACCATCTGATCCTGTCATAGGCCTTAGCGAGATCAATTTTCAGCACCATCCATCGAGTCATACTGGCTGGTTCTGACATGGTGTGGAGGACCTCCTGAACGAGCACCACATTGTCAATGATCTGGCGACCAGGAATGAAGCTAGCTTGAGCAGGTGAAGTGAGAAACGAGAGAACCGGTTTCAAACGCTGAACAAGCATTTTTGTGGCTATTTTAAAAACCACGTTTAGCAGAGAAATAGGTCTGAAGTGAGCAGGCTCAGCAGGGACGTCGACTTTCGGAATGAGTACCATGAGGGCATTATTCAACCCCGCTGGAAGATGACCATCGTTGACAAGACAGAGAACTGTTGTGATTACCTGAGTGTTGACAATGCTTCAATTCCTTTGATAAAAAATTGTCGGGTAGCCGTCGGGTCCAGGCGCCTTATAAGGGCCCATTACTTTCAAGGCTGCCCAAACATCAGAATCTGAGAAAGGACCTACGAGATCATCTAGAGTTTCAATATCAGGCCGGGGGACAAAGACTGAAAGAATCGGAACCGGGGCAACAGGCAGATGAGTCTCCTCAGTGTACAACGACGAGAAGAAGTTCAACACTCTCTGCACAATAGTTGGCGCATCAGTAAGCCATACACCTGCCTCATCTTGGAGGGTAATGACCTTGTTGGCTCTGCGTCGAACAACAATTGATAAATGGTAGAAGCGTGTATTACGATCTCCATCTAGCATGAAGGAGGACCTGGATTTCTGAAACCAAAGTGCCTGCTCTTGCTGAAGGACCTTTTCAAGGTCATGTCGAAGTTGGTGGATTAAATCAAGCAATCATTGAGAGGGATGAGATGCCATCTTGCGCTGAGCACCCGCAAGCCTCGCATTGAGTTTGCGTTTCTTGTAGAAGATATTACGGAAAGTCGACCAATTCCAATCAGATAATTTCACAGTGAGATGTTGCAGGCATTCAGTGACCATTCCAGAACTGCCCCACTGCTCTCTCAAAAACCCCGAGAATTCCTCATGGAGTAACCACGCAACAAGAAATCTGAATGGTCTGTCGTTACTTGAATGCACAGGAACATGTTTGGTACTTAAGAGGATTGGTGCGTGGTCTGAGTAGGAAGAGGACAGATGTTGGATCACTGCATCCGGGTAAAGAAGACGCCATGAATCCGAGCAGAGGCCTCTATCAAGTCTGCTAGCTTTATAGGTAGCAATCGACGTACCCCGGGACCATGTGTACGGAGGACCACAAAACCCCAGACCAATCAGTTGTAGTTCGTCAATGCACTGAGAAAACTCCAACGAGGCCCTGTTGGCACAGTCCGAGTCATAAGTATGTTCAACAGCCGTAAGGGTCGCATTAAAATCACTTGCGAGGACCCACGACAGATTATTGGATCGAGCAAATAGACTGAGATCGTCCCATAGCTGAAGTCGACGCCGATTATCAGGTGAGGCGTAAACCACCGACATAACCGAGGGAGATTCGCCCCTACGGCGAATTTCAACAGTGATGTGTTGTCTATTAAGAGAGATCGGATTGATGATGACTTCAGAAGTCTTCCAAAGCAACCAAATACCATCGGAAAAGCCTTCCGCATCCACTCTGAGCATACCATCGTAACCAATCCGGCGACAGACCTGGTCGGCTCTAGTACCGCTGATGCGAGTCTCGACCAAAGCTAAAACGCTTGGCCTATGAGTACGAATCAGTTCAGAAATTGCAGTAGCAAAATTGGCGCCACCCGCGCCTCTAGTGTTCCAAAAGACGATGTTGATGTTCATCATGGGGGAAACTAATTGAAAGTTCCTGATAAATGGAGTTGACATAAAATTCATTCTGGAAGCAAACGCAGAGGCAGCATCACTGAGACTCTGGATAGCATTAACAGTTCTTGGTGTCATCGACACCTTGCATAAGAGCGGTTGGAACTTTGCTGCAATTGGGAGTAGTTCTAGAAAGACTCTGCTTGCCAAAGGTGGCGCCATTATTTTGAATGGACCCATCCGGCGGTTCGACATCATCAAACTCTGTCTGTCTACCAATGTCCAAGTGTACACTGGGTTACTGGGATGGGGTGTGTTTGATCCATTCGGCACAGGAGAAGTTCTTGCTAGAATGGAAGTCGGGGTTATGGATGTCTTGGTGAGGGTCGTAGGTTGTAGCGTAATAAGCGGGTTCGTTTGCCTTGTTTCAACCCGAGATTGCGTTTTTTGGAAAACAAAATCTTGTAGCAATTGTGATTTCTTTTAAATTGCCTGATTTACGCGCAAAGATAAAAGAATCGATCTTTTCCTGCTTTTTGGTGGCACTTCTGATATCTTTGGTAACAACTTCATTCTGTTGAGATTTATCGGGCCGAGCAACATTGGGCGGACACAGTTTCCGCCACAGCTTCTGAAGCCTGAGCAATGGCAACTTCCGACGTTCCTGCTTCAACATCATTGGTCCCGAAAATATGAAATCTGGAGCCTGAAACGGAGATTTGTGCCTGAGGAGTAGAAACTTTATTCAGTTTGGCTAATTAGAACTTTCAATTTACGTTAAGGAAATACATGTCGTTCGTTATTTATTTTCTAAAGGGTTATCATTATCGATTTTTCTATGTTAGAAAAAGCGTATCATTATTTAGACTAGACATGCAATGTTTTTTTTCTTATTAGAATTTTGTTGAAAATAAAAATATAGGGCGGCGGTAAAATGTTGTGTAGAGATTCCCAGTTACCCGTTAATGATTGAATTCATAAAATAGCTAGCTGGTCAAAGAAAGCCGGTTTCCAGATCATCCATAGCTTCCTCTTCTCAAGTCAAACACTCCTTCTCCTTCTCCTTCTCCAAATTTCAATCATGGCTCCGCTTCTGAGTTCTGACTTCTTCTCCGTCGCCTAATTCACAACAAATTCTAAAAAGCTTATTCTAGGGTTTCACTTTCAGCTCCTTGATATCGGGAAATGTCGCTCCGTCCTAGAATTCTACTTCTAGGCTTTGTTCTGCTTTTCAATTCGTCTTGCTTCTCGGTTGAATCCAAGTGCACCACAGGCTGTGAATTGGCTTTAGCTTCCTATTACATAACTAATAATCAAACCCTAACTGACATCTCTAACTTCCTAAACACCAACATCTCTATAATTCTTAGCTACAATTCACAAATTCCTAACCAAGACAGTATCCAGGCTGCCTCCCGTATCAATATCCCCTTTTCTTGTGATTGTATTCAGGACGGCCAACTCTTGGCGCATGTCTTTCACCATACTATCATAAATGGGGATACCTATTATAATCTTGCAAACACAGACTATGCGAATCTTACCACGGTTGCTTCGCTTACGGCGTCCAACACCTATCAAGCCAGGAACTTACCATTGGGGAAAGTTGTGAATGTCAGTGTCAGTTGCTCTTGTGGAAACAGCAGTGTGTCCACCGCCTATGGGTTTTTTATAACTTATCCTCTTCGTCCCGAGGATACTTTGACATCCGTTGCTAGTTATGGAAACATTAGTACTCAGCTGTTGCAGAGTTATAATCCCGGTGTGGATTTCAGTAAAGGGACTGGGCTGGTGTATATTCCTACCAAAGGTAAGTTTTCTCTCTTTTGTATAGTTCTGGGTTTAAATTTGTTTCTGATGTGTAATTATATGCTGTCGGTAGTCTTATGGGCGTAGTTTTGTATTACGAGCCGGTATTGTTGAATGTCTTGAGGGTGAAGTTATCTTTCCAAGATTTAGCGTGCATATATCTTCAGGTCAAAGCTCACTGTTGATTGGGTTCCATCTAGATTATTAATGGAGTTGGTTGTTGTGATTGTGGAATATATGAGGAGTGTTATTGTTTTATCAGGATGTAGAAATTAATGCTCAGCATTTGAGCATCAGTTTCTTAACTTCCTGGCCGATACTGGAATGTCACCGTTCATACAATTTTCTGCAATGAACTCGGTAGAGATGAACGGGTGTATGATGGGCAGTTTATTTAAATTTATTAGACGAAAAACAGGTGCTTGTCGACTTAAGGTTTTACTTCTTAGGATACATATTGCAGTTGTGATTTTGGGGGCATGTATTGAGTGCATCTATCCTTCAACGGACCTCATTATTGCCGCCCACCAAAACTTTAAAGTGAAGAACTAAATTTACTACCTCTTTGTTGTCTCTTTATCTTGTTGAATTCCATCTTCACTCTCTACGAGAGAACAATGCTCAGGCAATTGGTGGTGGATAGGGAGGGACCTTTTGGTGAACGATGGCAAACGAGCAGTACAATGTGTGATATTTGCAATATCCATGTCAGCTAGCGTGTGGACTGTGGATATTGATTTTTAAGTCTCTAGTTTAGAATCAACAAAATATATATTGCTGTTGGCTTAGCTCATACCGTGTTTTGGCTGTTGGATTTCTGCAAACCTATTTTTTTAGTTTTTCTGTTAAGGTTATGTCATATGTCTTCACATAAGGAGAAAGAGTCGGCTTCTTAAAAGGCAAGAAAAAAAAGACAAGAAAGAGTATAAAAGATTAATTAATACATGGCTTCATCAGTTAAAAGCACCCCTCATAGAGTTGTTTACGGTCACATTTACTGAACTAAGGAAAAAACCTATTTTACATTTTTTCCAGACACAAGCGGGAGCTTCCGTCCGTTGACAAAAACTAGGTAACTATTCAAGCTTGATCAGTGATGTAGTCTTGTTACTTATACTTAGTTTCTGGACTTACTATTCATTGATTTTTTTTCTTGCAGCCTCAGCAAAGGTGCTCCATTCTCCTCTAATAAGTAGCGTAATTTATTCACTTTATAGTTTTGGACTGAGAACTCGTATGAATGATAAAATATGTTGTAAAGCTATATTGAAGCTTATAAATTTATCCTTTTATGCAAACAGGAGGACATTCAATTGGAGCTATTGTGGGTGTATCTGTAGCAGTTGTTTCAATACTCGCTTTAGGGATCTGTTTATTTTTTAGGCGAAGAAAGAGGATGGAAGAGGCTAATAAGGCTATACTACTTGCTGATATGGCACCGTCTGCAACTTATGGTAGCAGTTTTTCCTCCTTATGTATTGTATTTTATTTTTGGTCAGCATTTATGTATATTTACTAGTGAACTTTTATTGCTTATAAGTTATAACAGATAACCCTTGTTTTTTCTCATCAATTTGAAAATTATTTTCTAATGACTGATACCATTCTG
The DNA here is from genome assembly GCA_029168935.1 of Oxyria digyna. Classification (NCBI taxonomy): domain Eukaryota; kingdom Viridiplantae; phylum Streptophyta; class Magnoliopsida; order Caryophyllales; family Polygonaceae; genus Oxyria; species Oxyria digyna. The sequence goes on from JAPVLV010000005.1 coordinate 5,700,997, forward strand.
TAGATTAAAATGCTGCCTCCAGGTTTTTTTAATGGAATAGTGCTTTTTATTTATTTATAATTGCCTGCCATATGTACTGTTCCATGACATTCAGTTGATTCAGATTCTGACCATCTTCTTGCATGTCTTGTCAATTATTTTGATATTATTATTTTCATGTATAGACTGATGACTTACTTTTCTTCAATGTTTAGCATTTGGTGATTCAAACAGAACTCATTCAAGTACTCATGCTGGTGGCATAACTGTAGACAAATCAGTGGAGTTTTCCTATGAGGAGTTGGCTAATGCAACTGATAATTTTAGCATGGCCAACCAGATTGGTCAAGGTGGATTTGGGGCTGTTTATTATGCAGAACTAAGAGGAGAGGTTCGTATGCATGCATGTTGATCTTTTCCTTTTATCAGTTTTGTGGGGTAACTATATATTTTTCTCCCCCTTAAAGAATCTTGGCTGTGTTTGTTCTCCCAAAATGGCTATAGATCTGCATGAAGCATAACGGAGACCATTTTGTCCAAGAGGATTATGTATCTGTTTGCGTTTTACTTCAATATCTGGCATACAAACAATCACAGTTCATGAATGATTTTGTAGTTCTTACCACCAATAATAGTTGAAAAGCAGGGTAGCTCCAGCTTATAAATGAGTACTAATAAAGTACCATCAGCTTCTGTTGGACATGATTATTTTGCTTTCCTCATTGTTAAAGAATTGTGATTGTTCTATACATATCGGATTTGTTTGGAAATAAAGCACACTACTTTAATACATGCATCATGGGTAACCACTCACTGGATATTGATAAAAAAAACTTATGGAACATGGTTTTTAAACATCAGAGTGATGCCTAACTCTCTGTGCATCTCGAATTTCTAACTTTTTCTCATATTTTGCTGTGCAGAAAGCAGCAATTAAGAAGATGGCTATGCAAGCCTCAAAAGAATTTATAGCTGAGCTGTCAGTCTTGACCAATGTCCATCACTTGAACCTGGTACTGCCATTTCCTTCCGCGAGGAGTATTGTTATTTATTGCTTCTACATAAAATAGCTCATTCTCATTTTAGATGTTTAGTCCCGTTTGATAGATTACAACCTATGTGTACTGTGCTTTTCTTCACTACTTAGTTTGCTTAGGCCTCCCCTATGATCAGCTGCGTACTTATATTGTAGAATATCAGAGCTGAAACTCTTGTTATCTGATAGCAGAATCTGATCAGCTCATAATCAACTGAATCAGGCTTGGCCATACATTTATCTTTGTTTTATGCTTGTGTTTATTTCCCTATGACAAAAGAAACGGAAAGATATCTAACAAGTTATCTTTGATGCAGGTTCGCTTGATTGGGTATTGTACCGAAGGTTCTCTTTTCGTAGTATATGAGTATGTTGAAAATGGCAACCTGAGTCAGCATCTTCGCGGGACAGATAAAAGTATGTATATGAAATATCTGTTCGACATGAAAATGGAAGGTATATTCATGACATATTTATCTTTGTACAGGTAGGGACCCACTGTCATGGTCAGCTAGAGTGCAAATTGCTCTTGATTCTGCAAGAGGTCTTGAATACATCCATGAACATACTGTTCCCGTGTATATACACCGTGATATCAAATCAGCAAATATTCTAATAGATCGAAACTTCCACGGCAAGGTGCTAATGGAACACTCTGAAAAATAAAAAATGAATCGGTTGAGGAGCTCACTAATTCAATTACCTTTGCAGGTTGCGGATTTTGGATTAGCGAAATTGACTGAGGCCGGAACCACACGCCTTGTTGGGACATTTGGATACATGCCACCTGAGTAAGATCATTTTCAGTTATATGCTCTGATTCCCTGATATTTAACCCTTTGAATTGCATTATACTGCACTTAAGTTTAAAGTTCTGCATTTTACAACTCATTAATCATGGCTTTCTCAAAAATCACCCATTACATGAAAATATTCAAAATGGCTGTCTTTCCAATGAATTTAATGAAATGCAAACTTTCCTGAAGAACAATCCTGAGGAATTTAGGACTCTCACGAGGATCCTTGATGCTCATGCAAATATTTTTTAAGATCTCTTTTGACAAGGGCATATACAGGTATGCTCAATATGGAGAGGTTTCGGCCAAGGTAGATGTTTACGCCTTCGGAGTTGTGCTGTATGAGCTAATATCAGCAAAGGAAGCTGTAGTGAAGAGTTTTTCACTTGCTGAATCAAAGGGTCTTGTTGGGATGGTAACATATTTCTTTCCAAGTTTGATCTGAATTACCATTTATATTAAAACCTATCCTATTTTCTGATCTTTATTTGGATATTCCTCCAGTTCGAGGATGTCCACAACCACCCTGATCCAGATGAAATATGCAAACTGATTGATCCTAGGATGGAAGAAAATTACCCACTTGATGCAGTTCTTAAGGTGGGAAATCATGGTTCAGTCATTCTATTAAACATTCCAAATCTTAGTACCGACTTTTTTTCCCTCTTTTTTCAGATGGCCCAGGTGGCGAAAGCGTGCACTAACGAAAACCCAGCACTGAGACCGACAATGAGGTCTGTTGCTGTAGCTCTGATGACTCTTTCATCAGCAACCGAGGACTGGAACGCCAGTCCGTTCTACGAGAACCAAAATCTTGTCAATCTCATGTCAGGAAGATAAATAGCAAGACAGTGGTGAATGTGTGCTTTTTTTTTGGTTTTGAACATGTACATTGCTTTGTTTTTCCGGTTAGTCTCTGATATAGAAGATGTGCACTAACGAAAACCCAGCACTAAGATTTGGAATGTTTTTCCGGTTAGTCTCTGATCATCATGAGTCTTAAGTGCATAGAAGATGTCACTTTCAAAAAAAGTCATGGAGTTGAAGAACATGCATATTTGTTTGTAACTTATATAGATCTTTGTATATTACAATTCGAGCAATGTAATTTTTTTTGAAAGATGATCAAAGTGTAATTGTATTGATTTCTGAATGGATATATTATTTTTAGGTTCAACGGTGCTGGTAAGACAATGCAATCCATGCTAATGTATACAAAAATCATAGTTTTGGAGGTATATAATCAACTGCATGTTCTTCAACTCCATGACTTTCTTTGCTTCTCAAAATCTTCAGCCTATTAAACCTGTTTTTCTTACTTACCAGTTACCACTAACCAGTGTTATTTCCCCGTCTACCTTATTTGATTGCTTAGTAGGCTGCTTAATGGTGTTGCTGAACTAAGTTCTTTCAGAACTTCAGTATATTTGGAAAAAATAACTTGTGTCCCAATTTGACAATATTCTGTTAGCTGATCCTGGACGGTATCAAGAATCCTAGCATTCATGGGTACTTTTCCCCATATCTTTAGATCTGTCTACACATTTATTTCTTCATCTTCTTTCTCGCCTCTAAATTCATTTTCCCACCATTTTGTTATTTCACAGCATCTCCATCTGTTTACAAAGCATTGTTCTGATTTTCAGTCTTGAGTAGCTTCATTGAGGTGAAAAAATAACTTTTGTCATTATCTTTAGAAAAGATAACTTTGCAGTTAAGTTTATTTTTCCGTCTTATAGCAGCAGATCAATGGCTACATTGAGTGATATATTGGTGGGAGCGGCCATCAACATACTCACTGCATTTGCTTTCTTTGTGGCATTTGCAATTCTGCGCATACAACCGATAAACGACAGAATCTACTTTCCAAAATGGTATCTAAGAGGTGTAAGAAGCAGCCCAATGAGAACCGGGGCAATAGTAGGCAAGTTTGTGAACTTAGATTGGAGATCATATTTCAAATTTCTGAATTGGATGACAGATGCGTTAAGAATGCCAGAACCCGAACTTATAGAACATGCTGGCTTGGACTCTGCAATCTACTTGAGAATTTACTTACTTGGGTATGATTCCATATCCAACAAAACATGTTTTACATTCATTTGTCCTAATTATATAATTGTTGTTTTGATGGTGTCCATGCAGGCTTAAAATCTTTATCCCCATTGCTGTTCTTGCTTTCATGGTCATGGTTCCAGTTAACTGGACAAATGACACATTGGAAAACTGGGCAAATGGAAAATCAGAAGACTCTAAACTTACTTACAGTAATATAGATAAACTTTCCATTTCTAATGTTCCAACAGGATCACCAAGGTGTGTTATTCTTGTTAAAATCGTCCAAAATTTATGCACACACAACAAATTATGAATGTGCATTTTTTTGATATATTGATGCACACATAAGTACGTGCTTTTTCATATAACAGATGTCGTATTCGTAACTTTTGTACTGCATTCTCATGTTGTGATTTATTTTTCTGGTTATGAAGATACATTGAGTAGTAGCCTTATGCTTATCTTGCATTCTAATTTGCACTTGATATTTTGTCTGCAGATTTTGGACACACATTGTAATGGCTTACGCCTTCACCTTCTGGACATGCTATGTATTAAGGAAGGAGTATGAAATAATTGCTACAATGAGATTACAGTTCCTAGCATCTGAACGACGACGACCAGATCAGTTCACTGTAAGACATTCTATATGAAATAACTTGCTTTAATTGGGCTTATATTCTGATACAATTCTCATCAGGTGCTTGTTCGAAATGTGCCACCGGATTCTGACGAATCGATTACTGAACTTGTGGAGCACTTTTTCAAAGTGAACCACCCAGATCATTACCTCACTCATCAGGTTTAAATCTATGCAATTTGAGATGTAAATTGCTGATATATAGTCATTATATGATCTCATGCCTGAAAACCTATCTGCAGGTGGTTTATAATGCCAATAAGCTATCTGAATTTGTAGACGAGAAAAAGAAGATGGAAAATTGGCTCGACTTTTATCAACTAAAATATTCTAGGAACCAATCTGCAAGACCCACTACAAAGGTATATTAATGACAAGCACAGTCCAATGTTTTTTAATCTGGATGTACCCTTAGTAACTTATAGTTCATCATGTAGACTGGTTTCTTAGGCCTTTGTGGGAACAGAGTAGACGCAATCGATCATTATACCTCGGAGGTTGAAAGATTGTCGAAAGAAGTAAGCCTTATCTTTTAATCTTTTCTTACTATCATATACTTTCTTCTGAATATTATATCATGCATCACATGGTTTGTGTTGAGCTTCTGTTTACCAGATATCTATGGAGAAAGAGAGAATAGTAGAGAACCCAAGATCAATAATGCCTGCAGCATTTGTTTCGTTTAATAGCCGATGGGGTGCAGCCGTGTGTGCACAAACTCAACAAACAAGAAATCCAACAATCTGGTTAACCGATGGGGCGCCTGAGCCCCGTGATGTTTATTGGAATAATTTATCCATTCCCTTCGTGTCACTGACGCTACGAAAGCTCATCATTGCTGTCGCTTTCTTTTTCCTCACATTCTTCTTCATGATTCCAATTGCATTTGTACAATCTCTTGCCAATCTTGGAGAAATAGAGAAAACACTCCCCTTTCTCATGCCTATTATTGAACTGTGAGTTTATCGAAGTCAAAGATCTTTGGAAATAATGTACACTTTTTCTTAGCTGAAATCTTTTTTAATCTAATTGCTGCTAGGAAATTCATCAAGTCAGTAATTCAAGGCTTCCTGCCAGGAATTGCTTTGAAGATTTTCCTGATTCTGCTTCCAACAATCTTGATGATGATGTCCAAGTTTGAAGGATTGATATCTTTATCCTCCCTGCAGATGAGATGTGCAACTAGATACTATACTTTTTTATTTGTAAATGTATTTCTTGGGAGCATTATCACAGGAACTGCATTTCAACAACTGAGTAAATTTCTCAATCAGTCAGCAAATGAGTAAGTATTTTGGTATTTAATTATCATACAATGATATTTATTGGCATTGAACTTCTTATGCTGATGGATATTTATGCAGAATACCAAAAACAATTGGAGTTTCAATTCCAATGAAAGCAACATTCTTCATGACATACATTATGGTGGATGGATGGGCTGGAATTGCCGGAGAAATTCTGAGACTCAAACCGCTAATTCTATATCATCTGAAAAACTTCTTCTTAGTGAAAACTAACAAAGATAAACAAGAAGCAATGGATCCAGGGAGTCTAGAGTTCGGTTCAGACGAGCCACAAATACAGCTCTATTTTCTACTAGGCCTTGTTTATGCTGTTGTTACTCCTGCCTTACTTCCTTTCATACTAATCTTCTTTGGCCTCGCGTATATGGTTTATCGTCATCAGGTATGTGTTAACATTGAATTATGAAATGTATGAATTTTGTTGCTGATTTTAGTTTACTCAGCGCGCTTCTTTGTGACTGCAGATTATAAATGTGTACAATCAAGAGTATGAAAGTGCAGGATCATTTTGGCCTGATGTGCATGGACGCATAATTGGTGCCCTGATCGTCTCTCAATTGCTTCTCATGGGACTTTTAAGCACAAAAGAAGCTTCTCAATCAACTCCATTTCTCATCACTCTCCCAATTCTCACCTTATCTTTTCATTTCTTCTGCAAAGGTCGGTATCAACCCGCATTCGCTGGATATCCTTTGCAGGTATGTATCCATCTCACTAGCGCTTTCTGTAAGGCTTCACTATACCTTATATCTTACAAATATTCTCATACCCACCTCCCTACAAATATTCTCAGCAAACAAACTTACATTCTTGTTCTGTTGCAACTGATCCATGCAGGAAGCAAGGAGGAAAGACACATTGGAGAAAGTAAAGGAGCCAAGCCTTAATATGAAGGACTACCTCGAAACAGCTTACGTGCATCCGGTGTTTAAAAATGGAGACGACAATGTGGTGGCTCCAGAGGAGTGGGAAGAAGGACCCGAGCTTGTCCCCACGAAAAGGCATTCGAAGAGGAACAACACTCCATTGCCTAGTCTAAGAACTGATTCCTCCTCTGCTTTGCTTCCTTGATTGACATGTTCTCTCAAGAATTTTTCAACAAAATTTCCAAATTGGAGCACTAGAAAGATGGTTATGTACATAGTTTCGAAGTCCCTTGGCTTGATAGACTATTTACAGCAATGAGATCTCACATTATATGACAAGTTTTGGTTACTTAATAAGAATTCCTTTAACAAGTAACTTTAATGTATTACAGTATTTCATGGAAAATTAACAAAAAAATTATGTATCTTCCATATATATTTGTAAAGTCTGATGGAATCTTCAAAATGGTTGCGCTCGCGCTTACTTTCAAAATTGGCTCTAAAGTAGACATTTGTTAGGTATGGTCTTATTTGGTGATTACATTAGGACTGAAGAGCCACATGAGACATTTAGACAAGTTAAATTTTTGGGGGTCAAGCTAAGATAAGTAACTTTAAGGTACATATTAATTAAAATATTTGTTAAGTAAGTGGGTTAGTGATTATATTAGCATCATGCCAACTATCAAATTAAAAGAGTTGCAAGTCTTTCTAGATTAAAGTGGATAGGGTCATAGGGATGTACCCATCCTTTAATATTTTTAATATATATCTGCCAATCACATTCGTCGTTGTAGTAACTAGTTGTGCTGTTAGGTTTCGTAAAAGTTCCAAGTTGAAATCTTCTTAAGATGATATAAAATATGTTGTGGTTGGGTGATAATTACAACTCTCAAATTAATAATCCACACATGCATTGATGCGGGGATAAGCTGCAGTTGCCGACCTAGACACCAAACTCGAATAGGAACTCGAACAAAGAAGAAAGGCGGAATTAGAATGAGATGAAAGAAGGATAAGTCGAATGATAGACCAATTGGAACCAAATCAAACAACGATAAAACCCTTGAACTTAAGAACAAGAACCTTACCGAATGATGAAGAAACCCCAACGGATGATTACAACCAAACACAATGACTTTGGTGGGTCAAGGCACCTGGAGGTTGCTCTATGGAGTCCCGATAGCACCAACCTTATGGAGGAGATTGACACACACAAGCACAACTAGGGCCGGCTCAACGACAATGCACACGGGGCACTCTTCTCACAAAAGCTCTCTTTTGGGAGAAAAAACGATAAACGCTGTATTCAATTACAAAGTCTGGGGGCGTAAAACAACAACTAAGGCAACCTTATATAGGGTTCATAAGCATGCCAACTAAAGAAATAAACAATAAAAAGTATATCCTAAAATAATAATCCGAAAAACAAATAAATATCCGAAAATAATGTTTCAAAAGGAAGCCTCGGCGAAGTTGAGGAATTGGCTGAGTTTCCCGGCCGCGGGCGCGGTTGGCGAATGAGCTGCGGGTGCGGTTATGGAGCCGCGGGCGCGGTTGTAGACATGTCGCCGACAACTCTTTTTGAAACGGCTCGTTCTCTCTCGTCCGAGATCGGAATTGAGCGATTCCAAAGCCTAGAGTTTTGTCTTGAAGTCTAGTTTGTTTCATCTTCAGTACTTGACTTCTCATCTTGACTCGAACCGGATCTCTACGAGCTTGAATGGATACAATACGAGCTCGGGCTACTATCAATGACTTGAATGATGGCTCATAGCGATCTTTAGCCCTAGCTCCAGTGGTTAGCACATCTTTAGATTTAGGACGGGGCGTCCTTGATGATAGCTCAGATGCTCTTGATGGTAGCTCAGATGCTCCCGCATCATTCTCCCCTTCTTGAAAAGGATTCGACCTCGAATCAGATTTGATATGAATGATAGAACGATCTTCATAGGCTTCATCCTCTTTGATGCACAACTTCCTCTTGAATTCCTTGAGTGCATAGCTCCACCTTGAGGAACAAATTTGATGTTGTGGGGAATCCTTGCCTTCCTTCATTCTTTTAGCTCTTTTATCCTTGTCCTTCCTCTTGTCATACTCATCAGCGACCTGTGAAGGAATAATAGGTGGAAGAGCAACAATTCTAGCATAGAAGGGTAAGGAATGACGATTAACAAAACCATCATGGGCGACTCTCTTATCATACTGCCATGGATAATTCAATAAAACTTGACAAGCTTGCATAGGCACAACATCACATGAAATAGTATCATCATAATGTCCTAATGTCATGACTTCCTTAGCATGCTTGTTCAATTTCACATTAAAACAATCATTCATCCAATGCAGTTTTATAGGACTAGGGTAGAAATTTGTAGTAAGTTGCAAGGTAGTATTCAATTCCATGCTAGCAATTTCACTACAATTACCTTCATCAATTTTCATGTTGCAATCCTCAACTTTACCTAGACAATGAGTTTCTCCTATAATTTCATCACAATAAGCAGTTTGTACATGCAAATCTTTCCTATCAATTGAATCAACATGCTCATACTCAATTTCAACTTCATTATCTAAATCAGTTTTAAGATCATCAACACAAACAACATCATCAATACTATCACCTTTTTCATATTCAATCTCAATTTGTTCTAGGTGTTTAAGCATATCAAGGCAATCATTAATCATATGATTTCTACTTTGACAGTTTAAGCACAAAACATCTTCAATTTTAGTAGAAAGATTAGAAGTGCTCCCTGGGTTAACTTCTTGTGATGGAGAGGCAAGCCTTAGATTCCTTTCTGGCTTCTTATCCTTTTCCTTCTTCTTGGCAGCCTCTTTGACTTGACAACTCCAACGCTCAAGCTCGGCTTCTAAGTTAGCAAAGCTGTTTTTCACTACCGCTTGCACTCGCGCTTCCACTCGCGCTTGCCAGTCTTCTGTAGCCTTCTCTATTTCTTTTTGCTTCTTGGCCTTTGTTCTCCTCTCAATCTTGATGGCCAAGTGCAACAATTCTTCCATGGAGGAGTAGCTATACAAATATACTTTGTTAGCTAAATAAGAGTTTAGTATATGAAGATACCTATTCATAGTAGTCTCCTCATTTTCATGCACATTAGCTCGAACCATAGCAGCCTTCATTGCATTGTATGTCTCCTCTGCTGACTTGGTTCCTTGCCTCAAATTATCCAACCTTTGCCTGAGCTTACGCGCGAAATATGGAGGCACAAAGCGAGCTCTCATTAAGGTCTTCATTTGCCTCCAAGTGTTCACAAATGGATCAAGTGCTCTTCTCCTTTCTTCCTCAAGATTATTCCACCATTTCAGTGCATTGCCGGTAAATTCACGAACAACAAATCTTACCTTTTGGAATTCCATGAAGTTATGACAACTCCAAATCTGCTCAACCTTGGCTTCCCATTCCATATACTCATCCACGTCCCAACCTTCAAATCTTGGATTGTTCAGCTTGATCTTGGCAAGACCAATTTGCTCTAGCTCACGTCCTCTTCTTCTTTGGACATCTTTGTATGGTTGCCAATCTTCACTCTCCATGTACTCCTGCTGATATCCCCTTGGAGGTCTCCTTCTGGGAGAAACGAACCTGTCCATTATCAAAGAAAAGACTAACACAGAACAATGTTAAGTGAGTGTAAATGAAAACAACTCGCAAGTGTTTACTCTCGTATGTTTTCCTCTGCACTCTCTCTCAATTGTCGTTGCAACCAGCTTTTCTTTGATGAATTGACTTGTATGGATCAATAACCCACTAAGTTGAAACTACCTAACTCCTAGCAATATATGAATGATGGTAGAGATGGAGATGGCTAGCGTAGTGCGGGGTTTCGACTGTAAGGTTCTGACTCAAACAAGAGACTGACTCAATGAAAGAAAGAAAATAAGACTCGAAGGTGTTTTGCAAGAATGAGAATGCAAAACAGAGATATGAGTTAAGCTTTGAATTTCAAGAAGAGCCAAAAGGAAGCGTACCTTAACTTGTTCCGACTGATGTCGATGGAAGGATCGAAGACGGAGTCGGGAGGGTTAGGTAATAATTTGAGGCTCGTATCTGAAAGGAATGGAAAGGCAAACAGTGACGGTTCCGCGGGCGCGGTCTGAAGTCCGCGGGCGCGGATTTCGAACAGTGGCTTCTGAGGCAGAGCCGCGGGCGCGGCTTGAATTCCGCGGGTGCGGCTTGAACCGCGGGTGCGGCTACTGGGCCGCGGGCGCGGTTTCTGTCGCGACCTGGTGGTTTCTCGCTTCTGTTCGGGCTCGTTCAACCCGATTTCCTTTGAGTTCTTGAGATCCGACTTAAACAATATCAAACTAGACTTTGACTCAACAAAACGTAAAACAAACTACTGACTTTGAGACTTTTCGATTTTTTTTTTTTTTTTTTTGAATATATTTTTTTTTGATTTTTTTTTTGCCTCAGCTAAACAAAACGAAATTACAGACTTGATCTGAGATACTATCTCAGAAAATTCGAATTTTAAAAGAAAAGAAACTACTAACCACCTTGATTTCCTTGTAGAGAAGATAAGATTTCCTTCCTTGAAGATCTTGGCTTGGGGTGCAAGGACTGAAATTTTCAGCAACTCTTCTAGGGTTTTGACGGCTGCGTTTTGGTAGGGATGAATAGATTTTGTGATGGATGAAGGGCTGAATGGATTTTGGGAACAAGGGTGCTCCAAACTCCAATCTTTCGATCTCCACCAACACTAATCGATCCAAGCTTCTTGCACACAACCTGTAATGACTCAACAAGAAATATCAAAGCAATGGAAGACTCAAAATCAATTTCTGAAAGAAACTGACAAACAAGAAAATAAAAGCTGACTCTTTTTGTGATTTTCTGGATAGGGGGTCTCTTGATGTTCTTGTGAAGACGAATGGTGTCAACACAGCTCTGATACCAATTTGATGCGGGGATAAGCCGCAGTTGCCGACCTAGACACCAAACTCGAATAGGAACTCGAACAGAGAAGAAAGGCGGAATTAGAATGAGATGAAAGAAGGATAAGTCGAATGATAGGCCAATTGGAACCAAATCAAACAACGATAAAACCCTTGAACTTAAGAACAAGAACCTTACCGAATGATGAAGAAACCCCAACGGATGATTACAACCAAACACAATGACTTTGGTGGGTCAAGGCACCTGGAGGTTGCTCTATGGAGTCCCGATAGCACCAACCTTATGGAGGAGATTGACACACACAAGCACAACTAGGGCCGGCTCAACGACAATGCACACGGGGCACTCTTCTCACAAAAGCTCTCTTTTGGGAGGAAAAACGATAAACGTTGTATTCAATATCAAAGTCTGGGGGGCGTAAAACAACAACTAAGGCAGCCTTATATAGGGTTCATAAGGATGCCAACTAAAGAAATAAACAATAAAAAATATATCCTAAAATAATAATCCGAAAAACAAATAAATATCCGAAAATAATGTTTCAAAAGGAAGCCTCGGCGAAGTTGAGGAATTGGCTGAGTTTCCCGGCCGCGGGCGCGGTTATGGAGCCGCGGGCGCGGTTGGCGAATGAGCCGCGGGTGCGGTTATGGAGCCGCGGGCGCGGTTGTAGACATGTCGCCGACAGCTCTTTTTGAAACGGCTCGTTCTCTCTCGTCCGAGATCGGAATTGAGCGATTCCAAAGCCTAGAGTTTTTTCTTGAAGTCTAGTTTGTTTCATCTTCAGTACTTGACTTCTCATCTTGACTCGAACCGGATCTCTACGAGCTTGAATGGCTACAATACGAGCTCGGGCTACTATCAATGACTTGAATGATGGCTCATAGCGATCTTTAGCCCTAGCTCCAGTGGTTAGCACATCTTTAGATTTAGGACGGGGCGTCCTTGATGATAGCTCAGATGCTCTTGATGGTAGCTCAGATGCTCCCGCATCATGCATGCTACCGGATTCGGACTTCGAACGACTTCAACATGGCTTATGAAACCGGACCCATAAAAAAAACTTAGATGAAGAAATGTATTTCAGAACCAACAAGAAGAAAGAGTTTTCAAACAAACTCTCCTTCATTTCTGCACCCAAGATGGGATTGATTTTCATGACCAAGAAAATATATCTCTTCATATTACCAAAGAGCTGGCTGCGAGATTTCAAACCAATGGGGCCACTGGAGTTTCTGATGAAGATCTTACTATTATTCCTGAATTAATCATTGATTTGGATAATTTAACCCTTGTTCGACCCCCTTTGAATCTGAACTCAAAAAAGCTGTTTTTGACCAACCACCCGACAAGACCCCTGGTCCGGATGGATTCTCTATTGACTTTTATCAAAAACATTGGAATACTATCAAGTCCTCTCTTTTAGCTGCGGTCAAAGCGTTCTTCTACTATGAGCAAATGTTAACCTCCATTAATCATTCCTTCATTGCTCTGATCCCTAAAATTGATTCACCCATCAATATCAATCACTATAGACCTATTAGTCTTTGCAACTCCTCCTATAAAATTATTACTAAAACTATGGTCAACAGACTTAAGCCTCTTCTAGATAAAATCATTTCCCCCTTTCAAGGTGCTTTTGTTGAAGGACGTCTGATTTAAGACAATATTCTAGCTGCTCATGAGATATTCCATTTTTTTCATAAAAATAAAAAGGTAAGATTGGCTGGATGGCCCTCAAACTGGATATGGAAAAAGTTTATGACAAACTTGATTGAGATTTTCTCTATAAACTTTTAGCCAAATTGGGCTTTTGCAGGAAATGGATTAACCTGCTTCTTACTCTGTCCTTGTCAATAATCATCCGGGATCAGAATTTAAGCCTTGTTGTGGCATACGATCGCCCTGCACTCTTTGTCATTGCAATGGAGTTTCTTGCTAGAAAATTAACCCTGGAAGCCAATACCGATAACCCTAAAGTTGGCATTAAGCTTACTACAAACAACAACCCGATTCCTTTTCTCACTTTTGCTTATGATACGATTATCCTTGCTAATGCTACTGATAGCAATATTCACTTTATTCAACAATTTCTCACCAAATTTTCTAAGCAAAGTGGTCTGTCTATTAACTATCATAAAAGCTCTATTCAAGTGTCCAACAATATCTCCTCTCCTCAAGTTAAAAATTTAGCTGCACACATGAATATTCCCCTTACATCCAAAATGGAGAAATACTTGGGTATCCCTATCCTCCAGGGCAGAGTTTGCAATGATGTCTTTGATGACGCCATTTCCGCTCTTAAACAACAACGGTCCCAATGGAAAGCTGACTCTGTTTCTCAAGCAGCCCGCTCTGTTTTTTTCCAGTCGAATCTAGTCTCACAAGTTAACTACCTTATGCAAAGTTTTCTCCTCTCTAAAGGTGTTTGTGAAGAAATTGATGACATTAATAAAAAAATTCTTTTGGAATAAGAAACATTCTTCTAGCCACTCTCTTCTTCATTGGAATAATATTTATAAACCTAAAAGTCTAGGAGGTGTGGGCTTTCGGTCGGCCTGGGATAATAACTGCGCACTTCAAATGAAACTTCTTTGGAAAATCATCTCTCAACCGACTAATATTTGGGTGTCTATTCTTAGAGATAAGTATTTTCCTACTAATAACTTTCTCACTCTTGACCGAAAACCAACACAATCGTGGCAATTTAGTAGACTCCTTCTCCTTCTCAACGATTTTTAAAAAAGGACTATTCTGGCATCTTGGAGATGGTTCTACCATTCATTTTTGGAATGATCTCTGGGTTCCTGATTGCCCCCTTGAGGGATTCAAAGCTCCAAACACTAATCACTTTAAAGTTGCAAACTTCATATTACCTGAGCACCACATTGGTGCTCAAAAGCTTTTAGATTACCTTCCCTCTCACATTGTGAATAATATTATTCAAATCATGATTCCTATCACTCCAATGGCTGATAAGATTATTTGGCGTCCTGCTAAAAAAAGTCTCTTCTATGTTAAATTTGCTTACCATTTTACTCGTCCACCTGCTACCCCTTTACTCCATCTTAATTCTTTCTGGAAGACTAAAATCCCACCGAAAGTACAGAATTTTACGTGGAAAGCTTTTTCTGACTGTCTTCCTACTACTGAACGTCTTAATAGATACTCCCATAAAGTTTTCTCCTCTTTTAGTCTTCGTGACAATGATTATGAGGACCGCACTCATTTCTTCTTTGAATGCCCTTTTACACTGGATGTCTTCAGAAAGATTAACCTCCTTGGTCATTACCAGTTTAATCTACAGTCCCAAGGTGATTTTGACTGTGATATGACTAAATTTTGTAACTCCAATACTCCGGTAGAATTAGCTTTCTTCACCTGGTAGTGTGTCTGGAACAATAGGAATACTCTGATATTTCGTTCCAATGCTACCCGGAATCCATCTTCTTCGGAAGATATTGCTAAAGCAGCCCTGTTTTATTACTTAGAATGGAAAACACAGGTCACCAATTCAGAGAAATTCGCTCCCAAAGAAATTCTTAATTCCTCCGTTCTTATGACGGAAGTTGCGACAGTGCTGGAAGGCATGCGAGCAGCTATCTGCCTCCATATTAAGAATATTATTGTTGAAAGTGATAGTCTTTCTCTTATCAAAAGTCTTTCCAACAATATCTCTCCCCCTTGGGAGATCATCTCCATGATTAATGATATAAGATCCATTGCTTCTAACTTTGATTGTTGCAGATTTTTTCACATTAGCAAGAATTGTAATAAAGCTGCTGACTTCCTAGCTTCTAATACCATCCCAATTGAAGATCTACGTGAATTTCTCTTCAAATGGAATATGTGCTGCTCGTCTCTTGAAAGATTGGAACTGCAAAAGATTATGCTAGACAAGAACTCTATAATCTTTCCCTTAAAAAATTTGTTCAAGATCATCCGTGTTGATGATTTAAGCTTGAATTGTTTGTAATACATTAAGCCTTTTGTTTGCTTGTTAAAAAAAAAAAAAAAGAGTTTAGGGTACATGAATCC
Source organism: Oxyria digyna (assembly GCA_029168935.1). Classification (NCBI taxonomy): domain Eukaryota; kingdom Viridiplantae; phylum Streptophyta; class Magnoliopsida; order Caryophyllales; family Polygonaceae; genus Oxyria; species Oxyria digyna. The sequence continues at coordinate 5,716,633 of JAPVLV010000005.1, forward strand.
ATAATACATATGACGTGGACGTAGATTAAGAAATGTATAAACATATACTATAAAATGTAAATGTACACAATAAGACTATGTATATATGAATATATAACTGCATAATTTAATTAATTATTATATAGATATTTGTTGTTCGTGCACTTTTTTTAGGCCCTTGCTATTCACCGCCCACCCAAATTGTTATTTACCGTCCAGTCTCGTGCGTTACATACGGATTAAATCCATACGTCGCGTGTCAACACATTCCTTACGTGACACATAAAATATATTCATATGTGACGCACGGAATGAATCCATACGCGACGTATCGACGTATGGATTATTTCCCTATATAAGGCCCAACATCGAAACCCTACCATTTGTTTTCTTCCTTTCTTCTCTCCCACGGCGCTGCAGCCCCCCAACGCACCGATTTACTCCAAAATCAAGCATTTTTCAACATCCATTTGCATATAAGGTATGTAAACATTAAGATTTCATTGTTATGGTATCATATTGATGTATATATGAGGTTTTGATGTTTTTTTGATGATATGTACTTCAAAATTGAATTTGTATGTTAATTAGTTGAAAATAATTTTCATATGTGACGTACGGTTGGTATCCATATGTGACGAGTGGAAGGAGTTGGTGCGTGACGTGTGGTTTAATTCCATGCGTGACGCGTCGAATATCATATGAAGTTTATATGCTTAGTAACACTTATGTGTATAGTATTTTCAAACAAAATCAAATTACATATTGCCACAAGTTAGAGAGTTACGACTAGTAAGATTTCCAAACAATGGATATGCTACTTTACAAGTTAGTAGTTGTTATTGGGAGTTACCCACATGGTTAAATATCCCTAATAGGCATTGAAAACAAGTTTCATTCCATTCCGACATCGTTTGAGTGTCGTTTTGCCAAATTGGGCCTTAAGACCTTTTAGCGTTTACGCATAGTTTCGAGTCCCTTTTTGTGCGAGCGAGACCTTATTGGGACTTTATATTCTTAATAAGAGGCCCTTGTTTAATTTTTTCAACAATATCCAACATCGATGTTGTAGACCATACATATTGCGACAAGTTAGAAAGTTACGACTAGTATGGTTTTTACAAAGGAGACGCTACTTTAAAAGCTAGAAGTTGTGATTGGGAGTTACCCACATGGTTAAATATCCCTAATAGAAATTGAAAACAAGTTTCATTCCATTCGGACATCGTTTGAATGTCGTTTCGCCAAATTGGGCCTTAAGCCCATTTAAGGCCTTTTAGCGTTTACGCATAGTTTTGAGTCTTGTTTTGTGTGAGCGAGACCTTATTGGGACTTTATATGCCTAATAACACTATTGTGTATAAATTTTCAAACATAATAAAACATCAATGTTGTTGACCATAAATATTGCAACAAGTTAAAGAGTGATGAATAGTTTGATGTTTACAAAGAAAGTGTTACTTGAAAATTAAAAGGTTATTATTGAGAGTTACCCACATGGTTAAATATCTCTAATAGACATTGAAAACAAGTTTCATTCCATTCGCACATCGTTTTAATGTCGTTTCGTCAAATTGGGCCTTAATCCCATTTAAGGCCTTTTAACATTTACGCATAGTTTCGAGTCTCATTTTGTGTGAGAGAGACCTTATTGATACTTTATATGGCTAATAACACTAATTTGTATAATTTTTTCAATCATCGACAAAGTGTAGATGTTGTAGACCATACATATTGCGACATTGTTCGGTTTTTAAACTAGGTGTCACTTCAAAATGAAGAAATCTTGATTTGAAGTTACCCACATGATCAAATATCTCCAAAAGGAATGAAAACAAGTTTCATTGCATCCGACAAAGTTTCAACGACGTTATGTCGAATTGGGGCTTTAAAGCGTTATAAACAACATTGAAAATGAATCATTTTGCACACATAACAACAAATACATTAAATACATTGAAGTTAATTACATATAGCAATAAACTTTGTTAATTTCATACGTGGCGCATGGATTAAATCCATATGTGACACATGAAATAAATCCACACGCGGCGTATGGAAATAATTCATACACGACGTATGGATTATTTGCCTATATAAGGCCCAACATCAAAACCCTACCATTTGTTTTCTTCCTCCTTCTCTTTCACGATGCAGCAGCCCTACTAACGCACGGATTTTCTCCAAAATCAAGCATTTTCAACATTCATTTTCATATAAGGTATGTAAATATTAATATTTCATTGTTATGGTATATATGATATTGATGTATATATATGAGGTTTTGATGTTTTTTTATGATATTTACTTTGAAATTGAATGTGTATGTTAATTAGTTGATTAGAAAGGATTAAACTTGTATTGTAAACTTTGTTGAGAATTTCTTGTTGAATTTGATACTTTTATGTGTAAATAGTGTAATTAGGGTTTTGATATTGAATTAGGGTTGTGAATTAAGGTGTTGAAATTTGATTTGGTTTTAATTAAATTATTGAGAAACTGTTGAATGCAGGAAAAAAATGTTGTTTTAGGGTTTTGGAATCTGCGAAATGCTGAATTAGGGTTCTTGAATGTGCAATTCAACCTGTGACGTGTGGATTGTATCCATACGTCACGTATGGATGGTATCCACACGCCACGTATGGAATTACACATTCATGAACTTGTTTTCTGCAGTTTCGGATTAAATTTGATGATATACAGATTGAATTGTTTTTTTGTTTTGAAATATTATGATTAGTGATTCTTTTAGTAGAATGTTGACTAAAAAGCATGTATTGTTGTTGTTTGGATTGATTATAAATTTCATTGAGTATGTAATGATGATTTTGTTATGTTTGTGATTATAGAGATGTCCTATTTTGATCAAGAATCTGATACCGGTCTAGCACAGTAGACAACTTTGCATATTTGACTGATATGCTAGAGGGAATCTACACTAGTACAAGAATAGGATTTGGCAACGACAAATTTACCCCGGTTCCTTAGTTAACCGTGGTAATTTGATACCGTATGTATATTTACGTCGGATTGAAGAAAAACCGTGGTAATTCTCTTGAATAATTACCCCGGTTTATAATGCGGTCAAACAAATAACTCGGTTCATATTCATATTACCTCGATATCCTAAAAACCGTGGTTAATATATACATGTTTCATGTGTTATTTTACGTCGGTTCGGATCTACTACCACGGTTATTTTGTGAACCGTATTTAATTGCCTAGTAATTTTATTTTTGTTCCTGATTAACCACGGTTAATTGGCGACCGCGTTGATTGGTTTCAATGTTAATGTGATTTAATTTTTATCACTTGCGGGTTAACTTGTTCTTTTTTAAGAAAAAGACTCCGATTTTTTTATTAAGGAGATGATTCTTGAACAAGCTCTCTTTAGGCCAACAGTGACCTTAATCTCTCCAATATCAATGAACAACCGCTCAACCACCAGCACCTTGCCGCCCCATCTACCTCACCGCGTCCTCCCTGGTCTCATCTTGTGGTTCTTCTTCTTCTTCTTCTTCTTCTTCGTGGCTCCACTGAGTTCAATCGCCAGAAGAGTGAGACCTATTGCGTTCATCCTTTATCTGAACTGTTTTTGTGGGTTGCGCCATTCGAGCAAGGGATGCTCTCGGTCTCACTTTCTAGCCCCACCCCCAATCTTGTTCTTTCTTGTATTTCTAGGGTTTCACATCTCGTCCGAACGAGCACGGTAACTCTGTGAATATCTTTCGCTTCTGAAATTTTATGCTCTTTCCTCGTCATTTTTCCTTTTCTCAGTGATTCGTTTGTTTTTAGGTTTAATTAGCAGCTTGAGCTTCTTTTGTTGTTCAACTTGATGGTTGTGTCACTTGTGTGTCTTATGCTTTTCTTTCTCTTTCTTGTCGTTTGTGAGGAACTTGGTGTTTATTTTTCAGTACTAACACAACCATTGATTATACCACTGAGGTACATGAGCAAACAAATTGGGACAGAGGGAGTACATGTTATTTGATATGAGTAACATGAATGTGGATGAAAACTCATTTAATATTAAAAAAATAGACTATGTTACTCAACATGAGTAACATGGATAAATATGCTCTTATAAATTTTGTCTTGACTCTTGCAACTGCAATGCATTGATTAAATGTAACATATATAGAGTTTCCTTGTGCAGTGTGCACGATCTGAATAATGTCTAAGAATCGTTGTTGTTTTTATCATTTAAATTGCAAAGATCACTTACTTGCACAGTAACCCAAACTGAAACTTCGATTTGGTTTCTCATATCTTTAGCTCCATTGTTAGTGAACCTTGTCATGTACAATTTTACGTCATGTTAAAACTGTGTGTATATATAGTTGTAAAAAAACTATATTGAAGTACTTTCTGGCCAAAATGCTTGTACTAGAGCCTATAACCACACGTCCTACACCAAAATCTAAGTTCTTTGATGTCCTTCTATCTAGCCAAAATGGAGCACTTAACATGTTCATTTACACGTCGAGTAAAACAAGACAAGCTATGTGAGAACCTTCTGTACATTAAACAAAGGACATAATTGGCCTAAAAAGTTCAGTATTATTCTCTATTTATTTGAATCCCCAAACCTCAATAAAATTTGTGTTAATACTTGAATCTGCTGTGGTACTGACTTATTTCACTTCTTTATCTTAGTGCTAGCAGATAGCCACATTCTTTGGGCGTGTGAGGCATTTGCAAGGCCGCATGTTCTGCCCAGTCTGCTGGAATTTTGGCATGTCATATTAAGGCATTACATCCACTGATAGTCGAGGGGGGTGAATAAATGGAGAAGACCAAATCATAAAGCTCTTGGATATGAGGAAAATTTGTAATGTTTCACTATATGTTAGTTTCCTATAATTTTTTAAATTAACAAATTCTTTAGTAGGATGACTATATAGTCCTAACCTCATCTCATAACCTGTGATACAAATTTTTTATGTATGTGAATACAGAAGCCGATGCGAAATTCAAAATATAATAAAATATATTTTTATACAATGTTTACCCCGGTTCTTAGACAACCGCTATAATAAGGGTTCACAGTTGTAAACATAATTACATCGGTTTCTTTTTTTACTACGGTTAAAGAACCGTTGTAAAAACTGTTAAACTAAAAATAGAATTGCGAATATTTACCCTGGTTACAGATTTACCGGGGTAAATCTAAAAACCGAATTAAACAATTTTACCGCGGCCAATTTTGCCACGGTTGTACAACCGAGGTCTTATTTACAAAAAAAACCGTGGTTAAAAGCTGTTTTTCTACTAGAGCTAGAAGACCATGGTGAAAAGTCTTGATGAGGTTCAAGATATGAAGATGCAGCGCGAGCAGGAGCATCGCGAACGAGAGCGGGAGTTTCGGGAGCGATGCGTACGAGAGCAGCAGGAACGTAAAAGGGAGAGAGGAGAATCATCCACTAAACCAAAAAAGGTTGGGTTTGCCGCACAACAATACAGGAAGCCCTTCAAGCCATTGAACCTTCGTCGTTAAATATTTCTTTTGAGAATTTATCAACCTTCTTTGTTTGATTGTTCATTTGATTAATGAAGTTGCAACAACTACTTGTTTTCTTTAGAATGTTTTTTTGTTGTTGTTATGTTGGAAAGTGCTAAACCTTATTATATTTCTTTATTAAATGGATGTGACATACATATTGCGACATCGCTCGGTTTTCAAACTAGGTTTCACTTCAAAAGGAAGAAATCTTTATTTGAAGTTACACACATGATCAAATATCTCTAATAGGGATTGAAATCAAGTTTCATTTCATTCCAACAAAGTTTCGCCGACGTTTTGCTGAATTGGGGTTTAAAGCCTTATAAATGACACGGAAAATGAATTATTTTGCACACATAACTACAAATACATTGAAGATAATTACATATATCTCAATTAACATATGTAGATGACTACGCGACGTATGGATTACACTCATACGTCACGTATAGACATAATTCATACGTCACGTATAGACATAATTCATACATCACGTATAGACATAATTCATACGTCACGTATAGACATAATTCATACGTCACGTATAGACATAATTCATACGTCACGTATACACATAATCCATACGTGACGTGTGATTGATTTATTCCATACGCAACGTATGGATTTATTTCATACGTGACGCACGAGACTGAGCGATAAATAGCAATTAGGGCGGCGGTAAATAAAAACCGTGTTTTACGCACATTTTCATTCTCTTAGTGTGCACAATATAATGCACATGTTACATATACGACCGTTCTCCCGTCCGTTACTTGAAAAGGGACAGTATTAGTGCTACTTTAGTTGAGGAGGAGCCGAGAAAGACTAGCTAGCTACTTGCCCATAATGTTATCATAATTCGTAAGTAAAATTCCCTAGCTGGATTTATAAAAAAACAAAATCCCTACTTGGAGCTACAGCATCCATACTTTTCAAAATATATAACACTAAGAAAACAAAGCTATTGTACTCTCCCTTTGTCCCCTATTCATCTTCTCATTTGCTTTTGACACATTTGTCGAGACACGTTTTGTAACGTTAATATCTCTAAATATATGATGATAAAAAATATAATTTTTTTATATTGTCAAAGTGCTCAATGAGACGAATCAAACGAGATCTCGCATGCCTATATTTATTTCTATATATTGGAAGAAAACGAGAAGATTCTCTCGGTTTGTAAATAGTGTCGGAAAAGCAAATGGGCCTTATATTAAGGGACGGAGAGAGTATAAAAATGCAATTGATAAACAAAAGATGGTGGATTCCAGCCAAGGTCACCCGTCGTACGTCATTACCTAAGAAAATCCAATACATATATCAAATCTGACCACCCGCAGACTTTCTTTTAATACTTTATACACATGTATGCTTAATTCACACCTAACTTCGTTCCGTACTATGTATCCATTAGTCTATTTATAGTCATCCTCAGCTTAACTAGCAATACCCACAAGAGTTGATAGAAGAAGAAAAACAAACCAAATTTGGCCAAAAACAAAAACCCATCAAAATGGAGCCCAACTCGCCGTCGGAGATCAAAATCGAGGTGTCTATAGCGTCGAAAAACACCGAGCAAGATCCAACGACGTTGTTGGCGCCAACGAAACAACGTTCGATACAACAACTAGTGTTACATTCAACCTTAAAATGTGACATAGGGCATTTCAGAATCAGCATGTCTATGTCCATGCAAGCCTTATTATGGACCCACTTGCTAGAGCTGGATCATCATAGTCACAAGCTTCCTTCAACGGCTCTTATTCTCTTATGGAGCCTATCTCTTTTGACCTTAATCACCACATCTCTCATCTACACCCTCAAGTGTTGGCTCGCGTTTGACCGGGTCAAACGCGAGTTCTTGCACCATGTAGGAGTCAACTACTTCTTCTCCCCATGGATTTCAGCCTTATTGCTCTTGCAAGCTTGCCCTAACACTTTCTCCATGCATAATAATACTTACATTAGTTGTTACTATAGGTGGGTTTTAATAGTTCCGATAGTGGCATTAGACGTTAAAATCTATGGTCAGTGGTTGACCAAGGGAAAGCGGTTTTTGTCCCGGGTGGCAAATCCAACCAGCCAGATTGGCATCATTGCCAACCTGGCCGCGGCTAGGGCCATGTCAGAGTTGGGGTGGAAGGAAGCGGGTTTGTTCTTTTTCTCCCTCGGGATGGTCCATTACCTTGTGTTGTTTGTGACGTTGTATCAGAGGTTGCCAGGTGGCGACGAGTTTCCATTGAATATGAGGCCGGTTTTCTTCTTGTTTATCGCCACTCCAAGCATGGCTAGCTTCACTTGGAGCTCCATCCATGGAGCTTTTGCCACTGCTTCCAAGATCTTTTTCTTCCTCTCACTTTTCCTCTTCCTTTCATTGGTGAGTTCACTTTTCTTATATTGTTCTAAAGTTAGATCTTATTGGTTTTCACATATGATACAAATTTGTGACAGAATACGATTAGGATAAAAGAGAGTTAACTAGCTTTGTGATTGCTTGTTCTTCTATGAAATTATATTCGATTGTATGATTCTTGAAACTATAGTCATTCGTGTTAAAGTTGTGACGTGCATAATATTCGAATCATGATTTCTTACAATATTAGTTGGCATAATTATACTTCGTTGAACACAAAATAATCAATTTGAGGGTGAGAATGTCATATTTGGTTGCTTATAGTGTTTTTGTTATTGGTTTTCAATTTGAGTCTACTAGAAAACACTCTTTCAACGTATGAGTGCGTTCGTTTTGACATTCTGAATAGTGTTAATATGGGATTATATTGTTATTATGTTGTATAATGATGATTTAATTTTGCATGGTCAATAAATATATAGGTGAGTAGGCCGTGGTTGTTCAAGAAAGCAATGAAGAAGTACAACGTAGCGTGGTGGTCGTACTCATTTTCCGGGAGCTTGCTAGCGTTGACCGCCATGCAGTACGCCGGGGAAGTGAAGTCGATGGCAGCCCACGCACTGATGATGATGTTATCGATTGTTTCAGTCTTGTTGTTCTTCCTTATGCTGCTCTTCACTGCCTTAAATGTCAATTTCAACTTCTTTGGATTTGGAAAACCAACTAGTACTACTACTACTGACAATGACAACTCACAAGCTTGAGCATTTAAATTTTGACCAAAAAAAAACTTAAGCATTTAGATCGAATGACTTTTCTTTAGATAGAAATCTAGTAAAACCATGCGTTTTGAGAAGTATTAGTGCTTGTTTGGTTGGAGTATAAAATCTGAGGAATTGAAAATCTGCAGGAAATGAAAATGAATATCTGTGTTTGGTTTGAAAAAAATTCTGTGAAAATCAGGGGATTTCGATTTTCTGAGATTTTCAATTCCTCCATTTTGTGGGAATTGATCTTACCTAGTCTTCCTAGGTAAATCATTTTCCCTCATTTTTACACATGAAATCTTAAATTCTCCTATTTTGATTTATCTATTGCAAATTTTAACCAAACACATTTTCTCAAAATCCCCTTTATTTCAAATCACTTCGCATATTTACTACCGTATCTTTTTTGGATGTTTGGCATAAAATTGTAATATTACTACGATCCATAAGTGGAATAACTATAAACTATATCTCTTTTATGTAATATTTTATAGGAAAGTATTATGTATAAAATATTTTTTATTGTGCAAATGGAGAATATTTAGTTAGAAATTTGAAGAACGTTTAGTGAGAAATTAGAAGAAAAAAATCAAATCTGAATAATATTTATTTTGGAGAAAATTCATTGAAAATTAGAGAACATTCAAAGGGTAGAAACTAGGGGTGAGCAAAAATATCCATTCTGGCCGATCAGATAATCCACTGATCTAATCCTGAAAAATCTGCATCCCAAAATATCCGATTATTTTTTATCCGTATTCGGGCGATTTTTTCGGATTCTCGGACCGGATACGGATCAAGATATTTAACTTATGGATATCTGAAAATATCCGATACTATTATTATAATATTTAAATATTTTTATACAATTAAAATATACTTTTATAAGTTTAGATTATTTAGTAATGGTCCTTATACATTTTTAATCAGTAGGATAGACTCTCTCAACACAAAATTCTTTTATATAAAAACAAAACTTTGATTGTTGTTTTTCAAAATTTAAATTTTAGTTTCTTATTTAGATTGTTGACTCACTAAATAAATCAAATATATTAATTTGCACATGTTAATTCCTCTATATAATATATATGTGTTTATATATAATTCTAAACTTAATAAGGTTGTCGAGCTTAATTGTTTGACAAAAATAATAAGAAATTGGAAATTGTGTTTATGTTTAACATTTAGTTTATACTTTGTGAACTTTTAGTTTTAATAGAAATAAAAAAAATTATTTAATTTTCATATACTTTCTAAAAAGCAGATAATTAGGATATCTGAGTCAAACATCTGATCCGATCCGGACAATATTTATCAGATATCCGCTCCAAAACGGACTGGATACGAGTTTTGTGGAAAAAATTACCGAATATCCGGTCTACGAAATCAAATATGTCCTGTTGCTCACCCCTAGTAGTGTATGTTCATCACCATTCAAAAGGTGTACATTCATTTAAATATATCTTTTGATGAAATTTTAAGTACATTTTAATGAACGTCAAAAGTTCGCATATCCACATCATAATACTTTTTGTTAGCATCGACACTTAGGCATTTTGTTAGAATAATATGGACTTAGGAATATAAAGTCGGTTACTACTCTATATAATTAAATGTAACAGGATGGCTCATTCCAATACAATCATCCTTTTTCTTCATTCTTTTTTTCTATGTAGTTATACTTACAATTCAACAATGATCGATCGATTCCTTTGATTGTTTTACTTTGATTTTATCGAGCTTCCGCATCTCGTGATTCATAGGGACAACACCTCCTCGGGATTGTGCTTATGAATTTCCTTCACTTCCCAATCATTTGCCATGGCAGAATTCCCCAGATCACAATGATCCATTATATCCCCATCCGTCTGATGGCCCTAATCTTCAGCTAACATTCAAGATCTTCAACAGATCTGGATAATTTGCTTTGAAGCAATCGTTCGTCATCGTGCTTTCAACAAAGAACAAGCTAGGGTTTGTCGACAGTGAAATTCACAAACCTTTGTGCACTAGTCATGCCTATCACATATGGCACGTTTCTTGGCTTCTCAATATCAATGCAATGATCGAATCCATTGCCGATACTTTCTTGATTTCTGGAGATGCTTGACAGATTTGGCTGGACATCACCGATCTGTACTCTCAGACTAGTAGTGCTCAGAAGTATGATATTGAGAAAGTGATTTGCAACATTTCTCAAGCTTTTGACAATATCTCTAGTTATTTCACTCGTCTGAAAGGACTATGGGATTAGCAAGATTCCATGAAAGATTTCCAACCATGTTCATGTGGTTTGGTAAAGGATGTTCATAAACACGAAGCAGGTTAGCACCTACTTCAACTTCTCATGGGACTTAATGACACTTTCTCGATTGTGTGAGATAACATTCTCATGATGCATCCTCCTCCATCAATTTATCAAGATTACTCTTTATTGAATCACATCATTATCGAACAACATCAACAACATCAATATCAAGCAATTGAAATTAAAGTATAAAGAAAATATATGTCTAGTATATTTCCCCGAGTACATGCTAAGAAGCTGAATAAAGAAGAAAATCATATTGAAATACTTAAACCCTTTGAAGTAACACTACTACAAAAGTCACCTAATATATCGTAGAAAATACCCCGGGCGTTTAATTGACGAGTTATTTGAGTGTTGTTAAAAAATGGTGGTAAGTTATAACCCGGACGAGAAATTATCCGGGGTATATTTAATAGTGAGACAATCAAATAACCCGTAACCTTACATACCCGGATTATTTGTGGGAAGAAAACCAAAGACAAAAGTAACGCCCGGATTATATTTAGATTGGCTTTGTTTCTTCTCACTCAAAAATCGAGGGATTTGCCCTAAACTCAACAAACACAAAAGCGAAGGCCGAAACGTTCGATTCCGTCCCCAATCTTCAATCAATGACCAAACACCGACGTGGCCATCGATTTTGTTCTGAAACGACCGATTTTCTACCGATACGCCGACGTACAACCTCGTTTCATTGTCGTTTTGCCTCCGCTTACCAGAGCTTACCGTCTCCTATCTCTTGTTCGTTGTGCTCTTCACAATCTGCTCCTCCCCTACTAAGCAGGACTCTTCCTCTGGTAAGCCACTAGTCTTGACGCTCATTGTCTGTCTTTACTGCCTACAATTGTGATTTCCCTGAAATAGATAGAAGAGAAGGGTTTAGACTTTAGATGGTTGATGCTTTCAGTTCTAGGGTTTTGGGATTATGGATTGTGAGTTGTAGAAGTAGTAGAAGCCCAAAGCTTTTTGAATAGGTGGTGATAAACACTTCAATAATCCATGGTTCTCAAATTTTCTCATCTCATCTACCTATTTCGATCCCTAATCCATGGCTCTTTGAATAGGTATTTTCTTCCTTGGCTTTCCTTACAATCTAATCAAAGGTTTGTTCTCAGTTGTAGAATCCATGGTGAGAGTTTGGTCGGATGGTTTTTGACATCTGGCAACTGTTGTTGGATTCTATTGCCCTGCCTAACATTCTACTAATCATGATTTGGAACCTTGTTTTAAGCTTCAAATCATTCAGAAAATATTGAACCTACTATGTTTGAATAATGAAGTAGTTAATCATAGGGTTATGATCAATCAAGAAAAAGTTGTCTAGTATCAAATTTAGTGATTGAATAAGGACAAAATCATGCGGCAACATTGCCCATTTGCTCCTTATATAAACAAGGAATGTCGTTTTGATTCTAGAGTTAGCTGTAAAGCATAATCCTTAGAAATAGGCTAAAGATTATGCTTGGAATAAAGATGGTGCAACTAGTTTAGTCACAAAAATCCTTTTATATGTCCTGTTCAGGAAAATAGACCTCTTTACTCCGTATTCGTTTAGTTAATCATGAATCCTAAACATGTTCACTGCAGTAGATCTTATGTTTATGGTTATGTCCATTGTATCATAGAGTAGCATATTTTCGGTTTTATAAATCTTTTGATTGAGTAATAATACTATTTGGCTATTCAGTGCTGCTACTATACATAATACACCTCATAATAATTGAGAAGGATTGGAAAAATTGAGAAGCAAAAGGGAGGCAGAAAACACAAAGAATGCGGAATAAGGTTAGAAGAAGAGAGAAAAGCGTGTAATGGGATTATTCACAGATCCTTTGGATGGATGCGCAGGATTTCCGTTTCCCGGAATCCCTTTTCCATTCTCCTTTCTTCAATCTTCTTAATAAAAGTATTTAGAACTAGAAAGCTGTTTAAATGCTTAATTGCCTATTGAACCACCAATTTCGGTCCTAGGCTCTGTTCAGTAAATATTGATTTGTCTTCAGTTTCCTAGTTTATAACTATCTTGAGTATTTTTTCAATAAGTTGGGATCAACACATCTAATATTGAAAACTAATTGTTCACTTTGTCTTCCTTACCTTTCTGCCCTTACATCTCTGGAAGCAAACTGAAGGGAATTCTATTATTTGGGAGTGTTCATTAAATCATTTGTCCTTTCATTTTGCTATCTGTGCTACAACTCTTGATGGATTTCGAGCTTGGGAGTTTTTAAAATAAGAGTTGAATCATAAGTATTCAGAACTGCTTCAGGATTAAAAACTTCTTGTGTACATCTTTCTACATCTAGTTGATTGTTCGACTTTGTAACTAATCATTTTAAAATTGAATCAAACTAGAGATAGTTTAGTTGTCGGCCTTCTCTTTCAGGATTTACTTGATTTGTGCCCTGAGAAAGTGGAAAACTATGAGCAAAAGCTGGAGAATTTGAGGCTTAGTTGTAAGGTTCAATATCAATTTACTTGATTGTTGTTTTGTCGCTTCTTTTTTAGGTATAATCCCACCATCTTCATCATCTTAACAGAAAGTTACAGAGCTTCAAAAAGGTATTTTTCTCCTTGTTTAATTAATTTTCTATTAGTTTATGAACATATATAACCATGCATTACTATATATAGCTGCTTCTCTCTAGTTATTATACTAGTGCTTCCTACTGTATACAACTTCTGTCTTTAGTACTACATATGATGTGTTGTATTAGGGAGTATTTTGATTGAATTTACACTTTTTAGTTTTTAGTCACGAACTCATCATGATTTTCACATTTTATTTTGTTTATGTGTAGATATTGACAGTTCTATTGTGGAATGAAGTGGCTAAAGAGAAGATATTTTTTCAGTACCCATATCCAATTCCCTATCCTTATATATGTCAATTGTAATGTTGCAAACCACTATATGTTGAAGAACTATGATATTGATTGGGGTGAAAACATTTGTATTAATGTTAACGGATGTATTAGAGGCTCAAATGCTAGTCTTGCAACTTTGTCATTGTAAAAGCTTATGATGTATTTATATTAGGAGGAAATGTAACTTTATAGAGGACATATTTTTCATTTTATGGTGTTGTTTGTACTAAATAACCGGGCATAGGAATATGGGCTATATTTTTTTTCAAAATTACACGATCAAATAACCCGGACACACAATTCCGGGGTATATTTTGGTTATACCGTACAACCTGAAACTATATTTGAACATCAAATAACCCGGATTTATTTTGGTTTTATATAACCCGGATGTTGCAATATCAGGGTTATTAGGTAATCAAATAACCCGGGCGTGTATGTGTTTGGAAAAAATTTACGGGGGGATTTAACCCCGATTTTAGTCCGGGGTATTTTCTCGAAGCAAATACGGCGGGGACCTTTAACCCGGACCACATCCGGGTTATTTGGTCTAAAACGCCCGGGTTATTAGGCCCTTTTTGTAGTTGTGTAAAATTTAAATAAAATGACTATATTAGTAAGTATTTTTCTAAACATGAACCGTTTATTGTATACTAAAAACAAAAAGAAAAAGAAACGTACAAAAGGGTAAGATATCACTAGACTGTGTTCCACTTTTGTTATTTTTGATACATTTCCCATTTAATCATGTATCTCAATTAGACCTGGCAATCGGGTCGGGTCGGTCGGGTTCGGGTTAACGGTGCTCCGGGTCGGGTCTTTTTCGGGTTGGGTCATTTCGGGTCTAAAATTACCGGGTCAAAACAGGTCGGGTTGTTACGGGTTTATGGGCGGGTCGGGTCGGGTTCGGGTCTAAAATTACCGGGTCAAAACAGGTCGGGTTGTTACGGGTTTATAGGCGGGTCGGGTTCGGGTTCGGGTCTAAAATTACCGGGTCAAACAGGTCGGGTTGTTACGGGTTTATAGGCGGGTCGGGTCGGGTTTGGGTCTAAAATTACCGGGTCAAACAGGTCGGGTTGTTACGGGTTTATAGGCGGGTCGGATTTGGGTCGAAAATTTTGGAGTCAAACAAGTCGTTTGTTACGGATTTATTGTCAGATCGAGTCGCTTTGAGTAAAAACTTACCGAGACATAACAAGTTGAGTCGTTACGAAATATTGATGTTAAATTTGGGTCAATCTTAATTGCAAATTTTAATGTATGCTTCGATAGCAACACCACTACATTACCTTCTTTTCATTTATTTGAATAAGTTTGGCATAGTTACTTTTAGTAGATTAGCTAATATTTGAAAAAAAAAACGAATGAAAACATTTATAAATTACAATTTACAACCTATGGACAAGTCAATAATCATCGACTAAATAAAACACGGTAGGTTCAATGCGACGGCAAATAAAGACCTGATATGTTGCTCAAAATCAAAACACATCTTCACAACCATAATCAATCCATCGTTTAGTGCAACTCAAGATAGATAGAGTATTAAAATGAAAACAATCTGTCAACTTAGTCACATAATTCAAACTGCAAAAAAATAACAATCTCATAACTTAGAAAGTAAAACATGTTCTTCATATTCTTGTCAATCTTCCATGTCCATTGACATTGGACTATCTTCACTGTCATTGTTGATGTCCATTCTTGTAAATTGGATTTCTAATCCTTCTTCTAAATCATCTTCGGGAGCTGTATAATTAAAACTGTGAATTAAACTCATATATATAAGATCTAAAATATCATAATAATGTGAAACAAACTAACTGCTTACCTTCTTCAAGGTCTAGTCCATAAAGCCATGAACGAGTCGTCAAAAGAGCTTCGGCGGAATCCTTATTAAGAGAAGATCTCCACCTTGTAATAACTCTACTTCCCATGCTAAATGCAAATTCGGATGACACGGTTGTTATAGGAATGGCTAGAATATCTCTTGCCATCCTAGAGACACTAGGATATCTATGAGCATTTTTCCTCCACCAGTCAAGCACATCTAGATCTTTAACTAATTTTTCCAGAGTCTCATCCAAATATAGCTCAATTTCTGATTTTTCTGTAGAAACATCATAAGAGGAAGCAAATCCCTAGACACAAAATAAACATAGGTAAAACATGCTGAAATATGATAAAAGTAACTTATATTATTTATTTAATTTACCTCAAACTCTCCAGGGTCCATCGGATTAAGAGTAGAAGTCGTGTCATTACTGTTTGAAACATACTCTTGATAGAACTTCAGAAATTCGTCTTTCACATGTTTGGATTTCAATGGAGCCCTTTCAATATCCAACTTCTCGAAACAATGATGGATGAGCTGAAACTTGTAACGAGGATCCAACATGATGGCAAATGAAAGAATCAAACTGTAAGAGCTCCAATACTTATCAAACTTCTTCTTCATCCTCTTTGTCATATCCATCAGAAATGTATCCCCACAATCAGCATATTTCAATAACAGAAGCTCAACTTTCCATACACATTTGAAGTACAAGTTGGATGTTGGATACTTCCTTCCCGACATAAGAGTAGTAAGCTCATCAAAAGGCTTCAAAAGTTCACAAATCTTCTCAATTCTATTCCATTCCTCATCTGTTGGAATTTCTGGAAAGCAAGGATCAACTCCACTCATTCTTCCACTTGAAAAAGCCACACGATAAATCAATGCCCTATCAAGCATGGTAAAGGTGGAATTCCATCTTGTAGGACAATTAATGCGCAGATTTTTTGAGCAATACAGGCCAAGAGACGAAGCAATTTCCTTAAACTTCAAAGTTCTACGCTCTGAAGAACCAATAAAAGACACCATCTTCTTAACCTTTTTAAGCCCGATATCAACTAGTTTTAGGCCTTCATCAACAACCAAATTCAAAACATGAGCACTACAACGCACATGAAAATATTTACCACCACCGGGCAAAGAAGAATGCATAGCAAGGCTATTACTTAGCATGGACTGCATATTATCATTGCATCTTGCATTATCTAGAGTGATAGTAAACACTTTCTGATGAATTCCCCAACCTTTCAGAAGATCAAACACAGTGTCATGTAAAACTGATGCAGTGTGAGGTGGTTTTACATGACAAAAGTTGAGAATCTTACAATGCAATTTCCATTCATCGTCAACAAAATGAGCAGTAAGAGACATGAAGCCTTGATCCACACAAGAAGTCCACATATCAGAAGTCAAACAGATTTTTCCAGAATTCTTCACCATTAATTCTCTAAGTTTGTCCTTCTCTCTTTTATGAATTTTCAGCACATATGTCTTCACTGTGTTTCTAGAAAATGCTTTGCAATCTTCATTTAAGAATCTATGAACATCCCTAGTTCCTTCATGCTCAACATAGTTGAAAGGATAACTGTGTCTAATAACTGAAAGAGCAACCATTTCCTTGAAAACAACTTGATCAACTTTACGTGTCAATTTTCCATCACTTCCCATAATAACTTCACCATTACCCTTCGCACCAATAATTCTAGCTGTACACTTAATATGATGTCGAGTGAAGTTAGAGGTACCTTTACTAGCAGGAGCATTAATGGGTCCACCACCACAATACAAACAAAGAGCTCTTGGCACATTATCATCAAACTCATACCCCTCATGTTTCTCATAATGTTGCCATATATCAGCATTCCAACCTCTTGACTTTTGTATAGGTGGGGAAGGAGTTTCTAAACGAAAGAAAATAAATATAATTATTCCAAAAAAGTTATAATAATATTCTCAATACATAATTAATTAAGGTTACGATATATAGATAAGAAAGAATGAAAAATACCGGAAATTAGAGTGGGTGATGATGCTGATAATGATGCAGGTATAGAGACAGACATAGAGGCAGATGCAGAGGCAGATGTAGAGGCAGATGTAGATGTAGGTCCAGATGCCGAGATAGAACTTTCTTTCCGGTACGGCAATGGAGGACGAGCTGCTCAATTTGGCAAGACGAGCTGCTGCGTGAAGGAGACGAGCTGCTCAATGGGGGCGCCGTCAAATTGAACATAAGAAAGTGAGAGCTGCTCAACAGCTCACCAAACAAAACCCTAGTTGGAAATTATAAAAATAATTTTGATTAAATGATTAAATTTTACAAGGATGGTGTAATTTGAAAAGTTAGAAATTTTGATTAAATTATATTCATATGGTTAAATGTCTTTAATAGACATTAAAATCAAGTTTCATTTCATTCCGACATCATTTGGGCATCTTTTTGTCAAATTGGGTTTTAAGCCCATTTAAGGCTTTTTAGCGTTTACGCATAGTTCTGAGCCTCGTTTTGTATGAGCGAGACCTTATTGATATTTTATATGCCTAATAAGACTAACTTGTATAATTTTTCGAACAATAATCAACATCGATGTTGTAGACCATACATATTGCGCCAAGTTATACAGTTATCACTAGTTTGGTTTTACAAAGGAGGTGTTATTTGAAATGTTAGAAGTTGTGATTGGAAGTTACCCACATGGTTAAATATCTCTAATAAGCATTGAAACCAAGTTTCATTCCATTCCGACATCGTTTGGGCGTCGTTTTTCCAAATTGGCCTTAAGTCCATTTAAGGCCTTTTAAGGTCTTTTAGCTTTTACGCATAGTTTCAAGCCTCGTTTAGTGTAAGCGAGACCTTAATGGGACTTTATATGCCTAATAAGACTAAGTTGTATAATTTTTTCAATCTTAATAATACATCGATGTTGTTGACCATACATATTGCCACAAGTTAGAGAGTGATGACTAGTTTGATGTTTAGAAAAGGAGGTGTTACTTGAACATGAAGAAGTTTTGATTGAGAGTTACCCACATGGTCAAATATCTCTAATAAGCATTGAAACCAAGTTTCATTCCATTCCGACATCGTTTGGGCGTCGTTTTTCCAAATTGGCCTTAAGCCCATTTAAGGCCTTTAAAGGTCTTTGAGCGTTTACGCATAGTTTCAAGCCTCGTTTAGTGTAAGCGAGACCTTAATGGGACTTTATATGCCTAATAAGACTAAGTTGTATAATTTTTTCAATCATAATAATACATCGATGTTGTTGACCATACATATTGCCACAAGTTAGAGAGTGATGACTAGTTTGATGTTTAGAAAAGGAGGTGTTACTTGAACATGAAGAAGTTTTGATTGAGAGTTACCCACATGGTCAAATATCTCTAATAGACATTGAAATCAAGTTTCAATCCATTCAGACATCGTTTTGCCAAATTGGACCTTAATCTCATTTAAGGCCTTTTAGTGTTTACACATAGTTTCGAGCCTCGTTTTGTATAATAAGACTAAGTTGTACATTATTGGTACTTTATATGCCTAATAAGCGAGACCTTACTTTATATGCCTAATAAGACTAAGTTGTACATTAATGGTATTGGCACTTCATTTTAGTAGTGTTATTGATAGATTATTAGTGTTGTTGACAAAGTATTAATGATGTTGACAATTTAGTTAGCCGTGTTGACAACTTAACTAGCCATGTTGGCAGTCTATTGGTCTCGTTGACAGTTTAATTAGTCGTGTTGACAATTTAACCAGTCCTGTTGACAGTTTATTTAGTCTTGTTGACAATTTAATTAGCCATGTTGACAGTTTACTTTACTAGTTCTCTAAAAGTTTAATTATCCATATTGACAGTTGATTAGTCTTAGTGACAATTTATTTAATTGTGTTGACTAATTAATTAGTCATGTTTGCAATTTATTATCTAGTGTGTTGACAATTTGTCCAACGTGTTGACAGTTTATTAATGTTGTTGACAATAGTTATCTAGTGTGTTGACAATTTTTTGGGTAAAATTTACAATTTCCGCTTCTTTATTACTTTTATCTTTTTGGCCAAATTTTCGGGTCAAAAACGGGTTGGGGCGGGTCAACCCATTTTTGACCCAAAAAAAATCGGGTCAATCGGGTTGGGTCGAAAACGGGTCACGGGTTCAATTTGACGGGTTATGACCCAGAAAAATCGGGTTGGGTCGGGTCGGGTTTGCGGGTCGGGTTAATTTCTGCCGGGTCTAATCTCAATACAACATGAGTGTACACAAATAACATACATGTATCTCACTAGACTGTCGTTCGACTTCGGATCACAGTCCCAACCTGAACCATTGTTTTCAGAGACCATCGATTTAGAAGACGAAGACATGAATGCCGTGCCCCTAAGAGCTTGCTATCCAGATCGAAACGAAACAGAGGAAGGAGAAGATGAAGAAGAGATTGAAGAAGCCATAAGTTATATGGGGGTGAACTTGGGGGTGAAAAATATTGACTACTTTTGGCTTTCCTACATGACTTCTGTGAAAGATGTGCGTTCAGACGGACATTGTGGGTATCGGTCAATGGCTCTACTAACGGGTATGCAACAGAGTCAATATCGTATGATCCGTGCTGCGTTGGCAGCGGAGCTTCTTGGAAACAAAGAGACATGGGAGCCCATACGACGTGGACTACGGGTAGGAACATGGGATGATCTTATTGCTCAAGTTAACTACATGAGAAGTCCTTGTGAGAGACCATTTTGGATGGACATGCCATTTATGGGTTTGGTGTTTGCCACAGTGTATAATGTTGGTTTAGTGCAACTATCCTGGGATGCGCCGTGTTTATGATTGCCAATAAGGCAGTCTACAGTGAGCCCTGGTCCTCCACAGAAGATTTTTGGGATAGCTCTTGTCGGATGCAGTAATCACTGGATACCGGTAAGAATCTGTGGTAATCTAAACAAACGTCATGAAACGTCGAAATCATTTATATTTATTGATTAATTTTCTTTGTATATCTAGGTTTGGCTCCGTGATGGGGCACCATTGCCACGTTGTTCCGGTTCGTTGAGAAGATTTGCAGATGACAACATCAAGTGGTGGGAAGGGATATATGCTGGCCAAGTGGACTTGTTTCGACAATACCGCTTTACTGCTGGAAAGCGTATGGACTACATGACTTGATTTGTAATAGTTTATTAGCCTTGATCTTTAGACTTCGATTGGAATTGATTTATAAAATGTAGTGACTTGTCTTGTCTGCTTTGAAATATGTAATGACTTGTCTTGTTTGCTTTAAATAGTGTTTTCAGTAGAGTTAGATGAGGTAGGTGAAACAGTGAAGTGAAATCAGTGAATCCATAAACTACAACACACTCAGCATAAATTAAAAAGACAACAGACTCATTAAGGAAAGACAACAGACTCATTCTTGAAATTTAAACTAAACACAGACTTAACAGAGATTCACTGATTTGATACCAAGATCCCTAATCAGAGTCACTGTCATAAAAACTAGGAACAGGGTCATTGGGAAACCTCTGTTGTATCTAGTGTTTGGCTACTTCAATACTCTTAGTCTGGTGAAAATATACCAGCTTCAACTGCTGGTCAGCTATTTCCTTCAACAGTTTTGCAATGACTCGAAGATGATGACTGTCGTATTCTGGCTCAAGATACACGATCATGTAGTTACACTGACATGTGGTATACCTTCATCCATACGTATGGGGATTGTTCTTGTCATTACCAGTGAACACCTTGATTGTTCTTGAGCACCTTCTACTCGGGCACTGGATCTCACTGCCTTCTGCTGGAACTGGGGAGGATGAAGATGATGCCATGGTTGTTTGAATCTGTAATACAAAATAAGAAAACATGTTAGAAACAATGAAGATATCTAACGAAATCAGAAAAAAATGAGACTTTTAATTGAAATACAGAGTAAGAACTTGAAACCTAATTATTTTACGGCGCAGTGAGAATGAGATAATAGGGTTCACTGAGGCAGTGAATTTATAGCCGAGGTTTTACTAGGGTAACTTAGATTTGGGCCGATGTAGACAAAAGGTCCACAACAACAAAGGCCCAATAACGTAATTCGGTCATCCAAAAGTGACTTACAGCTGTGTAGTAGCTGTAACACACTCGAGCAAAATATGGTGGTGCGTTAGCAATAAATGCACAACTGATAACACAACTTCAAGATCCAACAGAAAAAGCCCAGCCCAACAAAGACGACCAGCCCCAATTCTGTTAACGCACAGAATCTGTGCGTTAATTGTTAACGCACAGATACTGGTGCGTTAACACTTAACGCACATATTCTGTGCGTTAATTGTTAACGCACCAACCCTTTTACCCAGAATCAAATGTTTCTGGTGTTTGTAGGGTTTAGGGTATTAGGGTTGGTGCGGTAACTGTTGTAGTACCAACCCTAATTACATAAAATTCATTTTTTATGTTGTTTTCTTATACTATTTGATATTATAAAAAGTTTTATGACCCAAAGTAATGTTATACTACTGAAATATGTCGTTATGGAGAGTTTTGTGAATAATTTTATCAAGTTTTACTAATGTAATATGAGATTACGAAGAGTTATATGATAAAAAATCATATTATACTAATGAAATACGAGGTCAGTTGAGTCAAACGATAACAATTAAGTGTTAAACTAATGTTATATGATGAAATAAACACATTATATGAAGTTCATTTTAGTATCGAAGTGGTATCACATACATATGAGTATAACTATACAACTTATATACTTGAGAGTAGTAGCATACAGGTGAAAGTCTTCGTTTACATACTTCTAAGTGTTAAAGTTGTTAATTTCTTATGAAAACGATAGCGTTTGATTGGTAATGCTCAAATATTAATGTTACATTTCTTGACTTTTACGTTTTAAGTGCTTATTAAGCCGTTTTATGTCATTTTTTGTCGTTTTTTGTGTTTGGGCCTCATTCAAAATTCATTAGGCCTTATTAGGCCCGTTGACGTTTTCGATAATAATTTTTCGATTTCGAAAAATGAAAATAACTATTCGTCGTATTTGTTGTCATGTTACAATTTCAAAATTTCGATTTTCATCGTTTCAAGGCGTTAAAACGATATGGGCCCAAACTATACACATATGACATCCATTATCCATTACCCACTATCCATTATCCATTATCCACTATCCATTATCCATTATCCATTATCCATATTTCGATTTGGCTTGTTTTATATCGTTTTGAGTCGATTTTTTTCGTTTCGAGACGTTTTTAACCATTTTTATCAATATTTGACGTACTTGGTCGTTTTTCGCCTTTTTCAAAAAACTCAAGTTTTGCTAAGATTTGCTCAATTTGGCCATATTATGCCATCATTTTGGCCACATTTTTACACTTTTTTACAACTTGTTCGGAATTCCTTCAAATTTCGATTTGGCTTGTTTTATATCGTTTTGAGTCGATTTTTTTCGTTTCTTAGTCGTTTCGAGACGTTTTTAACCATTTTTATCAATATTTGACGTACTTTGTCGTTTTTCGCCTTTTTCAAAAAACTCAAGTTTTGCTAAGATTTGCTCAATTTGGTCATATTATGCCATCATTTTGGCCACATTTTTACACTTTTTACAACTTGTTCGGAACTCCTTCAAATTTCGATTTGGCTTGTTTTATATCGTTTTGAGTCGATTTTTTTCGTTTCTTAGTCGTTTCGAGACGTTTTTAACCATTTTTATCAATATTTGACGTACTTTGTCGTTTTTCGCCTTTTTCAAAAAACTAAAGTTTTGCTAAGATTTTGCTATCAATATTTGACATCACTCCAAGTCACGACCCTCATTCCCACTACCTTGGCCTTCCTCGTGGATTGAATGCCGAAAAAGCTGAGATTGACGAACCGGAGCTGGAGCCATCGGTGGAGCCCCGTCAGTCAAAACTCCAAGGTGACGCCTCATGAACTCATCGATATCTGCAGGCCTCCTCTCTGGTGGTGTCTCCAAGAAAGCTCGAATCTCACAAGTCACTAGCTGGGTCCGCTATATTAACAACATATCAAAACATTACAATCAAATATACTAATTGAATGAATATGACTAATAAAATTTATAATCGTACCGCAAAACTGTCAACCGAAGGTGGAATACGCAGCGGGCCAACTGGACGATCGAGTCTACGTGATCTGGGATCCACCAGAGGAGGAGAAACTCGATCATACCAATCGAGATAATCATCTGTGACTGCCCAATAGTACGTCGCTCGTGGCTCCCGAATCTGTATCAAAGGCCTGGGGTCCTGATCCCACACACCAAGCAAATCCTTCTCAAAGCCAACTGAATAATGCGTCAGCCTGTTGTTACGTGT
The DNA here is from genome assembly GCA_029168935.1 of Oxyria digyna. Lineage (NCBI taxonomy): Eukaryota > Viridiplantae > Streptophyta > Magnoliopsida > Caryophyllales > Polygonaceae > Oxyria > Oxyria digyna. Next base: position 5,740,582 of record JAPVLV010000005.1, read on the forward strand.
CACCTGGATGGGCTCTGGGGGAGGATCTGGGATACCCTGCACATGTCCAAACTGTCGCAGCAGGCGACCTGGCTGATAGAGCTCCTCGATGTCCACACAACGGAGAATGCCCTCAAACAAAGACGGGGCGTACTGTGGAAGTCTGAAATCCACATTTGAAAAGGGAAACCAGTTAACCTGCAACAAAACATTACAAAACAGTTAGTATAGTTTACATTCACACAATATAACGAAAGCATACATTCTTAAAATCTGACCTCCTCATAACGAACACGGTCAAGCATGCCACGAATGGCAACCAAACGATCCGTGCTCTTCCCCTGTGGCACCTCTCTGCCCTCCCTCATAGCAGCTGCGGCGTGGTCCATAGAAAGTGGATCAGTCACAAAATGTCCACGAAAATGTGGAAAATATGCCCAGATCCACGACTGCAAAAAAAGGATAATTAGAACTCGACTTCCTAAACATAGCCAATCGTATAGTTGTTTGCGTACTAACCCGCAAAAGAATGCCAGAACTCCCCATCCCCATAGCCAATCGCCTCGACGCCTGTCCAAGGTTGCGATACAGATGAGCTAACACTCCAGCTCCCCAAGCATATCGGCCAGTGTTGTCGAGGTCGGCCAAAAGAACTAACCACCAATGCTTGACTGCTGTAGTCGACTTGTCCACTAGAACTGTAGTGCCGAGAAGCAACAGTAAGTACGTAGACGCAATGAGGCTCTTATCTCTCTGTCCATACTCCATCCGCATCATATCCTTCAATCTCTGCTGAAGATAACCCAAAGGAATGCCTCCATCCCTATACCAAGTCTTTACCAGTGCCTCCTCTACGTGAAGCATCTCAGCAACAAAAGTGAAGATCTCCTCCCTGCTCAAAACTGAGCTACAACTCCTGCCATGTATAGGCAGCGACAGGATCTCAACCACATCGTGAAGTGTAGGACCAATCTCTCCAAATGGAAAATGAAATGTGTTGGTTTCTGGGTGCCATCTCTCGACGAAAGCAGAAACCAACACATGATCAACAAGACCGGACCCGATATAGCGTAGATCAGTCAATCCAGATCGCTCTACAAGCTGAAACCACGAATCTGGACCAGGTCTCCTAAACGCCTCTAGTGGAGTGCAGTAGGCGGTGTGGAAGTGAACCTTGACGACCTTCCGTGTCTGGAAAAAAAGTAAAAAATTAACACAGTTACTTCTACAGAATGCCGTTCATATTTCACATATGAACATTATAGTTCAAATACATACCAAATCAAGAGGAGCCTCGCCTTCTGGAAGATCAGCAGGCTGTGGAAAATCAGCATGATCTGCAGCACGTCCACGTCCACGTCCACGTCCACGTCCTCGTCCTCCGCGTGGAGCGCGTCCACCTCGTGCTGGAGGATCAGCAGCGTCTGCATCAGCAACATCATCATCTGCCTGAGCTCCTCGGCCTCCTCGCTGTCTCTGTATAAATGGAGGAAGAGGACGGGGGCCAGCTGGAATCACAGGTGCGGGAGGATCAACAACTGTAAGCTCATAAATAGCCCTGGCGATGTGCGTCTCATAACTCTTCAGCAACTCATTTGTAAAAGGACCTCCGGGCATCCAAGGTACAGCAGGAGGTGGTACAGGATCTGCATCGGGAGGTGGTACAGTCGGGGGAGGTGGTACAGGATCTGCATCGGGAGGTGGTACAGTCGGGGGAGGTGGTACATCTGGCGTAGGAGACGAAGGACCTAAATCTGTAGGAGCTGGCGATGAAGGCCCCATACCAGCATGATCCTCTGAAATAATAGGAGGGTCGTCTCTCCTAAGCTGATCTGTCGGTATCTCGGGATGAGATACAATATAATCTGTACCTAAACCCTCACCGTCTCCCAGCATATCATCATCCAAATCAACAGATGTATCATCGACGTCCATATCCTCCTCCTCACTCTCACTGTAACCCTCATCATCAGCAGACGGATCAACATCTAGACCACAATCTCTAACTGCCCCAGTATCTGTAAGTGCACCAGTAACATCAGTGGGTGTCGAACTAGAAGCATTCATCTGGTCTCGAGCAGTAGCAAAACTCTGACGTATGGACGCTGTAATCTCCGTCCTCCTAACACGCTCTGCAGCAACAGGAGCCCCCGGAACAAAACCACTAGAAGCCATCGTATCTCACACCCCCTAATGTTGTTGTTATAGCGTAACGTTATTTTCATAGCGTTACAAAAATAACGTCAAATTCAAAAACGTCTTTTTCGTGACGTCGTAACGTTACAAACAGTTGTTGTAACGTCAATCCTAGTCAAAATCATCTCTAATTTCTAAACATTTTGTTCATAACGTTACGAAATTAACGTTATAATTCGCCTAATTTCAATACTTTATATACTAATAATTCATAACGTTACAAAATAAGAGAAGAACAATGTCATATTTCATAAAATAATTAATTCATTAATTTTACAATATAGAATGTCATATTTCATAACATTATGAAATTATTATATTTCATAACATTATGAAATTATTATATTTCATAACGTTATAAAATTATTATATTTCATAACGTTATAAAATTTCATTAATTTCATAACGTTACCAATAAATTAATTAATTTCATAATGTTACCAAATAATATAATTTTATAACGTGACGCAATAAATTACTTAATTTTATAACGTTACGCAATAAATTACTTAATTTCATAACGTTACGCAATAAATTACTTAATTTCATAACGTTACCATATAAATTAATTTCATAATGTTATAAAATAAATTAAATAAATTGATAACGTTACGAAATTTATTTAAATATTTCATAACGTTATCAAATATTATTAAATTCATAACGTTATGAAATTAAATAACTAATTTCATAACGTTATCAATTTAATAAATTAATCAAATTAAATAAATTGATAACGTTATGAAATTAAATAACTAATTTCATAACGTTATAAATTTAATAAATTAATTAAATTAAATAAATTGATAACATTACGAAATTTATTTAAAAATTTCATAACGTTATCAAATATTATTAAATTCATAACGTTATGAAATTAAATAACTAATTTCACAACGTTATAAATTTAATAAATTAATTAAATTAAATAAATTGATAACGTTACGAAATTTATTTAAAAATTTCATAACGTTATCAAATATTATTAAATTCATAACGTTATGAAATTACTTATTAAATAATTTCATAACGTTACGAAATAAAATAATTAAACTATTTAAAAACATTACAAAAGTTATAGAATATTTAATAAAAATACATACTTGATGTAGATCTACGGGAGTCGAAAAAGCTTCCGGTTGCGCCTCGGTTTGAGAATTCAACCTTCTATTTGCTCGAGTAGCGTACCCGGGACCGACGTTTTGGACGGGTCGCTTTCGGTTTCTTGGCCTCGGAGCGGGTCGGGCTGCTGGTATCGGGTCGGGTCGGGTCGGGCTTCGGGGATCGGGTCGGGTCGGGCTGTGGGTACGGGATCTCGTCGGACTCGGGATTTTGGCCGGTTCCGGGCACCACCACTGTAAATCAGTGGCACCTCGGCTTCCTCCTCGTCTTCATCCTCCACAGCCAGCCACGGAGTCGCCGTCGTCGCCGCAGGAAGAGCTGCCGTCGGCGGGAAGCTTGGACCCTCGTCTCCGGCCGGATTTTTGGGCCCAGAAGATGCGGCTTGCTCGGGGGAGCTCGAATCCATCATCAATTTGTGGATTTGGTGGCTTAATCGACGGGAAAATGGACGGAGGAAGAAGAACTGTGGCGGCGGAGGAAAAAACGCAGAAAGAGGGAAGGAGGAAGAAAGGTCGGGGATATAACCTAAATTGGTGCGGTAACACTTACCGCACCAATTTATTATTTTTTAATTACTTAAAACTGGTGCGGTAACACTTACCGCACCATATTATATATTTTTTTAATATATTAAACCTGTGCGGTAAGTGTTACCGCACAGGATATTAGTATTTTAATACTTTTTAAAAAAAAATTATTAATTAAAAAAAATAAAATTCATGTGCGGTAAGAGTTACCGCACAGGTGTTTAAGTTAATCAAAATCTGTTTTTTTTTTGGGTTAATCTCGTATTAACTGTGTGCGTTAATTGTTAACGCACAGATTTGTGCGGTAATTCTTACCGCACCAGCGTCGTATAGGTTTCAGAAAAAATTCCAACAATGCCCCGGAGTCCTTTGGTGCGGTAATCCTTAACGCACAAAAGTGTACTGCAACTGTTACCACACAGAATAATGTGTATTTAGCAAAAAAACGTGTGTATATAGACGCAGCCTAAATAAATTTGGAGAATTGTAAATTTGGAGAATTGTAGGTTTTTTATTTTGTTTGTTAGATTGTGAGTTTGTTTGAGACACGTATCTATTTTTCTACGTAATAAAATAAAACTTATTAAGAACTGATCGAAGTATTGTATCAACTCAAAATGTAACACATTACAAATTTCTGCCTTAAACAAACACTCAACCACAAAGAAAAAGATGGGAATGACTCTACAATGCTTTTTTCCCATTTCCTCTGTCTTTCCTTAAAATTGAGAGGAGATGGAGATGAGCTCAACGTGTCCTCTTCTAAAATCGGTGACTTTTACATAGCCATCATCTCCATTAGCTCTCTCATATGAATACTTACATTTTGTACTGTTTCTTGTTCTTCTTGGTATAGCTATGTAAAAATATAGTACTCCCGAGGAACAGAATTTCTCGATCCTACAGAGAGTTGAATTACGAAAGACTTGTAATCAGATAGACGCCTTGGATTGCAAGACCAAGTCCTCTCTTTCCCCACATCGCTTGTGAATTTCCCGCATTCTCTCAGCTGATTTGCAAACTCCGCTACACGTCCAGTCAAATGAAGCAATGCACATGTTCCCTGCTTGCGCCTTCCATTCACAATCTGTCGGTTGCAAAACAACCAATTTTAAAGCTCATATGCATTCATTGTTGTGTGCTGTAACTTAAATAATTGCTGAATACTACATTCGGACACCCGCGCTACGCGCGGGGCAATTACGGTTTTTCGTATACGGTATAATGTTGCAAATAGGCGGTTTAGGGTGTAGATAGGCAGCGGACGACAATAGAGATGAAGATAAAACGGAGATATTCGGACGAAGGATGACGATGAGCGACCTTTTTTCTTTAATTTAAATTTTTTTCTTTTCTTTTATTTTAATAAAAATATGGCATGTATACCAAACAACAATTATGAATATGGATAAATTATAACTTATCACATCACATTCTCACCAGTTCGATATAGATATATTTTGTTACACTAATTTTTATTAATAAATTTTTTTTTTTTGGTTCCCCACTCTAGTTCAGCGGTTAGGGGACTCCCCTATTACGCTTACGTCTAGAGTTCGAGCTGTGTGGGTGACTCTCCCAACAAACATTTTTTAACCTCCATCAAGTCTCGAACTCGAGACCTCATGTTGGATGATTGGGGTCCCTTACCACCCGACCACATGCTTGTTGGTTTTATTAATAAATATTAACAATTTTTTTGTGTTAAAAATCTATTAATTTAGTGCATTCATTAACTAAATTTGATATTATGGAGTTGAAGAATATGAAGAAATGTAGATATTAATTGTATTGGTTGCAATTAAGAGACGATGAAAGTTTTTTATTAAAATTCATGAATGAGATGAGAAAAAATTAGTTCATGCATTGAATAAGTATCACTTGTCATAACTTTCTCAATGGCTAATAGTTTATATGAGATATAAATGAGAGATAGAAAGAGAGATGAAAATTAGGTTTAAACATTAATTATTCCCATTGACATTATTTTCAAAGGATGATATATAGATTAAAAATATCTAATTAACCCAGATTGATTTTTAACCGGGGAGGAAGGGGGCGTCGGGATGAAACGAAGGGATTGACAAACGGGGTAGAGATCAGAATGAGTTTGGAGATTGTGGTAGATGAAAGAGACGAAGAGGATATGCTCTTAGTTGGTGATGAAATTAGCATTAAGAGAAGAGATAATTAGGGTAAATATTTAAAATATTAGCATTCAGATTAATTTTTAACCGGGGAAGGAGGGGGCACCGGGATGAAACGAAGGGATTGACGACCGGAATAAAGACGGGAATGAGTTTAGAGATTGTGGTAGAGGAAGAAAACGAAACTGATGTGTTCTTAGTTGGTGATGACAAGATGTGGTTGTAGAAATAATGGCCAATATTCAAAAGATAATTCGTAGAGTAGAAAGGAAATTGTATTCACCTGGTGGAGTACCACAGCACATTCGTCTATCATCAATGTGTTGCACATCAAGTCCAATAAACCAAGCTCCCAATGAAACATCTTCATTTGCATACTTGTGAAGAACGTGCCTAAATCCATCAACCACATACATGATGAGTAAAAAATAATTGATTGCAATGATGTAGGATGCTATATAATATAAATAATGCCTTACTGATTTGAGGAAATGTATGTAGCCAAATCTTTGGAGATGGCATAGATTTGTCCAGTTGCATGACGGAAATATTTGTTTCCAGCCTCCCCGAATTTCCAGTACTCGGGTTCATGGTATCTCACGCCCCTGTTCCACAAACACAACTTTAGTCAGGTTTCTTTGCCATTCCAAACCAGATTTTTTTTCAAAAATAAAGAGATTTGTGTTGTTACTTTTGGGCGAGAACAGGACCCGACTTCATGCAGCCAATATATACACGTGGCTTTTTTCGGTGTCTGATCAATGTCTCTCCAAGTGTTGCTGCTCAAAGTCAGAAAATTCCAATTTTTAACAGAGATCGCCGCTAGAGATGCACATGATGTTGAAGTAATATAGCAAAGCTAATGTACCTATGTTTACATGGATGTCATCATCAACCTTGACATAGAAATCAGCATCCCACATGGAAACTACAGTGGAAAAATATTTTTTCGTCTTTGCAGACAATTCAAGATATCCTTCAACATGATCCTGCTCAAGAATTGTAATGTAAAATCATTAACCGGAATTCGAGAACATTTACAGTACGGTTCGAGATGGCACAAATTAATAGCATACCAGTCTCAAGATATCTCCATTCCTGCTGTTCTCTGCATCAATTGCTTTATCCAGGACACCCCCTGCTATAGAGCTAATACAAAGTGAAAAGTGATGAGTATACTATTCTGACAACTTCACATTGGTCTTTTAGATATGCAGATACTCTACTTCAACACACATTGTATTTTTTAGCAGAATAAGAGAAGAATAACTCATACCTGTGACCAATAACGAAACGCATAACAATGCCCTTCTCTTCCTCCAAGTTCTTCCTCTTGTCACCTGATTATAAGAGGTTGAACTCAGGACTCTATGAGACAAATCACCGAGAAAGTAATTTGCAAAAGCCATGCCCCGAAAGTAATTACCTTGAGGCATCCAAGTCGCCCGAACAGAATCTCTTCTTTTTCTGCTACTGAAAGCAGTATTTACCCCAACCACCATCAGATATCTTCTCTTCTTAGAATTTAACTGAGTTGTGTCTATTGAGTCACTCGAGACTGGAGATACCCCGACTAAGGAGTCGTGAGCTTCTCTAGCAGATGCCAGTTCTCTTTCCAATTCTATAATCTTCTTATCCAATATTCTACAATGGAAAAAAAAAGACTGTAAGAAAAAAATTAACTAATCATAGTGTGTTGCAAGAAAGTAACTGTCTGTGAAATCAAACTTACTGCACGCTTTGATCAGGATGTATGGCATTCCTAATGATTTGATTTGGATCGGGCTTTACATCCTTAATGCTCAACTAAACAACATACAATAAGGGAAACTTATATACCAAAGAAAGAAATGAGGAAAGCAATCAATGGTCGGATCAAAATAAGATGAGAATAAGATCTTACGGATTTCGGTTCGCATCCCTCTGATACTAACTTTAATCTTTCTGCTTCTGTGGCTGTCGTTATTGTGATACTTGAGGACTCCGGAGCAGACCACCACCTGACCCATTCAAAATGTATTCACCACTTAGCAATGTTTCAATAACTTTTCTTTCTTTTAGACTTGTCAGGCTAGGATTCCAACATTAACTTTGTTGTTAAGCAAGAAATCCCCAAGATTTTCCATAAGTTTTTCAGATGACAATTGTTATTAAAAGAGTTTTAGATCAAATCATACATTGAAAGGGTTATTAAATAGATTCAAGTTTTCATGTGTTTAATAATGAACATAACCATGCTCATGGGACATCCATTCATATGGTAAGGGAAGAACAGCTGATCATGGCGTCTTTCATGGCCCACAGATAAACATCCCCAAATTAATTAATCCTATACCTAAAAATGGAAATACTGAGATCCCTAAAGTGGAAGCATTCACAGCCGACAAGTTATTTATTTAACTGATACATCATGAAGAACTGGGTGAAACAATACAGACTTAGAATTGAACTCATTCACAGCGACATTTAAACGAACACATGTAAGGCATAAACAAAAGAAGACAAATCAACCAGTGAAAGCAAACCATATAGCAACTGAAAATCGAGAAAACGGAAAATCGGATACTAGATTGAATATAGAAATAGATAGAGCATACCGATCAGTGAAGAAGATCCCTCCACAGAAGCAAGCAAGGCAGAGAAAAAGAACCCATTTCTGTGACACAACATTTCTTGATTGCACATCTCCTCTGTTCTTCACAGTCATCTCCAGAACACCACCCTCGCAATTAATCAGAAAAGTAAACCAAATCTCCACCCAAATGAAATGAAATTCAAATTGGGGAGGGAGAGATTGGGGACGGAGAAGAAGAGAAACAAAGGAAGTTTGTTATTTCTGGTAAATTGTTCCTTACTTGATCCCTGAGCTAGCTTTTTGTGTGGTGGTTTCTGTGTGTATTGTGCTTTGCAGAGAAGGGACGTCCAATACAAGGGATGGGAGAGAAAGGACCAACTAACTGATCTTCTTCTTCTTCTTCTTCCTTCTCCTCTCTTTTTGTATACCATAACCATACACACGTATATATATTTACCAAACGATCCCTGTCAGACGCTTGCTTCTATATTAAATGCACTCTGCATTGCAACAGTTTTCTCGTATTTTGACATTTTTGCCCTTTAACCTCTTCTTATTTACGATACCGACATGGATTTTTGAAAAGATAAAAGAAAATGGAAAAAGACAACCCGTCTGAGGGTGTAACTAGATTCTTAGCTCAGGCGCTGACACGTGTACGTCATCAAAGAATTTAACTTCAAATCTTGGCGTTTTATTATAGGCTGCCCCTATATGAACGTCATATTTCTCCTATCTGGACGCGAATTTGCGCGTCTAACATAGCCGAGCAATTATAACGCGTCTAACTTAAGCGATCAGGGGAAAAATCGTCAAGTTTGGAAAATATACCAAAAATTTGCACGCCTATATTAGCCGCGCTAATAGAAAATGGTTTTGAAACAAAAAGATAAATATAATGGCGAAAATATTAAAAATTCAAAGATTTGCACGCCTAATATAGGAGTGCAAAGTTAAGGTGATTTCAAAAAAAAAAAAATTAAGGAAATATTAAATCAGCGCTTCTAAGTTAGGCGTGCTATTTGTAGCGCTTCTAAGGTAAAAAAGTTTTTATATCTTAGTCCTCACATATATATTAAATTAATTATTCTAATAATTTCAAGAAAAATTTATTATTTAAACTAATTATTTTAAGCCTTATTTTAATATATTTATTATTATTTTAATATTTCTATTATTTTTCATGTTTTTATAAAAATATTTATAATTATAAAACACGTACTAAAACCTATATTATTTTTTAAGATAAAAAATTATGATAATCGATACTATTCTCAATTTAATCTTTCTATAAATTCTAGACTTGGCGAAACGACACAAACGATGTCGGAATAATTTGAACTTGGTTTCTATGACTATTATAGGTATTTGATCACTTCCATTACATATTGTGACAATTTAGAGAGTGATGACTAGTTTGATATTTACAAAGGAGATGTTACTTGAAAATGAAGAAGTTTTGATTGGAAGTTACCCACATGATCAAATATCTCTAATAGGCATTGGAACCAAGTTTCATTTCATTCCGACATCGTTTGGGCGTCGTTTTGCCAAATTGAGAGGCCTTTTAGCGTTTACGTATAGTTTCGAGCCTCGTTTTGTGTGAGCAAGACCTTATTGGTACTTTATATGCCTAATAAGACTAAGTTGTATACTTTTTTTTAACAATAATCAACATCGATGTTGTAGACCATACATATTTCGACAAGTTAGAAACTTATCACTAGTTTGGTTTTTACAAAGGAGATGTTATTTGAAAAGTTAGAAGTTGTGATTGGAAGTTACCTACATGGTCAAATACCTCTAATAGGCATTGAAACCAAGTTTTATTCCATTCTGACACTGTTCGGACTTCGATTTGCCAAATTGGACCTTAAGCCCATTTATGGCCTTTTAGTGTTTACGAATAGTTTCGAGCCTCGTTTTATGTGAGCGAGACCTTATTGTGTCTTTATATACATAATAATACTAAGTTGTAAAAAAAATTCAAACATAATAATACATCGATGTTGTTAACCATACATATTGCGACAAGTTAAAAGAGTGATGACTAGTTTGATGTTTACAAAGGAGGTGTTACTTGAAAATGAATAAGTTTTGATTGAGAATTACCCACATGGTCAAATATCTCTAATAGGCATTGAAACCGAGTTTCATTCTATTCCGACATTATTTGGGTGTCGTTTTGCCAAATTGGGCCTTAAGCCCATTTAAGGCCTTTTAGCGTTTACGCATAGTTTCGAGCCTCGTTTTGTGTGAGAAAGACCTTATTGGTACTTTATATGTCTAATAAGCCTAAGTTGTATAATGTTTTCAACAATAATCAACATCGATGATGTAAACCATACATATTTCGACAAGTTAGAGACTTATCACTAGTTTGGTTTTTACAAAGGAGATGTTATTTTAAAAGTTAGAAGTTGTGATTGGAAGTTACCTACATGGTCAAATACCTCTAATAGGCATTGAAACCAAGTTTTATTCCATTCCGACACCGTTCGGACTTCGTTTTGCCAAATTGGGCCTTAAGCCCATTTATGGCCTTTTAGTGTTTACGAATAGTTTCGAGCCTTGTTTTATGTGAGCGAGACCTTATTGTGTCTTTATATACATAATAAGACTAAGTTGTAAAAAAAATTCAAACATAATAATACATCGATGTTGTTAACCATACATATTGCGACAAGTTAAAAGAGTGATGACTAGTTTGATGTTTACAAAGGAGGTGTTACTTGAAAATGAATAAGTTTTGATTGAGAATTACCCACATGGTCAAATATCTCTAATAGGCATTGAAACCGAGTTTCATTCTATTCCGACATTATTTGGGTGTCGTTTTGCCAAATTGGGCCTTAAGCCCATTTAAGGCCTTTTAGCGTTTACGCATAGTTTCGAGCCTCGTTTTGTGTGAGAAAGACCTTATTGGTACTTTATATGTCTAATAAGCCTAAGTTGTATAATGTTTTCAACAATAATCAACATCGATGATGTAAACCATACATATTTCGACAAGTTAGAGACTTATCACTAGTTTGGTTTTTACAAAGGAGATGTTATTTTAAAAGTTAGAAGTTGTGATTGGAAGTTACCTACATGGTCAAATACCTCTAATAGGCATTGAAACCAAGTTTTATTCCATTCCGACACCGTTCGGACTTCGTTTTGCCAAATTGGGCCTTAAGCCCATTTATGGCCTTTTAGTGTTTACGAATAGTTTCGAGCCTTGTTTTATGTGAGCGAGACCTTATTGTGTCTTTATATACATAATAAGACTAAGTTGTAAAAAAAATTCAAACATAATAATACATCGATGTTGTTAACCATACATATTGCGACAAGTTAAAAGAGTGATGACTAGTTTGATGTTTACAAAGGAGGTGTTACTTGAAAATGAATAAGTTTTGATTGAGAATTACCCACATGGTCAAATATCTCTAATAGGAATTGAAACCGAGTTTCATTCCATTCCGACATTATTTGGGTGTCGTTTTGCCAAATTGGGCCTTAAGCCCATTTAAGCCCTTTTAGCGTTTACGCATAGTTTCGAGCCTCGTTTTGTGTGAGAAAGACCTTATTGGTACTTTATATGTCTAATAAGCCTAAGTTGTATAATGTTTTCAACAATAATCAACATCGATGATGTAAACCATACATATAGCGACAAGTTAGAGAGTTATCACTAGTTTGGTTTTTACAAAGGAGGTGCTATTTGAAAAGTTAGAAGTTGTGATTGGAAGTTACCTACATGGTCAAATATCTCTAATAGGCATTGAAACCAAGTTTCATTCCATTCCGACACCGTTTGGGCGTCGTTTTGTCAAATTGGGCTTTAAGCCCATTTAAGGCCTTTTAAGGCTTTTAACGTTTACAAATAGTTTCGAGCCTCGTTTTATGTGATCAAGACCATATTGTGACTTTATATACATAATGTGACTAAGTTGTAAAAAAAATTCAAACATAATAATACATCGATGTTGTTAACCATACATATTGCGACAAGTTAAAAGAGTGATGACTAGTTTGATGTTTACAAAGAAGGTGTTACTTGAAAATGAATAAGTTTTGATTGAGAATTACCCACACGGCCAAACATCTCTAATAAGCATTGAAACCAAGTTTCATTCCATTCCAACATCGTTTGGGTGTCATTTTGCCAAATTGGGCGTTAAGCCCATCTAAGGCCTTTTAGTGTTTACGAATAGTTTCGAGCCTCGTTTTATGTGAGCGAGACCTTATTGTGACTTTATATGCCTAATATAACTAGGTTGGATCCATTCCAACACCGTTTTGTGTGAGCGAGACTTTATTATGTAACCTGAGACCTCATGGAGTTTGCACAGTGTCTTACGACTAGAGTAATGAGGCAGTAATAATATTACCGCATAGATAAATTTTTTGTAAAAAAAATTTGTAATAAAAAAATAATAAAACATGTGCGGTTTAATTAAAAAAAATAAAAAAAATCATGTGCGGTAGCACTCCTATATTAGGCGTGCAAATAACACTCCTATATTAGGCGTGCAACTCCTATATTAGGCGTGCAAATAGCACTCCTATATTAGGCGTGCAAATCTTTGAGTTTTTTAATATTTTCGCCATTATATTTATCTTTTTGTTTCAAAACCATTTTCTATTAGCGCGGCTAATATTGGCGTGCAAATTTTTGGTATATTTTCAAAACTTGACGATTTTGCCCCTGATCGCTTAAGTTAGACGCGCTATAATTGCTCGGCTATATTAGGCGTGCAAATTCGCGTCCAGATAGGAGAAATATGGCGTCCACAGGAGCCTTATTATAATGTCAAATCATAGGGTTGACTGCCTCAGATCCATCTTCTTTGTTTTGTCGTGTAAAAATTTATACGTCCTCCATATGTATAAATTAAACATGGAGATTGGAGATCGAAATGCAAGTAAAGTTAGTTGAATTATTGTTAAAGTAGGTAAAACAAAAACAAAACGAAACTAAAAAGTCTGCATATTGACTTTGACTTAATGCGATGGAGGAGAATGTGGGGAATGCTTGTAAGTAGATGAAATATAACATGCAAGTTGGGTTAATTTATATAAGTACGTATTGTATTGATTGCACTCATATGGGATGGGATAGAGAGAGCCATAGAGGTGATATTTAATGATCTGGTTATATTAGTGTACGTTAATTAGTTTCGATGTTCATCATTTGCACGTGAAATTTGGAACTTTGAGCATGTGCATGCCCCTCCAAATAATCGCCAATAATAAAGTTATATTGCTCCATCATCTAAAAGTTGATCGATCTATCAATCATGTTAAATGTCCTTATGTTCAATCCAACGTACTTCATACAATTATTATGTTCATTCCAATACGAATGCTCTTAGCAGTTCAACAATATAAATCTGAATCTTGATTCATGGATGAGTAGTAGCGATTTTTCCGAGATGAATCACTAACCACTTGCCGCATGCATAAACCATAATATGTATATATATGCTCCTCGGATCTCTCGTGTAGGACCTGTAATCCGCGTTTATAACAATATGTAGAGAAATAATTGAAGAACAGAATTATGGAAGAATTTTACCGAAGTTTTCTTGACGAAACTGATGCGTAGAGTCGAGAAAGAATCTTTGTCCTTAATTCTGTAACGCCCCGTATATGTGACGGTTACCGGGGCTGAGAATCCCAGAATACAACTACGAACTCTTCTGGTTTGCACAATCAAAAACAGAAGCCAACGAACCAATATTTTGCGTTGTACTCTCAAAGAAGAAGAAGAAGAGAAGAGATGGAGATTGCTGATTTTCGGATGTCTGATAATGAGAACCAGAACTCTCTGAAATAGAGTTTCTGAGTTTGTTAGAGGAGGAGATCTCGGAACTGACGACACCAACGAGGTGGAGTCAGTTGTGGAGCAAGTAGAGCAGATCGTGGAGGTTGTTGCTGACTCAGTTGGGCGTCCCCAATGAGGCAGTTCAAAATTCAATCTGGAAACCCAACTTCCAGATCCAGCCCACATCAGCAAAAAGAGAAGCTTAGCTGCTGCTTGGGCATGCGGCCCATTCCACGAGCCACCGGCCGGACGGACGGACCGCGCGAGGGGTCCCCGGGTCCTCTCTCCATACCTCTCCCAAGGGCTTACCAAGGGTAGGGGGTTGGGGTTATATAAACCCGTCAACTTACTCCCCAATTTTCGATGTGGGACAAAACCCCACATAAATTCAACTAAAAAATGTCACTTACACTTAGACAACCAACCAACTTTGAGCCCTCATTTCTCATTCAAACGGAACCCGATTTCGACGTGTGAGTACACTACGGCGTAGTGCTCACGGAGACGAAGCCAACACTCCCATAATCCGGCACAACCGGTGACCTACCGGAAAAGTGCCCAGAAGTTCAGTCGAAATTCAGTTCCAACATCTCGTAGCTCCTCTTTACCCTCCACGATTTTTATAGGATACTTCTCTTCCAATCTCAAAATTACGTTCACTTTAATAGGAAAACCTCAAGCTCGATCCACAATGTGATCTCAACATTTGGGATCTCTTGAGGAGCGAAATAGGGAATGGTGTAGTGAAAATCAGCTAGACCGATATAAAAGGGGTGCACGAATCCTATGAGAACCAAATTGATCATGGATTAATCTTGAGTTCTTGACGTTCATTTTTATACAAAGTTCAGGAAGGTGAATAGGTGATGCACAATGAAGGAACTATATATACTTATACTTGTACTTAATACTCTGTATAGTCTACGATAATTTCGGTGCACAGTTGTGCACTATATATTGATGCATCAGAGTTCTAGCATTAACTCTCGTAAAATTTAAACCAACTTTAATTACCAGCGAACGACGCTGAGTAGCCTTTTCCTAGCCTCGTATCTTTCATGTATAAGGAATTAGTAATTGCATACTTGTTTCATTAATAGAGATCAATATATATACACACACGATAATCACCAGACTAGAGATATTCTCTCCTTAGTGGAGGAGATAGTTACAACAGATTAGACTAAGTCTATACATGAGAATAGGAATTGGTTTACAATAATTAAATAATTCTTTTACTGTTATTATTCCCCCGCAAGATGAACGACCTAGAGGAGAGATTCAGCTTGGAGATGAGAGTGTCGAACTGAGGTCGATGTAGAGACTTTGTTAGAACGTCAGATAATTGATCATCGGTGGAGACATAGGAGACGCGAAGGACTCCTTTTTGTACCTGCTCTCGCACAAAATGGAACGCAAGAGCAATATGTTTCATACGGGAGTGAAATACCGGGTTGGAGCTGAGACTTGCGGCTCCTAGATTGTCACAATAAACAACTGGAGCCTGAGGTTTCTTGTAACCGAGTTCACCAAATAAGGATAGAACCCACATTAATTCAGCTGCAGTATCAGCTAAGGCTTTGTATTCAGATTCTGTTGAAGAACGAGAAACTGACTTTTGCTTGAGAGAGCTCCAGGAGACTGGTGTTTGACCGAGGTAAAGAATATAGCCTGTAGTTGAGACATAGTCGTCTTTGTCGCCTGCCCAATCGGCGTCTGAAAAAGCATGAAAAGACAGGGGAGAACGAGCGGTTATGCAGATACCTCGATCAATTGAGCCGGCTAGATAGCGAAGCACTCGCTTAAGAGCTGTCCAGTGAGTAGATGTTGGTTGTTTCATAAATTGTGAGAGCTTGTTCACACTAAATGCAACACCAGGTCTTGTGAGACTCAAATACTGAAGACTGCCTACAAGAGTGCGGTAATCTGTAGGAGATGGCAGCGGTACCCCGTCAGTGCGACGAAGTGGAACTGAGGCAGAAATTGGTGTACTTGCAGCCTTGGCATTGTCCATGCCTGCTTTGTGTAGGAGGTCCAGAATGTAGCTGCGCTGACTTAAGAACACTCCCCCTGAAGTTGGAAGAACTTCGACCCCCAGAAAGTAACTTAGGTTTCCAAGGTCTTTGATCGAGAATTTTGCAGCCAACACTTGTATCAATTTGTTCACTGCGGAGACTGGGTTCCCTGTTATTATGATATCATCGACGTAAACTAACAAGTAGAGAGTTGTTAGTCCTTGACGATAAATGAAAAGAGAGGCATCAGCTACCGAATTCAGAAAACCTAGTGACAAGAGGAATCCACGCAACTCATTATACTAGGCCCTAGGCGCCTGCTTAAGACCATAGATCGCCTTGCGCAACCGACACACGTGATCTGGTAAGGAGGAGTCGACGAAGCCGGGTGGTTGACTCATGTAGACCTCCTCTCGGAGAGTTCCTTGGAGGAACGCATTGTTGACGTCAAGTTGTCGAAGCGGCCAACCGTGGTGGATAGCTAGTGAGAGAACTACTCGGACAGTGACCGGCTTCACCACGGGGCTGAAGGTTTCGTTGTAGTCCCATCCAGGACGTTGGTGGAATCCTTTGGCAACAAGTCGCTCCTTGTAGCGGTCGATGGATCCGTCAGATTTGAACTTCACCCGGAAGACCCATCGACAACCAACCATGTTTTGAGCAGAATTTGGAGGAACGAGTTCCCAAGTGTTGTTGCGTGCCAAAGCGTTGAATTCTTCTTGCATCGCTGCTCGCCATTCGGGTTGTTTGAGGGCTTGGGAGATTGTTTTTGGTTCATGGTGAGGTGTAGTAGTAACATGGAGGTTGAGTCAAATTTTTGGTTTTGTGATGTTATTTTGAGAGCGAGGTATGATCCCTGTTCGTTGCCTTTTGCTTGGTTGAACAGTGGGGTTTTGAACAGGGTGTGGAATTGCAGGGATTATGGAGGACGAGGAAGGCGGAGTTTCGTTTGGTAGGGTTAGAGTTTGTGTGATCTGAGGTTGAGTATTTGGTTTGGGTAATGGGATGATGGAGGTAGGTAGTGGACTCGGGGAATGGGGCAGTCCAGTAGTGGGTTGGACTGAATTTTGTGGAGGTAGAGTATTATTTGGGATTTGGGCCAAAATATGTGGGGACGGGTGAGGGATTGATGAAGATTCAGAATTGTTAGTGGATGAGGTGGCAGGATGAGTGGAAAATTGAGGATTTGTTGTAGATTGCGTAGTGGATGGAGAGATGGTAGGACCCGTTGTGGATGTGGGCTGAATTATCGAAATTGTGACAGTGGCCCATTCGGTGGGTAAGTGAGCAGGTGGTGGGTGGTGATTTGTGAGCTTTCGATATGGGAATTCCGACTCTAGAAAACGAACATGACGCGATGTGTAAATCCGACCAGATTTTGGATCAAAGCATTGGTAAGCATGGTGATCAGCAACATAACCTACAAAAACACACATAATTGACCTGGGATCCAATTTATGATTAGAGTAAGGGCTAACCAAGGAAAGCATAAGCAACTGAAACCCTTAAGCTTAGTATAATTAGGTGGTTTGTTGAGTAATTTTCTGTATGGGGACTGATTTTGTAGGACAGGTGTGGGCATTCTATTTATTAAATAGACTGCAGTGGTAAAGGCGAGTGGCTAGAAGGTGTTTGGCATGCCGGCATGGGTTAAGAGCGAGAGGCCCGTCTCAACGATATGGCGATGACGTCTTTCAGAGAGACCGTTGTGTTCAGTAGTGTGTGGAGGGGTGGTATAGTGACTAATTCCAGCTGAACCTAGAAAGGAACATAACGCTATATATTCTCAACCATTATCAGAGTATAGAATTTTGATTTTGTGTTTAAAGAAATTCTCAACTAAGTGTTTGAATTTGATGAACACCGATTGTGTATCTGACTTTTTCTTCATGGGATAAAACCACATATAACGAGTAAAATGATCCACGAAAATGTAGTAATATCGAAGGCCATCGGAAGATATAATAGGAGATGTCCATACATCTGAAAATATTATTTCCAAAGGAGAATTTGATAATATAGTGGAATTAAAAAATGGCAATTTATGACTTTAATTTGCATGACAAGAGTGACATGAGTCATGCAGTGAAGAAGGAATTTGTAAATTCAAGTGCTTGGAAATAATCTTGAGAATGGCAGATGAAGGGTGACCCATCTTATGATGCCAGGCAGCAGTGGAAGAAGTTTGAAGATTGTGGACACTGGGAGGAGATGATGTAGGCCACACATACACGCCGTCAATACATGGACCCTTAAGTAGTGTTTCCCCCGTTCGAAGTGCCTTCACAAGAAAGTAGTCAGATAAGATCATAAGAACACAATATAGTAGTTGTTTTGTTTTGTGAATTGGGAAACAAATATAATATTTTTGGTCATATCTGGGACACAAAGGACATTTTGTAAGGTAAATTTACCAAGCTTAAGAGTACCCGTATGCTTAATTGTTAAACCCTTACCGCCGCCCATAAAGAGAGAATCAGGGCCATTATATGGGTAGTGTAGAGCCATGTTGT
Organism: Oxyria digyna; assembly: GCA_029168935.1. Taxonomy (NCBI): domain Eukaryota; kingdom Viridiplantae; phylum Streptophyta; class Magnoliopsida; order Caryophyllales; family Polygonaceae; genus Oxyria; species Oxyria digyna. The sequence goes on from JAPVLV010000005.1 coordinate 5,759,471, forward strand.
CGAGGTCTTGTGTGACATGGTGGGATGTGCCGGAGTCGACTAGCCATGGGTTTGTTGCGGTGGAGGTATTAAGTGTATGGGCCTGCGGTGATGGGATTTTGTGATGGTGCTGGGGCCGGAAAGCGATTTGAGGACGGAGGAGTGAGAGATGGATGCTGAGAGCGGAATGTGGGATAGTGTGTAAGAACATGGCCTTGTTGTTTTCACCATTGGCATCTTCCTAGGAATGGCTTGGGTGTTGTGGGTGGGTTGTTGCGGTTGGATGGGCCAGAGAAGTTAGAGCGGGGTCGGGGACGATTTGGGCGAGTATGAGCGTTGAGGGGCTGGGATTGCATTTGGTTCCTGCTTTGACAACAAGCTCCCTTTGAATGAGCTTTTCATGTAGTTCCTCGAATGAAATCGGGGAATCTCTGGAGTGAACGCCATCAACAATTGGTTGGTATCCCTCGTCTAGTCCACGAAGGACGTAGTCGGTCAAGTCTTCGGCGTGCACATGGGCGTCAAGTGATGCTAGTTGGTCTGCAGTAATTTTAATGGAGTTCATGTAATCCGAAATGGATTGTGAACCCTTCTCTGCGGACTGGAGTTTTTCCTTGAGTTGCTTGATATGGCCTCTGGATGCTTTGCCACAGGTCTGCATGAGGAGTGTCCAAATCTGGTGGGAGGATTTGGCCTGAGTTACCAAGGAGCACACCGACGGCGAGAGAGCACCGAGGAGAGCGTTGTAAATCAGGCGATCTTGTCGCCTCCACGAGAGGAAGGTTGTATTGGGTTGGGTCACCGGAGGTGTGCCGGTGGTGAGAAATTCGTCAAAAGGAGATAGAGAGTCGTCGACGAAACCGTAAAGGTCATATCCCTCCAAAGTTGCTTCAGTTTGAAGCCTCCAGTTGAGATAATTTGTAGAGTCAAGCTTGATAATGTTTGGAAAGTGAACAAGTGTGAAAGGATTTGCAGCATCATATGGATTTCTGAGATTGGTGGTGAAGTCAGTCATGACTAGAGAAATTTGGTGAGAAGATGAGTGTTTAGTATAGGAAGAATCGTGAGGAATCTGATACCATATAAGGAATTGAGTAATTGCATACTTGTTTCATTAATAGAGATCAATATATATACAAAGTCTTTATTTGGCACACCCTAAAATTCTATTTGGCACACCCTTACTTTCGTCACGAAGGTATTTGGTCAGACTTTCGTCACGAAGGTATTTCAAAAGACATTCGTCACGGAGAAACGAAGGACTTCCGTCACGAAGGTTGCCAGGAGTTCCGTCACGAAGGTATTGTGGAGTTCCGTCACGAATATTTTTTTGAAAAAAAATAAAAAATTCAGAATGTTGTAGAGAATTTCAATACGAGTCCGTGCATATAAAATACGTCCAAAACGGACATCGATTGCCCTTCCAAAAGCCCTAAAAACAAAACAGTCGTTTTCGTTAAGTTCGTAATATTTAAACATAATGCATAATTGTACTTTATAAGTAATAAACTAGTGATATTAAATGATAATATATAATTATAGTATATAAATTTAATTGCATGATTTTTAACTATAATTAATAATTATATAAGTTTTTGTTTTTACGAACTTAACGCATGCGACTGTTTTGTTTTTAGGGCTTTTGGAAGGGCAAACGATGTCCGTTTTGGACGTATTTTATATGCACGGACTCGTATTGAAATTCTCTACAACATTCTGAATTTTTTATTTTTTTTCAAAAAAAGTTTCGTGACGGAACTCCCCAATACCTTCGTGACGGAACTCCTGAAAACCTTCGTGACGGAAGTCCTCCTTTTCTCCGTGACGAATCTCTTGTGAAATACCTTCGTGACGAAAGTCTGACTAAATACATTCGTGACGAAAGTAAGGGTGTGCCAAATAGAATTTTAGGGTGTGCCAAATAGTAAGCCCCTATATATATACACAGGATAATCACCAGACTAGAGATATTCTCTCCTTAGTGGAGGAGATAGTTACAACAGATTAGACTAAGTCTATACATGAGAATAGGAATTGGTTTACAATAATTAAATAATTTTTTTACTGTTATTACCATGATGCGCAACCCATTCTGTAAGGCCAACAATAACTGCTTGGATTGACTCCTTGTGATGACTCCTGGTCTGTCTGGGTTTTTCTCTTCCTCAGCTCGACATCTAGCACGTTTCCTTGGTGGTCCTGGTAAGTCCGAGGTAATTCCTTGATCAAGTACATATATACTTACATCACCGACCACCTTGTAAATCCCATCGAGATAAGCTTATAGATTCACATTGATGATTTATTGTCCTATCTTTTTAAAAAAAATTCAAAAATGTTGCTACTATTATGAAAATTTTCTCATTCATTATTTACAAGTACTACATATTTCACTAATAGTTACTCCTCTGTCCCAATTTGATTGTTCCATTTGGTTTTCTGACACTAATCACAAATCAAGAGAATCTTGTAGATTTCTTCCAATATATAAGAAAAAACCTCATGTGGGATCTTGTTTGATTCGTCTCATTGAGTACTTTTACAATATTAAAAAATTATAAATTTTATTAACACATAATTAGAAATATTAATGATACAGAACATGTCTCGACATATGTGCCGAGTTGAAATGAAATAATTAAATTGGGATTGAAAGAGTACATTTTAATAAATTTTCTCATTCTTTAGTTGTTTACAACTGAAGCTGAATTTTCTAGTGATTATACCTTGGTTTCTCGACAAGTACAAGTATGATGGGACGGAGAGAGTAATCACTATGAACTATGGAGTATTTGTTAGTAGGTCATAGTTGATACAAGTATGATGCTTTTAAATAAAGATTTGTCTCCTCCTTGAAGCTTGTATAGACTATTTGATTTTTCATGGAAATTTAGATTTAGGCTCCGTTTGACGGAGATTTTTTTGTACATTACGGAGCTTAATTTTTTTATTAGATCTAGTTATTAAGTGTTTGATAAAAAAAACGTCTATCTAGCTTAACAAGCTTAATGTAGATTAAAGTAGCTTAATTTGTTAATGTTATACCCCCTAGATTAATGGAGCTTAACAAGCTTGATTTAATTTGTAATCCACTATTACCCTTTATCAATAAAGATTTAAATAATTCATTATACCATTTTCCGTAATTTTACTAATATTATTACAAATTCAGTTAGAAATACTGAACATTCAAGTAGCTTTTTAAACAAAATTTTGATCTTCAGCTTCAACTCTTAATTCAGCTCCAGCTCCAGTTTCAGCTACTTATCCAGCTACTTTTCCAGCTCAATATACCGAACGGAGCCTAAGATTTTGCATACAAGTATGATGCTTACTTAAGAACCTTAAAATTAATGGGAGAGATTATAAATCTTTGATTTGGCCAAGTTATGCTCTGCAGTTGATCTTCTGTATGTCACTTTTCATATCTTGGCATGGGGGAGAATAATGTTAATATAGAATGATACTTTGCCAGTGCATTTTGTTTAGATGAATTGTCTCAATGAAGTAAATCCTACATATAAAGTGCTTGTAGAGTGCAAGACTAAATTTTCTCCCTTCCTTACAAGTTTTTTCTTTTTCATAAATCACTACCCGATAGTCTTGGTTTACCAAAAGAGAAAGATTTAAGAAAGACTCGTACTAAGGAACCTGGAATTGGTCACACTAATGTGTATTTAGTTCCTACTATCATAGATAATTTTAATGGATGTTTGAGGAGGTTGGTAATGATACTGTTCGGCGTGTGAAATTTCCTGAAAATATTTATGCTCATGACAATCTTGAAATCACTACCTGTAAGAAAGAAATGAGGATATTTTTCTCATGATTACATGACAAATGTTTTTAAAATAAATAATTTGAATATTTATTATGTCTGTTGTATGATGTTGCCTTATGGAATTTCTCATCTCTCATATATTGCAACCTTAATTGCATGTTCAAAAAGAACCATTTTCTTCTTTATTCTCCAGTAAATAAAAAAAAAGGGTATATGTATACTTATTAGTAGGATTGCCATGTAATCATCATAATACGAAAACAAATTAACCTATTGGATTGTCATGTAATAAAGAAAAGGGTATTAGTCCAAGGAAGCTATAATTTTGTGATTTTATTTTACAAAGTATATTATTGTCTATAATTACTTACACATATATTTTATACGTCGGATATTATATAGACACACCAATCATTATTTTATGTGCATGAACTATAAAATGACATGTGTAAATCTTGAGAAGAGAACAACGTATAGACAACTAACCTGGCACGTCATTAAGGTTTTATTTACCTATCTAACAATTTTCTATTTCTATTTTTTATGGGAAATACTCACTCCGTCCCAGTATTTTGTTCTTGATTCTGTTTTTGACACTATTCACACATCAAGATAATCTTTGTAATTTCGACCAATATATTAATAAAAACATAGTCATGTGTGGTCTTGTTTTATTCGTCTTATCGAGTACTTTAATAATATTCAATTTTTATAATTTTTACTAATGTATAATTAGAGATATTGATAAAACAAAACGCACATCGACATACGTGTCCGAGTGAAACAAGAAGGAAATAAAGGGACAGAGAGAGTATACTAAGAACATATACATATTGTTCTATGTTAGTTTCATTGTTTTTGTACTTGAACCTTTTCAACATCATATACTAGACTTCTCTACAATTACTTTCAAACAAAGTGTTTGTTTGTGTGATTGCCACATTAAAGTCACTACTTTAGTTTTCAGTTTCACAGATGACATCTTGATGAAGACTTAACTTGTACCAATTTTCTCTCGTGTATGCTCTATGCAACCTTTTCAACGTCATTTTCCTTTTTCATATTTCTTTTATGCAGGTTGCGGATTGTGTATAATGGATTTAGGAAGGTTGAATTGCATGGATGAAAGGGTAATGTGTTTGCATTAGGGCTGAACAATCGGATTATCCGATCCGATCCGATCCGGTCAGCCGGATATCCGCTAAAAAAATTCCACAAAACCCTGATCCGTATTCGGTCCGATTTGAAGCGGATATCCGGTAAATATTGTCCGGATCGGATCGGATATTTGACTCGAATATCCGAATTATCCGATTTCTAGAAGGTATATGAAAATTAAATTAAATTTTTTATTTCTATTAAAATTAAAAGTCATAAAATATAAAATAAATGTTAAATATATAATTATATATATTATATAGAGGAATTAAGATGTGAAAATTAATATATTTGATTCATTTAGCGAATCAACAATTTAAATAAGCAATTAAAATTAAAAATTTTGAGAACAACAATAAAAGTTATGTTATATACAAGAGAATTTTTGTGTTGAGAGAATATATCCTATTGTTTAAAAATGTATAAAAATAATTATTGAATCATCTACACTTATAAAAGTAAATTTTAGTTCTATAAAAATACATTTATATATTATAATAATAGTACCGGATATTTTCGGATATCCGTAAGCTAAATATCTCGATCCGTATCCGGTCCAAATATCCGGAAAATTCGTCCGGATCGGACCGGATTCGGATAAAACTTGATCGGATATTTTCAGATACGGATTTTTAAGGATCAGATTGACGAATTATCGGATCGGATATTTTTGCTCACCCCTAGTTTGCATGACGAAGGGTTGTGTGTTTGTTATTTGTAGTTTGGTAGTTGAATTATGACATGGATATAGTTTTTTTTTTAATTATTTGTAGTTATACTATTGAGTTTGACAGTGAAATATCTTAACACTAGTTATAATATTTATAGATTTTTCATATTTATTATATTCAAAGCTTAAATATCAGTTCGTAGGGCTGGGCACGGGTTGGGTAAACCCGAAACCCGGACCGGACCGGACCGAAAAACCCGGACCAAACCCGGACCGAATAAGTTTCGGGTTGGTCTTCGGGTTGGCTTTTAGTGGAGTTCGGGTTTCGGGTTGGGTTGGGTTCGGGTTCGGGTAAACCCAATTTTTTCGGGTAGACCGAAATTTTAACAGTAATAGAGTAAAATTGTAAAAATGTGATCTAACCAATTACCCAAATACCCAAACCCAAAACCTAAATTTACACACGATTAACAATTACAACCGTGGAATATTTAATTGTTATCGACTTATCGACTTAAGTTGTTTTAAACATATTTTATGTATTTTGAATCATGTTGAACATTAAAATGTCATCATTTATAAGCTTTTGACTTTATATTACTTGTTTATTTTATTTAATGTTAGGTTGTTTGAATTTTTACAGAAAACAATTGATTAAATTTAGAAGCTAAGTGTAAATTGTAGAAAATAATTTTTTTAATCAGAAGTTCGGGTTTTTGCCCGGACCGGACCGGACCGGACCGACCCAAACCCGGACCGACCCAACCCGAAATTTTTCGGTCCGGTCTTCGGTCCGGTTTTTTTTGGAATTTCGGGTTTCGGGTTTTCGGGTTCGGTCCGGTCCGGTCCGGTCTCTGGCCCGTGCCCAGCCCTATCAGTTCGTAGTTGAACAAATATCACGTATGATTTTACTTAGCACCGAACATAAAACCCAGACTAAAAAAATAGGGATTTCGAATATTTCGACGTGAAATAACTATGATCCAAAGATACCAAGGTATGTTTTTTGGCTAAAACATATATCACAGACCTAATGTAGCCGACTTATTGGATAAATCAAATAACATGGATATGCTGAATTATCAAATAACCCGTATTTCCTAATGTCCGGGTTAATTGATGACCTAATAACTCAGATTAATAAACTTTGTGGGAAATATGTTGGAATCAAATAACAGGCTAGGGGCGTGTCCTTTTAAGGTCCGGGTTATCAGACCAATATCAAATAATGTGGAAACCTTTATCACGGACAAGGTCCGGGTTATTGACATGAAACACCCGAGATATTTGAGGCTTTTAGTAGTAGTGGTCGAGCAAACCGCCTTAGGATTTTCAAGGCGTTTTCGCTTTCGGCCTAATGTTTGTAAGTCGGTGGTTCCATTCACTCTTCAATGATTTTAGATTGGGTTTTCTTTGCTTTTGTTTTCAGATGTGGTTAGTGTTCAAGAGGCCGGGCTGAAATACCCCTCATTTATGTTCGATGAGTTCGATTAAACTCAAATTTCACTGCCTTATTGTGCTTCTGAAAATTTTGGCATCTTACTGATTGATACAATTGTTCGCACATTCAATTCATGTCGCGTTGGCTTCACGGTTATTCATGTCATTGAGTTCAACTCGCCGCACTTTCTGAGGGTCCTGCGAGGCTATCCAGGGTGGCGTGCTTTCAGAACATTGAATCTAAATGTGACTTCAAGAGGTTGAGCGTTGAAATCGTGTTGCTGGATTTGGGGTTATTCATCACGTTTTCATTTAATTTGTGCCGCGCCTCTAATGAATCAAAAAAATATCACATCTTTATTTTCCTATATCGTGCTCATTTTTCTGATTTCCTGGTGCGTTCCATTGGGATTATTCTCGACCGTCCACCACGTGAAAATTGGAGGTTTTGCGGTCTGCGTGTTATCTTCTTTTTTCAATACGACAGGTTGGATGTTAATTGTTATGCACCACAGTTGAGCGTGTATTCTCTGATTTACGAGAGTGGATTTTATTTACGTTACTTTATCAGTGTTGTGCATAGCGCGCGGTGGCATCAAATATGTTCAAATGCAGTGAGTAAACGCTTTAATTGGATGCACTTTGGGCAACTTGTGCCGTGTAAGCATAGTAAGCTAGGCGGGATATCGTTTAGAGTGAATAATGAAAACAATTATGGCATCTGAACGCATTGGACACATTTCCTTTCGCTAATTTTGTATCGTACCTCAAATAAGATTACGTTAATGAAGTGGAGCACATTAATTTTTGCCGTACCCCCGATCCCTAATTGAATTCCCTAATTTTAATAAATATCAAGGAATCACCCTCTTCGTTACAACTTCCATAAAATTCAAGTGAGGTAGTGACAAATTTTACGTTACTAGAGGGACCATGAGCACGTGAGTCTGATATACGTGGCTAATTATGAGTGGATGTGGTGATGAGCCCACATCACATTGCTATGTTCATGAATCTGGTTACAAAATATATGCTCGGCTCCATCTCACGAGCTCTTTCAGACACGTGCCTTTATATACTCCCTCCATCACATAAAACAAATCATATAGCCAAATCCAAGGCTCTTGAAGTTGAAGGTGCCCTAAACTTGAAAGTGTCAGTCAATAAAGAAATGTTCCTACCTATGACCTACTTTGCTGAATTTTCGTATGTCGACTCTTCCTAGTTCCTAATAGACTAGCTTTTCTCAACATCAAACTGAAAAAAGAAGGTTCATCACATGATTTATATTTTTCGAACTACTTACATTAACATAAAGAAGAAGTAGTACATTCAAATGTTTTTACAAATATAGGGCTTAATCGGCTAAAACAAAAAGAATATAGGGCTTAATGAGAAAATGGGAAAAAGCAGAAAGATCCAATTTGTGAGCTTGTGGCTAATAGAGATTTAGGCCTAAGGGAAGCAAAACTTATAAGCACTATAAATGAAACTTATATAGAAAACAATTTTTGAAATACTTTATGAGTTAGAATTATTAATATAAACATACCTTTAAATTCAAGGTTAATTATTTGATTATTATTTTTTGGGTCTTTCGTCCGGATTCAGTAGACCTTTTTGACGGGTGCAATTCATCCAACTAAGTTTTTTTCATATACTCTCTCTGTCCCATATTGGTAGTCTCATTTGCTTTTGACACATATGTCGAGACACGTTTTATATCGTAAATATCTCTAATTATATGTTAATAAAAATTATAATTTTTTAATATTGTTAAAGTACTCATTAAGACGAATCAAATAAGACCCCATATGACTATGTTCTATTGTATATATTAGAAGAAATCTACAAGATTCTCTCAGTTCTTGAATAGTGTACAAAAATCAAATGGGACTATCAATATGGGACAGAGGGAAATATGAGACAGAGGGAGTATGTTGTTAAGGAGATTCGATATCCGACCTCAAAATTTCTAGACAAACGTTTAAAATATCTAATGTCTTATCTCACTAGATCAAATGTTGATTAATTGAGATCGAGCTTGTTTGAATGTAAGAAGAAAACTAATTAAGACATCAATACAACATTCCAGATCATCTACAACAAAATATGAAAGAAATCTTATATCAAAGCATGAAATCATTTAAAAAATTTAAACCCTAAGTTTTACTCCCTTCGCCCAATACCCAAACGGAGAAAAACCCGCACCCATTTTTTTATAACTGGCACCCGCCTTGGGCGCATCCCGGATGCGTCCAAAACATTTTTTAAAAACCCGGTTTAGTTTTGGGCGCACCCAACTTAAACCGGATTTTTTAAAATTTTGACGACAAAAAAAAAAAAAAAAAAAATTCTTGGGCGCATCCAGGGTGCGCCCAAGATTGACCCGGTTTAAAAAAAAAAATTGGACGCACCCGGGATGCGCCCAAAGTGGGTGCCAGTTATAAAAAACCGGGTGCGGAGTTAAACGGCCATATCCAAATCCTAAATAATGAACCTTAAATCCTAAAAAATAAAATGAAAAATGATTTCATGTTTTGGCACAGATCGATCTGGTACATGTTTTATTGTAGAGGATCTCATTTTGCCATCACAATGGACAAAACTTAGTAAATATTACTAGTATACTTGAGCTGCATGCAAAAAAGAAGAAGACTTTCATTAGTAGGTGATAACGAAACAATTGAATTCTAGACTAACATTTAATTTGGGCAGATAAGGGGTCATTGGGTTTTACTACTATACTGGCCTTACGTCATCCATGCGATGTACGAGTCTTGTTTATAATTACTAAACTTGATGTTAAATTGTCGAAGGCAATGATGTTCACGCTGAAATTATTACATGCATGTGTTGTTGTGGAATTTAGGAAATTTGAATATTAGAATATAAGAATATATAGATTCGAAAAGATTATTGAGAAACCAAAATAATTGATTATTAGAATACATTGGATTTTGTGGAGTTTAGATAAATATTGAAAAACACTTAATTTAAATATTTTAATATTTATTAGAAAATAAAAATTAGAAAATATTATATGATTATTAGAAATAAAGTTGATTTTGTGGAATTTAGTAAATATGATTATTTAGATCAAAATAGGAAAAACGCTAAATTTTAGTTATAATCCATGTTGAATCTTTATATATATTTTATAAAAAATAGGAGGCGTTTAGAAACGTCAGTCAGAGAGTTAGTCTAGATAGAAATGCAGCATGTAGGGGAGTGACTGCATCTATTATGAGGGGGGGGAGGTAAACGTCAGTCAGATGCTGAGGGGTCAAATTAGACGATCCTATTCCTATGCACAGTCTCGCACCCTTTTCTGGGCCCACTCCCCCTCCTCCTCGATACGAGACTATATTTCCTCGTTATGATAGGCACATTGCCAAGACGATTTGGGAAGCTAGCAGACGATCCTGATTATTTTGCCTGGTTGTTGAGGGTCCAAACACGGCAAAAGTCTTTTTAATGATGGGTTCCTTTCATACCTACAGACCTGGAGCCAAGATCTTGGTATTCTATAGTTGCAGAGACGGAGCTGACCAAAATGATGGATATGCAATTTTGGAATGTCGACCACAACCTCATCTCCGCGTTTGTGGAGCGGTGGCACCCGGAGACGAACACCTCATCTGCCAGTTGGAGAGATTGGAATCGATCTTCACGACATTTTGGAGATTTTGAGTCTGCCTATTGACATAGATGATGTCATCAACCCTTTTATGTCGATGGGTGTTCAACCAAATAGGGATGAGTGTGCGAAGTTGTTCTCAATCATGTTTGGCATTGACATAGAGTACAACTTCAACGAGACTTCTGATCCGATGTTGAAGTTCATAAATAAGGGGAGGGTTTATGAGTGTTCGATGTGGAGACACGTAACTCAGATGATAGAGGATGGGGATGATCCTGGGTCCATTGCAGTTGGTTTTTATGGCACGCCATGTCGTGCTCTCTGTTCGTGAACAAGACCACGAACCAACTTCTGACATGCTTTTTCGAGACGGCTAAGGGATATTGCTTGTGGTACAAGTGTTTTGGCCATGCTTTATAGACAGATGGGTATAGGATCTAGGGACAATTGCTCTCAGTTATCTGGGTGCGCTAAGCTTTTGGAGGTTTGGATTTGGACTTATTTCCCATATTTTCCTAGAAACCCAACCTACAGAAACCCTCAGAGGATTAATCTGGCTCGATGTTCACGGTATTACACCGGACGAGCCCCGTTGAGGGGTGACAGGACCGTCGCCCAATATACGCGCATCTTGGATGAGTATCGGCCAGAAGATATAAGTCATGTATTCATTTTTATTTCAATTAATTTTTAATTTATCTAGTTATTAATTTTTATAAATGCTTGTATGTAGGTTGAGTGTCGTATAAGAATCTTGACTTCGGACCAGGAGGGCGTCATAGAGTGTCCACTTATCGTGGTGGTATCCGGTGATTTGAGATGCTTGAGATGTACAACCTGGACCGGTTCTGTAGACAATTTGTACGTCGTCAAAGCAGGCCACTAGATGCAGCAGTGCCAATAGATTATCATGTCCCTACATCTCTCTGCGGTGGGAACAAGCCATACACTATTGATTATGGCCCGAACTGGGATAAATGAGACCAACGTTATGACAACCTTTATCCTAACATCTTGTCTAGCCCACCAGCTCGATTCGGTTGGGATGCTGACGAGGCCTTCCTAGACTGGTTTTCTCCTGTGTCACATCCATATGTGAACTCAAACCAACAACAACAACAACCAAGACCGGGATGTGGCCCGCTTACAGGCCTCCAATTGACACAGGGTAAATCTTCATTTTTCGTTTCAAAATGAAGTTGGTGCAATTGAATCCAACAAACTGAAGTAACGGCCAACCATACCTATCAATTTCAAATTTAATGATTATATTTAAAAAATGGTAAAAACAATTTTAATAATTATATTTGAGATTGAAATTTAGTGTACCTATTCGTCTTGTACGTAGCGTCCATGATCACCACCCGAGGGAACATTTTCAACAAATGTTGGCAATCTGGATGAGACATGAAAAACACTGTCATCTTTTTCTCCCCGGTCTTTGCATTCGTCTCGTAGTCGATGTCTTGATTATAGCATCTGGTCATTAGAAAATCTAATGACAGCTGGGTCACGTTTAGATTTTCCAATGATTTCATCCTCTCCTATTCTCTGACAGTGTACACTTGCCTCCTTCATATTGTGGAAGTCGGATCTTCTTGAAGCATCTGTGTATAAATAACCTTCCGCATTAATTGTACCGGCCGCTTTCGTCTTTGTTCTATGTCCTCCTCGAAGCAAATGCATGACCAATTAAGTTGGTGGAAAGACAATGGTTGTGGCATGACGTAATTACTTTTAGTATCCACCTAGCCAGCTCAACATGAGTTGCTTGTCGATAATATCCTTTTATAAGGACAATTGTTCTTCTTTATCCTACTTGTTTGCTACGATGCGACGATGATTTTCCTACATCACCTTCGGAATTAATCCTCTTTCGATGAGGTCTATATCTACCAGATTGCTCACAATGCAGGAATATCCTCTTGTTTGCCATTAATGATTTAGTGGTGTTTTGCCTTTATTATAACAAATCTGGATTATAGCCGTTACAGGGATTTTTAAAAATATTATTTTCTATCCGTTCGGCACGTGTGTCGAAAGGGTAAAAAATAATATTTTTAACCTTTCGGCACGGGTTGCCGAAAGGCAAATCATGACAACAAAATCAAACTTTCGGCACATAGTACAGAAAGGGTTTAATTGATTTTTGAACCCGTTTGCAAAATTTTGAACCGGTTCATTTATTATTTTAAGTGTTTAAATTTTTTTTTTGAACCGGGCCTGGGTAAAAAAAAAGTTCTGATTTACTACCTTTCGGCACAGGGTAGTAATTTTGTAGATTTCTATGACACTATTTATAATTTGAGATAATTTTATAGATTTCTTTCGATATATAACGAAGGATATAGTCAAATGAGATTTTGTTGGATTTGTCTCAACGAGTACTTTAATAATATTAAAATTTTACATTTTTTACAAATACGGATTAGAGATATAATCGAAACAAAACGCGTATCACCATATCTATTTAAATGAGAAGGGATCTACCCAGTATGTTAGAGGAGGAGGGAAGTATTCAAATATGATACGGTTGCAGGTGTATTTTTGGATTTCAGTAAACGATGACATAGGAGTTATCAAGTGATCAGCTCAAATGATTCCTTGGCGCCATTATTTCTGACATTACTTAATTTTTATAGGGTGTCACGTGCCGGGGCACATGCGATAAGTTGTTTACGGAGTAATGTTACAATGGTCGGCAGAATAAACGTAGTAGTATAATGATGAAATATGTGAGATCTGAGATGATGAGCCCTCCCTGCCCAATGTTTTGGACGGATAATCTCGTATTTCAAGCCTATATTTGCAGTTAGTTAACGTCTTCAAGTTAAAATTTCAATTTATAAATCTACATCTTAGCTTCGATATGAAATTTTAGCTATGCATGCATGCATCTCTCCTTGTTTGCAGTCGCAAGTCACAACTACATGCATTAATTAATACTCCCTCCGTTCCCTTACTTACATAGTTCTTGTTTTATATTTTTGCACTATTCACGCTTCAATACATTTTAATGCATAATTTCTAAAATATAAGAACAAATATAGTCATGTGAGGTCTTATTTAATTCGTCTCGATAAGTACTTTAATGTATCAAAATTTGAATTTTTTTATTAACATATAGTTAGAGATATTGACGATATAAAACGTGTCTCGGCAAATCTGCAAAAAAAACAAGAACATTACTCCTTATAGAGGGAGTACTAGTATAGTATTACACTTGTTCCGTGAATCTTTCTGAAATATTCAAAACCTCCACTTAATTCTGAAGGCACACATACCGACCCGGATACTTAACATCTATGACTCCAACTTGTGGCTGGAAATTATGGGCAATCGATCATCCAGATAAGATAACCCATATGAATTTACTAGGGATGAATTCTTTCCGACATTGTTAGCCACATGAAATTATGGTCCTATCAATTATAACAATACTGGAGCATTGTTCACCACATGTTCATCAACGATTGTTGCCACCTCACCTTTGTATTAAATGAAAAAATGAAAAATTGAAGAATAATTAATTTGGTCCCCACATATTTATTTTAATTAATTATCTTAATAATTTGTTAAAATAAAAAGTTCAGAAAAATCCTAACCAAATTTTCTTCTTAATTTAATGGAAAAATATTATCATGTAACGATAAAAAAATCTAACCATAAATCTCACACATTTAATAATAATCCATTAGTTTTCTAATACTTAAGATTATAGTAATTTATCATATAACTCTCAAATAATAATTTACCCAAAATCATAAAACTTATCATGTAACGTTAAAAAAATCAAACCATAAATCTCACACATCTAAAAGTAGTCTATTTATTTTTTAAATATTTTACGATTTATAGAAAAGATACACATAAATTATGCTAATTCAATTTTTTTTTTTGGAATAGTAACGAAATGATGCTATCACACTAGTATATAATAATGATGTTATCCAATAATACTTGGCTAGAGTACTGCAAGTTTTACCACAAAGATGCTATCTAGATTTCTAGAGTGTAGGCTAAAGGCTTGGGCCCAAAAAACAGTCTAGTTAGGCTAAAGGGCATTTGGATATCTATGTGCCCAATGTCTTATTGGTCACTTAGTGGTGATGATTTCCTAGGCTTTGATGATTCGCTAAGCTTTTGAGAATTGGATATTTGGATTTAAATATCTTCCTTCCTTTCCTGCATAAGAAGTTTTGCTGACTACATTAGCACACTTATTTGTAGTAGGGGGAGGATGATAAATTTGTGCTGCCTAGCACTAATAATAAGTAATGTAAAATTTGACACTTATGGAGTTATGGTTATTATTCTTGATTTGCATCTTCTTTTTCTCTGTTCATTCAATAGTTTGTTTGCTCATGTATCTTATATCTTGCATGTTTAGTACGTAATGTTTAGCAAGTTTATTTAGGGATTTGTTCTTGATAGTTGGTGTCTAGATGACAGATTTTTAAGTGTTAACAATTTAGATAAAAAATAGATAAATATGTATCAGTCTTGTTGATAGTTTAATTAGTCATGTTGACAGTTTAATTAGCCGTGTCGACAATGTATTAGTCTTGTTGATAGTTTAATTAGTCATGTTGACAGTGTATTAGACTTGTTGACAGTTTAATTAGTCATTTTGACAATTTAATTAGCCGTGTTGACAAATTAATAAACTTGTCATCCAGTTTTATTTCTCAAGTTGACAACTTTATTTCGCGTGTTGACAACTTTACTAGTGGTGTTGACAGTTTATTTGTTGTGTTGATGACAAGTTGTTATTGATGTTGATAGTCATTTGTTGAGTTGTTGACAAGTTATTAGTGTGGTTGAAAGGTTGTTAACATCGTTGATAGATTATTAGTTTTGTTAATAATTTAATTACTTGTGTTGACAGATTATTAACTGTGTTGAGTTTATTAAGTCTGTGTTGACAAATATTTTAGTCGTGTTGACAACTTATTTAGTCGCGTTGACATCTTATTTAATCGTGTTGACAAGCTTATTTAGTCGTGTGTTGACAAATTTACTTAGTCGTGTGTTGACAGTAGTTGGTAATTAAAATAGTCGTGCTGACATTTTATTGTTCGTGTTGACAGTTCAATTAGTTATGTTGACAATTCATTTAATCATGTTGACAATTTAAATGTGCTGACAACTAAATTAGTCCTGTTGAAAATAATGATTTTGACACTTTAAATAGTTTCAATATTCACTATTCATCCATGACTTCAAAAGCAAAAAAAATCAAGGTATGTCTACAAAAAGAACCACTGAACACGAGTAGCAATAATGTCAATCTTCAATGCCATTCTTGTAGCAGCAAGCATGGACACCTCGTAACAACATTCAGTAGGGGAAACACACACGGCCGGATCGAAGAAGAACGTTGGCCTGCGTGTATGTGAGAGAGTGTGTTCCAATGACCTTTTTAAAGTTTTTAATTAGGAAAACTAGCCTGCGTGAAGGTTAATATATATTCTTACGATAAAATTAGGATTATTTTCGATAATAAAAACTAAGTCAAGCTACATACATAACCTTCATGAAGTAAAATATATTTTTATAAATAGTCTTTACAAGAAAAAAAGTTAATCTTAATTTTTTGACGAACTCGATTAAAAGTATATACAATTTTCATACGAATAATATGAAATTTCCCGTGCATGGCACGGGTCACTACACTTGAGTATATTTCGATGAACATTTATGTATGTTTCTTCACAGTTTACATCGAGTATTCTTTGTTCCATCCCTCCTCCAAATTTCTTCCAAAAACAGTCATTCTCATTCTTCCTTCACAGTTCACACCGAGCACACTTTCTTCCATCCCTCCAAATTTCTTAAAAAAGCAGTCAACGATCATCAAAAGAGGGCGAACAGATGAACGGGCGAACAAAGTATTGTTCAACAGAGAAAACGTAAGCAAAATTTCCACCCATTCTATTCTTTGAAAGTAATTTTCGTACGAATATCATGTATACATAGTGATAGAATATAATATAATTTTTTGTCCTAGGAATGATTATTCTTAGAATGATGTTTTTTGTATTTGATTGAATTGCATGAGATAGGTTTAAGTATTTTATTATTTTATTTGGATGATAAAAAACAAGTTATTTGATTAAATTTTCTGCATGTACGGAAAAATTATTATTTCATTAGGAGATAAAATTTTTATTTGATAGAATTGTATGAAATAGATGATTGTAGTCGTTATTTATTAAAAGGATAAAAACAAGTTATTTGAATAAAAAATTGCATGCATATATGAAAATAGACTATTGAAATTTAAATATGATTAGGGTTAAACAATCAAAGTAATTAGGTTTAAGAATTTTAAACCACAATTATTTTAAAGTTAAGGATGAATATCATAACTTGTATATTTGCACCCTTGACAAAATAGAATGAAAGGGAGAAACAACTACTGTCAGTGTGACACCTCATACACCAAATTACTTTCAAATGTTCAATTTGGCGAAGCTAGTGGATCATAAATGGTAGTGCGTGAAGAGGGAAACAATGATCATATTGTTGACAACTGCTTTGTGAATGAGATTGACTTTGATAACGAGGATGACATCGATGAATCGTCAAAGGATGTCAATGAAGCTGATATAGCGATGGTTAACATGGCTAGAGAAGCAGCGAAGATGACCCGAGTTGGAATATGACTGGAGAATCTGATCCATTATTGATGAACTCGGTCTCATAAGTTAATGTTACTATTCCTACTCACCAGATGGATTAGAAATGCCAATATAGGAAGTTACTTTGAGATACGAAGTCTTCACACATGTTATGATAGAGTCCAGTTTGTTATAGGACCATATGGAATATTGTATAGGAGCCCATTAAGAGAATAATAGTCCTAAGAGTCTATTAATAGCATTTGACTGTAATGAATCGGGTTATGCAATATATAACAAACACATTCTCTTCTATACTCAATTCTCTCTCTCTCTCTCTCCTTTCTTCTCCTCCTTCCGATTACAATCATAACAATTGGTATCAGAGCACAATAGATCCATATCCATGGCGGACGAGACTCGACTTCGAACCATGGAAGACAGTATTCGGAGAACAGAGGCTCAGATGGCGGAATTTCAGAGCTTCGTGACAACTGCGCAGGTGTTCATTGAGGAATCAAGAGCTAAATAGATCGAGCAAGCGAAATTGATTGAAGAGCAAGGGAAGAAGTCGGAAAATCAATTTTTGCAACTGACAGAGATGTTGCGATCAATCTTGCATCAGAATTCAGCGACCAATGGTGGTAATTTGGGACCTGACATCGACGTTGGTGCCTCAGATAGAGGAATCTTGGGGTCGGGTCCGGGAGCTAATCGTCGTAATCAAGAAGCACCTCAGGTTCACGTGAATGCATCAAGTGGATCGGGGAGTTCCAATCATTCGTGGAGCTTCGATAGCAGGGGAAGCATGATGCGTACTCCAAAGATGGATTTCCCGACATTCGAGGGCACGAATCCAAGAAGCAGGATCCGAAAGTGTGAGAGGTATTTTTCGATCTTTGGAATCCAAGAACATCAGAAAGTTGAGTTTGCAGCCATGTATGTGAATGGCAGGGCCGATGTGTGGTTGCAAGGGATGATGATTCAGAAACCACATGTTTCTTGGACTGAAATTATAGAAGCAATATGTGTGAGGTTTGGCGAACAACAAGGGGCTGATATAGTTGAAGAATTCAACAAGTTGGAGCAAAAGGGGGAACTGGAGGATTACAACGAGAAGTTTGAAGAGCTTCGCGCTTGCATTTTAGCCCTAAATCCACAATTGCCGGAATCGTATTTCGTATCTAGCTATGTCAGTGGATTACGAAGCGAAATTAAGCCATTAGTGAAGTTGAGCAAACCTAAGGACTTAACATCAGTGTTCGAGCAAGCAAGACTCCATAACAGTGTCGTTCAAGCAATGGTCAAGCTAAGTAAACCTCCTTGGAAACCTTCTTTTCCATCTAATTTTGGGAATAGGTCTGGTACGGGAGACAATCGGGTTCCAAGTGCTAAGCCAGGGGGACAACAGAGTTCATCAACAGTTTCCTCAAGAAACAATGTCCAGAAGAGCAATGGTACAGGTCTTGTTGAGAACAGAAGGCAACATGGGCTATATTATAAGTGCGGGGAGCGCTACTTTGTTGGCCATAGGTGCAAGACTCAGAATCTTCATAGTCTTTTGGCAGCTCACATGGAAGAATCTCACATGGAGGAGTATTGTGAGGAAGTTGAAGCACCAGTGGAATTAGAGCAAGAAACGGATGATCCAGAAGTATATGTACATTCAATTTCTGGAAGCAATGCCTTGTCGACTATAAAGATTAAAGGCAAAGCAAGGGCAAGAAGCATCACAATCTTGATAGACAGTGGTGCCACGCATAGCTTCCTGGATCCTAGGGTCTCGAAGGATGTTAAATTTGATCTCCAAGAAGCTTCAATTGGAAGTTTCTGTGGCAAATGGAGAAAATATGTTCAGTGGACAGGTTTGTACTGGATTTGTATGGGAGATGCAAGGAAAGCAGTTTTGTTTCGACCTTAGAATTCTGAAACTTGGGGGTTGTGACATGGTTCTTGGAGGAGATTGGCTTAGGCATTATAGTCCGGTGCTATTTGATTTCAGGAAGCTTAAGATTTCTTTCATTAAAGATGGGGAACATACTGAGATTTGTGGGGTTAAAGAAGAAGCGGCTCTTAAAAGCATGTCTGGTAAAAAGTTGCATCAATTATTCAAGAAAAAGACTCCTATGTTGTTGACAAGAATGGCCAGTTTATTTTCTCTGAGAGGTGAATCTGTAGCAGAAGAAGGTCCCATTGCAGAATTACTAAAAGAGTATGAAGATATCTTTGTTGAACCAACTCAGCTACCTCCCCAGCGAGGACATGAGCATCATATTCCATTGAAACCAGGGATATCACCTGTTTGTTCAAGACCCTACAGATATCCATACTTCCAGAAAACAAAGATTGAAAGGCAAGTGCAAGCTATGCTCAAGTCCAAAATCATACAACCTAGTCAAAGTCCATTCGCTTCTCCCACCATTCTGGTGAAAAAGAAGGATGGAAGTTGGCGGTTCTGTATTGACTACAGGAAGCTAAATGATGTCACAGTTAAAGACAAATTTCCCATTCCCCACATCGAGGATTTATTGGACGAACTCAATGGAGCGCACTGGTTTTCAAAGTTGGATTTATGCGCAGGCTATCATCAAGTGCGAGTGGTTGACCAAGACATTGAGAAAACAACATTTCGCACGCACCATGGTCATTTTGAATTCAAGGTAATGCCATTTGGGTTGACTAATGCCCCAGCGACATTTCAAGCATTGATGAATGATGTTTTTGGGCCATTGTTGAGGAAATTCGTCTTGGTGTTCTTTGACGACATATTAGTTTACAGTGGAAATTTGGAGGAGCACACTGGGCATCTGAGAACTGTGTTAGAGATTTTGCGGAAACACAGCTTGTATGCGAAGAAATCCAAATGTGTTTCGCACAATCGCAGGTAGAATACCTTGGGCATCTGATTTCTTGAAAAGGGGTGTCTACAGATCCTGAGAAAATCAAAGCTATGGCTTCATGGGCATCTCCAAAGTCAGTCAAGGGGTTGCGTGGCTTTCTAGGACTTACCGGATATTACACGCGATTCATACGCAACTATGGCGCAATAGCAAAACCGTTGACAGAGTTGCTAAAGAAGAATGAGTTCTAGTTGTCTCCTTTGGCAGAAGAAGCTTTCCAGAAGTTGAAAGTGGCTATGACATCAACTCCAGTGCTTCGCCTACCTGATTTTAACTTGCCATTTATCCTGGAAACTGACGCATGTGACTCAGGCGTGGGGGCTGTATTGATGCAAGAGGGAAGAGCAATTGCATTTCTCAGTCAAGCCCTAAAAGGTACCCAAGTACATCTGTCAACATATGAAAAAGAATTGGTGGCAATTTTGATAGCAGTAGACAAGTGGCGTCATTATTTGGAGTCAGCTCCTTTTGTAATCAAGACAGACCACCAATCTCTACGCCATTTGCTTGATCAGAAGCTTATAACTTATCTTCAGCGCAAGGAAGTCCGTAAGTTTCTAGGTTTGACGTATACAATTTCCTACAACAAAGGGGTAGATAATGCAGTAGCTGATGCTTTGTCCAGGAAATTTGAAGAAGACACAGGGGCTATGTGTGCAATTTTTGGACAACTATGCTCATGATGCAGTAGTGCAGCAAATTATAGCAACAATTGTGCAATCCAAGGGCAAGGATTATTCAGTTACACAAGGTATTCTCAGATACAAAAGGGAGACTGTATATTGGGAGTACTACAGGATTGAGGCTGAAACTAGTAGAATCATTACGTGATTCACCAGTTGGAGGACATTCAGGGGTACATGGCACATAACAAAGGCTCAAAGCTTTATTTTACTGGCCTAAAATGAAGTCCATGGTTGAAGATGTGGTGCTACAATGTGACAACTGTCATAGAAATAAAACTGAGCATGTGCAATATCTCGGCCTTCTCCAACCCTTACCATTACCAAATAGATCTTGGAAACACATATCAATGGACTTTGTGGAAGGGTTACCCAACTCATTTGGAAAAGATTCCATTATGGTCATTGTGGACAGAATGACGAAGTATGCACACTTCATACCCTTGCATCATCCTTTCACAACCTTAAAGGTAGCACAAGAGTTCATGAATTTAGTTTTCAAACTACATGGTATGCCTACTACCATTGTGTCAGACAGGGATAGAGTCTTCACCAGTAACTTCTGGAAAGAATTATTCTCAGCCTTTGGAACTAAGCTATCAATGTCCACTTCGTACCATCCACAATCAGACGGCCAAACGGAAAGAGTCAACAGATGTTTAGAAGCCTACCTCCGAGCCATGACAGCGTCCAAACCAACTCAGTGGGCAAAATGGTTGGCCTTAGCAGAGTGGTGGTATAACACCAATTACCACTCAGCTCTTAAACTTACACCCTTCCAAGCACTCTATGGGTATCCGCCTCCTCAGCTAGGCATGGATGCATCTGCAATTTCGATTGCTTCGGTGGAAGATTGGATTAGAGAAAGAGATTTCATGTTGTCACAACTCCAGATTAATCTTCAGCAAGCTCAAGCTCGTATGAAGCAGTTTGCAGACTCGAAGAGGACAGAGCGAGTGCTGGAGGTAGGTGATTTCGTATACTTAAAATTGCAGCCATATAGACAGTCTTCAGTGGCCTTGCATAGGATTTGAAGTTGTCTTCCAAATATTATGGACCCTTTGAAATCATTGCTAAGGTGGGTTCAGTTGCTTACAAGTTAGCCCTTCCTCCTGAATTGAGAGTGCACCCAATGTTTCATGTATCGCAATTGAAGAAACATATAGGACCTTCTATTACTTCAGTTCAGAGCCTACCTTCTATCAATCAGGGAGGGGATTATGTGGTATATCCAGAGTCTATTTTGGACTCACGAGTCAAGCACTTGGCAAATGGAGACCCTGTATCTGAATGGTTAGTCAAATGGCACAATTTGAGCTCGGAAGAAGCCACTTAGGAACCAGCTGCACACGTATTGAATCAGTTTCCGGATTTTGCAGAATAGCCTTGGGGTCAAGGCGAACAAGAGGAAGGCATTGTTATGATAGAGTCCAGTTTGTTATAGGACCATATGGAATATTGTATAGGAGCCCATTAAGAGAATAATAGTCCTAAGCGTCTATTAATAGCATTTGACTGTAATGAATCGGGTTATGCAATATATAACAAACACATTCTCTTCTATACTCAATTCTATCTCTCTCTCTCCTTTCTTCTCCTCCTTCCGATTACAATCATAACAACACATGAGTTTAGATATTCTTTGATGCAATTTTTTAATTTTGTGTTTAAGAACAAGGAGTTATTTTGATTTAACTCTAGTCTAGAATTGAATAAGTGATTTTATTTTATTATTTTGGATGTCTCACATTTATAGTCACCGATTACGTTTAATAAATTTTAGTGTTATATATTTTTTATGATTAATGTTAAATCTACAAGTTGTAATTTAATAATTCAAATTTGGTGCCAATTCGGATCACTTTTTACCTCGATTTTGTTGGTCGTTCTTCGCTATTTGTTCGACATTATTTAATACACAGTAACGACGATCTATCTGTTTGTCGTTAATAAATAACGACGAAATATCACGTTGTCGTTAATAATTAACTCAAATTTTAATTTCGTCGTTCAAAATTCACGACGAATATTGTTATTAATACCAATAACGTCGTTCGTCATTAAAACCTTTAATGATGACTTTTTGAGCTTATAATCACAAAAAAGTTCGTCGTTATAAATCATTTTTCTACTAGTAATTAATGTTCATCAAGATGTTCATAAATGTTCATTTAGATATACTCAACTAAAATGTTTATTAAGCAATACTTAATTGTTCATCAAATTATATTATACAGCCATTTGGACCAACTTCAAACCACCACTAGAGGGTCATCGAACTGATGTCGGAGGATTGCAGAAGTGCCTCTGGAGGGTCGTCGCACCACAAATCTTGCCCCCCACTCAGTTTATTCTTATTTATCTTTATAACAAAATTTATTATGAAATTCAAACTCAATAATCATAACTTCTCTGCAAATCAATCATTCATATTTTAAATTATACTAATATACTAAAATTTAAAATATTAATTGTTACATGTGAAAGGGAAGGAGTATATATCGTTTAAGAAAAAGTAATTAAAAAAGAAAGAAAAGACATCGGTGGAGTACATCGAATTTTTTTCTATAAATGAGCATTTTTTTTGGAACAAATTCATGTATAATGTATAGTTTGAAACATATTTCTAATTTAGGAATTTTTATTTGGTTCGGAAAATTGTAACGCCTCTCCCCGAACCACGTTCAATTTTTTAAAATATAAGCTTTCGTATGAGGCGCTGTTATGTGAGAGAAAAAAACCTGAATCGGAACAAAGCTGAGATCGGTACACACAAGACTGACGCGGGTTCGGGTGTCTCGTTTGGGATCGTTCGGAATCGAAATCGAGCGAGAATAGTTTTGTTGGGTCCATGTTGAATCCAACTTTCACCAGATATATCTCTCACTCGATTTCGATTCCAAACGAGACTTGGCGATCTCTCGGAATCTGACATCGTCTACTTATTAAAGCTTCTTAAGGTAGTGCAAGGGTTCGGGTGGCTTGTTTGGGATTGTTTGGAATCAGAATTAAGCGAGACCAGTTCCGTTGGGTTCGTACCGATCCCAACTTTCACCAAATATGTATCTCACTCGATTTGGATTCCGAACAAACCCTGACGAGACACCCGAACCCGTGTATGTCTCGCTACTGTAAATGGAATTTTACAGATTTGTGCCTCAATATCAAACAACGAGACACATATCTGGTGAAAGATGAGATCGATACGAACCCAAAGAAACTTGTACGTCTCGCTCGATTCTAATTCTGATTCTGAACGGTCCCAAACGAGCCACTCGAACCCGCGTAAGTCTCGTGCGTAACGATCCCAACTTCGTTTTCAATGCTCGTTTGGGATTGTTCGGAATCGGAATCGAACGAGACCAGTTTCGTTGGGTCCGTATCGACCCCAAATTTCACTAAACTTGTCTGTCACTCGATTCCGAACGAGCCATGACGAGTCACCCGAACCCGCGTAAGTATGTTAAATGTTAAAAAAAGCAAAAAAATCACCAAAAAAATGAAAGAACAAAGACGTTGTCCATGACATCATCTATCTAGCTGAAAACCTTTTTCCATAACAACGCCTCATACGAAGACTTATTTTTTTTAAAATTGAACTTGGTTTGGGGAGAGACGCTATCCATAACAACACCTCTCATTCGTTATAAACTTCCGAACTTGATAAAAGTTCCTATATTGAGAATTTTTTCAAACTATCCCTATAACGAGAATTTGTTCGAAAAAAAATACCCATGGTAGAAAACAAATTCGAGTACATCTATCTAGTATCTATGAAAAATGATCCTTAGAACAAAGTGGTATTATTCATTAAATGAACTTCCGCTCAAAAAAAATGATTAATATTATTTTTCCGCAGGTAAATAATGAGCTAGAGAAAAATTTACATAGCATGATTAATACATTAAGTATCTTCTGGAATGCTGTGAAGAGCTGGTCTCCAACCACCCTTATAATTCACATTACTCTTACTACAATAATCTCTTGATGATCTCCTGCTACTCTTTCTCATCGACCTCAGCAACTCCTCCATAGATGTGTGCTTACTATTTCCATTGTGATACTCCAAGATTTGCTTCAATTCTTGTTGAGTCAACACAACCTTAATCCTTACTCTCTTCTTCCCACTCGCTCCTGATTCGAACTCGACTCGTCCTTCTTTACTTCCAAATTCTTGTACATTTTCAACCTTAATATTCTCCAAGTGCTCTTGAGGTTGTGATGTTGTGTTAGGGTTTGTAGGAGTGGAGCCAATGCAGTTCCCCATTTATGAATAATGAAGGAGATTTGTAAAGAGAGATGGAGAAAGCTAAGCTAAGGAAAATACAAGAAAAATGATGGAATTATATATGAAATGTTTGAGAGAATTATGGAGGTGAAAGCACATGGAGTAGCCGGGTATTACGCCGAGTAGGTTGAGGGTGTCACATTTATTAATCAATATTATAATGATGGAGGGAGGTGGTTATCAAATTATACGCGGAATTAGAGGGTCTTAAGCTTTATATATGTGTGCAATTATATCAAGGAACATGATCTCACAACATGCATATACTTGTAAGTATTTGTTTATTTTTGGATTTGGTAGAGAGGGAAGTTGGTTATATATGATATGCTGTGATGCGGTGGTGGTCTGGTATGGCCACAAGAAAAATGATTCAAGCACAGATATTTCGATCACCATCTGTTCCACCAGATCAAAGCTGCTAGAAATAGTAGTCGGCACATATAAATTATGGTCAATTATTGATTTTGATTCTGATGTACGTGGACGAGGATTACACGAAGACTGAACACGATATACTCCCTCCGTCCCCTATTGATCTTTCCATTTGCTTTTGACACATTTGTCGAGACACGTTTTGTAACGTTAATATATCAAAATTTGACGTACTCATTGAGACGAATCAAACGAGATCTCTTATACCTATATTTATTTCTATATATTAGAAGAAAACGAGAAGATTCTCTCGGATTGTGAATAGTGTCGGAAAATCAAATGAACCTTATATTAAGGGACGGAGGGAGTACATAAGTCAGACTTATGCATACGGCATACCGATGTACTCCCTCCCTCTGTCCCTATTTGCTTGTCCACTTTCCTTTTCGGGTGTCCTCTTTTGTTTGTCCACTATTCCATTTATGTTACTTTATTCTATCCATTTTATCCCTACTATCAACCTATAATTACCACATTTTCACTTTTTCTCTCTCCCAAATTCCAATCTTATCTACTATTTCTCTATCTCTCTCTTCTAACAATTCACTTTATACTTTTCTCTCTCACATAATCATTAGTATATTCCTACAATTCCTTAATTCCCGCGAAAATCGTACTTGTGGACAAACAAAAAGGGACGGAGGAAGTAAATGATATATACGGTTTTTTTTTTGGTTAAGAATGATATACACGGTTTATGATATATGTGTACATGATAAAGTTTCCCTTATAAAGTAAATGTACGGTACGAAGTGTAAAATATTTCGTTTATAAATAATAAGTTAATGTTTATAATTTAAGGATAATGTTCATAATTTGAGTGGTTATGTTTATAATATGGACAATCATGTTCATTCAGGTCATGTTTAAAAAAAACAAAGTTTAAAGAATTTACAAAATTTTCACGGCAAGAATTACTTAAAAAAAATTGAAAATTAACTTTTTATCTGTAAACGTGAACACTTCGCACCGTAAGGTTACTTCGCACAAAACCTTCCTCCATATCTATTCATTATATGTATCGTCATATTATTTGTGTGCATCATCTTTAATTCTCATCTAAGAGGCCATTTTAGTCGTATCAATTTTTTAAGTAGTTACTCGACAAAGAATGCTTTACTGCTAAAATTAAATGTGCCTTTTCCACCAAAATAAATAAATTAAATGTGTCTTTTTACTTGAAACGAAGCTCAGTAAGTAGAGGAGACACTTGTTCTTCTTTTTTTGGTAGAGGGACGAGATGTTGGTAGCCTTTCTCTTCTCTTTACCGGGTAGTTGAACAACTAAACTATATGGGGTACTAATATTATTGTCATTACTTATCGATCTTCAGTACGTTTTGTTTTGGTCGAATCGATCTTCAGTACGTAACTACGGAGTACTACTCTATTTTGTGTCAGCCAGTAAATTCTCAATAGTAATTTCCTAACATGGCTACCTTATATGGCCACCTTATATTTTTTAATCCATCCTCCTAATATTAATCTCATCCAAACGTGCTAAATTTCAGAGTTCTAATGAAATGGTAACGCACCGGTAAGGTCGGATCCAAATTGTCAATCCATTAAAAGAAATCTTCTGAAAATCTCTTTCACAAATACCCGAAATCGTTGGGTTTTAACTTCTATTCGATGGAGTATCAAGGATGGAGATCCGTTCCCTTTTATAATTCATGTTTCACATTTTACACTATTCACACTTAAATATATTTTGTGACATAACTTCTAACATATAAAAACAAATATAGTCATATGAGGTCGTGTTTGATTCGTCTCAATGAATACTTTAACATATCAAAATTTATAATTTTAACATATAGTTAGAGATATTGACGATACAAAACGTTTATCAGCAAATGTGAAAAAGTAAACAAGAATTATATTAGGGGATATTTGTTTACCAAAAAATATACCTAATGAATAAAGTAGCCATGTGTTTGTTGAATAAAGTAGCCATGTGTTTCATGAGTGACATGACATATGTTGGATCGATTAGCGTCGGATATTGAAGAACAAGACTTTGTTCCACGACGAGTATTGCACTAGAGAAAGTAAACAACAAAGAAATTAAATCATGACATAATGATGTATAGTGAAAAAACCCCAAATATCAATTAATACTTCGAAGTAAAAATCACTCCCTCTAGCTTTCACTAGAGAGAATTTAAACGCGTCTACTTGTGTTATTATTCTCTTATTACAATAAGAACTCAGGTCACTCTTTTCTACTTGAACTCAATCACTCGTAGAACTCGATCTCTAAACAATGCACTAGGTTTTCTCTTTTTAAAGTCTTACTAAGCTATGTGAATCCCTCACAAGTAATATATAGTCATCTAAATAGCTCTAACCTAATACAACATCTAGCAATCATATCTTATTTCTCACAAGATATCTTTTCCATGAAATCTATCCCAAAAGAATATAATATTCTATCTAAGGGCCGGAAATCACTTCCTAAATAAATATTATTTTTTTCCTCGTAACTCTTTAACTTGTTCTCCAAGTAAATCTTCAATCTTGACCTTCGTAAATCAACTGCTTCATATATATATATATATGAAAAATTCTATCCATGATGAAATATTCCTTAAATACAATTTACATACTTGGCGTGTAAGCTTTCTTAGCCTTGATCTTCAACTGAGTTGTATTCTCTTTTCTTGTAGCAAACTTGTTTTCTTATTTGTGATACAACTCTTCAACATTAATTCCAAAGCCATCCTCCACATGTCTCGACTGACATCCTTCCTCGGATGGACCTTGACCTTGTACAGTTGTCTTCCACTCGACGTAACATTACATCTCGCGTAATCCTTCAAGCTCTTCTCTACATCCTATAACTACTAGTAACAAATATATGCACTCAAGTGAATCATTAGTAGATGCTGGTCATTATCAAAATTCATCACATCTCAACACATCTCTCAAAGTCTACCAATAAAAAAAGTGACATCCCTTAAACTATTTTTTTAAATGTCATGTGTTCGGTTTAACGAGTCGAGATACTATTAGCCCACGGAAAAATCTAATGGTAAACCTGTATCGCCATAGGCGGAGCCAGGGGGAGGGCAGGGTGGGCGACCGCCCCTTCTTTCCGGCTCCGAAATAGTGAGTATGAGTATATTTTTGGGTAAAAATTAATAAATATATATTATATTTTGTACAATATGACACTAAGTTTCTTTAGCTAAGTTGGTAAATGTCTCTACAAAAGTACCATTGGTAAATGTCTCTACAAAAATACAATATAACACATAAATATATTTTATTTATTATAGATATTTATTGAGGTTGTAGCAATATAAAATACTATAAATTATATAAAACATATATCAAAATCGATTATAAAATTATTATTAAGTAATTATATAAACATATCCCCGTGCATGACACGGGTCTTACACTAGTTTTATGTTATAGAAAAATTTCGCCCCCTTTAAAAAAAATCATGGCTCCGTCAGTGTATATCGCCTATGTGAAATAAAACTTGTGATCGAAACGCTTGCTTCTTACCATTACATGTGTTGTAGAACAACCCCAAGTAACAGAAATTATCCCCAGCTAAAACATGATACACATAATTAAGAAATATATCTTCTAAAGAACGTAGCCGATATTACTTCATTTCTACTCTATAATTAAAAACTAATGAAATTGAAGCATCTTTTTTTTTTGAAAGCAATGAAATTGAAGCATCTCTGCACATTTCAGTGTTTCATATTGGGTCTGGTCGGTTCGGCAATGCTGATACTTTATGCTAATATTATTGCTGATACTTTATTTACTGATGTTACTGGTACTTTTGTATATATATTTATTTTCGATATGTACGTTCGGAAAAAAATGCTTATTAATTCTTAAAAGTTAAAAAATTTAACTTAAAATGACTAAAATATCCTTATATTTTTAATGTTTTTGTTGAGCCTCTATACCCTACACTATCCCTACCACCTCATCACCTTCAGCCTCCCTCTTCATCTTCAACCTCCCTCTTCATCTCACACAGTACCACCTCATCTTCAACCTCCCTCCATTCCCATACCAACTCATCTTAAATCCAGATCTGAAGCCACATCGAAGCTAGACGAGCCACCATAGCCCGACATTTTAAACCAGATCTAAAGCCACGTCGGAGCTAGACGAGCCACCGCCGCCCCGATCTTCAGATATGAAGCCATGTCGGAGCTTGATGAGCCATCACCGCTCAACCCGGCGTTTAAAATCTGAATCTGAACCCGAAGATGTAAATCTGGATAACCTCGCCGTAGATATGGACCACCACAAAACCCATGTCGCGGATCTGGACCACCGTCTTCGGAGCTAGACGAGCCACCTATTCACTATATCCGGCCGCCGCAGAACCTCGTCGTCAGAGGCTACAAATGGCACCTCTGAAGGTTGAAGTTGAAAGAGTCTCTACGCTCGTTTCGTCGTTTGGTCGGGGTTGTAATTGGGAATGTATGAATAAATTTTGAAGATAAGCAAAAAGAAGTACCCAAAAGCATCACTTGTGATCTTTTTTTTTGGCCATTTTTAAGCATTTCACACCAATTGAAAGTAGATGAAAGTTTAGAAAAGCAAAAACCACCGAACAGGTACACTGTACTTATTTTTGATAAAATAAGTATATTGAAGTATAAAAGCATTTTAAAGCAATTTTTCAAGACCATCCGAACAGATCCATTGTAGGTGGAAATTATTTAAATTGTTAGAAGAAATTTTTTGGCGATTCAAGAACGCTCAGCAAACCATCGAAGTGAATTTGAGTGATCGTCAACTTTTCACTTTTGAGTGACACGAAAGTTGGACCGTGCCCTTTCCTTATTTTATTACAAAATACTTCAGTTTTTTGTATCTCATACGGGTTTTATAAAGAAAAAAAATATAATTTAAATAAAAAGTAGTTTAGATTAAAATATCTTATCAAATAGATTTAGTTCATTTATCTCATACTCCCTCCGTCCCATATTATAGATCACGTTTTCCATTTTGGACGTCCCAAAATATAGATCCTACTTTCCTTTTTTATCTTTTGTCTTATTATCAATATCACATCAATCTACACTCTCTTTCCTCCTTTTTACATCAAAACTCACACCAATTCATTTTTTTATCTTCTCTTTCCTACATAAAAATTCACACTCACTCACAATCTCTCTCCTCTACACTTTTCTTTCCCCCTTCCTTAATTTACCTCGATAACAACAAACGTGATCTATAATATGGGACGGAGGGAGTACAAATTTAGTATTCCCTCCGTCCCTTTAAGTTCTCCCCGTTTCTATTTCGGGCGTCCCCTTAAGTTCTTCCCATTTCCTTTTACATTCATTAATTTCTTCCCATTATACCCTTATTCTATTTATTTTATTCATATCTCTTACACACTTTATCAATCAAATCAACCATCTACACCATCTTCTCCATTTAATTTTCACCATTAAAATCACCAACCACCTTCATCTCCATTAAATTGCTTCCATTTTTACATAACCAATTTCTTAACCAACTAATCCACAATTAACCAACTAATCCTCCTAATTCGGACTAACCCAACCCAGATAAACCTAATCTAGCCCAAAATCCAGCCCAAACTCTAACCCTAATCTACCCGATAAAACCATCTCATTCTCTTCTCATCCCTTCTCTCGCCTCTTTCTCGCCTTTGTCTCGCCTCTTTCTCACCTTCATCTCTTCCAATGGATTCATCCACCAATACCCGACCATCTCAAAGCTTCACCAAGAGCGGAACACCGTCATTGTCCACCGGACGAGTTTCGATTTCTGTCTCGAATCTGAGCTCCTCTCTCTCTGTTGATCCTCAATCGCCATCAATCTCTGAAAACCTCTGTAAGAACGACTCGGAAGAAGCTTTGAATCTGTTTTTCAAAGATGATTCCAATGTCGACCCCAGTGCCTCAGTGGGTCGATCTGGTTGCTCGTTGTCCCCGCCTTGCAACTGGGGTCTAGATTGTGTTGGAGACCATACCTCGAGCCATGTTCCGTCCGAGGATATCGACATCGACATGCTCTGGTCCCCGGAGCAGAAGAAGGAGTCCATGGAGATGAGGTGGTCGCCGGAGCTCTCTGAAAACGAGGCCATGTCTCGTCCCCGGGAGATCATCGTGATCCCAGACACTCCGACGCCTGAGGTGTCATTTGATGTGGATATGCCGACGCCGGAGCTTATTGTCATCCCCGACTCTCCATCTGTCTCTGCCTCCCCCTCCCGCTCGGACACAATATAGCTAAGTCCCTCTTGAAGGCTATATATTTTGGGAATTTCTGTTATTATGGACCTTGGTTGTTGTTTTGCTTGTGAACTGTGGACTTTGTTATTATGAACTGTGGACTTTGTTATATTTTGGGTTTTTACTGGATGGTTTTATGGAATTATGTTGAATATCTGAGTTGAGGATGAGTTCCTCTATGGTGAATATCTGTTGAGTTGAACCTGAGTGCCTCTCTGTTGCATTTATGTGGAGTTGAGGTTGAGTACCTCTTTGTTGATTCTGTTGAGTTGAGGTTGAGTACCTCTCTGCTTAATATTTGTTGAGTTGAGGTTGAGTACCTCTCTGCTGAATCTGTTGACTTGAGCATTAATATGTTTTGAGTTGTGGTTAATGATGTTGGCTCTATGTTGACATGAGTTAGTCCCTGACTTTGTCCCTCTGTTCAGTTAAGTTCTTCTCTGTTGGCCCTGTGTTAGTTGAGTTAATCCCTGATGGCTCAATGTCCCTGTGTTCAGTTGAGTTCTTCTTTGTTGGCCCTGTGTTAGTTGAGTTAGTCCCTGATGAAATGTCCCTGTGTTTTTTTTTAATCAATGATGAGTTCTTATAAACTGAGACACAGTTCTTCTGACCATCTCATTTGCTTTACATACTCCAGGAAACCAGTTAACAATGTCACTCTGACACGCCATTGTTATTCTAAGGCAATCTTAGCATTACAATAGGAAGCTAGTGACAGTTTTGACTGAATGAGGCCAAGTGTGTAGAGTTTTTGGAGATTAGGATTGTGTCTATGATGGTATAGGGACACGTGAGATTTGTTTTTTAATCAATGATGAATCCTTTTAAACTGAGATGCAATTCCTGTAAGATATCTCAATTGCTTTACATACTCTAGGAAACCAGGATAAACTGTCACTTTGGCACGCCATTGTAATGCTAAGGCAATCTTAGCACTACTCTAGGAAGCCAGTGACAATTTTGAATGAATGAGGCCAGATGTGTAGAGTTGTTGGAGATGGAATTGTTTCTGTGATGGCTAAGGGGACACCTGAGATTTTTTTTTTCAACAACTTCATGAGAAGCACTTTGCCTGGCTTACAAAAATATGAATACTGTAAGCACCCTTACAAAAACTGGTCTATGAATGCTTACAGTGGTCATACTGTCTTAGCTAAACCAAAAAAAAAACAGTACCCTATGCTTTCTGTGTTTACATGATTATGTAGTCTCCCAAATCATCTTGGCTGTCTATCAGATGTTGTGCTTGACTGTCCCCATAAACATCTGCTTGACTTTGTTCCAAGTCATTTGCTTCACTGTCCCCTTCAACATTGGCTTGACTTTGTTCCATGTCATTTGCTTCACTGTCCCCTTCAACATTGGCTTGACTGTGTTCCAAGTCATTTGCTTCACTGTGTCCTTCATGATTTGCTTGATTTTGCGCTTGACTGTCCCCATAAACAATATCCCATCCTTGTATAACAGCCCAAGTTGTTGCTTTGACTATCTCTGGCAGAAGTCCTTGTGCCCTCAGTTTTTTTTTGTTGATATGTGGAATATCAAAGTCATTCCCTCCTTTTACTTGTAAGATTTGATTCATTACTTTTTGAAGTGTAATCCACACATCTCTTAGAGTAGTGGGTTCCAACTCATTAAATGCATCAAAAACTGCTTCTAGCATGGTGTCAATATCTTTTGGCATTTTCCTGTGCATAAGGGATTGGATGCTTCTAAAAAATCCTAGGTCTAATATGTTTAGATCAGGACTGTTAGTTGGTTGGTGAATTAAAATAAAAGTGAAGCCATCTTGCTTGTGTACCTCTTGCCATTCTGGATCTTGTTGAGTAATATGAGGCCTTGCATTGTCTTGTTGTATGTAAATGACCCTTTGTCCTCCTTCTGGCCATTTAGCCTTGATTGCTGGTATGATCTGGTCAATCAACATTCTTCTAGTAAGTTCCTTGTTGATTGACTCCACAAGCTTTGTGATAATTGTCCCTTTTGGTCTCTTTACTGAATTTCTCTTAGCTGGTTCTTTGTATGTGAATGGAAAGATACCAATCTTTCCATCAAATGTGCATTCCCCATCTGTGTTGAACCTTGACCTTGCTACTGCTGCCATAAACATAACCTTAGGAATGAACTTACTTGAAGTAGCAGCCCTATACATACATCTCTCTTGTTTAGCTAGATAAACTCTTTGTGTCTTCTTTGAAAGAAAGAACCATTTCTCATCAATATGCACGAAATCATACATTGGGTGGTAATCTGATTTTTCATGCACTGTGTTGCTTGTGATTAGATTCAGAATCCACTTCATCCTTGTCAGCTTGTGTGCTTCCTTCAATCCAGGATGTAGTGCATTTGTATGTGGCCTTATTTGCTTGCTCTTGATCATTCTATGACATACTGTTTTGGGAATACCTAGTTTGCTTGCTAAGTCTCTTATGCATGTTCTGTCCCCCATGCTAAGTGCCTTGATTGCTTCTTGATCAACTTGAATTCTCTTCCTTCCTCCATTATGATACAATGTGGCCAAATTGTATGCAAGATTTGATTGTCTTTGTTTCTTGGCTATACCCCGGATACTACTAACTGTTCTTCTTGACACCTTGAATAGTGTTGCAACTTCATTGATGGATCCATGTGGTAGTGAACCCTCTGAAAATATGGTGAGAAGAAAATTGAGAAGTTGCATTTTCTGAGAACTGCTGAGCCTAGGAGTTGGTGGTTCATGATGCTGTGCTGGCTGTCCATGAACCTCTGGTTATGATGCTGTTGCCTCCTGGTTTAGATCGAAATCAAATTCAGGTTCTGCTCCTATGTCCCCCATCTCCTCATAACCGTAGCCATCATCATCAAGGACTGGAGGTTCATTCAAATTAAATGTTGAAGCCATCCTCCTCAAGCAATGATGCCCTGTTTTTAATTTCAAGCTTCTCACTGTTTTGATGTAATTTCAGTTGGTTTTTTGCTGTAAACAGAGAATAAATTGAACGTGTCTTGAGTGTGTTAACTGCTTTTATAGTAGCTGAATGATTTTAGTCTTAGGGGTATTTTGGTCTGTTTATGTTAGCCTAATATGGTAATCCGTGTGTATGCTAATGCTGTAATTTGATTGGCTGTTGAAATTAAGCAAACTATTTTCATTGGCTTAAAAATGGGTTTGGGTAGCATTACCTATGCATTGTTTGCTGCAGTAATTTTCTTAAGAATTGTGCAAATGACTAAATGAGAAGAACTTAAAGGGACAGAGGGAGTATAATTTATAAAAATAATTATCTAATTTAAATTATTCTCTAATAGTTAAAATAAAAAGATAATCAGTTCTTTAATATAAAGTTTTTGAATTAGTATGATAAATATTTTTAATAAAGAAAGAGTTAAATCAAGAACTCTTTAAATAGTTAAATAATTTTAATTTAACGTATTTAAAATTTATAAATTATGGGATCTTCTTTGACATTGAGTTGAGCTCTGGTGTCGCTTTGTGAAATTCGAACACAACAGTCCGGTCGGCTTGAAACACAAATTTGAGATGAAGTTGGACAATCGTATTGGGCAAGGCCGAACCGAGATATCTATCGGTAAGTTTATTGAAGTAACTAAAAAATTTGAATAACATATTTTACAATATTGATACACATGTCGACCCATACCCTAAAAAAATGGCACAACTTAAGCTGAATAGGGCTTATTATGGTCGATCTTTCAGTTGACTCAATCATTTTTTAGGACTGTCCTCACTAGGTAGAAATCATGAGCTTACCGTTGATACAAACAAATACTTATTTATCCCTATTTTGGTTATAAGAAAAGTTTTTGAGAACGTTTCTTTAAAGTAGCGAAACTCGCATCACGTTGGTGGATAAAAGCACAAAATATCCATGGACGTTGTTGTTTCACCACGTGGATACTACAAACTTCTTTGCACTGTAGCACTTTCATTTGTTTTGTCACCCGCCTCTTCGACACGTGTTGTATTTGTTTCACCACGGACGGTTTGATATGAGTTGTTATGTACGACTTATCTCATTCTATAGTGTCCTTAAAAGTCATTTTGCGCTTTGGATAACTTGTGTCTTCTGGAATTGGAAGGTGGATGATCACACTTTATTTGTAAGCGCTTGTTCAACTACTTTAATTGCCAGCACTATTACAAAATTGCGTATCCGGTTTGCGTCGCGCCTCTGATAAATACAAAACTAACATCATGTTTGTATTTTCTTATATCTTGTTAATTTTCTCTAATCCACCCGTGCCGAGTACGGGCCCGATCCCTAATTTAAGGAAACATATCGGTTGGACAACTCTAATGAACCATGTGTTCATTTATTTACATTAGAATTTCGCATGCACTTGTTACAAATTTGAGTATACAAACTTGTACAACTTGGTGCATATCAAATTTGTTTACATGGACTTTAATTAGGCGAATAAAATTTATGTACAAAATATGCTTTTCTTGTTCACACTATAAAACACATCCACATGTAAAAATTACAAATTTGCACTTTGAAAAAGCTACACTGATAAGTTAATTTTCTCTTTTTTTTTTCTTTTTTTTCTTTTTTTTTTTTGATGAAGAAAGCATTTAGGGGGGCTTATCTATTAAGAATAAACCGCCCTAGAGCATCCCGAAAGACGAGACCATAAAGATCTAAGAAATTATTACAACGAAAGATAATGGTGGCATGGGTGAAAATTTAACAAGGTCCACCGCGCCATTATCAACGTCAAAAGAGAAACTAACAAATTGATGAGTAAATCTTTTCACACCGGGATGGAGAGAGAATGGACACGAACACAGGTTGCACTAAGGCCAAACCAGTGTTGTGACGCTGGAGAGCAGAAACCAATCATTCTTCTGGTCATGCAATGCACCTAGGCAAGTATATAAACTCTTGGAAGTGCTTCATCTCAAACAGACAATCCAAATCACACAGCCATGACTGAAGTCTCATCCGGAATGACATTTCATCACGAGAGCCGGTACACAACTTTACTCAAGAAAATGAACGTAACTTGAATGACTTTGAAAAGCAACAGAAAGACCAATTACTATTTATCATTTGTAAAAGCTTTGATTTTTGGCTTTCGGAAGCACATAAGACTTCCACATAACACTGCCGACTAAGGTTTTTGTTTGGTATATTTTCCTTTCTTTAATTTAAAAATAAAGACAAAGAATTTTGGACATGGATTTAATTGGTGTTACATTTGCTACATGGGTTAATTGGCTAAATAGAACAAGTCAAAGGACCAAATAACCAATGGGCCAACTAGCAAACAAGCCAACTAGCTAATGGGCCAAATATACAACAGTAAGAAGACGCTGCTACCTACTATTCCTTTTAGGTTTTGTTTCAATTTTTCAATTTAATTGCTTTTATCCTTTGGCTTGTTGAGCAAGCAGCAGCCGCAGAGAATTGCTACTGAGGTCGCCCGTCGGCCGTCGCCGCTGATGGATGGGTGTTAGCGCGGTGGTTCGTTCGAAGGTTGTAGATCTAGTTTTTCGGAGGGAAGATTCGGGCATGTAGCCTTCTCACCTTCAAAGGTTGTTCGAGCAAGTTTGATTTGGTGAGTGTCGAGTTCGAGCCAAACAAGTGAAAAAGCATAAATGGAGTTTTCAACAAGATGGAAACCGAGAAAGGGTATGCGTTAGGACGAGGGATGAGCGACCCTGAGCTTTGTTAAGGTGGTTCATTGTTGTTTGATTGAGCCAAAAGTGGATCTACAATCAGATTTGGTATCGTAGAGGAGTGAACTCAGCAACAACCTAGATCTGGGTTGTTCTGCAATTTTGGGTTGGTCTTTACTTCATTTTAACCTACCGTTTGTCATGTATATGTTGTTTCAAACTAGGTATGAGCACAAACAACAACCTGGTGTTAGAGGACTAAAGATGGTTATGAATTGCTGAATCTTTTTTATTTGTTGTTGTTGTTGATTCTATTGTTGTAATTTTAATTTTAGGGTAATTTAGTTTTGGGTTTTGGGTATTTTAGTTAATTTTCTCTTTGAATCTGAATCTTATTCTTTCATTCCTAATTGTAGTAAAAATTCCAATAGAAGAAATTTCTTTTCATTTTCTAATTGTGACCTTGTATTCAAATAAAACAAATTGATTGAATACACATGTGGATAATCTCACTGCGTATACTAAATAATTTCCTTGACTTGTTTTATATGTTAAAAACAAGACATTTTTACCATACAGATTTGTAAAAATATATGATAATTAATTATTTTAGGACACTTGGTACGATAAATAATTTGCATTTTAATTGGATAGATTCAAAGTAACATACAAAATCTTGTATATCACTACATGCAGGGTATAATTTGCTTATCCAACCTTCCATTGTCAATTATTTCAATAAGATCACGTTAAAACAATTACCTTTAACAACGTCGGACCATTGTTATATTTTGTTGTAATTAGGACATAAAAATTTTACCAAAAATTACCCTTTCAGATTTGAAAATAACCGGACCACGAATGAATCTTATAAATCCCTAGTTAATAAAATTTGGAAGTATCACTTTAATGGGTCTCATACTTTTAAACTTTTCATGAAACAAAGACAACTAAAAATAGAAACTAAAAAATGGATTACAACAAATGATAATAATATCTTTCATCAACTTAAGAAGACTGAAGAAAGGTTAAAGAAGATTGAAACCTAATGTTTTCAGAATAAGAACACTGTAATGATTGAACACTATAACAGGATGCTAACAAAGTCTAATAAGTTATTGGATTATCAACATGAATATTGGAAACAAAGAGCAAAAATTAAAAACTACACTGATAAGGATAAGAATACAAAATACTTCCAAACTTCTGCAAAAATTAGAACTTTTAAACAAATTTTTTTTTGCTATGAGTCTCTTGATGGTGTTAAGTACACTAAACAAGAAGATATTATGTTGTACATTACTAACGATCTACAAAAGAGATATCAACCTTACATACAATAGAATTGAAAGACCGGGATTTTAAAATTATTCCTAGACTAATATCAGCGGAGGAAAATATACAACTATGTTCGGCCCTTACCACCCTGGAAATTAAAGATGTTGTTTTTCAACTTCCACATAATAAGACGCCTGGACCAGATGGCTATAACGCAGAATTCTACCAATCATTTTGGACAACAGTTGGACCTTCTATTATTAGCTCAGTTAAATCGGTGTTTCATTCAGGTGTTATATTATCAGACTGCGCCCAATCTTTTATAGCTTTAATCCCAAAAGTTGATAACCCGGTCACGATAAACCACTTCAGACCTATCAGTCTATGCACAACCTTTTATAAAATAATAACAAAAAATTTAGCAAATTGTTTACAAGTACTACTCCCTAAACTGATACATCCATGTCAAGGAGCTTTTGTCCAAAACAGGTCGATTTTCGATAATATTCTGGTGGCACACGAAGTTTTCCACTCATTCCATAATAGGAAGAAGGGAAAAAGAGGATGGATGGCGTTAAAATTGGATATGGAAAAAGCATATGATAAAATTCAATGGCCTTTTATAATTAAGGTTTTAGAATCATTTGGTTTTTGTCAAAAATGGATAAACCTTATTATGATGTCTATTAGGTCTGCTTCCTTCTCTATACTGGTGAATAATGAACCATGACCTATTTTTAAACCAAAGTGTGGTCTTAAACAAGGAGACCCTATTGCTTTATTCATATTCATCTTAACCATGGAATATTTAGCAAGATCACTACAAACAAAAACGGAAAAATCTAATCGTAGGGCTGGAATTCAATTAACTAGAAATGTTATGAGGATTCCATTTCTCTGTTTTGCAGATGACACTATAATTTTAGCTAATGCAAATATGAAGAATATGATTTTCATTAAAAACTTATTACAAAAGTTTACGAATCTCTCGGGATTAGCTATTAATTTTAATAAAAGTTCATTTCAAACTTCAAAAAATATTTCAAATAATCAACGACAGGAGTTAGCATCTGTTATGAATCTACAACCCACAAATGCGATGGAGAAATACCTAGGAATTCCTATTGTTAGAGGACGTGTTAAAAATGATACTTTCCAATATGCAATCCAAGGAATGCAAAATAAACTTTCAAAATGGAAAGCCAATACTATTTCACAAGCTGGTAGAACAGTCCTAATTCAATCAAATATTCAGTCCAAAGCTAATCATTTAATGCAGTGCTTTTATCTCCCTAAAGGCATCTGTAAAGAAATGGATAAAATTAATAAACAATTTTTTTGGAATAATTCAAATCCAGGTTTTAAACCTATTACAAATTGGAATAATATCTGCAAACTTAAGGATCGGGGAGGACTGGGTTTACATACTACAGAAAATTTAAATAAAGCATTACAACAAAAACTTCTTTGGAAGCTAGCAACAGACAGAGGTAATCTATGGGCAACTATAATCACTCAAAAGTATTTAAAAGAAAAATCAATATTTAATTATAAAAAGAAATCAAAACAATCCTGGAAATTCTCAAGATTACTACATCTTCGTAAGGATTTTACTCAAGGCATAGGATGGAGACTAGGTGATGGAAAAAGTACTAAGTTCTGGACTGATAAATGGATCCCAAATATTGATATTACTTCGTATCTTGATACTAATAGGCATAATATAGATGAATTGGTTTGTGAATATATCACTAATGATAAAGAATGGAATATTATAAAATTAAATCAAGTGTTACCCCCTCAAATTACCTCTCATATTATTAAAATCCATATCCCTCAAATGGGTCTACAAGATAAAATAATTTGGAATAAATCCTCTGATGGAATTTTTAATACCGCTTCTGCAAGGAGATTATATAATAATAATAATATCTCCGAAAATGCTAATTTGTTCGATTGGATTTGGAAATTAGAAGTCCCACCAAAAATTCAGAATTTTCTTTGGAAAGCAATTTCAGACAATCTCCCAACAACTGATAGATTAAACAGATATTATAACAGAGTCCCACCATATTGTTCATTATGTAATTTCCATAATGAAACAAGAGAACATTTCTTCTTTGACTGTGTCTACACAAGAACTCAGATACAAAAACTTGAGGATATTACAGGACTAAAATTTGATTTTAATAAAGGAAATTCATTTGAATCAACACTTGAGAATCTTATAATTGAATTTCAAAATGATAATCTTAAGGTGGAAAAATTAATATTCCTTTGGTATAATGTATGGTTACACAGAAATGCAATAAGTTTTCGAGGAGAAACAATCTTTAAAAAAGATTTAGCTCAAACAACATTTTGTCATTTTATACAGTGGGAAAATGCATCTCTAATTGCTAAAGGGCCAAAACAAAAAACGGGGAGAAATAAAAAGAAGGCAATTAATAGATGTTGGATTGCTCCTCCTACAAGCTGGATTAAAATAAACTTTGACGGATCTTTTAAACAAAATGGACAATCATCGGTTGCATGTATTGCTCGGGATAGCAAAGGGCGGATTATTGATATTTACACTAAAAATACCCAATCAAATTCTGCACTACAGACTGAGGCTCAAGCTTTCCTTATTGCAACAAAATTGGCTATTAAACTAAAAGCTCATAACGCCATATTCGAGGGGGATAATCTAACTACAGTTAATACTGTAAACAGAATATGGAAAATACCGTGGGAAATAGAAAGTATTATTTTAGATGCTCAACATAACTTAAAATCTATAAATAATACTAAAATTGTGCATTGCTTTAGAGATGCGAATAGGGCAGTGGATATTCTTACCTGCCCGGATTTAAACCCTCACTTTATTAAAGCAGTGTTACCCTGCAATCCTGATTCTAACATGTCTGTTGAGTACCTCAACAGCATTAGGCCACATCTTCTGGCTTCTCCTATGGCCCCCTTTACGAACCTTTCTTTCGGACCATCGCTGCCGATGGTCAGGGGTGGGCATCCCGACATGGATGACATCCCGTTTATTACCTTTTAAAAAAAAAAAAAAAAAAAAAAAATTGATATTTTCTTATTTATCCTATGCATGGCTTAGTCAGTAATCATTCAAAACCACTCAAACGAATCTCATTATTACTCATAGAAAACCCTAATCTCTTTCTACTTAAAAGCGAGGCCATTCTAATGAACAATATATTTTTATAAAAATTTATTTACTTCTTTGCCCTCCTATAATACAAAACATGTCTTCTTCTGCTCTTCTCCAAACCTACCTATGCATCATCCTCTTCTCAGACTCCGCTGCCATGCCAAACTCTGCCACCACCAGACGCTTCTCTGATTCGCACCCACTCTAATCTCCTAACTCCCCGCTCCTATCTCCAATCCCTCTACCAAACCAGATAGATTCATGCCCTCGCTCCTAGAAGCATTAGTAAGTTGGGCTATGTAATCATTGAATTTATTCTTTACCTTTGAAGAATTTTAAGCGTGTTGGAGAGTAAAGAACAAAAATTATGAGAAAGATATTGCACCTTGGAAGCAATGCAATGACTATGGGATGCCTCTCGTCTTACAAGTTTCTTGATCCTGCTAAAATCAAGTTCATCTGAATTTGGAAATCACCATGACCAGAGCAAGAGCAAGGCCGCAACGGCTAGATTATAGGTTATATGTAGATCCTTGGGGCATTACCCTCTGCTTTTCTTACTTCCATTGAATACAACTTCTTCTTGGGTGTAGTATATATGATGTTATGGACCTTATAGTATTGTGTTTGGAAAGATTAGGCCCTGTTCGGGAGCTGTTTTTGCAGCTTAATTTGAGTCCATAAGCTAGCTTCTGGAAAACAAGATTTCTGTTAGGTTTGTTCGGCTTCATAGCTTCTTTTGGACAATTTCTCATAAGCTAGCTTAACTTTCCTTAGATTTCAGAATGTTGCTCATCAACATTACATAAATTTTGGCTTTCTATAAGCTAGGT
Source organism: Oxyria digyna (assembly GCA_029168935.1). Classification (NCBI taxonomy): domain Eukaryota; kingdom Viridiplantae; phylum Streptophyta; class Magnoliopsida; order Caryophyllales; family Polygonaceae; genus Oxyria; species Oxyria digyna. The sequence continues at coordinate 5,802,212 of JAPVLV010000005.1, forward strand.
TATGCTTTAATTCACTGTTTTGGTTCCAGTTTTACCCTCTCAAATGTATTGAAGTTTCTGATTATATATAGGAGTGATTAGGCATGAAGAGCAACAGGTTTGTTTGAAGATTGGAATCGGAAAGAAAAACCCTAATTTGGGATGAAGAACACAAAGGTAATCCCCTTGATTTGTGAAATTGGTTGTTGTTTTAACATTAAGAACCCTAATCTGAATTTTATAATTGTTTGTGTTACCCTAATTTGGTTGTCAATGGAACCAGTGAAGAAGGAGCAAGAACTCAGCTCGTCTGAATTTTGAGTTTTAAAATCTGTTGTCTCTGCCTAAATTTTGCATAATCACAGTTGTTGAATTGGTTGAGTGTTTCTTTGTCGCACTTGTTTTGCCCCCTTATGCAGATTTTTTAGAAAGTTGCCTTGCAATTTTCATTCTAAACTATTAATCCAAAGTTCTATTTCAACACATGTTTGCTTTGTCATTAATATTTTGACCTGCTAAAATCATTGTTCCTAATTCTCGATGCTTTAGTTGTTCGTCAATCTCGAATGCAGGAGTTGAGGAAAAATAGTGTTTAGTGAACAATTATTCGGAAACGAGTGATAAGAGGATCATTATCCCTCCCTTGTTCCTTAGCTGGTTTTCTATGACAGTCACTCAATTCTTCCCAGTTCAAATACCTAAATGATATTTGTAGTATTGTCACCGTTGTACCTGTCTTTGTTGTTTTATATGTCATCTATCGTGACTTCATTGTGAAGTGACAGTAATAGTTGTGGCGTGTTGTTAGGGTTTAGGTGTAGGATAGCTTATCGTTTTGGTTTTTGGCAAGGCAAACATGTAGGTCAGGATCAATCTTTCTTTGCTGCAGAATTCTGTAAGAACCCATGTATCTCCTATCATCTGCTGCAGAATTTTGTAAGAACCCATCTTTTCTGTCATTTACATGATCATTTGCTTTATTAAAGATTCAGATTATGTTCGAACTTTAAGAAGTTCATGTGTATCCTTTCTTCTTTGATTGAAAATCTTTATTTGTTGAATTTAGTTATTTTTATCTATGATCTTTAGCAGATGCATATGATCGTCTCTGGAATGGGTCTTGATTATTCTTTTGCTATGATTTGTGTGTTTGATCACTTGAGCTGTGTGTTTGATCTCAACTTTCTTGTATGTTATATTGATCTACTGAGATCTAATTTATCTAGGGTTTTCTTATGCTTCCAAAATTTATTTACAACAGTTGTGGTTGTGTTGCAGGAATTTTCAAATTTCTGACACGTCTCGTCTGATTTTGCTTATGATTAAGTAGTTTAAGTTTGCTTGATCATGGTTGCAATCCCCAAAAGGAGTGTCATATATAAAATGGAAAAAATCTCCAGGAGGAATTTCATGACAGCCTTGTCATCAACTCTTTTAGAATGGATGTTGATTTTGAAGTTGCTAATAAACGGAGTTTTGCGTACCTCATCACCTGTTTCGCACGTTACTGCGACTTACCTATCACTTGTCTGTTATGTTCGCGGCTTGATCATTAGTAGTCAAAGAGTTGGATCTTGTTGGGAATTAATGTGTAAAAGTTACAAATCAGAAATATCAGCCTCAGTTTTGTGTAGTGCTCATCAGAAACTTTTTGATGTTCATCTGATGTTTTTTGAATTGTTTGTTCTCTTTTGCATTGCTTTTATGAATGTATGCAGCAAAACAGTAATCATGTTACTGGTGAGGTGTGGATTTTATCTCTAGATGACACTGTTACCATTACTCTACACATAAATAGCGCTATTAAAATTTTCAAAAAACATCAGTACTTTTACCCTAGCAATTTATGACAACATTAAAAAAAAAGCAATGTGATTTTGTGATACAACAAGATTCGAACCCGACTCGCAATCAATTTCAAAGTACACCTCACCAACTTTTCTATGTTTCATTCATTAAATATTGATCACTCTAACCACTTATATATACTTCGGGACACTAAATATCAAAATATGGTGATTTCTCCTTCATCAGGATCGAACCCATAACGTTGGGTCAATTTTAATGCATTGGGCTGCAGTATAATTTGAGCACATTTATATATCATTACCTTTTAATATCATTCAAATACATTAATTTTTATTTATCATACCCTTTTCGGTAATTTCAGCATTAAATTTTATAACATTTCAGCTACTTCTCCCGAACACATACTTTTACTTTATCAAATTCAGTCATCTAAATCAGCTTCAGCTACAACTACTAAATTCAGCTACGAAATAAGCTTCAACTTCCAATTCAGCTTCAGCTTTAACTACTACTACATAAGTTACCAATAAGCTTGATTTTGCCGAACAGGGCCTAAGTAAGGAATCAGGTATATTAGATAAAGAGAAGATCGATGCACAACTTAAATTAGCCAGCCTCTTTTGGGATTTAATATTTTATTCAATTTTTCATCTTTAAAGCTTAATATATGCAATGACTATAAACTTATAATGATGTGGTACAATTTTTTTAATAAAATCATAAATGTGAAGTTTTATTACTAAAACTACTACTACTACTAAAGAGATATATGTTTGTGCTACTCATAACTCTTTTGTCGTGTTTTTCTTGCGGCAATGCAACAACTATAGGAAATAATATTTACCTTGTGTTATGCTAATATATACTTCAAAGAGGTCCAATATCAATTAGTTTCGTGTACGACTCTTCCGTTGTTGTGTTTTTTCCTTGTACGTGATTACAAATCGTCAATTCTGCGTGCGCATGCGCCTCCCTCCTAGTACTTATAAAGGTACAATTAACTTAAGAGAAAGGATAACGAATTGAGTATTCCTTGAATTGACGTAGATTAACATAATGAGAGTAGTAAAAGCATTAGCAAAATAAGTGTTATAGTTTTGATATCAATTTTTTTTATTGATAATTATAAATAGTTTTATTTATTCATTGTTTATCGCAATTCTTTTTCTGAAAGAAAATCATATGTTCCATCCATACCTATTCATTATCGTTAGTAAATTTATATGTGAGGGAGTGTTGCCCATTGATCCCTTACGAGTTTTAAATTACGAAAACTCCTCGAACTAGTTTCTATTAGTTTCTAGAGGTTTTTGCGCCAAACCACCCCTTATGTGGGCCAATTTGCGCCAAACCACCCTTTATTACACTTTTTGCAAGGAATCACCCATTTGTGTCACTCTGTTAACACCGAGCCACCCCTCGTTCAATTCCGTTAATTTCTCCGTCAGACCGGGTGAAATGTCATTTTTGCCCTCATTTTTTCCAGATATTTAAGGGCAAATTTGGAATTGCACCATCTGATGATATATTGCCAAAATATCGCGATATTTTGTTTTTACCGTGAGATTCTCGTTTTACGTTTTACCCCATCTGATATTAAGCTCGAAGAATTGCACCATTTTTTGCACCATCTGATGGAATTGCAACATTTTTGCCCTCAACATTTATCTCTCTCGGAGGAAGCCGATTCTGCGAAGTCAAGCTCGAAGACGAAGGCGAACGAGGAAGGAAGAAGAGCAAGGACAGTCGACGACGACGAGCAAGGACAGTCGGCGAGCAAAGTCGGGTAGGCTTTCCGAGTTTGGAGGAGAAGAGGAGGTGCGAACCAATTTAGGGTTCTTCGTTTTGGGGCTTTTTTGAATTGACAAGGGAAGAGCAACTATTAGGTAAGGAGGTATGTCTTAAAATTCTTCTGTGTCTTAATCGAGTTAGGGTTCGTTTAATTGGGGTTGAATTTGGTGGTTTTGATTTTTAGGGTTCGAAATTGATTCGATACCAATTTGTAGGAAATGTCAACTGGATCTTCAATCTATTCTAATGAGGGCTTACTTTGTCAATGTGGATTAACGCCAATCATAAACACTGCTCGCACAACAACAAACTTTGGAAGGAGATTTATTGGTTGTTCATTATATACACCTAATGTCTATAAAGGATGTCGTTTTTTTCGATGGATTGATCCTCCATTTCAATCAGATGTAGCAAGTATTATAAAGGAATTGGTTATTGAAAAGAAGGAGCTTTTAGCCAAAAACATGAACCTTGAAGCAGCATTGAAAGCAAAAGATTTGGAGTTAGTTAGTGCACAATCTAGATCGAGGATAGAATTTGTTGTTGTTGTTTCTCTATTTGTGTTTGGTGTGGTTGTTGTCAAAGGATTGACACATTAGGAAGTGTAGGTTGGTAGACATCAGTAGTTGTTGTTGTGGATGCTGTCATAAAATACCAGGAAGTGTAAACCAGTGTTTTTCTATGAAAGTGTTTAGTATTGCAGTTTAGTATGGTTGCTATATTTTGTCCTTTGTAAACAGTTTTTGTATGCAATGAGGAAGCTGAGAATATGATGCATAAAACACCAAGTTAAATAACTTAAAAAGAGTACATAGCAACAGACGACAAAATGGACAAATAAAACAACAAGTTCAACACACTAATTAGATAAAAACAGCAAGTTCAAATACCCTTTTAGTACCTAGTTCCTCATGATAAGGATGTCGTAGACTATACCATTACCATTGGAACCGTCTTCTTCAAGTTCAAAGATTAATTCATCTTTAACATTCAGTCCATGATGATCAACAAACGCCCTCCACCCCTTTCCGAAGCGGTATTGGTTTTGGCTATGTTTGAGAACAACATCAAATTCCTTTTTGGCAGCATTCTTGACCTTGATTGTGTGGTTCTTGAACTGAGACAAATACTTGTCTCCATGTGCTGCGGGAAGAATCTACATCATAAAATCCAAAAAATTAAAATGTAAATATTGGTTTAAAGACGATAGTTACGAGTAGGGACATTACGAGTCTACAGTCACCCTCCACGTAGGACTTCCTCATCTCGACAGAAAAGACCTTTGAGACTGGAAATCCTGAGAAGAACTCTGATGGACCGTTGTCGGAATCGGAGGATGAGTCATGAACAACAATGTAATTCTTGTTGGCAGCCATGGTGAAAATCGAGAGTTGAGAGTTGAGAGAGTTGAGATGGCCATGTATTTATGCGAGGTTATTGAGCATTGTGTTCAACTAACCTAATTTGTAGCATTGAATTCTCACCAATGCATGTTGGAAACAATGTTCAAGTAATGCAGCAGATACAGAAATTCGAACCAATGCATTTAATGAAAATCTGTGTGTTCAACTAACCTATTACCAACTTAAATACATTAGATTTTGACAAGAACAATAGAAGACAATGCATCAGAGTTTGACCAATGCATTTAATGAAAAAAACGAGTCAAAACAGGAGTCCAATGCATCAGATTTCGGACCAATGCATCAGACACCTATTACCAATGCATCAGACACCTGTTCCAAAAAACGAGTCATAAAAGAGCAAAATTTGAGCAACATCAATGTTGGTAGGTAGCTGATTTTACCTGTTCCTGAAAACTACTCCAATAACAACCAAATTTCTCATATTACAAACGAACCATATAACAGCCAAACAACATATTAAATGGGCTCACATGTTTAGACCCATATACCAGCCCAGTTGAGGGACTTTTGTTTAGATACATACCAAATACTTACCCTTAACCAAAATGACCAAAAAACTTTACCAAAATGACAGTTTAGGAGCACTGTCAGCCTACATCCGGAGCCCTGTAGAAGTGCTTGGTTTTTTTTGTAGTACAATACCTCTTAGAGCTTGTGGGCCTGAAGCTGCGAGAGTTTGATGCGTGATTAACCTGCACAAGAAATCAATAAATTAGAAATCAATAAAAAGATAACAAATATTTTTGCAATACAACTGAAGTTGTGATAATTACCACATTGGAAGCTTGTGACGCTTGTGACGCTTGTGATACAATCACATTCTCATGGGCAATCATTGATTCCTATACAAAAGATAACAAATCATATTAAAGAAGCTATACTAATCAATGAATAACTATTAAATTTTAGAGCAACACATACAACATCATAATCTGGTTATGTTGCCATTTGTACAGTCTCACTAGCTTCTTGGTCAGCTGTTGCAAATATCCTCACCTAAAACATAAATAAATGACACTCAATCCCATATTTGTATATAATGAAAAAGATGAGTTTAGGAGCATTGAGACATACTTGTTTCCTAACATATTTTCTCTGCTTAGGTTGTTCTGGCATTGTTTTCTTACTTGGTGGTCTTCCACCTTTGTTTGGCTGACTTGGTGCCTCTTTTGCCTTAGTTGGATTTTTGCAGGATTTCCTGATATGGCCTTCTTGCCCACAGTTTCCACATTTGTTTTTGCCCGTCCTATTTCTTGTCTTCTTGCTGGATTCAACTTCTCCCGGTTCCTTTCTTCTTGCATTTTTTTTGGTCTCCCAGCTTGAATAAGCATTTTAGGTGGCAATAAGGGTGGTAGTCCTATTTTTTCCCATTGGTCCTGGCCAGGCATAGGTGTAACATCAAGTTTATATGCTCTCAAATAGGTTTCTTTGTGGTAGAACTGATGCACAAAATCTTCAACCTTCAGCCTTCTCTTTAGAATGCAACTAATTGCATGAGTGCATGGCACTCCAGTCAGATCCCAGACATTACACCCACAACTCCATTTTTTAAAATCCACTACATATGTCTTCCCAGCACTATCAACCTCATAAGTGTCTCCATCCCCAAAGCAAGAGCATTGAGACACACTCTCAGTCCTTCTTTCATTTATCTTCTTGGTGACTTCTGGGGTAAGGATGCCCTGGTGTGCTCTCATTTTATTTCTTTTGCTCACAAACATTTTCATCAGTTTCCTCCTTATCCACTCACACATAGCCAAAATAGGCATCTCCCTGGCCTCTAAGATACAACTATTGAAAGACTCACAACAATTATTCAAGAGCATGTCAGACTTCGTGTAGTACTTGAATCCATGTAGAGACCATTTAGTGGGATCTCTTTTCATTAGCCAGGCTACTGCTTCTGGAGACATCTCATTGAGCACCTTCATTGCATCATCGAAGTCTGCCTTATTTGTAGCTCGTGCTGCTGCCCAAACTGCATCCTTGTATGACTGCCCAGACCACTGCTTCGTGAAATTATTAAGCATGTGCCTAACACAATGTCTCACATCTGAATGAGGTGCAACCAAGTTCAATGCTTCTATCAAACCCTGCAGAGTAATAACCACATTGTTAGTGTCAAATTAAAACTGTGCAGAATATGAAGTTCAAAATAAGAGGTTTCACCTTGCATCTGTCAGACATGAATGTCAATGGTTGTCCTCCTATATCTCGAAGCAATAAATCTATGAACCAACACCAGGTTTCCTTAGTTTCTGACTCTGCCACTGCAAAAGCTATTGGGTAGATGTTTTCATTCCCATCTTGTGCAACTGCAGCCAATACTTGACCAGTGTATGCCCCCTTCAAATGACATGCATCAAGACCCACAATTGGCCTGCATCCTTCAATGAAACCTTGCTTACATGCCTTCAGACAGACATACATCCTTTGGAAAAGAGGCCTCTCTGGATGCTCTTGTTTGACATAAACTGCACTTCCCACATTATGCTTCATCACAGTAGCTGCATAATCCCTCACCCTGGCATATTGTTATGGAGCATACCCTTGTATCATGTAGATTGCCCTCATCCTAGCCCTCCAAGCTTGGTGGTATGATATGTCAACCTTGTGCTCCCTTCTAACTGCTAGAATGAAGCTTTTTATCCTCCAATGAGGGTCATCCCTATAATGCTCCAAATACTTTTGAGCTAGCCAAATTGAACTCATCTTTGTGTTTTTATCCTGCCATCCACACCGATGTTCTGGAAAAAAGGATTTCAGCTGGAAGCTTCCATCTTCACCCATCCTTCTTGCAGTTGCCTTGAACCCACAAAGTGTTTTATTGCAATGACACTTTTTCCTGCCGTGTTTGAACTCACAATCACACCTGTTCATACAATAAGCAGAAACCTTTCTCTTATCATTGTGAAGGTAGTAGAAGTCAAAACCATTCTCTACTCCAAACTGCCTCAAAGCTTGTCTGAAAACCTCATTAGATGCAAATCTCATGCCAACCTTCAAACATATCTTGTTTTTAAAATCCACAAGGGGGTTGAATTCAGGATACCTTACTCCCTTCTTAGCTTCATCTGAGCCACTGTAGCTTCTGTAATCTTCAGATTCAACTCTTATGTCGAACACATCAACTATATTTGGATCACCATCCTCATTCTCCAAATTCTCATCAATGACATCTCTATCAACATGCTCTTCAAATTTTGCATCATCATCACCATCTGTGGACTCACAATCTGTAGACTCCCCAAAAACAACAGAAGGAGGCACTACTACTTCATCCTCTGATTCAGTGTCTGTTTCTGAGAAATTAGTTTCCCCACTGTAATCTGAAAAATCTTCATCATCTATTGGAAGATTGTAAGAGACTGAGGAGGGTTGTGAGGATGATTTGGTCGAAGCCCTAGATATGCCTTTAGCTTTGGCTTTATAAGTTGGCTGAGATAGGCTTCCGGGTGAGGTTTTTTAATTTTGGGCTTGTAAGTGGCTGGTCTACTTGGTTTTGGGCTGATCAATGGTGGGCCTTCAAGAAGTAGTTGGCTGCTGACTACTGGGCTACTGAATTTTGGGGCTCTAACTGTAGACTGACCCAAGATTGAAGAAGGACTTATATCATTTTCCAGAATGACATATACATCAAACTGTTTCTCTATACCTCCTAAACAGCAGAACTGAATGACATCTCTATCCACCTTAATCTGTCTTAACCCCTGAGACAGTGTCTTGCCAGCCAAACAATACCACAGTTCTTTGACATTGCAAACACCCACATCCTCCCTTAAAAATGTTTCCAAGTCTATCCTAGAAAGCAGATCAGAGTCCACTTTTTCCTTTAAATGCACTAAATTTCTCCTATATGAAACTCTATCTTGCACCATATTTTCTGCCAAATAAAACCTTCCCCCATACAGAAATCTCAAAGTTACACTCATCTGTGCACATATATCAACAAAAAAAAACATATATAAATTAAGCTTCCCACTAACATAATAAAACATTTAAGTTACAAAAAAGGAATCTTTTTTGATGACATCCCCCATAACTACTCACATGGGAATAGAGAAATTTCAACACTTTACTCATCAACTACCACTCAAGTCAAGTATTCAATGCCAGCAAAAGAGCATTACCTTCACTTTTCCAACAATTCTTCACTCCTTCTCTGTAGTCTCTCCCAACTGAAAACCTCCCACAAATCAGCAAACATTAGTAAACAATATGCAGAAACCTCCCACAAATCAGAAATACACAAACTGAAAACCCTAATCCCCAAATTTTCGATTACAAACCCAGAAATCAGAAATCACCAATTTTAAAACCCTAATCCTGAAATACTCAATTTCAAACCCAAAAACCCAAAATCCCCAATTTTGAAAAACCTAATCCCCAAAATATCGATTTCAAACCCAGAAATCAGAAATCCCCAATTTTAAAACCCTAATCCTGAAATACTCAATTTCAAACCCAAAATCCCCAATTTTGAAAAACCTAATCCCCAAAATATCGATTTCAAACCCAGAAATCATAAATCCCCAATTTTAAAACCCTAATCCTCAATTCAAACCCAGAAATCCAAAATCCCCAAATTTTGAAAACCCTAGTACCAAAAATCTCCAATTTCGAAAACCCTAATATCAAAAAACTCGATTTCAAACCCTAAACCCCAAATTCACGATTACAAACCCAGATATCAAAAACCCTAGAATCGCGACACTTACCCGGGAAATCTCTTGCCTCTGCTACATCTGGTGCTTCGTCTTCGTCTTCGTCTTCGCCTGCTTCGTCTTCGCCTTCACCAAAGAATCGCCACCATCATCTTCGTCTTCGAGCTCGACTTCGCAGAATCGCCCTTCGAAAAATCGCCAAACCTTTGACAGAGAGAAGAGAGTTTTGGGTGAATATCTGTGATGGTGAAATCAGATGGGGTAAAACGTAAAACGAGAATCTCACGGTAAAAACAAAATATCGCGATATTTTGGCAATATATCATCAGATGGTGCAATTCCAAATGTTCCCTTAAATATCTGAAAAAAATGAGGGCAAAAATGACATTTCACCCGGTCTGACGGAGAAATTAACGGAATTGAACGAGGGGTGGCTCGGTGTTAACAGAGTGACACAAATGGGTGGTTCCTTGCAAAAAGTGTAATAAAGGGTGGTTTGACGCAAATTGACCCACATAAGGGGTGGTTTGGCGCAAAAACCTCTAGTTTCTATTAGAGATAACTAGTCCATTGAGTTTATACTTTTCCCTTGGGGTAAGGGGTTAGTTACTAAAAGAGTTACTTTTCTAATAAAAACTTATACATGGCTCATTTAACCAACTCCTAGTTTATATGTTTACCATTAAGATTCATACTTAATGATAAAGAAAAGGTTGAGATAAGATGAAGTGGATAAAGTGTACCGTCTTTTCCTCGAAAACAACTAGACATAGGGATTCTCAAATGAGTAAATTTTACGTATACTGATGAAAATTTATAGTCGCAGGTGAGAAGACCTATAAGGATATTATTTTACTATACGCTTGAGATATTACGGAGTATTCTTAATTGTTCATATATTTTAATCATGAATAAAGTAAAATTCAGACCTAGCATTATAATACTGTATGTATTTCAAACATACCCACTCTCAAGTGAAATTTGGAAGCCTTTTCTAGGATCTCTTAGTATGTAAAGTCATCCTTAACAGGACACCTACACCAATGTTTCAATTGTTGGAACCAAATTTTCCGGGCACCGTTGGTGTCGGATAATGGGAGTGTTGGCTTCGTCTCCGCGAGCAATATTCAGTAGTATGCTCATACGTATAATTCGGGTTCCATTTGAATGAGAAATGGAGGTCCAAAGTGACTTACTTGAAGTGCACTAAGTGACAAATGTGGAGGTTTAAATTGATCAAATATTACCATATCAAACTTGATTTGGTTTTGAATAGCTTGATCTTCCAAATAAGGTACCATATCAAACTTGATTTGGTTTTGAATAGGTTGATCTTCCAAATAAGGTTGGTCAAAGATTCGGTTTTAATGGGCTGCATTAAACCGGGATCCTCCTTGAAAGGCTATAAAAGGGAGCCTTCTCCTCCTCATTTCAATACACAATACGAACAACTGTTGAGCATTCCTATTCTCATTCCCCCACAGTTTTCAGTCTCTATTTATCTCTTCCTCTTCTCTTGTTCGAGTCTGAGAGTACACACAGTTCTAAAGTTCGTTGGCTTCTTCTTTTGGGTTGTGCAAAGCAGAAGCGTTAGCGGTTTTATCCTGAGATTCGGAACGCCGGTAACCGTCACACTACAGGGCATTTTCATAATTAAGGAAAGAGATTATAATCTCGAATCCGTTCAAGTTCGACCATTTGCATTCGGTAGTGGTTCGATCGGTTTCTTCTTACCTTAATTCTGTTTTACTTATTGTATTTTATACAAATTATATGTTGTAGAAGTATAGGTCCTACATCAATCATCATGTCTTTCATGGGCATCATTTGCACGTGGACAAAACTAAACTAATAATTTCAATTTTCTTTGAATCCGATTCATATTTCTTTTCATTCATAATTAAAGGGTAAATGCTACTCCCTCTGTCCCTTAATGTTCTTCTCATTCCCTTTTGAAACATTCCCTTGTAACGTTAATATCTCTGGAAAAAAAAATTAATATGATTTTGGGTTGTTTACCCTCTGTTGTGCCGACCGGTATATATTCGGTTTATATGCCCATTAGGTTATTGCTAATATCACTATTTGTAGAATTAATTTTTGGCTGATTTTGGTCAACACGTGAGTACTCACTGAAGCCATATATTAGTGGTTTAGTGGATGGTTTTGATTTTTGCTAATCACCATTTGGTATAGACATTAATGCAGGTTGGAGATTATATTGTTTGAAGACGTGTTAACGTTTCTATGTTAGATATGTATAGACGTTAGTGGTGCTGTTAGTCAACACATTTTTATGTTGGCGATTTGTTACCTTTTTTGATTCATTACGAGAGTTAATGTTCTAAAAGCATAAATCTGATTCATCTTTTCTTTATATACATATATATAACATGCAATATCATTTTCCTAATGTATGCTCATGTGCTCTCGTCATATAAATTTGTAGAGTTTATATACATGTTGTATATATACATAATATATATATATATATATGACGATAATTTATATATTAATGATGATATATGCATTGGGTGATTTATTGTTTTTTTTATATCATTTTGATGATTGATGATTATATGTGCTTGAGATTTCTACCTTAGTATGCGTTCTAAATGGTCATGTGGATCTTGGTTCATGTTGTAGTGTTATGGATAATGTTATATGATAGTCTTTGCATTATATAATATCATTATATATGATAGGATACTAATGAAGTTTAAACTATGATCATATAAGGTAGCTACTGCATGTATATGCTTGATTGCTTTGTATTTAACGTCATATATTATGATATTCACAATGATATATATGCTTATAGTGCATGATATACATATTATTTGGGGTATGCATATGATGTTGGCATGGTAATAAATCACTAATGCATTTTTATATATATTTGTCAGTGAATGTGTGTCCCAATTCATATGAGATGATTTGGTCTTAAGTGTTTTATGCATGCATCTAACGTTTTTTAGAGCTGCTGCAGGCTTTGGTCAATACTAATTAATTTACTTTAATTGGTTGTTTGACTACGAATGTCTATTCCTCTCAATTTGGATTATTTGTATCAAATACATCCCCGATTTGTTTATTTGATTAGTAGTATTGCTAATCATTCTTCTTTTGGTTTATTAGCTTGACTAACAGGCTTATTATAAGAAGACTTTGGTTTTGGTTGGTGACAACAGGTTCATTCCCGATGGTGTCCTAATTGAAAAAACAAGTGAGTCGACACCCCAAATTCAGTTTGGGGATGGTCTACCACTTGTGAACTTGCTCCCTATTACGGTGAGTGAAGAAGTTCCAAATTCAGTTTGGTATGATAAATTTTATTAGCATGTTCATAATCTATTAGTAGATTAATAGGCATGAACATGTTTTCAAAATATAAGTTTTGAAACATGACCAACGACAATGTTGCGGATGCTACCGCTACTACTAAGAGTGGTGAGTCTACACTCCAAATTCAGTTTGGAGATGGTCTGCCACTTGTGACTCTGGATCAAAATCAGGTTCAGAACCCTGAAACGACTCCAGTCGATGACCAACCTTCGGTCGATAACCAGGCTCGGGTCGTACCGAAACCGGTTGGACTGTCTCAAACAAGCCATCTGTTGGACTTGTCGGATGTTCAAATGCCCCATGTGAGGGTACCGGAAAGGTCGTACATGACTAGCATCCCAAATGCATTTCATGCTGGAGTTCTGCCCGATAAGTTTGACGGGAAGGGATTCAGGATATGGTCTCAGAAGATGCATTTCTTCCTGAGCACGTTGAATCTGGACAAATATCTGAAAAAGGATAAGCCGATCATATCTCTGGATGATGCCGATGTAGAGAGGACAACCGAACCTCTAGGATTAATTCACACTGATTTATGTGATTTAAAGTTTGTGCAAACTAGAGGAGGTAAAAAGTATTTTGTGACCTTCATAGATGTTTGCACAAGATATTGCTATGTCTACTTGTTACGTAGCAAAGATGAAACTTTAGAAAAGTTCAAAGAATACAAGTTGGAAGTTGAGAACCAACTTAGTAAAACGATTAAAATCGTAAGAAGTGATAGGGGAGGTGAGTATAGTGAACCTTTTAATGCGTTCTGTAGAGAACATGGCATTGTTCACCAAACTATCGCTCCTTATTCACAAAAATCCAACGGAGTAGCGGAATGAAAGAACCGAACTCTAAATGAAATGATGAATGCAATGTTGCAAGAATCTGGGTTAGCCCAGAACATGTGGGGGGAAGCGTTGCTTACCTCAAATTACATTCTCAACAAAATACCACACAAGGTGATTGGAAAGACGCCTTATGAGTTGTGGAAAGGTAACGTACCTTCGTACAAATACCTCAAAGTGTGGGGGTGCCTAGCAAAAGTAGCAGTACCACCTCCTAAAAAGGTCTCAATTGGACCAAAAACTATTGATTGTATTTTCATCGGGTATGCACATAATAGTAGTGCATATCGTTTCTTGGTATACAAGTCAGATATACCGGATATACATGCTAATACAATAACGGAGTCAAGAAACGCATCTTTCTTTGAAAATGTGTTTCCTTGCAAGGATAAAGAATATCCTAAAAGGACTCATGAACAACGAGATGCAAATGAGGTTGCTCAAGAAGCAAGCACATCTATGCAAGAAGCGAGCACTTCTATGCAAATAGTGAGTACTTTTGTCCAAGAAACAGAAGAAGAAAATGATGAACCTAGACGGAGCAAGAGAGCTCAAAAGGAAAAATCATTTGGCTCAGATTTCACAATGGCGTTTCTTCTAGAAAACGAACCTCGAACGTTTAAAGAAGTCATGTCAATGTCAGACGCACCTTCTTGGATGGAAGCGGTTAAAAGTGAAATAGACTCCATTATGCAAAATCATACATGGGAGTTAGCTGATTTACCCCCAGGAACAAAGGCGCTGGGATGTAAATGGATTTTCAAACGAAAGTTGAAAACCGATGGCTCAATAGAGAAGTACAAGGCAAGGCTTGTAGTACAAGGATTTAGACAAAAAGAAGGTCTAGATTTCTTTGATACTTATTCGCCGGTAACAAGAATTACGTCTATTCGAGTACTAATAGCGATTGCGGCTCTACGTAATCTAGAAATACATCAAATGGATGTAAAAACGGCCTTTCTAAACGAAGATTTAGAAGAGGAAATTTATATGAAACAACCTGAGGGGTATGTTGTGTCTGGACAGGAACACAAAGTGTGTAGACTTGTGAAATCTTTATATGGATTAAAACAAGCACCTAAACAATGGCATGAGAAATTTGACAGTGTTATGATGTCAAATGGTTTCAATATAAATGAATGTGACAAATGTATTTATGTCAAAACAACTCCAAAAGGATATATCTTGTTGTGCCTATACGTCGATGACATGCTCATTATTGGTAGTAACAAAGATATGATCCAACAAACTAAGAACATGCTTAGTGGGAAGTTTGACATGAAAGATTTGGGACTAGCGGATGTGATTCTAGGAATAAAAGTCATAAGACATTCTGAAGGAATCATTTTAACTCAAGATCATTACGCTGATAAGGTACTTGAACGTGTCAAGAAATACTCAAGCGGTAGTGCAAAGAGTCCCGTGGACCCTCACCTCGACTTAAAGAAAAATTCGGGTGATGGCATATCTCAAGTAGAGTATGCACATGCGGTGAACGTTTTAAGTCGTTACACTAGCAATCCAGGACATGGTCACTAGAAAGGCATAACAAGGGTATTGAACTACTTGCGATATACTCGAAATTATGGATTACACTATGGACGATATCCAGCAGTGATGGAAGGCTATAGTGATGCTAATTGGATATCAGACTCCAAAAACTCAAAATCCACAAGCGGGTATGTTTTTACTCTAGGTGGTGTGGCAATATCCTGGAAATCCTCCAAACAAACTCTACTGGCTAGATCCACAATGGAATCTGAATTCATTGCCTTTGACAAAGCAGCAGAAGAAGCAGAATGGCTTCGAAACTTTCTGGAGGATATACCAATGTGGGAAAAACCGGTGCCGGCTATGAGTCTCCATTGCGATAGTCAATCGGAAATAGCTCGAGCACTAAGTTCAATGTATAATGGTAAGTCTCGTCATATTAGAAGACGACATAAAACCATAAGACAATTTCTCTCAAACGGAGTGATCAATGTTAATTACATTCGATCGGCTGACAACCTAGCGGATCCGTTTACTAAAAGTTTGTCTCGAGAGCAAGTTGTGAAATCATCAAGAGGAATGGGTTTAAAGCCTATGACATAAGATGAAGTTTGATGGTAACCCTACTTACGTGATTGGAGATCCCAAGATGTAAGTTCAAAGGGACAACGAAATCAAGCTAAATCTAAAGAGCACTTGGAGATTAACATCTTCTCCCAGTTCCTAGGATGATAAAAGTGTGTTGGTAAACTATAGGTTAAGTCATAAAGTGATGTCTTTTAATGATTCCATAAGCTTTGAAAAGCAAAGTGAAGTATAATGGTATACTACTTATGGTAAAATCACCTTATGAGTGTGAAATGAGGCCGTTTCTAGGAGAATTAACCGAGGCTGACTTCTCCAAGCTCACTCATGAATAATCAGGGATGTTCAAGGCCAAAATGAACACAATCAGAGAACCTAGTTCTGTGAGAAGATGAAACTGTGTGATAGTTGTTGTGTAGGTTTACATCAAAGTCCGGGTGGTTCAAGACATCACGTTCACTACCTGGTCGAGTAAATCCGATAGCTACTCACTATGGGTGGTTCAAAGCTGAAAAATGCTACCAGCCCAAATGCAGTGATTCTTCGACTGTACTCTCAAAAGTCTTTCTGTCGAGTCGTTTTCACGTGTTTTAGAGTCATTTCTATTCATGTGGGTGATTGTTGGAACCGAATTTTTTGGGCACCGTTGGTGTCGGATAATGGGAGCGTTGGCTTCGTCTCCGCGAGCACTATTCAGTACTATGCTCGTATAATTCGGGTTCCGTTTGAATGAGAAATGGAGGTCCAAAGTGACTTACTTGAAGTGCACTAAGTGAGAAATGTGGAGGTTTAAATTGATCAAATATTACCATATCAAACTTGATTTGGTTTTGAATAGCTTGATCTTCCAAATAAGGTACCATATCAAACTTGATTTGGTTTTGAATAGGTTGATCTTCCAAATAAGGTTGGTCCAAGATTCGGTTTTAATGGGCTGCATTAAACCGGGATCCTCCTTGAAAGGCTATAAAAGGGAGCCTTATCCTCCTCATTTCAATACACAATACGAACAACTGTTGAGCATTCCTATTCTCATTCCCCCACAGTTTTCAGTCTCTATTTATCTCTTCCTCTTCTCTTGTTCGAGTCTGAGAGTACACACAGTTCTAGAGTTCGTTGGCTTCTTCTTTTGGATTGTGCAAAGCAGAAGCGTTAGCGGTTTTATCCTGGGATTCGGAACGCCGGTAACCGTCACACTACAGGGCGTTTTCAGAATTAAGGAAAGAGATTATAACCTCGACTCCGTTCAAGTTCGACCATTTGCATTCGGTAGTGGTTCGATCGGTTTCTTCTTACCTTAATTTTGTTTTACTTATTATATTTTATACAAATTATATGTTGTAGAAATATAGGTTCCTACATAAACTAATAATTTCAATTTTCTTTGAATTCGATTCATATTTCTTTTCATTCATAATTAAAAGGGTAAATGTTACTCCGTATTAGGAAAAAGACTTCCCATATTCTAATAACGACATTGTATTCAAATAAACAAATAGGTTGAATATAATGGTGGAAAACCTCACGACATAAATACAAGAATTTTGTTTACATTTATTATATGTTGAAAGAAGAAGACTTCGTAACACCCTAATAAATGGTTGGGTTATTTCATATTTCGGATGAGTCGGATTTTGGTTCAATCGGTTTTCGGTTGGATCGGGCTTTTCCATTTTGGGCTGAATCAGATTTCGGTTATAATCGGATTTCGGGTCAATCGGATTTTTTTTGCAATTGTATTTCGGATTTCGGAAAAATCGAAATTCAGACATATCATATTTCAGACAAATCCGATTTCGAGCAATTTGATTTCGAGCAATTTGATTTCGGGCGAATCAAATTTAGATATAGATCATTTTAACCATAAAAATGATCTATAACTGAAGGAGAATCCAACGTTGTACGGGAGCGATTGTACGGGAGAGGTACAGTGAAGGAGAGTGAGCGTCTAGATTGTTGTACGACTTTCTAACCGGTTTTGGTACATTTTAAATGAAAATGACTTATTTCTAATTAGAAATCATGTCACATGGTGTTCAAACTATCTTATCTTATCTATATAAAGATTGGCTATCCAATGTCAAAATTGAATGAAAATTGGTACCTCATAAATGTTGCTCCCTCCATTGATAAATTTAGGATTTCACTAAATAAATTTACATCAACCATTTTTTCTAATTTAAAAAGATGTCCAAAAGATCAAAACGAAGCGTTTTGCTAAAAAATTAAACACCCTCCTTTTTTTTTCTTTCATTAGATCCGTGGTAAAACTGTACAACGGTTAAAATTTTCCAAACTAGAGATTCAATTGTTTTAAATTTTAAGTAAAAATGTGATATACTGATTATACTCCTCTGGTTTAGTATTATATAAGTAGTTAGCTTTTTAATATATTTTTTTTAAATTCAATTTACACAACGGTAATTAATTACTAAGTAATTAATATAATTACATGAAGTTGGTTTGATTTTATTTTTCATGTAATATAACGTAAGTCATTTTAGCCTTTTAATTTTATACACAAACTAGACTAGGTCTCGCGCCATGCGCGAGTTTATATAACTCGATATAGTGAATTAGTAGTAAGAAGTATTATGTAATATAAAATTTTATATGAAAATAAGTTTATATCTTAAAATGATATTGATATATAATTAAGTTTTTACATTTTAAATATAATAAACAACGAATATACATGAATTTTTAATACCAAAAATCTTATTTGATCAAATTATCATGGGTCAATTTTTAACAAATTTAAATAAATTGATTTCAACATATATAAAAATATATAATTGAAAACACTACAATAACACAAAATATAATTATTTCTCTTATTTATTAAGAAATCAATCTTTTTGTGATACGTCATATCATAAAAATAAAATATATATTTGTAAAATAAAATAATAGGATATTAGGAGGTCAAAATCTAGAAAATTAACACATAAAAATCTTTTTGTAATCTGAAAGATCTTAAGCAATCTTTTTGTAATATTTTTGCACACGATTTTCCAAATTTAATTAATTTTTTTTGAGAAAATTACAATAAATTATAAAAAAATCATGACCAATGAAACGACGACAGGTGGATGGCCTGAATGAAGAGTATGCCACGTGACATAGCTAGAATTGAAGAAATGTAATTTGCTTTAGTAGTTATATAGAGATTTTTTCTATTTTATTCTTGAATTTTGGTATGAAAAGTAAGAGGTGTGTTAAACAGAGAAACATGATTATTAAAAATGTAAGGAAACTAAATGTAATTTTTACATACAGAGTTTTTATATTTTTAATATCTATCAAACCCACTAAATATCGGTAATAGTAGAGAAAAAAAATAACTTTTATATGATATTTCTATGTACAAGATATTTATTTGATACAAGAATAAAAAGTAGAAGAATATTTATTATTGATTTTACCACAAATAAATTAAATTAATTTAAAATTTAAATGTGGGTTAATATTATATTGAATATGTTTAAATCAAATTGATAATACTCAAGAAAAAGAGAACATAATTTATAATCTTAATTCTAATACGAGCCCCCACGGTAGAAATTTTCTAGATCTGCCACTGCCGATAACCCCCAATTCCTCGATCCCCACTCTCCCTTTCAAATTCATCGATCAACCTCAATTTTGACTGTGGTAATTTTCTTCTTACATAGATGACAGCGAATGATGTCTACTTGTCTTTTCTCCCCCTCGCGCACATACTTGACCGCATGATTGTGGGGAAAAATCCCGCACTCGGAAAATTTTAACTGACACCCCCAAACCTTTTTTTTAAAACCCGGTTCAGTTTTGGGCGCAACTAGAATGCGCCCAAAACTAGATCGAATTTTTGAGCATTTTGAAGGCAATAATAAAAAGAAATTCCATGGCAATCACTCTTGTACACATGAAATTCAATGCCTTAACATCACTCAATGTTGTATGTTTTCATTGACTCTTTTTTTCATGACCTCTTGTAATTAAGATTAGTCAAATTAATTTGAGTTTCTGATTTCAAAAACTGAATTATGTGCTATCAGTTTGTGTTTTCAAATCGAATATAAATATAAAATGCAAAGAAAGATGTTTGGACAAGAAGGTTGTGATCACATGAGATGGGCTGCTAACATTGTTGTTGGATTAGATATTGGTGTTCCATGGTTAATGTGCAAGGAAGATGACTCTCTTGATCCCGTTATAAGTTCCAGTGTTCTTGTTGACAATCTTAATTCTTTTCAAAATAAATTTTTTAATAGTTAATGATCTTATTGTGACAGATTAATATACTTGCAACGACTTTTACTGTTATGTGTTTACTAAAACAGACCTTACAAACCTCTCATGTGGACAGAGGTTTGGAGTAGATGGTATGATTTTGCAGTAATTGACTTTATCATTAGATTAATAAAGTAAAAAGTAAAAAGCCAGCTTAATAACTTTTTTCAAAGGTACACATGAAGGCTTT
Organism: Oxyria digyna; assembly: GCA_029168935.1. Lineage (NCBI taxonomy): Eukaryota > Viridiplantae > Streptophyta > Magnoliopsida > Caryophyllales > Polygonaceae > Oxyria > Oxyria digyna. The sequence goes on from JAPVLV010000005.1 coordinate 5,822,604, forward strand.
AGTAAATTATACTCCCTCCGTCCCAAAATATGAGTCCCATTTTCCTTTTTGGGCGTCCCGAAATGTTAGTCCTATTTCTATTTTTGTCCATAAACTTCTTCCAATTATACCCTTACTCATATTATTTTAATATTTTACATTCATCATTTCCAATGCACTTATGTACTTTTCATTTGTAAACTCTTCTCCCATTGGTTAATGAATTATTTTAATATTTTACATTCATCATTTCCAATGCACTTATGTACGTTAAAGCATTTGCCTTAATCCAAGATATTTTTGTACAATGAGACTCATATTTTGGGACGGATGGAGGATATATATATACAAATAATATGCAGGTTTACAGAGTTTAGAGGACCGACTTACCAAAGAATCTAAATTCTCTATATTCAATTCATGTATCATGTGTCTTTGTAAAATGATTTAACTTTTGCAATTACTAAATTTATACAAAGAGGGAGATCTGTTCTGAACTATATGGTATGCATTTTTTCCTCTTTCAATTTCTTTGTGCTTGAAGTGTTTACTTTTTACTTATCCTAAACTACATTTTTCGTCATTAGTACCAAACTTTGAGCCCTTATCGGAGGCCGTTTGCATCTAATTTTAGTAATTGTAAACAATATTACATATTGCAATATGCTAGCATGTTGTTTTCAAACATTTACACTCAGTTTCCAACAAGCATGATAATTTAGTAAACACGTCAAAAATGTATACAATGGGGAAATGACATTTAATAACTGGTCCTCAAGTTTATTCAATTGTAATGAGTTATAGACAGAAAAATAGATCATATATTCACCAACTTGGCTATTAATAAATCAAAATAGATTACCTTATTTTATATACCAAAATCTGTGGAGTTGGTAATAATACTGCAAACAAGACTTGAACAAAAATTTAGCATATAGAGCATTGAAGAAATTGCATACGCAAATAACATATATTTAAAAACTTTTGTCCTGTACATTACACGAATATTAAAAATCATATTTTTATAAACTTATGTCCCGTATATTACAATAATATTACAAAATGATATAACAATTTGGCGAATTGAGAGAAAAGGTACAAATCATCAAACTCATTTGATTATATGATATAATATCATTTCAATATCTATTATTAAACATTTAAGAAATTATAATTACGCAAGACCCGTACGCGGGTTTCAGTCTGTTGATTTAAGCCCTAATAAAATAGGAACACCAATACACGAGCTAATTGTTTGGCAAAAAAAAAAGCACCGAGCTAATTAGGTAATGTGATGATTTTAAAGGGAGAGACGAATTCATAGGTAGTTGTGTGTCAATTGCTAAAATGATTAATAAAACATTCAGGAAAAACATAATCACTAATTAAATTTTTTTTTTCTTTTTGATAGAACAAAGATTAGAGACTTCTTTGTCGAGATTAGATTCTATATCATAAACTAATTTATATTGTGCAAACTAATTTATAATAATTAATAACCATCTAGAAACATTCTAGTTTAAAATATAAGCATATAATATTTTCAACCCGAAATCGACCTAACCCAAAAACCTGACCCGATCCGCCCGAAAAATATTGGGTCGAAATCCGGGAATTTTCAATCCAAATCTGTTTTTAACCCGAACCCGATCAACCCGGGAAAAACGGGTTGGATCGATTTCGGGTCGGGTTGACCCGTTGGGTCAAGGCAAAAAATATTTTCTTTGATTAATTGCCGTCAAAATAATGTTTACTCGTTCACCTTAATAATAAGGGTGACTTAGAGCACTCACAGTGCAGGTTTTTTAACAATATAATATATTAGATTTCTTATGAACAGTTGAAATCAGCTAAACAACTCCCTCCTCCGTTGCTTGCTAAGCAATCCCATAAAAAACCCATCTTCTTGGGCTTTGTTTGGCTTTTACAATATTCAACCCAATTTTCTTTCTACTTTTACCTACAAAATAAACCTCCAACCAAACAATGCCTTACATTTTTCAAGAAGTATTATTTACCATTGGATCAAAAAGACATCAAGGGTGGAGAAAACCCCAATATCATTTGAATTTACATTATATATAAATGATTTTTCTGTCCAACAAAATATAAATTTATGAAAACAAGTATTTTTAATATTTTTATTTTCTCTCTCTCTATTTATAGACATCCATTTTATGTATATATTTTTATTATTTTAATATTCGAAAATTATGTAAAAATTATATAATTATTAAAATACTAATCTCTAATAATAGTATTTGTATATAATGTAATATAAATATATCATAAGATATAAATCAAAATAGAGAGATATTGCTTGACAAAAAATCTAAATTCATCTTGTTACACACAAAATACTATATATTACATTAATATTAAACATGAAATTTAAGATATTACAAGAAATTTCACAAAATATTATACAATACTCTCAAACATGACTACAAGAAACACAATAAACATAGCTAAAATGTAAAAATAAAAACAAAGTGAAGCTATTCTTCATTTAGCTTGATAATAATAAAGATAAATGTGAAGTCACTCTTCACTTAGGGAAATGAAATCTAAAGCAAAAACTATTCTTCACTTGGGAAACAACGTATTCATTAGTTCTGTCTTGATCATCTCTTGCTCTGGACTTAACTCACCAAATGATAGAAGCTGAGTTAACATTTGAAGCTTTTGAGTACGAACATATTCATTTTGAGTACGAACATATTCATCAATGATATGTTTCTGCGCTTTCAAACTCTCTTTTTTTGCCTCTTTCTTCTGCAAATCTCTACTAGCTTGAAGCATAGTCAACCTATCAACTTTCTCTAAGTGTGCCTCCATGGATTCACTTGAACTATGAGCAGCTTGTTTCCCCTTCTTCTTTGCATTCTTAATACCAATCAGACGGACAGGAGCGCTTGCTTCAGGAAAATTGACACTTTCAGGTCCAGATTCAGTAGTAGGGGTATCTGGATTGGAGCTTGAAGAGTAAAATCCAGATGCATTTAGCTTTGATCGTTTGGAACTCCCTCCACCTTCCCTAGCCAACCAAGCACACCACTTTGGTTCATGTTCGATGTCACGCCATACATGCTCCCATATAAAGTCAATACCCCAATCTGAACGGAAAAAAGTATGTGCATTTCTGAGCACATCAATTTCATTTTCTCCACTACCTCTTCTGTTTGAAGCATGGTTGTGGCATGCGACAAATTTTTGAGTATCGGAGCAAATGTTGTGCCACCTTGATTTTATGGAGGTTGAAGACCTTTGCAACCAAGTGATATCCTCTTCAACTCTTTTGGTGTTGTAGTACTCTGTCACTCGATCCCAATATGACTCAGCCTTTTGATTATTTCCAACAATAATGTTTGTGCTCGTGTTAACCCATGCACTAGCCAATAATAATTCCTCACCTTGACTCCATTTGACTCTTTTATCTCCACCTTGACGTGAGGTTTTCTTAGGAGGAGCTGTTTGAGAAGAGGCTTTTGAAGAAGGGTTTCTTTGACGAGTGGTTTTTTTAAGGGTTGTTTCAGTATTGGGATTTTGAGGATGACTAACCTGTATATCATCAAGGCTTGCCACATGTGATTGTGAGTTCCATTGATGAAAGGCAGAACCACTTCCATATAAACCAGGAGTGTTCGGAGAAGGGGATGTATATGGATAACCTTCACCATTTGGCCAATAACTCCCTGGATGGTTGGGTTGTTCTCCGGTTAGATCTAAAAAGTTTTGAGAAAAATCGAAGGAATTTGGATAGTTGTAAGGATGATTTGGATCCATACTTGATGGAATGAGAGAAAGGTAGAGAAACCGTTTCTAGATGAATATATTTGGAAAGTGCATAGATATTGTCTTAAACCAACACACACATATAGGAGAAAATTTTATTAGCTCTTTATTCAATGCTCTCCCTTTCACACTGCCCGAGGCCATTATGATGCTCAGCTCTGAGCTTCGCTCTTCCCGAGACCATTAAGCATGGCATGATTTTCCTCTACCCGAGACAATTATTAGCTCTTTATTCAATGCTCTCCCTTTCACACTGCCCGAGGCCATTATGATGCTCAGCTCTGAGCTTCGCTCTTCCCGAGACCATTAAGCATGGCATGATTTTCCTCTACCCGAGACAATTATTAGCTCTTTATTCAATGCTCTCCCTTTCACACTGCCCGAGGCCATTATGATGCTCAGCTCTGAGCTTCGCTCTTCCCGAGACCATTAAGCATGGCATGATTTTCCTCTACCCGAGACAATTATTAGCTCTTTATTCAATGCTCTCCCTTTCACACTGCCCGAGGCCATTATGATGCTCAGCTCTGAGCTTCGCTCTTCCCGATACCATTACTGGTTATATATCCAATGTTATCACTTTTTTATGGAACCGAGACCATTAACCATGGCATGATTTTCATCTTATATATATATATGTTTTAAGGGAAGATCTATACAACACACTATCTCGTTTCACCTTTCAATATTTCAGTATCACATTTTACTAATTTTCTTTCATATCTTCTTTACAAATGGATCCCCATCAGACTATATGGGACCTTTTGAACCCCAAAGATAGTTCATCATCCGATGAGCTTGATGAAGAAATCAATAAAGCTTTATCTCTAGCAACGCAAAATCTATCCAAGGGGGAGACTTCTCAACCAAGAAGAAGGCGTAGATACATTGATCGAGAGCGTGAAAGCGGACATCAACGACTAGTGAAAGATTATTTCTCTGAAGATCCACCACCAGTGTATACTGAATCCCAATTTCGCAGAAGGTTTAGAATGCGTAAGCCCTTATTCTTACGCATAGTTAATGATTTATCATCTATGTTTGAGTATTTTCGTGAAACAAGGGATGCACTAGGAAGACAAAGCTTATCTCCGTTACAAAAGTGTACTGCATCTATTCGCATGCTAGCATATGGCATGTGTGCAGACCAAGTAGATGAGTATCTTCGTCTTGGTGAAACAACTGCTCGACAATGCCTAGCATACTTTGTTGATGGAATCATTTCTTTGTACGGTGCAACATACCTTCGAAGACCAACCCAAGAAGACATGCAACGACTCCTTTATGCAGGAGAGATGCGCGGGTTTCCTGGAATGATAGGTAGCATCGACTGTATGCACTGGGAATGGAAGAATTGTCCAACTGCATGGCATGGACAATTCACACGCGGTCATGGAAAACCAACAATCATCTTAGAAGCAGTTGCTTCTTATGATTTGTGGATTTGGCATGCCTTTTTTGGATCTCCAGGTACGCTAAATGATATTAATGTTCTTGAACGCTCTCCTGTCTTTAATGATGTCTTGGAAGGGGTATCACCACCAGTTAATTTTACCGTCAATGGTAATCAATATAACATGAGCTACTACCTCACTGATGGTATTTACCCACAATGGGCGTCGTTTGTATCTTCTATTCCACTTCCAAGAGGCAATGAAGCGAAATGTTTTGCTCAATATCAAGAGGGATATCGGAAGGATGTGGAACGAGCTTTTGGTGTTCTACAAGCGCGGTTTGCCATAGTGAAGAATCCGATACTTGCTTGGGATCTTGAAACCATTGGAAAAATCATGAAAGCGTGCATAATATTGCACAATATGATAGTGGAGGACGAACGAGACACATATAGATTGTATTATGATGTGTCTCAATTTGAGCGATCTAGTAGTAGCGACTACACATACTCCACTATTCGACATGCTTCCATGGAAGACTACATCAAAAATCGAGTTAAACTCCGAAATAGGAATACACACCAACAACTAAAAGAAGACTTGGTTAAGCACATATGGTCGAAGTTTGGCCATGCTTATGTTAGAAACTAGTAATTTTACAATGTGTTTTTATGTATTGTAGTGTGATTTTAATTTTTCATGTTGTTGATCTTATTTTTTTTGTAATTTTTTTTTTGTGTTTTAGTGTGTTTGGTTGTAATGTTATGTAATTGTTTTTTTAATGTAATTTCGTTTTTTTTAATGTAATTTCGTTTTTTTGATATTATATGTTAATCAAGTTCTAATTAACAAATTTACAATTTACTATTCAAATTATTATTATATGTTTAAATAGTTGGTGAGCAAATAAAGATGTAGTTAAAAAACTTGAGTTAAAAAACTAGGGATGTGAAGAAAAAGTAAGTTTGGGTTGTTTAATGAGAAGAGTAATAAAAAACAATAAAAAATAGCTAAAAAACTCTCTAAAAAACCCACCCAATGTGGATGCTCTTAGTAAGCCATTATGGACTGAGCAAGCCACATAATTCCTTGGGGGCGGGGAATCCCCAATACCAACGTTCCCCGGACGGAGAATGAGAATGGAGATTTTTTATGGGGACGGGGATGGGGAAAAATAATATCCTTGCACGGGGATGGAGATGGGGATAGGGGGTTCACATTGGGGATCCCCACGGGGATCCCTATTCCCGTCCCTGTCGGGGATCCTCGTCCTTATCCCTGTTGGGGATCCTCATTCTCGTCACCAATGAGGATCTCAATTTTTGTCCCTGTCTCTATCCATGTTAAGGATCCCCATTTCCGCCACCATTGATGATCTCATCCCCATATTAAATATGCTTAAACTTTAATATACTTTCTATTTAAAATATTTTTTTATTTAGTTATTCTTATTTATACTTGTATATGAATAATGAAATTTTAACGGGGATACGAAATCCCCATCAGAGAAATTAAATGGGGAAAATTAACGGGAGTTGAGATTTCCCAACAGGGACGGGAATGGGGCAGGGATAGGGATGGAGAGAGATTTTAATAAAAACTAGGATGGAAATCATAATATTAAACGGGGTTGGGGATGGTAGGAATATTCCCCAAAAATGGGGCGGGGATAGGGATGGGGAGAGATTTTAGGAAAAAACTAGTATATAAATCATAATATTAAACGGGGTTGGAGATAGTAGGAATATTCCTCACCCTAGACCCGCCCATTGCCACCCTACCAATAGAGCCACCCTACCAATAGAAATAAAGGAATGATTTCCATGAGGGTAGAGGAAATTTGAGGCCTTTATATAGGATTCCACTAAATAAGCTTAGTTGAAATTGTTCGATGTGGGAAGCAGTTCAACTAAAACAATTTCACACTTCTTACTTTTATTCAAGACAAAGAATATTGTTAACTCAAGTGGTGACTCGGTTTAATATGTGAAAAGCCCTTAAAATATTTTCTTGTTCTTTGCTTTTATATAAATATATCCAACTCTTATCTTATGTATACATTAATGATTTAATTTTTTTACAATATTTTTGTACAAGTGTCTGATGGATCATACATAAACACATGAAATTTAATTCACTAAACCTCTTGAAGATGTCTTTAAACTTAACTGTGATGGCTCTAAAAGAGCTAATAGTAGTTGTTTCTTAGGTTTTATTATTCGTAATTTTGCAGGAAAATTTCTTATGTGGAACGAGTAGGTTTCCCTGCTCGTCGATCCTAGTGTCTGAGGCAACTGCGGTTCTGGAAGGAATTCGAGCTGCCATTCGTCTTTATATTAAACGGATTGTTATTGCAAGTGATAATGCAACCGTCATCAAGTGTATTAAGTCCAACAACTCACCCCCTTGGGAGATTAGGACTCTCTTGATGGACATTAAATCTCTCTCCTCTTTTTTTGATGAAGTCAGCTTCCATCATATTAGCAGGCGGGGTAATAGAGCTGTAGATTTCCTGACTTCGAAGGATTTCAACATTGAAGAGCTTAGGGAAGACATCACCTGTTGGAATTACCAACACTCTGAAGAAGGGCTTTATGCTCTACGCAACTTCTTTTCAGTGTCTGCTTCTGGAAGACCCTGTTTGAAGGAGTTTCTCAAGATCATCCGCGAAGATGATTTAGGCTTGTATTGTTTTTAGCAATAGAGCATTTTGTTTGTTTGTTAAAAAAACACATGGAATTTGATTCTCTTTTTCATCCCAGGTCGATTGTTTAGAATTATGTATGATCTGTGATCACTGACGGTATATATTAATCGACCCAAGCCTGATATAAGCATCTCTAGATGCATTTAATCGCCTAGTGTCAAATTTTTCACTAGGTCGAATAAGGCAAAAATGGTATACTGGCCTAGCGTCCAACGTTTAGGGTTTTAGCTGTTGTTTTAAAACAAAATTTTTGGGTTCGGGGCGATTCGGGTTCGGGATGGGTTAATTTGGCCTCAGGTCGATTCGGGTTCGGGTGGTTGTCGGGTTCAGGTTGTTCGGGTTTCGGGTTGATATCTGACGAGTCTATTCAGATACAAGCACGTTTGGTTCATTTTTAAATTGGGCTATTTTTTGTTCGGGTCAAATCGGATTAGGTCGGGTCGGTTTCAGTTATTGTCTTATTTTCATTTTTCGGATAACAGACGGGTTTGGATTCGGGTGGTCCAGGCGGTTTTTTCGGATCAGGTCAGATTTTGCCAGGTCTATATTTATATGTCAACACCTATATTTTTAGACTAGTGATATATAAGTGTTCATTAATCTTATATAACGAAAAATAAATACTACTAGACTTTAGATAAAGGAAACGAAAGAGTTAAAAATACTACAGAATTACATTTTCATAGAAATTGTAAAGTTATACTTTTTCCTTGACTCATATGTATTATAAAGGATGCACATATATAAGGAAAACGTATACATATTTTCATTCAAGAAAAAGAATCGCTCAAGTAGAATTTAGATACGTAAAAATATTAAAATATATGCACGTACAAAACGAAATATACGCTACTTTGTTAAGTGCGTACGTCTTTTCATGTTTATGTACAATTTTCACATACAAAATGTCACACATATATCAAAAGCCTTTTGTACATCTTTTAAAATTTAGATGTGAAGCTAAAGATATTAAGTTTAAAAATCGTGCACAATTTGACACAAGAAAATAATCGACACACATAAAATTAAGGATGTCTTTAGAGAGTCTTTGAAAATGTATTACGTTTTTATTATTTTTGCGCAATATTAACACACTTAACATATACATATAGCCTATGTAGGCGTGCAAATGAAACAAGACCATGAGTTTCTACATATACAATGTACCAAATATAGTAACAAAACTCATATAAAATTTATGTTAATTCGGTTTAATACAAGTCAAATCAACATACAAATAAGAAATGGTGCATACACATGTTTTTCCAAGAAAAATTACACCTTCAGAAAAAAGGCGGGATAAGAACTCATTCAAATTTTATGAAGAATGAATAAACATACAAACTAAAAATGGTATAGACGCAATCGAAGATCACTAATATTGCTTATCAATAATAGCACGACAAAAAATAATATGTAAATTTTATGCAAATTAAATGTGCATAAAAGCTTGAAAGATCAACATGACTACCAAAAAGGTTACTTTTCTAATAAAAACGTTATACGTAAGTCATTTACCCAACTCACAGTTTATATATTCACCCTTAAGATTCATACTTAGTGATAATTAAAAGGTTGAGATAAGATGAAGTGGGTAAAGTGTACCGTCTTGTCCTCTAAAAGAACCGGACATAGAGATTCTCAAACGAGTAACTTTTAGGTATATGGATGAAAGAGTATAGTCCTAAGTGAGAAGACCTATAAAGATATTATTTTACTATACACTTGAGATATTAATCTTGATTGTTCATATAGTTTAATCATGAATACACTTAAATTTAGACCTAGCATTATAATATGCAATTCAAACATACCCACTCTCATTGAGATCATCTTCAAGTGAAATTCGGAAGCCTTTTCTCTTAATCTGTGATAAAATCATCCTTAACAGGACACCTACACAATGTTCCAATCATCATGTCTTTGATGGGCATCAATTGCATGTGGACAAAAACTAAACTTTATAATTTCAATTTTCTTTGAATCGGATTCATATAGTTTAATCATGCATACAGTTAAATTTATAGACCTAGCATTATAATATGCAATTCAAACATACCCACTCTCATTGAGATCATCTTCAAGTGAAATTCGGAAGCCTTTTCTCTTATTCTGTGATAAAATCATCCTTAACAGGACACCTACACAATGTTCCAATCATCATGTCTTTGATGGGCATCAATTGCACGTGGACAAAAACTAAACTTTATAATTTCAATTTTCTTTGAATCAGATTCATATTCTTTTCATGCATAATGAAACGGGTTGCAACCAGGCAGCACTTTTTTTTGCGTCCGGCAGCACCCTCTCGTTCGGAACCCCATTCCGAACGAGGGGAATTTTTTTTTTTTTTTAATTTTGTTTCTCGTTCGGAACGGAGAACGGTCCATTTAAATAATTTCTATTAAATAAATGTCAAACTGGTTCGCAATATGCGAACCGGTTCGACACTCGTTTGGAACCCCATTCCGAACGAGGAATAATTTGTTTTTTTTAATATGACGTCATATCTCGTTCGGAATGGGGTTCCGAACGAGATTACCCGGATATTTATGACGTGTCGTTACTCGTTCGGAATGACGGAGTCTATAAAATCGGAGTTGTATGACCAAATTATCAAACCCAATCGGAAGAAGCACAAAAAATGACGTCTGAAAGCGATTCAACTAATTCTTCAAGGGCAGGTAGTTGGAAAGAAAGACGGGAGTGTTCTTCTAGTGAGACGTCGATGGAGGAGGAGGTTGATTTGTCTGCGCCGGTAGATGATACATATTTCCATGTAAGTACCTGTAAACCTTTTTTTATAGCGTTTCATTAGAATTTATTTTATTGGTATAGTAGTATTGAAATTTGAGTAATTTTAAATAGGGATACTGTAGTGATGAAGAATATTTAAAAATCGACTATAGTGCCCATTTTACGACTAGTGAGAGATTTCCTACTATGGATCTTCTGAGAGAGTGGGTTAGGAATGTCGGTTATGCCTTGTGTATGGTTATCACCACGAAATCATCAATGGCCAACAAGAGGATATTTCTGCACTGTGAGCAATCTGGTAGTTATAGAAAACATCGAAAGAATATTAATCTTGAAGGAGATGTAGCAGAACCATCGTCGCAGCGTAGCAACCTTAGTAGGTTAAGGAAGTACAATTGTCCTTTTATGTTAAGAGGATATTATCGACGAGCAACTCTTGTTGAGCCGCCTGGGTGGATACTAAAAGTTGAGAAGGCATGTCACAACCACTATCTTTCCAGCAGCTTGATTGGCCATGCATTTGCTTCGAGGATGACGGGAGAGCAGAGACGAAAAATAATGATTGCATCAGCGGCCGGGGTAATGCCGAAGGTTATTTATACACAGTTGCTTCAGGAAAATCCGACTTCCACAATATCAAGAAGGCAAGTGTACACTGTGAGGGAAAAAGAGAGGAAGAAAGCATTGGCAAATCTAACCGTGACCCAGTGGTCATTAGATTTCCTCCATCATAGAGCTTATCGTAAAGACATTCACTACGAGACGAATCCGGAGACGGGGGAGAAAAAGTTGGCAGCGTTTTTCATATCTCATCCGGATTGTCAACATTTGTTGAGAATGTTCCCTCGGGTGGTGATCATGGACGCGACGTACAAGACTAATAGGTACACTAAAATTCATTATTATGACTTCAAATACCGTTATAGAATTATAATTATTAATATACCCTCGTTGATAGGTATGGTTGGCCGTTACTTCAGTTTGTTGGATTCAATTGCACCAACTATACATATTGTATTGCGCTAGCGTTCATCTGTTGTGAGACAGCCCCATACTATGCATGGGCATTGAAACGGGTCAAGTATTTGTTTCGTGCACTCGGAGGACCGGATTGCATCATGTCTGATCGAGAGCTGGCAACAATTAAGGCGGTTGACCATGTATTTCCTAGTGTGCATCATATGCTTTGCCATGTCCACGTTGATCGGAATGTTAAGGCATTTGCTAAATTGAACAACCTGGACGAAAAAAGTGCATCTGCTAGCGTTCGACGGGTGATGCGGTCTCACACAGAGAAGCAGTATGAGGAGAGACTTGATCACTTCCGGAAAACATGGAGGAATGGTCATCTTGTACAATATGCTGAGAGCACATGGTTTACTCCCCATAAAGAAAAACTTATAGCTGCGTATTGCGATGATATACGCCATTTTAGCACAAGAACGTCTAACAGGTAAGATATTTGAATTTGTTTTTAACGAGAATGATCATGACACTCGATGTTTAACATGTACAATGTTGTTGTCAGGGTTGAAGGTCAACACTCGATGTTGAAGCATATGTTTGATTCAGCTGTTGGAGGGTTCGACACTTTAGTGCAACACATTGACAATATGTTTGTCGATCAGCACCGTCGAATACGGGCCGAGATGGAAATGTCCAACCATACTAGCCCGAAGGAGATACAAGACGGGCCTCGGTGGATGAAGACTATTTTCATGCGCATATTGAGGAAGTGCTCCGACAAGTGTTTGAGAATGCTACTGAAAGAAGTCCTTAAGGCAAAGGAGGGAAAAATATGTGGCCCATGTGAGGATCCTTGGTGGGAATCAACACTCGGATTGCCTTGCCCACACAGGATTAAGGTGTTTGTAGAAGAAGGAACGCCATTGTTGTCGAGCGACATTGATATCTTCTGGAAGCAGATCAAGTGGGAAGGAGTGGAATTGAAAGACTTCGACTCTGACGACGACGTGCAATTGACTGCAGATAAGGTTCTTATGGATGATTTTTTTGAAGGGGTGTTTACCGGTAACGTTGATGATTTCGATATGAAGAGGATGACTGATAAGTGGCGTGAGTGCAAGGATCCTTCTTCAGTTGATGTCCAGGACCCCCCTCGGGGAGAGACGAAGAGAGGAAGGCCTAAGATTCATGCGAAGAAGACGGGTACAAAGCGAGATCCGGGTTGGGATGAGAGGGCTCAAGCTAAGAAGGATAAGGAGAAGGCAGAAGCAAGGAAAAAGGGGATGAAAGAGGAAGAGGGTGCAACTGTGCCACCGAAAGCCGATTCACAAAAGAAATCGTCGGTTGCATCCAACAGAGCTTCAAGCGGGGCCACGACCGTAAAAGGGAGTGCAACTAAACCACCGAGGGCAAGAGGAAATGCTAGATCGAAATGTAGCGGTGGCAATTCAATCATTTATCTCGACTTCGACTGGGGGATAGATAATATAGACCTTTTCATGCTCGCATACATAGCTGCTGTGGAGAAAGTAGGTGATGACGGTCATTGTGGTTATCGATCCCTTGCTCGCTTACTAGGTAAACCAGAGCAACAGTACGTTGAAATCCGATTAGATCTTTCGAAGCACCTCCAACAAAACGGGCATATGTATCATGAGATGCTAGAGGGTTTCAAGACTATCCCGCAACTCATTCGAGAAGTGAATCACATTGGATCGCCATGCTCTCCTGAATTCTGGATGTGCACACCTACAATGGGATTGATATTTGCCACGAGGTATCAAGTTGCACTAGGGGTGTTATCATGGTTTGGTCCTTGTACATGTCTTCCGATGTTTGCTCCTCCCGGTTCAGAGGCTCCTACCACGGTGTTCGCCATTGCACATGTAGGCAGACGCAACCATTACGTACCGGTATGCATCGATATTTTCCGCTCTTGTATCTTATTTCACCTATGTTTTTTAGTATACAATAACAATTTTGTGTTGGTTGGTTGATGACAATTGTCCAATTCCACCCCCTCCAAGGCAGTGGAGTATCTACAAACAGCCATCGGTGGACGGATGGGAACAGCGCTTTCAGAGTAGATTCGACAACTACGTATCTAAGAGAGAATTTCATGGTGGCAGTCCCATAATGACCTAAATCTTGTATTAGTTTGATTAATGTTCTTATTCCGTATGTTGTAGCTGACTTGATTAATGTTTGTTGAATTATATATGTTTGTTTAATGTTTTGGGGGATAATTTATAAATGTTTGAGTAATGTTTTTTCAGAATGATGTCAACATAATCATAGAAGCATTAATATTGAAACAACAACATAATTGAAAAACAACAGCACGAGTACAACGCAGACGGTGAACAACTAACGATACAAGACATTAAAAATACTTAATTCTCTATTTGTTAAGTGTTGCTGCCAATTCTGCAGCAAGTGCGGCGTTTTCCTCCATGAGCTCGGCGTTTTTGGCTTTCAGTTCATCTATTTCGTTGGCCCATTCTTTAGTTCCAATCCTTAGCAGCTCCATTCCTTCCTCAATTACTTCAGCCTTTGACCAGTTGCATAAGTTGTCTGCATTTAGTTCTTCGATAACGACCCGTGCACGACCTGTGTACGGTGGATCGATCCAATGTTTGTATTTGCACCCTTTCTCTTCCTCTTCTTCAGTAAGAGCATCCCAACATGCATCCGGGCATCCCCAAAATCTTCTCCCATAGTTGACCCTGCCCCACTCTATTTGTTCGGTACACATATGCACCGTGGGCTTTTTCTGACACCAACACAATTTCGGACCAGGATCCATTGTCGAGGAAGAGGCTGGAAATAGTGTTGGACGATTTAGATACATATCGAAATTTAAGAAAGGAAATTACAGAGAAAATAAACGGGCATATGTATAAATAATATGGAATGATAGTGAATGTGTGTTTAAAATGGTTTGTTTTGGAGGTATTTATAGACGAAAAGATAAGATGTGTGTTTGGGAAATACCCGACCCGGTCCCACAACGTCTCGTTCGGAACCCGTTCCAAACGAGACGATGACGTCAGCATCTCGTTCGGAATGGGGTTCCGAACGAGACTTTGTGGGACCGGGTCGGGTATTTCCCAAACACACCTCTTATCTTTTCGTCTATAAATGGCAGCCATGCGGGTGAAGGTGAATCCCGGATTTTCATCTATATATATGTCCCCGGTTTGTTTAACGTCATAACCGTGCAAACCAATGCCGCCTCTAAATATTAACCCGATACCCCAAAATGACGATGATGACGATCATGTAGTTGAAGATGGTGGTGAAGATGATGAAGAAAGCGAAGGTGAAGACGACGGTCAAGACGAAGGTGAAGACGAAGGTCAAGACGAAGGTGAAGTCGAAGGTGAAGACGAAGGTGAAGACGAAGATGAAGACGAAAAGATAAGAGGTGAAGACGAAGATGAAGACGTTGGTGAAGACGAATCGGAAGAAGAACATGATGATGATTATGATGACGTTGAAGAAGATGGTGGGGAAGAAGATGATGATGATGATTAGTAATGCTCACGTTTATATACTTTGTAATACTTTCGTTACGCATAATTAAAGTGTTGAATTTCACCTTCATACGTCTTTATAACATTAAATCAAAACGTAAGGAAACCAAATAATATTCATTATAACTTAAACAACAAATACAACGTTTCAAACCCTCCAATAAGGTTCCGACTCGCGACCCAAGTTATCTTCCCAGTCATAACGCTCTGCTTGTTGTTCCGGATGGGCTTGTCCCACACCCATCCTTGCCCGCTCCCATATAGAATGTGTGGCTCTCTCTTCTGCACTCCTAGACGACTCTGCTTGTGACATCCGTTGAATTTGAGTGACCTCCTCAGCTGTAGGCGGATCGTCGATACTGAGCATCCGAATGTAGGCATCCAAATTCTCCAGAGTTGCAATCCCCTGTTGTCGATGTGTCCGCATAATACTGAGTGTCGTCGATACACGCTGCAATACCAACAAATAATTAGGAGATGGGTCATATAGAAAACACAATACCAACAAATAAAATAATATAAGAATTACCCGGTTGAAATCGAGGGTAAGGATCGGGTTCGGGTTACGTGGCGGTCGAGGTCTTGCCGGGGCGTTTGGGCTCACATATGGATGTGAGACTTGAGCAAACCAATCGAGGTAAGCATCCTCAGCATCCCAAGGGATAAGAGCTGGGGGGCTGGACAGGATGTACGGACACAGGTTGTGATAACGCTGGTCCCATCTATCCCATTCCGGGCCATACCGTACAGTGTATTCCCGGCCACCTCGCATTGATTTTGGCGGACAATAATACTCCACTGGCTCGGGGACATCCAAAGGCCGGGACTGACGGCGACCGAACTGTCTGCAAAACCGATCAGGGTTGTACATCTCCATAATGTCAAAGCACCGGATCCCACCACGATAAGTGGCCACTCTATGACGCCCTTGCGGTCCCACGTCCAAATCCGGATACGGCATCCAACACACCTACAGAATTAGCTTATAACAATTAATAACAATATTGAAAACAAAAAAATTGGAATGACATTTAGACGAATCACTTACATCTTCCGGTGCATACTCATCCAAGATGCGCCTGTACTGTTGTAGAGTCCTTTTTTGCCTCAGCGGGGCCCGTCCAGTGGAATAGCGGGACACACGAGCAGTAACTTCTTGGGAGCTCACATCCAGGTTTGGGTTCCCAGGAAAATACGGGAAATGTAACCAAATCCAAATCTCAAGAACCCTTACGCAACCAGAAAATTGGACGCATTTCGCCCTAGATGCTATACCTAGCTGCCTGTACAACAATGCCAAACAACCTGTACCCCATGCGTACTCATGTATCCTGTTCGGATCCTCTAGTAGCGGCAAGAAGCATGTGTCTAACAGGTTGGAGGTCTTGTTCACGAACAGAGACTGCTGAATTAGGTGCCACAAAAAGCCTGTTGCAATAGAGCCCGGATCGGATCTTCGAGAGTTGATCATCGAGACAACGTGGCAAAAGAATTCTCGCTCGCCGACTTTCCCCCTACCTATGAACTTGACCATCGCTTCCTCCTCATCGTCAAACGGGTTGTCCAGGTCAACGCCAAACAAATAGGAGAACAATTGGGCACACTGCGCTGAATCTGCATCTAGACCCAAATGTGTCCATGGCGTGGTGACAGCACCCCCGTCAATAGGCAGCTCCAGAATCTCCAAAACGTCATGGAGACCGATTCCAAGCTCCCCAAAGTTCAGATGAAATGTGTTCGTCTCAGGGTGCCACCTTTCCACGAATGCAGAAAGGAGGTTGTGGTCCACATTCCAAAATTGACCCTTAAGGATGTGAAGCAGCCCCGACTCCTGGGCAATAGCAAACCATGAATCTGGCTCCGGGTCGGTAGGAATTCTAGGCAACCATAGCTCGAAACACTTCTGCCTTGTCTGCGCCTTTAGCTGACGGGGGGCACTTTCATCGGGATTCGGATGTATCCAAATCTCATGAGCAATGTGTTGCCCATAACGAGTCAATATAGTACCCTCGTTGAGTCCTGGAAGAGGAGGAGCCGCAGCAGCTTCTGACTGCATCGGAGCAGGACCTGACTGCCGAGTCTGTCGGGATCTACCCCGCGAAGAACTTGACCCACTCGGAACATCTGGGTTCCTAACCCCCGCAGCACTTGACCCCCGAGAACCTGACTGTTGCGGTCTATCACCACGCGATCTTCTATCCCCCCTCCTCTCAGAAGCAGTGATTCGCCTATCACCCAGATTTCTGTCTTCTCCTACTCTGGATCGGATGTTTCTAACTACCTCCTAGTAGTGTTGGCTCCCGGTCCGGTCCGGTTCCGGTCTTCCGGAATCCGGAACCGGGAAAAACCGGTTCAACCGGTTACGGTTCAAAACCGGAACCGGCCGGTTCAGTCCGGTTCGGGTTGAACCGGACCGATTTTTTTTAAAAAAAGAATATAAAACCGCCGGTTAACCGGCGGTTTTGTTTTTAAAAAATAATTTTATAAATTTATAAAACTGAAAAAAAAAAAATGTAAAAATAATTTTTAAACTTAAAAAAAAAAATTATAAAAAAACGCTATTAAAAAAGAATGTTTTGTCATTGTTTTTAAGTTTAAAAATTATGTTTAAAAAACTTTAAAAAATGATTATAAAAAAACGCTATTAAAAAGAATGTTTAAATTAAATATGAAGGAACAAAAAAATTAAAAAAAATTGGGCTTGCACTTAACAGTGACTTACTTGTTAAGTTGCCTACGTATCCTCTCGGGTTAGAGGAATCAAAGCCCACGTAGTTCTTTACCTTTTTTCAAAACCCGTTACCTAAGTCGAATCTTCGGCGGATGAATCGGTGCGTATCGTAGTAGAATCTCCAATCCACTCGTCTTGCAATGACTCGTTAAGGTTACGTTGTTGCCTAATTGCGGCTCTCTTCCAATCGCAAACACAACATTGCGCCTCCAATGACTCCGGTGCCAAATTTGATCTCTTCCTCGTTAAAGTGTTGCCTCCTGCACTAAAAGTTTGTTCCACCGCCACGGTTGAAGCGGGGACGGCAAGAACTTGAGCCGCAATCTTCGCAAGCGTTGGAAACATGCTCCTATGATCCTCCCACCACTTCAAAACATCTAAAGTTTCACAACTAACAAACTCAAAGTTGGTGTTAAGATAGTTATCAATTTCCGCATTCGTGTTTGTAACTCTTGGTCTTTTACTAAAATACTTAGCTCCAAAGGCCCCCAAGCTAGTAGAGCTCGAAGAAGCCGGAGGTAATTGTGAAGTAGTCGGAGAATCCGAAAAATGAGTAAATAAAGTTTCAATGTTTGTTCTAGTTCTAGAAACCATACCTAAAATATCCTCTAGTTCACCTACGGCTAAAATATATGCATAATAGTCATTTAAAAGAGCGTGTAAACCTCCTAATTTAAGTTTAGGATCTAAAACACAAGCAACAAGAAAACAATCGGGAATATATCTATAGTATTGCAACCACTTACTCCTCATGCTTGCAACGGATTCCTCAATGCCGGGAATTTTAGCTCCCTCACTTAAACCACACATAACATTACAAGCTTCCAAGACAAAAACATTACTACTTGGTGTATAAACATGACTAAATCTTTTTGTTGCATCACTAAAACATTTTAAAAACGTTGCAATACTTTGACATATATCCCAACCTGATTCGCTAAAATAGAAAGGAGAGCCAGAAAGGTTTTGAGAAACAAAAGACGTTAAAACTTGTTTATATTCTATACATTCACATAGTAATATGTAAGTAGAGTTCCATCGGGTACCCACATCTTTTGAAAAACGTTTTGGGTGCACCCCGTTAGTTTTACAAAAGGTCATCCAATCTCTTGTAACTTTAGGATGCCCCCAAATATACTTAATAATGTTCTTAATTGGCTCAAAATGAAAACTCATAGCACGTAAACCATCTTGAACACATAAGTTTAAAATATGACAAGCACATCGAATATGAAAAACTTTCCCACCAAATAAAGGTTGACATATTTCTTGTAAATCTCTAATAGATGCGGTGTTAGCAGATGCATTGTCGAATCCAATTGAAAAAACTCTATTAAGTAGTCTATATTCTTCTAAAATTGCACGAATCATCATAGCAATATTTTGTGCGGTATGTGAATCATCAAAGACTCTAAATGCCAATAAACGTTTTTGCATTGTAAAATGATGATCTACAAAATGACATGTAACACCCATGTAAGAATGGGTTTGAGTATTATCACTTCATATATCACTACAAATAGAAACATGCATATCATTTTGCGAAAAATAAGAAACTAATTCGGCCTTGTGTCTTTTATAAGCCTTAATTACGTTTTTCTTAATCACTTTCCTAGATACGGATTTAAAAGCGGGTTGTGTATGCTCTTTAATATACTCATTAAATCCTACATTTTCACTAAATCGAAATGCTAAATGATCAACACAAATAGCTTCGGCTAATGCTACACTATTAGCTTCATGATCAAAACGAAATAAAGGGTTACCGCTAGTAGAAGATGCAAATCCGCCGGAAATTTGCGTTTGTCCCCCTAGCATTCCCATCTCGGCGACGTGTCTGTGCTCCATGTGTCGTTGAAGGGTTCCATATCCTCCACTTTTCTTCCATTGGAATGTCGCCTCGCAAAAGTTACAAGAAACAATAATTAGTCCGGGATCATAATCCTCGGCCTCGAGTTCCTCGATACCGGGTTCTAATTTAGTAAACCACTTTGTAAAAACAGGAGATGTTAGTTTCCGGGATTGGTTCCCGGAGGACCCGGTCCCGGTCCTCCCCCCCTACCCCTAGCCGGCCTCGAACCGCTAGCTTGCCCTTGAGGCCTAGCGGTCCTACCCCTACCGGAGGACCTAACTTGGGAGGTGGGAGTGGGAGTGGGAGAAGTGACATTATCATTCTCTTGGGTGTCAAAATGTTCCGCCATATGATTAAGAACAATTAAATAATATGATTAAAAGCAATTAAAACAATTAAAACAATATAACAATAAAACAATAAAACAATAAAACTTAGAACAATATAATAATGTGATTAAAAATGTAAAAGCAATAAAATATTGAAAGACAAAAGCTAATTAAAAGGAAGAGATTAAGAGAGATTGTTGATGGAATTTGAGAGATTATAAGATTGAGATTTGAGAAAGAGAAGAGAGATTGTTGTTGTTGGATGTGTGATTTGAAGATTGTATGGTATGGTATTTATAGGGGTTTGATATGGGTTTTTTAATATTAAAATATTATTTTTTTTTTATTTTTAATTTCCTAACGGCTATTAGCCGTTAGGACCGCCGGTTAACCGGCAACGACTACTTTTGTAGCCGTTGGAACCGTCGGTTAACCGGTTTTCCCGGTTAACCGACAGTTCGATATTATTTATTTTTTTAAAAATAAACCGGCGGTTAACCGGCGGTTCCGATTAACCGGCGGTTAACCGGCGGTTCCGATTAACCGCCGGTTTATTTTTTATTTTTTTAAAAAAAAACCGGCGGTTCCGGTTAACCGCCGGTTAAAAAATTTAAAAAATAAAAATAAAAGTTAACCGCCGGTTCGAAAATGCTATTTTCTCGAACCGGAACCGGACCGTGACCAAACCGGTTCCTACCGGTTCCGGTCCGGTTCCGGTTTTGACCCGGTCCGGTTCCGGTTCGAACCGCCGGTTCCGGTCCGGTCGAGCCATCACTACCTCCTAGTTTTAACGAAATACATACAAATTTACCATCGATTATTATAACTAAAGTCCATATATGCGATTTTAAGTAGTTTTCAACCTTTTGGTATTTTCTAAAAAGTGTTGATACGCTTTCCACATGCATTAAACTAATTCTTTTTACCATGCATTGTAGTTAATATTGAAATGAAGCGTTTTCCACTATAAACTAATTTTAGCATGCATTTGAAATACAATTGAGCATTTTCCACTATTTCTACAAAATTAAGCGTATTTCAGGTTTTTAGAAATACTAACCGACTCAGTGTTCCGTCTTCGACGTGGTGCTCGGACATCCTCCTCCGCTTTCTCCGGCTCTTCTTGAGGTGTTGCTCCGCCTGTAACAGTTGCATCCCAGAACATGTGTTGTTGATGCCTTTGAAGATCACTCAAAGTGGGGGTGGGGAGGTTGTAAGTACTGCTACTTGCTCCGTCTATGTTGAAAAAATCACTACCAACAGAACCACCGTAACTTGCATTCGGAACACCATAACCCGACCACCATTCGTTTCCTACGTAAACTTCTTCATCTGCAGCCGTCGGATCAGAAAAAAAAGGATTAGGAGGAGTTCCGGCCATTATCGAGATGAGAGAAAGCGTTTTTTGAAAGATTTAGAAGGGAGCGTTTTTTTGTAAGATTGAGAAGAGAGCGAATTCGAGTGTGGTTCGGAATGGCATCCCGAACGAAATATATATAGGCAATGCTGACGTCAGCATTTTTTTTAAAAAATTATTCTCGTTCGGAATACCATTCCGAAGGAGAATGATGACGTCATCATACAGATTTAAAAAAAAAAATTAATGACGTCATTAAAAAATTATTCTCGTTCGGAATGGGGTTCCGAACGAGAATAATTTTTTAAACCGGGTTTTTTTTGTATTAAATGAAACCCGGTTCATGGACCGGGTTGACAAATATTTAAATAAAAAAAAAATACATAACTCGTTCGGAACCCCGCTGCCCGGTTTAATCGCCTAATGAAACGGTAAATTTTATTGGCAAAAAGTCTTCACATATTCTAATAACGACATTGTATTCAAATAAAACAGAATAGGTTGAATATAATGGTGGAAAACCACACAACATAAATAAAATAATTTCCTTTCCCTTTATTATATGTTCAAACAAGAAGACTTGGTAACACCTTAATAAATGGAAAACAGTTTAGTAAATGAACGTCCTGCATATGGATTAGTAACATATTTAGAGCAGATATATTTTAAAAGTAAATAAGAGTCCGTTTATTCTGTTCAACCTTTAAAATATCTTATTTAGTACTTCGCATGATGAAAATTGTTTAAAACTAATCTAACTAATCTAATATTTTTTCAAACAAAAATCTAACACAATGATATGTCAAAACACAATTATGATACAATGAATTTCTTATTTATTAATTTGACATAAATTAAGATAATAACGGTTGTAAAAATAATAGCGAAATAACTAGAACAATGTTGACATTAAAATATGGGTGCGGTTCCGGTGAGAATAATTTTTAAAATGAGAACGTGCGAATGACTAACGTGCATCAAAATATACTAAAATGAGCATCAAATTCTTTGAAAAAGTAATGCACATTTACAATTTTTACCTGAATCTTTTTCAGTTTCTCAATAAATGTTCTTTAAAAATAAATGTTCTTCAAATTTTGTTATTTTTATGTTTGTCAACGAATGTGCACCAAATTAGTACTAAATGTGCACCAATCTATACATATACTAAAACAGAACGTTGTTTTGCCACATGTCGCCCTTATATTCAATTCGCCTATGTGTCGACCTCTAAGTTATGCTATATCATCCGCCATGTCATCCTCCACATCATCCGACTTTATATTTTGATATATCTCTTTGAATTAAATAAGTAAAAAAAATCAAAAAAATATCTATTAGGTTATATTAAAAAAGAAATATCAATTATATCTTTTATCATATTATATCTTTATCTTATATATATATATATCAATTTTTATCTTTTATCATATTATATCTTTATGTTATCAATCTAATTAAATTGAGTTATTAATGAAGTTAAACTATGAAACAGAAATCGTAAACTATAATCTATAAATTATAAACCATAAAGTATAAACTACAATCTATAAACTAATTAATAGTATAAAATATAACTATATTATTAAAATATTTATTACATGCGACCCCGTACATGGTACAGGAACACACGCTAGTTTACTACTAATGTGCATCATTCTCACGTTCGTATTTTAAAAGTTATTCCCACCTCATACTTTCCCTTAAAATAGGCTGCGTCTATATGCACACGTTTTTTTTGCTAAATGCACACTATTCTGTGCGGTAACAGTTGCAGTACACATTTGTGCGTTAACTCTTACCGCACCAAAGGACTCAGGGGCATTGTTGGAATTTTTTCTGAAACCTATACGACGCTGGTGCGGTAAGAATTACCGCACAGATCTGTGCGTTAACAATTACCGCACCAGATTAATCCCAGATTAAGCAAAAAAAAAAAAACAGATTTTGATTAACTTAAACCCTGTGCGGTAACAATTACCGCACAGGAATTTTATTTTTTTTAATTAATAATTTTTTTAAAAAAAGTATTTAAATAATAATATCTTGTGCGTTAACTCTTACCGCACAGATCTGTGCGGTAAGAGTTAACGCACGGGATTAAAAAAAAAATTAAAATTTTGATTAAAAAAATTTATGTGCGGTAACCTTTACCGCACAGCTTTTTTTTTAAAATTTTTTTTTAAATTTTTTTTGAATTAATCGCGCAGATTTTATTTTAAATAAAATATATCTGTGCGGTAAATATAACCGCACAGATCTAATAATTATCGCTTCAGTCTCATTGCTCTAGTGGTAAGGCATCGTGCATCCTTTGTAAGGTCTCAGGTTCGAGTCTCAACTCCAACACTAAATCTTTTATTTTATTTGTGAAAAATAAATAAAAGAAGAGGGTGAGAAGATTGAACTTGAGACCTTATGCACAAATATTTGGTGTGAAACCACCACACTAATGAGTTCTCATGATATGTTTGTAATTTTATTATTACATGTTACAATAGAACTTGGTTCCATCTTATTTTATTATTAATTTTTTTTATCTTGGTCCCATATAATTATTGAATTAATTATAATAATAAATTCAAAAAAAAATATTATTCAAATAATCAGATGTTTTGTATTATTATTATTTAGCCTTTTTAATATATATTATTATTTGAATATTTTTACTATTTTTCATGTTTTGATAAATCTTTTTATATAAAAATACTACAATTATAAAACAATAAAACTTATATTACTTTTTAAGATAAAAAAAGTATGATAATCAATATTAATCTCAATTTAATCTTTCAATAAATTTTAGACATGGCAAACGACTCAAACGCTAAAAGGCCTTAAATGGGCTTAAGGCCCAATTTGACAAAACGATGTCAGAATGGAATGAAACTTGATTTCAATGCCTATTAGAGATATTTGACCATGTGGGTAACTTCCAATCACAACTTCTAACTTTTCAAATAGCACCTCCTTTGTAAAAACCAAACTAGTGATAACTCTCTAACTTGTCGCAATATGTATGGTCTACAACATCGATGATGATTATTGTTGACAAAATTATAAAACTTAGTCTTATTAGGCATATAAAGTACCAATAAGGTCTCGCTCAAACAAAACGAGGCTCGAAACTATACGTAAACGCTAAAAGGCCTTAAAAGGCCTTATATGGGCTTAAGGCCCACTTTGACAAAACGACGCCCAAACGATGTCGGAATGGAATGAAACTTGATTTCAATGCCTATTAGAGATATTTGACCATGTGGGTAACTTCCAATCACAACTTCTAACTTTTCAAATAGCACCTCCTTTGTAAAAACCAAACTAGTGATAACTCTCTAACTTGTCGCAATATGTATGGTCTACAACATCGATGATGATTATTGTTGACAAAATTATAAAACTTAGTCTTATTAGGCATATAAAGTACCAATAAGGTCTCGCTCAAACAAAACGAGGCTCGAAACTATACGTAAACGCTAAAAGGCCTTAAAAGGCCTTATATGGGCTTAAGGCCCACTTTGACAAAACGACGCCCAAACGATGTCGGAATGGAATGAAACTTGATTTCAATGCCTATTAGAGATATTTGACCATGTGGGTAACTTCCAATCACAACTTCTAACTTTTCAAATAGCACCTCCTTTGTAAAAACCAAACTAGTGATAACTCTCTAACTTGTCGCAATATGTATGGTCTACAACATCGATGATGATTATTGTTGACAAAATTATAAAACTTAGTCTTATTAGGCATATAAAGTACCAATAAGGTCTCGCTCAAACAAAACGAGGCTCGAAACTATACGTAAACGCTAAAAGGCCTTAAAAGGCCTTATATGGGCTTAAGGCCCACTTTGACAAAACGACGCCCAAACGATGTCGGAATGGAATGAAACTTGATTTCAATGCCTATTAGAGATATTTGACCATGTGGGTAACTTCCAATCACAACTTCTAACTTTTCAAATAGCACCTCCTTTGTAAAAACCAAACTAGTGATATCTCTAACTTGTCGCAATATGTATGGTCTACAACATCGATGATGATTATTGTTGACAAAATTATAAAACTTAGTCTTATTAGGCATATAAAG
Source organism: Oxyria digyna (assembly GCA_029168935.1). Lineage (NCBI taxonomy): Eukaryota > Viridiplantae > Streptophyta > Magnoliopsida > Caryophyllales > Polygonaceae > Oxyria > Oxyria digyna. The sequence goes on from JAPVLV010000005.1 coordinate 5,848,099, forward strand.
TACCAATAAGGTCTCGCTCAAACAAAACGAGGCTCGAAACTATACGTAAACGCTAAAAGGCCTTAAAAGGCCTTATATGGGCTTAAGGCCCAATTTGACAAAACGACGCCCAAACGATGTCGGAATGGAATGAAACTTGATTTCAATGCCTATTAGAGATATTTGACCATGTGGGTAACTTCCAATCACAACTTCTAACTTTTCAAATAGCACCTCCTTTGTAAAAACCAAACTAGTGATATCTCTAACTTGTCGCAATATGTATGGTCTACAACATCGATGATGATTATTGTTGACAAAATTATAAAACTTAGTCTTATTAGGCATATAAAGTACCAATAAGGTCTCGCTCAAACAAAACGAGGCTCGAAACTATACGTAAACGCTAAAAGGCCTTAAAAGGCCTTATATGGGCTTAAGGCCCAATTTGACAAAACGACGCCCAAACGATGTCGGAATGGAATGAAACTTGATTTCAATGCCTATTAGAGATATTTGACCATGTGGGTAACTTCCAATCACAACTTCTAACTTTTCAAATAGCACCTCCTTTGTAAAAACCAAACTAGTGATATCTCTAACTTGTCGCAATATGTATGGTCTACAACATCGATGATGATTATTGTTGACAAAATTATAAAACTTAGTCTTATTAGGCATATAAAGTACCAATAAGGTCTCGCTCAAACAAAACGAGGCTCGAAACTATACGTAAACGCTAAAAGGCCTTAAAAGGCCTTATATGGGCTTAAGGCCCAATTTGACAAAACGACGCCCAAACGATGTCGGAATGGAATGAAACTTGATTTCAATGCCTATTAGAGATATTTGACCATGTGGGTAACTTCCAATCACAACTTCTAACTTTTCAAATAGCACCTCCTTTGTAAAAACCAAACTAGTGATAACTCTCTAACTTGTCGCAATATGTATGGTATACAACATCGATGATGATTATTGTTGACAAAATTATAAAACTTAGTCTTATTAGGCATATAAAGTACCAATAAGGTCTCGCTCAAACAAAACGAGGCTCGAAACTATACGTAAACGCTAAAAGGCCTTAAAAGGCCTTATATGGGCTTAAGGCCCAATTTGACAAAACGACGCCCAAACGATGTCGGAATGGAATGAAACTTGATTTCAATGCCTATTAGAGATATTTGACCATGTGGGTAACTTCCAATCACAACTTCTAACTTTTCAAATAGCACCTCCTTTGTAAAAACCAAACTAGTGATAACTCTCTAACTTGTCGCAATATGTATGGTCTACAACATTGATGATTATTATTGTTGACAAAATTATACAACTTAGTCTTATTAGACATATAATGTACCAATAAGGTCTCGCCCAAACAAAACGAGGCTCGAAACTATACGTAAACGCTAAAAGGCCTTAAAAGGCCTTATATGGGCTTAAGGCCCAATTTGACAAAACGACGCCCAAACGATGTCGGAATGGAATGAAACTTGATTTCAATGCCTATTAGAGATATTTGATCATGTAGGTAACTTCCAATCACAACTTCTAACTTTTCGAAGAGCACCTCCTTTGTAAAAACCAAACTAGTGATAACTCTCTAACTTGTCGCAATATGTATATCGACAAGTTAGAGAGGTAAGAGATGTTTGGTATTACAAAGGACGTGTTACTTGAAAAATACGAAGTGGTGGTTGAGAGTAACCCACATGGTCAAATACCTCTAACAGTCATAGAAACCAAGTTTCAAACCATTCTGACATCGTTTGGGTCGTTTGTCAAGTCTAGAATTTATAGAAAGGTTAAATTGAGAACAATATTGATTATCATAATATTTTTATCTTAAAAAGTAATATAGGTTTTATTGTTTTATAATTATAGTATTTTTATATAAAAAGATTTATCAGAACATGAAAAATAGTAAAAATATTCAAATAATAATATATATTAAAAAGGCTAAATAATAATAATACAAAACATCTGATTATTTGAATAATATTTTTTTTTGAATTTATTATTATAATTAATTCAATAATTATATGGGACCAAGATAAAAAAAAATTAATAATAAAATAAGATGGAACCAAGTTCTATTGTAACATGTAATAATAAAATTACAAACATATCATGAGAACTCATTAGTGTGGTGGTTTCACACCAAATATTTGTGCATAAGGTCTCAAGTTCAATCCTTCTCACCCTCTTCTTTTATTTATTTTTCACAAATAAAATAAAAGATTTAGTGTTGGAGTTGAGACTCGAACCTGAGACCTTACAAATGATGCACAATGCCTTACCACTAGAGCAATGAGACTGAAGCGATAATTATTAGATCTGTGCGGTTATATTTACCGCACAAATATATTTTATTTAAAATAAAATCTGCGCGATTAATTCAAAAAAAATTTTAAAATTTTTTTAAAATTTTTAAAAAAAAGCTGTGCGGTAAAGGTTACCGCACAGAAATTTTTTTAATCAAAATTTTAATTTTTTTTTTAATCCCGTGCGTTAACTCTTACCGCACAGATCTGTGCGGTAAGAGTTAACGCACAAGATATTATTATTTAAATACTTTTTAAAAAAAAATTATTAATTAAAAAAAATAAAATTCCTGTGCGGTAATTGTTACCGCACAGGGTTTAAGTTAATCAAAATCTGTTTTTTTTTTTGCTTAATCTGGGATTAATCTGGTGCGGTAATTGTTAACGCACAGATCTGTGCGGTAATTCTTACCGCACCAGCGTCGTATAGGTTTCAGAAAAAATTCCAACAATGCCCCTGAGTCCTTTGGTGCGGTAAGAGTTAACGCACAAATGTGTACTGCAATTGTTACCGCACAGAATAGTGTGCATTTAGCAAAAAAAACGTGTGCATATAGACGCAGCCTTAAAATATACCCCTACTTTTATTTTGTTCCACTTTTTTTGTTAATGGGCTATATTTTTGTTTAAAGGAGTCGTTTTTTCTATTCCATCTCATATATTCCTAATTTTTAGTACATTTATATGTCAACACCTATATTTTTAGACTAGTGATATATAAGGGTGTTTATTAATCTCATATAGCGGGAAATGAATACAACTAGTCTTTAGATAAAGGAAACGAAAGAGTTAAATGTTTATTAATCTCTAAATGGTCATCATGTCTTTGATGGGCATCAATTTCACGTGGACAAAAACTAAAGTTATAATTTCAATTTTCTTTGAATCTGATTCATATTCTTTTCATGCATAATTAAACACGATTCTTAAATAACACCCGGTACTTTATTCAAACAACGCCGGGTCACTCGCGTTCTGCGAGGACCCGTCCACTCGCGTTCTGCGAGATTAGCCAAAAATTAGGTTAATTACATGCATGCTAATCTCGCGTTCTGCGAGTGAACGTGTCCTCGCGTTCTGCGAGTGTACGTGTCCTCGCAGAACGCGAGATTAGCATGTCAGATTGACGTTGTTGTGCGCCATTACTACATGTCTTGTCCCCACCTAACTATAATAACTACCCCCTTATTTTAAGTATTCCGTAACACCTATTAACCCTACCCTAACACCTCTTTTTATCATCTTTCACCTCTTTCACCCTCCATTAAAACCCATTTTCAAAACCTTAAAACTTCAAAACACTCTAAAAACACCTAAAATAATGGAAGATGAAGAGGAATTCAACAAAGGAGGGAATGAAGATGGTGGTTCATCAAGTTACCATTCAAATGAGGTAATGTTCTTACTTAATTTTTGAATTTTAATTTGTTTTGCACCATTAAGAGCTAAAATGAACTTATTATGTTGTATTTCATGTTAAATCTAGTAGTAGTGGTAAGTGTTGAAGAGATGACTTTTGCATATAATGTCAAAAACTTAGATGTGTTCATGTTTTTAGGGTTTTTATGGTTTTGAATGTAGGAACTCATGTTATGTTAAATTATCCCGTTCAAGAACTAGTTTCAGGAAATAGCAACTTCTCGCGTTCTGCGAGAGGAAGCCACTCGCAGAACGCGAGAAGTGCCTGCCTCGCAGAACGCGAGAAGTTGCACATTACAGAGTAGGAGCTGCAGACGATGTATTTGAGAATAGGAGCATCGCCTACTTGCTTCGTCACTGACCGTGAGATGGCTCTTATGAATGCAACAGACAAGTTATGGCCAAATGCAAAGTTTCTCTTATGTAGGCGACATGTAAGGAAGAACATAGAGGCGAGAGCCAAGATAGCTATGGGCACACAAGCATTGGGGGTTCATATTTCAAATGATTATTATAACGTGTTCGAACAAACCACTGAAGAAGATTACAAGAGTACTTTGAAGAAACTTGAGGACGAATGGCGAGCTTATCCAGCCGTATTGAAGTACGTGAGAACGAATTGGCTAAACCGTTACAAAGAAAGACTTGTTTCAGCATGGACGGATAATGTCTTCACTCTCGGGAATAACACAACAAACAGGTATGTTCTGTTATTTATGTCTACCTTCTACATATGATAAAAAGAGCTTCTGTAATGCACACCTCGCAGAACGCGAGGGCATACCACCTCGCAGAACGCGAGTAAATTCCTTGATTCAGTGTTGATGCATTTTCGAATGCAAAGATCCTGGAACAATGTATGAACTCGCAGAACGCGAGGTGTACACACCTCGCAGAACGCGAGGAGTTACACATTACAGAAGGATCCACAGGTTCTGATTTGTATTTGCATTTTATTGTTTTTCGAACATTTTAGAGTTGAAGGAGCACATTCATGTCTTAAGTCATACTTGTCAAGTGGAAATGCTAGGCTAGACACAATGTTCAAAGAATACAAAACAATGGCGGAGAACCAACTTAAGGAGATTACTGTGTCTTTCACCGAGAGTTTGAATAAGAGCTTCACAGTTGTTGAAGGGGCCGACTTGTTTAAAGTCTTGAAGTTCAAAGTCTCTTACAAATGCATAGAATTTTTGCTTAAGGAATACACGAAGGGGGAGAGATTAGGTGCGCACTTTAATATGTTTTGTAGCTGCGGGATCAAGATTAGAGATGGGTTGATGTGTGTTCATCAGATTGTAAGACATTGGAAGGAGCAAAGACCACTAAGAGTATCAGAGTTGCACCCTTTCTGGAGTACTTTGAGTTTGGAAGAAGTTGATGTTCCCGGCATACTGGAAGTTAAGAGTAAGGTGGCAAGGCGTCTTTTTCAGACTTTCTATGAGGAAACGTTTCCGAAATTGTGCCCCCATGATCAAGAAAAGTGTGCACAAACTGTTTTAGACATTGGGAAAGTAAATACTCCTCTAAAAGAGCCGGCTATTTCAAAGCACACCGGAGGTCGTCCAGTCGGAGCTCCTAACAAACAACCTAGGTCAACGCAAAGAAGACCGTCTGCATGGGAGCACACTAATGTTGAGATGGATGCTAGAGATTTGGAAGAAACACCCCCAAAGAAGCAAAAAAATGCTTCTAATTCTGAAACATTCAAGAAACCAAAGATTAAGGTGATTGGCAAGTACAAGTCTCACATACCCGCGTCAATGCGCACCCATGTGAATGGTTGGTTTGAGGTAAATGGAGATGGAAATTGTGGATTTAGAGCAATAGCTCATGAATTGCATGACAACCAACACTTATGGAGGGAAGTAAGAGATTTGATGATAGCTAAGGTCAAAGAGATTTGGCACCTAGTTCAAGGAACTTGGATTGGACCTCCACAACAACCAACTTTGGAGAGCGCTTTACACCAACTGACATGGGAAGGAATAGGAAGGGCTCCAGAAGATCACTGGCTAGCTACCCCGGAAATGGGATGCCTTGTGGCATCCACATTCAACATAGTGTTCGTAACGGTGGGAAAAAGTGCTAACTACACTTACCTTCCTCTACAACGTCCTACTTGGTTAGAAGATGGTGACACACTTCCGACGTTCTGCTTATTCTATATTCAGAGTGAGAGACATTTTGTTCCGGTAAGTTTTTGGATCTACTTATGAATTACTATCTAATATGCAACTTCCTAACGTTGTTGTTTTCTTGTAGTTGCGTCTTGAAGAAAACTGCCCATTACCTCATGTGTTTACTCCTTGGTGGCGAAACGCTGAAAGAGATGCTTTTTCTTTGCACGATCTTGTGTCACATCGATGTGCCGCCTTTGAAATGTAATGTTGAAGTTATGTTTTATTCGCTGAATTTGTAATGTAATGTTGAACTGGAGATGGTTTTTTAAATTCTTAAACTGTAACTAATGTCATGGACATTTTCCAGAAAATGTCATTCCTCGCGTTCTGCGAGGATGGTGTCACTCGCAGAACGCGAGTTACACCAACCGTGCCACAGACCGTGCATATCAACTGAGAGCACCTTGTTTCTTATAGGGCAGACTCGCGTTCTGCGAGTGGTGTGCACCTCGCGTTCTGCGAGGTTATGCAAAAAACGAACAGAATTGAAGCAACACCAACATATCCCTAAACATAATCCAACAAAATTATCCAATCAACAAAACACCTAAGAAAGCAATCCAAAACACAATCCAAAACACAAAACGAAAGGCTACTCGTCTTCTCGTGGTCGGAAGGGAGCGAGAGTTGACATACTTAGGAGCATTTGGGCGTGATATGAATCAAAATCCTCTGGAGTGGCAAACCGATACCGGTCCATGTCATTGTACACCCGGCCAATCACCTATACGCAAGTAAACATTCATTCTATGTTAATATTCGAGACAAACAAAGACTAGAAACGCAAGATAAACCAAAACAATTAATATTACCTGTCTCTCAGTCATCATCCCAGGGATTGCAGGACGGATATACCTATGGGTCCTCTTGATGTACCAATCCATGTAATCATGGGAGCATTCATGTGGTGCATAGGCAACTGGCCCCATATCATCGAGAGACAAAGAGTGAACATCTCTTGACTCCCAAAGCCATTGGTTGGCGTCATAAAAAACACTATAACACCTAATGTTTTTCAACCTATGAGCTTTGAGCGGTTCGATGACTGGCCTAGGAATACGCTGCACTCTCCCAAATTGTCTGGGACACCTATCAGGCATGTGTGGTTCGGTGATGTCACAGCAAGATAGCACCCCGTGAAATAGAGCGGGAGCAAGCTCAGGATCGGTGAAGTCTTGTGCTCCATACGGGTTCCAACATACCTAACAAAATGACAGAAAAACGCATGGTGAAGTCTGTAAAACACCAGAAACTGCAGAAACTAGGACTAAATGCAGAAACTTGCATTTTCTCGCGTTCTGCGAGTGTGTCCATCCTCGCGTTCTGCGAGAAGCCACAGACTCGCGTTCTGCGAGAAAATGTTGCATAATCAAAGAAATTACTGCTGCGTACTAAAAAAATGCAGAAATCCCAGAAAATGCAGAAACTTACCATCTCCGGCATAAGAATATCGAGCGCTCCCCTATAGTCCCTTCCGACTTGCCCCTTCTTCAGCTTTACATTCTTAGGCATCCACCGGTATGCCCATGGTTGCTCCGCTCTCCACCGAGGACGTTCAGTAGGTCGGAAGTGTGGGAAGTAGTTGTAGATCCATGCCTAAGAAATACAAAGTACGTTAAATATGAAAATATATATAAGTATGTAAATTAAACGCTTAGAAAGTATAATACCTGCAACAAGGTGTAACAGAAAGACATCTGCGCACAACCCTGTCGTGTGCATACCCCCAGCTGCCTATACAGATGGGCCAAAGCAGCTGAACCCCACGATATGCCCGTAGCATGGGCATAGGTTTCCAAATAAGGCCCATATCTAAGCCGAATCAAGTTCTGTGACTTGTCCGGAAATAAGAGCGAGGAAGCAGTATACAACACCCATCCTAAACCCTTTCGCTCTGGACCTAGGGTTTCACAATGCCTTCTAAACCAATCAGCTTTCACCCTCCCAGAATCTAAAGTGTGCGGATCTACTCCAAAAATTTCCGCCCCCTTCCTACCATAGTATTTTATAATCTCATCATGACTAAACTTGGCACCCAGTTTCTTGCAAGTAGTCATTGCTTTCCCTTCTATAGGTAGGCCTAAAATCATATGTACATCCAGAAGGCCAATAGTGATCTCACCACAAGGGAGGTGGAATGAGTTAGTCTCCGGTTGCCATCGTTCGATGAACGCTTCAATCAACGGATAGTCGATTGCTTCGTACATCATGTCAGGTAGATCTGACAATCCAACAGCACCGGGAATCTCTGACCAGTCATCGTTGTCCAATGGCCAGTCACTGCTTTGCTTTGTCCGTTGTTGTGGCTTCATCGGACCTTTCAACTGCAGAAAAATACAAAATTACACACTGCAGGCCAAATTTACAAAAAATACAGTTTCTGCAGAATTATCAGCTTCTGCAGAAACCAAGCATTTTCTCGCGTTCTGCGAAGAGTAACACCCTCGCGTTCTGCGAGTATGCCACTCCTCGCGTTCTGCGAGAAAATGCACAGAAATTGCATTTTCTGTGCATTCTGCAGAATTTCTGTAAATGTATTAAAAATGCAGAAAATCAATAAATTAGTAAATTACCTCCCCTTTCTGGATGTGGAACGCCACATGTGCTTCAAATCCCTTAAGCAACTCGGGATCTTCTGGACCGCCAGGTGTGGCATGAGTGAGCTCAGGATCATACTTTGGCTCATTCTTCTTGGACTTCCTCTTTCTTGTTGGTTTCTGGACCAATTCTTCTTCTTCTTCTTCTTCTTCTTCATCATCATCATCATCACCTTCTTCTTCGTGTTCTTCCCCAAAACCTTCATCCTGGTACTCTTGTTCCATCGGTTCTGGTTGAGGATTGTAAGAAGAAGAACAAGCTTGTCCACTTCCTTGACCCATGTCTTCAGGAACACTTCCCTCACCAAATGCACCTCCCCACCCTTGTCCACCGACCCAACTTTGTCCACCCCACCCTTGTCCAACTTCCACTAAAGCATACTGAGGAATGAAATTGTCCCAGCTTCCCGATTGTTCATATGGACTTGATTGTGGTGCCCATTGAGTTGACGGTTGTGCACATGAAACTGACTCTTGAGAATAAAGGTCCCAATCATCATTTCGATACCCTTGATATGTATCTGCTCGTTCTATCCCACTAGGCACAGAACAGTCTTCCCCGGCATAACTATGGACACCACTGTACCGCTCTATGGGGCGATAATCAACGTCGGGGAGCCCCTCGGGGAAGAGCTCTACCGGTGTTGTATTCTTTGCTCTCCTTTTCCCTTTTGCATTTTCAACCGGTGGATTTTCTCTCACAGCGTTCCTATTTCTTCGACGGGTTGAACGTCCAGGAAGATCCATTACCTAAAAAAATGTAAAGTAGAATCAGTATATAAATATAACATTATATAAAGTAAAATCAGTATATAATAAAAATCTGCAGAAGAGGAAAGAATTTCCAGTTTTGTCAATTACTCGCGTTCTGCGAGTACCATGACACTCGCGTTCTGCGAGTACCATGACCCTCGCGTTCTGCGAGTAACATGACCCTCGCGTTCTGCGAGTATACCCCTCGCGTTCTGCGTCAATTTGCACAATCATGAGTTTCCGGCAACAGTTTCCGGCGAGATTTTCCGACGAAAATTCAATATTTTAGCTAAAATACCTATCAATTTAAGTAAATTACCAAATAAACATCAAAACCCTAAATAAAATCAACAACCCTAATCAAAAACCCTAACCCTAATGAATTTCAACATAAAACAACATCCACTCATCCACCATAATTCAAAATCATCATCTTTCATCCATTATACAACCATTTCTAAATCAACATTCAATATCAAAACATCATACAATATGCAATTTTCTATACTAACAACATATATTCATCTAAAAACAACATTAAAAAGCATAAGAGTATTAGAAACATACCTTATATGGAGATTTGAATTGAAAAGAGGAAGAAGAAGTAGGTTGAAATTGAGGGAGATGGTAAAATGAGAAGAGAGCGGCGGAATTTTGTAATGGTGGTTGTAAAAATGGGCCGAGTAGGGTTTTTCACCTTTTATAGGGAAAAACCCCCTCGCGTTCTGCGAGGTGACGCACCCTCGCGTTCTGCGAGGGGACGCACTCTCGCGTTCTGCGAGGGGACGCACTCTCGCAGAACGCGAGGGACCGGGCGTTATTTAGAAAACGCCCGGGCGGTATTTAGCAAGGGCCTAATTAAAGGGTAAATTATATTGGGAAAAAGTCTTCATATATTCTAATAACGACATTGTATTCAATTAAAACAAAATAGGTTGAACATAACAGTGGAAAACTCCACAACATAAATAAAAAAATTTCCATTACCATTATTATAAGTTGAAACAAAAGACTTGGTAACACCCTAATAAATAAATAAATGTTCGCACTTTTTCTGAGATTTTTTTTCTCAAATTCGAGTTCGTCTCGCATTACAGATTATTGATCTGCGTTTGTTTTAGTTTCTGAGATTTTCTTGGAGCTAAACGAAGTATTCGATCACAGCTTGTGATTGAAATTTTGGCGTTTACAGAAAATCCCCAATTTCTAGGGTTCTTTGTCTGTAATTGCAATTCTTGCAAAAATGGTGGTGAATTTTGTTCCGATCACCGATCTTAGTGATCCACTGCATCTTTATCCATCTGATGGTCCCGGAATGCTACTGGTGTCCAAAGCTTTTGACGGCAAGAGTATTTTGTCATGGAAGAGAGCAGTATGGGTTGCTCTAAGCGCAAAGAACAAACTAGCCTTCATCGATGGTTCTTATCCGCGTTCAACAGAGGCTGAAGATCCTTCTCGCCTTCGACTGTGGGGATCGTTGCAACAATTTGGTCATATCTTGGATAGTTGGTTCACTTGATTGTACAATTGCAGATAATGTTCTATTTGCCACTACAGCTCAAGCTATATGGTCAAAGTTGAATTCCAAATATGGTAGAGTCAATGGTGCACAGAAGTTTTCAATCCAGAAGGAGATCTCATCTCTTGCTCAAGGTACTGACAATATCTCGAGTTATTTTTCCAAGATTAAATGCCTCTGGGATGAACTTGAGTCTTTAAGATCAATTCCTAGTTGTTCTTGTGGTTCTGCGCAAGCTATGAAGGTTCTTGATGATGAGCAAAAGTTATATCAATTCCTTATGGGATTGAATGACTCATATTCTGCAGTTAGAGGAAACATTCTCCTTATGTCTCCTATTCCAGATATAGATCAAACTTATTCTCTTCTTATTCAAGAAGAACAACAAAGAGAGATTAGCTCAGTAACCAGTTTCCAGACAGAAGCAAGTTCTTTCAATGTCAACACTCAGAAGCCAAGCAACTACAAAGGGAAGAATCCCAAAATTTGCACACATTGCAAGAGGCCTGGACATCTGGTTGATTCTTGTCACAAAATCATTGGCTATCCAAAAGATTTCAAGAAAACAGGAGCTTCATCAAATGCTGTGTCTAGTTCCGATTCTTCATTTGGTCTATCTGCCACAGAATTGACTCAATTGAAGAATCTTCTTCAATGCACATCTGGTTCTGAGAACTTTGCTGGTAATTCTCAAGTATTTGCAACCTCTCTTATTCATGCATCCAAGCATATTGATAGTAGTAAGGTCTGTCATTATTTGCTAATCATAGATGTTTGAGTAATCCTATTTCAGTGACACTTCCTAATGGTTCTTCTTTGATAGTCAAGATGATTGGTTCAGTTCAGATCACACCTGAGATTTTGCTTGAAGAAGTATTGTTTGTGCCAGAGTTTAAGTTCAACTTACTTTCTGTTTCAAAGCTAGTTGCTCAGATGAGTTGTTTAGCAGTTTTTTCTGATTCTCATTGTTGGTTGCAGGGGCTTGCTCTACACAAGCCTCTAACTCTTGGTAAGAAGTCCAGGAGTCTATATTTGCTTGAACAAGCTGGTGTTCAAGCTACATTTGAAGCAAATGCATCTGCAGTCAATACTCAACATAAATCAACCTCAATAAAGGACTACTGCACTTCACATAAAAGGCTTGGTCATCTTCCTTATTACAAACTCAAAGATATCATTGGAGCTTCTTTGTCAAAGGATGATATACCACCTTGTTTTGTATGTGCACAGAGTAGACAACATAGGTTGCCATTTCCAAGTAGTTCTATTATAACTACATCTATTTTTGCTTTAATCCATGTGGATACATGGGGACCATTTAGAGAACCTACTCATGATGGCTTTAGTTACTTTCTAACTATAGTTAATGATTTTTCTAGAGCTACATGGGTTCATCTTCTTAGAGATAAGGCTAGCAGTTTCTCTGTGATAAAGTCTATTGTAGCAATGGTCTGTACTCAATTTGATGTCAATATAAAGATCATTAGGTCTGATAATGCAATGGAGTTGGGTGGTAGCAAGTTAGCTTCTGATTTTTATCTTGCCAAAGGCATTATTCATCAAACTTCTTGTGCATATACTCCTCAACAGAATGGAGTAGTTGAAAGAAAACACAAGCATTTACTTGAGGTAGCTAGAGCCCTTATATTTGAAGCTCACTTGCCACTCATTTTCTGGGGAGAATCTATTTTGATTGCAGCTCATCTTATAAACAGATATCCATCAAAAGTATTGAATGGAAAATCACCTTATGAGGTTTTATTTTCTAAACCACCTTCTATTACACATCTCAGAATTTTTGGTTGTTTAGCTATTGCTTCTACATTGACAGTAGGAAGACATAAATTTCAGTCTCGAGCAAGAAGGTGTTTATTCATTGGTTATCCATCTACAAAGAAGGCTTATAAACTTCTTAATCTAGATACAAAGGAGATCTTTTATTCTAGGGATATCATTTTTCATGAGAGCATAATGCCGTTCTCTTCTATCAAGGATTTCTCTTCTGTCATATTTCCTGTCATTGATTATTCACAGTGGGATGACAACTCTATGACAAAGGATATTATCTCAGAACATCAACAATCTCCCAGTATTGATCCACCTATTGTTGAGCACAATATTATTCCACAAGACACTCAGGAAGATATTTCTCTTAGAAGGTCAACAAGAGCAAGACAGGAACCTTCTTATCTTAATGACTTTATTTGTCATAGTGCTTCTTGCAACAGTGTATTTTCTACTGAACTTGATCCTTCTTCCAATATTATATTTGAAGATCTCTCTGATATCAGTCAAGCTTTTGTTTGTCAAGCTTCATTATTGACAGAACCTACATCATTTAAAAGTGCCAACACTTCTGAAGATTGGAGGAAGGCAATGGACACTGAATTAGCTTCTTTAGATGCAACACATACATGGGATATTGTTCCTCTACCACCAGGAAAGAAGCCAATAAGTTCAAAATGGGTCTACAAGTTGAAGTACAGGGCAGATGGCTCTTTGGAGCGCCACAAAGCTAGACTTGTGATCAAGGGATGCACACAAAAAGCTGGCATAGACTTCACAGAAACATTTTCACTAGTAGTGAAGATGACAACAATTAGAAGCCTCATTGCAGTAGCTGTGAAGAATCCTTGGCCCTTAGCACAGTTAGATGTCAACAATGCCTTTCTTCATGGAGATTTGGAAGAAGAGGTCTATATGAAGATCCTATAAGGCATCAATGCAACTCCAGGAATGGCTTGCAGATTAAACAAGTCTCTATATGGTCTCAGACAAGCATCAAGGCAGTGGCACTCCAAGCTTTCAGAGGCATTACTATCTCAAGGATACATCCAGTCTTCTAATGACCACTCCTTATTTTACAAAAAGAAGGGTAGTTCATTAGTATTCCTTGCAGTATATGTAGATGACATCTTACTAACAGGGACTGATGTATTGGAAATGAAGAAAATCAAGGATTATCTAGATGGAAGATTCAAAATCAAAGACTTGGGAACCCTGTGCTACTTCTTAGGAATTGAATTCTTGCATTCATCCAGAGGAATTGTGATGTCAGAGAAGAAGTTCATCTTGGAAATCTTAAAAGATTTTGATACAGAGGATGCTACTGTCACTTCCAGTCCATTAGATCCTTCCATCAAGCTATCCAGTTCAAAAGGTGTCTTTCTCCCAGATGCAACTCCTTACAGAAGATTGGTGGGAAAGATGAACTTCATCACCAACACAAGACCAGACATTTGTTTTGCAGTCCAACATCTTAGCCAATTCATGCATAGTCCTACTGATATTCATTTTAAAGCAGCTCTTCACACATTAAGATTCCTTAAAGGTTCTATGAACTCAGCTCTCTTATTATCTTCATCACCTGGCCTTGGTCTCCAAGCCTATTGTGATTCAGATTGGGCTAGCTGTGTATGCACAAGGAAATCTGTAAGTGGCTATTTCATTCTCCTTGGCACATCTCCTATATCTTGGAAATCCAAGAAACAAACCACCATCTCCTTAAGCTCAGCAGAAGCAGAATACAGATCCCTTAGGAGATTGACAGCTGAATTGGCCTGGCTCACCAGATTGCTTAGCGAGTTTGAGGTTCCAGACATCCACCTTGTTCCTATCAATTGTGATTCTCAGGATGCAATACACATAGCCAGGAATCCGGTGTTCCATGAGAGAACAAAACACATAGAAGTGGATTGCCATTATGTGCGTTCTCAGCTCAGCAAAGGACTTGTGACACTTAGCCATGTCCCAACTCAGCAACAGTTGGCCGACATCTTCAGCAAGCCATTATCTGGACCTCATCACAGCTCCATTCTACCCAAATTGGGTCTCTTGCCAGCGCCTCCAATTTGAGGGGGGATATAGGAAGTTATAATCACGTGCAAAGCACGTGATCTGTTGTAACAGATTCAGACGAGAAAACATGTGCAAAGCACGTGCTCGTAACTGAATCTTCAATCTGTTATTTCTTCCTCCTTGCTCTATATAAACGCCTTCTGTAATTCTTGTTGAGATCAATGAGGTAATTGAGCATTCTTCTCTTCTTTTGTGCTTTCAATTCTTCACACAAACAGTTTTTCCATGTACATGTACAATTTTCACATACAAAAAGTCACATATATTCAAAAGCCTATTGTACATGTCTTACAATTTACTCCCTCTGTCCCCTAATATAGTTCTTGTTTCTTTTTTCACATTTGTCGAGACATGTTTTGTATCATTAATATCTCTAACTATATGCTAATGACAAATTATTAAATTTTGATAGGTTAAAGTACTCATCGAGACGAATCAAACAAGACCCCACATGACCATATTTGTTCTTATATTTTAGAAGTTATGTCACAAAATGTGTTAAAAGGTGAATAGTGCACAAAAATGAAACAAGAACTAGATAGAGACGGAGGGAGTACTTGTGAAGCTACAGACTTCAATTTTGAAAACCGTGCACAATTTGACACAAGAAAACAATCGACATACATAAATTCAGGGTTTCTTTAGACTATCTTTGAAAATGTATTACGTTTTATTAGTTTTGTGCAATATATTAACACACCTAACATATACGTATAGGTGTGCAAATGAAACAAGACCATGAGTTTCTACATATACAATGTAACAACTACAGTAACAAAACTCATATAGAATAATAATTGTTTTTTATTAATCAACATCGAAATAAAAAAATTACTCAATTCTATCTATTGCGTTTTTTATATATATCTTTTAACAACACACGCAAATACAGAAAATGTAGCTCTATTTGAAAGGAATGAAAAGAAAAGAAAAGAAAAGATGGAAATTGAAAGCCAAATAAGCACAATAAAGTAAAAATAAGTCTCCTTCGTATTGATTCTCCTAAGTGCTACTATAAAAGGGATAGAGTTGATAGCAAGAAGTTGCAGACATATCAAGCAAGAAGTTAAGCACTTTGAACCCAGAAACTAGTCATTTTTAAACCTCGGTCACTTTTAGCAATGGCGTGCCAACTCCAATGCACCAACGTGCAACTCGAGCAATGCCAAGAGATCATGAAGGCTCACAAATGCTCGATGCCATCCCCTCAAGCCCTTTGGGAGAAGCTCCGAGAGGGTGTCGTCGTTGATGGAAACAAGGTATATATATAAGTTTTCATGTTTGACATATGTTATAATCATTAATCGATACATTAATATAATATTCTTGTTCATTATTAAATACTAAACATATAACTGGGTGTAGCTATTAATGTTTTATTTCAATGGTTTCAGTACTTTTGGCTTGACCACCTAGCACGTCTTGGTGTTGAGCTATATCCTAGGGCACTTACAATCACATGGGGTTCAAACCCAGAATATTGGACTTACTGTTGTGAGAAGATACCGTACGTAAAATAATACATAATAAGGAACTTTTTCGTGTTTATGGGCATTTGTATTGCAATTTATGTATTACTTTTTCGTGTTTATGCAGCAACACTGACTACAGTGTAGAGGTAGCAAAGCTGAAGAATGTGTGTTGGTTGGACGTGAAAGGGGAATTCGACATGAGGAAGTTGACAGTTTGGACTGAGTACGAGATCTTCTTTGACATTGAGCTGAGCTCTGGAGCCCAAGGATGGTGTCGCCCTGTGACATTCGAACACAACAGTCCGTTCGGCTTGAAACACAAGTTTGAGATGAAGCTGGACCATCTTATTGGGCAAGGCCGAACCCAGATATCTGTCGGTAACTTCACATTGCCATGCTTGCCAATTGGAACTCATAACGCCACTTTTCACATGTATGAACATGCCGATATATGGAAGAATGGGCTTATCATGCGTGGTGTGATCCTCAGGCCAGCCAAACTCTGCAACTAAGCTCCCTCTGAGATATGTGCCCATGTCATAAACCGTGTAGACCGTCCATGGAAGTGATGGTTTTAAGAATAAACACTAAATGTATGTGATGAATAAAACTAATTAAGGGCATCGATGTGTAGCCCCAACTCCTCTCGTGCTTTGTCTAATACACGAGATCGAGCCTTGTTTCCACCGTTGTACTCAAACTTAAATATTTCAATTAATGTCCTTTTTCTTTAGTTACAAACAAAAGTTTACTAAAGTAATTATACAAATTTAAATAATATATTTTAAAATATTGATACACCACTCATGCCCTAAAAAATGGCAGACCTTAAGTTGAATAGAGCTTATTATGGTCGATCTTTCAGTTGACACAATCGTTGTTTAGGATTGTGGCCTCACTACCGCTGATAAAAACAAATACTTATTTATCCCTACTTTAGTTATAAGAAAAGTTTTTGAGAAGGTGTTCAAGCATCATAGAATTTTACAATGGCACATGGATGTTAAACAAACAAAAGAAACAATTCACATAGATGAAAAACAAGTATAGAAAATCAAATATATTCTTTAATCTTCCATTTTTTCATTATGGGTTTAAATTTAAGTAATCAACAAATAATACCATAAGATGATACAAGAAATAGCCTATCTAGTAAGAATCTAGCATCAAGAATCATCTCTGCATTATGCCCCAAAGACCCCTAAACGAAACTTCTTACAAATAACATAAAAGTCAACATATCGGCTGAACTAGTGCTTTAAGTAACTTGCCTCGGTTAATCATTGGTGTGATATTGTTTACAATGAAAATTTAAAAAAAATTGGGTTGTCTCAACTCATTGGACGCATTTCTTAATTATGTTTTCGCTAATGTTGTGTCGTGCCTCTAAAGTAGCGAAACTTGTATCACGTTGGTGGGTAAGAGCACAAGATTTCATTGGATGTTTCTATTTCACTACGTGCATACAACAGACTTTTTTGCACCGTAACACTTTCATTTGTATTGTCAGCGCCTCTTCGACACGTGTTGTGTTTGTTTCACTACAACCAGTTGGATGTGAGTTGTTATGTACCACCTATCTCATTCTATAGTGTCCATAAAAGTCGCTATACGCTTTAGATAACTTGTGTCTCGTAGAATTGAAAGGTGCATGATAACGTTTTAATTGTAAGCTCTTTTTCAACCACTTTATTTGTCAGCGCTATTATAAAATTGTGTGTTCGATTTTACGTCGCGCGCGCTTCTTATAAATCCAAAACTAAAATCGTGTTTGTAGTTTCTTATATGGTGTTAATATGATCTGATCCTCCCATGCTGAGCGCGAGCCCGGTCCCTACTTTAAGTAAACATATCGGTTGAGCAACTCTAATTAATCATGTGTTCACTTATTTGCATTAGAATCTCACATGCATTATAATTTCATAAGGTTGGTGCTATCAAGGCTCCATAGAGCATCCTCCACGTGTCTTGACTTACCATAGCCATTGTGTTTGATTGTAATCCATTGGGGTTTCTTCATCATTCGATAAGGTTCTTGTTCTTAAGTTCAAGGGTCTTATCGCTATTTGATTTGATTTCAATTGGCCTATCATTCGACTTATCTTTCTATCATCTTCTTATCTAATTCCGTATATCTTCTCTGTTCGAGGTTTGGTCTCTAGACCAGGCAACTGCGGCTTATCCCCACATCATCTTATGTAATGGTAGTCCATTCATGCCCAGTTCGACACCTAAATGTCTGACACCCTGTTTACTAGAGGTACAACCTTTTGTATGTTCTTATTTTCCGTTGTCTATAAAAAAAGGTTATGCCTTTTTTATTACACATCATTTATG
This sequence comes from Oxyria digyna, assembly GCA_029168935.1. Lineage (NCBI taxonomy): Eukaryota > Viridiplantae > Streptophyta > Magnoliopsida > Caryophyllales > Polygonaceae > Oxyria > Oxyria digyna. Next base: position 5,866,540 of record JAPVLV010000005.1, read on the forward strand.
GTTATGGCATTATATTGTACTTGAGAGCGAAAGTATAATTGTAGAACATGAACTATATGTTTAGAAGAGAAAAACTAATTAGTAATATCACACCTTTCATATATAATTACATAGTATAATCATAAAAAAACCACCTTCAATATGATCTTTCACAAAATATCACACCTTCTTTTACTACTCATGTGGTCATCCTGTGACCCTTGATGATGAAACAAGAGAGGGTTGTTCTCACCTTCTTTTACTACTCTTGAGTAGCAAAGAGGAAAAAAATGGTACAACATGACAACAACAGAATGATTAAAGAAATTATCGATATGATTCCTTGTACTATTCTTTTAAGCTCTGAAACATACTTTAGTAATTTACTTAATTCATGCCACAATCAACATCATAGATTTTATTGATGCAATGCTTAATTTTTAGGATTGACATTACACGAGTACCCTCTTCTAAAAATATATAATTCATGATGGACCCAAGTATTTCTCAGTTTAGCGCATTAGGAAAACTGAAAAAGGACTACATGCTCCAAAGGACCAATTCAAAATGCAAGAGACTGAAGAAGGGGTAGCACTAACCTTCAAATTTGTAGCATATAAGACGAGTAACTCGGTTTGCAATTAGTGGCTTTGAAAATTTAGCTCCCATTAAGCTTACCATGGTCTGGGAGAAAATGTGTAAGAGTTAAAAATTAGACTCATTACATTATCATACATGCAACATATGTACAGATGTTAAGTATGATTATATCCTATAACTAATAAATTAGACAAGCCAACACACATACCATGATATCATCACGATCCTGTCGCTGGTAGCCTGTCAAACACACAATAAGGTTCTTTGCAGCTGGAAATCCATTCAAGTCTTTAAAGGGTTTGTACATGACCTACAGACAAAGCAAAATTATAGTACCTATTAATATACAAACTCTTATAGAACTCCAAAAGTAGAAGAAGTAGGCAAGTAGCATTTGCAACTAATACTCTTCTGCAGAAATCCTAACTATCTAGTTACATACATTGAGCAATAAAACAAGGATGAGAAGATTAAAAAAACTTATCGGAGAGGCCTCAACTGGCATCCCAAGACCATAATTTATGCACAATTTGGCACTTAGAAGAAGTGAAATTAGCTATGTAAGGGTTGACACACTTGGAATAAGGGTTACAAAGAAGCGGAATTGGTCTGTAATTTGGAGGAGGAGGAGGAGGACGAGTGGTCAAAGAGTGGTGATGTTTGTTTCAACGCTTCTCCTGCCACGGCCAAGAGCTCGTACTTGGATCTACGACGATTTCAAGTGTGGTTGGAGAGGAGAATGGCTGCTCTGTGTAATGGACCCACAGAATGACCTGGGCCCACCACTGAAAGTCTACAAGAGAAGGGGGCTGAAATAGCCGTTGGGATGGGATGAAAGAGCCGTTAGGCTACTACCTTTTGGATATTAGTATGGTAGTCTTTCTTTCTTGCAATAGACTAACCTCTCACTGACTTGAATTAGAACAAACTTCTGAATACTTAGATTAAACCCTCCCAAAAGGATGATACAAGGGTAGTAGCTTTAGGCTACAAATCTCAGGTTTTGGTGACTTGAGGTCACTACTCTCAGAAGTTCAACTAAGATAATGCATAAAGAAAACAAAAGAAAGACTACCATACTAATATCCAAAAGGTAGTAGCCTAACGGCTCTTTCATCCCATCCCAACGGCTATTTCAGCCCCCTTCTCTTGTAGACTTTCAGTGGTGGGCCCAGGTCATTCTGTGGGTCCATTACAATACCCCGCCCCCAAAGAACCACCTTGTCCTCAAGGTGGAAGTCGGGGAATCGGTCCTGAATATCAACAGCTCCCTCCCACGTGGCCTCGCAACTTGGTAAGCCCTTCCACTTCAGCAACACCTCCATATTTGGTTCATCTTTGTTGCGCACCCCCAGTAGCTCCTCTGGTTCAGTGATGAATTCCATATCTGCGGTCAACTGAATTGGAATGTTTGGGGCTACGGCTTGATCTCCCACGGCTCTCTTCAGCTGGGAAATGTGAAAGACAGGGTGAATTTTGCTTCCCGCCGGTAGTTCGAGCTTGTAAGCAACCCTCCCAATTTTCTGTATTACTTCAAAGGGGCCATAGAAACGGGCGGAAAGTTTCTGGTTTGTGCGCCTTGCCAGGGATCGTTGCCTGAACGGTTGGAGCTTTAGAAACACAAAGTCTCCCACTTCGTAGCTGTCCTCGCGCCTGTGTTTGTCCGCGTTTCGTTTCATGACCTGCTACGCCCGCAACAAATGCACCTTTAACTCGTCCAGGATGCCATCTCTTTCCTGCAGAAACTCTTCTAAGTGATCCACCGGTGTCTGACCAGCCTCAATGCGCATTAGTCTCGGAGGATCCCGCCCATAAACCACCTTGAACGGCGTCATTGAAGTAGACGAGTGAGGGGATGTATTGTAGGAATATTCGGCCCACATCAGCCATTTCGCCCACTCCTTCGGTTTGTCCCCAACGAAGCATCGTAGATACGTTTCCACTCCTTTGTTCACGTTTTCCGATTGCCCATCGGTTTGTGGGTGGTACGCCGTGCTGCGTTTCAATGTCGTCCCTTGAAGTTTGAAAAGCTCCTTCCAAAAGACGCTTAGGAACACCCGATCTCTGTCCGACACTATGGAGATTGGAAACCCGTGCAGCCTAACAACCTCCTTCATGAATACGCTGGCCACCGAAAGAGCGGAGAAAGGGTGTTTCAACCCGATGAAATGCGCATATTTGGACAGCCTGTCCACCACCACCAGGATAGTATCGACGCCCTTTGAGTTTGGCAGCCCTTCCACGAAGTCCATGGTCACCTCGTCCCAGATAGCGGTCGGCAAGGGTAGCGGCTGCAGCAGTCCAGCTGGATGTTGTTGCGAGTGTTTGTTGCGCTGACACACGGTGCATTCTCTCACGTAACGGCCCACATCTTTCCTCATGCCCTGCCAAAACCATTCCGACATTAGTCTCAAATAAGTCTTAACCTCACCTGAATGTCCGCCCGCGGCCGAGTCGTGGTATTCCCGGAGAAGCGCTTTGATGAATGCCGAAGAGCGGGCTAACACCACGCGTCCCTTGTACAGCAGCCTTCCTTCGTCGATGGAGAAACCCGCCGCGTGTCCTCCTCCTTCTATGTCTTTTCGGATTTGTGCCAGCCCGGGGTCTTGCTGTGCTTCTTTGTCCAATTCCACCCACGAGATGCCTTGAGTCGTAACGATGGCGCCCAGTTCTGCCACGTCGCCTTCCTGCTCCGCTGCTGGTTTTCGAGATAAGGCGTCAGCCACTCGATTGGAAGTTCCTGGCTTGTATTGAATTTCAAAGTCGAATCCGATCAATTTTCGGACCCATTTCTGGTAGTCAGCCCCAATTTCGCGTTGTTGAGTGATAAAACGCAGACTTTGCTGGTCTGTACGAACCACAAATTTCCTTCCCAATAGATAGTGCTTCCACTTCTCCACCGCGAGGCAAACAACCATTAATTCTTTCTCGTAGATCGATCGGCCTTGAGCTCTCGGCCCCAGCGTTCGACTAAAAAACGCTATTGGCCGCCCTTCTTGCATCATGACAGCGCCCAGGCCAAATCCCGAGGCATCGGTCTCAATTATAAAGGGCTTCTCGAAGTCTGGCATGGCTAAAACCGGAGCTTGTGTCATGGTCTGTTTGAGCGTTTCAAAAGCTGCTGTCGCCTCTTCATTCCACCCAAAATTATCCTTACGCAGCTGGTTCGTGAGCGGTTGCGCTATGTGAGCGTAGCCAGCAATAAACTTCCGATAATATCCCGTTAAGCCCAAGAACCCTCGCAATTCCCGCAGATTTCTGGGAACGCTCCACTCTTGCATAGCTTTAACTTTGTCGGGATCGGCAGCAACTCCTTGTTGTGAAATCATGTGACCCAAATACGAGACCTCCTTTCTTCCAAACTCGCACTTCTTGAAATTCGCAAAGAGCTTGTGCATTGACAATGTGTGCAGGACTGTTTCTAAGTGTCGTAGATGCTCCTCCGAACCTGTACTATACACCAAGATATCGTCAAAAAACACTAACACAAACTTTCGGAGATAAGGGCGAAAAACCTCATTCATAAGGGATTGGAAGGTTGCTGGTGCGTTGGTTAATCCAAACGGCATCACCAAGAACTCGTAGTGGCCTTCGTGAGTCCGAAACGCGGTCTTCGGAGTGTCCTCTGCACGGACCAGAATCTGGTGGTATCCGGCGCGCAAATCGAGCTTGGAGAACATGCTAGCCCCGTGCAGCTCGTCCAGGAGCTCATCAATTATCGGAATTGGGTATTTGTCCGGTACTGTTTCTTTGTTAAGAGCTCGGTAATCCACGCAAAACCTCCAAGATCCGTCCTTTTTCTTCACCAGTAATACCGGGCTCGAGAATGGGCTGGTGGACGGCTTGATAATCCCCGCTGCTAGCATCTCGTTGATCAAACGCTCAATTTCGTCTTTCTGGATCTGCGGGTACCTGTACGGCCGAATTCCAACAGGATCACTTCCCTCTTTCAATATAATCGCGTGCTCATGCCCGCGGATCGGAGGTAATCCCTTAGGTTCCTCGAATACCCCTTGATATTTTTCCAACAGTGGGTGCAAGAACACCGACGGCTGAGGGTGTTTATCTCCACCTTGCTCTAGCTGATTCAGTTCAAGCAATATCCCTCCGCCCTCCTTTCGTATGGTTCGTATCATTGCCTTCAATGAAATTTTTGACCGGCATAGGGAAGGGTCTCCCTGGAGAGTTACTGTAACTCCTCCTTCCTTGTAAGACATCGTATGAGTCTTCCAATTGGTGATAACTGGCCCCAATTTTTCTAACCACTGAATTCCCAATATCACGTCCGAGTTCCCCAGTTCGAGAGGAAGGAAATCCTCCTGAAGTTCTATGTCTCCGTTTAAGGTCATCTTGACCCTTTTGCAGATTCCCTTGCCCTTGACAGCTTCACCATTGCCTAATGATACCCCAAATCCAACCGATTCCGCAACCGGTACCCCAATCTTCTTCACAGCCCAAAGAGAGATGAAGTTGTGTGTTGCTCCTGGATCAATCATTACCACCACCCCCTGGCCCTGAATTTGCCCCATTAATTTGAGAGTTTTTGGGTTGGTGAGGCCAACAATGGAGTTAATCGCCACTGTCGTTGGAAAATACTCTTCTTCCGGTGTCTCCATAACTTGAAGCTCGCTGTCTTCCTCCGCCAATTCCTCCTCTTCGTCGATCAGCAGCACACTGAGCTCCCTTTTCTTGCAGATGTGGCCTGCCCCCCACCTCTCGTCACATTTGAAGCAAAGGCCTTTGGATCGGCGCTCTTGGAGCTCTTTTTCTGTCAGTCTTTTGACTTCTCCAGACCAGCGGCTGGACGATGCCGACGACCTCGAGTAGGCGCTGGCTTGGGAGCTAGCGTTGGATCCCGTCGATCCTGAGGGCGTTGGTGATCTGAAGAAATTCCCCTTGGTGTTGAAGCTGCTGCTGCTGTTGTTGGCGGCTGTTCCTAAGGTGGTAACGCCCGAAGATGTTGGGCTTTTGTTGTTAAAAGAAAACAGCCCACTTCGGCCCATTCCCTGGTTAGTTTTCTTGAGCCCAGTGACACGGTTCTTCTCCTCTATTCTGACAGCCAGATCCATTGCTTCTTCTAAAGTGCCTGGGTTGGAGACGCGCAGCTCCGCCTTTACTTCGTCGCTTAATCCATTCACAAATTGCCCTAGCAGAATACTTTCCGACACGTCATCTAGCGGCGCTACCAAGTCAATGAAGCGGCGCTGGTAATCCGCTACCGTCGTAGTTTGTGTCGTTGCCAGCCATTGCTCGTGGAGAGTGCCGGCGTTGGTGGGGCGAAATCGGGATAACACTCGATTCTTTAATTCAGTCCATGTCCTCATGGGGTGACGCCGAGCCTCAAATGAATACCATCGCAGGGCATCTCCTTCCATTGACACCACTGCCGCCTCTAGTTTTTCCCTTTCAATCAGGCGATAGAAATCGAAGTATTTTTCTCCTCTCAAGATCCAGCTATCGGGGTCAGTACCGTCGAAAATCGGCATGTCCAACTTCCGATGTTTCCATTGGCCACCTCCTCTGTCATCGAAACCTCTTCCCCTCTCGTACACCCTCTCAGCCTCTTCGTCTAGTGTTCTTCGGTGATTTCTGTTCCCCAACCCATCCTCTGGATTGGTTCTGTTCGCCTCCATCCATTCCTGCAGGTCACTCTGGAACTTGTTCAGTCGCTCCTCCAGGTTGCTGGTTGTCGCTGCTATTGCTTCCTGATTTTTCTGGGCCTCCTCCGTGGCTTGGGCCGCCAGGTTTTCCGCCAATGATTTCTGGAATGCCGCCATGCTTTCACATTTCCCAGCTGAAGAGAGCCGTGGGAGATCAAGCCGTAGCCCCAAACATTCCAATTCAGTTGACCGCAGATATGGAATTCATCACTGAACCAGAGGAGCTACTGGGGGTGCGCAACAAAGATGAACCAAATATGGAGGTGTTGCTGAAGTGGAAGGGCTTACCAAGTTGCGAGGCCACGTGGGAGGGAGCTGTTGATATTCAGGACCGATTCCCCGACTTCCACCTTGAGGACAAGGTGGTTCTTTGGGGGCGGGGTATTGTAATGGACCCACAGAATGACCTGGGCCCACCACTGAAAGTCTACAAGAGAAGGGGGCTGAAATAGCCGTTGGGATGGGATGAAAGAGCCGTTAGGCTACTACCTTTTGGATATTAGTATGGTAGTCTTTCTTTTGTTTTCTTTATGCATTATCTTAGTTGAACTTCTGAGAGTAGTGACCTCAAGTCACCAAAACCTGAGATTTGTAGCCTAAAGCTACTACCCTTGTATCATCCTTTTGGGAGGGTTTAATCTAAGTATTCAGAAGTTTGTTCTAATTCAAGTCAGTGAGAGGTTAGTCTATTGCACTCTGCCCATCCGGAAGATGCAATAGGAGGATCGACACTTGGTTGTGCTGGGGGAACTGGGAATATTTGAATACTTACAATGCAGAGGAGAATAGCAAAGTAAATTAAATACTTACAATTGTTAAAGGCAAAAACCTACCTGCTATTTGCCCAAGGCAACTTCTTCTTTGTTAAGACCTTTAACAACTACTGGACGGACTCCCTTTACACTTCTAAATGGGTTTTATCCTCTTTGGTTTGGGTGGAGAAGCCTTCAGCTTTGAACTCCTCGTAGTCCTCTTCCCAACATTCTTTAAGACTTCCTTTTGTTCAACAACATATGGAGCTTCAATAGTTGGAGATTCAACAGTTGAAGCTTCAACATAATTTGTACCTCTAACAGAAGAAGCTCCAGCTTCAGCTTCTAAAGGAGCTTCAACTTCTACAACTGGAGGTTCAACAGAAGAAGCTTCAACTTCTACAACTGGAGGCTCAACAGAAGAAGCGTGTACTACAGGATCTTCAGCTTCTACAACTTGAGGTTCAACAGAAGAAGCTTGTACTACAGGAGCTTAAATTCTACAACTGGAGGTTCAACATCGTGAGGTTCAACAACAGGAGCCTCATCAACATGATCTTCAACTATAATTGGATTATCAACATTTCCTTTGAAGTTTCCAGTTGTGCAGCATTTGAAGTTTCACCATCTCTTCCACCTACTGATACGCTCCACTTTTCATAGAGTAACTAGGACTTATTAACACTATTTAAGAGACATTTAGGGATGTGTTGAAGGCTTTTTTGTAATTCGGGAATTGAGATTAGAAATGTATAAATCTTAGAAATTACAGAATATTTGGAGTTGGAGTCTCGAGTGAAGAAGTGAAGACAGAGTAATCCCAGATTTTGGATAAATGCCACAAAACCCTATAGTTTTTTAGGTTTCTGCATCATAAAACTAAACTCTAATAAAGTACCCTATCTATTAAAAATATTATTAATTTAAAAAAATTCAGGATCCTCCTCCCGATCACATTTCAGTAGTCGTCCACTCCGCTCCTCCCCGCCGTTGCTCCTTCTTCGGCGTCGCCCCTCTGACCCCTCTCCTCGCCGTCGGACCTTCTCCGACGTCTCCCATTTCACTGATGCGGTTCGACACGTCAATACAAGGAGATGTTGCCAGTAAAGAATTCCTGAATTTGCAAAATCATAATGTTGTAGCCGTAAAAACAAAAATGTTCAGTATAAAGTTGTTCCTTTGAGTATAAAGCTGTTCATTTTTTACAAAGCTTCTTCATGTTTTCTTCTTTTTAGTATAAAGCTGCTTCTTCCACTATTCATTCATAAAGTTTCATTTGCATGTGTTTGTACGACTACAATGTTTTCTTTTTTCTTTTATTTGAAATAAAGTGATAAGAAAACATTAAAATAACTAGTATAAAGTTTCATTTCCAATTACATAAAATTGTAGTGTCAAAACCACATAATTAAATTGTCAACACGAATAATAATATGTCAAACCGAGTAATTATATTGTCAACACGAATAATTTGTCAACAACAATAACCTGTCAACGAGAGTAATTAAGCTGTCAACAAGAATAACCTGTCAACGAGAGTAATTAAGCTGTCAACAAGAGTAATTATAACTGTCAAAATGATGTAAATAAACTGTCAACACGAAAAATAATCTGTCAACACCACTATAACTTGTCAACAAACTACACGAGTAATTAAACTGTCAACATGAAAAATAATTTGTCAACACCACTATTACTTGTCAATAACATACAACACGGGTAATTAAACTGTCAACACGAATAATAATTTATCAACACCACTAATAACTTGTCAACAACATACGACACGGGTAATTAAATTGTCAACACAAATCATATTATGTCAACATCACTAATAACTTGTCAACAACATACAACATGTGTAATTAATTGTCAACACAAATAATAATTTTTCAACCCCACTAATAACTTGTCAACAACATTCAACACGGGTAATTAAATTATCGACACGAATAATAATTTGTCAACTCCTCTAATAACTTGTCAACAACATACACCACGGGTAATTAAACTGTCAGCACGAATAATAATTTGTCAATACAAATAATAATTTGTCAACACCACTAATAACTTGTTAACAAACATACAACACGAGTAAATTTAATTGTTATCACGAAAGATTAAATTCTACTATATATGTATGTGCTTCCTTTAGGTATCATGTATTCATGTGTGGGAAAATTAACTTACAGCAAGAATCACAACAAAAAGGTAGCTCAAGAAAAACCTGCACATAATCTTTTTGATAATGCGAGTAACTCCAGTGAAAAACAAAACCTTAAGACCAAAACTCCCTTGCTAAGCATAGCCATAGCCTTGACAAAGCGAACACCATATGTAACGGCAAAGAAGCACAAGCCAAGCCCCGAGCTTAAAACATATGCAAATAGAACAAGATAAAAACAATCGAGCATACAGTTGTCAAAATTAATTTGGAAAATGCAAAGCAAAACCGAGATCCTCAACATAATCTTACTCAAAGTATACAAACTTTAGAGGAAGCGAAGTTGTACGAAGAGGAGGCCGGCGACAGATTGGTGGCCCAGCGATGTCGGAGAGGAGGTCGGCAAACCTTAGAGAGAAGACCGGAGGCCGACGACGGGACGGAGGTGTTACTTTGGGATGAAATGCAAGAGAAAGAGAGGAAATCAATTCTGTGTATTTCACTAACCGAAAGAAAAGTTTGTTACAGAGGCTTATATAACACAACTAACAACAAGTAGCTGACGTGACACTAGTAACAGCCTTCACCCCCCCCCCCCTCCCGCAAGCTGGAGCAGGTAATAACATGCCAAGCTTGGACTTCAAGAGTTGTTGATGTGCTGAAGGAAGAACCTTAGTGAAGACATCAGCTAGTTGCTCAGTAGTAGGAACATAGGACAACTCAAGGAGACCTTCCATGACCTTATCCCGAGTAAAGTGACAATCAACCTCGATATGCTTGGTGCGCTCGTGGAAGATAAGGTTCTTAGCAATCTGCAAAGCACTGCTATTGTCACAATGGAGGACAACTGGATCAGATGAGGGAACACCAAGATCATCAAGGAGACGGACAAGCCAGGTAACCTCAGCAGCAGCCTGCGCCATATCCCTGTATTCAGCCTCAGCAGAGCTCCTGGAGACCACACTTTGTTTCTTGGACTTCCAGCTAACAGGAGAATGGCCAAGGAGCATGACATATCCTGTCACAGACCGCCTAGTTAGGGGACAAGAAGCCCAATCAGAGTCTGAGTAGGCAGACAAAGTGAGTTTGTCACAACCATTGAGAATTATGCCACAAGTTGATGTGCCTTCAATGTACTTGAGAGTGTGAAGGAGTGCATCAAGGTGAGAGGAATAGGGGTGCTGCATAAATTGACTGAGGGTCTGCACAGTAAAGGAAAGATCTGGCCTGGTATGTGTGAGAAAATTGAGCTTGCCAATGAGAGTCCTATAGAGAGTGGCATATGGTAAGAGGGTGCCATCTTGAGGGAGGAGCTTACAGTGTAGAGGCAAAGGAGTGCAGGCAGATTTGATGTGAGAAAAGTCAATTTCCCGGAGGAGCTCCTTAGTGAACTTCCTTTGAGTGAGAGCAATGCCAGTCTTAAGGTAAGTGACCTCAAGACCAAGGAAGAAATGCAACTTGCCCAAGTCCTTGATACTGAACTCAGAGTGAAGATAGGATTTGAGCTGGGCAATGGACACTTCATCTGAACCAGTGATCAAGAGGTCATCCACATATACAACAACTATGGTGACTAGACCTTGAGTAGTCTTGGTGAAGAGACTGTAATCTTGCTTGGATTGGGTGAAACCAAGAGTAGAGAGAGCTTGGTGGAGTCTTTGAAACCACTGCCTGGAAGCTTGTTTTAAGCCATAGAGAGATTTCTTTAGGAGGCAAACAAAATTGTGAGGATTAGGCAGGCCTTCAGGCACCTTCATGTAAACCTCCTCTTCAAGATTACCATGCAAGAAAGCATTATTAACGTTCAGCTGATGAAGGATCCACTTCTGAGAGGCTGCAACAGAGATAATGCATCTAATAGTTGTCATTTTGACAACAGGGGAGAAGGTCTCTTGGTAATCAATGCCAGCCTTTTGATTGAAGCCTTTAGCCACAAGGCGAGCTTTGTACCTTTCAAGAGAGCCATCAGCCTTCAGTTTAACCTTGTAGACCCATTTACACCCCACAGCTTTCTTCCTTTTAGGAAGAGGAACCATTTGCCAAGTACCATTAGCCTGTAAAGCTTCAGTCTCCTTCTGCATTGCTAGAATCCAGTTTGGATCTTGAGAGGCGGCTAGGTAGGTGGTTGGTTCAACAAAAGAGGAAAGATTAGATAAAAAAGCAAAGTGAGAAGAGGGAAGAGAAGAGGAAGAAACCATATTTACATGATAATTGGAAAGTGAAGTGAATGAGCATTCATAGTCCTGCAGATAAGCAGACTGCCTAGATACCCTGCTGGAAGATCTGGTGGGTAAAGGAGGTTGTGGTGTGGGTGGAGTTGGAGAGTTGGTGGTAGAAGCAGAATTCTCAGTAATAGGAGGAGAATCCACTGAAGTGACAGGGGCACTGGATGGAGGGGACTCACTGTTAAGTGAAGAAGAAGGAGGAGATGATAGTGTTTGATCTGGTAAGAAAATATGAGAGGGAAAATGTGGCAAGACATTAGGCAAGGCAGTGGTAGGAGAAATTTTAGAGATGTAATGAAAAAGGAAATGCATCTCATGGAATGTGACATCTCTAGAGTGAAAAACTTTCTTGGTAACAAGATAAGGACAATATAGGCTTTCTTGTTAGGGGAATATCCAAGAAAGACACAAGGAGAGGCACGAGGCTGAAGTTTGTCCCTAGCTCTTTTCAGAGTAGAAACAAAGGCTAAACAACCAAATGATTTAAGGAGAATAATTTGGTTGTGTTTTGAAGAGAAGTTCAAAAGGAGAAATGTTATTAAGGGAATGTAGGGGAGTTCTATTGATTAAGTAGGTAGCAGTGAGAATACAATGTCCCCAGTAGGAATGAGGAACCTTAGATTGGAAAAATAAGGCTCGAGCAACTTCCAGAAGATGCTTGTGCTTTCTCTCCACCACCCCATTTTGTTGTGGAGATTCAACACAGGAAGTTTGAAATAGAAGGCTTGAGCTGAAGGATCTGAGAACTCTGGTGCATTGTCAGTTCTAAACACTTTGACTTTTCTATGAAAATGTGTTTGAACCATATTACTGAAGGTAATAAGGATAGAAAGAGCATTGCTCTTGTGAGTCATGAGGAATGTCCAGGTAGATCTGGTGTTGTCATCCACCAGGGTGAGAAAGTACCTGAAGCCATTGTAAGTGGGAGATTTATAGGGTCCCCATGTGGCAACGTGAACAATATCAAATGGTGCAACAGAATGAGACTTAGACATGTGAAAAGGTTTTCTATGTTGTTTAGCTTGTGGACAAATGGTACAAATGCAATGAGACTTTATTGAATCTTTAAGAAAAGGAAGAAACTTCAGTTGGTCATAAGAAGCATGACCAAGTCTACAATGCCAAATATCAATGTTTGTAGGACAAGCTAGGGAAGAAAAAACAGAAGATCCAGCAGGAGTAGTAGAGCCATTATCTAATGGTTGACCATGAATCACATACAGTCCACGATCTTCTTTACCAAGCAAAATTGGCTTCTTCATTGAAGGGGCCTGCAAATAGCAAGCATTAGAAGTGAATAGGACACCATCATTAGTGGCTTTGCAAAGCTTGCTAATGGACAAAAGGTTAAAGCAGAAAGTAGGAACATGTAAAACATTAGGTAAAGTAAGATCAGAAGAAAGAGTAGTTGAGCCAATGCTTGAAATAGGAGATTTGTGGCCATTAGGAGTAGTAATGTAAATAGGCTCAGAAGAAGGTTTTGTGTGGTGAAGAAGATCAAGATTGGAAGTAATATGGTCAGTGGCGCCGCTATCAAGAATCCAAGTAGATTTTGCAAAGAAGAAAGGAGACAAGAAGCTGTACCTGCCAAGAAGGCACAATTATCTGAAGTAGATGAATCAGATTGCTTACTAAGTAGTCCCAAGAGTTGATCATATTGAGTTTGAGTGAGAGAAACATTGGAAGAAGTAGATGAACTAGCTTCACAATCAGAAGAAGCTGTAGCACCAATCTTGGAACCTCCACTGTTATGGTTAGCTGATATCCATGTAACTTCCAGCATCGGTCCATAGTATGACCTGTGTGCTTGCAATGATCACAGAAATAGCTTTTGCGAGAGGAATTAGAGGAACCACCTCTCCTAGAGGTAGACTGGTAAGATCGAGCAGCTAGAGTGGAAGCATCTTCATCAAGAACAGAAGCAGGAGGCTGTAAATCTCTTTGAGATTCTTCTTGAAGAATTATATGATAAACATCATCAATCAGAGGTGGTGGACTAATCATCAACACATTTCCACGCACAACAGAGTAGGAGTCATTGAGTCCCATCAAGAATTGAACAACCTGCTGATCTTGAAGAATATTTCTTGCAATCTCATTAGAACCACAAGCACAAACTTTTTCCTCAATCATTAGCATATATTCATCCCAGAGTTTCTTGCAACGAGTGAAATAAGCAGTCACAGAAGAAGAACCTTGAGAAAGAGAATTGAGATCTCGTTGTACCTGATAAACGCGTGTTCTGTCAACACGTCGAAAACGAGACTTGAGCTCACGCCAGATCTGAGAAGCTGATCGACAATATAGCACAGATTCAGAGATATCGGGGATGACGGAATGGAGCAACCAAGCGAAGACCATCGTATCACATCTGTCCCAATATTTGCACATCAGAGAGTCAATCGGTGGCCGGATAGACGTTCCATTGACTAAGCCAAGCTTGTTCTTGGCGAGCAGTGAAACTTCAACAGAGCGACGCCAAGAGGAATAATTCTGATCGTCAAGCTTGACTGTAGATAGTGCATAGGATGGATGATCGGAGTGATGCAAGTACAATTCATCCATCGGATGAACGCCAGATTCAACAGAGCTCCATGAATTTGCAGGAATTGGAGCCGGAACGAAGGGCCTAGGGTTCGATGGCCGAGGAGAAGCCATGACTTTTAGACTGATACCATGTTACTTTGGGATGAAATGCAAGAGAAAGAGAGGAAATCAATTCCGTGTATTTCACTAACCGAAAGAAAAGTTTGTTACATAAGCTTATATAACACAACTAACAAGTAGCTGACGTGGCACTAGTAACAGCCTTCAGGAGGCCGACGACGGGAGGAGGCCGACGACAGGACGGAGGCCGGCAACCTTGGAGCGGGATCGGAGGGGAGCGGAGAACATCTCTGCGTGTGTGGGGTGGGATGGGTGAGTTGGGGTAGAAGATTAGAATTTAATTGAGAGGTATAGTTACATAGATTATAGTGCCCAATAGGGTATTAGACACAAATAGTTCCAGAGTTATGAACGAAGGAAGCCAATATTGTACAAAGAGCTGGTCGCGGGTCCTGTTTGAAGACAAAGGCCCACTAGGAAGAAGCCCACAAGAATTGTGCAGCCAAGCCCATAATGAAATGAAGATGATGAGGCCCGTGTTGACTTGATGATGCCAACCCAAACGAATGGAGCATCGGCCCGTATGAAGAATTGAGCACCTGGCGCATACGTGACAACACGATGATGTAAGCAAGCTGATGAGCTGATGTTTTGCGGGCCGTGAACATTTGCCATTGATAGGCGGAGGATTGTGTTGGGCTGGACAAATGAAATGTTGGGTCGACGAATTAAAGCAAGCACCTGCATATGGAGAGCCGGACAAATCTATTCACGAGACCATCAATCTCTCATTATCTTTTATTTATTTCCTTTTTCCTTTCTTTTTTTTTACTACTGTATCTTTTAACCTAGTCATATGACCACCTATTTGCCACCTCTCACAGACTTGGATCCATGGACTTTCACATGGTATTAGAGTCGATTGCGCCCTCGGCTCTGAGCCCTATGGACTGTTTGGGATTGCTCTTTCGTGTGGATGTGACTTTCCAGTTCGCATTCATTTTCCGCTTCTTTTGAAAGACCGGTTTAGCCCCATGATTTAGATTAACCGAGTGCGTAGCTATGGTGGTTGGTAAACAAGTGAACACGCTGAACTAAGTTAATGATTTGAAATCTCTCAGCACTTTTATTGATAACAGGGATTCCTCACACAAATTATACAAAATTGAGCTTTTCAAACTTATTTCTGAAAATCCGACCTCTTTCTTTGTGAGAGTGATGGGGTATTTATAGGAGTAAGTCACTTGGAACTTGAACCTTCATCAAAATACACGTGTCATTCAATCTGGTATAGAGTTGGCATGAGTAAACAGTAGCAGGTGACTCGACATTTCTCGTGATGAACGCGCTGATGTTGATGGCGCAGTGATATGACAAAACTCAAGTCCTTGGTGTTAACTCGATGTTCAGAACTTGGTTTCGTGTCTCGATGATTTGGTCTAACTCATGAGCGACCTTTGGATTCCTTTGGAAGTACTGAGCGTGTTGTTTTTGTTAGCTTTCAGTTTTTTGCACCACCATCCGAACTACTGCGTTGATGACTTACTTTCTTCAGTTTTGGAACCACCATCTGAACTATCGCGTTGATGGCTTCCTTCCTTCAGTTTTGGAATCACCATCTGAGTTATCGCGTTGATGGCTTCCTTCCTTCAGTTTTGGAACCACCATCTGAACTATCCCATTCCCTGTTGGCGAGCATTGCAACGCGCTGAACTTTGTAAGGGGCGCGTCGACCACATCAGAAGCAGGCGTGTGAAACGAGGTACCATCACAGCCCCATGGTCCACCTATGTGCGCGTCATGGGTGGATTATAAGAATGGTAGTCGAAGTGGATCATGTGCCGGCTTCTGACGGTGTTTACCGCGCTGGGTGTTCTACCTCATGGGATCTCTTATTGAGCGCGTTCAGTTGCCTTGTCGGATTCTTTGCGGAAAGATTGAACTCTGTTGTTGGGCCTGAAGCCAGGCCCAAGATCTTGTGGCACAAGGCCCAACATTTTACGAAGCGAAGCCCAATCCCTACTGATTTTATAAAAGGGGGAAGGCATAGCGGGATTCTTCTATTGTCTTCCATCTCCTACTGAGAACATGAAAAGGCGAAGTGCAGAGAGAGAGAGAAGGAGAGAAAGACCAAAGGTGGAAACAAGCGATCAGTGTTATTTCATTGTTTTCGGGTGTCTCTTCTCATCGGATTTCGAAGTTTCTCTTCCTGCGCCGTTGCACCACTACTTATCAGGTAACCGCCTCTCTCTCCTCTCTTTTTTATCCGTTTTCTTCGTCTTCTTTTTTGCATCTCCGACGGTTCTTAGCGGTTTCTGGAGTGTTGAGATTCAGGATTGTGAGGGGTAGAGAGAGTCGATTGATGAAGGGAGAATATTGAAACTTAGGGCGTTTTTTGAATCTTTTACCGGGCGATGGTTTCTCCTCTTCTGTTCTGGGGTTTCTGGCGCAGTTCTGGGGATTGGAATTGGATGGGTATGGGTGAATCTTTCCACTTCTTTGGTGTGTAACCTTTTGGGTGTGTATCACCGGTTGGTTTTCTTAAGGGCGTTTATTTGGGTTTTTCAGAAGTCTTAATGGAGGAGACATCAGGAGAGGAAAGGGGGAATGGCAAAAAGGTGGCCCGCGCGATGGAGATCACATCCTTGGAAGAGGGTTGGCCAGGGGATGACTCAGAGAGGAGGGTCTCGAAGTCGGGGAGTGAAGGTGGGTCATCTTCCACCTCGGGTTCTCCTTTGCCTTGGGTGATCACGCGTTTGGAAAGTCAATATGTACCTCGCGTAGTAGAGGAACGTGTTGGAGTAATGGAGGGGGGAATCTGGTGAGGGCTATAGCTGCAACGTGAGTGAGTTTGTGTTAGCGCGTTATGCCCGTGACATAGCGTGGTCTGAAGGTGTAGAGTTGTGTCTTCCAGCTGAGGGATGTTGCTCGTTGGATAGCTTTAAGGACTGCGTTGTGGTTTACACACAGAGTTTAGATGGGGGGGTTGAGGTTTCCTCTTCCTAACTTTATTAGGGATTTCTTAGCGCTCTTTCGCCTTAGCCCTGCGCATCTCGTTCCCAATGCTTGGAGATTTTTTACTGGGTATGCTACGCGCTGTAATGAAATCGGAGCGACTCCTTCGGCGAGACATATTCTCGCGTTGGCCTTAGTGAAGCCAAAAGAGAAGAGGTTCTATCACATTAGCTTCCCCGAGTAAAATATGATGGTCAACTCCTCAAACATTGGGAGGTGGAAGGATCTATGGTTTCTAGTTAGGTGTTCCAAACCAGGTGTGTTGAATGGTCAACTCCATCTGGGGGTGTACATGCGCGCCAAGCGCAAGAAGGGGCAAAAGGAGGAGGCAAAGAAAAGTTTTCAAAGGATCACCGGTTATCCCGTTAATCACAGGGACGCAGTAGACACTAACAACTTAATTCGTCTAGGTCTGAGTCTCCCTATGAAGGAAGTCCGGGAGGATGAGGGTGGGTAGCGCGCTTTACTCTTAATGCTTCCATTTTTTCCCTCTTCTGTTCTACTTAGTTTTTTTTGTTTTCTGTGTAGATATGGTGAACTTCACTGCCCTACGCGCTGTATCTGCCAAAAAGAAGAGAGCAACCACTTCTCAATCTGCCATGAGACCAGCGGAACGCGCTGAAGAAACAACGAACGTGACACAACCCTTGGCAATCGCCGCAACAACAGACGTTGTGATTGAGCTTCCAGAGACTCCAGGGACTGGGGGAGATGGTGCTGACATTACGCTGAGGAGATCAGTTTGTGCCAGCACAACGGCCAAGAGAACGTTGGATCCTACTGCGACTGCTCCTCCTGCTAAGAAGGCCAAAGCGGATCCCCCTATTACTGAGCTCGTGAGAGTGGAGGCCACCACGGATCCTGCGGCCACGGAGAAGTTAGGCATCAAAAGCGTCCTTGTGTCAGACCTTAAGAAGGCGTTCAAGCTGATGATGGGCGCAGGGTGTTTTACTGAGGAGCGCGCTTGGCTCAAAACCTTATCAGGGACCGCGTTACATCTGGAGGTCTTACGTCACTCTTGCTTGGTGAGTTTTTTCTATGATTTACTCGTTCTCACACCCTCGCGTTCTAGTCTATTTTACTAATGTTCTCCTTTCTTTGTTTCAGGCTTGGTTGGGGACCTTGCAGTCTAGCGACTACACTGCTCAACTGGAGAGGTCCGTGACGAAGTTACCTGATTGCGCTGCACAGGAGCAACTCGATCTCCTGAAGAAGAAGGTGGCTGAGGACGATGCTAAGCACAACGAGGAGTTGCAGAAGGTTAAGGACGATCTGGCTTCGATGCGGAAGGAGTGCTGAGAGGCTAAGAAGGAGAATAGGAAGAAGAACAACGAGCTCACTAAGTTATCGAAGGAAGTAGAGGATCTCAGGGCTGAAGTTCATCGTAGTAAGGAGAAGGGAGAGCGCGCTATCCCCGACTTTCTGAAGAGCAAGCAGTTCGATGACATGCTTGTCAAAGGGTCTTCTTCGTCCTACTCTTATGGGGTTCGCGTGGGCTTCAGACAGGCGGTAGCAAAGTATGGACATCTGCACTCCGACATTATCTATGAGGAGCCAGATTATCACAACGCTTGTGGGGAGCCAGACCCGGAGGATGATGCTCAGAGCGTTGGTTCTGGAGAAAACCAAGAGTAGCCATCGCGACTCTTTCGCTCTTTTCGTTTGTTTGTTTTTCTCTTCTGAAGTACTTTTGCAAACGATGTAATGGGGAAACAGTATTTGTGCTTTGAACATGTTTTGGATAGTAACAGGGATGCTTTGTTCCCTTTTTTGCTTTCACCTACCCGATGTTAACGTGATATTTAAACAACGCGATGAGTGATTCGTTCCAAACGATCCGATCTCGAGCTCGGATTGTTAAGAACGAATCCATCAAATTAATAGTTAAAATTTACCTCTTGTCGCCAATACGATAGATCTTTAAGATGCGATGGCAGCTTCATATCCATGATATGAAGGTTCCACATCGAGGTTTCGATGCGATGGCAACTTCACATTCGAAGATGTGAAGGTTTCACATCGAGATATCAACGCGATGGCAACTTCACGTCCGAGGTTGTGAAGGTTTCACATTGTGATACGTAGAATAATGGCAGCTTCACGCCCGGGGGCATGAAGGTATCACATTGCGATGAGAGAACGATCAAGCTAGAGCGAGATTAAAGCTCAAGATCAGCGCGTTGACAGACTTTTGTTGATGCAGTTGATCAATTCTTATTTATATTCATCCTGCAGTTAATGGTGTTTTTACAGTGCCCAAGAGTATGTTACAACATGTCAATGCGCATAACCCTATATTACATTTTTTACAACGAGTGACGTTTCTACTTATTGAGTACTTGATCCCATAAAATATTTTTTGAGGTGCATTGTGTTCCAGGTATTCACCAAAGTCTCTCCATTTTCGTTGATTAACTTGAACACTCCTTTGTTGACTTCTTTGCCGAGGATGTACGGCCCTTCCCATTTTGGATCCAGTTTCCCTCCATCAACGCGCCGTAAAACCAAATCTCCTTCTTTAAGACGCCTTGGTTTCACTTTGCGATTGTAGTCTTCAGTAATTCTTCTCTTGTATTCTCGGGCTTTTAGCATGGCAATTTCCTTCTTTCATCGCGCAGGTATAGATCCAGTCGCATGGCATCATCATTTTCATCTTGGTCAAAATCGAACACCCGTGCCGGTGGGACCAACGCTTCAATAGGTACCACCGCGTCGGAGCCGAAGACCATAGCGAACGGTGTCTCTCCCGTAGCTTTTCTTGTTGTTGTCCGGTATGTCCATAACACCAATGGAAGTAACTCGGCCCATCGTCCCTGTGCGGTATCCAATCTTCTCTTGATGTCGGTGAGGATGCGACCATTGACGTTCTCCACCTGTCCATTGGTTTGAGGGTGCGCTACCGAGGAGAATTTGAGGTTGATGTTCAAGGAGTTGCACATGCTTCTCAATTCCTCGCAGTCAAATTGCAGGCCATGATCTGTGATGATAGAATTTGGTACCCCAAAACGGCAGACAATGTTCTTCCAGAGAAATGAGCATACCTTCGCGGAGGTTATTTTCGCCATAGCTTCGACTTCAACCCATTTCGTGAAGTAGTGCACCATGACTAAGATGTGGTCACGGCCTCCGCTTGCTTTGGTGTGGAATGGACCAAGAATGTCCATCCCCCAAAGTGCGAAGGGACAAGAGGGGTGAATGGGCTTCATGTCTGACGCTGGAACGCACTGTATATTTTCATGGCGTTGGCAAGCGTCGCATCTCTTAACATGGTCGACGCAATCGGCGCGAAGGGTGGGCCAATAAAATCCTGCTCTGGTGATGTTTCGAGCGAGAGTTCACCATTGAGGATGTCCCCCATAAACTCCGCCATGAGACTCTTGAACAATTTGCTTTCCTCTTTCCTCGCTGACGCAGAGTAAGTCCCCTTCCATAATACCCTTGCGATATAGTTGTTCTTCGTGCATGCAATAGCGTGCTGCCCTAATCTTGAAGGATTTGATATCTGCTCCTTTACTTGGCAACTCTCCATGTAGATTATATCGTTCGATGGGTTTCATCCAGTCTTTCACTATGTCGACGCGAAGCACAGGAGATAGGACGCTTCGCATCAACCTTCTTTCCAGTGTTACTTTGTTACCTATCTCAAGAGGTAACGCGCTACCTATAGGGGCCAAAGCGTCGTCTTTCAAGTTGGAGCCCCTAGGGATAGCCTCGATCTGAAAATGATCGAGACACGTGATCAACGCCTTGACCTTCCTGCAGTACTCAGGGAGAGTCCCGGTCTTACATTCGTATTCTCCGAGTACTTGTCTGGACACAATCTCTGAATCAGTGAAGGCGTGAACGTTGCGAGCCCCGTTCAACATCGCGATCTCTATCCCGACTATCATTGCTTCATATTCTGCCTCATTATTCGTAACTGGAAACAAAAAGCCGAGCGCGTATTCGATCGAGAAGGCCGAGGGTCCTTCAACTACAATGCCTGCGCCTCCCCCAAAATCGGTTCTTGATCCATCCACAAAGATCTTCCAGACTTCATCGCACTCCACTTCACACGCGGTGAAATCTGTCTCAACCACAAAGTCTGCCAGCACCTGAGCTTTGATGGCCGTTCTCGGCTGGTAGACTATGTCGAACTCTGACAACTCGACTACCCATTTGGTCATTCTTCATGACAACGCGGGTTGATGTAGTATCCTTCGAAGGGGGAGGTCGGATAAGACATAAACAGTGTGGGCTTGAAAGTATGGTCTGAGCTTTCGCGCTGCCATGACAACCGTGAGCGCGATCTTTTCCGCTGGGAATATCTCTATTCCACGGGTTGTAAAACTTTACAAACGAAATAAACGGGATGCACAAATTCTTGAGTTAATACTGCGCTAATGGTGTAAGAACCCACAACGAGATAAAGCTGTACATCTTCGTAGCAGGTTGGAGCTGAAAGTGTTGGTAACTTGGCTAAATATTCCTTCATGTTGACGAATGCATCTTCCAAGACCTCTGACCATTTGAACTCTCCTTTCTGTTTAAGCGCGTTGAAAAATGGGAGAGCGCGATCGGCCAGGCGGGAGCAAAATCGGCTAAGATAATTTACGGCTCCGTTCAGTCTTTGAATCTCATTCTTTATGCGCGGAGACACCGTACGTTGTATGCTTTCTACCTTGTCTGGATTAACATCGATCCCGCGAGCACTGATCATAAAGCCCAAGAATTTGCCAGAGTCCACTCCGAAGACACACTTCTCCGGGTTTAGGCTCATCCCATGCTTTCTCAGAGTCTTAAACACTTCGCACAAGTCTTTCAAGTGACCTTGTTTACTTAGACTCCTTACCACAATGTCGTCTACATACGCGGAGACGAACCTTCCCAACTGTTCCTTGAAAATCTTGTTAACTGCTCGCTGGAATGTAGCCCCAACGTTTTTAAGACCGAACGACATAACAATATAACAATAAACACCGCGATTGGTGATGAACGCGGTACTCTCCTCATCGACTGGATCCATCTTAATTTGATTATAGCCCGAATACGCATCCAAGAAGCTCAGAGTAGCGTGTCCTGCGGTAGCATCCACTAACTCGTCGATAACAAGAAGAGGATAACAGTCCTTTGGGCATGCGTCGTTCAGGTTCTTGAAGTCGACACACCTCCTCCATTTGCCATTGGATTTATGTACCAGGACGATGTTGGACAACCACCGCGGGTATTGCACTTCCCGAATTAAACCTGCATTCAACAGCTTTTCAACTTCCCGCTCTGCTATTTCAGCGCGCTCGACATTCATTTTCCGCTTCTTCTGAAAGACCGGTTTAGCCCCATGATTTAGATTAACCGAGTGCGTAGCTATGGTGGTTGGTAAACAAGTGAACGCGCTGAACTAAGTTAATGATTTGAAATCTCTCAGCACTTTTATTGATAACAGGGATTCCTCACACAAATTATACAAAAATGAGCTTTTCAAACTTATTTCTGAAAATCCGACCTCTTTCTTTGTGAGAGTGATGAGGTATTTATAGGACTAAGTCACTTGGAACTTGAACCTTCATCAAAATACACGTGTCATTCAATCTAATATAGAGTTGGCATGAGGTGGCTTGAGTAAACAGTAGCAGGTGACTCGACATTTCTCGTGATGAACGCGCTGAAGTTGATGGCGCGGTGATATGACAAAACTCAAGTCCTTGGTGTTAACTCGATGTGCAGAACTTGGTTTCATGCCTCGATGATTCAGTCTAACTCATGAGCGACCTTGTTCATAGACAAGCAAAATCTCAAAGGCTTAAAACAGTAGTGAGCATGAGCCTACAAGGTAACACATTTTTAGTGCATTATTAGTTTTAATCATTCAGCATCAAAATTAAGAACAAACAAACCCATTTGATTCTCAAACAGAATAGAGTTAGTTCATCAGTCAAGAGTCAAGACCCATAAAAGGCGGGGTATTTTTATTTTGTGCCCTGCCTCTGCAACATGTAAATTGAATTTTAAAATCATGATATACAGAGAATTAGAATTTCAAGCATTGATATGAATCAGAATGGGATCATTCCCAATAAATTGAAAAAGCTACATTATATGAACTTTCTAGATCTTCTATAAACTTACAAGAAAAGGTAGAAATTACCTTAAGGGCGTCCAAGGAGAGCACCACAATCAAAACCTCCAATTTTAAGTTCAATAGATCACCATGCTCTGAAATTCGAGTTTTTCTAACTAACTCACGTGCTCCTTTGAAATTCAATAATTTCATCAATTAATCAGCTCTAGATATGTGAACACGGTTAAACTCATTTAATTATCGGCATTAAGTCCGTAAAGAAAGATGTCATACATAAACAAGAGAAATTCATAAGCCTTAATTTACCAAGAGAAATTCATTTATCCTTCACTAGGCCTAGTCCTGTGCATTCATTGCCCAACAAAGAAGCACATAAATATGATATATAATACTTGAACTGTAAAAGCTACGCTAATCCAAATGGGAAATTTATTCCAAGAGAAAGTGAGCACGGTAAACCCATCAAAGAAACATGATCAACCATCAACAACAAAAACAAAAAACAGAATAGCCATTTAAAAAGGAAAACCATTGAAAAAACTCGGACCTTGGAAATCTAGTCAAAAGCATCTCTCCTCAAGATTCACAATTAA
Source organism: Oxyria digyna (assembly GCA_029168935.1). Lineage (NCBI taxonomy): Eukaryota > Viridiplantae > Streptophyta > Magnoliopsida > Caryophyllales > Polygonaceae > Oxyria > Oxyria digyna. The sequence goes on from JAPVLV010000005.1 coordinate 5,890,193, forward strand.
TAAATATCAATCCAGCTTACAAAATTTCATCTATGCACTTTCTTTGAAAAGATACCAAAATAAAAAAATGCATCCAAATTAGATCAATTCCTACACACACCATTCACCATCATCACTATTCTTTTAGTGAGTGATAGCCAAATCACACACTAAAAGAATAGTGATGAAACCAGACAACAATTTCAGACATCACATGAAGCATCATATTTATGCACTAGGAGGCATAAACCAAGTAAGATCAATAAACGTGGAAGAAAGTACTAAATGTGGATGGACAATTTACTCATCTTAAAGAATGTCTCAACCTGTATCCCATAAATATTAGCAGTAAAATCAATAGGTTTGTTGATTGAGCATGTTTTAGGCACACAACTAGGGAATCAATGGTGTGATTGTGAGGACCACCCTACCAAGAAATATATGTGCTTAGAAAAAGTTTTTTGTTATATATCCTTTTTATTGAAAGAATTATTATGTCAACAATCATAACTGTTGGAGCCCAGATATTCGCGATCTCGCAATCAACACCTCGCGAGATCTGGCCTTCTAGAAATCTTTAAGTGCTGGAGACCTTCCTTACGCCAACTGGAGCAACAACTTGTAATATACTGTCATCTGGATCAAAATATGCTATTCCCTTCTGTTCTTTATGTTCTTCAATTCCTGTTGCACCTGCACAACCAAACCAGAAGGTTGAACCCCCAGATTTGGCTCTCCGACGCTCAAGTCAGTAATGGCAACAGATAAACGAACACAATGCCTTAATAACAACAACAGGATGAAACAACACAAAGAGAAGATAGCGTTCAAAACAACAACTAAAACAATTAAACCTCGTGAGCCAACTCAATGAAACAGTAAATGATGAAACTCAACCAATCGTGACGAATCAACCCTCAAAAGCACGATGACGATACCGAGAGTCAGGATCCAGGTACCGATCATCCGACTTCCTACGAAAAGAGGTAAATCGGGAGCGAGGAGACGAGCTCGTAAACGAGTAATCGCCCTCTGTGTTTTCTCTTTCTCTCAAGTGGGAAGAAGATGCTCTCAGTCGACCGTCCCTTTCTCTCTCTTTGCCGTTAGGATTTATAATCACGCCCTGGGTCCCACACAATCCGTTATTGCTCTCTTAACCTATTGCTCTCTTAACCTATTGGGCTCCTTAATGGGCTTCCCGTTCTCGACCCATTTTCTGACCTTATGGGCTCGCTGCCTGTTGCTCACTCGCGGACCGGGTTTGCGTCATTAGAGTCGCGAGAACCGGGTCCACATTAATGATCGTGAGAACCGGGTCCAACAGCCAGCCCCCCAAGTCTTTGTATTCGCGAAGGCAAAGCTTGGGTAAGAATTGAAGCCGGGTTCTCGGAGAGCCCTATGGAGATTATTCGCTCGCGACTCCTCCTCGTTTCATCGCGCTTGTTTTTGAATTTTGAATTTTAAATTCGAAACGTTTTGCATTCCCACGTTCTGACACCTTTCAACACGTGGCTTCCTTTTGGGATTTTCATTTTCTTATAAAAGGCTGCCAGACCTTTCAACACATTCTTCTCTTCCTCTTCTTTTCTCCAACCGCTCATATTCCTCTGTAAAACCCATCCTTAATAAGACTTCGAGAAATCTTCACCCGTTCAGACGATCGCCGATTTACCAATGGCTCGTAAGTTCTATCTTGAATTCGTTCTTCGTTTGTTTACTTCTATTGCTTTTACATATGATTTCGATATTTCTGTATCTCCGCTATTTACTGTGTTCTTTCGAAGCTTCTTTACTGGTTTTCATGGCGGTCGGGCGATTTCTTATCATACCTCTATCGGTCATTTACTGGGCAGTGTCTCCTCTTCTTTCTTCTATTCGATGGGCATTTCCTTTTCCCTCAAAGGTCGTTTTAGACTATTGAAAACCCTCATTGTTCGTCAAAACCCATTCTTTTTTACCGCTCCTGGCTTCCGGGCTATTCATTTCACCATTTCCTAGGGTTTCTACCAGTAGTCTGTTTAACTTCCCCTTAGATCTTATATTTTTTTGTTTTCCAGGGTTTTCTTTGTTTGTTATTCCCATGGCTCGCGAAGCTTCCTTCTAGCCTTCGCGTTTCGTGTTCTTTCCCTGGAAAACTAATTCTTGATCTTTTTCTTCTTGATCGTCCACAGGAGACTCTATTAGTCATAATGACGACGAAGTTCCGTCTACCTCGCGACCAGATGCAGATTGTGGCAATAAAAGTCCTCCTCGGGATTCTGAGGAAGTAATATTCGGTCGCGAGGACTACGAGAATTTTTACTCCTGGCGAGATGATCTTCCTCGCGTGGAAATTGAAGACATATTCAATAACCCGGCGGGTCGTGTACAGATCTTGACTCACCGCGTCCATCATAAAAAGGTAAAGAATCTCGGGAACCCATTTACGGCTCTCCCTTCTGATCTTACCCTTCGCGACCTTGAAACCATCGCGGATGCCTATCCTTTTCCAGAGGGTACAATTTTTGCCCTTCCATCTCTGGATGGGACTTCTCTTGATGAATATGGCAGTTTCTTTCCATTGAGTATGTCGTCTCTTAAATTAGGATTTAGGCTCCCCTTCTCCAACTTTACCAAAAATCTCTTGAAAGAGCTGACCTACAGCCCAGCTCAGATGCATCCTAATTTTTGGAGGGCCTTGGTTATTTACGTGATGAGGTGTCAGGATATCGGGGTAAAACCCAATCCTTGTCATTTTTTCCTTATGTTCTCTACGCGAAGGGCTCCTGAAGAAATGGGGATGTTCACCGCCGTAAAAAATGGCAGATCGGAGTGGGATGGTCCTCCCCGTATACCGAAGTGGAAGGTTGATTGGTTTTTGGTTCGACCACCACCGGGTTCTGGGATCTCGACCAAAATATCGATGCTCGCGACCCAGCCTAAATCTGGTAACTGGACCCAGGCTAAGAAAGATGGTCTTTACCGTAATTTCCATAATTTCCCTGATCTTGTTTCGACGCGCATATTCCTGAAGTGTATTACCCACGAGGTGCTAGCCCAGCGTGGACTTAGTCTTAAGCACCATTATGGTATTTCTTGTTTATTGTTACTTACTCGCGATGTCATATGCTTATGGACTTTTATTATATCCTTATTTATTTTACTATTTTTTTATCTGCAGAGACAGGATACTTTTCGCGTCTCGCGATTATGGAAGGTTCTGATGACTCTTTTGACGAGGAACCTGTTGATGAGCAAATCTCCGCCTCACAGAAGAGCAAGCGCCGAAAGCAGCCGGCGAACAAGAGTAAAACTTCCTCAAAAAAGAGAAAAATCTCTGCTGGCGGTATTACTATCCGCGAGTCCGTGCCCCAATCTGGGGAGACCGAAACACGCACGCCCGAGCCCCTGGATGATCAACCCCCAATTGGTTCGACAATCCCCTTAGGGGCCGGCGGGTCTCCTTCTTCGCGACGAGCAACCCCTGCCGGGAGGGCCTCAGAAATTGCCAAGGGTAAGCAGCCCATGACCTTTGAAGGTGGTCAAAATACCTCTTCTCAGGATCTGGCTGAGCTTTTTCCCGAGGAGGAGGTAGTGAGGACATTCTTTCATCGCGATCGACCTGGTTTCCCAGACATGCCTGGATTTTTAGAGGGCATTGTTCGGGGTAAAGCAGGGCTCGCGAGACTCAGTCTGGCGGTGGGTTTCCTTTATTTTCTTCCTGAATGGTTTTCTTCCTTCTTGTTGGCAGGTGTTTTTAACTAACATGTTTTGCTTATTGTAGTCGCTTCTTCTCACCGAGGCATTTGGGCAATATTCCATCGCCCTTGAAGATGGCTATAATAAGATGGAGGGGGAATATAATGAGATGGTCGATTATGCTGGTAAAGCACGGGATGTTAAGGAGGCCGCGAAGAAAAAACTAAAGGAGGAGCAAGAGAGGAATGCTGAGCTGCAAGGGAGGAATGCTGAGCTGATGGCGAAGATAAGCGACTTGGAGCTTTCGGCCAGGACTATGAAGCGCAATCATGATACAGAGTTAGGTTTGCTTCGCCAAGAGAAAGACCAGGCTTTTGACAAGGGTCGTCGCGAAGGTGCCAAACAGTATGCTTCTAGCTATCGCGAGAAATGTCGTATTGATTTTATCAGTCTGGCTCGCGACACCCTGGTGATTACTGCACTCAAGCGTCAGCTTAGGAAGAACAAAGTGACTAACTTCTCTTTCGATCCTACGGATCTTTGTGGTCTTCCTGCCGAGATCCCTGCGTACACCTCTCCTCCTCTTGGAACCTTTGTTGACGACGATGCGAGCCTTCTTGAAGGTTGGGACGTCGAACCCTTCTTGCCTGAAGATGAGGGAGTCGTCAGAGGGATGGAGTGTCATATTCCTTTAGTCCCAGTCCCCAAGGTACCCAAGAAGGTAATTTACTCGGAGGACAGGATGAAAAAGGCGGCGGACTCCTCGGCTCGCTCTTGTGCTAAATCGTCTGATGCAGGTGATGGGAACGATGTTGTGAATGTTGACAGCGAAAAAGCTGCTGCTGAAGAAAACATCGCGACGACAAAGGACGTTGGTAGCGCGGGAGGGGTTCGTGATCCAGTGCTGGCTGAAACTGACGAGTATCTGAATCTGGATCCTCTTTGACGAAGTTTAACTTCTTTTTATTTGTCGCTTGCAAACTCTTGGGTTGGTGTTGCATACAATTGTTACTTGGTTCTGTGGCTCGTGGATCGGAATGTGATCGCGAGCCTAAATATTGTTCCTTTTGGGGTCTCGTGAGGAGATCGTACAATTATTCCCTTGCGTGTCTTTACATTTATTGCTTTTGTTCTCCCAACTACTTTTCCGCTTTTAGTCTTTTAATGCATTAAATGTGGGTTAGGTGACTTTTCTTTTATAAATGGCGTTTCCTGCCTTCTTCTTCCATTCCTTCTTTTTTCAACGAATTCTGATATGGCCAGGACACGACGAACTCGAGAGGGGTCTCTGCATGAGTCTTTTACCATTGTTATGGATTCTTCTGCTATTACTGGCAGAAGTTTGGTAATCATCTTTTACTTTGTCTTTCTCTGCTTAATTGTTTCTTAGACCCCTTTTTTCTACGTATAGCGTTTTCCAAAGGAACATTGCGATCAATACCTTAGTCATTTCGGTGGTAAGGGTCTCATCCTTTGCGCTAATTCCGAGTCTTGGGATGTGATTCTGGACAAGGCTGGGAGCTCCTACTTTCTGGGCGAAGGCTGGAGTGAGTTTGCGTATGAGAAAGATCTTTGTGAGGGAGATGAGGTGACTTTTACAAGGTGGTGTGCTTCTCCACCTGAAGTTCCCATTCGGACCGTGGTGTATCAAGTGAAGGTCGTCGTTCCTCTCCGGGCTTAGTGTTATGCCTTTTTATTCTGCATTTGTATGGTGATTTCTCCTCCTCTTCCCCTCCCCCCATAGTGTTCGTGAGGATGTTTACATTCTCGCGAGCCCTATGTGTTAAGAAAGGAGGGAGAATGAACGAGTTTTTTATGAATAAATTAGACTGGGATTTATTAGAAAAAACTTTGGAACTCAAAATGTAACGTGCATCTATGTGCCATCGCGATTACAAGTATGTGTCTCATTAATGGAAAAAAATGTTTTTCAAAAATGAGAATACTTAATATTATAAATAGGTCACTCCCCAACATCTTTCGTCCGGAAAAATTCTTCTTTTGGTCCTATGAAAAACCCTGCGAGGAAATTGATCGCGTAAGTATAGATTATTCATATGTCATGACCTGTGATGCCATAAAGAGTGTGTTCTCACCTGACTACTGCATGCGTACGAGCCAGTAGTAGGGTTTTTCGTGCACCTGTGAGCGTCTTTGTGCTTGAGAATGTGATTTCCTATAATGAATTTGGGATCAGATTCTTTGTTCTTGTGGCAAAACAAAGTAGCTCGCGTGTTTTTCTCATCATACCTTAGCTAAGGTATTCTTGATGCCTTGGGAAATCCATGCTCACGGATAATTGGGGCTTTAGCGCTTGTTTCCTCATAAATTGCCATTTTCTGTTTCGTTCGCGATCATGCCTTACGATTGTTTGCTTCTCTAGTGCTGTAGTGTCTGTGAAAACAGATGGGAATTCATTAGTGTTTTGTATTGCATACTTCCATGCTAAGTACATAGTTTCATGATTGACTTTTTTCTGGAGTGTCACTCGCTGAGTTCCATGCCTTGGTGGGTTGTTATCCCATCAAGGTCAGGATTTCGTGGTCGAGGTGAGGAGAACGGATGTCGTTACTCACTCTCGGACGGTCACGGCTTCGTGACCTGGGTGGATGCTCATGGCCCCAGCCCAGTGTCACGGCTTCGCGACCTAGGTGGATGCTTATAGCCCCAGCCCAGCGTCACGGCTTCGCGACCTGGGTGGATGCTTATAGCCCCAGCCCAGCGTCACGGCTTCGCGACCTGGGTGGATGCTTATAGCCCCAGCCCAGTGTCACGGCTTCGCGACCTGGGTGGATGCTTATAGCCCCAGCCCAGTGTCACGGCTTCGCGACCTGGGTGGATGCTTATAGCCCCAGCCCAGTGTCACGGCTTCGCGACCTGGGTGGATGCTTATAGCCCCAGCCCAGTGTCACGGCTTCGCGACCTGGGTGGATGCTTATAGCCCCAGCCCAGTGTCACGGCTTCGCGACCTGGGTGGATGCTTATAGCCCCAGCCCAGTGTCACGGCTTCGCGACCTGGGTGGATGCTTATAGCCCCAGCCCAGTGTCACGGCTTCGCGACCTGGGTGGATGCTTATAGCCCCAGCCCAGTGTCACGGCTTCGCGACCTGGGTGGATGCTTATAGCCCCAGCCCAGTGTCACGGCTTCGCGACCTGGGTGGATGCTTATAGCCCCAGCCCAGCGTCACGGGATTTATACAACATTCTGAATTTCCTGAAATGTGCGCGTACCTTTTATTTTGAGATTATGTCTCCCTTTGCGGCGAAAGTATTTATTTCTCTGGTAACCCGACGATAGATTCTTGCTAATGTTTAGTATCAATCGGTTCTTTCGCCTGCATACAGCTTGTTAGAACGTCTTACACCGCGGTTGAATCGCTTTTATGAGATATTTATCTTAAGGTACGCAAACATGTTACAAAAACGTGGGAATTTATACCTGTGTGGGGGAGTAGGCTAGGCGTAATAGCGGCGCAGTCGCATCACGTTCCAGGAATTTGCAACGTGATTGCCAGAGCTATCCTTCAGTCGATAGGCCCCTGGGGCGACCTCGCGATCCACTATGTACGGCCCCTCCCAGTTCGGGTCGAGTTTTCCCCCCTCTGTCTTTCTTAGGACCAGATCTCCTTTCACGAAACCTCTCTCCTTGACATGCTTGTTATAATACTTCGCGACGCCCGCTTTGTAAGCGGCCGCCCGAATAACCGCCATTTCTTGGGTTTCCTCGCGAAGTTGGAGTTCCATTCTCATCTTCTCATCATTGGTTTCCGAGTCATAGTGAAGGAGTCTTTCGTTTGGGAACAAAATTTCTACCGGAACTACGACCTCTACTCCATACGCAAGGGCGAAAGGACTCTCTCCTGTTGCTTTTTTCACTGTGGTTCGATTGGCCCAGAGAGTAAGTGGCAGGACTTCCGCCCATCTGCCCTTGGCGTTATCTAGCCTTTTCTTCAGATCTGTGACAATGCTTTTATTGACGGCTTCTACCTGCCCATTGCAGTGTGGATGTGCAACCGAAGCAATTTTCAGCCTAACTCCCAGATCGCTGCACCATGCCATTAGCTGGGGCGAGTTGAATTGAGGGCCTCGGTCGGTTACGATCTCGCGTGGCAACCCATAGCGGCAGATAATATTTTTCCAAAGGAATTTTTTCACTACAGGTACTGTTGTCGACGCGAGTGCTTCCGCTTCAATCCATTTTGTGAAGTAGTCGACCGCGACAATGATATACTCGAGTTGACCTGGGGCCTTTGGTTTAAAAGGGCCAAGAAGATCCAATCCCCACATCGCGAAAGGGATGGGGCTTCCCATGATCTGAAGCTGGACTCCTGGTTGGTGGGAGGCAGGGGCGAAATATTGGCACGCCTGACAAGCTCGCGTCATCGCTTGAGCATCTTGTTTCATTGTGGGCCAAAAATGCCCTTGGCGCAAAGCCTTGTACACCAGGGGTCTCCACCCTGCGTGCGTCCCACACAGCCCAGCATGTAGCTCTTCGAGATAGGCTTTTGTTTCGTAGTGACCCATGCACTTCAGTTCGCAAGGGTCACCTCCTCTCTTGTAGAGCTCGCCTCTGCTGATATAGAAACGTCCAGCCTTTCTTTTTAATTGTATGAGTTCCTTTGGGTCAGATGGGCCGCGACCATATCTGAGATAATCAATAAATGGGCGGCGCCAATCTTCAGACGAAGTGTTGATCGCCATCATTTCGATCTCGCGACTGATGGCGCTTTCTTCTTTCACAAAAAACAGATATTTCGGGGGCCCCCCTTTTGATACCATGAACCCTGACCTTCGCTCGCGCTCTTCTTTGGGACCTTCCCATCCGGCTCCCAGCTTCGCGAGTTCATCTGCTTTCTTATTCAGTTCTCTTGGGATTGCCTTTATTTCGAAATGCATGAAAAGCGAGGTCAATGTCGCGACTCGTGCATGGTATTGTGGGAGGTTCCCTGTTCGTGCTTCATAAAGCCCTTGTACCTGCTTTACCACAACTTCTGAATCACAACAGCATGAGAGCACAGAGATTGAAAGGCCAATGGCTAACTCTAATCCTGCGATTAAGGCCTCATACTCAGCTTCATTGTTCGTGGGTTTGAACTTTAGTGCAATGGCGTGGCTTATCTCATCTCCCGTAGGCGACGTGAGAATCACACCTGCGCCGCACCCCTCATCGTTTACAGCCCCGTCGGTGTGCATTATCCACATCATCTGTTCACCATACGGATTCACCACTTCCCCTTCTCTGAAACTTGTTTCGACGATGAAGTCGGCAAGCGCTTGTGCTTTGATAGCTGGCCTGGGTCGATATACTACATCGAATTCTGACATTTCGATGACCCATTTCGTGAGCCTCCCTGCAACGGTTGGTTTTGTCATGAAGCTATTCAGTGGCAAGTCTGTTAGGGTTTCAATCGGATGTGCATGGAAATAGGGTCTTAGTTTGCGAGCAGCTGTTATCAGTGCAAGTACAGATTTCTCAACTGGGGAATACCGTGTTTCCGCGGGTAATAAAGCTCGGCTAACAAAATAGACTGGTTTTTCTGACTCGCGAACAAGGACTGCACTCACCGCTCTTGAGCTGGCCGCGAGATACAACTGGAGAGTTTCTCCCGGAACCGGGGAAGATAGGATCGGGAGCTTTGTCAGGTGTTCTTTGAGGCTCGCGAATGCTTGACCACATTCTTCAGTCCACTCAAAGTTCTTTGGTTTTCTCAAAATTTCGAAGAAGGGGAGGTTTCGTTCGGCCAGCTTGGCACAGAATCTCCCCAAATAATTTACTCGGCCTACAAAACGTTGGACCTCATGGGTAGACCGCGGCGGTTCAAGATCGAGAACGGCCTTGACTTTATCGGGATTTACTTCGACACCGCGAGCACTAATCATGAAGCCTAAAAACTTACCTTCTGTGACCCCGAACACGCATTTGTCTGGGTTTAGACTCATCCCGTACTTTCTGAGAGTCGCGAATACTTCCGTCAGGTCGCGAGCGTGATTACTCTGTTCCTTGCTTTTCACCACAATGTCGTCAACGTAGGCCTCGACTGTATCTCCTATCTGATCACTGAAAATACGGTCTACCAGTCTCTGGAAAGTGGCCCCCGCGTTCTTAAGGCCGAAAGGCATCACCTTATAGCAAAAGGTTCCCTTGTCTGTTATGAAAGAGGTATGTTCTGAGTCAAGGGGGTTCATCATGACTTGGTTGTATCCTGAGTAAGCATCTAAAAAACTGAGTGCTTCATGTCCTGCGGTGGAGTCTACAAGCTGATCGATAGAAGGTAGCGGGTAGCTGTCCTTCGGGCAGGCTTTGTTTAAATCTGTGAAATCTACACACATCCTCCATTTACCGGTTCCCTTCTTTGCGACCATGACGACATTAGCCAACCATGCTGGGTATTGCACCGGTCTAACAAACCCAGCCTTTAGGAGTTTCGCGAGCTCTGCGGCCGCGGCCTCATTCTTCGGACCTGCTTGTTTTCTCTTTCGCTGCCTTTTGGGAAGGATATCGTTGCTAATATTTAGAGAGTGAGTGATTACTGATGGGGGAATTCCTTTCAAATCTTTGGGGGACCAAGCGAAGACGTCTCGCGATTCTGATAGCAAGTTTTCAATCTCTACCATCACCATAGGGTCAAGGCTACCCCCTACTGATAACTTCTCTTCTTTATTCACAAAAGGAGTGACTTCCTGTGTTTTAAATCCGGAAAACTTTGCTCTGTCCGCATTCCCCTCAGAATCCTGATATCTAGGGGGTTCGCGAACATCTAACTCAGCTTCTTCCTCAACATTAGGCATGCCAGGGACAAAAAGTTGGTTCGCGAGCAGAGGCGTTTCTTCTCCCTTTTCAGACTTGATGTAACAAGAGATGCTCTCTTTCTCAACGCCTGTCGCGACTCCTGTTCCGGATGGTGTGGGAAACTTTACGCAGAAATGGCTCATGGATACTACGGCATCAAACTTGCACAACGTGCCTCTCCCGATGATCGCGTTATAGCTCGAGCTTGTCGGGATGATTACAAAATCAATCTTTTCTGATCTTCGTGGCCCTGTCTCATCTCCCATCACTACATCTAAACTCACCACTCCTAGAGCAGTGACTCTTTCCCCCGCGAAGCCTACTAAGGTTGTTCTTGTTGGTCTTTTCATTCGTGGGTCGACCCCTAGCTTTTCGAAGGCATCCAGATATATTATGTCGGCAGAGCTGCCCGTGTCAACCAAAATACGACTGACTAGCTTCGTGCCAATTTGTAGATGTATGACCAATGGATCACCGGAAGAGACTGCCCACTCATTGATCTCTTCGTTAGAAAAGACTAGTTGATATGGCTCTCTGGGAAGGGGTTTCGCGATGCTCATAACTGGGAGCCCGCGAGGGAGCGGTGCGTTGATCATCTTGCGTTGCTCACGCCTGTTCGGGGGTATAGGGACATGCTTCCCGGCTATGGTCCCTACATGACCATCTGGTCGCGGGAAATCTTGGTTGTGCTGAGGTGGATGAGGATCGTTTGCGTGCTGCTGATTGCGCCCTCTTCCTCGCCCACCGTTGTTGTTTCCCCCTCTGAATGGTCCTCGGCCAGGGTTTCTACCTCCCCTGCCTTGATAGTTTCCCCCGCCTCTTTGATTCATGAGGACGGCTCTCTGCTCAGGCTCGTTGTTCGTCCTTGGACCACTCCGGCACTCATCTGTGTTATGAGTAGTGGAATTGTGATTGGAGCACCACATTCCATCGTGACCGCGACCTCGGCCTCCACTGCCTCGGCCGCGACCTCTATAGCCATAGTGGTCATCTCTTTGGTTCATTAAATTCTGCTCCTGAAATTGGTTCTGGTCTGTATTTTGTCTGTAGTCTTGGTACTGATTCTGATTCTGACGCTGCGTTACCAAACCTGGAGCACGTGAATCATTCTGCCCCTGCTCAAATTGCTGCCTTTTGTTCCCCCAATTCTGATTATTCTTTCTAGAGTTCTGGCTCTGGTTCTGTTTGTTCTGACTTCCGCCCCCTGCGGGTGCGCTCGAGTGAGTCTCAACTTGTATTTCAACGTAAGCTCTCTCTAGCATGGCTTGATATGAAACTTCCTGCTTTCTGTACAGGTGTTTTTTGAATTCGCTCCCATCGGCTAGTCCGTTTAAGAACGCGACCCGGGCGGTTTTATCGTCAAAGTCATCAGCTTCTAGGACCATTAACGAGAATCTTTTCACATACTCTTCCAGGCTTTCGCCCACTTTTTGTTTGACCCCGACCACCTCTTGCATGGTGATCTTTCTCTTCTTCGAGGAGCCAAAATGCAACAAGAATCCCCTCTCGATATCTGCAAAGCAAGAGATACTCCCGGGCGGTTGATTTAGCATCCATGTCATGGCGGTGTCCGCGAGTGTTCCTGGGAATCCCTTGCAAAGGGTAGCCTCATCCGGACCCCTCGCGATCATAGCATACTTGTACCGGGTAAGATGCTCTTTGGGATCTCCCTTGCCAGTGTATTCCTTGACAGTCGGGAATCTAAAGTCTGGTAGCGGTGGGGCTCTGATTATATGTTCTGCAAAAGCTGTGGGGCCAAATATCGTTGAAAAGTCGAGAGGAGGGTTCTGGGACGCCTCGCGATTGTAGTAGGGGGTTCTCTGATACTCGCGTTGTTCCTGCGCAGGGTAGTATGCGCGGCCCCTTTCGTCGTAACGAACATCATGCTGAGAGTTGTGGTGTTCCTGATGACTCATTGGAGCCTGGTTCAAGTCGAACCGTCCCCGATCCACCTCGCGAGTGTCATTTCTTTCCCTCGGCCTTCTAGACACCGAGTCTCTGTCATCCGGGACAATTTCAGCTACCTCTTCTCGATTAATTTCTCTCCCGTCGCGATTGGTCTGGTCGTGGAGAGGTTCGACCCTTTGGTTAGCTGTATTTGGGACAATCGGGGCGCCTTGCGCTATCCAGGCGGCAAAGAGTTCGTTCTGCTCCCGAGGGATAGTGATAAGCTCGGGAGTTTCCTCTTCGACGCGAGGGAGTGGTGGGGGATTGAGAGTGTTTTGATTGAGGTGTGATGTGGTGGCGTTTACTGTTCCGCTTCTGCCAGTTTCAACCATGATTCTGCTCTTCGCGAGCTGACTCTTGAGATTTCAAAGGGAGCTAGCTGCGCGAGAAGGTCCCCACGGTCGGCGCCAGTGTTGGAGCCCAGATATTCGCGATCTCGCAATCAACACCTCGCGAGATCTGGCCTTCTAGAAATCTTTAAGTGCTGGAGACCTTCCTTACGCCAACTGGAGCAACAACTTGTAATATACTGTCATCTGGATCAAAATATGCTATTCCCTTCTGTTCTTTATGTTCTTCAATTCCTGTTGCACCTGCACAACCAAACCAGAAGGTTGAACCCCCAGATTTGGCTCTCCGACGCTCAAGTCAGTAATGGCAACAGATAAACGAACACAATGCCTTAATAACAACAACAGGATGAAACAACACAAAGAGAAGATAGCGTTCAAAACAACAACTAAAACAATGAAACCTCGTGAGCCAACTCAATGAAACAGTAAATGATGAAACTCAACCAATCGTGACGAATCAACCCTCAAAAGCACGATGACGATACCGAGAGTCAGGATCCAGGTACCGATCATCCGACTTCCTACGAAAAGAGGTAAATCGGGAGCGAGGAGACGAGCTCGTAAACGAGTAATCGCCCTCTGTGTTTTCTCTTTCTCTCAAGTGGGAAGAAGATGCTCTCAGTCGACCGTCCCTTTCTCTCTCTTTGCCGTTAGGATTTATAATCACGCCCTGGGTCCCACACAATCCGTTATTGCTCTCTTAACCTATTGCTCTCTTAACCTATTGGGCTCCTTAATGGGCTTCCCGTTCTCGACCCATTTTCTGACCTTATGGGCTCGCGGCCTGTTGCTCACTCGCGGACCGGGTTTGCGTCATTAGAGTCGCGAGAACCGGGTCCACATTAATGATCGTGAGAACCGGGTCCAACAATAACTTCCCTGTAATTTGTTAAACTAAAATTAATAGCATCATGGACCTAAACTTGGTGAATAGAAATGTTTGATTTTGTTTTAACATTGGTGATCGTGTAGTTAAGGATACAAACACTTGTATTAGAAAAAAAGGAAGCCAAGTCCAACAATCACTATCCTGCAAGTTATCAAAATTACATAAATAAGAGAAAAGAAGCAATTTCAGACAACAACATAATCAATACAAACAGAAGCAATTATCACCTCCGGAGACTCCAAATTTGTATCTGACTTAGACAGGAGGTCTTTGTGATGTTGTTCATACAACATACTTGCAAGCTATAAAGTCAGTAAAGCTCGCAGAGCACCAACTGCAACTATACATGCTTCTGCAGTTTGTACATGAACCACTTAGCGTTGACAAAATTATAGATGCTCTAAAATGCAACAAATAACCTAATTCACAAGTTTCATCCCTAAACGCAACAGACAACCTAATTCCCCCAAAAATCCATAGCAAGCAATCAAAAGCCCTAAATCGTCACAATTTTGAATACATCTTAAAAATCGAAACCCTAAATTCATTCGGAACCAATCGAAACAAGAATGAGAGGGGGAGAGCGGAGAACAGTTGTACCTGCTCAAAGATAAAGGAAGGACGATGTCCTTCAAAATCGAGTCACCCAGAATGAAGGAGATTGATTGCACATAATTCGTAATGACTAAAGGAGATAGATTGAAAGAGAACTGAAGAACAGATCCGTACACCTTCGCCGAGATGGAAGAGATCTCAAACCCGGATTTGTAGACGCGCATCGACATATCCGACAATGATGAACACTAGACGAGAGGGAGAGATCGAACGATTAGCTCGGATTTGTTGAAGGGAGCAGATATCTCACTTCTTCAGATCTCCACCAAAGATGAACAGGATATATCGGGGGTGAAATTGGGAACTAATATCATCAGATTCGCATAAAAGTAGAAGCAATTGAAGACTTAGTTCGGATGGTGGTGCAAAAAACCGAAAGCTATCAAAAACTAACATGCATTTTGCACTTCAATTGTGCAACTTAGGGTGTGTTGAAGAGTTGATGCAAATGGTTGTACATTTGTGTTGCTAAGTAATTTTTAAAGTGTAGAGATGTGGGCTCTGGATGGTAACAAACTGGTGTAGAACTCGTGTAATTTTTATAATGAATTTGAAGGATAGAATGCTTGTTTACGCAATATGCTTGTTGATGGTACTGATTGGTTGCATTCCTGTAAGTATATTTACAGGTTTATGTTTGTGTAACAGTGGTTTAGGTTCATGAATACTGAATGTAGGTTCATAGTACGATAAGATTGGAGGTTCAAGTTTTTCTTTTTCCAGGTTCATGACTTTAAACTTGTTGGTTCAGTGTGATTTACACTGTTACTGTTGCAACTGTTTCATCTCCTGTAGTTTTGTGTTTCATCTCCTGTAGATTCAAAAATGCACATTTGAGCTCACCTTATACATTTTCAGCAACTTGGGCTTATTCGAGAACATGTATGCTGATCTCAGCAACTTGGTAACCAGGTGTGCATCCTCCTAAAACTGAGACAATGTCAAATGACTTCTGCACTTTCTAATCTTAGAATCTATTCTTCATTTTGAGCAGAAACACAGAGAAATAGCAAGAGAAGCTGTTAGAAAATCTCGTGTGTTGCTATCCTCTTTTTTGCTTAGTATAATTTTGGATCAACTATATTTAAGAAGTGCTAAAAGTTTTTTCTCTAGCACTTGTTGAATATAATCATAAAGTTGAGTCCCTTAGATGCAGTTGCAGTGTCTTTCTACTCTTTGTCTAAAGGAAGAATTGCAGTAGATTCCTAACAGAACAGAATATATGGTTATATTTGCTCAAAATCTTGCACATAATATCTTCTGTACTATTGCAATTTTTCCTGACATGGTACAATATTTCAGATAGAATGTAACAAGACTGATGCATGGTTATCTATGGAACTGATGTTTCATATGAGCATTCTTCCACTTATACGCCAGCTGACCAATATCAGTGGTAATCTTTGGGGAAAGACTCTGCAGGTTAGTTCACTCTTTTTTCTTTTGCAAAAGAAAATGACAGCATGAAAGTTAATTGGAATATATATGGTATTTAGGGTGCTAGAGCACAAAGAGTAGAGTATCTTCTTTTACATGCTTTTCATGCGAAGAAGTACATCCTCCCGGACAAATATTCTTTACATATGCTGCTGAATATATTGCCTGACTATCTAAACGTTACATAAAATGAGATTCTGAGTGGTCAATAGAACATTAACTGAATGAATTGTGTGTGCAAAAGTATTCTGTACGTAGAGGAAGCGAGAACTTGTGTGATAAATATTAAGCTCCATAGTTGTGTTATATTATCATCTTGTTCAGTGTCTTGTGTTCTATGGCATAGGCTTATCACTACAGGTTACTTAACTTATGTGGGGTACTTAACTTGATATCTCTATGAAATCTAGGTAAATGAAGAACTCCTTGAGTTGATCAAGGCATCAGAATCTAACACGAGCTCACTTGATTGGAAAAATCTGCTAGACAAAAGCGTTGGAGGTGCGTTAGTCCTCTATTCTCATGGCCTGTCTAACAATAAGGTAATAGATCTTTTGACTTTTTCCCCTAATGTGTGATCTTCATCAGGTTGTATGACAAGCCGAGACCGCTCAAAATTCTTGCTTAACATTTTTTTGAACCTTACAATCTACATAAAATTTTTACATAGTAGCAGTATTGTATTAACATTGAAAGTATTGAAGAAAGTGGATAGGCTCTTTAGAATTAGAACCTAAAGTTATAAATAATGAAATTACAGAGATAAATCTTGAACCTGCAGTAATAAATCATGAACCTAGCTCTCTTCTTCGACTCCGACGCCGGCGATCTAGTTGTTGGTAACCTCTCTAAATTCCCGTTTTAATTTAGTTTCGTAGTTGATTCGATTGAGAAACTGAAAACCCAAACTCTTACTTTGGTGTTTCAAATCTACGAATTTATTCGAGGCTTGTTGATCTGCGAGTTTCATATCTTCAGAGTTCCAATCATGTTGGCTTATGCTCTTGAAGATGGTGATTTTCCTTCCTCTTCGAAGATCTCGGAATTAGGTTCAAAGATAGCATTTGGAACGACGTTTTGGTCATCTATGCAGCAATATGTTGCCTTCCGATGATCTTCTTGGGATTTATTTTCATTTGCACACTCGGTCAAATGTTCATGAGCCTCGTTGTCCTCATGATTCTCACGCGGAGTGAAAGGAGATTAGATCAATAATTTGGAGTAGGGCTCCGTTCGGCAGAGCTTTTTTTAAACATTACGGAGCTTAATTTTTTATTTCATCTAGTTACTAAGTGTTCGGTGAAAAAACATTCATCTAGCTTAACAAGATTAATGTAGATTAAAGTAGCTTAATTTGTTAATGTTACACCCCCTAGATTAATGGAGCTTAACAAGCTTAACTTAATTTTTAATCCATTATTACCCTTTATCAATAAAGATTTAAATAATTTATTATGTCCTTTTTTGTAATTTTACTATTATTATTACAAATTCAGCTAGAACTACCGAACATTCAAGTAGCTTTTTAAACCGCATTTACATCTCCAGCTTCAGCTATTCATTTAGCTCCAGCTCCAGTTCCAGCTACTTATTCAGTTCCAGCTACTATTTCAGCTCTATATACCGAACGGAGCCTAGGATTTGTTTCAAGCTTTGCACATGGACTGCTCTGTTCACCCCCCTGACTTCCTCATTCCCTAATTGAGTGGAGGTTTGTGTTTCCATCTGAGTTTGGTGAATTGCAACCATTTCAATCATTTCTTTCGATTAAAACAGATTCTTGCAGTAAAGTGATGGTTAGTGTGCTTAGTTTAATGGTATATGTTGATTCTGGAAATTATTTGGCTTTTGAGCCTTCATAGTTTTATTTACATTGCTAGCTAGTTAAAAGAGCTTGAGCTACTATTTCTATGGGTGACTTAGTCCTCTGAGTAACTTGAATTTACAGTATATATCAAATTGAAAAGGCTAGGAATAACTTATAAACTTAGTTACAGCAAACACTAATATTTTCAAGTTCTCACAGTTTTATGCCTAGAATTCAAGTGAACTACAGTCTGAGACTCTTATGGACAAAATTCTGTCGAAACCTTCAATCTGCAAGCTCTGGTTATTTGAGTATAACCTTTTTTTCTCAGTATAATGAGCACCACTTAACTGACATTTTTATGTTCTTCCTTTGTGCAGGTGCTCATGGTCTTATTCAATGAGAAATGGGACATGAGAATTGTTACCCACAACTTAGCACAACAAAGGCGTTCTTCCTTTGTGTGTTGTTCCTAATTAATGTATTTTACTTTTCATTAGTTCTTGATGTAAGACTAATAATTAGAAAGGTCTTTTTTGTAGGAGTGGTTTGAGTACGTAGTCTAATAAATCGCTACTAGGATACGCCCTCTTTTCAACAAGATTAGGGAGTATTTGTTTAAGTGTAATATCAAACAGTTTATCAAGCACTAGTAATTCAGGTTTGTGAAAAGAGACGAGACATTCAACATGATTTTTTATGAGATTCTTGTCTAATGAACCTACAAGAGTAGACCTTTGACCCTGTAAGTATAAACTTATGAACCTGCAAGTATACACTTATGAACCTGCACTATAAAATTAATGAACTTGGTAAAGTCATGAAATTACAAGTGTTTACCAAGGAACATTCAAGTGAAAACTAGTGAATTTGAATACTAATGAACCTATATATAAAATTTCATGAACAAATAACAAAAACCGGGCGAAAACACCCTAAATTACCTCACGTATTGTGTTCATTTATGAACAAGTAAAATTATCGGGATGAACCTCAAAGCTGTCAACATTAACCTACACGAGTATTGATATGATCCTACAAAGACTATGAACACGGACTCTAAGTCCTTTTAGTGCAATGTGTTCATAACAAAAAACAATCAGGTGAAAAAAATCATGAACCGGCGGGACTATCGATATAAACCTACCTCACTATCAAAATGAACTAAAGGCCTTTTAGTTCAATATGTTCATAACAAAGAAAATCGGGGTAAAAAATCCAATAACTTGCAAGGTTGTCGACATGAACCTACAAGGCTGTTGCCATGAACCTACACGACTATCAACATGAACCTAGTGTCTTTTAGTTCATTGCGTTCATTAAAAAAAAATTAGGCTAAATGAACATGCAAGACTATCATTATGAACCTATAAGGCTATCGACATGAACCTACACGACTATCGACATAACCCTAAGACATTTAGTTCATTAAAAAAAAGGCTAAGTGAACGAACCTGTAAGGCTATCGACATGAACCTATACGACTATCAACATGAACCTAGTGTCTTTTAGTTTAATTTGCTCATTAAAAGAAATTAGGCTAAATGTACATGCAAAACTACGAGCATGAACCTGTAAGACTATCGACATGAACCTAAGACATTCTAGTTCAATGTTTTACTAATAAACAAAACCGGGTTAAAAACATCAGTGAACCTGCAATGCTATCGACATGAACCTAGTTCACGTATGCGATGAGCCTAGTTCATGTATGCGATGAGCCTAGTTCACGTATGCGATGAGCCTAGTCACGTATGCGATGAACCTAGTTCACAAACCTGATTGATACCCTAAGCTTAACCAATTATTATATGGGTCTTGACTCTTTATGTCTTCCTCTTTAGTTTCATTAATGTCATATTCTCGTCTTTTTTGGTTCACTCGGTTCACATTTTCATAAAAAATACGATGAACCTAGTTCACCAATCAATGCGATGAACCTAGTTCACGTATGCGATGAACCTAGTTCACGAACCTCATTGATACCCTAAGCTTAACCAATTATTATATGGTTCTTGACTCTTTATGTCTTCCTCTTTAGTTTCATTTTTGTCATATTCTCGTCTTTTTTGGTTCACTCGGTTCACATTTTCATAAAAAATGCGATGAACCTAGTTCACCAATCAATGCGATGAACCTAGTTCACCAATCAATGCGATGAACCTAGTTCACCAATCAATGCGATGAACCTAGTTCACGTATGCGATGAACCTAGTTCACGTATGCGAGGAACCTAGTTCACGTATGCGAAGAACCTAGTTCACGTATGCGACGAACCTAGTTCACGTATGCGACAAACCTAGTTCACGTATGCGACGAACCTAGTTCACGAACCTCATTGATACCCTAAGCTTAACCAATTATTTTATGGGTCTTGACTCTTTATGTCTTCCTCTTTAGTTTCATTATTGTCATATTCTCGTCTTTTTGGTTCACTCGGTTCACATTTTCATAAAAAATGTGATGAACCTAGTTCACCAATCAATGCCAGTTCACGTATGCGATGAACCTAGTTCACGTATGCGATGAACCTAGCTCACGTATGCGATGAACCTAGCTCACGTATGCGATGAACCTAGCTCACGTATGTGATGAACCTAGCTCACGTATGCGATGAACTAGACCTGGCCAAACTAGGGCCGGCCCGCCCGGCCCTCCCGGCCGTCCCAGCCCGCCCTAAAATATGAGAGGATCTGGGTAGGAGATTTAGCCCATAAGGGTCGGTCCTGCCCGACCCTTTTTTAAAGTGGGAGGATATGGGATCGGAGTAGGGCCATGGGGGCCGACCCTACCCGGCCCATATTATATATATAATATAATATTAAGGTTATGAGGATTCAGATGCGAGTACTATTACCACGGCATAATTTTTTTATTGTGTTTTTGGATTTTTTTATTTGAATTCGGTTATGAGGATTGTTATTTAAGCATGCATTTTGGACCTTTTTAGCATGCGTTTTTGGATGGTGAATTGTTTGTAAGCACTAAACAGGTTTTGAATGTTTTAGTAACACCATTTAGCTCGGTTGTAAGTAGTCGAGGGCCGCCCTGAGAGCCCTTATGGGAGGATATGGGTAGCGGAATTGTCCCATTTTAAATGGGAGGGCTTGGCCCGACCCTGGTAAATGGGTAGAATTTGGAATTTGGCCCTGCCCTGGCCCTAGTTTGGCCAGATCTACGATGAACCTAGCTCACGTATGCAATGAACCTAGCTCGCTTATGCGATGAACCTAGTTCGCTTATTTTTTCATACAGATTCCCCAACTTTATATTAGAGGTTCACTAATTTCGTATATGAAGTTCACTAATTTTGTAATACAAGCTCAATATTTTATCAAATACACATTCAACGATTCACACATAAAAGTTCAAACAGTGTTACAAGTTCAACAATGTTCCAACACAGGTTCAATGATTTACTATTATAGGTTCAACAATGTACTTTTACAGGTGCATTGATTTATTGTTACAAGTTCAACCATGTAAACTGAGATACCCAACAATGTACTCTTCGGGTCATCAACTCTAACACCTTAATTACTTGTTGCACACTTCCTTTCTTGCCAATATTGCGAAGAATAAGTTCCCATGTCACAGTGTTGGCAAAATACTATCTCTAGTCATCCTGTCCAATTATGTGTTTGCCTCCTCTTCCTTTCCAGAATTGTACATCGCGTGAATTTAAGTATTATAGCTGTAGGCATTGGGAGAAACTCCACTACTTTGCATTTGCAGAAGATCATCTTTAGCCTTATCTGTGAATCCTCCTTTGCAGAATCCATTTATCAAAGTGCTATATGAATCCATTTATCAAGTAAATCATTTCAAGTCACAAGCATTTAAACCAGTTTCAATCTGTCTAATTTCTATTTCTGAGGTAATATCCCTGCAATTGATAGTGTCATGATTACAAATTCAATCACTCAACATCTATGGTAGATATCTTTGAAGCTCAGAAAAAAGGAAGGAGAAAGAGACTGACATTGAGAAGAGTTAAGGCCTCTTCTTTGTCTCAGCCTCCTCTGTAACAGATTCTTAGCTACCCGTTTTGCGAGATCCTTTCTTCCATGAATCTGGCACCCATTGAAGAAGGCTCCAAATGCAGATTCTGAATCTGCTCTGATCAACAATTCAGAAGCGTCTTCCATTCTCCCGGCTTCGCTCGTGTGTAGAAGTAGCTCGTCCCTCATGTTCAAAGCATTTTTCAGCAAGACTCTTCAGTTCAGCCTCCAACTCAGATTTCAGTAATGAGGATTCAGTCAACATCAACTCGAGCTTGGAGACCTTATCCTTATGTTCCTGCATTTGAAATCCTACTTGCTCCTTTTCAGTCTTCACATCCTTATACTTCGTGTGAAGTTCAGATAGCTTTTCAACGTGCTCCTTCAATTCCTTATCGGTTTCTCTGTGTTTCGATTCCAATTCCTTATTTTTCTGTTCTGCTGCTTCTAGTATCGACTCACGCTCCTGCAGCTGTAACTTCACTTCTTCTGTAGCAGAAATGGCCGCTTGTAACATTTCTTCAAGCTCAAGGTTCTTTTGTGATGCAAAAGCTTCTAAGGACTTGGATTCACTAAGAAGCTCTTCAAATGACTTCAGCTTTTCTTCAAGCTCAGCGTTTCTTAATGTGGATACACCACAAAGTGTATCTACTTTGCAAAATTCTCTTTTGATATCTTCAGTTTTGTCTCAAGATCAGTGCAAGTGATTTTCAGCTGCTCTAGATTACTGGTCAATTCCTCATGAGTCTCTAAGGCATAAACTCCCATGGATAACTCAGTATCTTTCTTTCAAGTGCAGCCATGTGATCTTCATCATCTGTCCTAATTTCTTTTGTATGACAATGCACCCTCTGATGAGTCCATCGAGTTGTTGCACACACCAGCAGCACGCTCTGCTGAACCCATCGACTTGCTGCACACTTCAACAACACCTCTTTCTTAGCATACTGAGTTGCTGCACACACCAGCACCCCCTTCTTTTGTACCTCCTCAACTTCTGCACATACTGAGTTGCTTCAAACTTCGTGCAAGTACTCACGTATTAAAACTCACTATACTAGGGCAATGTCCATTCTTGAAAATAAGGCCAAAAGCAGATAAGCAGCCCTTCCTAATTTCATCCTGGAATGTCAATTGAGCAAGATATTCAAGATGATGAGGTTTGTTCTGAAACCCCGGACACTAGACAAATGCAACAAGTGAGAACAAAGATGCTGAACAAATTAAAGCTTGTTATGGCTATGTAAAGGGAGAAGTCTGCAAATTCAGAAACTGTGGCATTGTAGTGTCCAAAAGAGCGCAGACGGATCTAACAAATCCGAACCCAAAACACTGCCATAAGAATTCATCTAGAAAAAAATGACAATGTATTTTGAGCCTTTCACCTTCACTCTCGAGCAATTCACTAATTTCATGGAAAATGAGTTCAGCATACTATCCATGGACACAAGAACTGCTCTTGACAGCTTAAGAAAAGAGTTGCAGATGGTGGAGAGCTATTTGATGGATGTCGATGAAATCGAAAGGCGATCAAGCATAAGTCATGTTCCAACCTCTCAGCTTCAACACTTAAGGGAGATCGCACTCGACGTGGAAGACTTAGTGCCTGTTCGGCAATTACACTTTTCAAGCTTTTTGGAAAAATAAGTTAGCTTATCATATTATTCCCGAACAGAGCCTTACTTGAAATCTTCTTCCGAGAAGCTCAACTCATTTTGTTGCAACAGTTTTGAAGATGACAACCTTAACATATACTATATCGTGATATTTCAGATGAAAAGATTGAAGATTTGAAGCTGATGAAGTATTAAGGGAAGCCAGATAGAACTGCATTACATTCGGATTACTCCTAACCCTAGCGTGGGCGGCGAGCCGAGAAGATCTTCAAGAAGATCTTTTCCTTGTTAGGATATTGCTAAAGTTAGTTGTAATCGGTCAATGTAATATTTAGAAGATCTCGAGTTAATTAGGTTAACTTGAAAGCCATAGAGATTATCATTATTTAGGAAAGTAGTTTGACGTATAATATATTCTTGGAATATCTTTATAAGGAAGACTTCCCTCTATTTATATGATCATCTTTATGTTCTTAGACTTATGTATTTTGACGGAGCTTGAAGTGCATCAGACTAAGAGAAGAGAGAAGTTGTTCTTGTAAAAGAACATCAAGTAAGTTCACTGGTATTATCATCTGAGAGTTTCTGATAGGAACTAGGTTAGTACTTAGCAATAAGTTTGTAATCTCGTTCTTCTCTAAACTCATTGATTGAATATACAAGTAGACCTTTCAATCCTCGAAAGAGGGGTGGTTTTCATCCAAAGATAACTATTTGGTTATCTAGGGTTTCCACCTTAAGTAATTGTGTTGATAACTCGTTCTATTACTTCCGCTGTGCTTAGGAACTGGACAACTCTTTGTCACAGTTCCCTTGATACTAACATACAGATCCTACAATTGGTATCAGAGCTAGAGCTCTAGATTGTGTGTTACTCGCAGGTTATCAACATGTCTCGTCCAAGCGAACCAGAACTAGGTATCTCGACGAACAAGCCATACTTGTTGAAACCTGACCAATTCCAATGGTGGAAGGAACAGATGACTGGTTTCTTCCAAACAAATGACATAATATGTTGGAAAATTGTTGAGCATGGAAACTACGAAGTCCCAAAGGACCCAGCTGAGCCCAAGTCAGAACTTGACTTCAAGCGATGGACCACTGAACAATTTTCGCAACAAGAGAAGAATGCTAAAGCAAGACAATACATTCTGAATGCCCTCTCCAAGTCTGATCAGGATAAGGTTATGGGCATCGACAATGCAAAAGATATGTGGAAAGCTCTTGAAACTTTCAACTTAGGAAGTGAAGATCTCCAAAATAGCAGAAAGTTCGATCTACAAGGAGAATATCATCAATTCAAGATGCTTGAAACTGAAAACGTCTCTGCCTATCATGGTCGTCTGGAGATGCTCTGCAACAAACTTCGTGCTTGTGGGGTAAAGCTTGAAGAATGGTCTAAATCCATGGTGTTCATCAATGGACTAAACTCAAAATTTGTTGTTACTCAAGACTTCATGCTTCAGACCCCTTCCATCAGGGAACTCCCTTTAGAGGAACTGGTTGGCCAAGCTCAACAACATGAGGATAAAATGAAGGGAAATGAGAAAAACTCCACTGAAGCTGGCATTGCTCTAGCCTTGACTAAAGTCCTGGAAAGACTCTCCACTGGGGATGACTCTGATGATGATGACAATGAAATGACTGCATTACTGACAAGCACAGTAAGGAAATTTCATAAAGGCAAGTTCCCCAGAAATGAAAATCGAAAGGAAAAGAGGGAACTAAGATGCTATCAATGTGATCAACTAGGGCATCGTGCTAGAGACTATCCTAAGAATGAAGAAAAACCCAAAGAGGAAGAAGTTCCTGCTAAGAAAAAGGCCTTGGTCGCAACCACCACGTGGGGTGATAGTGACTCTGACAAAGAGCTGGATCTAAATCCTTCAAAACTCTGCTTCATGACAGTGTTGGAACCACAAGCCATATGGGGAGACACTGACTATGAGGACGACATGACCAAAATATGTCTCATGGCTCAACCTGAAAATGAGTCACCAACCATTGAGGTATCTTCCTTCTCTGAATTATCTGAAACTCTTCTTAAATATGATAAGAAACAACTGGTTAAACTTATCAAATCCTTGATAAAAGAAAACAGTAACCTCTTAGGAAAACTTGCTGAAAATGAGGAAGAAATCTCTATTCTATCTGACGAAAGTGAAGCTTGGTGTAAGAAATATGAAAATGCTATCATATCTGAGAAAATCACCTCTTGTCCTACCTGTGATTTGCATGAAAAACTGAATCTAGGAAACAGTTCCTCTCCACATCCTTCTGAATCCATGTTGCAAACCATTATTGAAAAACTTGATTCTCTTACTGAATGCATTCATGAGAAAACTGTTACTCATACCGTCTTTGTCAAACCTAGTAGAGGCCTAGGCTATAAATCTCATGACGTATCTGATCTTCCTTGTCACTCTCATGCAAACTTTGATGAAATAACAAAAATCTTGAAGGCAAAAATGAAAGACTTGACTTAGCTCTTCAGACCTCTAATAGTAAAAATGAATTTCTGGAACAAAGAATCAAAGTGATTGAAAGTTCCTCTACGAAGGAACCGCCCTGTGCCCCATACTTTAGTCCTCACATTCACGACATGTACAAGAATATGGGAAAGGGTAAACCTAGAAATACCCCCAGGAAAAAGGTTGATCTAAGTAAGAAGAAATCTCACTATAAAACGCAAGATAAGTATAAGTGGATTCCCGCTAATCGTGTTTGCTGGCACTGTGGGAACCAAGGACATCTTATATATGATTGTGAGAAAAAGAGGAAACAAGAGGAAAAGGCTTCGAGATAATTTAGACAAGGAAGGACTCAAATCAATGACATTAATGACCCTCAATACTATACCACAAATGAAAATGTTAAAGACATTAATTCCAAAACTCAGAAAAATGTCAGAACTTCCCAACGAGGGAACTATAAGACTAACTTACCCAGAAAAGCTTGGCTGGACTAGGTTCATAAAAATTAATGTTTCTCCTTGCAGGCTGAAGTGAAAAATGTTGCTAAGTGGTACATAGACAGTGGTGCTTCATGCCACATGACAGGTAATAAAGAGAAACTTCATTCACTTCAGAGATACAACGGAAGAATGATTTCCTTCGGTGATAAGAAGAAAGGAGCAATATTGGGAATTGGAACTGTTGATCTTTCTGAAAACATTAAGGTAAGTGATGTTCATCTTGTCGATAATCTTGGTTTTGATCTAATCAGTGTGTCACAGCTGTGTGACCAAGGAGGGAACAATGTCCTATTTACTCCCTCTGAGTGTTTTGTAATTCACCCTGAGTCTCAGAAGACTCTCCTTAAAGGTAAGAGATTCAATAATGTCTACATCGTCGACCATAGCTACTCTCCTCAAGAAAAGCTTTGCCTTGCCACAATGACAAATAAATCCACCCTGTGGCATCAACGACTTGGTCATGCAAGTCTAAATCTCATTCATAAACTTCAAAGAAAGGAACTGGTCCACGGTCTGCCTTCCATCAAGGTAGATGAATCTGATTTCTGTTCTGAATGTGTTCGAGGCAAACAGGTACGTTGTTCCTTTAAACCTAAAACCATCATAAGTACCCCCAAACCTCTGGAACTGATCCATATGGACCTCTGTGGTCCTATGCGTACTCAAAGTATTGGAGGTAACATATTCATTCTTGTGATTGTGGATGACTTCTCGAGATATACGTGGACTATTTTCATAAAATCTAAAGACGTTGTGTTTGATAGATTCTGTGAAATAGTTCTCACTCTCGAAATGTCACTGGGACACAAAATTAAGGCTATTCGTTCCGCGAATTCCAAAATGCAAAGTTCCTAACCTTTTGCAGGGAAAAGGGGATTACTCACAACTTTTCTGCGCCCAGAACCCCCTAACAAAATGGAGTGGTTGAAAGAAAGAATAGGACACTTGAAGATATGCCTCTCACTATGCTCATCTCAGCAGGCCTCTCTCAAAGATTTTGGGCTGAGGCTGTCAACACTGCATGCTACATTCTAAACAGAGCCATGCTTCGCCCCCAGATTGAGAAGACATCATATGAACTGCTTCATGGAAGAGTTCCCAACATATCTCATCTCAAGGTCTTTGGGTGCAAGTGTTTCGTCCACAACAACGGCAAAACTCCCATTGGAAAGTTTGATCCCAGGAGTGATGAAGGGATCTTCTTGGGATATATTCCAAACAACAAAGCCTTCAAA
Organism: Oxyria digyna; assembly: GCA_029168935.1. Taxonomy (NCBI): domain Eukaryota; kingdom Viridiplantae; phylum Streptophyta; class Magnoliopsida; order Caryophyllales; family Polygonaceae; genus Oxyria; species Oxyria digyna. The sequence goes on from JAPVLV010000005.1 coordinate 5,917,514, forward strand.
GTGTTCAACACGAGGACATCCAAGTGCCATTCACGTTGTTTTCAATGAATTTGCTTTTCATGTGTCTTCACAGGTACTTCCCACAGGTGACAACAATTCTGATGAAGAAGAGGATCTTTTTGCTCCTAGTTCCTCTTCATTACCTGACTTCACCTTGGATCCTACCGGAATCGTGAATGAGCACCCTGAGGAAACTCCTACTCCCAACAATTCTAGCCCAAGTTCCCCTGTTCAAAATGAAGAATCTCCTCCCATTGCTCCTAGTTCCTCTGATTCAGCTCCAGATCCTCCGTCAGAGGACCCAGATTCAAATGAGAACGATGTCAACTCGGTTCCTCCGGGTGAACCTTCTTCATCATCCATTATGGTGGTTAACTACAAATACAAGGGCTCTCATCCAGTTGATCAGATTCTCTCTCCTTTTGACAAGACATGTCTCTCCACTAGATCCTCATTGAATAATTTTTGCGCCTTCATTGCGTTCCTCTCTGTTCTTGAGCCTAAGAACTACAAGGAAGCCCTCAATGATGCGGACTGGGTGCATGCCATGCATGAGGAACTCCATCAATTTGAAAGGAACAAAGTTTGGCGGTTGGTTCCTCGTCCTTCAGACAGAACTATCATTGGAACTAAATGGATCTTTCGAAACAAACTTGACGACTCAGGCATGGTCACCAGAAATAAAGCACGACTTGTCGCCCAAGGGTATTGTCAACAAGAAGGTATTGACTATGATGAGACCTTTGCCCCAGTTGCTCGAATGGAAGTCATTCGTCTCATGATCGCCTTTGCTACTCACAAGGGTTTTAAGCTATTCCAAATGGACGTCAAGACTGCATTCTTAAATGGATTTCTTCAAGAAGAAGTATATGTCAAGCAACCCCCTGGATTTGAGGACAAAAGCAGACCCGGTCATGTATACTTCCTCGACAAAGCACTCTATGGACTCAAACAAGCACCACGAGCGTGGTATGACAGGTTAGCTCAGTTCCTGATATCCAATGGATACAAAAGAGGTTTGATTGATAAAACTCTCTTTCTTCTTGAACAAAATGAAGACATCCTGGTTGTCTAGGTTTATGTCGATGATATTATCTTTTTTTCCACTAACCAGTCCCTTGTAGAGAAGTTCAAGGATCTCATGAGCAGTGAATTCGAAATGAGTATGATTGGGGAACTCACATTCTTTCTGGGACTGCAAATAAATCAACTTCCTACAGGAACCCAAATCCATCAGCAAAAGTATGTCAAAGAACTCCTGGACAGATTTCAGATGAGCTCTTCAAAGCCTTTCTCCACTCCAATCTCTCCAACCACCAAACTGACGCTGGTTCCCACAGACATCAAGGCAGATCAATCTCTCTACAAGAAAATGATTGGTTCCCTTCTATACCTGACCGCTAGTCGCCCAAATATCATGTACTCTGTGTGCTTGTGTGCACGATTCCAAACAGACCCAAGAGTCAAACATCTGGCTGCCGTCAAGCGTATCCTTAGATATCTCAAGGGAACTGAGAATTTGTGCCTATGATATCCTAAAAGTGATGATTTTGAAATATTATCCTACACTGATGCTGACTATGCAGGATATCTCAAGAACAGGAAAAGTACCTCAGGGATGGCTCAGTTCCTTGGTCCATGCCTGGTGTCATGGGCATCTAAAAAGCAATCCTCCATTTCCCTCTCCACCACTGAGTCGGAATACATCGCAACTGCAGCTTGTTGTGCAAATCTTCTATGGCTCAAGCAACAACTTGCTGACTTTGGTAAGTCCTATGGACCTCTAAAAATTCTTTGTGATAACACTAGCACCATTAGTATATCTAAGAATCATGTCTTTCACTCCAAGTCTAAACATATTGACATAAGGCACCATTTTCTTAGAGATAATGTGGAAAAGGGTATCATTCTCATGGAACACTGTCGTACTGAGGATCAAATAGCTAACATATTCACTAAAGCCCTAAATAGAGAACCTTTTGAATACTTTAGGTTACTCTTGGGTATGATTGCCATTGAATAGCGGTTCTGAGTTCCCTTGTATATTTCCCTGTCTTGACTAGTAAATGATTGATTGATTTTCCTGGTTCTTTGTATGCTCACATGGTCCTTGATTCTATAGTCATATTCATTATAAATGTGTTATTATCTTTGTGACGTGCATAATATACAGACTTTGCTTTCACTCATGATTATTTGACAAAATCGTACTTCTTTGAACACAAAATAATCAATCGGATCTATTTGAACCCGCGTTATAAGCCGAAATGAAGATTGATTATAGGCCCTTCCCAGCTTGACTTAAATAAACTATTCCTATGATCCTTTTTATATTAGCACCACTCTGGAACTTGTTTATGTTTGTGTAAAAATTGGCCCTCCCTAAATTTTATTGTTTGGATGTGTACACTTGATTTATTTTATTACCTATCACTTAAATGCATCCAAACCCATCCCTGTCAACTACTGAAACAGAACTATGAAAGGAACTCCAAAGTCTCTTCTCTGCCGCTTACCTCTCTGCCTCGGGAATATGCGCAGCCGACTGACACGCTGCTTTTGGGCTTAGTTCCTTGTGCCGATGTAACAGAGAAATGATGACTTATTTTGTGGTGAAAATTTATGGTAAAAATGTGAACGTTGGAGCTGCAATGATGATGAGATTTTTGGACGAATTCTTAGGGATTTTGTGACCGTTTGAACAACGGTAATTGGGGAAGGATTTTATGATGATCTTTTTGACCGTTTGAAGGATTTGTTTTTGGTGATCTTGCATAAGGAAATCTATTTAAGGGACGGCTTAACCCTACTTTCCCTCCCCTGCTCTACTCTTCCTCTCGCCTCCTCACATAATCTCAAATCTCTCAAACCCTAAACTCTCAAACACTCCCATGGCCGCACAAAACAAACCCATGGTTCACACTGACGAACAGTTGGCCCTATTCAAGGCCTTCATGCTACAAGTGGAGAAGGAAACTCCATCATCCTCCACATTGCCCACGGAGGAAGTCAAACCAGCCGAGCTTCCCACATCCTCCTCCACTCCCCTCCCCTCCCCTCCTCCAAACCAACCTCGCCTCTCAAAAACTCCTCACCATCACCCGATCCCGTCACCATGGCCATCATTCCATACATCTCTCCCTCCACATCTCCGGCTAAATCTCTTCTTCCTCCAGAAAGCTCCACAAAACCTGTCCCTGGCCCGGAAAAGAGTGACTCTTCCACTCACTCCCCCATCAAATCCCAGCAGCACTCCTCGCCTCACTCCATGGGCGATCCTTCTCAACCCCCAGCGTCCCTGAACCAGAAAGCGTAGGCAACGCTTTCCTCAAACGCCTTCGGGAAGAGGCTGATGATGACGATGAGCCTCGCATCACCAAGACCACCACTCACGGTGGTCGCCAGGCTAAGAAACCAAAACCAAACTCAGTCGCTGCCCGCACTCGCTCTGCTAAGCCAACAATCTCCTCCTCCAGCTCTGATGAGGCTAAAGTCGTAGTGCCAAATCAAAGAAAACCCTAAACACTAACTAGAGTATAACAAGTAAGTAGAGGTCGAACCCAAGGGAATCAAAACACCAAATCAATGCAGTCAAGTGAAATATCAACTAGTAACAAGTAACCAAAGGGGGGGTTTTGATTGCAAGAACACACAAGTAACCAGTAACAAGCAGAGAAAGTTTGGGTGAGAATATTATGAGAAGGGGTTTCACCTAGCAAGTATCCACACAACAGTCAATCAAGTTGATCATAGATTTATCTCAAGTTCTATTCAATCCTAGGGAATGTTCCTATTCCAATCTTTAATATATCAGCAGGCAAACCGGTCCTGATAATACTTACTATTTAGCAATCAGGGAAACCTCTCAAGATTAGATGAAATAGCAGCAAAGGGCACAGGGATCATAAGGATGCATGCAATAACTTACAACCGTCAAGTATTAACATGCAATCAATTCTCTTTCATAAAGGCAATCAACTAGCAGATCATGCAAATACGAGTGCTACAATGACAAGGAATTCCACCGTATATTCCTAGTCTAGCAATAGAAAACTATCAATCAAACTAGGTGATCAAGCTAGCAAAACTAATAGAAATCAATAGATAAAGAACAAGAGAATTAATACAAACCCATAGGAAAAGAACAAGAGTTTAGAAATCTCACAACTTAATAACTAAAGGTTTCAACCGCTAAGCAAAACAATGGAGATTAGTTCCTGCTCATGGTTGCAAAACTAAATTGTCTGATGGAAAAGATGATGGAAAAGATGATGAAAAGATAGAAAGAACTAGGGTTCTTAAATAGAGACTAACCCTAAAAATATATGGTAAAAGATATATCCTAAACGAAATAATAAAATAAGGAAAAAGAAATAAAACAAACAAAGGAAAATAAGGAAAGTACGGAATGTCTTCGGCCTTGTTGTGACGATCGCCATAGATGCCTGGCGATCGCGGTCTTCATGTAAAGCTCTGTCGTGGTCTCTGTCGCCCCATGGCGATCGCCGTAGAGTCATGGCGATCGCCATGATCTCTCGAACTCATGTAACGCTTCTGATGTAGAATGGCGATCGCCATAGTGATGGTGGCGATCGCCGCTGCTCCGCAGATTGTCTTCAAGTCTTCATGTCTTCAGTCTTTGATCCTCTTCTTCTTCGGTTCTGGTCTTCATTTCTTCACTTCTTCATAAACAACTCAGAACATAACAATAGCTCCAAATACTTGTGATAACACTCCTAAACTAATGTAATAACCCCTAGTTACGCCATACAAAGTGTAGCGTATCAAATACCCCCATACTTAGACTTTTACTCGTCCCGAGTAACTTACAGAAAAGCTACCGATACAATAAAATAAATTCCCAAAGCCTCAGGAAGTACAAGAACATCTCCTAGTGATTACATACTCAATAAACTCCTCCAAACACACAAAACAACAACATCAAGAACAATGTGATAAAATAAGCACATACCCAGAACTACACCTTATTCCTCCAAGTGGCCTACCTGAATCCTCCTATACGCCTCCTTCTTATGTCTCCATACGCCAAGATGATAAAGATCCTAAAACACTCAATTTTTTTTTTATAACACTCATCTTGCTTGGACGCCCTTTCGGGTTTTCATCCCAAGGACTCAATAATTGTTCCAGGCTGACAAAACTCACATCACTCAAGACTTATTTTTGCCCCAGCCTAATGCCGGTCAAGCCACCTTCTTATTGCATAGATCTTGCTATCCAAGGATTTTATATGCCTTTTTTCAATTTTTGTGGCTTTTTCATACAATATATATTCAATAAGCTCATGCAGGTACAACCAACACCCAAATAATTACATGTGAATACATTCTCCTCCCCCATACTTAAACATTGCATTGTCTTCAATGAAATGGAAGACATAAAAACGAACCCAGGGAAGGAGACAGAAGACTCACATACAAGGTCGGATGACCTTTCTCCAATAAAACTCAAAGTGTGGTAGAATGAGAAACTAGATGAGCACTAAATGTAATCCGATAATGCATAGCTCATCTAAAGCAAAAGAAAGAATACCTCCAATGTAGAAGGTGACCCAAACAAATCAACTCCTTGCAAAGAACATGGTCACCAACAAGCTAAGCTCCAGCGAATGTAGATCTAGAATGATAGTACTAATGAAACCAAACTTGATGTAATACAACTCCTTACTTTCTTTTCTCTCATATTTTTTTTTCTGCACTCTATTTTTTAATCCGATATATTATTTTTTTTCTCAGAATGATTTTCAGATTTTCGGATTTTTTTTTAGAACGGGAGAGAAGACTTACAACGAGATTGGCTACTGACTGTAGCTGACCCTAAGCTTCGGTGATTTCATCCTTTCCAAAGAAAAACTAAAAAGAAAATTAAACCGAACAAAAACAAATAAAAACAAACTCAAACCTCGGGTTGCCTCCCGAGTAGCGCCTTATTTTATGTCGTGGCTCGACATGAAACTCAAGAGATTTAACTAACGCCATTTGGCTTTGTGAAAACCGTCTCTTGTCTGAATTCTCTCTTGAACCACTCATGGAACGCTTTGAATCTCGTCCCTCTTACCTTGACCACCTTGTCTTTAGCAATGAAGGTGGTTTCATTCACTTTCTCCTCCTTGACCGTATCAGGCGGCTGTTTAAGCTCAATGTCAAGTGCCTGCACACTAGACATCAATGGTATCTCGCCTGGTGAGGTCAGTAATGAAGGGAGATTGCCCAAAGGATGTGAAGAGAGCTTACCTTTAGGCTCTGGCTTAGCCTGACACTCCGGCATATTAGTAGACAAAGCAATATCTACTTTTGGGGGCTCTAAGATATTCTCTAAAATAGGTTGTAATTCACCCTTACAAGTAGGATTAATCACATCAATAGCACATAGAGAATTCTTATCAATGGGATCCATGTCATAAATATTATACTTCACCTTATCCCCATCAAACTCCATAGAGAGAGTCCCACTATTAACATCAATTTTCATTTGTGCAGTTTTCATGAAAGGTCTACCTAACAGTATAGGTGTGACATTATTAGCATGCTCCATATCTAACACAAAGAAATCAGTAGGAAAAATCAGATCACCGACCATAACAAGAACATCCTCAACAACCCTTTTGGGTATACAGTAGACCCATAAGCAAGTTGAATAACAGTTCCTGTTTTATGCAAAGGTCCTAAGCCTAGTGATTCATACAAAGAGTAAGGCAAAACATTGATTGATGCACCTAAATCTAGCATGAATTTATCAAATTTAGTTTCACCTATCACACATGGAATGCTAAATATGCCTGGATCACCACATTTCTTAGGCATGCGTTTTTGAAACACAGCAGAAACTTGTTCACTTATTTCAACTTTCTTCTTTCCTTTCAGTTTTTGGTTTCTTTTAATAGTGCAAACTTCTTTCAAAAACTTAGCAAATCTAGGAATACTCTTAACAAGTTTGAGCAAAGGAATGTTTACCTCACACCTACTAAAGGTTTCGAAGATCTCTTTGTCGTCATCCAATCTTCGAGTATCCTTCAACGCCTCAGGAAAGGGAGCAACAGGCTTCTGGGAGAACAGAGGGGGAAAGTTCGGGCGAACATATTCGTCAATGTACTCAGGGGTTTCCCGGCGATCGCCATCAACAACTGGCGATCGCGGTCGCACAAATTGAGGTTCTGCAGGAGAACCGCGATCGCGGGTATCAATCCGCGGTCGCAGATTGTTGTCGAAATCTGGTGCAGCTTCTGGAGTGGAATGGCGATCGCCATCACCATATGGCGATCGCGGTTGGGATGCAGACCTTGTTTTGCTCTCTGTAATCTCATGGCGATCGCCACTCAGATCTGACGATCTCGGTTTTGGCACAGAACAGTCGTCATAAGTTTTTCCGCTCCTCAAGAACACTGCAATGACGTTCTCTCTCGGGTTTCTTACCGGTTCCCTAGCCTCTAAGTTACTCACAGCTTGAGCAATCTGTCCCAACTGATTTTCAAGATTTTGGATGCTTGATTTCGTCTTAGCGTTTTGTTGCATAACAGTCTGAGCTAAGGACTTGATCATATCTTCAACAGTCATGGAATTCTGAGGTCTAGGCTGCTGATGATTAATATTAAGAGAATCATACCTTGGCCTTGGTTGCCATCCACCAACAGCGTTTACCTCAACATTGGGATCATGAAGGGAATCACTTTTCAACATAAAAGACTTCATCATATCTTTCAGTTCATTCATATCATTTTGAATTTTAGCCGGATCAAGTGAACTTACTGACTGTGTTCTTTGCCTGCTACCAAACTGCCTTGAGCTCTCAGCTAATTCCTCAAACATTTCAGTAGCCTGAGGTATAGTCAATCTTAAAAAGTTACCTCCACAGGATGCATTCACCATTCGACGATCCTCATCAATCAGGCCACTAAAAAAGTACATAAGGAGATCTTGGTCAGTATATGGGCAGCTTGAGAAAAGCTTCTTGAATATCTCATAATATTCATAGAGACTCTCAGTTGAGTGTTGTTGAAGATTTGTGATCTCCTTCTTCAAGCTGCTCAGTTTTGTAGCTGGAAAATATTTCTCTAAAAAGACCTTTTTCATCTTAGCCCATGTATCAATACTCCCTGGAGCTTGATAATAGAGCCAATCATTTGCAGCGTCTTTCAGAGTAAATCCAAAAGCTCTCAGCATGACTTGCTCCTCAATAACACCTCTTGGCTTCATACTAGAACATATGGCAAGGAACTGAGCCAAGTGTTTGTTGGGATCTTCTCCTGCTAAGCCATGAAAGTGTGGTAGCTCATGAATTAAACCAGCTTTTAATTCAAAATTCACACCTTCTTCAATCTCAGGAAACCTTACTGCCAAAGGTTGTTGGTTTAAGTCTGGGGCAGTGAGTTGCCTCATAGTAGGCAATGGCGGTCCATGTCGATCACCCATCTCGTTATCTTGGTTCAGAGCTGCTCTTTGGTTCCGAAGGAACGTCCTTTCAATCTCTGGGTCAAAGGAAACAAGAGATGAATCAGTAGCACGGGTCTGAACCATAAAGGTTCACACCAAACAGTTGATAATTTCACAATTAACACAGAATCAGAAAAATTTCAACTCCCCGGCAACGACGCCAAATTTGATGAGGCTAAAGTCGTAGTGCCAAATCAAAGAAAACCCTAAACACTAACTAGAGTATAGCAAGTAAGTAGAGGTCGAATCCAAGGGAATCAAAACACCAAATCAATGCAGTCAAGTGAAATATCAACTAGTAACAAGTAACCAAAGGGGGGTTTTTGATTGCAAGAACACACAAGTAACCAGTAACAAGCAGATGAATTTTGGGTGAGAATATTATGAGAAGGGGTTTCACCTAGCAAGTATCCACACAACAGTCAATCAAGTTGATCATAGATTTATCTCAAGTTCTATTCAATCCTAGGGAATGTTTCTATTCCAATCTTTAATATATCAGCAGGCCAACCGGTCCTGATAATACTTACTATTCAGCAATCAGGGAAACCTCTCAAGATTAGATGAAATAGCAGCAAAGGGCACATGAATCATAAGGATGCATGCAATAACTTACAACCGTCAAGTATTAACATGCAATCAATTCTCTTTCATAAAGGAAATCAACTACCAGATCATGCAGATATGAGTGCTACAATGACAAGGAATTCCACCGTATATTCCTAGTCTAGCAATAGAAAACTATCAATCAAACTAGGTGATCAAGCTAGCAAAACTAATAGAAATCAATAGATGAAGAACAAGAGAATTAATACAAACCCATAGGAAAAGAACAAGAGTTTAGAAATCTCACAACTTAATAACTGAAGGTTTCAACCGCTAAGCAAAACAATGGAGATTAGTTCCTGCTCATGGTTGCAAAACTAAATTGTCTGATGGAAAAGATGATAGAAAAGATGATGAAAAGATAGAAAGAACTAGGGTTCTTAAATAGAGACTAACCCTAAAAATATATGGTAAAAGATATATCCTAAAAGAAATAATAAAATAAGGAAAAAGAAATAAAACAAACAAAGGAAAATAAGGAAAGTCCGGAATGTCTTCGGCCTTGTTGTGACGATCGCCATAGATGCCTGGCGATCGCGGTCTTCATGTAAAGCTCTGTCGTGGTCTCTGTCGCCCCATGGCGATCGCCGTAGAGTCATGGCGATCGCCATGATCTCTCAAACTCATTTAACACTTCTGTTGTAGAATGGCGATCGCCATAGTGATGGTGGTGATCGCCGCTGCTTCGCAGAATGTCTTCAAGTCTTCATGTCTTCAGTCTTTGATCCTCTTCTTCTTCGGTTCTGGTCTTCATTTCTTCACTTCTTCATAAACAACTCAGAACATAACAATAGCTCCAAATACTTGTGATAATACTCCTAAACTAATGTAATAACCCCTAGTTACGCCATACAAAGTGTAGCGTATCAAGCTCCCTCGCCACCGCCTCCACTTCTCTCAAACCAGGCTTCGTTGAGAGAAGAATCGTAGGTCCCCTGTTCGTGGACCATGAGATCTGGAACTCAAAATTGGCTGAAGTTGCTACTTTTCGTGCTCTCCTCTCCTCTCAAGGCTGGGAAACCGTGTTCACAACCTCTCAGCGCGTCAATGAAGAGGTAATTCGGTCTTTTTACTCCTCCATGTCTTTTTCTACTGTGTCAGAGGTTGAGGATCCTCAGGATATAGTGGTCAACATCCGGGGAAAGCTCTACAAGATCTCAACAGAAATGATCTCCTCTGTTCTGGGGATCCCTACAGAAACTGGGTTCTTTGCTATCCAAAAAAAGCATTGGCCCATCAAGAAGACCGAGCTTGCCAAGACCGTGTTTGGGAACCCTTCCCTCAAGGAATTCAACACTAGGTTCCTCTCCCTATCCATGAAGCTGCTCCATGCCTTCCTGATAAACAATGGCGTTCCTCGCCAAGAAAAGAGGAGCACCATTCTGATTGCCGATGTTGTCTTTATGGATAAAATTGTCACTGCGGAGATCCTTGACCTGCCAAAGATCATCATGCATCACATGCATGAATGCCATAGCCATCCATCCCACTCACTGCCGTTCCTAACACTCATCAAGGCTCTTTTGGAGAGACTTGACATTTACCCGACAACAGAGGAAGAGACGTTGTTCTCTCACATGATGGATGGCTCCTACATCAACAGTCTCAAGGTGGAAGAGACTGTCTCCAAGAAGTCCAGGCGTTCCAGAAATATACCTGCTCGACCCACTCCTACAGATGATCAAGAGGAGGCCACCTCAGAGATTGTTGAGGAACTGCGAGAAATTTCGGCTGCTGTTCGTGACCTCAGCTATGCTTTCGTCAAGCTCGTCGACGTTCTTACTGCCAAAAGAGGATAGGGTTTCTCCAGCAGTTCCTCCGATGTAGTTGGCATAGAATTCCCCTAGGGTTCCCCAGCACATCAATCCTTCTGTTCTTGTTGTTCTTTTTGCTTCATGATTTTGTTAATTTGTTTTGTGTTTGTCTGTCTGAGTCGCGATTGTCTTTGGGCTCATGAATGAAAAATAATAATATTTTGGTGTTCTATGACTTCTGAATCTTGCATGTTCATGTTTAACATCATTGTTCCTTATATTATCTTCATATCTTTTCGATGATGTCAAAAGGGGGAATATACTCTGAAATCTCGGAACCAATAGGACTGATATCATGTTTAGGGGGGACTTGTTAGAAAATTCAAAGGTTAAGGGGGAACTTTTGAAACGTTTGGTCTCTGTATCTTTGTCCTGAGTCTTATATTCAAATTGCCTATTGTCTCTGTGATTATACTTATATGAGTTTGTCATCATCAAAAAGGGGGAAATTGTTGGAATATGGACCTAAGGAACTCTGGCTCCTCAATAGGTTCCTTTCCTTTATTACTCTATGTTTTTAAGATGACAACCTTAGCATATACTATGATATAGTTTATCTTGATATTCTAGATGAAAAGATTGAAGATTTGAAACTGATGAAGTATTAAGGGAAGCCAGAGGGAACTGCATTACATCCGGGTTACTCCTAACCCTAGCGTGGGCGGCGAGCCGAGAAGATCTTCAAGAAGATATTTTCCTTGTTAGGATATTGCTAAAGTTAGTTGTAATCGGTCAATGTAATATTTAGAAGATCTCGAGTTAATTAGGTTAACTTGAAAGCCATAGAGATTATCATTATTTAGGAAAGTAGTTTGACGTATAATATATTCTTGGAATATCTTTATACGGCAGACTTCCCTCTATTTATATGATCATATTTATGTTCTTAGACTTATGTATTTTGACGGAGCTTGAAGTGCATCAGACTAAGAGAAGAGAGAAGTTGTTCTTGCAAAAGAACATCAAGTAAGTTCACTGGTGTTATCATCTGAGAGTTTCTGATAGGAACTAGGTTAGTACTTAGCAATAAGTTTGTAATCTCGTTCTTCTCTAAACTCATTGATTGAATATACAAGTAGACCTTTCAATCCTCGAAAGAGGAGTGATTTTCATCCAAAGATAACTATTTGGTTATCTAGGGTTTCCATCTTAAGTAATTGTGTTGATAACTTGTTCTATTACTTCCGCTGTGCCTAGGAACTGGACAACTCTTTGTCACAGTTCCCTTGATACTAATACAGATCCTACACATTTTATAATGCTCTTGACAGTCGAGAACACTAAGGGCGATTGGAACTGCGATTGGAACTCTGACAAAGCTGACGAAGTAAACTCCAAATCCTCTTCCTCTCCGAGATTCTCAGAGCAAGCGAGTATAGAATCACCGCTTTCCTATCTCTTTGCATTCGTTTGTTCAATAGTTGAAGTCGAGTTTGGCGCTAACGCTATAACGTTATCGTTCTTCCTCAGATCTGAACCAACGACCGAGCAGTACTCGACACAGGAGCTCTAGAGGAGGCGATGAACCCGAGTTCATTTGCAGAAGCTCCTCGATTTCGACGGCGAGTGGCTTCGCCATGGACGGACTTGAAGTCGGAGATCGAGAATCGCCATTGCCAGATCCTTCGCATAATAGGGTTTGAGAGATTAGAAATGACCAGGGTAGAATAGTCATTTTGAATAAAATCGCTCTTATTTACAATTTTACCACCGCATCATTTAAATGCTTTTTCCCTTCTATTTCTTCTAGATTTAATCTGGAGCGTCGATTTAATAGATCAGACGGTCTGTATAGGTTCTTAGTTTTTATCTTAAGGGTTGTTCTCATTTGATCCTTTCTCTCTCTATATATATTAAAACAAACATCCCTTCTTGCTAAATGACACATTTACATTTAATTTTTCACATGGCAATCTCTAATTCCATTTGCCACATTACAGTTTTTCCTTCTTTCATTTAAAAAAATTTAATTATTATAAATAAGTATCCTTATTCTATTAGTATTCTTTCCTAATTTAAATATGAACCAACTATAGATTTCACTATTTCCTTTTATATCTATTTAAAATATTATATAATTATATTTAATTATGTATTACAAATGTTTATGTGAATCTATTAATAATACATTTTCATATACAAAATAGAAAAATAATAAAAATCTTATATATCAATACAAAATTATACTCTGTAATAGATTATAAAAATTTTATTTTATTGATTTTATTAATTTATTTATATTATATCAATCTCGTGCACGGTACGGGAAATTACACTATTTTGTTGAATATAGACATCATTAATATTCGACTTCAACCCGCAACTGAAATGATTTAGGTCTCGTTTGATAAGTATTATTTTATGGGTTGAAGTGAGTTAAAATGAGTTGAAGATAGGGATAATTGAAGCAAATTGCTTCAAGTGGAGGTGCAACTTGAAGTAATAGTAGGTTGATCTATCTATCTAATATATTAAAGCTAATGCTTTTCAAGCCTTGAGAGTGATTGTAGGAAAAATTTGTTACTATTAGTTTTTTTATATTTAAATCTATCAATATTTAATTTTAACAAATTTTATTGTGTTCCACTAAACTAAAGCAACAGATATTCATGTACTTTAATATGCATAACTCTTTTTATTTGTTAAAAATTCTCGAGGCCCTAAAATACATTTTCTAGTAAAAAAAAAATGTAATTTCATTCGTATCTAAGCAAATTAAAATCATTAACTTATCTTTATTGTATATTTTTATTTTTTAGTTTAGTAATATTTCACATTAATTTTTAAGATAGATCATAATTTTATAAAATCATATGTCATTATTATAAAAATAATTAAATTTTATACATATTTCCCGGTGCATGAAACGGGTATTACACTAGTTAACGATTAAAGTCGACTTCAAATTCAACCCTAAATTTCGAATTTTTTTCTGAAGTAAGCCTTTTTTTAAATAAATTCCCAATCTACGCTCGTTTTGAAACTATTTCCCGGTATAGACACTCTTGGGAGGGTCGGATTTTTTTCAAGTACGAGGCGAAGCTAATTACTTTTTAAAAAAAAAAAAAAAAAACCAGCGTCTCTTATACATTTAATTTTTTAGACGCTGGTTTTCTTTTACGTAGGGTTTTAAAAAAAGTATTTCAGTGAGAATACATGTGTATGACAAAGGTGTCATTTTTTGGTCACGGTCTATACACAACTTTTTGGAAAAGAAACCCCCGGAGTGACTGAAAACCCTCCCATACACCCAAAGAATTCAACACAAGTTTACAAAACCTGATTTCTGTGCAATTTACCACGTGATTCACATGAGATTTGTTTACTCCTTTTCTTGATTCCTCCTCATCCCAACTTGGTAATAGTCACAAAACTTGATGAGCTACTACTAACTGTTACCTCCATGAGCCGACAAGTTCTCAAGGATTTATTCTTTTCTCATCTCACAAGACTATTAAAAGATGTAAAGTGACTGTTTTCTCCGTCTCTTACTATACTTGAGGATCACAATTCACAAGCATAGCCTACTAAACCTATGTATGTAGCTATATGCCATTATCTATCACACGCTCTCAACCTCCCTTCTGTGTTCGTTGGTACGTTCGTTGTTATCTTAAATCCTTTTTTTTTATCTGCTTGCTACTGTTATTGATTTCTTAATACCCATGTGTTAAACTTGAACAGCTACAATTAATTGGTAGTTGTTGGGATTTATTATGTCAGTTGGCACTATTGTGGGCAGGTTTCCTATCAAAGGAGACTATTGCGCTGACAAATCACAACCGCAAGCAAACCGCCATTTACTCTTCTTCAATTTTATGATTTGGGGGTTTAGGGTTTAGGATTGATTATGCTGTGGATATAGGCTCCTAATTGATAGGGGTTGTGTCTTGTGCACCATGAGAACTCCGTGGGTTTTGATTTTGATGATAATACTTGAAGCCTTGCGAGTTGTGGGTGGGGATAAAAATGGGAGCTTTTCATCTGCAAGGCCCAAAGTGGTCAACATTGGAGCTCTTTTTACTTTCAATTCAGTGATTGGGAGGGCAGTGAATCCTGCAATTCAGGCTGCAGTTGATGATGTCAACTCCAATTCCAGTCTTCTTCCTGGAACCAAGTTAAATTTGATTCTCCATGATACTAGTTGCAGTGGATTTGTGGGCACCATGGAAGGTATTCTTCCTTCATCCCCCTTGACTTTTTTTCCTCATAGATAGTTACAGAGGAGATTATGGTAAAATGGTGGTGAAGATGACGAATTGATGATTCAACTTGTTCTTTTTCGTATAAATCCTTTTCAGTATTACTTGAAGAGGAAAATGGGGATTTTGACCATTTTGGTATCTAAAATAGTTTAATTGTGTTACCTACTATTACACCTACCCAATTGAATTAAATGCATTCAGTTGTTTGAGTTGGAGCAGGCTGTCCACTCCAACTTGTAGATTTTATAATTGTCACATGATAATGATATTCATTTATGTATGTTGGTCCACACTTTCGCCTAGTAGCTCAAAAGCTTCTTATGAAAACGGAGGACATGTTTTCCTAGGTATTCTCAACCATGTAAGGACATGTTTCGAAATGCTCTAGAAGTTTCAACTTTTGATATTTTGAAAGTGGACCATGAGTTAACAATCCATCAAAGTGAAATCATGCTGAAGTTTTTATGGCCGTTTTAATCATCTTGTAGCTCTTCAGCTAATGGAGAAAGATGTGGCTGTAGTAATTGGACCACAATCCTCCGGTATTGCCCATGCCATTGCAGATGTCGTCAGTGAGCTCCATGTTCCATTATTGTCCTTAGCTACAGACCCAACTCTCTCCTCCATGCAATACCCATATTTCCTTCGCACGATTCAGAATGACTATTTTCAAATGTATGCAATTGCTGATCTAGTGCAACACTTTGGGTGGAGAGAGGTGATTGCGATATTTGTTGATGATGACTATGGAAGAAATGGGATTTCTGCATTAGGCGACGCCCTAACAAAGAAACGCACTAAGATTGCTTACAAGGCCGCCTTACCAGCTGAGGCTTCCAAAAATGATATCACTAATTTGTTGGTTCAAGTCAATTCGATGGAATCGCGTGTTTTTGTCGTTCATGTGAATCCTGATTCCGGTCTATCAATATTTTCTACAGCAAAGTCACTTGGTATGATGGTCAACGGCTATGTGTGGATTGCCACAGATTGGCTTCCTACTCTATTAGATGGATTAGGATCCCCAGGGCCTACAATCACTGATCCTTTACAAGGAGTTGTCGCTTTTCGCCTTCACACTCCAGATTCTGATATCAAAAGGAGTTTTCTGTCAAGATGGAAGCATTTGAAAAATGTAGAAACTTCCAACATAAATTCTTATGCCTATTACGCTTATGATTCTGTTCGACTTGCAGCTAGTGCTCTTGACATATATTTCAGCCAAGGTGGAAATCTTTCCTTCACCAATGACCCTAGGCTGACAAAAACCAACGGCAGCACACTGAACTTAGCCGCTATGCGCTCTTTTCAAGGAGGAGACCAGTTACTTCAGATATTACTAGAAGCAAACTACACCGGTATAACAGGACCAATTCAATTTGATGCAGGAAAGAATTTAATCCTCCCGGCTTTCGATGTGATAAACATTATTGGTAGTGGATCACGCAAGGTTGGTTATTGGTCAAATTATTCTGGCCTTTCAATCATTGATCCAGAGACGTTGTATTTGAAACCTCCAAACAACACTATTGCAAATCAACAACTGTATGGTGTGATATGGCCTGGAGAATCCACTAAAGATCCTAGAGGATGGGTGTTTCCTAACAATGGACGGCCACTCAGGATTGCAGTTCCAAATAGAGTTACTTACAAAGAATTTGTTTCTAAAGAAAATGATCCTCCAGGAGTTAAAGGATATTGTATTGATGTGTTTGAAGCTGCTGTGAATTTACTGCCTTACTCTGTACCACACACTTATGTGCTATATGGTAATGGTCAGAAAAACCCAGAGTACAATAATATTATCTATGATGTAGCTCAAAATGTAAGTATCACTACTTATGATTATCTTATGCATTGCCTTTTAAAGCAGATTCTTTTTTCAGTCTAATATGTATTTGTTTCTTGGCTAGAAATATGATGCAGCTGTAGGGGACATAACAATTGTGACAAACAGAACGCGCATAGTGGATTTCACCCAGCCATATATGGAATCCGGACTAGTCATAATTGCCCCTATGAAGGAGAGCAAATCGAGTCCTTGGGCCTTTCTCAAGCCTTTTACAGCTGAAATGTGGTTTGTGACAGCCGTGTTCTTTCTGTTTGTTGGAGCTGTCATTTGGATTCTGGAGCATCGCATCAATGAAGAATTTCGCGGTCCACCAAGTCAGCAAATCATGACAACTTTATGGCAAGTACTATGAAAATTGAGATGTTGAACAGTTTTTTTTTTTTTAATTCTATGTGTATAGAAGTTGAAATGTTTTGTATCTCATTTTGCAGGTTCAGTTTCTCAACAATGTTTTTCGCTCACAGTAAGTAGTAAGCAATATTACCCAGATTTTGTTCGTTCGGATCCCCACTAGCTTATTTTAATTCTATTAACAGGAGAGAATACGATTAGCACGCTTGGGCGAATGGTGCTCATCATTTGGCTATTTGTGGTACTCATCATTAACTCCAGTTACACTGCCAGCTTGACTTCGATTCTCACGGTTCAGCAGCTATCATCAAAGATTGAAGGGATCGACAGTTTGATATCGAGCAGCGAACCAATAGGGATACAGGATGGTACATTTGCACGTAACTACCTTGTTTACGAGCTCAACATAGCTGAATCAAGGCTTGTGAGTCTGAAGAATCAAGATGCATACCTTGATGCCCTTCAACGTGGGCCCAAAAATGGCGGTGTTGCTGCCATTGTCGATGAGCTTCCTTATATTGAGCTTTTCTTGTCCAACAACGATTGCAAGTACAAAATTGTGGGGCAGGAGTTTACAAAGAGCGGTTGGGGATTCGTAAGTACTCATCAATTTACCCCTAACTCTTTCACTATGCTTTATTTGACAGTCATTCTGATTAACCATTCCAAACTGATTCCTTATTCCTGAACTCATCATACCAAAACAATCCCTTTTCTCAGGCGTTTCAGAGGGATTCGCCTCTAGCGCTGGACTTATCGACCGCCATCCTGCAACTCTCAGAAAACGGCGAACTCCAAAGAATACACGACAAATGGATATCGCGTGACACGTGCTCGTCAGACTCATCAACCGAAGTCGACGTGAGCGAGCTCTCACTCCAAAGCTTCTGGGGTCTATTTCTGCTATGTGGTATTGTCTGCTTCATCGGGCTCGGGATCTTCTTCTGCAGGGTGATGTGTCAGTACAGGAGATACGATCCTGAGGTGGGCGGAGACCACATTGCCCAAGTAGAGATGGAGATGACGCCTGAGCCTTCTGTGAGGCCTAAGCAGCAGCTGACCAGCATCAGGGAGTTATTTGAGTTTGTAGACAAAAAGGAGGCGGAGATTAGGAAGAAGCTCAAGAGGAAAAGCAGCGATGGCATGAAGCCGACACCGAGCCGGAGTCACAGTTTGGAAGATGATCAGGAATCTAGATGAAGAGTGTAGAGTGTAGAGATACAACATAATTGATCATAATGTTTTGGCTTACTTCTATACAAATGTATAATGTATGTATGTCCTTCAATCTTTTCGGTTGCTTAATTGACTGTCAAATAAGATGTTAACTGTATATAAGCTAATATATTTGAGCAGATAGTCTACTTCGCTCCAAAAAAAACTATTGAATACAGCCTAGCACAGTGAAACAAGCAGATAAAAGAAAAATTGGGGTGCAAAATTTTTGGCACCGCTGGTGTAATAGCAGGGCGATAAAAAAGAGTAGTTTTGGCGGTAAAACGCCAACAAGAAGTTAACGGCTAACAAAACAGTACAGACTTTATTTGCAGGCCAGATCCTCTGCTGTGACTTGCGAGAGGGTGCAGAAAACTTAAATTTTACTCCCTTGATCCGTTATAATATTGGAGGATTGTTAGTTAAAACAATATATACATAAATAGTGTATACATAAGTCACTAAAAGACAAAAAAAATCTGAAATATTACTTGTCTTATTAGAAAAAGTTGGAGGAAATGAAAAAAAAAAAGAGATGGAAAAGAAGAAGGGAGGGAAGGAAAAGAAAGGAGGAGGGAAAATTATGGAAGAAGGAGGAAAAATTTCTTAGGGTTCTTTGAGATCTATCGATTTGTTGTCTGAATTAGGGAAAATTTAGAGCAAATTTAGGGCAAATTTAAGATAAACTTAGGGCAAAATTAGGGCACAATTAGGGCAAAATTACAAAATCCCCAAATCGATTTGGTAGGTTCAATGGTCTAAAGGAGTTGAGATTAGGGCTTGATTGTTTGGAGGAAAGAGGCGTGATTGGGGCTGAGCTACAACGAGAGTCTAACTGAGCTGAGATTAGGGCTTGATTGTTGTCTGCTGTGCGCGATTGGGGCTCGATTTGGGGCGATTGTTGTCTGAGCATTTGGATTGGAAATTGGGGCGATTATTGTTTGAGCATTTGGAATTCGAGTCCAGGTTTGTATTTTATCTACAATTAAGACATTATTTTTTGGGAGGATTATGTTATTAGTAGAATGAGTTTGGACCTAAATATAAACATTGAAAATCCAAGCAATAATGATAGTGATGTTGAAGGTGAACCCGTTGTAGAACCTGTTGTAGAACCCGCACTAGGAATGTCATTTAACAGTGCTACTGAATTTGCTCTATTCTGTCACACTTATTCTTTCAAAAAAGGTTTTCAATACCATATGCGCACAAATGACGTTCTGCCTCAGTTCAAACACTTATGTGGAAGGAAAAAAACAGGTGAAGAAAAAGACTATGAGAATTTGTAAAGAATTAGGTTTGGGTGTGTTAGAGGAGGTAAGAATAAGGAAGTGGTGGCAGAGAACGCAAAGTCTCAAGTATGTGGGTGTGGTGCTTTTGTTGATGCGAAGATTGGTAGAGGCACAGAGGGTAGGATGACAATCACAACCTTACATCTGGGACACAGTCATGACTTGGATTCAAGTCATAGTAGATTCATGCCCAACTACAAGTGCATGACTCTATATCACAAGAGGAGGATCTTGACTAATGATGCAGCTGGAGTCCCAATAAAAAAGAGTTTTAACTCAATAGTTGTGGAAAGTGGTGGGCATGAGAACCTTCCATTTAGTGAAATGGATATGAGAAATGTGTTAGGTATTCATCGTCGTGCAAAAAGATTGGAGGGTGATGCTGCAGCAATGGATGAGGAATTCCGGAGAATGAAAGAAGATAATCCAGGGAGAATGAAATGGATATGTGAAATGCAGACAGATGATGAAGGGAGAATGCTGAATGTTTTTTGGTCTGATGCAAGATGTAGGGCTGCTGCAAAGGATTTTGGTGATGTTGTGACATTTGACACCACCTATTTGACAAATGCTTTTGACATGCCTTTTGCTCCTTTTATTGGAGTAAACCATCATGGGTCATCAATTGTGCTTGCATGTGGTTTAGTAGCAGGTGACACTACTTAATGTTTTACATGGCTATTCAACTGTTGGCTTAGGTGTATGAGAAGAGCTCCTGAAGAGATTTTGACTGACCAGTGCAAGGCAATAGGCATTGTAGTTCATATTGTTTTTCCAAACACTAGGCATAGAGTATGCCTCTTTCATATCTTACAAAATGCATCTAGGAACTTAGGGAAACACACTTATTGGATGGATATACAAAAGTGTTTGTTGACTGTTGTACATGACTCAATGAGCGTAGATGAGTTTGAGGAAGCTTGGGTAGAAATGGTGGAAAAATATCAAATAGGACATTACAATTGGATCAATGAAGCCTTTAATGAAAGACAAAGATGGGTGCCAACTTTTTGTATGATAAATTCTGGGCAGGTATGGCTTCCACTCAGAGGAGTGAAGGGATTAATTTTTTCTTCAAAGGATAGGTGAATTCGAGTACTGGGTTAAAATTGTTTCTGGAACAATATCAAAAGGCTATTGCAAGCAAGGTTGAACATGAGAAGAAATTAAATGTTGACACAGCAGAGAAGCCACATTTATGCAATAGAGTATATGTAGTGGAAGAAGTCTTTCATAAGGCTTATACAAATGCTAAGTTTAAGGAAGTTCAGGATCAGGTAAAATATATTATCATCTTAAGGGTCATGTATATTTGTAAATTTCAGTAAATATAAGGAAGTACAATTTTGTTGATAATGTGTTGTTTGTAATGTAGGTTCCTGGATTAGGCTTAACCAATGCAACTATTCTAGGTGTTGTTGGAGACAAGACAACGTATGAAGTTTCAGAAAGAATTGTGAAGCCTGTTTGGCGTCAACAGCGTAAGTCTTTTACAACCACCGTTGATAAAAGGTTGATTGAGTTTGAGTGCTCGTGCAAATTATTTGAGTTTAGAGGGATCGTGTGCAAACACATTATAAAAGTAATTGAACTTGAAGATATTAAAGTAATCCCTGAAAAATATGTGTTGGATAGATGGAGAAAAAATATTGTTAGACAATATGAACATATTAAGGTGTCTTACTACGATCCAAATGAAGTAGTGCAGGTAAAGAAGTTTAGGGATCTTCCAGTTAGAAATGAATATTTGATATCTCTAGCCCTGCACAATGAAACTGCATATGAGGAATATTTGGGAGGATTGGACAAGTTGGAAAAAAAATTGGAAGCTACGCTAGGAATAAGTGCTACCACTGACCAGAACTCAATGTTACCAAGTGGGAAAGTTTTTGGCCGAAGAAGGTTACAAAGAAGAGGAGACAATGAATTGCATGCTGCTAGAGCAAGAAGGACAGAAGGTCCTACAGTTAAGGACCCCAATCATGTTACACGCAAAGGCCGACCAAGTAGCACCAGGAAAAGAAATCCAGCGAATCCAAAGAAAAAGAAAACACCCACTAGGAAAAAGGTATGTGGCACATAATAATTTTTTGTTACCGAGAATGAATATAATTTCTTGAGCATTACAGTAACAATAGGATCTCAATGTAATTTTTTTGTGTAGGTCAAGGCAACTGAAGCAATTGGACCTGGCGATACACCTGTTAAATTTGTAAGTATGCAATGATAATTTAAAGTTATTAAACCGTCTAATTTAAACTATTTATGTAAACTCACTATCCCCCCTGCATATATTGTAGGAATTTGATATAAATTATCCCTTATCTGAGGAGTGTTTGGGTTTGGGTTTGGGGGTTGATCTAAATGGCAGCTCTTCAAACCAGTGGACTACGGTGAAAATATATGGGATGTCTACAAACAACAGTGGTCAAGCAGGGGGTGCTGGAATGTATTGGTTAGCGGATGGGAGATATATGCATGCCAATTATTTTGTGTGTGATGAGACTGACACATTGAGTGCACAACTTTGGGCTGCATTTTTCGCATTACGAAATGCTAGGGACTGGGGGTTGGCTAAACTTAGTATTGAGGTTGATTCATCGTTGGCAATTGAACTTTTGAAAAGCCCATCACCACCGCCTTCTCACCCTAATGATGGATTGCTGCAGAAGCTCCAAGCCTTCATTAAGGATAATGAATGGGATGTCAGATTTGTTCACATAACGCCCCATCAGAATCGTTGTGCTAATCGCTTGACACGTTATGGTTTTGGTATGGGATCGAAGTATGAAGATGTGTACGAAATTCATCCAGAAATAAAGCAATTTATGTAAGAATTGTTGAATTATGTAGTTGGTTATTTTGGTTAGTTGTTGCATTGATCAAAGTTCTTTATTTTAGTCATAGTTCTTTATGGTTGAGACACTTATGGCTAGTGGGTCTGCACATCCTTATGGTTTTGTCATATATTGGGCTTATGGGTTTATCATATTTTGGCTAGTGTCATAGTTGCTGCATTATGCTTTTGTCATAGTTTTGCATTGAGGTTTTTTTACACACAAGGATGTGAGCATTATGCTATCTTATTGTATCATCTTATTTTGACGGGCTGAAGATCAAGGCAAAGGCAGCAACAATTGATGTAAATGATGGAAAGTATTCAACTCTCTTATATATCGATGTCCCAAATTTGAACCAGGAATACAAGGTAATGTATGATTGGATTATTTCTGCAGTATTCAACTCTTTTTCTGAGGTTAATTTTTTTTATTATTATTATAGACAACTGTGGCATTGTATATAACAAGCAATGGACACCATCAATGGTTAATACAGCTGGATTCTACATCATATTTGTTGTTTCAAGTAAGGATTCTTTATTTATTTTATATATATCATGGTTTGCAAATTAAGTGTTAGTAGGGATTGAAATATATAAATTCATAACTTAGTGGTTACAAAAGAGTGGTTCAGCTGAACACAATGATATTTCAAAATACCCAAAAGATTGTATGCCTTACAACAAAATATTTAGCCTAGATCATAGTTCAATGTTCAGCTGAAACACTAATACTAGAAAACCGAAAACACTTAGCTAAAACAGAATTATCATTGGTAACAAATAGGATATCTAATCAATGATAAGTAATTCAACCTTTTGCTTCTTCCTCTTGGGTGGTGTTGACTGGGTACCTACATACTGTCTTCTTTTAGAGGGTGGTGTTGAAGCTTGGATTAGCTCTTCCTCCTCTATCATGATGATTTCCACCTTTGTATTCTTTCCCTTGGGTGGTGTTGAAGTTGTAGCTACATCTCTCCAATGTCTTGTTTTAAACGGTGGTGTTGAAGCTTGGATTAGCTCTTCCTTCTCTTCCTCCTCATCATCGTCATCCTTCTTCTCCTCTTTTTGTACCTCTTCTTCCTTTACAATAGACATGTCTACCTTAGGAAGAGGAGGAAGGACCACCCAACCCTCTTCCTCATTTTTTTGCATCTCTTTGTAGTTGATCTCCTCTTCGAAAATCCTCTCCAAAGTTGCAAAATAACCGACACATGTTAAATGATCCCCGCCTATCTTCCTCCCTACAACTTCACTTTCAATCAATGATCGGATGAATAATCTTATTTCAATAATATCTCTAATATGTTGGGGCTCCATTTGTTGGTAGAGTTTGGAATTGCAATTGGTAAGATAGAGAGAAGAAGGAATGAAGTTGGTTGCAGATGTTGTGGATATGTCATGCCCATGGGTTTTATACTTGCAAGTAAGTATTTCTTCCCTTTATAGTTTCCTTCCATTATTTCCCTCCATAACTTGTATCCATTGATTTGTATTTGTTTTCTTAGTGCATAAGTGAATTCCTAACCCAGTTTTCCCTCCCTAAATTGTAGTTTCCCTCCAAAACGAAGATATTTTCTTCTTGAGGCATTGGGCTGCTAACAAGGGGTGTTGAAGGGTTTAGGGTCTGCACGGTATTGTGGGGGGAAGAGTTGCATACTACACTTATTTTACAACTTGTGCATTTGATTTGACGAAGTTGTCAAATCGCAGCTATACCGTACGTTTTCTTTCTCTTTCGAATGTTTCAAGGTTGGGTTTGGTAGGAAGTCATACCATTTTTCTTTCTCTTTTCAACCTTTGAAGCCTGGCGTGTGGTAGGGGCGAAGAGCAGCAGACAACTACTTTTATTTTCTTTTTGTTTGTGGACACAACAATACAAGCATGGAATGGACTATAGGGCAACATCAACCCCAACCCAACCCTTGCAAGTTTTCAACTCTCAAAACACTACGTCTCTACCTCTCCAAATTGTTTCCAACTCAGTTGTGATAAGATCTTTTATGTATAAATGTATAAGAAATTATAGGTTTTTATAATGTAACAGATCCTTTAGGTATTTGTAATGTATAAGATCTTTTATGTAACCATATATGATATTAAATTATTAATAATGTATAATCTCTCTTTTATGTATGTTTAGCTCTTTTGTATTTATAGTATTTATGTAGTTTAAAAACACAAAAAAAGATGAATAATGAATTATTTCCGGTAAATGATATCCAGCTCAAAAAATAGGTATTAAAGCATGAAACTCCTTAAAGCATTGAGCCTTGTTTGGAGGAGTTGATGAAATGAATCATTTACACATCAAAATAATAAAATAAAATAAACATAATTCTAATTACATTTTTATCTATCTATAAACACCCATTTTGAATATATTTAGAACCTTAAATATTTTATACTATTATGTATGAATAGTGAGTCTTATTTATGAGTTAGGGGTTTTATTGATAAATGGACAAAACAAAATATTAATGGGACTTATGTATAGGAATAGGACTCTATTAAACATGCCATAAGTTCATTACATTGATATAAAACCCCTAAACTTGTACAATTTATAAGAAATCCCTAAACTTTTACTTATTCTCCAAGTGAATTATATAATTTCTAAGTTCACGCCCAATGTGTTGAAACAATCTTGCTCTTTCATTCATTTCTTCACCACCATAGAGAAGTTCATCAAACCTTGCAACATCAAAGACCTGGATTAACAAAACAATTTAAACATGATTAAGATAATTAAACATGATTAAGTAATGAGATTTCGAAAAAACAGTCAACATTGCACCATTTCCCAATGATTAAATTAAACATGATTAAGTAAATTAAACATGATAATCTACTCACCTCAGTGTAATCATCGGTATCGCTGGGTTTGGTAGTGTCTTCGTCACCACTAAGTTCGTATAGACTGGCTAGGCCTCCATAACTGCTTCGACTGTAGGTTGAATGATTCTGGTAGGCATCAGAAGGTATAGACCATTCTATGTCGGACTCCTCCTCTAAAACTTCATACCCTTCAATCTCACCTTCGACAAACAGTTCGCCGTTATAGAAATAATTAGGCATTTTTAATCAATCGAAGGAGACAAAGATGAAATTGGAGAAACAGAGAGGGAGGTGGAGAAACAGAGAGGGAGGTGGAGAAACAGAGTTGAATGGTGTAGAGTTTAATCTTGATACATTTTGATAGAAAATGTTTGATGAATTATTGGAGGGCGTTTTCGAAATTTCATAAGCTTGCTAGCTTATTTGGTGAAATTTTGGATGAAATTATGGAGGGCAAATTTGAATTTTAAGACACTTGGAGGGCATTACAGAATTTTGGATGAAATTTTGGAGGGCATTTTTTGAAATTTTGGAGGGCTTTTTTATTGAAATATGAACTTATATTAGTATAAGATCATACTTTATAACAAATTTGATCACATAATGTTATTAGAACTCATTGGTTATATTGAAATATGAACTAGTATTAGTAGAAGATCATATTTTATAACAAATGATCACATAATGTTATTAGAACTCATTGGTTATATTGAAATATGAACTTAGATTAGTAGAAGATCATACTTTATAACAAATGATCACATAATGTTATTAGAACTCATTGGTTATATTGAAATATGAACTTATATTAGTATAAGATCATGTTTCACATAATGTTATTAGAATGAACTCATTGTTTGTATTGAAATATGATCTTATATTAATATTTGATCTTGTATTCAAATATAATCTTGTATTGAAATATGAACTTATATTAGTATAAGATCATGTTTCACATAATGTTATTAGAATGAACTCATTGTTTGTATTGAAATATGATCTTGTATTCAAATATGATCTTGTATTGAAATATGATCTTGTATTCAAATATGAATTTATATTAGTATAAGATCATACTTTATAACAAATTTCATCACATAATGTTATTAGAACTCATTGGTTATATTGAAATATGAACTTGTATTGAAATATGAACTTATACTATTATAAGATCATACTTTATAACAAATGATCACATAATGTTATTAGAACTAATTTATACTATACTAATATCATACTTTATAACAAATGATCACATAATGTTATTAGAACTAATTTATACTATACTAATATCATACTTTATAACAAATGATCACATAATGTTATTAGAACTAGTATAAGATCATTTTTTTTTGGTAGAATACTTTATCACTACTTTATACTATATCATTTTGATGTAATAACTTTATCATTTATGTAACACTAAATTATACTATACAATAACTAAATCATTTTCGTCTCCTTATTAAAAGTGTTCATATACTAAATCCTTTTCGTCTCCTTATCTTATTTACGATAATTCATATTTCCTTTCCGTCTCTCGCCTCTTCCTCTCCTTTCTGCTTTCTCTCTCCGATTAGGGTTCATACTCTATCCTTTCAAGGGCGATTCAAGGGCGAATCAAGGGCGAATCACGGGCGATTCAAGGGCGATTCAAGAAATCGATACTAAATCATTCGCGATTGTTCAATGTCTGATCTTTCAAACTCAGCAGGATGGAGCTCTGATTTTTCGAGCTCCGACATCAGTTCCGGAAATGAAGAGAATCCAATAGATGTGGATGACATTATGTCATGGACCTTTGAAGAAGAAGAGGTTGGAGATGCTGGTCAAGTTCAAGATGTTGGACAAATGGATGAAGTTATGTCATGGACCTCTGAAGAAGAGGATGAAGTTATGTCATGGACCTCTGAAGAAGAGGTTGGAGAAGAAGAGGGTGGAGAAGAAGAGGTTGGAGAAGAAGAGGAAGAACCTGTGGATGCTGGAGATAGTGATGAAGAATTAGGGCAAGGAGATGCTGAATACATGAAACCACCACACACTGATATTCTTCAATTTGTTGAAGAGGTTATTGAAAACCACCAGCTGGCTGCGGATAGGACCTTCATATCTGTAATGGATCAATCGAATGTGGAAGGGGACTGTCGTCTGGTAATGATCTGATACTTTAAATTTTTGCAAGTTCTAATTTGCTTACTAATGGTGTGTATGTTGTTTGTAGCCTGTCCCAGTGGAGCATGTAAATGATTACCTCAGATCTCCAAGGGTAACATCAGTCGTTTTATCTCATGATAACACTGCCTGGGATGTAGGTGTGAAGAAGGGTTGTGGAAGGAATGGAAAGTTCAGATTTGAAACAAGTTGGAGGGATTTCGTGGCTGATAATGGTTTGACCATAGGTGATGCTCTTATCTTTGAATTGATGAGTGTGCTTGACCCCACTCAGTACAAGGTGATATTTGTTTATGATCTTACTCATTTTCAATGGTGAAGGTCAATGAAGTTGGAGCCATTGATGGTGTGGATATTTTTGGGGTTTAGGTTGATTAAGCATAGGATGGTATGTTAATTTGGGGTGATGCTTGGATTTGCAGTTAACATTTTGGAAAGACAGATTATGCTATGTAATGCAACATTATAAATGATTATGTATGGCTTATTATAGTAGCATATTATGGCTTCACTATGTTACGAGTATTATCTATGGCTTACTTTTCATTTGATTATTTAAAGTTTATGGCTTCGCTATTGCTTATCAAATTTTTATTTCATTTGATTATTTAAAGGTTTTAAGGTTTCAAGTTTTTCTAATATTGTCATTTGGGTGAATTGAATAGCAATTTATATAAGCAGATTAGTTGAACAAAAAGGGTTAATCGGAGTAACTTGTAAAATTTAATTCTATATTAATTTATTTTTCTTTTTTTTTGTATGTAGGCACGTGTTCCAACTTCCCATTATAGCAGTTACCTGACCAATTGTATCCCCTATACAACTTCCCCCTTGTCTTTTTCATGTCACTTCCACAGACATAACGCACTAACCCAGACGCTTCTCTTCTTCTTCTTCTTCTACCCACCCCACGTTTCTTCTTCAACAGTTCAACCCATTTCACATCATTTATTTTCTCTCTCCTTCATTTTCAACCCTTTTGACATCAAACGTTTTTTCTCTTCTTCTTCTTCAACCCAAACCCAAACCCTAACGTACTAACCCAAAGTACAGAAAAATGGCCAAAAGACAAAATTGGTCTTACTACAGTGCAGAGCCTTCTTGCTCGTACATGGGTCTGAGTCGGCTGTTGGCGCTTCTAGACAATCTAATATGTGAAGTTCTTGCGAAAGTCGGTTCATCTTCTGTTGCCGACTACTTTAGTTGCAGAATGAGGTAAACTGGTCTTCTTCTTCTTCATGTGATTGGTTCTTCTTCATCATTTTGCATGATTGGTTCTTCTTCTTAATGTGATGTAATGTATGGTTCTTCTTAATCTGATGTAATGTATGGTTCTTATTCATCTATTGTTGTAGTTGCAAGACGATGCACTTCATTGGGTTGGAGAAATCTGTTCTCTCCAAAGTAAACCTTGAAGGTTTCAGCGAATGGAATCTTACTACAGTGGAGACAATTCTTGCTCGTTTTTTTTATTAATTTATGCCATGCAAAAGATAATCCTGAGTGCATATTTCGACAAGGATTTGTATGTTTTATCAATTTAAAAGTTTTGATTTGCAAATATTTTGAAACCCTAATAGTTTGATGCCACTGACTTTGTGTTTTCAATTCGTGTTATGTATGCATCATGAGTTCTTCCGGTTGAGAATGTTTGAAAAAGGAATGGAAACCCTGGAGAGGGCTGCACATTTAGGTCATATGCAAGCAACATATCTTTTGGGTGTTATTTTGTTGTCCAATGATTCCGGAAAGGCAGACAAAGGAATGGAGCTCATAAAAGGTCTGAAGGCTTCAATTGGACATAAGATTGTCTTCTGTCGGAAAAAATTTGCGGACTCTACCCATGGATTTTGGAGCTCTTAACTTCGTCCTCTATTCAGACCTATTATCCTTCAGAAGGATCATGCCCCATGTCAGAAGAAGAACCCATGGGAATGGGATTTGCCTTTGCGTGAGAATGAAGATGATGCAAACTTCTGCCTTGCTTGCACTTGTGAATTCGAATCTGCATTCTTTTGCCGTTATCTTTAAAGATCTGTGTGGATATTTTGGGTATATAGGATATGTGTGCATTATGGTTGTGCATTAGGAACT
The DNA here is from genome assembly GCA_029168935.1 of Oxyria digyna. Classification (NCBI taxonomy): domain Eukaryota; kingdom Viridiplantae; phylum Streptophyta; class Magnoliopsida; order Caryophyllales; family Polygonaceae; genus Oxyria; species Oxyria digyna. Next base: position 5,947,242 of record JAPVLV010000005.1, read on the forward strand.
CTTGTGCATTTTCAATGTTTAAGTGATTGTGTTGAACTGTTGTGCATTAGGAACTTTGACAAATTTAAACATGTGTTGTATAGATAATTTTGCAACTTTAGGGTTTTGTTTTTATAATAATAAATGAACTGAACCATCATATTCCTTACCATGTAAAAATTGAAGTATGTTTATGGCTCTCTGAATTTATTGCAAATCATACTCCCTTCGATCGGAATTGTAGTCCATTTAAGCACTATTCTCTTGAACACAATTACAATTCGTTTTAGACCTTTCCTATATTAGCCTACCTATCTCATTTTCCAAAAAATCTAATTAATGCTTTTTCTCACATTTTCAAAGCCTCCACCGTTCGTAGTTAATGCTCCCCTCACATTTTCAAAGTTCAGCTGTAATCCCCTCAGATTTAAGCCCCTTAGATTGGTGGATGGTTCAAAGAGTAGAAATTAAATTTGGGTTTTGATGTATTTAATGAATTATTAATGATTTAAGTACAAATATTAATTTGTGTGTAATTTTTCAAAACCAACTACAATTCTGATCGGAGGGAGTTACAAATACATGAACTTGATTTTCAAAGCCTCCACCATATATGCACTTATCTGCAGTGTATTACTAGTTCAATGAGTAACATATATATAAGACAACAATACATATTTGTTGTTCCAAAACAGACATCAGCACATAATTCATACTACAGAGTTTGCAAATTAAAAACACTTAACCTAGAGAGTCTGGAAATTTCAACATACATAAAACACACATAAAATATACTTAAACAAGAGGAAGTTTATTTTTAAATCTCCGGTTTGTCTATGTAATACTTGGGCTCCTTGGTGTTGTAGCTCTTCACCATTTTTTCTAGAGAGTTTACTCTGTCGTAGTGCCTATCGATTGTAATCTCGTTGCATACGTATGAAGAGTTAAGCTGGACAAGAAAAAATAAATAAAACAGAAAACATTAAAACTATAAAGATCAATTTCTATGCAAATTTCTATGATGTTGATCTCGTGCCTATCAATAAGAAGACTTATTACACACCTCGTGTGTTATACTAAATCATTACCCACAACTTCCAATACATGAGTATTAAGGCACCTACGCTTGTTCAGTTTTCAAAGATAATTAATGCTTACTTTTTCTTTAATCATGTACTATGCTTTGCTTCTTCAATTTTATCAAGCAAAGCAGTACATGCTATGATTATTCAATTTAATACACGCGTATTCTTACCAAATTGATTTGTATCTTCCTCCATCCTCTTTGATCTTCAGTTTCAACAGGAACTTGCTTTGTTTCTTCAATTTTATCAAGCAGTACATATTTCTTCTCTAGCATTTTCAGCAGCTCACCATCTCCCCTTATTATGGCCTTCCTCATTTTGTGTGTGAGGGAGTCCGGTGTCTCTCTAGTGTCTGCCCACATGACACATGAATAAAAAAAACTTGAATACTTACAAAAACATGAATCATACACATACAGTGTCTTAGGTCTCCAGTTGATTTGGCCCATTGGAAATCATGCCAGATCCTCTGATAGGTTTCAGTGACTGGACAGAATTCGGAGTCATTGATTTCAACTTCTTGCTATATACCATTGCATCAAAAAATAATGTTAGAATCATTTAGTTTATAATTTTACAGAAATTAGTCACGCCAGATCTTACCTCGTTCTCCATGGATGTCTTGTTCAAATTGCTTGTCGAACCCATTCAGAGAAGATGAAGAACGAGTGCTTTCTCCTTCTTGTTTCTTTTAGATGTTTAATGAAGTAGGATGACGCTAGAATTTATAGACAACTGAAGAAGGCAATTAGTTACCAAATTAAATTCGAACCCGTCACAAACTTGTAATGATAACCGTGCCCTATTATGATTATCTTTTCCCATTTTTTAAACAGTCACGTGTCTTTCACATGCACTTATACATTTTATATATGTGATATGTACTTGTAACCGTACACTTATACATTTTATATATGTGCTATGTACTTATAACTGTACAATTATACATTTTATATATTATGTTGCAGTTGTGCCCTAAATTTGTACTGATAACTGTCTACTTTGAGGAACAACAACAAACATCAGGCGTTTTCGAGGAACAACAAAGACCATCATATGCTGCATCTCAGGTATGGCATAAGACTTCTTCTAAATTTCTCCTACTCTTGAATTTGCACTACAAATTTTGTTTTTTTCTTACACGGCATGAACATGAGTCAAGGTGTGTGCAGATTTTATGCACAATGTCTATGTCACATTGTAAGCCAGTCATGACCACATTTATTGTGGTCAATTTCTCCCCTACCATTATTCATCAATGTGGTCAATTGTCACTACTTACTTATTCACCTAACGCCTATGGTTCACCAATAAATAGCTCCCTCCATTCTTCACATTTCCATCACAGCTTCCATCTCTTCCTTTCAATCTTTTTCCACCGAGCTCACCTCCATCACACTTCCTACTCCATGGCCCATAACGTCATTGACCTAACCCAAATTTCAGACTCCTCTGAAAATGATGAAGAAGAGAAATCCCACTGCATTTGTGATTCATGTCTCCCACCTCCTGGCTGCAAATGTGAAGAATGTAGGGAATCCAACAACCCTCCAACTCAATCTCCATTAGAAATGGCTCAAAACTACCCTCACCCTACAAAATTAAGCTTTTACTCAGAAATGAAACCTTCATTTGTAGAGAAAGACTGTCGAATGGTAAGTGCATGCAAGTACTCTCCTTTTCTTATTGTTGTATTTTGGGCAGATTCTTCCAATGGCTAATATTCATCAAATTTCTTCCAAGCAAATTCTTCCATTGGACTATGCAAACAAACATTTGAAGCCTTTCATAGATGATGAAGTTACACTTTTCATTGGTGAACACACTTGGAAAGTACTTCTGAAATTCAGTGGCAACAAATACAAATTTGGCAAAGGATGGAGAGATTTTGTCAAAGAAAATGACCTACTCAGAGATGATGTTTGTCTCTTTCAAATGGACATGATAGTTGGTAAACCAATCTACGAGGTCATAATCTTCAAAGCTGAACTGCATGCCTATTTTGTTTGAGTTTCCTGGTGTTGTGAACTCGGGTTTCCGGTGTTTCTTTCAGATGTCTGTTTTCAGTATTTATGCTTCATGGTGTCTGTTTTGCACTTTGGTTTAAGTATTTCAGTTCCTGAATTATGTTGTTTGTGTTGCACTTACAAAGTAAATTTCCTGGTTTGGTGTCACTTTACTCTTGCATAAACAACATCAGCATTGCATTGCCAACACAACATTAGTTTCAGTCAAACCCTAGTTTCAGTGACAATAAACCCTAGTTTCAGTCAAACCCTAGTTTTAGTGACAATAAACCCTAATTGATAAACCCTAGTTTCAGACACCATTGCTGCAGAATATTCATCAAGATAACATAAAAAACAGCCATAGGAAAAGTGTAACTTACATTAATACCAAAATTGTTACACCATAACTTACAATATTCATTCAACTTACAAGTTCGCAATTCACAAGGCTAGATCATCATAACAACAACAAAAACCACCTGCACATTCCAACAAAACAAACAACAAACCAACTAAACCCCTTACCAAGCCACACGTAGCTAGTTAAGACCATCTATGTAGATCGTAACTTGGTAGACAGGCTCCAACTCTTCCACTAGCTCAAATTCACATGCATCATTCTTCTCTATGTCATTGTCTCTCACAAATTTACTCCATCCTTTGCCTAGACTGTAGGAAAGGTGAGGGTTTCCATTGTCACTGAATTTCAGTGTTACTCCCCATACATGAGTTGGATCTTCCACAAACAAGCTGATTTCAGCATCTTTGAAATCGGCTAGATATTCATTTGCATGGCCGAATGGGAGTGGTTGCACACATAATATCACAAAATTATTATTTATAACAGAACTACAGAACATGAATTGCATTAATAACCACAAAAAAACTCAATAAATTACTTCTTACCAAATGACAATCGCCTTCCACAAAAGATCTCTTCGTCTGAATAATAAAATTCCTCTTCCAGTCATATTCCCCGGAAGATGTACCCCAAGATGAGTCCGAGTCATTATCATCAACGAGCCCATCATCTAGGATGATAGGGTTTCCTGGTTGGCGACCATTGATAGAGCTTGGTTCAGAGTTTGAGCTATCTGTGGTGGTAGGGTAAGGGTGTCTGAGGACTCATTTGTAGCAGAGCTACTTGAAATAACAATTTCAGCCACTGCATAACAATAAACAATGTTAATAATTCTGATCCACACCAAATAACAACACAAAATAAATTAGGGCAAAATATGATGCAACAATTTACCTCAAACTCGGCTTCTCAAACAAGGTTCAACTACGACATGGTTTTGGAGATACAACATGCTAGTATTTAAATATCAATGCAGTTCGAAGTAATGAGATGTGTAATCCTATAAGCATGGAGAGGTAGTCCTATAAGTAACATGCTAGCTTGTTGTATTTAGTATCTCAAACAAGTTAGAGTTTTAATTCGATTAAGTTATTGTTTTTAATAGAGTTCGAAGTAATGAGATCAAAAATATCAATGCAGTTCCATAAACCCTAATGTGATTGAAATGTGTAATCCTATAAGTAACAAAGAACACTAATTGAATGACAACACTAAAATACGAACCCTAATTTGCTTCAAATCAGTAACAATAAACCCTAATTGATTGAAAGCCCTAATTTGCTTCAAATTAGTAACAATAAACCCAAATTGATTGAAATCCCTAAATTAAAAACCCTAATTGACAAACCGAACCCTAAATCGAAAGAACCTGGGTGTCGCCGGTCTTCCTCCTCTCTGTCGTCGGTCCTCCTCCTCTGTGTCGACGGTCCTTCATCCCTCTGTGTCGCTGGTCTTCCTCTCTTTGCCATCGCTTTCTCTCTTTCTCTTTCTTTCCGCCTAAATTTCGCCTTCTCTTTCTCCTTCTTTTTCTCCTTCCTTTTCTCTCTCCTTCTCTGTCTCAGCCTCTTGCTTCTCTTTCTCCTTCTCTGTCTTAGCCTCTTGCTTCTCTTTCTCCTTCTTTTCCCTTTTATTTTCTTTCTTTAATTTTGAAATTCAAATTTCAAAACCCCAAAATTTCAGATTTTGTCTTATATGTGTAAGGTAATGTTGACTTATACAGTGTGTAAACCTACACTTTTCCTATAATATTATAGACTCTTATTAGCTTACATAATGTATACATGAATAGTGTATACACAAGTCACTAAAAGACAAAAAAATCTGAAATATTATTTGTCTTATTAGAAAAAGTTAGAGGGAAGGAAAAGAAAAGAGAGAGAAGGAAAAGAAGAAGGGAGAAAAGGAAAAGAAAGGAGGAGGGAAATTGGGGAAGAAGGAGCGAAAGTGTGAAGGAGGAGGGAAAATTTCTTAGGATTTTTTGTGATCTATCGATTTGTTGTCTGAATTAGGGCAAAGTTAGGGCAAAATTACAAAATCCCCAAATCGATTTGGTAGGTGCAATGGTCTAACTGAGCTGAGATTAGGGCTTGATTGTTTGGAGGAAAGAGGCGCGATTGGGGATGAGCTACAACGACAATCTAACTCAGCTACCTGTTGTGCGCGATTGGGGCTCGATTTGGCGATTGTTGTTTGATGTGCGCGATTGGGGCTCGATTTGGGGCGATTATTGTCTGAGCATTTGGATTCGAGTCCAGGTTTGTATTTTATCTACAATTAAGACATTCTGTTTTGGGAGGATTCTGTTATTAGTAGAATGAGTTTGGACCTAAATATAGAGATTGAAAATCCAAGCAATAATGATAGTGATGTTGAAGGTGAACCCGTTGTAGAACCTGTTGTAGAACCCGCAGTAGGGATGTCATTTAACTGTGCGACTGAATTTGCTCTATTCTGTCACACTTATGCTTTCAAAAAAGGTTTTCAATACCATATGCGCACAAATGACCCTCTGCCTCAGTTCAAAAACAAAAGTAAAGGAAAAAACAGGTGACGAAACAGACTATGAGAAGTTGCAAAGAATTAGGTTTGGGTGTTAGAGGAGGTAAGAATAACGAAGAGGTGGTAGACAACGCAAAGTCTCAAGTATGTGGGTGTGGTGCTTTTGTTGATGCAAAGATTGGTAGAGGCACAGAGGGTAGGATGACAATCAGAACCTTAAAGCTGGGACACTGTCATGACTTGGATCCAAGTCATAGTAGATTCATGCCCAACTACAAGTGCATGAATCTATATCACAAGAGGAGGATCTTGACTAATGATGCAGCTGGAGTCCCAATAAAAAAGAGTTTTAACTCAATAGTTGTGGAAAGTGGTGGGCATGAGAACCTTCCATTTAGTGAAATGGATATGAGAAATGTGATAGGCATTCATCGTCGTGCTAAAAGATTGGAGGGTGATGCTGCAGCAATGGATGAGGAATTCCGGAGAATGAAAGAAGATAATCCAGGGTTTTTTAGTGAAATGGAGACAGATGCTGAAGGGAGAATGCTAAATGTTTTTTGGTCTGATGCAAGATGTAGGGCTGCTGCAAAGGATTTTGGTGATGTTGTGACATTTGACACCGCCTATATGACAAATAGTTTTGACATGCCTTTTGCTCCTTTTATTGGAGTAAACCATCATGGGTCGTCAATTGTGCTTGCATGTGGGTTAGTAGCAAGTGACACTACTGAAAGTTTTATATGGCTATTCAGCTGTTGGCTTAGGTGTATGGGAAGAGCTCCTGAAGCGATTTTGATTGATCAGTGCAAGGCAATAGGCAATGCAGTTCATATTGTTTTTCCAAAAACTAGGAATAGATTATGCCTCTTTCATATCTTACAAAATGCATCTAGGAACTTAGGGAAACACACTTATTGGATGGATATACAAAAGTGTTTGTTGACTGTTATACATGATTCAATGAGCTTAGATGAGTTTGAGGAAGCTTGGGGAGAAATGGTGGAAAAATATGATATAGGAAATAACTCTTGGATCAAAGAAGCCTATAATGAAAGGAAGAGATGGGTGCCAACTTTTTGTAAAGATAATTTCTGGGCAGGTATGGCTTCCACTCAGTGGAGTGAAGGGATTAATTATTTCTTCAAAGGATACGTGAATTCGAGTACTGGGTTAAAATTGTTTCTGGAACAATATCAAAAGGCTATTGCAAGCAAGGTTGATCAGGAAAAGAAATTAAATGTTGACACAACAGAGAAGCCACATTTATGCAATAGAGTATATGTAGTGGAAGAAGTCTTTCATAAGGCTTATACAAGTGCTAAGTTTAAGGAAGTTCAGGATCAGGTAAAATATATTATCATGTTAAGGGTCATGTATATTTGTAAATTTCAGTAAATATAAGGAAGTACAATTTTGTTGATAATGTGTTATTTGTAATGTAGGTTCGTGGATTAGGCTTAACCAATGTAACTATTTTGGGTACTGATGGAGACAAGACAACCTATGAAGTTTTAGAAAGAATTGTGAAGCCTGTTTGGCGTCAACAACGTAAGTCTTTTACAACAACCGTTGATAGAAGGTTGATTGAGTTTGAGTGCTCGTGCAAATTATTTGAGTTTAGAGGGATCCTGTGCAAACACATTATTAAAGTAATTGAACTTGAAGATATTAAAGTCATCCCTGAAAAATATGTGTTGGATAGATGGAGAAAAAATATTGTTAGACAATATGAGCATATTAAGGTGTCTTACTACGATCCAAATGAAGTAGTGCGGGTAAAGAAGTTTAGGGATCTTTCAGTTAGAAATGAATATTTGATATCTCTAGCCCTGCACAATGAAACTGCATATGAGGAATATTTGGGAGGATTGGGCAAGTTGGAAAAAAATTTGGAAGCTACGCTAGGAATAAGTGCTAGCACTGATCAGAACTCAATGTTACGAAGTGGGAAAGTTTTTGGCCGAAGAAGGTTTCAAAGAAGAGGAGACAATGAATTGCATGCTGCTAGAGCAAAAAAGACAGAAGGTCCTACAGTTAAGGACCCCATTCCAGCTAGATGCAAAGGTTGACCAAGTAACACCGGGAAAAGACATCCAACAGAAGATCCGCCAACAAAGAAAAAGAAAGCACCCACTAAGAAAAAGTCACAGAGACTGAATGCCGATTCAGGCGAATGCGTCTTTCCCTTGTATGTTTTTTAGTCAATCCTACTTTTATTTCAGATGTCCCAACAGTTCAGTGATAAATACTTTATTTTCCCTTACAATGTTGGACTGATACAGAAGGACTTAGCTAATGTTACAGATTCCGTCAACCAGGCATTTGACTATAGAGCTATATGTGTTTTTGTTCGGGATTTGGTTTCTCAAAGTTCAAGCAGCTAACCAAGCATCTACTTCTGTAATGAATCATTAACAGTTTGCAGTTCTTGTTTAATCCTTAATTCTGTTAAGAAAATTGGCACCCATGTCTGGAAGATGTTCATTTTATTAAACTAAAAGTTCCATAATTAGTTGATCAAAGTGTTCTATGTATTGTATTCTTATGTGTCTTGTTGGGTTCTTCCAAATTAATTATTCGTTTATGTTAAGTTTTATACATCATACTACATTGCATAACATATGGGATCTGAGATAAATTATTTTGTATAAGTGACAAAACACAATCAAAAACATCAGCTGTAGCCATATCATGGTATTTTTTAATTATATACAAAATAAAAAAATTAAAAACAGATTTTGATGTAATCTGAAAATTGAGTATATGAAAAAATTATTTCAAATAGTCCTAAATTGAGAGGAATAATATAATGTAGACAAAGGAAGTAACAGTCTGGCAATTTGTATTTGCTGTAAAAAATGAAACAAAGTTTCTGAATGAGTGCAAATCATTCATTCTAATTCATGGTAATATTGTACGTACTGCCTGGCCATTTTTTGATAAGATGCAAGGTGTTGGGGAAAATATCACATGAGGAAGCTTCTATATGTTAAGAATGAGGATGAATCTCAGCCACATGATTAAAACAGTGGTAAAACGTAAAAAAACGGCACGGCCGAATAATTCGGCAAAAATTCAGCCGAAATTCGATCAGGCATGCACAATTTTTTTGCCCCGTTTTAACACATGCGTTTTCACTAATGAACACAAATGTTATCACTGATGAACACACAATACATACACGTATGAACACCCATGTAATTTAGGTATACACACATGGTTCTTTTTCCACACATAAATTTGTAAGACTATTACACATGCATATATGTGGTGTTTCACATGCATATATGCGGTGTTTCACATGCATATATGCGGTGTTTCACATGAAAATATAATATGTTTTACAAGAACATACAATTTAGAGTTTTTTGTATACATACTTTGTTTGCCCTGTTTGAACACATGCATTGTCCCCGATGAACACATAGGTAATCAACTATGAACCCAGACATGTAATTCATCTATAGACACATAAAAATGATTCTCGTTTTCAAACATATACTTGTAAGACTAATAAAGACGCATACTTGCGTGTTTCACATGAACATGCGTTGTTTCACATGAACACGTGTGTTTTCATAAAGACACATAACTTAGCCATTTTTTATATGAACACTTTGTTTTTCCCGTTGGAACTCATACGTTGACACCGATGAACGCATATGTAATTAAATATGAACACAAGGTCCATCCACATATGAACACAAATTTAATTCAGCTAAAGACACATAAAAGTGATTTCTGTTTCCACACATAAATTTGTATGACTAATACACATGAACACATGCGTTATTTCATGTGAACACCTGTGTTGTTTCGTATGAACACGTGTGGTTTCACAAAGACACATAACTTAGCCATTTTTTCATATGCACACTTTGCTTTGCTCCTTAGTGTTAAGACATTGACTTATCCACGAACACATAGTTTATGAGTTTCACACTTTCTACTTTTGATGTTCATGAACGGAGATGTTCTCAATATTCAGTATGAACACATATGCCAAGACATATGAACACATTTTTCTTACGAGACGAACACAAGTAGATTGAAAAATTAACAAAATTATATTTCACTTTTGATATTCATGAACATATAGGTTCTTCTATCTAACAGACGAAATCATATGGCTAGACATATGAACACATATGTGTCTGGATATATGAACACATATTGGTTTGGAGATGAACACAACTAGATTTAATAATGAAGAAATATATATTCCAGTTTTGATATTCATGAACACATATATTCTTCTATCTAAAAGATGAACACATATGGCTTGAAAGATAAACACAAGTAGAATAATGATTAATAAAGTTATAATCCACGCGTGATATTCTCAATCTGTTTGTTGAACACAAATGGCTAGACAGATGAACACATATGCCTTAAGCAATGTACACAAAAAGAGTTAATCATAAATATATTTAAGTACTAATATTTACAAACAACAAACCTACTTTTTACATAACTTGTCCACTAAACTCAATAATTAAATCTCCTAACTCTTCTTCCTACCACCTCCCTTAATAATTTGAATTTCTTCCATAATAACGATCATAATCTTTTTTCTAGAGGTTACAAATCACCTTTGCTCGAAGAGGGAGTTGGTGTTTTGCTCTTTTCAACATTGTCTTGTACATATTTGCTTCAGAGGTCCCATATCACCAATGGATATTGTCCCATGAGCTAATTTCTTCACTTTTGGTTTATCACCTATAATTCATGAACATTAGGAACACAAAAGCGTTAGCATATGAACACAGGGGAGAGTTACAGAAGAACACATTTCCATGCACTCATGAACACACACAATAATGTCAATGAACACAAAATGCATGACATCCACACATACATATTAAGTTCAATGTGCACACAAAAGCATTATTATATGAACACATGTGCTTTCACCATTGAACACACGTGGCTTAGATCATGAACACATGTTTCTTAGATGATGATTACCTATTTGTCTTATGAACTGCACATACATGAATTAGTTGATGAACACATACATATTCTCTGATGAACACATATACCTTACATGATGAACACATATGGCTTACATGATGAACACATGTCTTTCATACTAACAGAACATACATGACCTAGTTGATGAACGTATACATATATTTTAATGAACACATACATATTAATGCACATAAAAGAATTAGTACATGAACACATGTGCTTTCACCAATGAACACACGTCGTTTAGATGATGAACACATGTTTTTTGTATTATTTGAATATACATGAATTTGTTGATGAACACGGACATATTCTTTGATGAACACATATGGCTTACATGATGAACACGTGTCTTCCATATTAACAGAACAAACATGACCTAGTTCATGAACACATACATATAAATTGATGAACACATACATAAATCAATGTTAATTATCACAAGATACCTGAGATTTACACACGCATTAACCAAATACTCTTGTCAATATTTTCATATGAACACATACAAATTAGTTATCCACACAATCATCATGAACCACTAGTCATCATGAGATTCACATGCTTCTTAGTAAACAAAAGCACGAACACGTGAACTTTCACAGAACAAACATGACCTAGTTCATGAACACATACATATAAATTGATGAACACACACACATAAATTGATGAACACATACATAAGTCGGTGTTATTAATCACAAGATACACGAGATTCACACACACATTAACCAAATATTCTTATCAATCTTTTCATATGACCACATACGAATTAGTTATCCACACAATCATCATGAATCATCGGTCATCATGAGATTTTCATGCTTCTTAATAAACATGTGATTAATAACTTGAATCTGGATCTTGTTAGGGTTATTAGTATGAAATCAAAAGACTAATACCTTGAATCTTGACCAGTTCGCACCATGCTTTGTCATCTTACGCTTCTAAATTAGATTTTGTTCTAGTTAGGTCAGAGAACTTGCAAACCTAGCAGAATTGAGTGCAAATTGTGAGAAATCGTGAAGAAATTCACAAACCACCGCTTCTTCTCTCAGATCTGAGCAAACGACTTTGAATTGCGTTGAATAAGAGTGGAATTCGGTTGAAACTGCTAGTATCTCAGCTCTCAACTAGAATGGAGATTGGCTTCAAATTTTGTCGACATGGAAGAAAGTGAGAGGGGGGGGGGGGGGCTTTTATAGGCGCGTGGAAACGCTAGAAGCTATGTAGGGAGCTCTTTTGAGCTGTTGGATTAATTTCATCCTATGGATGGAATTGATCCTTAGTCTTAACACTAAGGGGCATCCTCATGTGAATCAAACCCAAGGTGTTGTCCTATAACCTGTTATTGTAGAAGAATAATTATATATTTTATTGAACAGATAAATGTATTTGCTGAACTAATACCACATACCTGACAACAATTTAACATGTTATTCCTTCACTAATTGATCATCAGTTGTACTAAACCTCTATCTCTGCGTAGTGAAAACATTTATATATGTTATACAAATACTTAAATCAACCAAATCATGATACAATAAATATTGAAATAACATACCTCCATATTGGCCATTAAATTGTTGAACACTTCATGGTACACAATATTCCTGGTGTAGTTCTTTGGTTGTTTCCCACCTTGAAGCATTACAATTTTTAGGCCTTTAGGATTTGTAACTCGTGATATTGCTACGTATAACTGCCCATGGCAGAACACGGGTTTAGGTAAATAGAGCCCGACATAATTCAAATATTGTCCTTGGCTCTTATTAATCGTCATTGCGTAGCAAGGTTTTATTGGGAATTGCCTCCTCTTCATTATGAATGGCCACTTTGATTTTGATGAACTTAATGTAATCTTTGGTATTACAACTCTCTTCCTTATGCATATTCCGGTAATTATCTCAGCTTCAATCACCCAATCTCCTCATTTTGTAATTATCAGCGTAGTACCATTGCATAATCCTTCTGTTGGATTGACATTTCTCAACATCATTACCGGCAACCCCTTTTTGAGACGTAGCAAATGTGGTGGCATTCCTGAAGTGTGCAATTATAATATGTAAGATATAAATGTAGTAGAATATAGTTATCAAATGTCAAATGAATACCTGAAAACACAAGAGTATTCAAGAACTCTGGAGTGTACATATGTTCTTGATCAGATGAATCTGTAGATGCAAGACAAATCTCGTCTGAACTACTGTATATCCTTACTTCACCGTCAATTGTGTTGAAAATATGATCATTGATTAAATCTGCATCGGTATTTAATGGTGTAAGAATGGCTCTTTCTATAAGATAAGATGGCATCTTCTGTTTTTCCTTGAAATCAATGAACAGGACATCAATTAGAGTTTTCATTGGGTCTGCTCCTGGATCAACTACAAAATCTTGTGGGATTTCAATCCATGTGGCTTCATCTTCGTCTGAAAGGGCTATTGCTGGAGTTGTTCCATCACCAACGACTTGGATCCATTTATTGAAATTCTGCCTTTCAATGTCCACATTACCATCATCCATCCGCTCTTTCAACGACTTGCAGCACTTCATAATGATCCCAGAGAGGTGAATTGTTAATAGAAGCTTCAATAATATCTTGCCTTCTCCCTTTCGTTATGACTGGTAGGATTTGCCTGAAATCATCTCCAATCACAACACTTATGCCTCCAAACTGCTTTGACCTGTTTTCTTCATTTTTTACACCTAGAATATCCTGAAGGGTTCGATTAAGAGCTTCAAACGCGTTCCTTTGCGTCATTGGGGCTTCATCCCATATAATTAACTTAACCTCTAGTAACAATTGGGCAAGATGAGTGTTCTGACTTATACCACATGTACTGCTGTCTAACAGTTCAAGTGGGATCACAAAACGACTATGTGTTGTCCTTCCTCCAGGTAATAATAATGCAGCAATACCTGCATTAGGAATATCATAACTTTTGTATATTTTTTGAAACATATATAAATAACAAATTATTGGTCATGTACAATAATGAAAGATGCTACTGCCAGAACAATATTGCGTTCAGACCTAATACGTGCCATGATTGCAGTACATAAAAAGGTCTTCTCTGTGCTACCAGCTCCGTAAATAAAGAAAAACTGTCCCATCCCTTCATTTACAGATTTCATGACCTTTTCGTAAATCCTTAACTGATCACTATTTAAATTGGCAAACAATTGGGAATGGGTTTTTTTCATCTCTGAGCAGTTGAATGCAAGTTCTTCCTTGATTAGCGTGTTATCTACCTTTGATATTAAAGACTGGTCTGGTTGAGGAATTTTAGGGAAATCAGAAAGAGATCTTCCATTCTGCTGTAGGATTTCTTCAATATATAACAACGCATAATTCTTTTTCTGATTTTCTGTTAAGGTCAGCTCACTGTATCTGAATTGTTGTTCTTTGTGATATAGGATATCATTAGACAACATTTCCCAGGTTGCATTCCATAACTTACCGGGTGAGCTCACATCGCTGAAAAGTAAGATTGTTGCAAACAATTCACGTAACTGGTATCCTGTAGCCCACTGGTGTGCTTCCTCTATTGCCTCAATCCATTCTAAATATTCATTCAGCAATCCTCTTTCATAACATGCCTCTCTAAAAGTATCACAAACTTTTTTTTTCACTGTGCGAAGATCTTCAAAAGATTTAGGACCTTTTACCACATTAAGTAGCATCCGCATGTAATAACGCTCTCCTGATGCAGGATGAGAGTAAACAATCCTGCCAATAACATCCACATTGCCCCTTACTATCCACGTCTTATAAGCTTTATCCCATGTATAATGCTGGGGAATCTGAGCATATGTATACTGCTGTGCAGTCTCGTCTAACTGATTGAGCTTAAACCATTCTGTAAACATGGTCATCTTCATTCTCTCTCTGCCCACAATTTTCCTTAAAGACATACTGATTGTAGCGAAATTACCAACGAGATGATAACTAAGCAATTGTAGGAAAAAGATTAAAGAACACGGTATAATCTCAATACTCAAGAACAATATAGGAAATTAGGGTTGAAGCTTGAACTTTTGTATTACTTGAATGGTGGCTGAATGATTACAAAGCAGGCGTTAACCTTCTTTTATAGGCTAACCCTAATAATATCTTTAAGGAAACAAGATCTTATCTCTTCCTTTTATCTAATGACGATATAACAATAAGGTAAAAAGATATTATTTTTCGTATCTTTTACCAATTACAACAATATAATAAAGAAAAAAGATAATATCTACTCGACCGACTTTGTCATCAATGCAGAAGAGATCTTTGCCACATCTCGTCACGTCGACGACATCTTCATTTCTTCTTGTCACGTCGACGTGATCATTCTACGCGTAGCTTGTCACGCGTTCCTTACTCGTCGTATTTTTAGGCACAAACAATACCCCTAAGGCTTCTTACAGGGCTTCACGTCTAGTAGAGCTGTGAGACACCTTCTTTCTTCTAGGAATACGTCTTCATCATATTCGGAACGCGTTGGATATTTACTCGAACCGAAACTTTGATTTCCTAATAATATCTTTTCTCCGATTCTCATTTAATGCGGCTAGCCGACTCGCATCCGTCCCAACGACTATTTCTCCAACGTTTGGATTTGTCTCTAACGGTAATAAACCGGTTCTTGGAAAATCTCGAGCGAGATCTTCCTTCCTTATTTAAACCCTATTCCGGCTTTCTTTTTCTTCTCATCCGCAATCCTCTTGCAAACCCTAATTTTTACTTTCTCTTCTCAATGGCTCCAATTGTCTACGATCCTATGATGATTCTCAACGATTCCAACCGTCGTCCTTCTTCGGCTCGCAATATTGAACACTTTCGTTCCATAGCTGGACTTTCTGCTCATGTGGAAATTGCCATTCCTCCTCCCGACGTGTTTGCTGACGCCTTACGCCCGTGATGGATTTGTGTCTACGAGTACCCTTTCTTGGTCGGACACCGTTTTCTCTTCTCTCCTTTAGTCCAGTCCTTCTTGACTAGTCTGGGCATTGTGGTCGGGCAAGTTCTTCTGAGCGCTTGGAGAGGTTTGGCGGTGTTGGATCATATTCTGGCCAACTTCGACATCGAGTTCACGATCGCCGACGGGCAGAATTAACATCAAATCTCGCGTTGGAGTGCCCCCTTTGTTGAATGAAGGAACATGCATTCTTGCATACTTTCTACTCCTTCGACGGGTAGAATTAACATCAAATCTCGCGTCGGAGTGCCCCCTTTGGTGAATGAAGGAACTTCGTCTGACCGCGGCGGGGCAGATAGATTCTATTTCATCAGGAAGTCTACCTTAGGGAAAGATTGCGCTTTCTTGCTCGAAGAATGGACTCCTTCCAGTATGCCTTGTTTACTTTTATGATTTTCTTTAGACTCATGTATCTTGACGCTTATTCTCACGTGCGACTTCATGTGCAGTTGATATTCACGCTATTGTGACGCGGGAAGAGTCAGAGGAGATTACCAAGAAAATCATGGCGATTCCATTGGTGGAACACACTTTTACTGGCCGTGATGGGAAGGGGTATCGTATCACGACCCCTACTCCTTCTCGAGGTGAGTTCTCTCGCATAAGTTACGAACTGCTTCTTTTATCTTTTATACTGAACGTAGCTTTATTTCAGGCGTCGTGTCTCGTACTCGTCAAGAGTCGGCTAACGACTTGATCACGGCTAAGAGGAGGTGTATTTCGAAGAGTAAGTTGAAAGTTGTGAAGGAAGAAGTTGCTCCTACTCCGTCATGTGTAGGGGAGACGATTCTGTTAACTACGGGGGTGCAGGTGCCTTTGGACACGCCTCTAAACGTAGGGGTGGAAGAGTCTCTCGTAGACTCGCCGACGAAGACAGAGAAGAACAAGGCTAAGCCTCCCGGTGCAGCTTTTGTTACCTATGTTGAAGTAAATGATTTTCCCGCGGTAGTATCTTGTTCCGTTGCACCTACGCGTAACTTCATCCCAGTGATGCAAGCTTTGGCTTCTTCTTCTTCTTGGAACCACTATCTAAATATGCCAGCCGCAGACGTCTTGGGCGATTCTCTCGTAGCACAGTGGCAGGTGCGTGCCTTTTCTTGTCTTTTTGTTTTTCTTTTTGGCATTATGTCGTTTCTTATCAGTTGGGATCTTTCAGGGTTTACAAGCTTCGCTATGTATCTGGGAACGTCTTCAGAAGTACTCCGAATCTAAGGAGGCATTGAAGGGTTAGGTGAGCGATCTTAGTAAGAAGGTCAAGGAGCTTAATAAGAAAATTGCTCGTCTTATGGCGTCTGAGAAAGACGCTCGCATGGAAACTTTGGAGACGGCGAAGCAGAGGGGTGTGCTGGCGCGACGCGTCGAGGTGTTGACCGGGAATGTCGCGTCCCTTGAAGCCGACGTTGAGGAGAAAGTGAAGGTGTACGAGAAGAACTTGCGAGAGAGAAGTACTTACTATTCGTGGTCATCTCGTATTGAAGCTATGGAGGAGTTTCGTGCGGGTCACCACGTAGGTTGGGATGTGGAACGTGAGCGCAACGAGTTTTCTGTTCTTTATCTCGTTCCGCCTGAGGGGGTTTCTCTTATACGCGTTCCTTCAAACTCGCCAGTCTTGGCTTCTAGTGGCACATATGTCGCTTTAGATGGCTGTTTGTAGCTAAATTACCAACGAGATGATAACTAAGCAATTGTAGGGCAAAAATCAAACTTTACGGTGCAAACACTTCATCTAGAAAACACCATTGATAAAAGAGAGAGAGAACTTGAGATACTTGTGTATTACTTGGGGAAAAGCCCCTTTTACAATTAATGATAAGGGAACCCTTTATTTATAGGCAAACCCTAGTTCTACCTTTAAGAAAAGAATCTTGTCTTTTTCCTTATATCTTTAACCTAATATAAAACATGGTAAAATATATTATTTCTAATATCTTTTTCTATTTACATAATGAATATTAAATAGAAGACATAAATATACTCAACCGACTTTATCTTGATCTCGATGACGCCTTCATACTCGTTCTTTCTCGTACTCGTCGTCGTCTACGCGTAGCTCTTCTCGTCGACGTACTTAATCTTCACGTAGGTGACCTTGGGAACTCGTAGGTGATCTCGTAGATGATCTCGTAGATGACCTCATCTATCTCGTAGATGACCTCATCTATCTCGTAGATGATGTTGAGGACCATGTTGATGGTGTCACGGTGATGAATGACCTTGGAAGCCTTGTTAAAACCTCTTCTTAGGAAAACCTTGTGGGAAAAACCATGAGAAGAGTAAAAGAGTACTCCATGTTGAACTTCATGATGGCATTGATAATGTTTACTTGCTAGGATGTCTTCTATTGGTCGCCCCGTCTTTATGTAAATTCCGACGTGTTGACCCTACGCACACGTCACAACCGTAGTGGTATTTATCCGCACAAACAATACCCCTAAGGTGTTTTGCTGACGAAATCCTTAAGTCAGGGAAACGCCTTCACTCCTTCAATGCCTTCTCGTAATCTCAACGCGTTGCTTCTATAACTTGATGCCCGGAACTCTATTGCTTCATAATCAGCTCCCTGAACTCGTGTTCTACGCTTAAACATGTCTTTTCTTTCTAACTGGCGATAGGCGATCTGGATCTTGGGCTTCTTACGCCTTCTTTGGAGAGAATCAACTTCGTGCTTAATAGACTCTGAAATGTTCGCGGGCCGGATATGAAATCATGCCTAATCAGGACTGTTTGTGCCTAAAAATACGACGAGTAAGGAACGCGTGGTAAGCTACTCGTAGAAGGACTACCCCGACGCGACGAGAAGAAAGGAAGATGTCGTCGACGTGACGAGGTGTGACAAGGATCTCGTTTTCCTTAAAGATTGGGTCGGCCGAGCATATTTTATCTTATTCCCTTGAATATTATTGTAATTGGTAAAAGATACGAGAAAAAATATCTTTTACCTTATTTATTATATCGTTATTAGATAGAAGGAAAAGATAAGATCTGATTTTCCTTAAAGATATCGTTAGGGTTAGCCTATAAAATAGGGCTAACGCCTGCTTTGTATTCATTCAGCCACCATTCGAGTAATACCAAGTTCAAGCTTCAACCCTAAACTCTTCTCTCGTCTTATACTATTCTTGAGTGTTGAGATTATACCGTACTCTTTGATCTTTGCCCTACAATTGCTTAATTATCATCTCGTTGGTAATTTCGCTACAAACAATTGGAGCCCACCGTGGGGCAAGATCAAAAAGGTATCGTCTCTCCATACGAAAAGGGCTTCTTTTTTGCAGGAAACCATGACGAATCCGACCAACATCCCACGTGACGGCGAAAAGAGGTCTCAAAAAGAAACCCTGCGGCGTTCGGAAACCATGGACGCAGCCGTTGAGGAGGATGACGTATACCAACCCCAAGAACACCATGATTACGCTCGCCTGGAGAAACGGCTCAGAAGAAGAAATCCAAGGAAAATATGACTTCGAACGCCATTGCTGTGCTCATAGCACAACAAGTCAGAGCTCTAAGGAAAGAGATGATGCTAATGCCCGAAGCCTCGAAATCCATAATCCCTGAACACGAGTTCGGATTTCAAGAGAGCCCTTTTGTCGCCGCTATCGCCGCCCAGAAGATAGCCAAGAAGTTCACCGCCGCCGATCTCCCCGTCTATGACAGATCCGACGACCCGGAAGAACACGTCTTACTCTACAAAGCTAAGCTCTCCACAAGTCCGATCGAGCCAAAAGTAAAGGAGGCGATGATGTGCAAGTTCTTTAGCTCGACGTTGAAAGGACCAGCCTTGACGTGGTTTATCCACTTACCCAAGGGAAGTATCTCCTCCTACGCCGAACTCTCCAACCTGTTCCGATTACAATTCGCCAACAGTAAGTTGTTTGCAAAGCAACCTTCAGTTCTCCATAACATGCGCATGAACAAAGGCAAAACCATAAGAGCCTTCATGAAGCGTTTCAATGACGAGAAGATTACAATCCCAGATTGTAGAGAGGCTACCGTTGCCGACGCGTTTAGACGTGCACTCCCCAGAGATAGTGATCTGTACAAGGAATTGACAAAGACTCGCCCTGAATCATTCGTCTCAACAAGGGAAAGAGCCATGGAAGCCATACGCTTAGAGGAAGATATCCTGAGATACACCGAAGAAAGTTCTCGATCTCCACGTAGGCGCACTCCTCCGCGTAGGAACTCTCCTTCGCGTCGACACAACGATCGACATCAAGAGCGAGGGGAACGCCACGATAGGAGAAATAAGCCGTTCCAGAGGGAGCCGCAAATGGTGCATGCTGTGAGTGAAGTTGATAGCGTCTATATGGTGGACAGAGATATATCTATGAAGATCGATGCGTTGCGAGTCATGAGCGCAATGGAAGGGCTACGCGACGTGCAGTGGCCTAAAAAGCCAAATCCACGGAGAAGACCCGGAACGGGGAAGGGGTATTGCGAGTTTCACAATGACACAGGTCACCCAAAAGATGGGTGTTACACTCTAAGAAAAGAAGTATTAAGGTTGCTGAAAAGGGGAGATTTGAAAGATCTTCTGTCCAGAGAAGGAAGGAACGCGTTCGAAGGAGTGAAGTAAGAAAGGAAGTCACCTACCCCTCCTCCACCCCCATCAAGTCATACCCAAACCATACACACCATCCTCGGAGGTTCTTCCGCGAGCGGCTACACTTCATCCGCTGCTAGAAAGAACATCAAGATCCTACGCGACGATAGTGATATGACGTGGGTCTATCAAATCCGTCCTACCAGAAGAAATTACCCGATCACGTTCGAGGAACCAAACAAGATGGTGGAACATCACGAAGGGTTAGTTATCTCCCTCACCGTCAGCAACTGCCTAGTCAAGAGAATCCTCATAGACACCGGGATTTCCGCCAATATAATTACTACATCTGCTATAAAAGAGCTCGGGCTATCCAACGACGTCGTCGTGAAGAAGTATGTTCCCTTGGTGGGGTTCAGTGGCGAAGTAGCAAGCATGTTGGGAGAAATCACGTTGGCAACCTACGCCAGAGGTATCAATATACAAGCAAAGAGCAACAACTTAAGCTACATGTTCCTAAAGCACCACCCGCTAGACCTGGCAAAACTGATCCGAATCCGAAATCCGAACCGATAAAATCCGAACCGAGTCCGAATTTTGATCCGAAAAATGGCGGCGGAATAATCCGAACATGAACCGAAATCCGAACCGAACCGAAACCGAACCGAAGTATGTACAGTCCGAAAAAGACCCGAATCCGAACTAATCCGGACAAATCCGATCCGAACATTATCCGAAATGCATTATACCGATAATAGTCCGATCCGAAATAATCCGAAATATAAATTATCCGATCCGAATCCGATCCGAAGTGAATTTGATCCGAAATTATCCGATCCATAAATCACTTGATCCGAAATAATCCGAAGTAAATTTGATCCAAAATTAATCTAAATAAAATGGTGAAGTTCACAAGCAATTGTTCAAAACAATCCTACGGGAAAAAGTTACGGGAAAAAGTTACGGGAAAAAGTTAGGTTTGGAATTGTTGATTTGAGAATTGGGTTTACATAATTGGGAAAGTGGTGGTAAAATTTTGGGAAGTGGCGGCAGAAAAATTAGAATTGGAGCCAAATGAATTTGGTTGTACATATTTTTCATTTCTTTAAGTTCTGTACGTACTAGACTTATTACTCCCGTTCCATTTTATTTGTCCTGTTTTAACTGAACACGAATACCGATGCACGTTTTTTATCATAAATATTTTTAATTACATTTTGTTGAAAATTATAAAAAATATATAATGTTAAAGTACTTAACGAGACGAATAAAACAAGATCAAACACGACCATGTTTTTCTTAGATAATTAAAAATGAAGTGAGAGTCTAATATGAGTATAAAACAATTTAATTGCTAATTACAACAACAACAACATCTACCCATATGTCCCGCGGAATCGGGGTATGGGGGATCAGGATAAGCTGACCAATGAAGCTCGATGGAAATAGTTGGAAATGAGCGATAATCAACGAAGCTCGATGAAAATAGTTGGAAATGAGCTAGTCCGATAACCGACACTCGTTTTTCGTTGAAACTTTTTATATTTTTTGACTCTTATTGGAATTATATTGATAATATGTGAAGATATCGACTCGATCTGACGGTCGTATCTCGATAAAACGATGAAAACGAGGCAAAATGGGCCAATGAGGCCCAATAGGCCCAATTACCCCAAACGGCCCAAGTGACCCAAATGATTTTGATTCGTATTGGAATTATATAGATAATATGTGAAGAGATCGACTCGATCCGACACTCGGATCTCGAGATCCGACGATATCATTGAATAGTTGTAGCGATAATCAATGAAGCTTGATGAAAATAGTTGGAAATGAGCTAGTCCGATGTCCGAGACTCTCTTTTTGTTGAAACATTTTATATATTTTGGTTCGTATTGGAATTATATTAATAATATATGAAGAGACCGACTCGATCCGACGATATTATTGAATAGTTGTAGCGATAATCAACGAAGCTCGATGAAAATAGTTGGAAATGAGCTAGTCCGATAACCGACACTCGTTTTTCGTTGAAACTTTTTATATTTTTTGACTCTTATTGGAATTATATTGATAATATGTGAAGATATCGACTCGATCTGACGGTCGTATCTCGATAAAACGATGAAAACGAGGCAAAATGGGCCAATGAGGCCCAATAGGCCCAATTACCCCAAACGGCCCAATTGGCCCAAGTGACCCAAATGATTTTGATTCGTATTGGAATTATATAGATAATATGTGAAGAGATCGACTCGATCCGACAATCAGATCTCGAGATCCGACGATATCATTGAATAGTTGTAGCGATAATCAATGAAGCTCGATGAAAATAGTTGGAAATGAGCTAGTCCGATAACCGAGACTCTCTTTTCGTTGAAACTTTTTATATATTTTGGTTCGTATTGGAATTATATTAATAATATGTGAAGAGATCGACTCGATCCGACACTCGAATCTCGATAAAACGATGAAAACGAGGCAAAATGGGCCAAATGGGCCAATGAGGCCCACTTAGCCCAAATGGCCCAATTGACCCAAGTGACCCAAATGATTTTGATTCGTATTGGAATTATATAGATAATATGTGAAGAGGTCAATTCGATCGGACACTCGGATCTCGAGATCCGACGATATCATTGAATAGTTCTAGCGATAAACAATGAAGTTCGATAAAAATAGTTGGAAATGTGCTATTCTGATAACCGATCCTCGTTTTTTGTTAATTTTTTTATATATTTTGATTCGTATTGGAATTATATTGATAATATGTGAAGAGATCGACTCGATCCGACATTCGGATCTCAATAAAACGATGAAAACGAGACAAAATGGGCCAATGAGGCCCAATTAGCCCAAATAGCCCAAATGATTTTGATTCGTATTAGAATTATATTGATAATATGTGAAGAGATCGATTCGATCAGACACTCTGATCTCGAGATGCGACGATATCATTGAATAGTTCTAACGATAATCAATGGAGTTCGATTAAAATAGTTGAAAATAAGCTATTCCTATAACCGAGACTCGTTTTTTGTTAATTTGTTTTTATATGTTTTGATTCGTATTGGAACTATGTTGATAATATGTGAAGAGATTGACTCAATCCGACACTCGGATCTCGATAAAATGATGAAAACGATTAAATTCACAATTTAACATTATTAAATTTTAAGTTGGTATTTTTTAAGTAGGAGGCTCCAAATATTTTTTTTAACCAATATTGGTCTCTATTTATAGATCTCGAAATAATAAAATCATTGGTATTTTTTATTTATTTTTATCATTATTAAATTTTAAGTTATAAACGTTTAAGTGAATAACAATTATAAAACATAATCAAATAAATATACCTACTTCACCAATCAGGGGCTGCCACGTGACAGCTCCTTTAAAAAAATTAAATTTGGGTCTTCTTCTTTCCTTGCCACAAATGAGGCAACTCTCTACCAAAAAAATTGAATTTGAGTCTTCTTTTTCGGCACTAATGTATTTTTTTTAAAAACGCTTTACCAAAAAGAATATTAGATATTTATATATACGATTAGAAACTGCCTAAGTATAATAGTCCATTCTTCTAAACTAAACTCAAATCCGAACAAAAACCGAAACAAATCCATCCGAATGGTATCGATCCGAATAATATCCGAACTAGTTTTATCCGAACCGAACCCGAATCCGGAATTATTCAATCCGAATGGTCTCAATCCGAATAATATCCGAATATGAATTTATCCGAACTACCTTTATCCGAACCGAATCCGAATCCGAACTAGATGAGCCCGAACAATATCCGGTCCGATCCGAATCCGATCCGGACCGACTACAATCCGAATTGAAAACTGGTCCGAACGAATCCGAACCGAATTATCCGAACCGAATCCGAACCGAATGATCCGATTGCCAGGTCTACCACCCGCCATAAGTCGAATCCGACAGAAGTGATAAGGATTTCCAAATTTCCTAGCATTATTTGTGTTCTTTCTCGCATGATTAGGATTAGTTTCTTTCTAGAATTTCAATAAAGTCAGCGTCGTTATCTTAGAGTCGAAGCGACAAGGGGTCGTAACGACTAGGGGTAAGCGTCAGCATCGAAGTTTGTTAGTTCATGATGCATCTTTCTATTAGTATATGAGTACACTCTTGTTTCTCCGACGTGTTAAAGTATGCCGAGTTGTTCTATTTCCAAATTACTTGCTCTGTGTCTATGACGTAACACCAAGCTTAATAAGGCCGCGGTGAAAATCCGCGTCGGGGAGGAGTTTCGTTAGCCTACGCGTTTAAGGCTCCATCTACGCGTAGACAACGTTGGCCAAACCGCCGACTCCGAGTGGATGCTTCCCATGATTGTTAGTGACGTGTGGCAATGGTCATGGGGAATGAAGCCCGACACCTCACGAAACCGGCACGGTCCTGTGAGCAAAGAAGGGAAACCTATTGCCACGACCACTCTCCAGGAACGCGTACTCGCGCCTTCCACGACCCCTCTGAGAGTCATGAATCCACAGGCAAAACGCCAAACCGGCAGGGATGCGTCCACCGGCATCGTAAGTCCTAACAATCAAGAAATTGGGCGCTACACGATGAATAGGCCCGTCGATTAAAAGAGTTCGACGTTTACCTAACGCTAGCGTGAGTCAACGGACCCATCTTAAAAGTAAGGGGTAACGTCACAAGCTGATAAAATCACACGTTGACCTATGTGCGCCACTCGCTTCGGGGTTCGGAGGAAATGTTGGACCCAACCTTCATGTAAGCCGACAACGTAACTAAAGCAGCCACAATGACCATACCACCCTATCAAGTAAGTGAAACTCCCTAACGCGTTCACTACGAACGAAGTATCATACCAGGGGTAGAAAGTTATACCCTCAAGAAAAAATAACAAAAGCAAGAAACCAAGGATAGAATCTACGCACTCGCGAACGAGACACGCGTAAAGAATCACGAAAGTACAAGTCAAAAAGAAGTAAGTTTTACACCTACGCAAAGCAAGATACGCGTACCAAAGTAAAGAACAAGCTCCTAAGATACCTCTGACGCAAAGAACGACACGCACAACGCAAGAAATGAAGTACATGATACAACAAGTAAGGAAAAATCCAAGGGTCTTTGGTAGGTCTAACCTAGTCTACGGGGAGCCTAAGCCAAATCTACCAAAAGGGGTAGGACCATTCGAGGAAACATGCAAACACACCCAAAAGCAGAGGAACGTATAAGGTACGCGTCAAGCAAGAATGAGATCACCTACCTGCAAAGGAAGGATACGGAAAAGCCAAAAAGCACCTCTGAAGTAAAGAAAAGGTTACAATAGAAATATTGTCAAGACAATCCAAAGAGAAAAGTTATTCGCTCAACCCACAGACAAATACGCCATCGCCAAGAAAAACATGTCTAGACGCAACGACGCGCACAACGCAAGAAATGAAGTACATGATACAACAAGTAAGGAAAAATCCAAGGGTCTTTGGTAGGTCTAACCTAGTCTACGGGGAGCCTAAGCCAAATCTACCAAAAGGGGTAGGACCATTCGAGGAAACATGCAAACACACCCAAAAGCAGAGGAACGTATAAGGTACGCGTCAAGCAAGACTGAGATCACCTACCTGCAAAGGAAGGATACGGAAAAGCCAAAAAGCACCTCTGAAGTAAAGAAAAGGTTACAATAGAAATATTGTCAAGACAATCCAAAGAGAAAAGTTATTCGCTCAACCCACAGACAAATACGCCATCGCCAAGAAAAACATGTCTAGACGCAACGACATGCTCAAAGCGTAAAAGATCCAAGAATCGAAGCATTATATTATAAAGGCCCATCAATAAGGGCAAGAATGAAAGTACTTACAAGAAAACGCCTCGAAGATCGGCGACGCGTAAACAAAAGAAAAAGAAATTTACAAAAAAAGCCCAAGGGAAGAATGACCCCGGAAAATCACAAAGAATCGCTATCAGACTCAGAAGAGCTCGACAAGGAGCCATCCGCGTCCTCATATTCATGTTCACCCTCATCTTCGTCTTCAGAATCTTCTACGACGACTTCTTCATGGACATCCTCGTCGTCTTCGATGCCGTCATTAGGATCAACCTCGTTAAGATGAGGGACATCCTCCTCCATGACGTGAGGATTCGTTGGAGGATTCATGGGCAAAGGTCCCTCCTCGACGCCTACAGGAAGCTCTGCGAATGCCTCCCGAAACTCCCTCCGCTCCATCACTAGGTCCCAACCATGGTATTGACCAGTAGCATACTGCTCAATAACCTCCACGCAAGAAATCCAAGACCAATAAAGCTTCACCTCCTTAAGCTCCGAGGCATGCTTCTTCTCCGCCTTAGCCATCTCGTCCTCCAAGGCAGCAATCCTCGCCTTCGAATCCTCGACTTGTTTGGCAAGATCGACGTGAAGCTTGAGCGCCGCCGCAACCTTTTCTTGAGCTTCACTCTCCACCTTACGCGACGCCTCGATCGTCGCATTAAGCTCGTTGATCTTCACCTCATCGGCCGATTGCTTGGCCTCCATAGCCTTCATCTGGTCGACAAAATCGGAGAAGCATCCCCAGATGCACAACGACGATTGAAAAGCCTAAGAAAGAAAAGATAAAGAGGTCAGAATCGAATAAAAGATAAGAGACTCGATGCAAAAAGAAAGAAAACCTACCTGCCATTGCGTAGCAAGAGCCTCCCCCATCACATCCTCCGTTTCCATCGGCAAGTAATAATCAAGCGATGGAGGATTTTGAAGACCCTTCATGGCAGGCAAAAACGACCTCCCGGACGCGACGACACGAGAGATAACTCCCAGAAAATCGTCAACGGTTTCAAAGTCAAGTTCAACTTCTCAACGACCTTCTCCTTACCCTTGCGCGGTTTCTTCGCCGGAATTGAAGAAAGAGACGAAGACGAGACGAGATAAATCATAGGCGTAATGTGGATAGGGGCCTCAGAAGTAGTTCCCTCACCGATATGACTCCTCTTCCGCGACGCGATGAGAGCAGACACAGATTGTCCTCTGCTGCGAACGCTAGAGATGTCCGCGGATACTGTAAAACAACAAGGAAAAAGGTTAAGACCCTTAAAACAAAAGAGAAAAGAAAACAAGGTAGAGGAACGTGAGCACATTACATGTCAAGGCCGTAGAGGCAATGCGATGACCCTCCCCGTCGTGCCCATGAAAAGTTCGATCACTCTCAGGGATCTCGAGAAATCTGCCAATAACCTTCTCAGTCTCTCGCCTCGCCACGATAGCATCTGCGTTAACTGCAACAAAGTACAAGATAAAGTAAAACATAGACGATTGACGACATGTATAGAAAAAATTCGACAGAAAGAAAAAGTGAACTCACTCGTAGGATTCCAGCACTTGATTAGCCAAGAACACTCTTCACCAAGAGTCGATTTTTTGACAAAATAGAAGAAGTCAGCCCAGTGACGATCAGCCTGCTCTCCCAACCGTTCTAGTTTAAACATTCAAAGAATAGGCAAGATCGTCGACGGCAAGCTCGACGCCATGTTTCTCCTTCACGTCGTCTAGAGTGCCTAAGATCCTCCAGACGCTCGGCAGAAGCTGTCCTACAGCCACTCCTAGCGCGAGCATGAACGCCTTCGTCAACGGCGAGAAGGGAAACCGATGACCGTTAAGGAAAGGGTATTCGTATACCGCAATCCATCCCGGACGGTGTGCATCGGCAAATACCCCTCGAGGAGGTATCTCAATCTCTACCTCAGGACCAAGATTCACCAACGATCTTAGCCTCTCGAAGCTACACGCCTCTGATGATTTACAGTTGGAGCCCTTCAAGATAAACTTCGGCACGCAGAAGGAAGCCATTTCAAGAAACTAAAGGAAAGAGTAAAGAATAAATCTGAAGAAAGGAGAGGCAAATGATCTTTTGAACGTAAGTAAACGAGAAAGCAAAGAATGTTCAGAGTATATGAGTCATAGAAAGAGTAGGAAGAAAGTGAAAATCTTCTCCTTATATAGACGAAGAGATCGCGAAGAAAACGGAAGAGAGTCCAACGACATTATAGCCGTTGAGAAACTAGCCGTTATGATTGAGCGTTACCGGCACAGATAACGAAGCTCCTCGCCTGTCATATGGAAATGATTGAAGAAGAATGATGATCCAAGCTCTGCGACGATATTAAACATTTGAGTGACGTAATCATCAATGCGTTCCTAATGCAATGAAGACGTATTCCTTGAAGAAAGAAGGCGTCTGCCAACTCTACTAGACGTTAAGCCCTGTAAGATGCCTTAGGGGTATTGTTTGTGCCTAAAAATGCGACGAGTAAGGAACGCGTGGTAAGATACGCGTAGAAGGACTACCCCGACGCGACGAGAAGAAAGGAAGATGTCGTCGACGTGACGAGGTGTGACAAGGATCTCGTTTTCCTTAAAGATTGGGTCGGTCGAGCATATTTTATCTTATTCCCTTGAATATTATTGTAATTGGTAAAAGATACGAGAAAGAATATCTTTTACCTTATTTATTATATCGTTATTAGATAGAAGGAAAAGATAAGATCTGATTTTCCTTAAAGATATCGTTAGGGTTAGCCTATAAAATAGGGCTAACGCCTGCTTTGTATTCATTCAGCCACCATTCGAGTAATACCAAGTTCAAGCTTCAACCCTAAACTCTTTTCTCGTCTTATATTGTTCTTGAGTGTTGAGATTATACCGTACTCTTTGATCTTTTCCCTACAATTGCTTAGTTATCATCTCGTTGTTAATTTCGCTAGAAACAAGGACTTCGTAAGTGAAGTCGTTGCTTCACCATAATCCTCAACTTTGTTACTTGGATCATCCTGTCTTCAAAAAATCTTTAGATGGCGATTTACTTCTTTCTCGTAACATATCTCCTTATTGGACCTTTGCCTCATGTTTGGATTCTCAACGTGGTACTTCAAGCATCTTATGCTCCTCTTTCTAAGGATATCACTTTTGGAGGAAACTACTACTTCTTCACGGACGAGAGAAACAATCGACTCTTTCAACTTCTTTCTATCTTTGCTATTGCATACTCATATCTTTTTCTCTTACGCTTGTTCTCGACCAATCGATGCTTTTACTCAGGGAAGTTTCATGGGGACACTTCGTCGCTCGTTCTTAGACTTTGTGGAGACTCTACTCATCACCCCTAGCTTGGGTGACGTGGAACTTTTCGGGTTTCTTGACTTCTCTCCTTACGCATTTGCTTAGCGTCGAGGTACTCTTTGGAGATCACGACGGGCGATGGTGATGCGTTCTATCTCTACGCGTTTTCGTAATTTTCTTCTTTTTTGGTACATACTTTGATTTCTGGCGTCTCTTCTTATGATGCTACTTCTTAACTTCTGTGTCTACTTTGACATACTTTTTTCATAACGTACTATTTTTTCTCTATGGTGATTCTACGCGTTCTCACCTTCAACGCGTATGTTATAGCACCTCGGCGTGTTCTTACAACGTGTCTCTTATAATTACGTTTCCCCTTGCATATGGGTGTTGGCCTCTATTGCCTGAAGTCTTACTAGAAGTTTGAGAGACAGATAGACTTGCTCGAGGTGAAGCTTGTAGACGAGCAGTGGAGATACGTGAAGCAGAATAACTAAGTAGAGGAAGGTCTTGAGCAACGTACCCGGGATGAATAGATTGTGCTTAGCAATTCAGGAATGTGCAGTCTTTCTTGCTCTAATGACTCAAGGACGTCATGACTTTCTTGCTCTGATGGCGATTGTTTGTTCCTAAAAATACGACAAGTGTGGAACGCGTGAAGAGCTACGCGTAGGAAGACTGTGTCGACGCGACGAGAGAAAAGGAGGATGTCGTCGACGTGACGGGACGTGGAAAAGGTCTCGTTTATCTTGAAGATTAGGTCGGCCGAGTATATTTTATCTTATTTCTTATTATATTATTGTAATTGGTAAAAGATACAGTAAAGAATATCTTTTACCTTGTTTGTTATATCGTTATTTAGATAAAAGGAAGAGATAAGATCTTGTTTCCTTAAAGATATTATTAGGGTTCGCCTATAAATAAAGGTTAACGCCTGCTTTGTAAGCATTCAGCCTCCATTCGAATAATACCAAGTTCAAGCTTCAACCCTAATTTCCTACTTTGTTCTTGAGTGTTGAGATTATACCGTATTCTTTGATCTTTGCCCTACAATTGCTTAGTTATCTTCTCGTAGGTAATTTCGCTACAACCAATTGGTACCCACCGTGGGGCGAGATCAAAAAGTCCGACCAACAGCCCGCGTGATGGTGAGAAAATATCTGAAGAAGAAGATCACGTGCAGAGTCAGCGAAGCCACTCACCTATGTTCGTAGTCAAAGCGTCGTTCGCCGCCTAGATATGGATGTCGTTGCTGGAGAAGGAGAGGATTACGGATCCCAGGAGCATTGAAACGCTATCCCATCAAGAGAAAAGATTCAGAAAGAATAATCTAAGGAGGACTTGACTTCGGACGCCGTCGCTGCGCTTGTAGCACAACAAGTTGGAGCCTTAAGGAAAGAGATGATGTTGATGCCCGGGGCTCCCAAATCCATAATCCCAGGAGCTACCGCTGGCGACGCGTTCAGACGCGCACTCCCCCAAAACAACGATTTGTACAAGGAATTAACGAAGACTCGTCCTACTTCATTTATCTCGACGAGAGAAAGAGATATGGAAGCCATACGCCTTCAAGAAGACCTCCTAAGTCACGCTGAAGAAAAGTCTCGATCTCCACGTAGACATACCCCTCCGCGCAGAGATTCCCCTCAACGGAAAGATGGCGAACGTTACGATAGAAGAAACAAGCCGTTCCATAGAGAACCTCCCATGGTGCATAACGTAAGCGAAATCAATAGCGTCTACGCGGTCGAAAGAGGTGTATACATGAAGACCGACGCGTTGAGAGTTATGAACGCGATGGAAAAGCTCCATGACGTGAAGTGGCCTAAAAACCAAATCCTGAAAAGAAATCAGGATCAGGAAGAGGATATTGCGAGTTCCACAATGACTCAGGACATCCGAAAGATGATTTCTATACTCTGAGGAAAGAAGTTCTACGTCTCCTGAAATTCGTAGTAATGGAGGCCGAGTCGCCCTATAACATAATCCTGGGAAGGTCGTGGTTACATGATATGAGAGCTATACCTTCAACGTACCATCAATCCCTGAAGTTTCCATCTCCGCGGGGAATTCAAGAGATCAAGGGCGAAACACAGATAGCAAGGGAGTGCTACAACATAGGAATGAAGAATACAACTCACACGTCCCTAGAGAAAAAGAGCAAGGCGTAGCAATTAAAAGACCATGAAGAACAAGTAAGATACACTCAACGAAGACTCTATGAGGTAAAGGAAGAAATTGGCCGGGTAGGCGACGAGACATACATCCTAGAAGTCAAGTCCTATGTCATCCGAAGAGTGGAAAAAAGGAAAGCATCTTCATGGTCTTAATCACCGAATAGTAAGGAGTCAAAACGCTCAAGAATACGGAAAAGTCATGGAAAGTATAAGAAAGGGGCCAAGGGTAGAAAAATAACCCTCGACGCATCAAAGGAAAAAACATCTAAGAAGCAAGACAAGGACGTCGATAAGCACGATGCGTCTCTACGAAAGCGTAAGAAAAATCTCCGAGTTCAAAAGTGGAGGAAATTTATGGCGGAAAACCCCGACTTAAGCTACATGTTCTTGAAACATCATCCACCGTAAACACACCATCGGGAAAGAGTTTGAGATATTTTTATGCGTCTTTTGATTCCCTTTTATTTCCCTTTGCATGAGTAGGATTACGTTTTTAATAAGGACACGTCATTATCATCAAGTCAAAGCGACAAAGGGTCACGACGACTAGGGGTAGGCGTCAAAGTCAATGTTTGTTATCGCATGATGCATCTTTTATTAATATACAAGTAGACCTTTCTTTCCAACGTGTTTAGCATGCTGAGTTGTTTCATTTCCACGACTTGCTCTATGTCTATTAAGAGAATGTGCCTCTTGAGTACGGCGTACCAAATAAGAAGCAAGAAGGCCGCGGTGAAAATCCGCGTCAGGGGCGAATTTCGTTAGTCTACGCGTTCGAGGCTTCATCTACGTATAGGCAACGTTAGCCGAACCGCCGACTCTGAGTCGATGCTTCCCATGATTGTTAGCGACGTGTGGCAATGGTCATGGGGAATGATGCCTGGTACCTCACGAAGTTGGCCGGATCTTCTGAGCAAAC
The DNA here is from genome assembly GCA_029168935.1 of Oxyria digyna. NCBI lineage: Eukaryota > Viridiplantae > Streptophyta > Magnoliopsida > Caryophyllales > Polygonaceae > Oxyria > Oxyria digyna. The sequence continues at coordinate 5,979,858 of JAPVLV010000005.1, forward strand.
AAGGTCGAACCTTTTTGACACGATCATTCTCCAGGAACGCGTTTTCATGCCTTCCAGCCCCTCTGAGAGTCATGAATCCACAGGCAAAACGCCAAACCGGAAGGGATGCGTCCACCGGTATCGTAAGTCCTAACAATCTCGAAATCGGACGCCACACGATTTATAGGCCCGTTGATTGAAAGAGTTCGACGTCGACCTAACGCTAGCGTGAGACAACGGAACCACCTTAAAAGTAAGGGGTAACGTCACAAGATGAAAAATCACACGCTGGCCTATGTCCGCCACTTGCTTCAGGGTTCGGAGAAAATGTTGGACCCAACCTTCATGTAAGCCGGCAACGTACCTTAAGCAGCCGCAATGACCATATCACCCTATCAAGTAAGTAAAAACCATCTAACGCGTTCACCACGAACGAAGTATCATATCAGAGATAGAGAGTTATACCCTAAAGATAGAATAGCAAAAGGCAAGAAACCAAAGATAGAATTTACGCACTCACAAATGAGGCACACGTAAAGAGTCACGAAAGTTCAAGCATAATACAAAGCTTACGAGATACGAACTAAAAGTTGTAAATACTCAAGAAATAAGTTCTACACCTACGCGTAGCAAGATACGCGTGTCAAAGAAAAATACGCAAGATATCAAAGCCGGATAAAGGGCAAACTCCCAAGACGTCTCTGACGCAAAGAAAACTCGCACGACGCAAAGAACGAAGTACAAGGTATAACAAGTAAAGCGAGCATAAGAATCTTTGGTAGCTCTAACCTAGTCTACGAGGAGTCTAAGTCAAACCTACCAAAAGGGGTAGGATTACGCCAAAAAAGAATGAGAAGTGCTTAAAAGATAGCAACAACGTAAGAACAAGAAAGTTGGCAGCAATCAAACACTATCACCAAAGCAACGCAAAGGATTCAAGAAAACAGGAGAACAAGTATATTGAAGAGAAAGTCCAACGGAAAAGAACAAGGATAACAACGTTTGAAAAGGAAAGAAGCGTCCCAACTACAAGCAACGCGAACAAATACGCTACGCAAAGAAAAAGCCAAAAATTACAAGGATTTGCACTCGCCCTCAGACAACCCAGAGCCAGATGCGCGACTATCACCTTCCTCTTCATCAGCCGCAACCTCTTTCTCCTCGACGTGTTCATCGCCTTCAGCATCTGCGACGTCGAGATGAACACCTGCAGCATACTCCTCATAAACTTCCACCCTGGACAACCAAGACCAATAGACCTTCGCCTCCTCCAAATCCTTGTCATGCTGCGCCTCGTTCCCCTCCACATCCGCCCGCAAAGTACTAAGTTTCTCCTCCAAATCCTCGACCCGCTTGGTGATCGTCTCGTTAAGAGTAAGAACTTCAGTAACCTTGTCCTTTGCCACCTTCTCCGCGTGACGAGATTTCTCCAACAAACCATTCAAACGTGTAACCTCTGATGAAGCATCAGACGCCTTTTTCTCCAACGCCTCCATCTGTTTTGGATACGTAGATAAGAGCGTCCAAGCGTATAGCAACACCTGAATCCCCTGAAAGAAGGAACGAGAGAAATAAGAAAGGCAGCTCGCAAGAAAATCATCAGAGAAAATAGAAGTTACAATCTGCCATTGAGCAGCGAAAGCCTCTCCCATAACGTCGGCAGGATCCATCGACGCGTAATGATCAACAGACGGCGAAGAACGAAGCCCCATCAAAGCTTTCAGAAGCTCCCTTCCGGAAGCGAAAACATTTGAAATCACGCCAGGGAAGTAATCAACAGACGAGTATTTCTCCTCGGTAACCTCGGCCACTTTCTCCTTTCCCTTCTATGAACGCGTCGCCTTAGCCGGAGAAGGAGATGCCGTAGATTCCAAGGTAGCCATGAGATCAACGTCCAAGGGTGAAGCGGACGAACATCCTTTTATGGCAAGCTACCTCTTCCTCGACGTCACGAGATCAGTGGCGGATTCGTCACGAGCACGGACGCGGGAAATTGAAGTTGCGCCATCAACAAAGAATAAACGGTTAGAACACGAGTATGAAGAAATAAATTGACGAGAGCTAACGGGAAGAAGTCAACTTACTAGATGGCATCGCAGGACCACTACGATGACCCTCTCCGTCATGACCATAGAAGGTCCGATCAGCTTTAGGAATCGCCAAGAGTGCGGCTACCGCCTTTTTCGACTTCGCCCTTTCCTTAAGAGCCTCCACGTTAACTGAAAAGTATATAAAGTCACACGTAAGTAAAACATCGACAAGAAAAACGTACGCCCCAATGAAAGGAAGAAATCAATAAGACAAAACAAAGAAGCTTACTCTTGGGGTTCCATTCCTCGATGAGCCAAGAGAACGCATCTCCGACAGAAGATTTCTCCACAAAGTAAAAGACCTCGGCCCAACCCCGATCGGTTGTGCTCTTCTCAAAAGCTATCCTAGTCTTTTTCTGTTTAATCTTGAAGTAAACTCTACCTAGAGAGGAGAGCGAGACGGTCAGAGAGTTGGCGAGATCCGCCGTGACGAAATCCAAGCCATGTTTTTCGATGGCATCGTCAAGAGCGCCCAAAATACGCCAAGCCCCGGGGAGAAGTTCACCCATCGCCAGGCCTAGAGTAAGCATAAAGACCTTGACCAAAGGCGAGAACGGCAATCGATGCCCTGCCAGAAACGGATACTCATAGACCGCTATCCACCCCGGCCGATGATCATCCGCACAAACCCCCCTTGGAGGGATCTCGATCTTCACGTCCGGGCCAAGTTCAGCAATGGTCCTCAAACGGCTAACGTCATAGGCTTCAGAGTAGTGGCGATCCGATTCGCGGAGCACCTTTCCTGGTTCATAAAGCACTGGGGTTGCCATTGAAAAAATGAAGAAGAAAGAGGAACGGTGTAATAGAGCAATTAATTAAGGAGGAGAGAAGAGAAATGTTTGAGAGAAATGAAGATTAGAAGAAGTGTATGAAGAAAGGGAAGATCCTCTCTTATTTATAGGAAGGAGATCGCGAGGATCTCGGGAAGGATATTCTTCCAATAGCAACATCTCCCATTAAGAAACTAGCCGTTGGAGATGAACGTTGCCGGCGTGAATAACGATGTTCCTCGTCTGTCACGTGGAAATAATTGAAGGAGAATGATGATCGAAGCTTTGCGACGATATTAAAATGTCAAGTGACGTAATCATCAACGCGTTCCTAATGCAATGAAGACGTATTCCTTGAAGAAATAAGGTGTCTCCCAGTTCGACTAAGGCGTTAAGTCCTGTAAGACGCCTTAGGGGTATTGTTTGTGCCTAAAAAAACGACGAGTGTGGAACGCGTAAAGAGCTACGCGTAGGAAGACTGTGTCGACGCGACGAGAGAAAAGGAGGATGTCGTCGACGTGACGGGACGTGGCAAAGGTCTCGTTTCTCTTGAAGATTAGGTCGGCCAAGTATATTTTATCTTATTCCTTATTATACTATTGTAATTGGTAAAAGAAACAGTAAAGAATATCTTTTACCTTGTTTTTTATATCGTTATTTAGATAAAAGGAAGAGATAAGATCTCGTTTCCTTGAAGATATTATTAGGGTTAACCTATAAATAAAGGCTAACGCCTACTTTGTAAGCATTCAGCCTCCATTCGAATAATACCAAGTTCATGCTTCAACCCTAATTTCCTACTTGGTTGTTGAGTGTTGAGATTATACCGTATTCTTTGATCTTTGCCCTACTATTGCTTAGTTATCTTCTCGTAGGTAATTTCGCTACAAACAGCGATTATGTCATAGGTCCAACCCTTGGTGGCGTTTTCAGGGCGGCACAACTTGATCTTCATGCGATGCTCTTAGATTGCTTCGAGTCTTAAGGAGATATAACGAGAATGTTCTGGAGAACGTGTCGGGAGACGTCTTTGGAGAACACGTTGCACGCGTTGGCGATGACACCTTGTGTCGACTACACTGAGTTTTACTTAATACTTTTGGGAGCACTGCTTCTTTTGAATGACTTTCTTAGACTTGTTCGGTGATAACTCCGACCTCGTCGTGCTTGCAGTCGTACTAATGCTTCTCGTGACTAGATCATACTTGGTTCTCTCAGGAGGGTTCTTTGAGATGCTTTGGTCTTCTTACGAAGATGAAATTTTGTTTATACTCATCGCGATGCTTTTGATCGTGTTCTCTGGGGATGGCGATCTTCCTACGCGTAGAATTTGCGTGACCTTGGCCAACTTGTGATTGCCGTTCTCGTTCATATTCTCGCTCTTGGGTATTTTCTGATATCTTGCTTTTGATCGATATTCCTTTGTCTCGAATTTTTGAGTCTTTACTTGAACTCCTCATCTTCCCTTGTTGCGAACTATTCCTCTTATCTTGCAAGACATTTTGTCCTTTCTTTGGCGATAGCGTATTCATCTACGCGTTGAATGAGTAACTTTTTTCTTTGGATTGTCTCGATAGTACTTCTATCTTTGTTGTTTCCTGACTTTGGATGTGTTTGCGTGTTGTCTTGAGTGGTCCTACCCCTTTTGGTAGGTTTGACATAGGCTCCCCGTAGACTAGGTTAGAGCTACCAAAGACCCTTGGGCTTGCTTTACTTGTTATATCTTGCACTTTGTTTCTTGGTCGGAAGTCGTCATCTTGCCTGACGCTGTCATTCTTCGTTGTACTCTTATTTAGCTTGAACAATAACAATTCTGAAAAGCCTATTGTTTGTAGCGAAATTCTCAACGAGATGATAACTAAGCAATTGTAGGGCGAAGATCAAAGAATACGGTATAATCTCAACACTCAACGAGATGATAACTTGGTATTACTCATATGGTGGCTGAATGCTTATGCTTAGCAGTTCAGGAATTTGAAGAAGAATAATTAAGTAGACGAAGGTCTTGAGCAGTGTACCCGGGATGAATAGATTGTGCTTAGCAGTTCAGGAATGTGCAGTCATTCTTGCTCTAATGACTCAAGGACGACGTGACTTTCTTGCTCTGATGGCGATTATGTCATAGGTCCGACCCTTGGTGGCGTTTTCATGGCAGCACAACTTGATCTTCATGCGATGCTCTTAGATTGCTTCCAGTCTTAAGGAGATATAACGAGAATGTTCTAGAGAACGCGTCGGGAGACGTCTTTGGAGAACACGTTTCACGCGTTGGCGATGATACCTTGTGTCGACTACACTGACTTTTACTTAATACTTTTGGGAGCACTGCTTCTCTTGAATGTCTTTCTTAGACTTGTTCGGTGATAACTCCGACCTCGTCGTGCTTGCAGTCGTACTAATGCTTCTCGAGACTAGATCATGCTTGGTTCTCTCAGGAGGGTTCTTTGAGATGATTTGGTCTTCTTACGGAGATGTAATTTTTTGTATACTCGTCGCGATGCATTTGATCTCGTTCTCTGGGGATGGCGATCTTCCTACGAGTAGAATTTGCGTGACCTTGGCCAACTTGTGATTGCCGTTCTCGTTCATATTCTCGCTCTTGGGTATTTTCTGATATCTTGCTTTTGATCGATTTTCCTTTGTCTCAAATTTTCGAGTCTTTACTTGAACTCCTCGTCTTCCCTTGTTGCGAACTATTCCTCTTATCTTGCAATACATTTTTTCCTTTCTTTGGCGATAGCGTATTCATCTACGCGTTGAATGAGTAACTTTTTTCTTTGGATTGTCTCGATAGTACTTCTATCTTTGTTGTTTTCTGACATTGGATGTGTTTGCGTGTTGCCTTGAGTGGTCCTACCCCTTTTGGTAGATTTGACTTAGGCTCCCCGTAGACTAGGTTAGAGCTACTAAAGACCCTTGGGATTGCTTTACTTGTTATATCTTGCACTTTGTTTCTTGGTCGTGCGCGTTATTCTTCGCGTCGGAGACATCTTGGGAGCTTGCTCTTTCTTTGGTTTTGATATTTCATGCGCTTATGCTTTGGTACGCGTATCTTGTTCTGCGTACGTGTAGAACTTTTTTTCTTTTTGAATTTAACTTTCGTGACCCCTTACGCGTAGCTCGTTTGTGAGTGCGTAGGTTTGGTCCTTGGCTTGCGCTTTTGCTACTTTATTTTTAGGGTGTGGTTTTCCACCCCTAGTATGATGCTTTGTTCGTAGTGAACGTGTTAGAAAATTTTACTTACTTGATAGGGTGGTACGGTCATTGCGGCTGCTTTTGTTATTTTACCGCTTATATGAAGGTTGGGTCCAGCATTTCCTCAGACCCGAAGCGAGTGGCGGACGTAGGTCAACGTGTGATTTTATCAACTTGTGACATTACCCCTTACTTTATGGTGGATCATTTGCCACACGCTAGCGTTAGGTCGACGTCGAACTCTTTTAATCGACGGGCCTATTCATCGTGTAGCGTCCGATTCTTGATTGTTTGGACTTTAGATGCCGGTGGACGCCTCCCAGCCGGTTTGGTGATTTGCCCGTGGATTCATGATTCTCAGAGGGGCCGTGGAAGGCGCAAGTACGCGTTCCTGGAGAGTGGTCGTGGCAATACGTTTTCCTTCTTTGCTCAGCGACCGTGCCGGTTTCATGAGGCACTAGTGGAAAAAATACATGTTGAGGCGGACAGGGATCGCTGCAACAGGGGGGCTACAACTAGGGCAGAGCAATCGGATTATCCGATCCGATCCGATCCGGTAAGCCGGATATCCGCTAAATTTTTTTCCACAAAACCCCGATCCGTATCCGGTCCGTTTTGGAGCGGATATCCGGTAAATATTGTCCGGATCGGATCAGATATTTGACTCGGATATCCGAATTATCCGATTTCTATAAGGTATATGAAAATTAAATTAAACTTTTTATTAAAATTCACAAAATATAAAATAAATGTTAAATATATAATTATATATATTATATAGAGGAATTAAGATGTGAAAATTAATATATTTGATTCATTTAGCGAATCAACAATTTAAATAAGCAATTAAAATATAAAATTTTGAGAACAACATTAAAAGTTATGTTATATATAAGAGAATTTTTGTGTTGAGAGAATATATCTTATTGTTTAAAAATGTATAAAAATAATTATTGAATCATCTACACTTATAAAAGTATATTTTAGTTCTATAAAAATATATTTATATATTATAATAATAGTAACGGATATTTTCGGATATCCGTAAGCTAAATATCCCGATCCGTATCCGGTCCAAATATCCGGAAAATCCGTCCGGATCGGACCGGATTCGGATAAAACTTAATCGGATATTTTCGGATGCGGATTTTTAAGGATCGGATCGACGGATTATCGGATCGGATCGGCCGGATCGGATATTTTTGATCAGCCCTAGCTACAACAAGTAAATACTTGTTGAGACGGGCAAATGTCTGCCTCAACAAGTGACTTATTGAGGCAGGCACTATGCCTCAACACATAGGCAAAATTATGCCTTAAATTTTAAATGCCCGCCTCAAAAACCAAGCTTGTTGAGGCGGACAGGGCAATGCCCACCTCTAATGTCTGCAAAATTGCCCGACTCTAATGTCTGCAAAATGTCCCGCCCGCCTCTAATTTCAGCAAATGGCCCAACTTGGAGATTTAATTTCAATAGATTATAATCATAAACAAAATGAACAAACTAATCTCGATTTACATCAAACTAATCATAATTTTCAAACTAATCTCGATTTACATAAAAAAAAATCGATTTACATAAAAAAAAACGATTTACATCACAGGTTGGAGCCTCACAGCTTCTGATTTCCCAGACAATGAAATGCATTTTTTGTCACAAATCTTGATCGCATTATCATTCTCTGGCAAAGATCTCTTCCTAATACTATTCGGCACAGAAGAGCTACCATTATCGGTAGACTTGTTGTATCTACTAGCTACCGTTCTTCCAGATTTCAGAGGCTTCTTTACAGGCGCAGATTTCTCGCTATCTTTGAAGAGCTTGTTTGGCTGAATCAATGAGATGAGCGCATCTTCCTTCTTGACAGACTTTGAGCGCATCAATTGGATGAGCGCATCTTCCCTCTTTCTTTGATCACTTTCAGTTCGTCCACTTCTTGAAGCTTCCAAAACCCTACCGAGATCTCTTGCTTCCTACCTGTTCACCGACGCCTCTTCCTACAGATCCAATTTCAAGAGCGCGAGCTTGGCTAGGGTTAGGGATTTCACCAAGATCTCTTGCTTCGAATTCGGATTTGTCTTCCCCATTACACCGATTCAGATCTGTCTTCAAACTCGGCTAGGGTTAGGTGCCCACTTCTTCTTCTTCTCCAACTATGGTAAATCGCCATTGTTGGCTGCTAGGAATCCTTGGGTTTTTATAGAAGTATGAGAGATGAGAAGGGAGATCTAAGATCGAAGATGAGATTCAGTTTTTTAGAGAAGGCAGATATGGAGAATTGAGGTTTGAGAGGAGGGAGAGGGAACAAATATGGAGATAAGAAAATTTGGGGATATGGAGAGAGGGAGTGAGGAAGAATTGTTTTGAGAGGAGGCAGATATGGAGATACGAAGAGGAGATGGGGATCGAGTTTGTTAGGGTTTTTTTTGAGGCAAAAATGTAAAGGATATGGAAGAATTGTTTTGGGTCTGTTTAAGTTTATTTGGAAATTAAACATTTTTTTAATTTAACGGTGATGCAATAGTTAAGGCAATCTAACGGTGATAAATGTCGATCCGTGTGAATGGTTTAAATTTTTAATGGTCGTTGATTAAATTGATCCAACGGTAGAAAATTAATAAACATTTTTATTTATTTCTAAGGGGACTTTGTTGAGGCGCACAAATTTTGTCCGCCTCAACAAGGGCGCTGCAACAAGTGTTTTTTCCACTAGTGAGGTATCGGCCTTCATTCCCCATGACCATTGCCACACGTCGCTAACAATCATAGGAAGCGTCGACTCGGAGTCGGCGGTTTGGCTAACGTTGTGTACGCGTAGATGGAGCCTTGAACGCGTAGACTAACGAAATTCCTCCCCGACGCGGATTTTCGCCGCGGCCTTTTGTAGCTTTGTGTTACGTCATAAACATAGAGCAAGTAATTTGGAAACGAAACAACTCGGCATACTTTAAGACGTTGGAGAGAAAATATGCTTATGCACTTAAATAATCATGATGACTCGACATGACGACATTCTAAAGCTACCCCTAGTCAACGCGACCCCTTGTCGCCTCGACGCTATGATGATTATGCAGAAACTAAACTTACTTAGACATTCGTAACTTGGTAAATATGCACTTCAACTAGATAACAATCAATGGATTTCTTACGGGACTTCCCAGGACGCGTCGAGTTTCCCAACGCTCTTATCCTTAGGAGTTCTTTATTTCGGTGTTGGGAGATTCTTTTCTCGACTATCTTACTTGGAACACTTTTGCTTTTGGTGTTTCGATTGTAACTTCTTTTGTTGCTCTTTTTGGCGAATTGCTTTTTCTTTGCGAACTTGAGGAGGGTTACTTCGATCTTACGCTCTCTTTGGCGTGGTCTTTAGCTAGCATCTCGAGACTTGATCTTTCTTTTTCTTTCAGCTTGATGATGTATCTTTTTCTTTTCCTCAGATTAAAGTAAGATCCGAAAGGTTTTGGTTCTATAGAGAACTTACTTGGTTTTGCTGCACTTTGTACTTCTTTAAGCGATTCTCTGTATCATGTCCGAGTTTGAGACTTTCTTGATCCGTCGCGTTCTTGTATTCCACTTAGTTCGTATTTTGAACGGTAGCTTTGGAGATTGTATGATGATGGAGTTCTTGATTTCACGTCTAAAAACGTTGGAGAAGGATGTCGTTTAGGACGTTGTATCCATCAGACGCGTTTAGGAGAAGGCGTCGCGTTTAGGGGCGACATTGATAACTTGCTTACACAGTGGCTGATTGACTTCTATTGACTTTTCATCTTTGACATCATGCTTTGCTCTTTATCTTGCAAACTTGAGAGCTTTTTTCGCCTTGTTTCTTAATGATGACTTGGGTATCATATCCCCCCTTGTGATGATTTTAGGATGATGTTCAGAGTGAGATTATCACATAGTAATTCAAAGTCGTCATCTTGCCTGACGCTGTCATTCTTCGTTGTACTCTTATTTAGCTTGAACAATAACAATTCTGAAAAGCCTATTGTTTGTAGCGAAATTCTCAACGAGATGATAACTAAGCAATTGTAGGGCGAAGATCAAAGAATACGGTATAATCTCAACACTCAACGAGATGATAACTTGGTATTACTCATATGGTGGTTGAATGCTTACAAAGCAGGCATTAGCCTCTATATATAGGCTAACCCTAATAATATCTTTAAGGAAACGAGATCTTATCTCTTCCTTCTATCTAAATAACGATATAACAAACAAGGTAAAAGATATTATTTACCGTATCTTTTACCAACTACAAGAATATAATAAGGAATAAGATAAAATACACTCGACTGACCTAATCTTCAAGGAGAACGAGATTTATGTCATGCCTCGTCACGTCGACGACGTCTTCCTTTCTTCTCGTCGCGTCGACGTAATCCTTCTACGCGTAGCTTACTACGCGTTCCTTTCTCGTCATATTTTTAGGCACAAACAATACCCCTAAGGCGTCTTACAGGGCTTAACGTCTAGTAGAGCTGGGAGACGCCCTCTTTCTACGTGGAATACGTCTTCATTATACCAGGAACGCGTTGATGATTACGTTACTCGAATTTTTAATATTGTCACAAATCTTCGATCATCGTTTTCCTTTAATCATTTCCATGCGTTAGGCAAAGAGGTTCGTTATCTGTGCCGGCAACGTTCATCTTCAACGGCTAGTTTCTTTAGTGGGGGATATTGCCGTTGGAGAATATCTTTCCCGAGATCTTCGCGATTTCCTACCTATAAATGAGCGGGGATCTTTCCTTCCTCCATACACTTCTTCTAATATTTATTTCCTTCGAACATCTCTCTTCCCTCCTCATTTCCTTCTCACTCGATCGCTCTTATTACGCCGCTCTTCTTTCTACTTCTTTTCCAATGGCAACTCCAGTGCTTTACGAGCCAAGGAAGGTACTCTGCGAGTCGGATCGTTACTACTCCGAAGCACACGACGTCAGCCGTCTGAGGACTATCGCTGAACTTGGTCCAGACGTGAAGATTGAAATTCCTCCAAGGGGGGTTTGTGCGGATGCTCATCGGTCGGGATGGATAGCGGTCTATGAGTATCCATTTCTGGCGGGGCATCGATTCCCGTTCTCGCCTTTGGTCAAGGCCTTTATGCTCACCCTCGGCTTGGCGATGGGTCAACTTCTCCCTGGGGCCTGGCGCATCTTGGGTGCTCTTGACGATGCCATTGAGAAACATGGCTTGGATTTTGTTGCGGCGGATCTCGCCAATTCTCTGACCTTCTCGCTCTCTTCTCCGGGCAGGGTCTATTTCAAAATCAAGCAGAAGAAGGCTAGGATAGCCTTCGTGGAAAAATCTTCTCTCGGAGATGCGTGTTCGTGGCTTATTGAGGAATGGAATCCCAAGAGTGAGCTCCCTTACTTTATCTTATCAACTTCTTTCTTTTTCTCTTAAGCTCATTTTTTCTTATCTACGTTCTTCTTACGTGTAATCTTACGTACCTTTCAGTCAACGAGGAAGCTCTTAAGATGAGGGAGAAATTGAAGAAGGCGGTAGCCGCTCTCTTGGTGATTCCTGAAGTTGATCAGACCTTCCATGGTCATGACGGAGAGGGTCATCGTAGTGGTCCTGCGACGCCATCCGGTAAGTCGGCTTCTTCTTCTTGTTAGCTTATATTGACTTCTTTCTTCATACTTGTGTTCTAATTGTTTGCTCTTTGTTGGTGGTGCAGCTTCAGTCTCTCACGTTCGCGCTTGTGACGAATTTGCCACTGATCTCGTGACATCGAGGAAGAGACAACTTGCTATAAAAGGATGCTCGTCTGCTGCTCCTCTAGATGTCGATCTTATGGCTACCTTGGAGTCTACGCCATCTCCTTCTCCGACGAAGGCTACGCGTTCAAAGAAGGGAAAGGAGAAAGTGGTCGAGGTTCCCGAGGAAAAATACCTGTCTGTAGATGATTTTCCCGGCGTGATCTCACATGCTTTTCCTCCAGGAAGGTAACTTCTGGAGGCCTTGATAGGGCTTCATTCTTCATCGTCCCTTAACCATTATGCGTCGATGAATCCTGCCGATGTCATGGGAGAGGCTTTCGCTGCTCAGTGGCAGGTAAGTTTGTAACCTATATTTTCTCTTTGATTTTTTCATGAGCTTTCTTTCTTATTTCTCTCGTTCCTTCTTTTTGGGGATTCAGGCGTCACTATGCGCTTGGACGCTCTTATCTACGTATCCAGAACAGATGGAGGCGTTGGAGAAAAAGGCGTCTGACGTATCGCCGGAGATTACGCGTCTTAATGGCGAATTAGAGAAGTCCCGTGACGCGGATAAGGCGGCGAAGGACAAAGTCGCTGAAGTCCTTACTCTTAACGAGAAGATCACTGAGCAAGTCAAGAACTTGGAGGAGAATCTCGTCGCCTTGAGGGCAGACGTGGAGAAAAACAAGGCGCAACATGACAAAGATTTACACGAGGCGGAAATCTATTGGTCTTGGTTGTCTAGAGTGGAGGTCTATGAGGAGTATGTTGCTGGCAATTACGAAGATTGGGATCCGGTGAGGGAGCGCGCCGAGTTTAGGGAGGCTTTTCCAGAACCTCCTGAAGGTGTCGTTGATGGTCCTTCTTCCTCGCGTCTTGACACCGATCTCGACGTTGCAGACGTTGAAGGTGGGGAACGCGTCGACAAAGAGGAGCTTGCGACTGATGAAGAGGGAGGCGATGGTCGCGCATCCGGCTCTGGGTCGTCTGAGGGCGAGTCCAAATCTTTGTAATTTTTTCTTTTTTCTTTGCGTAGGTCATTTGTACGCGTTGCCTATAGTTGGGGCGCTTCTATTCTTTTCAAACGTTGTTATCCTCGTTCTTTGCCGTTTGGACTTTCTTTGAATATACTTGTTCTTCTGCTTCCTTGAATCCTCTACGCTGCTTTTCTTATCTTGTTTTGTTGTTGTCAAGTTTCTTGTTCTTACGTCGTAGCTATCTTTTAGGTACTTTTCATTCTTTTGGCGTATTCCTACACCTTTTGGTAGGTTTGACTTAGACTCCCCGTAGACTAGGTTAGAGCTACCAAAGATCCTTGTGATTGCTTTACTTGTTATATTTTGTACTTCGTTTCCCGCGTCGTGCGCGTTTACTCATTGCGTCGGAGACGTCTTGGGAACTTGTTCTTTTGGTTTTGATGTTTCATGTGCTTTACGCTTGGGTACGCGTATAAGTTTTTCTTCCTTTTGATTTTAACTTTTGTGACCTTTTACGTGTAGCTTGTTTTTGAACGCGTAGGTTTGGTCCTTGGCTTTTGCTTTTGTTACTTTATCTTTAGGGTGTGGTTCTCTACCCCTGGTATGACACTTTGTTCGTAGTGAACGTGTTAGGAACATTTGCTTACTTGATAGGGTGGTATGGTCAACGCGGCTTCTTTCGTTACGTTGCCGGCTTACATGAAGGTTGGGTCCAGCATTTCCTCCGAACCCTGAAGCGAGTGGCGGACATAGGTCAGCGTGTGATTTTATCAGCTTGTGATGTTACCCCTTACTTTTAAGGTGGGTCCGTTGCCTCACGCTAGCGTTAGGTCGAAGTCGAACTCTTTTAATCGCCGGGCCTATTGATACGTTGCACTTTGTATAGCGTAACTAGGGATTATTACATTAGTTTAGGAGTATTATCATATGTGTTTCGAGTCATTATTATGTTCTGAGATATTTATTAAGAAGTGAAGAAATGAAGATCAGAACCGAAGAAGATTGAAGACTTGAAGAATGAAGAAGCTTCTGCGACGCCAACCACGATCGCCACTACCATCCAGGCGATCGCCATCATTCAACAGAAGCCATTCGAGGAAAAATCAGCGACCGCGATCGCGGGTGATATGGTGGCGATCGCGGTGGACCAGCAGAGAGGAGCTGAGAAGATTAATAGATCCGCGACCGCGGATTATTATCCGCGATCGCGGGTATTGTGCTGAATTCTACTTCGTTGGAGTGGGCCGTGCAATACATGGGCCAGGATTGAAGATTGGGCCGTGGATTCTAAGCAGCAGCTGGGCAAATATTTGGACGAGTGTGTTATTTTGTTTCCTTGTTCTTTTTATTATTTCTTTTTCCTTATTTTATTATTTCGTTTTAGGATTATCTTTTACCATATTATTTTAGGGTTAGACTCTTTAAATACCCTAGCAGACTTGTTTGGCTATCATCATCTTTTCCATCAGACAATTTAGTTTTGCAACCATGAGCAGGAACTAATCTCCATTGTTTTACTTAGCGGTTGAAACCTTCAGTTATTAAGTTGTGAGATTTCTAACTCTTGTTCTTTTCCTATGGGTTTGTATTAATTCTCTTGTTCTTCATCTATTGATTTCTATTAGTTTTGCTAGCTTGATCACCTAGTTTGATTGATAGTTTTCTATTGCTAGACTAGGAATATACGGTGGAATTCCTTGTCATTGTAGCACTCATATCTGCATGATCTGGTAGTTGATTTCCTTTATGAAAGAGAATTGATTGCATGTTAATACTTGACGGTTGTAAGTTATTGCATGCATCCTTATGATTCATGTGCCCTTTGCTGCTATTTCATCTAATCTTGAGAGGTTTCCCTGATTGCTGAATAGTATGTATTATCAGGACCGGTTGGCCTGCTGATATATTAAAGATTGGAATAGGAACATTCCCTAGGATTGATAAGAACTTGAGATAAATCTATGATCAACTTGATTGACTGTTGTGTGGATACTTGCTAGGTGAAACCCCTTCTCATCATATTCTCACCCAAACTTCCTCTGCTTGTTATTGGTTACTTGTGTGTTCTTGCAATCAAACCCCCCCCCCTTTGGTTACTTATTACTAGTTGATATTTCACTTGACTGCATTGATTTGGTGTTTTGATTCCCTTGGGTTCGACCTCTACTTACTTGTTATACTCTAGTTAGTGTTTAGGGTTTTTTTTGATTTGGCACTACGATTTTAGCCTCATCACCTATTCATCGTGTAGCGTCCGATTTCTCGATTGTTAGGACTTACGATGCCGGTGGACGCATCCCTGCCGGTTTGGCGTGTTGCCCGTGGATTCATGACTCTCAGAGGGGCTGGAAGGCGTGAAAACGCGTTCCTGGAGAATGATCGTGTCAAATAGGTTCGACCTTGTTTGCTCAGAGGAATCGGCCGGCTTCGTGAGGTACCGGGCTTCATTCCCCATGACCGTTGCCACACGTCGCTAACAATCATGGGAAGCGTCGACTCGGGGTCGGCGGTTCGGCTAACGTTGCCTATGCGTAGATGCAGCCTCGAACGCGCAGACTAACGAAATTCGCCTCTGGCGCGGATTTTCACCGCGGCCTTCTTGCTTCTTATTTGGTACACCATACTCAAGAGGCACGTTCTCTTAATAGACATAGAGCAAGTCATGAAAATGAAACAACTCGTCATGCTTAACACGTTGGAGAGAAAAAATCTACTTGTATATTAATAAAAGATGCATCATGCAATAACAAACACTGACATCGACGCCTACCCCTAGTCGTCGCGACCCCCTGTCGCTTTGACCTAAAGATAACGACATGTTCTTATTAAAAATTTAATCCTACTCATGCAAAGGGAAACAAAAAAGGAATCAAAAGATGCATAGAAATCTTTCCAACTTTTTCCGACGGTTGCCTTTATGGTGGGTGGTGTTTCAAGAACATGTAGCTCAGGTCAGGGTTCTCCGCCATAAATCTTCGCCACTTTTGAAGTCAGAGATTTTGCTTATGTTTCCGTAGAGACGCGTCATGTTTATCGACGCTCTTAACTCGCTTCTTAGATGATTTTTTCTTCGACGCGTCGAGGGTTACTCTTCTACCCCTAGCTTTTTTCTTAGGCTTTTCATCATTCATCCGCATTTTTGGGCGTTTTGATCCTTTGCTACTCAGTGATTCAGACCATGAAGATGCTTTCCTTTTCTCTACTCTTCGGATGGCCTAGGACTTGACTTCTAGGATGTATGTCTCGTCGCCTACCCGGCCAATTTCTTCTTTTACCTCGTAGAGCCTTCTTTGAGCATATCTTACTTGTTCTCCATGGTGTTTTAATTGCTACGCCTTACTCTTTTTCTCTAGGGACACGTTGGTTGTACTCTTCATTCCTATGTTGTAGCACTCTCTTGCTATCTGCAGTTCACCCTTGATCTCTTGGATTCCCCACGGAATGGAAACTTCAGGGATTGATGGTACGTTGAGGGTATAGCTCTCATATCGTGTAGCCACAGCCTTCCCAAGATTATGTTATAGGGCGATTCTGCTTCCATCACCACGAACTTAGTTTGGATGTTGACCCCTTCCGCCAGAGTGGTTAGGGTGATCTCTCCCAGCATATCGGCGACTTCGCCGCTGAAACCTACTAGGGGGATATACTTTTTCACCACGTCGTCGCTAGATAATCCGAGCTCTTTGATCGCGGATAAGGTGATGATGTTGGCCGAGCTTCCATTATCGATGAGGATCCTTTTAACCTTACAATTACTAATGGTTAAGGAGATAACTAACCCATCGTGATGATCTACGCTTCCATTGGGTTCCTCGAATGTGATTGGACAATCTTTCCTAACAGTCCTGACGTGGTAGATAGGCAAAGTACTTCCTTCGCCGCGTAACGCCTTGACGCTCCTTTTGGCGGCGGAGGCGGTATAGCCACTTATGGGAGAGCCTCCGAAGATTGTGTTGATTGTCCTTGAACGGCTCGACGAGGGAGGTGGTGGCGTTGGAGATCTTTTCCCTTTCCTTGCTCCTTCGAACACATCCCTTCCCTCTTTGGAAAGCAGATCTAACAGGTCGCCTCTTTTCAAGAGGCGTAGCACTTCTTTCCTCAAAGTGTAACAGTCATTTGTCGGATGTCCCGAGTCGTTGTGGAACTCGCAATATCCTGATCCTGATTTCTTTTCCGGATTTGGCTTTTTAGGCCATTTCACGTCGTGGAGCTTTTCCATCACGTTCATGACTCACAACGCGTCGGTCATCATGTATACACCTCTTTCGACCGCGTAGACGTTATTGATCTCACTCACGTTATGCACCATGGGAGGTTCTCTCCGGAACGGCTTGTTTCTCCTATCGTAACGCTCGCCACCTTTCTGTTGAGGAGAATCTATGCGCGGAGGGGTTCGTCTACGTGGAGATCGAGACTTTTCTTCAGCATGCCTTAGGAGATCTTCTTCAAGGCGTATGGCTTCCATGGCTCTTTCACTTGTTGAGACGAATGATTCAGGGCGAGTTTTCGTTAATTCCTTGTATAAGTCACTATCTCGGGGGAGTGCACATCTGAATGCGTCGGCAGCGGTAGCTTCGCTACAATTTGGGATTGTAATCTTCTTGTCATTGAAACGCTTCATGAAGGCTCTTATAGTTTTGCCTTTGTTCATACGCATGTTATGGAGATCTGAAGGTTGTTTTGCAAAAAAAATACTGCTGGCGAATTGTAATCGGAACAGGTTGGAGAGTTCGGCGTAGGAGGAGATACTTCCCTTGGGCAAGTGGATAAACCACGTCAATGTTGGACCTTTCAACGTTGAGCTAAAGAACTTGCACATCATCGCCTCCTTTAGTTCTGGCTCAATCGGACTTGTGGAGAGCTTGGCTTTGTAGAGTAAGACATGTTCTTCAGGGTCGTCGGATCCGTCGTAGAAGGGGAGATCAGCGACGGTGAACTTCTTGGCTATCTTCAGGGCGGCGATAGCGGCGACAAAAGGAATCTCTTGAAATCCGAACTCATGCTCAGGAACTATGGATTTCAGGGCTCCGGGCATCAACATCATCTCCTTCCTGAAGGCGCCGACTTGCTGTGCTACGAGCGTTGCAACGACGCTCGACGTCATGGCTTCTTCGGTTCTCTTCCTTGAAATCGTCTCTCTTGACGGGATGATGCTTTGGTGTTCTTGGGATTCATAGATCTCTTCCTCCTAAGCGACGACGTCCATGTCTAGGCGTCGCACAACGCTTTGACTACGAACATAGGTGCGTGGTTTCGCCGCTTCCGCCTTGAGCTTCTTTATCTCGGAACGAAGTCACTCGTTCTCTTTGGTGAGTCCTAGCGTGTTTTAATTCTTCACTGGCATTTTTGGTCTCCACCCATGTTTTCTGAAGGGTGTTGAAATGTGCTCTGACTGCGGCCACACCGGTTACCTCGTCGTCTGTTCTTTGTTCTTCTATGGGGGTGCTGTCTTTCGGAGTGTTGGGAGTATTTTCGAGATCTTTCCCCGCATCTTCGTCTACTGGAACGAGAGGAAACGTCGCAGGGTCTTCTTCCTCGGACCTCTTTTCGCCGTCACGTGGGATGTTGGCCGGATTCGTCATGATTTCCTGCAAAAAAGCTCTTTTCGTATGGAGAGACGGTACCTTTTTTATCTTGCCCCACGATGGGCGCCAATTGTTTGTAGCGAAATTATCAACGAGATGATAACTAAGCAATTGTAGGGCGAAGATCAAAGAATATGGTATAATCTCAACACTCAAGAACAATATAGGACGAGACGAGAATTTAGGGTTTGAAGCTTGAACTTGGTATTACTCATATGGTGGTTGAATGCTTACAAAGCAGGCGTTAGCCTCTATATATAGGCTAACCCTAATAATATCTTTAAGGAAACAAGATCTTATCTCTTTCTTCTATCTAAATAACGATATAACAAACAAGGTAAAAGATATTCTTTACCGTATCTTTTACCAATTACAAGAATATAATAAGGAATAAGATAAAATACACTCGGCCGACCTAATCTTCAAGGAGAACGAGATTTATGCCATGCCTCGTCACGTCGACGACGTCTTCCTTTCTTCTCGTTGCGTCGACGTAATCCTTCCACGCGTAGCTTACTACGCGTTCCTTTCTCGTCGTATTTTTAGGCACAAACACCTATCCAATCAAGTGTGACTTAGCTCATAAAGACTTTAAGGAGAAAGCTTAACAAAAGACTTAGGAGGTTATCTCATACTTGAAATGCAATTCTTTTACTTCTCAATCTTTGAGAGTATATAAAGGTAGCATGCATCTTTATGCTAATTGAATCTTATTTATCATGCACGTTCAGGTGAGATAGGATCATGGAAACTTGGTACTTGAATAAAGATATGAGATAAAGGAGTAGGGAACTTAGCTTATGAGCTCTTATTTCCTCGTGATTAGATCGAGACGCATCATCTATCTTTAGCCTTTGTAATTGGCTTCTTGGACGTCGTGTTCCTTAGACACCGTCATGGTCGTACCAAACTTATGGAGCTATTACCACTTGTCATGGAGACGCGAATAAAGCAACGCGGTGTTTCTTGTCTTTGGGGAGGAGTTCGTCTGACGTTGTCTTTGACGTCTCAGGAACGTGTCGTTCATGACGTCTTGGCGCCTTGATCGTCTTCTTGGAGGGTCTTACATGATATTTCTAATCCTTAGCTGATTTCCTTGATTTCTTGAAAACTTTCGATAGTCCACTCAACGTTTACGAGCGAGATACGGCGTTGTTATCATCATATGCAAGCAAAAACAACACGGCGTGCTTAAGTGGATGTATATCATGCTTAATCAAGGTACAAACTTTATGAAATTCTACTCAATCGTAATGGAGATCTGATCTTTTTAGATTCTCATGCTATAATCGTGAATCTTAAATACGATTAGGAAAGATTTATTCTTTTGATCAAGTCTAACATGCTTTTCTATGGTGAATATGCGAATCTAGATATGAAAATCTCATGATAATGAATTTAAGAACTTTCCTTAACATGATTTATATGCAACCTAATCTGAGTTGGCATGAATATAATCAAGTTGAACCTTTTAGAACTCAAAGGAAGAAGATTATGGATAGATATTACCGTTTTGGTGAAAGAGAAATCTTCCTTGGAGAACAAGCAACTTTCTGGAATTTTGCAGTCATCTTGTTTATGTCATCCTGCTCTGTAGAAAATTCGGAATTGCATGATTCCAACGCCATTCGACCGATATTGAAGTCTACTTTAATCCCTCAAAATTTCATTGAATTTCGACATCGAACGGGAGAGATATGAGCTTTTCACAATTGTGTCGCAGACAGCTACGTGAACCGGGAATGATTTCGGATTTTGATCTTCTTCTTTGATCTTTGAAGGCTCATTAGGTTTTGGCTTTTTGTGAAGAATAGATGGTTTCTTTTTATGAAAAGAAGGCACTTTTTTTATCATGCCCGACGGTGGGCGCCAATTGTTTGTAGCTAAATTACCAAAGAGATGATAACTAAGCAATTGTAGGGCAAAGATCAAACTTTACGGTGCAAACACTTCATCTAGAAATAACCATTGATAAAAAAGAGAGAGAACTCGAGATACTTGTGTATTACTTGGGAAAAAGCCCCTTTTACAATGATAAGGGAGCCTTTTATTTATAGGCAAACCCTAGTTCTATCTTTAATGAAAGAATCTTATCTTTTTCCTTATATCTTTAACCTAATATAAAACATGGTAAAGTATATTCTTTCTAATATCTTTTGCTATTTACATAATGAATATTAAATAGAAGACATAAATATACTCAGCCGACTTTATCTTGATCTCGACGACGCCTTCATACTCGTTCCTTCTCGTACTCGTCGTCGTCTACGCGTAGCTCTTCTCGTCGACGTATTTAATCTTCACGTAGGTGACCTTGGGAACTCGTAGATGATCAAGGGAACTCGTAGTTGATCTCGTAGGTGATATCGTAGACGATCTCGTAGAGGAGTTCATCTATCTCGTAGATGACCTCATCTATCTCATAGATGATGTCGGGGACCATGTTGATGGTCTCACGGTGATGAATGACCTTGGGAACCTCGTTAAAACCTCGTGGGAAAAAACATGAGAAGAGTAAAAGAGTACTCTGTGTTGAACTTCATGATGGCGTTGATAATGTTTACTTGCTAGGACGTCTTCTATTGGTCGCCCCGTCTTTATGTATATTCTGACGCGTTGACCCTACGAACACGTCGCAACCGTAGTGGTATTTATCGGCACAAACAATACCCCTAAGGTGTTTTGCTGACGAAATCCTTAAGTCAGGGAAACGCCTTCACTCCTTCAATGCCTTCTCTTAATCTCAACGCGTTGCTGTTATAACTTGATGCCCGGAACTCTATTGCTTCATAATCAGCTCCCTGAACTCATGTTCTACGTTTAAACATGTCTTTTCTTTCTAACTGGCGATAGGCGATCTAGATCTTGGGCTTCTTACGCCTTCTTTGGAGAGAATCAACTTCGTGCTTAATTGACTCTGGAATGTTTGCGGGCCGGATATGAAATCATGGCTAATGAGGACTTCGTAAGTGAAGTCGTTGCTTCACCATAATCCTCAACTTGGTTACTTGGATCATCCTGTCTTCAAGCAAATCTTTAGATGGCGATTTACTTCTTTCTCGTAACATATCTCCATATTGGACCTTTGCCTCATGTTTGTATTCTCAACGTGGTACTTCGAGCATCTTCTGCTCCTCTTTCTAAGGATATCACTTTTGGAGGAAACTACTACTTCGTCACGGACGAGAGAAACAATCGACTCTTTCAACTTCTTTCTTTCTTTGCTACTGCATACTCAGATCTTTTTCTCTTACGCTTGTTCTCGACCAATCGATGCTTTTACTCTGGGAAGTTTCATGGGGACACTTTGTCGCTCGTTCTTAGACTTTGTGGAGACTCTACTCATCACCCCTAGCTTGGGTGACGTGGAACTTTTTGGGTTTCTTGACTTCTCTCCTTACGCATTTGCTTAGCATCGAGGTACTCTTTGGAGATCACGACGGGCGATGGTGATGCGTTCTATCTCTACGCATTTTCGTAATTTTCTTCTTTTTTGGTACATACTTTGATTTCTGGTGTCTCTTCTTATGACGCTACTTCTTAACTTCCGTGTCTACTTTGACATACTTTTTTCATAACGTACTCTTTTTTCTTTATGGCGATTCTACGCGTTCTCACCTTCAACGCGTATGTTATAGCACCTCGGCGTGTTCTTACTTTCAATGTGTCTCTTATAATTACGTCACCCCTTGCATATGGGTGTTGGCCTCTATTGCCTGGAGTCTTACTAGAAGTTGGAGAGAGAGATAGGCTTGCTCGAGGTGAAGCTTGTAGATGAGAAGTGGAGATACGTGAAGAAGAATAACTAAGTAGAGGAAGGTCTTGAGCAGTGTACCCGAGATGAATAAATTGTGCTTAGCAGTTCAGGAATGTGCAGTCATTCTTGCTCTAATGACTCAAGGACGTCGTGACTTTCTTGCCCTGATGGCGATTATGTCATAGGTCCGACCCTTGGTGGCGTTTTCATGGCGGCACAACTTGATCTTCATGCGATGCTCTTAGATTGCTTCGAATCTTAAGGAGATATAACGAGAATGTTCTGGAGCACGAGTCGGGAGACGTCTTTGGAGAACACGTTGCACGCGTTGGCGATGACACCTTGTGTCGACTACACTGACTTTTACTTAATACTTTTAGGAGCACTGCTTCTCTTGAATGTCTTTCTTAGACTTGTTCGGTGATAACTCCGACCTCGTCGTGCTTGCAACCGTACTAATGCTTCTCGAGACTAGATCATGCTTGGTTCTCTCAGGAGGGTGCTTTGAGATGATTTGGTCTTCTTACGGAGATGAAATTTTTTGTATACTCGTCGCGATGCATTTGATCGTGTTCTCTGGGGATGGCGATCTTCCTACGAGTAGAATTTGCGTGACCTTGGCCAACTTGTGATTGTCGTTCTCATTCATATTCTCGCTCTTGGGTATTTTCTGATATCTTGCTTTTGATCGATATTCCTTTGTCTCAAATTTTCGAGTCTTTACTTGAACTCCTCGTCTTCCCTTGTTGTGAACTATTCCTCTTATCTTGCAAGACATTTTGTCCTTTCTTTGGCGATAGCGTATTCATCTACGCGTTGAATGAGTAACTTTTTCTTTGGATTGTCTCGATAGTACTTCTATCTTTGTTGTTTCCCGACTTTGGATGTGTTTGCGTGTTGCCTTGAGTGGTCCTACCCCTTTTGGTAGGTTTGACTTAGGCTCCCCGTAGACTAGGTTAGAGCTACTAAAGACCCTTGGGCTTGCTTTACTTGTTATATCTTGCACTTTGTTTCTTGGTCGTGCGCGTTATTCTTCGCGTCGTAGACATCTTGGGAGCTTGCTCTTTCTTTGGTTTTGATATTTCATGCGCTTATGCTTTGGTACGCGTATCTTGTTCTGCGTACGTGTAGAACTTTTTTTCTTTTTGACTTTAACTTTCCTGACCCCTTACGCGTATCTCGTTTGTGAGTGCGTAGGTTTGGTCCTTGGCTTTCGCTTTTGCTACTTTATTTTTAGGGTGTGGTTTTCTACCCCTAGTATGATGCTTTGTTCGTAGTGAACGTGTTAGAAAAATTTACTTACTCGATAAGGTGGTACGGTCATTGCAGCTGCTTTTGTTATTTTACCGGCTTATATGAAGGTTGGGTCCAGCATTTCCTCCGAACCCGAAGCGAGTGGCGGACGTAGGTCAGCGTGTGATTTTATGAGCTTGTGACGTTACCCCTTACTTTATGGTGGATCCTTTTCCACACGCTATCGTTAGGTCGACGTCGAACTCTTTTAATCGACGGGCCTTTTCATCGTGTAGCGTCCGATTCTTGATTGTTTGGACTTTAGATGTCGGTGGACGCCTCCCAACCGGTTTGGCGATTTGCCCGTGGATTAATGACTCTCAGATGGGCCGTGGAAGGCGCAAGTACGCGTTCCTGGAGAGTGGTCGTGGCAATAGGTTTCCCTTCTTTGCTCAGCGGACCGTGCCGGTTTCGTGAGGTTCCGGGCTTCATTCCCCATGACCATTGCCACACGTCGCTAACAATCATGGGAAGCGTCGACTCGAAGTCGGAGGTTCGGCTAACGTTGCGTACGCGTAGATGGAGCCTTAAACGCGTAGGCTAACGAAATTCGCCCCCGACGCGGATTTTTGCCGCGGCCTTCTTGTACTTTGTGTTACATCATAGACACGGAGCATGTATTTTGAAATGAAACAACTCAACATGTATTGCATATCGGACAAGAAAGTGCATACTTATGTATTAACGAAGATTTCATGAATTTCAACGAGCTAAGACATCTACCCCTAGTCTCGACGACACCCTTGTCGTCTTGACGCTAAAACATGCTTGGACAGAATAAGGAATCTAAGACATGCATAAAAACAGATAGAAATCATATCAATTATCACGTTCCCTAATGGTAATACTTCTTGAGATGTGTCGCGTTCCATGAACGCATCAGTGGTACTCCTTCTGGCGTAACGAGTTCGTAGGCTCCTCGCCCTACGACTTGTGCTACTTGATATGGGCCTTCCCAGGACGCGGCGAGTTTACCGACGCTCTTATCCTCAGTGTTTGGGAAGACTTTTCTTAAGACCCAGTCTCCTACTTGAAAAGCTCTTGCTTTTACTCGTCGATTATAGCTTCGGGCGACGATTTGTTTCTGTGCCGCCATCCTCAATGCTGAGTTATCTCTTAGCTCGTCTATGGTATCTTTTTGTAGCGAAATTATCAACGAGATGATAACTAAGCAATTGTACGGCAAAGATCAAAGAGTACGGTATAATCTCAACACTCAAGAACAGTATAAGACGAGAAAAGAATTTAGGGTTGAAGCTTGAACTTAGTATTACTCGTATGGTGGCTGAATGATTACAAAGCAGGCGTTAGCCTCTATATATAGGCTAAACCTAATGATATCTTTAAGGAAAATCGGATCTTATCTTTTCCTTCTATCTAATAACGATATAATAAATTAGGTAAAAGATATTTTTTCTCGTATCTTTTACCAATTATAATAATATACAAGGGAATAAGATGAAATATGCTCGGCCGACCTAATCTTTAAGGAGAAAAAGATCTTTGCCATGTCTCGTCACGTCGACGACATCTTCATCGCTTCCCGTCGCGTCGACGTCATCTTTCTACGCGTAGCTTACCACGCGTTCCTTACTCGTCGTATTTTTAGGCACAAACAATACCCCTAAGGCGTCTTACACAGCTTAACGTCTAGTAGAGCTGGGAGACGCCTTCTCTCTTCATGGAATACGTCTTCATCAGATCCGGAACGCTTTGAATACCCACTCGAACCGAAATCCTCACTTCTTAATAATATCTTCTCTTCGATTCTCATTTAATGCGGCTAAACAACTCGTATCCACTCCAACGGCTATTTCTCCAACGTTTGGATTTGTTTCTAACGGCAACAAACCAATTCTTGGAAAATCTTGAGCGAGATCTTTTCCCCTTTTCTATTTAAACCCGTTTCGGCTTTCTTCCTCTCATCCGCGTTCTTCTTGCAAACCCTAATTTTCAACTTCCCTCTTCTCAATGGCTCCGATTGTCTACGATCCCAAGATGATTCTCAGCGACGTCAACCGCCGTCCTTCTTCGGCTCGTAACATTGAGTTCTTTCGTTCCATAGTCGGGCTTTCTGCTCATGTGGAAATTGCTATTCCTCCTCCTGACGTATTCGCCGACGCCTTACGCCCAGGATGGATTTGCGTCTACAAGTACCCTTTCTTGGTTGGACACCGTTTTCCCTTTTCTCCTTTAGTTCAATCCTTCTTGACTATTTTGGGCGTCGCGGTCGGACAAGTCCTTCCGAGCGCATGGAGAGGTTTGGCGGTGTTGGACCATATTTTGGCTAATTTTGACGTCGCATTCACGATCGCCGACGTAATGCACTCTTGCATTCTCTCTACTCCTTCGGCCGGTAGAATCAATATCAAGTCTCGCGTTGGGGTTCCTCCCTTGGTGAATGAAGGAGTCTACTTTGGGGAAAGATTGTGCTTTTTTGCTTGAAGAAGGGACTCCTTCCAGTATGCTGCTTTACTTTTTGTGCTTTTCTTTAGACTTATGCATCTCGACGCTTATTCTTGCATGTGACTTCGTGTGTAGTTGATATTCACACTACCGTGTGTAGTTGATACTCCTTCGGCCGGTAGAATCAATATCAAGTCTCGCGTTGGGGTTCCTCCCTTGGTGAATGAAGGAGTCTACTTTGGGGAAAGATTGTGCTTTCTTGCTTGAAGAAGGGACTCCTTCCAGTATGCTGCTTTACTTTTTGTGCTTTTCTTTAGACTTATGCATCTCGACGCTTATTCTTGCATGTGACTTCGTGTGTAGTTGATATTCACACTACCGTGTGTAGTTGATACTCCTTCGGCCGGTAGAATCAATATCAAGTCTCGCGTTGGGGTTCCTCCCTTGGTGAATGAAGGAGTCTACTTTGGGGAAAGATTGTGCTTTCTTGCTTGAAGAAGGGACTCCTTCCAGTATGCTGCTTTACTTTTTGTGCTTTTCTTTAGACTTATGCATCTCGACGCTTATTCTTGCATGTGACTTCGTGTGTAGTTGATATTCACACTACCGTGACGCGGGAAGAATCAGAGGAAATGATCAAGAAAATCATGGCGATTCCCCTGGTAGAACGTACCTTTACCGGCTGTGACGGGAAGGGATATCGTCTCGCGACCCCTACTCCTTCTCGAGGTGAGTTTTCTTGTATAGGTTATGCGTTCCTTTTCTTTTTACTTTCTATACTAAGCGAAATTCCGCTTCAGGCGTCGCGTCTCGTACTCGTCAAGAATCTGCCAACGACTTGATCACTGCTAAGAGGAGGTACATCTTGGAGGAAAAGCTGAGAGCTGCGGAGGAAGAGATTGCTCCTACTTCAGCATGCGTAAACGAGGCGATTCCACTAGCTACGGGGGTGCAAGTGTCTTCAGATGCGCCTCTGAACGTAGGGATAGTGGAACCTCTCGTAGACCTTTCGAAGAAGAGTGAGAAGAACAAGACGAAGGATCCCGGTGCAGCTTCCGTTACATACGTTGAAGTGAGCGACTTTCCCGCGACGGTGTCTCGTTCCGTAGCACCTACGCGTAATTTCATCCCGGCGATGCAAGCTCTGGCTTCTACTTCTTCTTGGAACCCATTATCTGTCTATGCAAGTCGTAGACGTGTTGGGTAACTCTCTTGTAGCATAGTGGCAGGTGTGTCTCTTTCTTCGAAACCTTGATTTCCGTTGGATGTTGTGTCATTTCTTATATGTTGCGGTCTTTCAGGGCTTCCAAGCTTCGTTGTGTATCTGGGAACGCCTTCATAAGCATTCTGAGTCCGAGGGGGGCTTGAAGGGTCAGGTGAGTGACCTTAGTAAGAAGATCAAGGAACTTGACCAGAAGGTTGCTCGCCTTACGGCGTCTGAGAAGGACGCTCATATGCAGACTTTGGAGACGGCGAAGCAGAGGGGTGTGCTGGCGCGACGAGTCGAAGTGTTGACTGGGAAGGTCGCGTCTCTTGAGGTCGACGCCGAGGAGAAAGCAAAGGTGTACGAGAAGAACTTGCGAGAGACTAGTACTTACTATTCGTGGTCATCTCGTATTGAGGTTATGGAGGAGTTTCGTGCGGGTCGCCATGTAGATTGGGATGTGGAACGTGAGCGCGGCGAATTTTTTATTCTTTATCCCGTTCTACTCGAGGGTGTTTCTCTTCTACGCGTTTCTTCGAGCTCGCCAGTTTTAGCTTTTGGTGATGCAGATGTAGCTTTAGATGGTGACGTCGTTCTTGTGGATAAGGATGTCTCTCCTCCTGCTTAGTTCTTAGGATTTTCATTTCGTTTTGCTTGTTGCACGGTTGCTTTTGTGGAACACGGATTTTAGCTTTTTGTCACGTCCCAATGTGGCGATTTCTTTTTGAATACGTATTGGATACTTATTGGTTCTTTCTTTACGTGAAGCTTTTGCTTATCTTTAACTTTTGGTGGGAATACTATCCCCTTTTGGCGAATTTGGCTTCAAATCTTCTATGGAGTCGGATTCGTCAAACATTTATCACTTGTGACGCGTAGGTCGATCTTCTGGGTTTCGATTTTTCTACCCCTGGTATTGTTGTGGTCATTGCGGCTGCTTTTGTTACGTTGCCGGATTACATGAAGGTTGGGTCCAGCATTTCCTCCGAACCCTGAAGCAAGTGGCGGACATAGGTCAGCGTGTGATTTTATCAGCTTGTGACGTTACCCCTTACTTTTAACGTGGGTCCGTTGCCTCACGCTAGCGTTAGGTCGACGTCGAACTCTTTTAATCGATGGGCCTATTCATCGTGTAGCGTCCTATTTCTCGATTGTTAGGACTTACGATGCCGGTGGACCCATCCCTGCCGGTTTGGCGTTTTGCCCGTGGATTCATGACTCTCAGAGGGGTCGTGGATGGCGCGAGTATGCGTTCCTGGAGAGTGGTCATGGCAATAGGTTTCCCTTCTTTGCTCAGAGGACCGTGCCGATTTCGGGAGGTGCCGGGCTTCATTCCCCATGACCGTTGCCACACGTCGCTAACAATCATGGGAAGCGTCGACTCGGAGTCGGCGGTTCGGCTAACGTTGCCTACACGTAGATGGAGCCTTAAACGCGTATGCTAACGAAATTCGCCCCCGGCGCGGATTTTCGCCGCAGCCTTATTAAGCTTGATGTTACGTCACAGACACAGAGCAAGTACTTTTGAAATGAAACAACTCGGCATGCATTGCATATTGGACAAAAAAGTGCATACTTATGTATTAACGAAGATTTCATGAAGTTTGACGAGCTAAGACATCTACCCCTAGTCTCGACGATCCCTTGTCGTCTCGACGCTAAAACATGCTAGGACATAATAAGGAATCTAAGATATTCATAAGAATAAGTAGAAATCAAATCAACTATCACGTCTTCTAATGGTAATACTTCTTAAGATGTGTTGCGTTCCATGAACGCATCAGTGGTACTCCTTCTGGTGTGACGAGTTCTTAGGCTCCTCGTCCTACAACTTGTGCTACTTGGTACGGACCTTCCCAGGACGCGGCGATTTTACCGACACTCTTATCCTCGGTGTTTGGGAATACATTTCTTAGGACCCAGTCTCCTACTTGGAAAGTTCTTGCTTTTACCCGTCGATTGTAGCTTCGGGCAGCGATTTGTTTCTATTCCGCCATCCTTAACGCTGCATTATCTCTTAACTCGTCGACGGTATCTATCATGAACGTCATCATTGGAGTGTTTCTTTCCTCAAGGAGGGACCGATATCTCTCTGTTGGCACCTCCACCTCGATTGGTAGGACGGCTTCGCAACCGTATACGAGAGAGAATGGCGTTCTTCTCGTCGCCCTTTTAGGCGTTATTCTGTCGGCCCATAGTATAGCTTGGAGTTGATCCGCCCAATTTCCCTTGCATTCTTGAGATTACTCACGATGACCTTGTTACTTGACTCTGCTTGCCCTTTCGCTTGAGGGTATCTTGGCGTTGAGTAGACTAGACGTATACCTTTGTCTTCGCAGAACGATACGATGTTCTTGCTAATGAATTGTGATCCGTTGTCGCATACAATGGTGTGAGGGATCCCGAATCTCATGATGATGTTTCTTTCGATGAAGGAGATGACATGGGAATCTTTGATACTCTTGAATGCTTCGGCCTCTATCCACTTGGAGAAGTAATCTGTAACGGCGAGTGTTTATAGCGAAATTACCTACGAGAAGATAACTAAGCAATTGTAGGGCAAAGATCAAAGAATACGGTATAATCTCAACACTCAAGAACAAAGTAGGAAATTAGGGTTGAAGCTTGAACTTGGTATTATTCGAATGGAGGCTGAATGCTTACAAAGCAGGCGTTAGCCTTTATTTATAGGCTAACCCTAATAGTATCTTTAAGGAAACGAGATATTATCTCTTCCTTTTATCTAAATAACGATATAACAAACAAGGTAAAAGATATTATTTACCGTATCTTTTACCAATTACAATAATATAATAAGGAATAAGATAAAATATACGCGGCCGACCTAATCTTCAAGATAAACCAGACCTTTGCCACGTCTCATCACGTCGACGACATCCTCCTTTTCTCTCGTCGCGTCGACACAGTCTTCCTACACGTAGCTCTTCACGCGTTCCACACTCGTCATATTTTTAGGCACAAACAATACCCCTAAGGCGTTTACAGGACTTAACGCCTTACTAGAACTGGGAGACGCCTTCTCTCTTCAAGGAATACGTCTTTATTGTACTAGGAACGCGTTGATGATTACGTCACTTCAATTTTTAATATCGTCGCAGAGATTCAATCATCATTCTTCTTCAATTATTCCCATGTGGAAGGCGAGGAGCTTCGTTATCTGTGCCGATAACGTTCAACCACAACGGCTAGTTTCTCAACGGCTATAATGCCATTGAACTTTCTCCCGTATTCTTCGCGATCTCTTTGGTTATATAAAGAGAGGATCTTCATTTTCTTCCTACTTCCTCTACAACTCATCTACTCCGATTATCTCTTGTTTTCCCGCTTGCTTACGCTCAAAAAGATCATTTGCTTCTCCTTTCTTCCGATTTCTTCTTCACTTTCTCTTTTAATCTTCTAGAATGGCTTCTTTCTACGTACCAAAATTCATCTTGAAGGATTCCGATTGTAAATCGTCAGAGGCACGCGACATCGAGAGACTAAGATCATTGGCGAATCTTGGTCCCGAGGTGGAGATTGAGATACCTCCTCAAGGGGTATCTGCCGACGCACATCGCCCAGGGTGGATTGCGGTATATGAGTACCCTTTCCTTACCGGCCATCGGTTTCCTTTCTCGCCGTTGATGAAGGCGTTCATACTCACGTTAGGGGTCGTCGTAGGTCAACTTTTGCCGAGCGTCTGGAGAATGTTTGGTGCTCTAGATGACGTGAAAGAGAAACACGGCGTTGAGATTTCCGTCGATGACCTTGCTTATTCTTTCAACATTTAAACTAAAACGGTTGGAAGAGTGGGTCTTAGATCGAGACCTAAGGCGGCTAAGATCGCCATCGAGGGAAGTCAGGTTGATCGTCACTGGGCCGACTCCTTTTATTTTGTCAAAAAATCGACTCTTGGCGAGGAGTGTTCTTGGTTGATCGAATGCTGGAACCCTACGAGTGAGTTTGCTTTTTCTTTTTGGGTATCTGTTGTATACGTCGTCAATCGTTGATGTCTTACTTTATCTCATTCTTCCTTGTAGTTAACGCGGATGCTATCATGGTGAGGTGAGAGACTAAGAAGGTTATTGACAGACTTCTGGAGATCCCTAAGAGTGATCGAACTTTTCATGGGCACAACGGGAAGGGTCATCGTATTTCCTCTACGACCTTGACTGGTAATGTATCCACGCTCTTTTACTTTGTTTTCCTATTTCTTTTGCTTTGAGAGTCCTAACCCTTCTCCTTGTTGATCTTTTAGTATCCGCGGATCTTTCTCGCGTTCGTAGCGGAGGACAATCTGCGTCTGCTCTCATCGCGTCGCGGAAGAGGAGTCGTATCGGAGATGGAACTGCTTCCGAGGTTCCCTTCCATATCACGCCAATGATTTCTCTCGTCTCGTCTCCATCTCCCTCTTCAATTTCGGCGAAGAAGTCGCGTAAGGGTAAGGAGAAGGTTATTGAGAAGTTAAACTTCGACTTCGAGAACGTGGACGACTTTCCGAGAGTTATCTCTCATGTCGTTGCGCCTGGAAGGTCATTTTTGCCCGCCATGAAGGGGCTTCAAAATCCTCCATCACTCGACTACTATTTGCCGATGGAGACGGAAGATGTGATAGGAGATGCTCTTGCTCGCAATGGCATGTAGGTTTTCTTGCTTTTTATGCCGAGTCCCTTGTCTTCGATTCTATTCTGACCTCTTTATCTTCTCTTTTCTTAGGCTTTTCAATCTTCGTTGTGCATCTATGGGCGTTTCTCTGATTTTGTCAATCGGATGAAAGCTATGGAGGCCAAGTAATCGGCCGACGAGGCGAAGATTAAGGAGATTAATGCGATGGTTGAGGCGTCGCGTAAGGCAGAGAATGAAGCTGAAGAGAAGGTTGCGGCGGCGCTTAAACTACACGTCGATCTTGCCAAACAGGTTGAAGATTCGAAGGCGAGGATTGCTGCCCTGGAAGACGAGAAGGCTAAGGTGGAGAAGAAGCTTGCTTCCGAGCTCAAGGAGGTGAAGCTTTATTGGTCTTGGCTTTCTCGTGTGGAGGTCATTGAACAGTATACTGCTGGTCAATACCACGGTTGGGACCCAGTGAAGGAGCGGAGGGAGTTTCATGAAGCGTTCGCGGATCTCCCTGAAGGCGTCGAGGAAGGACCTATGCCTATGAATCCTCCATCGAATCCTCACGTCGTGGAGGATGATGTCCCTCATCTTAACGAGGTCGATCCTAATGACGGCGTCGAAGATGACGAGGGTGTTGGTGAAGAAGACGTCGTAAAAGACTCTGAGGAAGAGGGCGGGGATGAACGTGAGTATGAGGACGAGGATGGTTCCTCATCGAGCTCTTCTGAGTGTGATAGCGACTCTTCTTGATTTTCCGGGGTCGTTCTTCCCTTGGGGTTCTTGTAAATTCCTTTTTCTTTTTTTTTTGTTTACGCGTCGCCGATCTTCGGGGCGTTTTCTTGTAAATACCTCCATTCCTGCCCTTCATGATGGACCTCTATAATATAACTTTTTGGAATTACTTACTTTTCGATGAACTTCTATGTTTTGAGTATGTCGTTGCATCCAGTCTTCCTTCTGTTGGCGATGGCGTATTTGTTCATGAGTTACGCGAGTGACTTTTGGATCCTCTTTGAATCGACCTTTTTCTTTCCAATTTTTTATCTTGGGGGTGCTCCTTGACTTCCTTATCTTCTTACGGGCAGGTGGTCTCGGTCTTGTTTTGACGCGTATCCTATGCGCTCCTCGGCTTTGGGTGTGTTTTCATGTCTCCTCGAGTAGTCCTACCCCTTTTGGTAGGTTTGACCTAGGCTCCTTGTAGACTAGGTTAGAGCTACCAAAGATTCTTGGACTCTTCTTTACTTATCGTATTTCATACTTTGTTTCTTGCATCTTACGCGTCATTCTTTGCGTTGCAGACATCTTAGGAGTTTACCCTTTATTTGGCCTTGATATCTTACGTACTTTGCTTTGGTGCGTGTATCTTGCTTCGCGTGGGTGTAGAACCTTTTTCTTATTGACTTTTAACTTCCGTGACCCCTTACGCGTAGCTCGTTTGTGAGTACGTAGGTTTGGTCCTTTGGCTTTTGTTTTTGCTACTTTATCTTTTAGGGTGTGGTTTTCTACTCCTAGTGTGATACTTTGTTCGTGGTGAACGTGTTAGAGGGTTTTTTCTCACTTGATGGGGGCGATATGGTCATTGCGGCTACTTTAGTTACGTTGCCGGCTTACATGAAGGTTGGGTCCAGCATTTCCTCCGAACCCTGAAGCGAGTGGCGGACATAGGTCAGCGTGTGATTTTATCATCTTGTGACGTTACCCCTTACTTTTAAGGTGGGCCCGTTGCCTCACGCTAGCGTTAGGTCTACGTCGAACTCTTTTAATTGACGGGCCTATTCATTGTGTGGCGTCCGATTTCTAGATTGTTAGGACTTACGATGTCGGTGGACGCATCCCTGCCGGTTTGGCGTTTTGCCCGTGGATTCATGACTCTCAGAGGGGTCGTGGAAGGCGCAAGTACGGATTCCTGGAGAGTGGTCGTGGCGATAGGTTTCCCTTCTTCGCTCAGAGGGCCGTGTCGGTTTCGTGAGGTGTCGGGCTTCATTCCCCATGACCATTGCCACACGTCTCTAACAATCATATGAAGCGTCGACTCGGAGTCGGCGATTTAGCTAACGTTCTCTACGCGTAGATGGAGCCTTGAACGCGTAGGCTAACGAAACTCCTCCCCGACGCGGATTTTCGCCGCGGCCTTATTAAGCTTGATGTTACATCATAGACAGAGAGCAAGTAATTTGGAAATGGAACAACTCGGCATACTTTAACACATCGGAGAAAAAAAAAAGCGTACTCATATATTAATAGAGAAAATGCATCATGAACTGACAGACTTCGACACCGACGCTTACCCCTAGTCGTTACGACCCCTTGTCGCTTCAACGCTAAAATAACGATGCTAAATTTATTAAAACTCTTGAAAGAAACTAATCCTACTCATGCAAGAAAGAACACAAAGGAAATAATGCTAGAAAATTTGGAAATTCATATCACTTCTTTAGACTTATGGTGGATGGTGCTTCAGGAACATGTAGCTTAAGTTGTTGCTCTTTGCTTGGACTTTTTGCTCGTACTTACTTGGTGGATTGGTATCCTCTTGCTTGTCAGACTTTGCTTTTCTCATCATGTCAGGGACTGACTTTCCATCCCTAGCTTTTCCTTCGTGATTCCTTGATTGCTACGCTTTCTTTTCTTTGCCTAATGATGACTTGGTGGCTTTTTTCATTCCAATGCTATAGCATTCTCTCGCCTTTGATCTTTTGGATCCCCCATGGGGATGGGAATTTTAAAGATTGATGATACGTCGAGGGTATAGCTTTCATGTCGTGTAGCCAATGTCTTCCCAGGATAATGTTGTAGGGTGACTCGATCTCCATTACTGCAAACTTTGCTTGTATATTGATACCTCTTGCATAGGTTGCCAATGTGATCTCTCCCAACATGCTTGCTACTTCGCCACTGAATCCTACTAGAGGAACATACTTCTTCACGACGACGTCGTTGGATAGTCCGAGTTCTTTTATAGCAGACGTAGTAATGATGTTGGTGGAACTCCCGTTGTCTATGAGAATCCTCTTGACTAGGCAATTGCTGACGGTGAGGGAGATGACTAACCCGTCTTGATGCTCCACCATCTCGTTTGGCTCCTCGAACGTGACCGGGTAATTTCTTCTTGAAGGACGGATTTGGTAGACTCGTGTCATATCACTATCGTCGCGTAGATTATTAATGTTCCTTCTAGCGGTGGATGCGGTGTAGCCGCTCGCGGAAGAGCCTCCGAAGATGGTGTGTATAGTCCGGGTATGACTTGACGGAGGTGGAGGAGGAGTAGGGGACTTCTTTTCTCTCTTCACCCCTTCAAACGCGTTCCTTCCTTCTTTGGAGAGTAGATCTTTCAAATCTCCTCTTTTCAGCAACCTTAACACCTCTTTTCTCAGGGTGTAACAACCATCCGTCGTGTGACCCGTATCGTTATGGAACTCGCAGTACCCCTTCCCTGTTCCGGGCCTCCTTCCAGGATTTGGCTTTCTCGGCCATTGCACGTCGCATAACCCTTCCATTGCGCTCATGACTCGCAACGCGTCGGTCTTCATAGAGATACCTTTGTCCACCATATAGACGCTATCAACTTCGCTCACAACATGCACCGTTTGTGGTTCTCTTTGGAACGGCTTATTTCTCCTGTCGTGACGTTCCCCTCACTCCTGATGTCGATCGTTGTGTCGACGTGGAGGAGAGTTCCTACGCGGAGGAGTTCGCCTACGTGGAGATCGAGAACTTTCTTCGTTGTATCTTAGGAGATCCTCCTCTAAGCGTATGGCTTCCATGGCTCTTTCCCTAGTTGAGACGAATGATTCAGAGCGAGTCTTCGTCAATCCTTGTACAAGTCACTATCTCGGGGAAGTGCGCGTCTGAACGCGTCGGCAGCGGTGGCTTCGCTACAATCTGGGATTGTAATCTTCTCGTCATTGAAACGCTTCATAAAGGCTCTTATGGTCTCGCCTCTGTTCATATTCATGTTATGGAGATCTGAGGGTTGCTTTGCAAACAACTTACTACTGGCGAATTGTAGTCGGAACAGGTTGGACAGTTCGGCGTAGGAGGAGATACTTCCCTTGGGTAAGTGGATGAACCCCGTCAAGGATGGACCTTTCAGCATCGAGCTAAAGAACTTGCACATCATTGCTTCCTTTATTTTCTGGCTCAATTGGACTTGTGGAGAGCTTGGCCTTGTAGAGTAAGACATGTTCTTCCAGGTCATCTGATCCGTCGTAGACAGGAAGATCAGCGACGGTGAACTTCTTGGCGATCTTCTGGGCGGCGATAGCAGTAACAAATGGACTCTCTTGAAATCCGAACTCGTCCTAAGGGATTATAGATTTAGGAGCTTCGGGCATCAACATCATCTCCTTTCTTACGGCGCCGACCTGTTGTGCTACGAGTGCAGCGACGGTGTCTCAAGTTAAGATATCCTCAGATTTCGTTTTCTGGACCTGTTCTCTAGGGAGGACATAACCATGGTGTTCTTAGGGACGGCATATGTCGTCTTCTTCGATGGTTGCGTCCATATCAAGGCGTCGGACGACACTCTGACCGCGAACATAGGTATGTGGCCCCGTGGAACCCTCCTTGATTTCCTTGATTATGGAGTTCAACCTCTCATTTTCCTTAGTGAGTTCCGACGCCGTTTTCTTGCTCGCGTGCATGGCTTCAGCCTGGGCTTTCTCGAAGGACTCGAATTGCGCTCGGACGGCAGCCACGTCGGTTACTTCACCGTCTACCCTTCGTTTCTCTATGGGAGCGCTTCCTTTTGGAGTGTTGGGGGTGTTTTCGAGACTTTTTCCTGCGTCTTCGTTCACCGGGATGGGAGGAATCGTTGCAGGGCCCTCCTCTTCGAATCTTCCTCCATCATTGCGCAGACTGTTGGTCGGATTCGTCATGGTTTTCTGCAAAAAAGAGGCTCTTTACGTATGGAAAGACGATACCTTTTTTATCTTGCCCCACGGTGGGCGCCAATTGTTTGTAGCAAAATTACCTACGAGAAGATAACTAAGCAATTGTAGGGCAAAGATCAAAGAATACGGTATAATCTCAACACTCAAGAACAAAGTAGGAAATTAGGGTTGAAGCTTGAACTTGGTATTATTCGAATGGAGGCTGAATGCTTACAAAGCAGGCTTTAGCCTTTATTTATAGGCTAACCCTAATAGTATCTTTAAGGAAACGAGATCTTATCACTTCCTTTTATCTAAATATCGATATAACAAACAAGGTAAAAGATATTCTTTACCGTATTTTTTATCAATTACAATAATATAATAAGGAATAAGATAAAATATATATACTCGGCCGACCTAATCTTCAAGATAAACGAGACCATACATGAGCTGGATCTACCACAAACAAGCTGATTTCAGCATCTTTAAAATCCTTCAGATATTCATTTGCATGGCCGAATGGGAGTGGTTGCACACATAATATCACAAAATTATTATTTATAAGAGAACTACAGAACATGAATTGAATTAATAACCACAAAAAACTCAATAAATTACTTCTTACCAAACGACAATCGCCTTCGACAAAAGATCTCTTCATCTCAATAATAAATTTCCTATCCCAGTCATATTCCCCTGAATAGTGAGAGTCCGAGTCATTATCATCAACGAGCCCATAATCTAGGATGATAGGGTTTCCTATGTGGCCACCACTGATAGAGCTTGGTTGAGAGTCTGAGCTATCTGTGGTAGGGTAAGGGTCTGAGTCTGAGGACTCGTTTGTAGCAGAGCTACTTGAAATAACAGTTTCATCCACTGCATAACAATAAACAATGTTAATAATTCTGATCCACACCAAATAACAACACAAAATAAATTAGGGCAAAATATGATGCAACAGTTTACCTCAAACTCGGCTTCTCAAACAAGGTTAAACTACAAGATGGTTTTGGAGATACAACATGCTAGTATTTAAATATCAATGCAGTTTGAAGTAATGAGATGTGTAATCCTATAAGCATGGAGAGATAATCCTATAAGTAACATGCTAACATGTTGTATTTAGTATCTCAAACAAGTTAGAGTTTTAATTCGATTAAGTTATTGTTTTTAATAGAGTTCGAAGTAATGAGATCAAAAATATCAATGCAGTTCCATAAACCCTAATGTGACTGAAATGTGTAATCCTATAAGTAACAAAGAACACTAATGGAATGACAACCCTAAAATACGAACCCTAATTTGCTTCAAATCAGTAACAATGAACCCTAATTGATTGAAAGCCCTAAACTAAAAACCCTAATTGACAGAATTCAAGACCAACGCAAACCCTAGATTTAGTCACCTAAACCCAAATTACAGAAACCCTAATTTCACTCAAACCGAACCCTAAGTCGATAGAATCTGGATGAGATGGTCGGTCTTCCTCCTCTCTGTCGCTGGTCCTCCTCCTCTGTGTCGTCGGTCTTCCTTCCTCCCTCTGTGTCGCCGGTCTTCCTTCCTCCCTCCGTGTCGCTGGTCCTTCCTCCCTCCGTGTCATCGGTCTTCCTCTCTCCACGCCTCTCTTTGCCATCGCGCTGCTTCTTTCTCTCTTTCTCTCGCCCTCTTCACTCTCTCTTTCTATCGCCCGATCGCCTTCTATTTCCTTCTCTTTCTCTCTCCTTTCGGTCTCTCCCGCTTCCTTCTTTTTCTCTCTTCTTTTCCCTTTTTTTCTTTCTTTAATTTTGAAATTCAAATTTCAAAACCCCACAATTTCAGCTTTTGTCTTATATGTGTAAGGTACTGTTCACTTATATATTTTGTAAACCTACATTTTTCCTAATATTATATAACCTCTATTTTATTTTCTGACGCTATTCACAATCTGAGTATCTTCTCGATTTCTTCCAATATATAAGCAAAAACATAGTAATGTGGAATTTTGTTTGATTCGTCTTAACGAGTATTATAAGAATTTCGAAATTTTATATTTTTTACTAATATTTAATTAAAAATATTGACAACAAAAAGCGCGTATCGGCATATGTTCGGAAATGTAATGGTGCTTATATAGAGGGAGTAATTACTTTTTGGCAGAATAGCTAGTTGCATATCAACTCTAGATATCCAATTTCCTTTTGTGTGGGCTGAATTTTTTACGTTTAACGCCGATTAAATACTATTGTCTATGTTTATAATGTACTATATAATTCTATTATGGAAAAAATTCTTAAAATTCTAGTGTTTTAAGTTTGAAAACTATAACTAGATTTGAGACACCGGATGTATAAAATTTCGAATAAAAGATTTTAAACGCTACATGATAGAGTTTAAACAACGATACAAAACAAAATTTTCGGGCTCAAATAAAGTACCGAGATTTATCCTAACAACTTGAATAAACTCCTGATATTTGATAAGAAATACTCTCTTTTACTTTTGTCAAAGATGTACGTCTCAGACCTGTTTCTCAATCATTGATATGCGATTTAGGTTCTATTCGGCAGAGTTTTTACATATAAAAGGAGCTTATTTTTTGTTCTCGTCTATTTATGGAGTGTTAGGTAAAAAAAAATCATCCATTTTAGCAAGTTTAATGTAGCTTTATTTTTTAATGTGATACTTCCTAGATTAATGGAGCTTAACAGGGTTTAATGTAATATTTAAACCATTATTACCCTTATTAATAAAATATTTAAATAGTTTAGTATATCTTTTTTCGTAATTTAACTATTATTACAAATTCAGTTAAAAGTATTGAATATTCAAGTAACTTTTTTAAGAACACTTTCATCTTCAGTTTCACATAACCATCCAGCTCCATCTTTAACTACTATTTCAGCTCGTTATACCGAACAGAGCTTATTAAAACAAAGGGCATTGTTGTTTAATATTTCACACGTACGGCTAAAACCTCTTAATGATTACACATGGGCGTTGGACTTCAATTGCAATGTATAAGTATTGGTGTTAGTGCATGCCATGAACCCATGATCTTGTAGACTTGTACTCCGTAGTTAATATATCATATTTTGTTAAATAAACGTATAAACTATTTTTAAATTATGTTATATACATGTTGTGATCATATCTACTAGTAATATCAATTAGCAGATCAATTATAGGTCATGCGCACATACATGCTATTATGCTAACACCGAAGGTCCACAACCATCACCTTGAAAATTAAGGCGTTCAACAAGAAGAAGAAGGAAGAAAAGGGCAAATGATATTCTTAAGAAAATTATGTACTTAAGTAGACCTATTTCTTTTCTTCTTTTTTATTAAAATGGGAAGGGGCGGACTCAATATGTTATCACGTTTGGTCTCAATATGTAAGATCCCTACGCTATGAGATAACTCAGCTTTTTTTTTCTAGTTTTTAGCTTCGTATGTAATTAATCAAGTTGTAACTTTAAGCTAATTAAATTGAGAAAGCATGAATGGATGGAATAATGCCACGTTGAAAGCCAAGCAATATAGATAGGATAGAGGTAGAAAGATGGTGATTTAGATCCAGAT
The DNA here is from genome assembly GCA_029168935.1 of Oxyria digyna. NCBI lineage: Eukaryota > Viridiplantae > Streptophyta > Magnoliopsida > Caryophyllales > Polygonaceae > Oxyria > Oxyria digyna. The sequence goes on from JAPVLV010000005.1 coordinate 6,019,875, forward strand.
CCAACCACCCTCGACATGCTTGCATTGTGCTACGTGACTTCCTATTAACTCTCCATTCCTTTCTTTGCAGTTTCCCATTTTAATAAGTTATCATATTCTCAGATTTAACATACTGCGAAGTAGACGTTCGCACATGCGCAGTTCTTTTTCGTTCAGTAGACTAACATCGTTTGTGAAAATCCGTATTTAGGTTTGATGAAACATACTTTGATGACCTTTTTTGACTCGTTGGTTTCGCTGAGTAAATGTCTATTGAAGTTTTTTAACATAATCAAGATCCTAAAATTGGATGAGAGTAATGAAAGATTATTAATTGTGGATTTAACATATAATTAAAAAAGTGACATTATGGATTTAAAGTAAAATTTACACTTCCAAAAGACATCTAACTTTTTAATATATATATTAGGATTCAAATGCTAAAGTGATACTAGGTAGACTTTCTTTTTTTCTTGTAAGAATTTTTGTACCAGGATTTGAGTAATGACATATTGATTCATACTATCTGTAAAAAGCTGACCCAATCCGACCCGAAAAAACTCTACTCAATCAAACTCGAAAACTCATGAAACCCGTTGGGTCCAAATCCGATCCGACCCGAGACCCGTTGGGTCAAACCTGGACCAACACGAACTTCTCAAAACTCGTCGAGGGACTCACTTTTCACATATTTTGTTACATTTAAATTAAAAAATAACAATGTATTTTATTAAATAATAATATAATGATAATATTTTATTATCAAAATCTTGTTCAAATGTTATTTTCTTTATTGCAATAAAAAAATTCGAACATTTGAAACCTGATGGATTGACCCGAACCCGACCAACCCGAAATTTTATCAATCTGTTTAACCCGAAACCGATTGACCCAAACTCGACCCGTTTGCCGGGTCTAGAGAGTGTGGTACACAAGAATTGACGCAAGTAAACAATCCAAAATTATAGGGACATTAACCAAAAACAAAAAAAATCTTCAGGTCACTAACTACAATATCCATGAGTTGAGGACCACCAACTGAATTTGTTTCTTAAAATATTCGCAAGTTAGATCGTGGTCGTTAGCCGAAGCAGAAAAATGGAATGTTTGGTGAAGCTTACTGACGCCATACTCTTCCTCTGGTTCATCATTTTCGCAGTAGCAGTCCCTCTGTCCGACGCCCAAGCTGCATTTCCGGACGAAGCTAGTCGATCTCAAGCTCTCCTATGCAAATGAGTACGGCCACTACTTGGTCTCCGAGAAGCCACACTTCTTCGTCGGCCTAGTTTGGGTGGAGCTTTTCCTCCAATGGCCTCTTTCAATCGCCACTCTCTTCGCCTTAATCTCCGCAAAATCATGGTACCGCACCACAACATTGATCTTCGGGGTCTCCTGGTTTACTTCTTTGGTGCGATTCTCTTGTTAAATTCGTTTCAGTTGGAGTCCAATTTCCACCGTTCTGGGTTTTCTGATTCTTTTATTGTGTATGATCAGGCAGCAATAGTGGGAGATTTATGGTACTCCAGAAGGGCATCAGAGAAGCTGTTGATGATTTATGCACCTTTCGTCGGCCTTGCTGTTCTTGCTACCATACGTGGGCTGATTCCGTGTGCCCAATCCTGCAACCAGGTTGCATCTGCAAACAAGGCTCGTCAGGGGAGGAAGAAGAAAGCTTGATCACAAAGATCTTCCTCATCAACATACCACCATCCGCAAATTTTACTGCATAGTTTGTAAATTCAAGTGACTGTTATTATTTTGCAAAGTTAATGATGTTGTTGCTCTGTATCCTGATTATGAAATTTATGTTCCTTGCATTGTGAGTCATTCTCATTGCAGAGAAGCTCCTTATCTACATTTTGCACATTTATCTAATATAATCTTCTAATCTAATACATTTGCATTCTTATTGTTTAATAACTCTCCTCAATTTAATACTTATATTTTCTACATGATTATTTTTATTTTCAATCTAATCTAATATATAAATTGTGATTTTTAAAAATTAATGTTTTACAGTCAATGTTGAAGTGTTTTGATTGGTCCAACAAAGAGCAATCAAGGGATTATAACCTTTGAAATTATACAACATTTAGAATATTTGCGTAGAAAATAAATTTTACACAATAAATTATATAAAATCTCCGTAGTGTTGATGACCTTTTCTTACAAATTAACAATGCTTATATAAAATAATGTAGACCCGCGCGTAGCGCAGGCCCCAAAACGCTAGTCTAATATATAAATTGTGATTTTTGCAAATAAATGTTTTATAGTCAATGTTGAAGTGTTTTGATTGGCCATGACATAAATGAACTTTTATTCACTCTTATTATTTCAACGGTTTGTTAAAAACATATGTCCAATGCCACCCATTTTTACAAGTCTTATACGTTTTTATGGAGTTGCCCAACAAAAAAACGGGCCATTACTTTGGACTAAACAAAAGACACAAATCATATTCTTCTCAAATTGCGTACTCTATTTTAGTTTTGATTTTCAAAATGGACTAATTTGATAATAAATCTCAAATTCGCTTTTTTCCTATCTTTTTCTTGAGTTATGTAAGCGAATGATTTTATGTAAATAGTTTTGTTGGATATAAATATATTAATGAATTAACCATTGTTTCTTCAATGAGTATGTGGATGGGATCATCATTTTTAGCTAAATAAATTTTTGTTGTGTAGATTACTCCAGAAGTTGATAAAAATTACAAATAATGTGTATATAATATTAACCTATGATTTTTCAGCATGAATCAGATATCCAAATTACATTTCTAGAGAAAAACTAACAGGACGAGTAATCCAACAATGAGCAATCAAGAAGACTATCAATCAAGGGATTACAACTTTTTATATTATACAACATCTAGAATATTTTCATAGAAAATAAATTTTACACAATAAATGAAATAAAATATATGTAGCGCTGATGACTTTTTTCTTACAAATTAACAATACGCATATAAAATAATATAGACTTGCGAGTAGCGTGGGTCCCAAAATGCTAGTTAAAGATAATAATAGAGCTCTTCATTTACTTTCAAATGTATCTTTCGTGCAAATGTTTTATTCATCTATGCTTATCCTTGCATCATCTCCTCCTTAGCCTAGTGGGGTGGGACTTGTCCCTCTATTCCATAGGTCTCGGGTTTGAGTCTTGATATCGCTTCCTTTACGGGTGTTGGGATTATTCTGGTTGCCGCTTTTTTTGCTTTTCAAAAAAAAAAAAAAAATTCAGGATAAATTTTCAAAATACAATAGTCTTAAGGACGGTGAATGGTAAAGATTATTGGGATTGTCTAATCTTGACTTTTTTTTATCAATAGTTCGTAAGGATGGTAAAGATGGGAAGAAAATTAGATTTTCAAAAAAGCATTAAATTCCTTAACAAGTAGTATTTGGCTTCGTGCACAATTTTGAAAAAACATTCACTAATTCGAGTAGAACTTAAAGGCTGTATAATTCATATGCATGTTCTTATACATTAAGAACAATGAAATGCACATTCACATATCATATGTATTGAGATTTGTGATTATAAAAAAATGTGAATGTATTTGCGAATATAACAAAATATTCATGTAAATATAAAAAAATATACATACATTTGCACGTTAAGAATATTCATACCTTATCCTTATCAAATAAACATTTTACCTATTAACAAAAAAGAAGAAGATTACGAGTATTATAGTTTGCATAAGTGCTCAACGACTTTTTTTGTTTAATTTCTATCCTATTTGATACATCAACTTGTCGATTATTACTCTCTGTCCCATAATGTTCTTCCCATTTCTTCAACGACACATTTGCCGAGACATGTTTTGTATCCTTAATATCTCTCGTTGTATGTTAATATAAATAATTAAAATTTGATATTATTAAAATACGCATTAATACGAATAAAACAAGACCCAACATGACTATATATGTTCTTATATATCAACACAAAACGATAAGATTTTCTTCAACCGTGAATAGTGTGTACTATTCAAAATGGAAAGAACAATATGGGACGGAGAGAGAACATTTTATAACAAATTATCGGTGAAATCACAAGTTGAATATTTAAACATTGTAATAAGAGTATCTCTATTTCCAAATTCCAAGAACACACCAAAACATTGACCATCAGTACCCCCCGCAAATTGTGAATATAAAACCCCCAAAGTAGATCATCGTCGTCGCTACTCCAACACCTCTACTCCCCACTCGTCAAACTCTCAGATTTCAACCTTGAAATGGGGTGCGGTCCGTGCAAATGCTTGGTGAAGCTCGTCAATGCCATCCTCTTCCTGGCCTTCCTTGTTTTCGCTGTAGTGGCGCCTCTCTTCGACGCCCAATCGGCATTGCCCCTCGAATACTACCCTAAGCAGCTTGTCGATCTCAAAGTCTGGTATGCCAACGAGTATGGCGATTACTTAGTCTCTGAGAAGCCACATTTCTTCGTCGGCCTCATTTGGGTCGAGCTTCTCCTCCTCTGGCCCCTTTCCATTGCCTGTCTATTCGCTTTGCTCACCGGCAAATCCTGGTTCCCCACCACTAGCTTGATCTTCGGCGTCTCCTGCTTTACTTCCATGGTACCATTCTCTTCTTAGATTCCTTATTCGCTCTTTCAATTAATGCTCTAATTGGAGTCCGATTTATTAAGTTTTCGCCAATCTAGGGTTCCTGAACTCGGTGTTTGATAATTGCAATATTAAACTGAACTTTAGATTTAGTTCAATATACAGTTTTACATTTCAAATGTTTGTGGAGTAATGAAGACAATGCCATTAGAAATCTTGCCTGATCTATAGAAAGGTCCATTTTACAATTCTTAGTCTGATTCACATCTGAAAGTGAAATCAGAGAATCTGGTAGCGATGAATGGATGTTAGAATCAAGTAAACGAGTTTAATTTACTTATAATGTATTTTTAGGCAGCAATACTTGGAGATCTATTGAACTCAGGAAGAGCATCAGAGACGCTGTTGATGATCTACGCACCATTCATGGGCATTGCTGTTCTTGCTGCCCTTCGTGGTCTGATCCCGTGTGCCCAATCATGCGCCGCCCCGGTTGCACCTGCAACAAAGAAGCCTACTCATCAGGAGAGGAAGAAGAAGGCTTAATAATCACTCACATTTTTCTGGTCCACATACCACAATTCACAATTTTTAGTTCAGATTTCCAGGTTAAAAGTTTCACAAATTTCATTTGTTTGGCTTTTCTGCTTCTTCTTTTTTTTCCCCATTGTTGTTGATTATCTCAAAGTTATTGAAGAATTTTCTGCTTTACTTCTCTGATGTCGTTCCTGTGTATCCCTGGTTAATGAAATTTGTGCCCCTTGAATTATGGGTCATTTTACATAGAGATAATAATTTGAGTTTCTGTTCCCTTTATTTTAGTAAGCCATGACAATATACTCTTGGAACTGAATTTTGAGCATACTTCCGGGCACTTTTCCGGTGGGCTCCGGCCACCGTTTGCGTCGAAATAGGGGAGTGTTGGTTTTGTCTCAGCGAGCACTATCTCGTAGTGTCGAATTCGGATTCTGTTTGAATGTGAAATGAGAGCTCAAATATGGTTGCTTGCAATGTAACATATTAGGTTTTTTGTCGGATAAGTATTGTCCCACATTGGAAGTGAGGGGAGACTTCCTTGAGGGGGAGAGGTCCATAAAAAACACGCGTGCGCGGTTTGGGCCGGGCCGGACCGGCTCGAGCTTGAGGCTTGAGGAGGCCCAAGATAACATCGAAAACGTAAACAAGGATGCTTCTACTGGTGGAAATGGAGAAAACTCTAGTGAGCGACGTCCCAAGTTTAGTTTGGGAGTGGTATGCCGCTAGTGGTTTTTCCTCGAGTGATTCAGCCTCCAGTGCAGCCTTATACGAGTCACCCTATGAAGTTGTCTGATGTGCAAGACAGTTATTGTGATGAGATAATAATATTGTGAGTTTCTCATGTGGTTGCACAAAGTTGTGTACGTTGAGTTTACATAAATAAAGAAGGCCACGTGCATATTCAGAAGAGGAAGCTGAAACGGGCTCATATGCTGCTGCTGGTTAGCCTACACGGTGAAGACTGGAGAAATGGAGCGTTGACGTCATCACTGGGATGAGCTCTAAGCCTCTAAGATTTTGGTAGCGGGCCAATTTCATGGACCCGGCCAATGATTGCCTTGTTGGACCGGGTTGTTGAGCAAGAGGTCACAGCTATGGGCCCGATTAATGGAAGCGGGCTACTCAACCTATCATCTCAATTTATTTGAGCTCCATCGACCAGTCCTTTGTTTTCCCTTTTCACTATACACGCATGCTTATCAAAATCTAGATTTAAGTCTTAAAATCGTACGATTCTACGATTCAAACTAGGGCTGGCGATCCAAATCGGGATGTAGAATCAGAATCGTCTTAAAATCGGGTAGAATCCTTCAGAATCGTATCAAAATCGTAAGATTCTACTGAATTTCACAATTCTTTGCATTTTGTTTAATAAAAAGGAGATTAATGGGCTAATTGTCAAAACTCAATAAAACAAGAAAACGAATCTGGTGAGAATGAACTCTACCGTGCGAATTACGAATGAACGTGGGCCATCCAACAAAACCAATCCACTGGACTACACGGTCCATCAAATTAGAAGCCCAACAAATGTCGTTGCAAACACGCGCCTGAGATTACTAAATTACTGTGTTGCATACACGCGCCCAATAATGAAGCTCCTCAAAAGTATTCTGTTGCAGAAACCGTAATTCCAGTCTTCCCAGTTCTTCCCAAATCTTCTTTCAAATATTCAGAGAAACATCTGGTAGAATTCCAACCAACACGAACCCTAAGTTTTACACAAACACAAACCCTATATCACAGCCAAAATCAACCAAGTTAATCAAGAATTCAGAAGAAGCAAACGCTTACCAGAGAAAAAATGGAGAATACAGTAGGAAATCCACTGGAATCACAAGGTAACTCCCTCAAAATTCCGAGAATACTGCTCATAAATATGCTCGGCGTGCTCGGTTTAATGTTTATGTTAAGGTGATGAGGCAAATTTTGTGATCAATTTGATTGATTAGAGTGTGTGTCTTTTGGTTTTCACAATGAATTTGATCAAAAATTGATACACACTGCGTCTACACATATAATGTGTTCTTGTTGATTTTAACTCTTGTGCATGCATATCTACTAGATCTAAAAAAAATTAGGTCCTTTAGAGACTTGTTTTGAATTATATTTGCTAGTTAATTTGGTTGAATGTGCATGTAGTTAAAGAAATACGTGCTTGATTATGAGAGAGGATGGCCATCTAGGATGTGTGCTTGAATCTGAGTGATTATGTGCATGTGGATATGTTAAATGTGCATGTTAATATGACTGAAAGTGCATGTAGTTGAAGGTGTATTTACTTGATTTTGGAAGAAGAGGTGTATCTGTGTGTGCTTGAATCTGAGTGATTATGTGCATGTGGATATGTTAAATGTGCATGTTAATATGACTGAAAGTGCATGTGGTTGAAGGTGTATATGCTTGATTATGAAAGAAGAGGTGCATCTGTGTGTGCTTGAATCTGAGTGATTATGTGCATGTTCATATTCCTGAAAGTGCATGTAGTTGAAGGTGTATATGTTAAGCATATTTACTAAAAAAACTTTCCTATATTGATAGATAAATGTAAAGCAAAAAATAAAAAAGTAGCAGCTGCAAAAAAAAAATGATCATGAAAAGAGTAGCACACCTAGAGTAATACATTTCTGGGACGCTACCATGACTATTGGGGAAACAACTTTGCAAAGAGGTCCAACTTTGATAATTTAAAACTTAATCTATGCCTTACTAAGCCATATTGTACTACGTTCATTACTAATCTTATATTGTTTTTGAAAGTAGATGCAAATCGAGAAGGCAGGACAAAGAAGGTACTAGACACCAATGTCACTGATACTATCATGGGTGTTGTATCAGATGTGGAAAAAGGAAGAAGTGAGGTTCCAAAAACAAGTCAACAACCAAATGATCCAAATCCAATCACAACACATGAAGTGCAAGGTAAAGTAGAACTTCATATTAATGTACTATATAGTGTTGTGCATGTAATTTATGTTGGGTGTGCATCAAATTTTGCTTGTGTGTGCATATGATTGATAAAGGAAAAGGTTAATTACTAGTGCATGTAATCTCACTGGTTATGATAATGAGTGTGCATGTAAATATGCATATTGTACATGTGAATTCACATAATGTGCATGTGAATTCCCATATAAAGACATGCACAGAAACTTGCAATTTTACAGGATGTGCATGTGTATTTACAAAATTTGCATGTGAATTTCATATATGTGCATGTAATTCTCTGATTTGTGCATGTATTTCTATGTGTTTGGGCAGTTGTAACAACTGACTGATTGTTGATGTATCTCTGATTTTTACAGGCGTAAAGGTAAAGAGAGTAAAAAACAGCAATGAAGAACCAAAAACCAACATCAAGACCATTGGTTATAAGAGAAAGAATTAGGACGAGTCCTAGATTAGCAGAAGCTTCGAAAACATCAACAGGAAAAGGAAAGGAACCGATGGTTCATAAGGACGAGGAGCCTTTGGCAAAAATTATGAAAAAGTTTCAAAGGCAAGAAGGTGCATCAAGACAGGATGTGGGTAATCCCAAAAAAACAAAAGTTGGAATTAGAGAGCTGAAATCTGGATACATAACCAGGGCCGGCCAATGGTCATCGGAGGCCCGGTGCGAAAAATAAATAAGGCCTTAAACAAAGGTTAAAAATTAGCAAAATAAAAACAATAGTCCACTAAAAATGAATGAATAATACTTTATATTGGTAATATAACCTCTTTTAACACAAGACTAAAAACTTCTTAATATAAATGTATGTTGAACCTTAATTAATTGAAAGAAAATACATTTTTGTAGCTACTAATAATAGCCAATAATAAAATTGACAGTAGCCACACTTGTTAGTCTTTTTTTTAAAATACATTTTTGTGCTTGAATTGGTTTTTTTTAGCAACTCGCAGGATCAAGGAAATAAATTTACCTTTTAATTGCTAGAGCGATCGTACACAAATTTGTTAATCAATTGACCAAAATCAAAACTTAACAACTGATATACATTGGGCTTGAATTCGACTACATTTGAAAGTTGTTATTAGGGCCTGATATACATTGGGCTTAAAATAGGGCGTTCATCATCAACGAAACACTTAGTAGCAGAACTGCAATTCAATTAACAGCTTATTAAATTCAGTGGGCTCTCGAAATTCAGATATGATATCTAGTGGGCTCTCCCAATTCTGAGGCCCTTCAGATTTTGAGGCCTTGTGCAGGTGCCCACCTTGCACCTGCTCAGGGTCGGCCCTGTACATAACCATCAAGACAAAAAGTTCACCTTTAGTGTTCTTTAGTGTTGGTTGAAACAATTAATAATCTTGAACTAGTACAAAAGCAAGCCCTTAAGGATATGGGTTTCGGGTGCATGTTGAAATGAAATATTGAAAAAATTCCTTGGAGAATGTCATATTGGATATTGAGCCAATTCAACCATGTTGCTTCTTCAATCAAGATTGGAGATGAAGGAACTATTATCCGGATAGAAGAGGATGATGTTCAGACGTACTTAGGCTTTCCTCATGGTGATACTAGAATTAACATTCCTTCTTCTGTAACAGATACAGAGTTGCTTAATGGTTTCATAGAACAGTTTGACCCTATTGAAGATCCCAAAAGTGGTGAGAAGAAATTAAGGGATGTGAAGAGTCTTACACCAACCAATTTGAGCCATGTTTTGCTTAAAAACAAAACGAAGGATGATTGGTTTAGAAGGAACATTATCACCCTTATGTACACACTTGTTGTCGAGTGTAACCTATCGGGAAAACTGAACACAAGAATCCTAGACGCCCTGAAGGACACTAGCAAGATAGGTGAGTACAATTGGTGTGAGCTTGTGATGAGAAAGTTAATTAATCACACAGAGGCATGGGAGAAAACTATGGATGGAGGTTTCCGAGGTCCAGTTCTATTACCACTGGTAAGTGACTAAAATTATAATACTTTGCATGTGTTTGCCTCTGTTTTGCATGTTATTGTACATGAATTGCTTGTCTTTGATCAGAGTGTGCATGTGTTTGTACTTGTTGTTTTCCTTAAAAATATGCATCTAACTTTCTTCTTCTTCTTTTATACAGATGATGTATGTTGACAGTATGTTGATCAAGGACCAGAAACCAAAGAGAGAGTTGCCTATAATAAAAAACTGGGACACAAAATCTTTGAGAAAAAGAGAAACTGATGAGATTATGATTGGAGGATTTGGCTCGGGATATGTTCGAGAAAGCCCACAAAAAGAACATAAAAAACAAGAAGATCCTGAAGAACAAAAAGCTAAGGATAAGCCTACAGAACAACAGAGAACTGAATCAGAAGAGGATTTACTGGTAAGCTATTCACATGCATATTCTTACTAATCACATGCACATTCTCACTATTCACATGCACACATTCATATATTATCAAAGCATGCACAATCTGTCAAATGTGCATGTATTTACATCAAATGTGCATGTCAATTACATTAATGTGAATGTCAATTACATTAATGTGAATGTCAATTACATTAATGTGCATGCCAATTACATTAATGTGCATGTCAATTTTAATGTGGGCAGAGATTTCTACGTAGCATAATAGAAGAAGGCGAGGAGCTTGCAAAGTTCATAAGCAGGTACCTAGAAAGAATTAAGGCATCCCCTGCACAGTTAGCCAACAAAACATTGTTCGTTAAGGTTTATGAAGCTCTTGAGAAGATGTTAAACTTGAAATTGAGTCCACTTGGCACTCAAAAGCAACCAGAGGAGGTTGTAGAGACATCAACGGAGCAAGAATTCTGGGAGGAGTCTGAAAAGTGCATTGAGGAAATTGAAAGGACTATAAAGCTTAAAGAATCTTATGTTGGACCATTGTTTACCTTGGGTATTCCTGGTGTATGTCCAAGTGGTTTCCCGGATCCAACACCATACACTGCAACATATTGGGATGCACAATCAACTAGAGAAGGTGTGCCGGATATACAACAGACATATACCAGAGCTAAAAACAACAAAAGAAAAAATCTATTTGATGAACCTAGATATACAACTGAAGAAAACAGTGAGAAGAGAACTAGAATGGAGGAAAACATCAATATAGCTCAGGTATAGGTTGAATCATTGAGCACTGTTCATATATTTTTAGTTGTCATGATGAATTTTAATATGTTCTTTATTTTGTTTAAATAAATTTGAAGGATGAAGCATTGCAACACAATAAAGGAGTTCAAAATGTTGATAAGGGATCAAGTGTGGAAGAAGAAACCATAATTGAGGATAAGGTTTATGTCTGTGCATGTCAATATAGATGATTGTGCATGTATTTCTATCATTTTATTTTGAAATATTTTTGAAGGATGGAGCATTGGATCAATCTACTACTACAGAAGACATTAATCAGGGACAGAGAATTGAAAAACAAGTTCGAATTGAGCAGCCGCAATATGAAACAAGAGAGAAGAGGCAATGGAAACCATCTGAGCACCACAAGTCACCTTGCAAGCCAATAGCGATAAATTTGAATGACAAAACAACGGCTGCAGAACAAATTGTATAATTGGTTAATTGAAGACTCATCCAATGCCAAGTAAGCTATTCACATGCATATTCTTACTAATCACATGCACATTCTCACTATTCACATGCACACATTCATATATTATCAAAGCATGCACAATCTATCAAATGTGCATGTATTTACATCTATTGTGCATGTCAATTTTTTCAGGGAATTGGTGGTTAAGCTTGGGAATGTAACTGCAACAAAAGAAGACTTTAAATCAATGAAGCATGAGCAATATGTAGATTCAAACATAATTGACTTGTGGACAGATGAGTTGAATATGAATGAACAATTCAAGAGTGATAAAAAACCTCGAAGATTCTTCGTCAGAATAGAAGTATCAGTATGCATTAACTATATTGTATAGTTTAAGAGATCATAAACTGATTGTTCACATGTTAATGTTATGTTAAATGATTTGCAGAACTGGTCAATTTTAGTAGAAGAACCATTGGAGGATAGGTCAAGTATGTTCAACGATGAAATGGAAAAGGTTATGAAAGAGTATTCATATTCAACAAAGGAAGCAATTGATTTGGTGAGTACAGTATTTATTTAGTGTGCATGATGTTACTTTTGTATGTGCATGTTATTCCTTGTTTTATGCATGTCATTCCTGGTTTTGTGCATGTCATTCATGGTTTTGTGCATGTTTTTATTTCTACACGTGAATTTGATTTATTTCTAACTTTTTGATTCTTGTATTATCTACAGTATGTATTTCCAAAATGTCACTCTAAACACTACTATGTGATCGCCATAAATGTCAAGAACCTGAGATTTGATATCCTAGACAATTCAGATGCTGATGTTAGTGTACAAGAGAAGTATGGAAAAATACCATCCAACTTGGTGAGTTTTTTAATAAATAATCACATGTACTTACTATTCAACTAAGTATGGATCATAAACTGTTTCTTTTTTCTTTGGACTGCAGAGAGAGTTGTTTGTGAACTACTTAATGGCACACAAAATGGATAACGTGGCTGCAGTTTTAAGAGATGAAACTCAAGTGCCTACTGTAAGACTGGAAATGCCATGGAGAGACAATGGGAACAAGATTGACTGCGGGGTATTTGCAATGAGACATATGGAAACTTATTTTGGAAATGGTATGAATGATTGGGACTGTCAACTAAAGAAAGAAGATGCAAATCAAATAGAGACTATGAGGGTTAAGTATTGCACTTCAATAATTGATAATCATTGGAATTCATAGAAGAATAAGGTTGTAGCAATGGTCTCGAAGGCAAGAAAGAAGACAACATCTGTTTGAATACATGTTTAGGAGTGTCAAGACTAATATGTTCATGTAGTGTGTTATTTTGGATGAAATATTACTTTGAAGGTTTAAAACTAGTTGGATGTTATTTTGGATGATATGTTTTTACAACCCTGTAATTGAATGGTGTGTTTTTACAGTGTGGTATTTGCAAATGAAGTGTTTTTAGAGTTATGAAAATTATGATGTGCGTGCATGTTATTTCAACAGGATGTGCATGTGAATTTGGAAAAAGTGCATGTAAATTTACAAAATATGCACGTGAATTCACATATATGTGCACATGCACAAAAACTTGTAAAATTTGAAGTGATGTGCATGTAAATATGCATATTGTTCATGTGAATTCACATAATGTGCACGTGAATTCCCATATATGGGCACATGGACAAAAATTTGCAATTTTACAAGATGTGCATGTGAATTTCCAAATTTTGCATGTGAATTTCATAAATGTGCATGCAATGTTCTAAAAATCGGGCTGGGCGCCCGCCTAGGCGGCGCATAGGCGCTGGGCGGACCTGGGCCGAACTGATTTGGACCAAGTCGGGCTTGGTTAGGCGGACCTGTAGTTGGGCGGGTTTTGGGCGGGGCCTAGAGTGTTCGAGGGTCAGAGTGTTCGAGGGGAGTGGCTGAGCCTCGCAAGGAAGGCCTCGTCTCCTAGTCGAAGCGCAGACCCGGAAAGCGACAGGGCCTAGGTCAATGGCTAGGGCTCGATTTTCATCGATTCGGGCTTGGGGATGAGCTTTTGTGCTAGGGATTATACAAGGGTTGCTTGATTTGGGAATATCATCCAAGAGATCAAGCCGATTCTAGAATTTAGGGCTAGGGAATTGGGATTGAGTTTTCGGTCGAGGCTTGATTTGGGGGTTTTTTCAAGCGCGTGGACGCGCATTCTTTTGAGGGCTAGAAGCCTAGAAGGGAGTTTTTTAAGAGTCATATATTGGTCGACATTATAATGTTAATATCCACGACCCAAAAAGCATATGTAAGTATCTTATGATATTTATGTGTTTTTCTTCCTAATTGTCTAATCCGCCTAGGCTCCCGCCTAGGCGCTAGGCTCCCCCTCACCGCCCGACTAGCGCCTAGCGCCTTTTAGAACATTGTGTGCATGTAAATGAAAGTGTATATCATTAACAGAAAAGCAAAACAATTGTCACACGTATACCAAATTCAACGAAAAACATCATGAAAATAATTGTTGTTTTGAATAACAGAAATAAATTTCAAACAACTGGAGTATCTTTCTTGCATGTTCTATTGTTGTGCCCAATCTCATGACATATTGTGCAACGCATAATCTCCTTGGATGCATTGTCTCGAATTGCCTCTGCAACACCAACTAAGGGAGTAGATTTTGGCCTGCCCTTTTTCTTGGTATGTGGAGGAGGAAGAACATTAATAACCTCGGGAATCGGACCAACAAACTTCTCAAATCTACTTTGTGTTGATCTAGATGCAAGTGTAGAATTAGGATGCATTGACTTTTGGAACAATTCATTCTCACGTCTTACCACACTCAATAGATGATTCATGGCATCAGAATTATCCTCAATAAGATTGACACAACCATGCATCTCAAAAAGTAGTTGAGAGACAAGGACCTTTTTTTCATCCATATCTAAACCTTGATTGTAGATGGCACCATCTATCTCAAATGTTGGCTGAATCATTGATTTCTTCGTCCACCTAGACTCGATCAAATTGCTAGGGAAGTCTTCAATATTCATACTTCTTAAAGCTGAAAACATATGAGAACAAGGCATGCCAGTGGTTATTAGCTTGTTGCAACCACAAAACACTTCTTTGCTTGATAAAACATATTGCACATCATAAACTTGCCCACCACATAGAATGCTGCAAGTTCTAACATCTCCATCCAATCATTGACAGACAGGAATGCAATTATATATAGCAGCCCAAAGTACATCCTGGATATCATAAAAGACATTGATAGTATAAATCTTGGCAAGTTTTTTCTCCAAAAGCAATGGAGTCTTAAATGTTGGAGCACTTGTAGATGGTTCCAGGTCAAGTCTTCGTTGAGTATGTCTCTGAGAATCAACCGCATTCTCATACTGTAACATGAAGACGACCAATGATGAACTTCTTCCAATGAAACCAGAAAAGAAGGCATTTTGACTTTCAGACCTAGAAGTTGTCCTAAGCATACTTCTCATGCAAAAATCTTGAAAGAAGGCAGGGATCCAAAACTGACGTAAATCAAACAAATTTGCCAACCATTTGTTTGACTCAAGGCTATAGTCATTGAAAATGTGCATCCAAGCCTCATCGAACTCATCTTTCTTCAACTCATCACTCTACACAATCTCATTGAACCTTTTCTTGAACTCCTCAGTTTCTGATGGTGAGTTAAGATGAACCTTCACAGGAACCTTGAACATTATGTGCCACATACAAAATCGGTGAACGACATTCTTGAAAACTTGTTCCACAACACTTTTAATAGCGGCGTCTTGATCAGTTAAATTGACATGTGGCTCATGGCCCATTGCTTTCTTGAAGTTCTCGAATAACCACACATATGATGGAATATCTTCATTCAAGAGTAAACCAAAACCAAAACCAAAAGTGATTGATTTCTTGTTATTATCAACTCCGGTGAATGGGATAAAAACCATATCATACCTAAAAATATGTTAATAAACAAAACAAAAGGTGAGTATAGGTATGCATCACATACAAACTTAAGGTGCATGTAATTTGAACATATGTGCATGTGAATTACTCAAGTATGCATGTGAATAAACAAACCAGAATAACTGGGTATAGGTATGGATCACATACAAACTTAAGGTGCATGTAATTTGAACATATGTGCATGTGAATAACTTAATGTGCATGTAATTGTGCATATCAACTTAAGGTGCATGTAATTGTGAATAACTTAATGTGCATATAATTTGAACATATGTGCATGTATATTACTCAAGTATGCATGTGAAAGTGATTTTATTGTGCATATCAACTAAATTTATATGAGTGGCAAATAAAAAGCGAGCATGTAATTGTGCATAAAGGTGCATGTAATTGTGCATACAGGTGCAAGTAATTGTGCATAAAGGTGCATGTGGAAATAAGTTAGTGTACATACCGATTAAACTGGTATGTTGCATCGGCTGAGACAACATCACCAAAAAAAGAATAACTTTTGCGACTGATGGGATCAGAGAAAAACAAATGGCTCAACTCATTCTTTTCATTGACAACATAATCGAAATAGAAGGCCTCGCACATTTCCTTCTTACGAACCAAATTGTCAATTATCATTTGACCATCACAACCAATCATATACGAGTTCAAATCCCTCTTGAAGTTTTTGAAGTCAGTCATTGTAGCCCCTATATCGGAGTATGTACCAACAGAATTCTTGAGCAGCTTGTATGCTTGACTTGTACCAAGATTTGACTTTAAACAGTTAATAATGAAGTCCTGGTGGAATGGAGTCAGTTTTCGATTGTTCTTCAAGAAATGTTGATGAGATTTAGGAATCATATCATGAGTGTGACATTCCACAAATCTCTTAGCACAATAGCCATCACGTCTACCATATCGAAGAGCTATCTTTGCTTTACAACCACATATGTCTGAAGTCCTTTTTCTCTTCTTTGACTTCTAGGAACTGGGGGTTAGAACACGTTCTTTTGTGAATCCTTCCTTGCTACAAACCAAATAGTTCCAGAGAACTACTTTGCTGGAATCATTTGCTTTTGTACATGTACCCATACGAACATTAAATCCACATTCATTTGCATAGTTTATATAAAACTGAACCCCTTGATCAAGCGAAGAAAATATTTGACCAATAAAAGGCTTAGCAACATCATTGCAAACAGGAATCCAATTTCCTGAATATCTACAAAGCAACAACACAAAATATCAAATACAAAACAATGGAAAAATACTGATTAATAGCTAAAAGACCTAAAACCTTGAATCAATTGCAAGCAACTACAGAAAGACGAAATTGAAGCAACAAATCATACATAAGAATACTAATAAGACGAAATCAACACTGAAATCACTGAAATCAATCAAAGGGATATCTCGTACCCTATAATTCAGCAAAATTCAACAACAGATAAACAAATAAAAGCATTGATGTACAAACAATATGAAAAACGAGAATGAAGCCTATCTAAACAGATTAACCTGGTTCCATGACGTGAATTGAAGTGTAACGAGCTAAGAACACCTGCAACACATGAACAAAAACCAAAAATCAATTTAAAAGCAATAACAGATGAAATCGAGAGAAATAGAGAACGATAAGGAGAATGGAGAGTGGAGATTAAAACGAAAGAGGAAGGAGAAGAGGAGATCGACGACAGAAAAGCGCGAGGAGGAGAAAAAGAGGAGGAGAAGAGGAGATCGACGACAGAAAAGCGCGAGGAGGAGAAAAAGAGGAGGAGAAGAGGAGATCGACGACAGAAAAGCGAGAGGAGGAGAACGACAATAACAGAAAGAATTTAATACAGTGAAAAGATGAAACACGCGCTAACGATAAGGAGAATGGAGAGTGGAGATTAAAACGAAAGAGGAAGGAGAAGAGGAGGAGGACAAGAGGAGATCGACGACAGCAAAGCGCGAGGAGGAGAAAAAGAGGAGGAGAAGAGGAGATCGACGGCAGAAAAGCGAGAGGAGGAGAACGACAATAACAGAAAGAATTTAATACAGTGAAAAGATGAAACACGCGCTAGCACACGCGCTTGATGTGAGCCATCCGATGGCTTTAAAATGGACGGTGGAGATTCATTCTCAATTCTCATAATATAATATATTCTCATGGGAGTCTTTACCATAAAACAAATAGGTAATTTACAACATTAGATTAACATAATTTTCAGATTTGACATGTTTTTAGAATTTTTAGAATTTTTTATTACATATATTTTTAGAAAAATAATTTTTTATTTTTTATTTATTTATTTATTTATTTTAGTAGAATCTTACTATTCTTCGATTTGAATCTACGATCCGATTCAAAAGGACCCTTGCGATCTGATCCTAGAATCTCGATTTTAATAACCTTAATACACGAGTGACGCCCGTTCAGGTACAAGCCTCTCTTAAAATAAAAACTAAAAATTATTTATGACCGTTAAATCCAGGAGATCAAGGATTTAGATTAAATAATAAATTTAGAACCTGAAATTTATAGAAGTGTCGATTTTTGTTAATATTGAGAATATTATCGAAAAAGACAACGATGCCCTTGCCATTTCTCCCGAGGCTTCTTTCAGCAACCCAAAGAAGAATCCATGGCGATTGAGCGAAGCTTGCATCTCGCCTTTCTCCCTTCCAGCTGGAAATTCGATCTCCGACGAGTCTGCACATCAATTACGGCGAGCCCTAAAATTGTCCTCCGAGATCTGTGTTGAACATTAAGGCCCATGCATGCTTTACCTTGGCAATGAAGAAGGGGGCGTAGAGGCCGATTAGGAAGCTGCGGAGGAGGCCGACTATGGAGGATAGTCTCGCCATGGCTGCTCCAATAGATTTCGATGCGACCTTATTCCTTATTCCCTATGGTTCTAACTTCTAAATTATCAGATGCAATACCAACGATGGTGATAGAGATTGTTGGCTTGAGTCCATCTAGATACATAAAAAACATCAATTACAATTTGGTGTTGGAATTTTGCTGTAAATAAATTAAAGTTCAATCATTGTTTAACAGTTTTCTGACCTGATCCTGAGCACAAGCAGAGGGAAGAACTTTTGAGTTGCTGGAAAAAACACAACATGGACTGCTATATATTTTCTTGAGGTAAATGAACTTGGCCAAATCAGCTTTCAAATGATGTCCTTTAGCCTACATATACGATCCTCCACCTAGAAATTGCATAGCTTGTCTTTGAATGCCAAAACTCATTTCTACATCCTCATATAGTTTTTGAAGAATCGGATTGGTTTTAGTTTCATGTTTGACACTAAACAACTCTGTTGTGCTGTATATCTTTATCCTTTTTTTTTAGTTTCAAGATTTGTGAGACCATTGAATTTCCATTATCCTTTTTTAGTTTTTCATATAGAAGCCACACTTGGAATATTTGAGCAATTTGATGCTCTTATGAAAGAAGTTGAACATAAATTTCTTCAGAAGCTCTTCTACCAAATTTAAACATAAATTTGTAAGTTTCATTCTGTCCTAAACCGAAGGCATGAATTTAAACATAAATTTGTAAGTTTTTACCTAGGTTCATCAACTTTGTTTTGGTGGTTCAGTAACTCGTACTTGCGGGTTTACTAACTTGCAGTCTCATGAATGTTATTGTTGGTTGATCTGTTGAACATTTTGCTGGTGCCACTTCAATTGCTCCCTCAAAATCATCTAAAAGTTTACCATTATAGGAGTATCTGCCTGTGTGTAAAGAATATTTGAGAAAAAATGGTACGCTGGTTTTTTTATTAGGATGGGAAATTCTTACATTAGGAAAATGCCTTGATTCTGGATTGATTTTTATATGTTCCATACGTATGCCTTTTGAGATTCTTCTTGAACATGTTGGTTGTAATTTGAGATTCTCTTTCAGCAAGTTGTTATTATGTAGATAATGATTTTAAAATATCACTAATTAGTAATTATACCTTTCAGATTCCGTCACTAATCAATATGTTAAAATTTATATATTTAATTAATTAAAAACATCTATTTTTTTATTAAAAGTTACTGCATAAATACATATATAAAAATAATACGAAATATGTAAATACGATAAAAGTAAATGTGTTAGGCCCGCGCGAAGCTCGGGGAATGAACTAGTTATCTCATATAAAATTGTTAGTACTTGATGACGTAATGTCAACCGGTATTCATTTGATGCACTATTTAATGCATGAAAAAAATTAAAAATAAAGAAAAAAGATAGCTCATCGTCACCCTCCTCCATCTGAAGATCTCCGTCTTCTCTTTATCTCCACTGTCGTTCGCCGCCTATCTACACCTAAATCGCATATTTTCAACATTATATTGTATAAGAAAATTCAATTTCACCGCACTACGCGCGGGGGTCCTAGTGATCAATATATTTGTTACTTTTCTTTCTTGATATTAATCTTAGTTGTATATTTGTACTACCATCAAAGCAATATTAGGCTATATATCAATATATCACCATACCTGAATCTTAATTTATTTGTATTTAAGATCTTTATAAAATGTTGCGATTCAGTTGATTTTTGAGAAGAGACCTATAATATTGTGTGACTCTTTGGTATGTTAAGTAAATGAATAAGAACCTGAATCAAAATCTTGGTCAAATGCAAGGATGAAATCAATTTCATAGTTTCTTGAATCTGTGAAGGTTATCCATTTCACAATATTGGATGATATATAGTCAATCCTTTAAGCAAGTGGAAGTAAACAAAGAACTCAATTGATAACCGCCTAGAGCTAGCCAAGCATCACGAGCGACTGGGCAGTAATGTAAGACATGAAATACATCTTAAGATGATTCCGGAAGCAAGTCGGATTTTGTGCAAGATGTCGACCAACTCTATCAGCATTCAACAATGAAGTGAAGTTGTGAACACATGATCACTTATATTAGTCTTCCATGAAAAATGTTGTCATCCTCCCTGAGTAGAAGCCTTCGTTCAAATTGACATTTGGTTCCCATCTGAGAAGATCCTTCGCGTGTGTCACTTGGCTTCCTCTGACTCATTCATCAAAAGTGTTATCTATTGTCACTGTCTTCATATTCAGCATGGCAACCTGCAAGAAATTAGATATCATGGTGTTACAAATTCGCTCAAGTTGGAAGTGTTTTTTCCTATTAGCAATACTAGCCTAGTTCTCGCGCCATATACGGGTTTATATAACTCGATATAGTTGATAAGTAGTATGAAGTATTATGTAATATATAATTTTATATGAAAATAAGTTGATACTCCATCTTAAATGATATTGATATATAATTAAGTTTTAAAATTTAAATATAATAAATAACGAATATTAATGAATTGTTATACCAAAATTTTTATTTGATCAAATTATCATAGGCCAATTTTTAACAAATTTAAATTAATTAATTTCAGCATATATAAAACTATATAATTTAAAACATTACCATAACACAAAAATATAATCTTTTTTCTTATTTATTAAGAAATCAATCTTTTTGTGATATGTCATATCATAAAAATAAAATTTTAAATTTGTAAAATAACATAATAAAAAAATTAACAAATAAAAATCTTTTTGTAATCTGAAAGATCTTAAGTAATCTTTTTGTGATATTTTTGCACATGATTTTCCAAGTATAATCACTTTTTTAAGAAAATTACAATAAATAGTAAAAATCGTGACCAATGAAATGACGCCAAGTGGATGACTTGAATGAAGAGTATGCCACGTGACATAGCTAGAATTGGAGGAAAATGATTTGCTTTAGTAGTTATATAGAGATTTATCAACATTAGAATCCAGTTATTAGCTTCAAGCGCACGCCACATGGGATTCAAGTGCTCAATCTCTATATAACTACTAAAGCAAAACATTATACTCATCAATAAGCTATGTCACATCATCTTTTCATCAATAAGGTATGCCATGTCATCAGACACATGTCATTTTTTTCAAAAATGAAAAAATAAATATATATGTTTAAAGATAATTAACCTAATTATATATAATGATATCATTTCCGTATTTGAATACAAATCAATTAAAATAATATACAAAGATACTATCCTAAATCTTTTGATATCATTTCCTCATATCAATATAAAATATTATAAATCAATTGAAATTCCCTTTATTTATATAATATTGATTTAAAAATTAATTAAAATAAATATAATTGTATAATGAATACTTTTCTTTATATTAATGTTGTTTCTATCATTCTATGTGTTTATAAATTATATATATACATAATTATAAAATTAATTTTGTGTAAATTCCGCGCATGACGCGGGATAAAGCTATGGGATAAAGCTAGTTAACAACTAAGAAAAGCAAGCATTTCAAAAAATATAGCTCCCACAATGGAAAAACATGTATTTTATAACGAAGTCATTAAGAAAAATTCTAAACCAAGTAGAAATCAAGCTGCCTAAAGAGCTAAAGATAATTAATTGAAGACAAAGTAGAAGTCTTACCTATATGTAAATTCTTTGTCAAGAGAAATGCAGCAGTATGAGTCACCTTAAACTAAGGTTATAACTTTCTGAATGAATTTTCTTCTCATAACCTCTAAAGAAGTGCTTTTGCACCAAATTTCAAGAACCAAAGCAAGTGGTTAGACACTGTTATTTAAAGGCGATTAAACCGGGCAGCACCCATTTTACACTCGGCACCCCCCCCTCGTTCGGAACCCCGTTCCGAACGAGAAAATTTGTGAACCCGGTTCATGAACCGGGTTTTATTTAATAAATAAAATAATCCGGTTTAAAAAACTATTCTCGTTCGGAACCCCATTCCGAACGAGAATAGTTTTTTGATGACGTCATCATTCTCGTTCGGAATGGTATTCCGAACGAGAATGATTTTTTTAAAAAAAAGATGACGTCAGCTATGTGTAACGGCTAGCTGACGTCATCATTCTCACCAGCTTTTGCCTATATATAGTTCGTTCGGGATGCCATTCTGAACCACACTCGAATTCGCTCTCTTCTCAATCTTACAAAAAAACGCTCCCTTCTAAATCTTTCAAAAAACGCTTTCCCTCGTCTCGATAATGGCCGGAACTCCTCCTAATCCTTTTTTTTCTGATCCGACGGCTGCAGATGAAGAAATTTACGTAGGAAACGAATGGTGGTCGGGTTATGGTGTTCCGAATGCAAGCTACGCTGGTCCTTCTGGTAGTGGTTTTTTCAACATGGACGGAGCAACTAGTAGTAGTTACAACCTCCCCACCCCCAGTTTCAGTGATCTCCAAAGGCATCAACAACACATGTTCTGGGATGCAACTGTTACAGGCGGAGCAACGCCTCAAGAAGAGCCGGAGCAAGCGGAGGAGGATGTCCGAGCAGCACGTCGGAGACGGAACACGGAGTCGGTTAGTATTTCTAAAAACCTGAAATACGCTTAATTTTGTAGAAATAGTGGAAAATGCTCAATTGTATTTCAAATGCATGCTAAAATTAGTTTATAGTGGAAAACGCTTCATTTCAATTGGGCCTTAAGGTTGAAAACTATTGATGATTATTATTGTTGACAAAAAAATTAGTTTAATGCATGTGGAAAGCGTATCAACACTTTTTAGAAAATACCAAAAAGGTTGAAAACTACTTAAAATCGCATATATGGACTTTAGTTATAATAATCGATGGTAAATTTGTATGTATTTCGCTAAAACTAAGAGGTAAAATTAGTTTATAGTGGAAAACGCTTCATTTCAATATTAACTGCAATGCATGGTAAAAAAAAAATAGTTTAATGCATGTGGAAAGCGTATCAACACTTTGTAGAAAATACCAAAAAGGTTAAAAACTACTTAAAATCGCATATATGGACTTTAGTTGTAATAATCGATGGTAAATTTGTATGTATTTCGCTAAAACTAGGAGGTAGTTAGAAATATCCGATCCAGAGTTGGAGAAGACAGAAATTTGGGTGATAGGCGAATCACTGCTTCTGAGAGGAGGGGGGATAGAAGATTGCGTGGTGATAGACCGCAACAATCAGGTTCCCGGGGGTCAAGTGCTGCGGGGGTTAGGAACCCACCTAACCCAGATGTTCCGAGTGGGTCAGGTTCTTCGCGGGGTAGATCCCGACAGACTCGGCAGTCAGGGCCTGCTCCGATGCAGTCAGAAGCTGCTGCGGCTCCTCCTCTTCCAGGACTCAACGAGGGGTCTATATTGACTCGTTATGAGCAACACATTGCTCATCAGATTTGGATAGATCCGAATCCCGATGAAAGTGTCCCCCGTCAGCTAAAGGCGCAGACAAGGCAAAAGTGTTTCGAGCTATGGTTTCCTAGAATTCCTACCGACCCGGAGCCAGAATCATGGTTTGCTCTTGCCCAGGAGTCGGGGCTGCTTCACATCCTGAAGGGTCAATTTTGGAATGTGGACCACAACCTCCTTTCTGCATTCGTGGAAAGGTGGCACCCTGAGACGAACACATTTCATCTGAACTTTGGGGAGCTTGGAATCGGTCTCCATGACGTTTTGGAGATTCTGGAGCTGCCTATTGACGGGGGTGCTGTCACCACGCCATGGACACATTTGGGTCTAGATGCAGATTCAGCGCATTGTGCCCAATTGTTTTCCTATTTGTTTGGCGTTGACCTGGACAACCCGTTTGACGCTGAGGAGGCATTTATGGTCAAGTTCATAGGTAGGGGGGAAGTCGGCGAGCGGGAATTCTTTTGCCACGTTGTCTCGATGATCAACTCTCGAAGAAGATCCGATCCGGGCTCCATTGCAACCGGCTTTTTGTGGCACCTAATTCAGCAGTCTTTGTTCGTGAACAAGACCTCCAACCTGTTAGACACATGCTTCCTGCCGCTACTAGAGGATCCGAGCAGGATACATGAATACGAATGGGGTACAGGTTGTTTGGCATTGCTGTACAGGCAGCTGGGTATAGCATCCAGGGCGAGATGCGTGCAATTTTCTGGTTGCGTCAGGCTTCTTGAGATTTGGATTTGGTTACATTTCCCGTATTTTCCTGGGAACCCAAACCTGGATGTCAACTCCCAAGAAGCTACTGCTCGTGTGTCCCGTTATTCCACTGGACGAGCCCCGCTGAGGCAAAAAAGGACACTGCAACAGTACAGACGCATCTTGGATGAGTATGCACCGGAAGATGTAAGTGAATCGTCTAAATGTCATTCCAAGTTGTTATTAATATTGTTATTAATTGTTATAAGCTAATTCTGTAGGTGTGTTGGATGCCGTATCCGGATTTGGACGTGGGACCGCAAGGGCGTCATAGAGTGGCCACTTATCGTGGTGGGATCCGGTGCTTTGACATTATGGAGATGTACAACCCTGATCGGTTTTGCAGACAGTTCGGTCGCCGTCAGTCCCGGCCTTTGGATGTCCCCGAGCCAGTGGAGTATTATTATCCGCCAAAATCAATGCGAGGTGGCCGGGAATACACTGTACGGTATGGCCCGGAATGGGATAGATGGGACCAGCGTTATGACAACCTGTGTCAGTACATCATGTCCAGCCCGCCAGCTCTTATCCCTTGGGATGCTGAGGATGCTTACCTCGATTGGTTTGCTCAGGTCTCACATCCATATGTGAGCCCAAACGCCCCGGCAAGACCTCGACCGCCACGTAACCCGAACCCGATCCTTACCCTCGATTTCAACCGGGTAATTCTTATATTATTTTATTTGTTGGTATTGTGTTTTCTATATGACCCATCTCCTAATTATGTGTTGGTATTGCAGCGTGTATCGACGACACTCGGTATTATGCGGACACATCGACAACAGGGGATATTATCCATGGAGAATTTGGATTACTACATTCGGATGCTCAGTATCGACAATCCGCCTACAGCTGAGGAGGTCACTCAAACTCAACGGATGTCACAAGCAGAGTCGTCCAGGAGTGCAGAAGAGAGAGCCACACCTTCTATATGGGAGCGGGCAAGGATGGGTGCGGGACAAGGCCATCCGGAACAAGAAGCAGGGCGTAATGAATGGGAAGATAATGTGGGTCACGGGTCGGAACCTTATTGGGGGATTTGAATCGTTGTATTTGTTGTTTAAGTTATAATGAATATTATTTGGTTTCCTTAAGTTATAATGAATATTATTTGGTTTCCTTACGTTTCAATCAATTTAATTTAGTATTTCCTCCAAATACAGATATAGGAAATGATTTTGCACTGGTTTGTCTGCCATTTGAATTGATTGCATGCATGGTCAGTCTCAAATTTAATACAGTACTAGTATCCAAAAACTGATTTTCAATTGAAAGAGCATCAAAAAAAAGAGGTAAAAATAACTTTGCACTGTTTGCCTGACGCGCAATCATCTTCCTTGTTGGTTCCCAATTCCAATTTCACTTCAATTTTTTGCTTCTCAGCTCGAGATACTTCTTTGTTGCAATTTAGTATGTCTTTTGATGTGGTTTTCAAGTGTTCTACCAACATGATATCTTCACCATCAATATATAAGCCTTAAACACAACTTAGCAATTTTCGAAAACTTCTTTGTTGCAAATTTCTTTATTGATGTCCTTTGTTGTAACAAGACGACAACACAACTGAGCATTACAAAGTATATAAACGTGACCATTTCTAATCATCATCATCATCTTCTTCCCCACCATCTTCTTCAACGTCATCATAATCACCTTCGTCTTCACCTTCGTCTTCATCTTCGTCTTCACCTTCGTCTTCACCTTCGTCTTCACCTTCGTCTTCACCTTCGTCTTCACCTTCGACTTCACCTTCGTCGTCACCGTCGTCTTCACCTTCGCTGTCTTCATCGTCTTCACCACCATCTTCAACTACATGATCGTCATCATCGTCATCTTGGGGTATCGGGTTAATATTTAGAGGCGGCATTGGTTTGCACGGTTATGACGTTAAAGAAATCCGGGACTCACCGCATGGCTGCCATTTATAGACGAAAATATAAGATCTGTTTGGGATAAGATCTGTGACGGAAATATTTGACCGGGTCCCACACCATCTCGTTCGGAACCCCATTCCGAACGAGATGGTGACGTCAGCATCTCGTTCGGAATGGGGTTCCGAACGAGATGGTGTGGGACCCGATCAAATATTTTCGTCACAGATCTTATCTTTTCGTCTATAAATACCTCCAAAACAAACCATTTCAAACACACATTCACTATCATTCCATTATATTTATTTTCTCTCAAATTTCGATATGTATCCAAATCGTCCAACTCTATTTCCCGCCTCTTCCTCGACAATGGATCCTGGTCCGAAATTGTGTTGGTGTCAGAAAAAGCCCACGGTGCATATGTGTACCGAACAAATAGAGTGGGACAAGGTCAACTATGGGAGAAGATTTTGGGGATGTCCGGATGCATGTTGGGATGCTCTTACTGAAGAAGAGGAAGAGAAAGGGTGCAAATACAAACATTGGATCGATCCACCATACACAGGTCGTGCAAGGGTCGTTATTGAAGAACTAAATGCAGACAACTTATGCAACTGGTCAAAGGCTGAAGGAATTGAGGAAGGGATGGAGCTGCTGAGGATTGGAACAAAAGAATGGGCCAACGAAATAGATGAACTGAAAGCCAAAAACACCGAGCTCATGGAGGAAAACGCTGCAGAATTGGCAGCAACACGTAACAAATAGAGAATTAAGTATTTTTAATTTCCTGTATCGTTAGTTGTTCACCGTCTGCGTTGTACTCGTGCTGTTCTTTTTCAATTGTGTTGTTGTTTCAATATTAATGCTTCTATGATTATGTTGACATCATTCTGGAAAAAAAATTACTCAAACATTTATAAATTGTCCACCAAAACATTAAACAAACATATATAATTCAACAAACATTAATCAAGTCAACAAACAACATACTTAATACGAACATTAATCAAACAAATACAAGATTTAGGTCATTATGGGACCGCCACCATGAAACTCTCTCTCGGATACGTAGTTGTCGAATCTACTCTGAAAGCGCTGTTCCCATCCGTCCACCGATGGCTGTTTGTAGATACTCCACTGCCTTGGAGGGGGTGGAATTGGACAATTGTCATCAACCAACCAAATCTGTCAAAACAAAATTGTTATTGTATGCTAAAAAACATATGTGAAATAAGGTACAAGAGCGGAAAATATTGATGCGTACCGGTACGTAATGGTTGCGTCTCCCTACATGTGCAATGGCGAACACCGTGGTAGGAGGCTCTGAACCGGGAGGAGCAAACATCGGAAGACATGTACAAGGACCAAACCATGATAACACCACTAGTGCAACTTGATACCTCGTGGCAAATACCAATCCCATTGTAGGTGTGCACATCCAGAATTCAGGAGAGCATGGCGATCGAATGTGATTCACTTCTCGAATGAGTTGCGAGATAGTCTTGAAACCCTCTAGCATCTCATGATACATATGCCCGTTTTGTTGGAGGTGCTTTGAAAGATCAAATCGGATTTCAACGTACTGTTGCTCTGGTTTACCTAGTAAGCGAGCAAGGGATCGATAACCACAATGACCGTCATCGCCTACTTTCTCCACAGCAGCTATGTATGCGAGCATGAAAAGGTCTATATTATCTATCCCCCAGTCGAAGTCGAGATAAATGATTGAATTGCCACCGCTACATTTCGATCTAGCATTTCCTCTTGCCCTCGGTGGTTTAGTTGCACTCCCTTTTACGGTCGTGGCCCCGCTTGAAGCTCTGTTGGATGCAACCGACGATTTCTTTTGTGAATCGGCTTTCGGTGGCACAGTTGCACCCTCTTCCTCTTTCATCCCCTTTTTCCTTGCTTCTGCCTTCTCCTTATCCTTCTTAGCTTGAGCCCTCTCATCCCAACCCGGATCTCGCTTTGTACCCGTCTTCTTCGCATGAATCTTAGGCCTTCCTCTCTTCGTCTCTCCCCGAGGGGGGTCCTGGACATCAACTGAAGAAGGATCCTTGCACTCACGCCACTTATCAGCCATCCTCTTCATATCGAAATCATCAACATTACCGGTAAACACCCCTTCAAAGAAATCATCCATAAGAACCTTATCTGCAGTCAATTGCACGTCGTCGTCAGAGTCGAAGTCTTTCAATTCCACTCCTTCCCACTTGATCTGCTTCCAGAAGATATCAATGTCGCTCGGCAACAATGGCGTTCCTTCTTCTACAAACACCTTAATCCTGTGTGGGCAAGGCAATCCGAGTGTTGATTCCCACCAAGGATCCTCACATGGGCCACATATCTTTCCCTCCTTTGCCTTAAGGACTTCTTTCAGTAGCATTCTCAAACACTTGTCGGAGCACTTCCTCAATATGCGCATGAAAATAGTCTTGATCCACCGAGGCCCGTCTTGTATCTCCTTCGGGCTAGTATGGTTGGACATTTCCATCTCGGCCCGTATTCGACGGTGCTGATCGACAAACATATTGTCAATGTGTTGCACTAAAGTGTCGAACCCTCCAACAGCTGAATCAAACATATGCTTCAACATCGAGTGTTGACCTTCAACCCTGACAACAACATTGTACATGTTAAACATCGAGTATCATGATCATTCTCGTTAAAAACAAATTCAAATATCTTACCTGTTAGACGTTCTTGTGCTAAAATGGCGTATATCATCGCAATACGCAGCTATAAGTTTTTCTTTATGGGGAGTAAACCATGTGCTCTCAGCATATTGTACAAGATGACCATTCCTCCATGTTTTCCGGAAGTGATCAAGTCTCTCCTCATACTGCTTCTCTGTGTGAGACCGCATCACCCGTCGAACGCTAGCAGATGCACTTTTTTCGTCCAGGTTGTTCAATTTAGCAAATGCCTTAACATTCCGATCAACGTGGACATGGCAAAGCATATGACGCACACTAGGAAATACATGGTCAACCGCCTTAATTGTTGCCAGCTCTCGATCAGACATGATGCAATCCGGTCCTTCGAGTGCACGAAACAAATACTTGACCCGTTTCAATGCCCATGCATAGTATGGGGCTGTCTCACAACAGATGAACGCTAGCGCAATACAATATGTATAGTTGGTGCAATTGAATCCAACAAACTGAAGTAACGGCCAACCATACCTATCAACGAGGGTATATTAATAATTATAATTCTATAACGGTATTTGAATTCATAATAATGAATTTTAGTGTACCTATTAGTCTTGTACGTCGCGTCCATGATCACAACCCGAGGGAACATTCTCAACAAATGTTGACAATCCGGATGAGATATGAAAAACGCTGCCAACTTTTTCTCCCCCGTCTCCGGATTCGTCTCGTGGTAAATGTCTTTACGATAACCTCTATGATGGAGGAAATCTAATGACCACTGGGTCACGGTTAGATTTGCCAATGCTTTCTTCCTCTCCTTTTCCCTCACAGTGTACACTTGCCTTCTTGATATTGTGGAAGTCGGATTTTCCTGAAGCAGCTGTGTATAAATAACCTTCGGCATTGCCCCGGCCGCTGATGCAATCATTATTTTTCGTCTCTGCTCTCCCGTCATCCTCGAAGCAAATGCATGGCCAATCAAGCTGCTGGAAAGACAGTGGTTGTGACATGCCTTCTCAACTTTTAGTATCCACCCAGGCGGCTCAACAAGAGTTGCTCGTCGATAATATCCTCTTAACATAAAAGGACAATTGTACTTCCTTAACCTACTAAGGTTGCTACGCTGCGACGATGGTTCTGCTACATCTCCTTCAAGATTAATGTTCTTTCCATGTTTTCTATAACTACCGGATTGCTCACAGTGCAGAAATATCCTCTTGTTGGCCATTGATGATTTCGTGGTGATAACCATACAAAACTCATAACCGACCTTTCTAACCCACTCTCTCAGAAGATCCATAGTAGGAAATCTCTCACTAGTCGTAAAATGGGCACTATAGTCGATTTTTAAATATTCCTCATCACTACAGTATCCCTATTTAAAATTACTCAAATTTCAATACTACTATACCAATAAAATAAATTATAATGAAACGCTATAAAAAAAAGGTTTACAAATACTTACTTGGAAATATGTATCATCTACCGGCGCAGACAAATCAACCTCCTCCTCCACCGACGTCTCACTAGAAGAACACTCCCGTCCTTCTTTCCAACTACCTGCCCTTGAAGAATTAGTTGAATCGCTTTCAGACGTCATTTTTTGTGTTTCTTCCGATTGGGTTTGATAATTTGGTCATACAACTCCGATTTTATAGACTCCGTCAAAATATAGCCGTTCGCTTTTTCAAAAAAATTTGCCGAATCTCGTTCGGAATGGGGTTCCGAACAAGGAGTCATTTTTTTTTTAATATGACGTCAGCATCTCGTTCGGAACCCCATTCCGAACGAGATATGACGTCATATTAAAAAAAAATGACGTCACACCTCGTTCGGAATGGGGTTCCGAACGAGATGCTGACGTCATATTAAAAAAAAATATTTACACCTCGTTCGGAACCCCATTCCGAACGAGGTGTGACGTCATAATAAAAAAAGAAAAATATTCCTCGTTCGGAATGGGGTTCCGAACGAGGATTAAACCGGTTCGCATATTGCGAACCGGTTTGGTATTATTTAATACAAATTATTTAAATGAACCGTTTCTCGTTCGGAACCCCGTTCCGAACGAGAAACGAAATTTAAAAAAAAAAAAAAAAATTCCCCTCGTTCGGAATGGGGTTCCGAACGAGGGGGTGCTGCCGGGCGCAAAAAGGGTGCTGCCCAGTTGCA
The DNA here is from genome assembly GCA_029168935.1 of Oxyria digyna. NCBI lineage: Eukaryota > Viridiplantae > Streptophyta > Magnoliopsida > Caryophyllales > Polygonaceae > Oxyria > Oxyria digyna. Next base: position 6,051,121 of record JAPVLV010000005.1, read on the forward strand.
ACCCGTTATTTAAATTGGGTACATGAAAATAGACACACTTAGATAAGGAGTAGCAGTTAAGAAAGAAAAGAAGAAAAAATGATGAATATAAGCAAGGGGCAAATTTGAGGGTGGTGGAGGCGACCTTGTAGTGTTGAACAACGAGGATGAGATTGGTTGTCAGTGTGAGACTTTGGCAGCTTTGAGAAGCTAATAGAAGTATAGAGGGAATCAAGTTGGTCTAATGTCATCGTTAATTCATGGGAGGATTAGTATGAATTTTTTTTCTAAAATGGGCTTTTTTTCAAAAAAAAATTTCCGACCTAGGCTCTTTTCAAAAGAAATTCCCAATATAGGCACTTATGCCAGCTTCGGATTTTTTTTATGTGTGAAGCTGGTAATTTTTTTTTTGAATTTTTTATGTATAAGAGACGCTGGCCGAACCAGCGTCTCTTATACATATTTTTTTTTTAATTCCCCATGTAAAAAGTTTTTAAAAAAAAAATTATTTGTATAAGGCTCTGGGAGAACCAGCGCTTAAGCTTTTGTTAATTTTTTTTTTTTAAAGTTTATATATATATATTATTATACATGACTTACGCGTGTTTGGATGGCTCGTATGGGCTCGTTTGAAATCGGAATCGATCACGACCAATTTCGTTGGGTCCGTATTGATCCCAGCTTTCACCAGATATGTCTCTCGCTCGATTCTGATTTCGAACGACCCCATACGAGCCACCCGAACAAGCGTAAGTCTCGTGCGTACCTTCTACTGTAAATGGATATTTACAAATCCGTTCCTCCATATCACGTGATGAGAGACATATCTGGTGAAAGCTTGGATCAATACGGACCCAACGAAACTGGTCGTGGTCAATTCCGATTCCGAACAAGCCCATACGAGCCATCCGAACAAGCGTAAATCTCGTGCATACCTTCTTTCACCAGTTCCCGAACAAGCCCATACGACCAGTTTCGTTGGGTCCGTATTGATCCCATCTTTCACCAGATATGTCTCTCATCGCGTGATATGGAGGAACGGATTTGTAAATATCCATTTACAGTAGAAGGTACGCACGAGACTTACGCTTGTTCGGGTTGCTCGTATGGGCTCAAACATCACGACCTATTTCGTTGGGTCCGTATTGATCCCAGCTTTCACCAGATATGTCTCTCGCTCGATTCTGATTTCGAACGACCCCATACGAGCCACCCGAACAAGCGTAAGTCTCGTGCGTACCTTCTACTGTAAATGGATATTTACAAATCCGTTCCTCCATATCACGCGATGAGAGACATATCTGGTGAAAGCTGGGATCAATACGGACCCAACGAAACTGGTCGTGATCAATTCCGATTCCGAACTGGTGAAAGAAGGTATGCACGAGATTTACGCTTGTTCGGATGGCTCGTATGGGCTTGTTCGGAATCGGAATTGACCACGACCAGTTTCGTTGGGTCCGTATTGGTCCAAGCTTTCACCAGATATGTCTCTCATCGCGTGATATGGAGGAACGGATTTGTAAATATCCATTTACAGTAGAATGTACGCACGAGACTTACGCTTGTTCGGGTGGCTCGTATGGGGTCGTTCGAAATCAGAATCGAGCGAGAGACATATCTGGTGAAAGCTGGGATCAATACGGACCCAACGAAATCGGTCGTGATCGATTCCGATTTCAAACGAGCCCATACGAGCCATCCAAACACGAGTAAGTCATGTATAATAATATATATATATAAACTTTGAAAAAAAATTTAACAAAAGCTTTGTATATCCCAGCGCCTTATACAAATAATTTTTTTTTTTAAAACTTTTTACGTGTAAGAGACGCTGGTTCGACCAGCGTCTCTTACACCGGGAATTAAAAAAAAAATATGTATAAGAGACGCTGGTTCGTCTCTTATACATAAAAAATTCAAAAAAAAAATTACCAGCTTCGGACGAGAGACGCTGGTAATTCCTTTTGAAAAGAGCATACGTAGGGAATTTTTTTTGAAAAAAAGCCCATTTTAGAAAAAATTCGGATTAGTATCATTGAAAAAACTGTAGAGTGGTTCAACGGATTTGGACCACTTTCTCTACTAAGTCTCGTATTATCGCCCAACCGGTGGCGGTTGACTCCCTTTAGCGCAAGTTTTGGGGATCGAGAGAACGCATAGCTTGCAAGAGATCGTGGAGATGTAGGAAAATCTGGGAACTGCTCGTACTTTTTATTTTTTCATTATTTTAAGCTAAATGGGTGAACGGGAGATTAATTCAAGGATTTATAAGTGGTTGAGTAAATATGGTGAGATCACGCTGAGATGACGCAATATTTTGTGAAGAGTTAGTTTCTCCCTTACCCTTAGTTACTTGGATGTAGAGTGAAATATAAACAAGCTTAACTTTTACTTAAATTACGTAATACATAATTAAGGACGTCCTTACAAACAAACAACATGATCAAGATGGAATTGGAGCCTAGCTATAGCTCCTTATTGACGTTACACATATGTATTCTCACAAAAATATCTTATTGACGTTCATGATAATAAACATGAGTACACAGATAATTAGTAATTAGGGCGTGTAGGTGCACGTTCAACAAGTTAGTTTAGGTCCAGGTGTGATCCCAAACTTGTTGCAATAATTTTTGTAGTATTTAACCCTGTTGGCGACAGCTGCAGGGCTGCCACCGTTGCATTCGCCTCCATTGATGGCTCGGATTGTGGCTCCAAAGCCGTCTTTTAAGTGAGGTCGGACTCTGGTCTGCCAATACCAGAGGGCGGTCTTGAAGGAGACACTAGGGCTAGTTGCAACAAGCTCTGGATGGCTAACTAGGTCAAGTCCGAGGTACTTTCCTGCTGCGCCGTAGTTGCAGTTCCATGTGATCTGAATAGCTCCCCTTCCGTAGTACATTTTTCCTGCCTTACACTTGTACTTTGGACACCCAGACTCGCAGTACCTTGACTTTTCAATCTCTTCTATGTAGCAGAAATCTGCAACACTTTACACGCATTACAACATGTATGCCCGAAAGAGTAAAGCAATCAAGTATTAGGATTCACAATTTGAACTTACGTCCAGTCTCATGCGTCACATGAGCAAAGAAGGCCGCGATTTCCCTCTTAGAGGCAAGAACGGTTTTATCGTGGCCAAAATCTGGGAACGACTTGGCGGCTGTAAGAAAACCGGCTCGAGTGTAGAAGTGTTTTCCCTTGCAACCAACCCCGGCTTGGCCTATGATGCTATTGAAGAACTTAGGGGTAACTACGGTAGCAACATTAACGCCTAAGGCGAGACTAGGCAAAACAATGGCTATGATGCCAAAAAAGACAAGGGTTGGGAGGAAATGCTTAGGATTCATGTTCTACAAAGTGAAAAGCTAGAGGTGTTTTGTTTTGTGTTTTTGTGTGTGATGGTGAAAATAAGTTGGGGGATTGGAGGGTTTATATAGGCATAGATAGAATGTTAAGAAAGCAACCCATTTGCCTCGTACATGTTATGGTGTTGCAATTGGTCAAATGAACTTGAATTCAATATTTATTGTTGAAAGTTTGAAGATAAGACCAAATTAAAATTCCAATGCAACAATAAACTATCGAAGTAGCATTGATCAAGCAATCCTGCTAGCTAGTTTTTTCGGTCAACGGTCTATGTTATGCCTATTAATCCTAGTTTGTTATACATACATAGAATAAAGAATTGGTATATCATTACATTGAAGATTATGCATGTTGGCGCTCAGAAAACGCAGCTCGCGATACAACACCTCGCGAGTCTGGCCAGCCAACTTGTATACAACAATTCACCTTGTCTTCCTCCCGTCATCCACCCTAGTTCTTGACACCTACTATTCCAACGCAACCAAACTAGGAGAGGGTATCTCCGGATTTGATTTTCCGGCGTTCAAATTAGCAAACGTGTAAAAATGCAACTAAGAGCTACACAATTTGCCACAAGAGCTAGAGTAGATAGAAAGAGTAAAGTAATGATAAAGAGAACTCAAAATGCTACTTTAAATGCTTCAAGTTCTTCATTACCAACAAACCGAACGGCCCAAGAAACCACCCAACGCAGCATTAAAAGTTTAATAGTAAAACTGGGAGTTACAAACCAAGTGTTGTTTGCCTTAACGCCTCAAGGAGAAGATGGTTTTTGAAGATTGAGGTTTTGGTTCATTCCTGTGTTCTTCTTACTCGGGAGAGGAAGACGAAGCGTTTTTCTTCCAGTCGTGATCTCCTCCTCTATCCATTGAGTTGCGTTCTTATACTCTTGTCAGGGGCCCACGCGAGTCAATTACTAATTTGCCCCTTGATACTTAATCTCGTCGAATCCTCCTTATGGGCTTCGTCTGCTTATGGGCCGCTTTCGTCCTTCTGGGCTGACTGCATGGACCGATCCGGCTCGCGTCCGATGGGCCTAACCCGATTCCTTTTGGGCTTCGCGAGCCCATCGAGAACCGGCTCCAACATCCAGCCCCCCAAGCTTTTATGCTGAATAGCTTAAGGCTTGGGTTTGTCTTCTTGAAGTCGCGTTCTCGACATGAGAGTGGCTTCTTGACTTAGTATGATTTCATCGCGTGTGATGGTCGCGTGTATTTCGATTAAACTTCTCGGGGCGACGTTTTGAATTCAAAAACTTTTTTGAATTCCCGCGCTGGGCGCATGTTGCCCACGTGCCATCTTCTCATTGCACCTTCTTTTCCCCGGTTCTTCCTTATAAATACCCACCTTCGTCTTCCTTTTTTTCATTCTGCCGCAATCCTTCGTTGTTCTCTCCAAACTGCAAGTTCGTCTTCTTCGCCGGTGCTCTCTCCTTCTCTACCTTCGTCTTCGCCTCCGCTCCCACTCGACCTTCAATGGCAGGTTAGTCTTTCGTTCTTCCTTCCCTTTTCTACCTCGTTTTGGCTTGATTTTAGGGTTCCCCGCAGATTCGTCGCTCGACTTCTTCTCGTTTGTAACTGTTGTCAGAATTTTTGCCCGGGCTCTTCGATTTGGTAGGCTTTCGTCAGTGATGGTTTGTCCATTGGGTGTTTCTCGTGTCGGATTCTCCTTGCAGCTCTCGTTTCTCAATATGTTGTTTAAGAAAAAACGTGTTTCGGTCAATTCCGCCATTTTTGGACCTCCGCAATGTTCTTCGTGTTCTTGGGCCTGGTCCTTCTTGATGTCGTTTTAAATTCCCCTTTGATCTTTCGTGTTTCAGTTTTTCCAGGGATTTCTTGTTTGTTCACTTCTTACTGCCTCGCGTCATTTTCCTTTGACTCGCGTTGTTCCCACCTTCGACGTTCTCTTTTTCCTCTTTCCATCCCTGGAAAACTGAAACTTTCTTTGCCTATGCTTTCAGGTAGTGATGATTTCTACGAACGCTCAACTCGGGCTGAGTATTCGGGGCGCACTACGTCCGGATCCGAGAGGGGCTCTGATGGTCGCGAGCCCAGCTCTCGTAGACGATCTCGCGTCACTAGGAAATCCAAATGGAGCAAAGCGAAGACGCCTAAAAAGTCTAAAACCAGACTCTCGTCTCGCGTTATCCAAGAGCGAGCCGAGACCAATTATGGTCAATTTGCCAGCTTTTTCTCTCATAAGGGGTCCTTACATAGTAATAGAGAAACCCTTTCTCGCGGATCCTGGTCGAATAAGTATCCTTACAAAGAGAATAAAACATACTCACACCATGATTCCTAACACGGCCCATCGGAGCAGTCTTAATTTTGACGATCTTCGCCGTCTCGCTATGCGATACCCTTTTCCCGAAGGGACCATCTTTGCCCTCCCCGACTATGAGGGCACTTCCCTCGACCAATATAGGCCCTTCTTTGCTTTGAGCAGGCAATCTTTAGAAGCTGGCTTCCGTCTCCCGTGGACGTCCTTTCAGACTGAAGTGATGGCGGACTTAGGCTTCATCCCTTCTCAGATGCATCCAAACTTCTGGAGTTCGCTGATCGTTTACATCATGCGATGTCAGGATATTGGGATTGCTCCCAATACGCCTCACTACGCTCTTATTAATTCGTATAAGAAGAACTCCCGCGAGGATGGATTTTATACTGCTCAAACCAAGACTCCTAGTGCCTTCCGATTGCGCTCGAAGATTGAAGGGTGGAAAACGTGTTGGTTTTTAGTCCGTCCCCCTCTTGGTTCTGAAATTTCTGTTCAAGTACGCGAGCCTTATGCGAGAAAGGCTCCGTGCTTTTTCCCAAAGGAGACTCGTGATAAATTCGTTCGCGACTACAAGGATTACCCTGACAAAGCTGTTCAAAAACGTTTTGAGTTGACAATCTCGGATGCTTTACTGGTTGTCAGGGGACTTAGCCTCAAAGCTCATGCCCGAGGTTTTTGTTCGCGTTTGTCTTTAGCGCTCGCGTCTATCACTATTATTGCTTTTTTATTATATATATTTTTTTTATAATTTTTTTTTATACTCACTTGTGGTCTTTGCAGATGCTGACATGTTCTCTGATCTTCCGGACTTGGAGGGGTTGGTTTTTGACGAGGCTGGTTCTCTCACCCCCGAGGCTCCAGCTCACAATATTTCGTCTGTCCCCGGTGTGACCCTTGCTCCTACCCCTGTTGTATCGGAGTCGCCAGCTGAGCTCGCGACCACAGTTTCTGAGGAGGTCCCTCAGACCAAAAGGTCTCGCGAAATATCATCTCGCGATAAGGGGAAGCAAAAATTATCCGAGAAAAGTCGCAAGAGGACGACGGAGGTAGAGTTCGTCTCCTCTCCAGAGCCTACCGATTCTCTGGTCACGAACCCCACCTTCATTCACGGTTTATCGGCGACGCGTGCGTTCTTTGACTCGATCCCGACTGTTTTCCCCCCCGAACCCAGCCTTTACGAGGAAATCTCGGATAGACCTGGCGGCCTTTCTAAACTACTTTTTGCGGTAAGTTTCGCGTTCTCATCTATTTCTTGTCTCTTGGGGTGTTTTTAACCCTGGAGTTGGTCATTTTGCAGGGATGAATATTATCGCGAGCGCAAGAAGGAGGGTGCTTGCGGCGGAGGACAAACTTAAGGAATTGATGGATGAGGACCAGTCAATCCGTGATGCCAATAGAGCGGCTAAGTCTCGGCTCATGGGGGAGAAGAAAACTTTGGAGGTGGAGCTTTCGAAGGCCAACGCGTTAGTGGAATCTAAAGACGCAAAGATAAAGGAGCTGGAAGCGCAACTCGCGTATGAGAGGTCCACCCATGTCAACATCGTCACTGAGTATAACACGCAGGTGAACGGCCTCAGACAAGAAAATGAGAAACTCCACGCGACTATGTCCGAGAGAATTGCCTACGAGAAGAACATGGCGGTGGAAGAGTATTGCGGGGGTTACCGTCAACGTGCTCGCGTGGATTTTTACAAAAATGTTGTCAACACGCTTCTCCTTTGTATGGTGAAGGTTCAGATGCGAAAACACAAAGTCAAAGATTTCCCCTTCAACGCTCAAGACTTATGTGATTTCTCCACCGACCTTCCCGAGTATGAGCCCCCGGTGCCGGGAACTTTCATTGATGATGGGGATACTCCACTTGAGGCTTGGGGTGTAACTGGTCTCGCGTCCAAGAAAGGCATCGTTAAAGGTAAAGAGAGTCAAGTGCCTAAGCCTCCTCTTCCGAAGATGGTCATTCCGCCTCCGTCCGAAAGGTTGGAACCTGTTCCTCGCGCGCTTCCGAGCCCTCCCTCCCCGGCCCTCTTTCCTCGTAAGAGAAAAGTATTCGCGTCCGACGCTCTTCTTGACACCATTCAGCCCTCCCTGAAGCGTTCTTGCTTAGATCAAGCGGGGGGGTCAGGATCGCGGGTAGTTGATGCTCAAGACGTCGTGGATTTAGAGGCGGATAGCGTAGAGGATGCGGGAAAAGCTCCTGAGTCTGTCATTAAGTAATGTTTAATAACCCTCTGACACGGCCTAGTGGTCTTTCGAACAGTATGTTTTTGGTGTTCCTGTCGCGAGAATTTGGGCTTTTATGTAATTACTTTTAATGCGGCCATGTTTGTCGCGAGCTATATGCTGTTTTGCTATGTTTTGGTTTTACTTCTCCATCTGCTTGTTTCGTATACACTTATCTCGCCTCGCTCCCCCCGTTTTGTGTTTCGGAAAAGAGTAATTTTGCGAAAAAATAAAACGTAAAGAGATGAGTGTTTCATAACTACGATCCCTCTTGTATAGTAAAAGGTAAGACTGACGGTGTTACATAATTTACGTGAGAATCATAAAGTATGGCAAACCATTCTCCTGTTAGCTAGTGCATGAACATTATACGCGAGTGTTGGTCAGTACATTCGTTCTAGCTAGTGACAGGGTTTCACGCTTTAGCTCTTGGTGGTTGTTGATGCTCGCGGGGTTTGTCCTGAGCGCTTGTAGTCGCGAAGCATCAGAACAGTTTTTCTTCGGTGTGGTTGCTGCAGAGAATTTCTTGACTTTGCAGAGGCATGTTGCTTTTGCGGGAGATTTTAAGCACTGCACATGTAGAGAGGCATTTAGTATTTGGTCTTTATGTGGTTAAGAGCTCTTGAAAGACGTGTGAGTCACGATGTGAACCCGTCCATGCTTTCGCGACCAAGGAGAGTTTTTTAGCTCAACCATGGAAGCTTGATACGCGACCTGGGGGGTTTTTTTAGCCCAGCCCAGTGAAGCGGAGTCATGGCGGGTGAGCTCATTGTCGTAAACTCGTTCATGCTTTCGCGACCAAGGAGAGTTTTTTAGCTCAACCATGGAAGCTGGACACGCGACCTGGGGGGTTTTTTTAGCCCAGCCCAGTGAAGCGGAATCATGGCGGGTGAGCTCATTGGCGTAAACCCGTCCATGCTTTCGCGACCAAGGAGAGTTTTTTAGCTCAATCATGGAAGTTGGACACGCGACCTCGGGGGGTTTTTTAGCCCAGCCCAGTGAAGCGGAATCATGGCGGGTGAGCTCATTGGCGTAAACTCGTCCATGCTTTCGCGACCAAGGAGAGTTTTTTAGCTCAACCATGGAAGCTGGACACGCGACCTGGGGGTTTTTTTTAGCCCAGCCCAGTGAAGCGGACTTGACGACTTTTGTCTCAATTGAAGCGCTACCTTTTTAGGTGGACGAGCATTGGTCGACCAGGCTGAGCCATTTCTTGATAACCCAAACTCGCGTGATAACGAATTGCTGGTTCCACAACCTGTACTTATCATATCATAGTGATCGAACGTTTTAGTGTCTCAATGCGATAAGCATTGACCATTAATGGGAAAACATTTTTGCTCTGCTAAACTTTGTTAAACGTACCTGGGTTGTGGGAGGATTAGGCATAGAAGCGACGAAGTCGCATCACGTTCCAAGAGTTTGCAATGTGATTCCCAGAGTGATCCTTGAGACGATATGCCCCGGGAGCGACTTCTCGATCTATAATGTAAGGTCCTTCCCAGTTGGGGTCGAGTTTTCCTCCTTCTGTTCTACGGAGCACTAGGTCCCCTCTGGCGAATCCCCTCAACTTTATGTGCTTGTTGTAATACTTCGCGACGCTGGCTTTATGATTGGCCGCTCTGATAGTTGCTAAGTCGCGAATTTCTTCCCGCATCTGCAACTCTAGCTGCATTTTTTCGTCATTGTCGATCGGGCTATACTGAATCACGCGATCCGTGGGCACAATGAACTCGACTGGCACTGTGGCTTCTATCCTATAGGCAAGAGCAAAAGGTGTTTCCCCAGTTGCCTTTTTTACCGTGGTTCTGTTTGCCCAAAGTACTAGAGGTAAAACTTCGGCCCACTTTCCTTTGGAGCCTTCTAATCGCTTTTTCAGATCCATGACAATACTTTTGTTCACAGCTTCTACTTGGCCATTGCAATGCGGGTGAGCGACCAATGCGATTCTTAAGGCGATCCCTATGTCATTACACAACGTGAGCAACTGTGGCGAATTGAATTGTGGTCCTCTATCGGTTACGATCTCGTGAGGGAGGCCGTATCTGTAGATGATATTCTTCCATAGGAACTTTTTAACTGCTGGGACGGTAGTGCTCGCGAGAGCCTCGGCTTCGATCCATTTGGTGAAATAATCAACTGCTACAATGATGTATTCCAGTTGACCAGGCGCTTTTGGCTTGAAAGGTCCTAATAGATCTAGCCCCCACATCGCGAAGGGACAGGGGCTTGACATTATCTGTAGTTCTACACCTGGCTGATGAGAAGCCGGGGCAAAGTACTGACATGGCTTACAGTTCTGAGACTCGCGTTGTGCGTCCTGTTTCATGGTTGGCCAGAAATTCCCTTGCCTCAACGCTTTGTAGACCATAGGTCTCCAACCCGCGTGAGTCCCGCACAATCCCGCGTGTAGCTCTCTTATAAGTACGTCACTTTCTATCTTAGACAAACACCGGAGCTCGCGTGGTCCGTACCCTCTTTTGTAGAGTTCCCCACGACACATGTAGAAGCGCGCAGCCATAGAGACAAGTTTTCTCATTTCTTTTGGATTCGAGGGTCCTGTTCCGTTTGCTAGATATTGAATTATAGGGGTGCGCCAATCACCGACTGGCTCGTCTATTACCATCAGCTCCACCTGATTGCTTATGGCGCTCTCAGACTTTACTACCCAGAAGTATTGACTCTTTCCACCCTTGGAAACGATGGTAGAATTCCCATCGGGATGTTCCATATTCGCGTACTGAGCCTGGGAACCTAGCTTCGCGAGTTCGTCAGCTCGCGTATTTTCTTCCCTCGATATTGCTTCAATCTCAAAATGCCTGAACAACGAAATCAAAGTTGTAGCTCTCGCATGATATATGGGGAGATTGTCTGTTCGAGCTTCGTAGGTCCCATTTATCTGATTCACAACAATCTGAGAGTCGCTCAGACACCTCACCATGTGAATACCTGCGTGTATTGCAATTTCCAGTCCTGCGATGAGTGCTTCATACTCTGCTTCGTTATTAGTGGCTTTGAATCTTAGTGCAATCGCATGGTCGATTTTATCCCCGGCTGGGGATGTCAGGACGACCCCCGCCCCGCAACCGTCTACGTTTACTGCTCCGTCAACGTGCATAACCCATGTGGGGTGCTTTGGAGCTATTTCATCTATTTCTAACTCTCTGAAACTTGTTTCAACAATGAAATCAGCCAAAGCTTGCGCTTTGATTGCGGGTCGTGGTCTATAGACTACGTCAAATTCAGTCATCTCAATTACCCATTTAGCGAGCCTCCGGGAGGTTGTTGGCTTACTCATGAAAGATGGGAGTGGTAAATCTGTCAATACCTCGATGGGATGAGCGTGGAAATAAGGTCGGAGCTTACGAGCGGCTGTTATCAACGCGAGTACTGCTTTCTCTATGGGCGAATATCTGGTCTCGGCTGACAGAAGGGCTTTACTGATGAAATAGACGGGGACCTGTTGCTCTCTTACCAACACTGCGCTTACCGCACGCGTTCCTGCCGCGAGGTACAGCTGCAAACCTTCCGCAGGTACCGGTGACGCAAGTGTGGGGAGTTTAGCCAGATGTTCTTTGAGGCTCATAAATGCCCTTTCACACTCCTCAGTCCATTCGAAGCTTTTCGGTTTCCTCAATATGTCAAAGAAGGGGAGGTTTCGCTCCGCGAGCTTGGCACAAAACCTCCCGAGATAATTAACCTTCCCTATAAACCTTTGGACGTCATGAGTGGATCTCGGCGGTTGTAGATCTATTACAGCCTGGACCTTGTCTGGATTGACTTCGACACCGCGTGCACTGATCTAAAATCCCAGGAACTTGCCCTCTGTGACCCCAAAGACACATTTCTCGGGATTGAGGTTCATTCCGTACTTTCCTAGAGTTTCAAAAACTTCTGCCAGGTCGCGAGCGTGATCTGCCTGCTTCTTGCTCTTAACTACTATGTCCTCTACTTAGGCCTCCACGGTGTCACCCCTTTGCTCGCTAAAGATCATGTCCACCAGCCTCTGGAATGTAGCTCCCGCGTTTTTCAAGCCGAACGACATTACTTTATAGCAGAAGGTTCCCTTGTCTGTGATAAAAGCCGTGTGCCCCGAGTCGGCTGGATTCATCATGACTTGATTATACCCAGAGTACGCGTCTAAGAAACTCAGGGCTTCATGACCCGCGGTGGAATCTACCAACTGGTCGATAGAAGGTAATGGGTAGCTGTCTTTGGGACATGCCTTGTTGAGACCAGTGAAATCTACGCACATGCGCCATTTTCCTGTCCCTTTGGGATTTTTCTCTACCATTACTACGTTTGACAGCCACGTCGGGTATTGCACGGGCTTAACAAACCCTGCTTTTATCAATTTCGCGAGTTCCACAGCAGCAGCCGCGTTCTTTGGTCCTGCCTGCTTTCGCTTCTTCTGCCTGCGCGGCTTGACCTCTGAACTAATGTTCAGGGAGTGGGTCATGACACTCGCGGGAATCCCTTTCAAATCCTTTGGTGTCCACACGAAAACATCCCGGGAGCGGGCGAGCAAGGTCTCAATTTCTTGCACAACTTTCTGATCCAGTTTTCCCCCTACATAGAGCTTCTCCTCTATGTTGGGGAATGGGGTGATTGTCTGTTTCTCAAACCCATCAAAATGTGGTTTGTGCCCTTCTTCTTCTCCAGTATCTCGCGGCCTCGGAGAGGCACATACCTCCAACTCAGCCTCTTCAATCACGTGAGGCAACCCTGGAACAAACAACTGGTTGGCGAGCAAGGCCTTGGTGTTGCCCTTTTCGGATGATACGTAGCAGATACGGCTTTCCTCTTGGTTTCCTCTCGCGACTCCTGTTCCGGTCGACGTTGGGAACTTAAGGCAAAAATGACAGATCGACACGACTGCTTCAAACTTACACAGAGTCTCGCGTCCCAGTATCGCATTGTAGGAGGAAGTTATTGGAATTACTACGAAATCTATTTTTTCTGACCTTCTTGACCTGGTCTCCCCACCCAGGATGAGATCTAGGGTGACGACGCCCAGGGCCCTCACTCTGTCACCCGCGAAACCCACCAGTGTGGTTTTAGTAGGCCTGAGTGTAGATTGATCAATCCTCATTTTCTCGAACGCGTCCCAGTATAGTATATCGGCCGAGCTCCCTGTGTCCACGAGAATCCTTTTCACAAGTTTGGTTCCAATCTGAGCATGAATGACTAGTGGATCAGCGGCTTCGACAGCCCAGGTATCTACCTCCTTGTCGCTGAAAACAAGCGTGTAAGGCTCAGACTGCGATCTCGCGATACTATAGATTGGCTTTCCCTGAGGCTTGGGCGCGTTGTTAATGAGCCTCTGCTCTCGTTTGCCTAAGGGAATGGGTTCATGGCGGCCTGCAATCGTACCTATATGGCCATCTAAGTGAGGGAAGTTCTGGTGTGGGTGGTGACCGGGACCCTGATTCTGGTTACCTCTCGCGGGGGTTTGCTGCCTTATCTCGTTCTGTGTTCTACCTCCTCCATCTTTTTTTGTACCGCCGCGACCTCCGTCACCATTTCCTCTCTGAGCAGTTAGGACTTCTGCTCTCTCGGGTGGTGAGGACGCGACCTACATTCCTCTGTAGGGTGAGTATCCACTCTGTGGTACTCACACCATGTGGTTGGCTCGTGGAGACCATGACCTCGATCCCCTCTCCTTTCAGCCTCGCGACTGCTATCATGCTCGGCTACGAAATTTTGCGAGTGGAACTGATTCTGATCATGGTTCTGGCCTCTGAACTGCTTTTGACCCTGATTCTGATCTTGAATTTGCAAACCGGGCACTCGCGTGTCAATCTGCTCCTTTCCCTGACTGCCCTGATGGCGTTTGTTACCCCAACTTTGGTTGTCTCTCTTTTGGCCCTGAGCAGGCTTATTCTGATTGTTTCCTTTCAACGCGGAACTTGAGTGTTCTTCCACGTTAATCTCTGTATACGCTCTTTCGAGCATGGCCTGGTAGTCCAAATCTTTCTTGCGGTATAGGTATTGCTTGAAGGAGCTTCCATCTGTGAGACCATCTAGGAACGCGACTCGGGCAGTTTTATCATGAAAATCCTCGGCTTCTAAGATCTTTTCCGAGAACCTCCTGACATAACTCTCTAGCGATTCGTTTGGTCCCTGTTTGACACCCACTACTTCTTGCATAGTCACTTTTCTTTTCCTTGAGGATCCAAAGTGCAACAAGAAACTCCTCTCTAGGTCAGCGAAAAAATGGATGCTCCCTGACGGTTGGTTAAGCATCCAGGTCATGGCGGGACCCGCGAGAGTGCCTGAGAAACCTTTGCACATCGTGGCTTCGTCAGGACACCTTGCGAGCATAGCATACTTGTAGCGTGCTAGATGTTCGCTAGGATCTTCTTTGCCATTGTATTTTTTGATACTAGGGAATCTGAAATTAGGTAGAGGGACTGACCTGACTATGTGGTCTGCGAAAGCAGTCGGGCCGAACAAGGCTGGCGGATTAAAGGACGGATAGGCCTCGTAAGCCTGTCGCGGACAGGTTGCCTGGTTGTAATAAGGTTCCCCCTCATACTGATAGCGAGAAGGTCCTTGCTCGGCACGAATCCCATGTCCCCTTCTTTCGGTTCTTCCCCTGTAAGACTGGTTCTCTACGTAGCTCATTGGGGCTTGATTCAAATCAAACCTACCAGGGTGACAAGCTTTCTCGCGTCCCTCGACCCTGGTCCTTCGTGACACTGAGATTCTGTCGTCGGGTACGTGCTCAGCACTCTCCTCAGCGACTGGTTGCTCTCGTTCACCCTGATTCTGCTCTTGCTCGCGATCTTCAGCCCTTGGTTGTTCTTGGTTTCGGCCCCTGCCCGTGCTCTGTCCCAACGTCTGAAGGAACGCGCGATACTGAACCAGTGCGGGTCCTACCAGAACAATCTTTTCCTCAGGCACGCGTGTAATGGGTGCTCGCGAGCTATTTATCTCATGTTGTGTTCTCGTCTGGAGAGGGGTGTTGCCACTTCCCTCGCCCCCAGTATTCATCCTCAGGCAGTTAAGTGTTAGAAATACGTGAATATCTGTAGTGAGCCTTACTTGTGCGAGTAAGTTCCCCACGGTCGGCGCCAGTGTTGGCGCTCAGAAAACGCAGCTCGTGACACAACACCTCGCGAGTCTGGCCAGCCAACTTGTATACAGCAATTCACCTTGTCTTCCCCCCGTCGTCCACCCTAGTTCTTGACACCTACTATTCCAACACAACCAAACTAGGAGAGGGTATCTCCGGATTTGATTCTCCGGCGTTCAAATTAGCAAACGTGTAAAAATGCAACTAAGAGCTATACAATTTGCCACAAGAGCTAGAGTAGATAGAAAGAAGTAAAGTAATGATAAAGGGAACTCAAAATGCTACTTTAAACGCTTCAAGTTCTTCATTACCAACAAACCGAACGGCCCAAGAAACCACCCAACGCGGCATTAAAAGTTTAATAGTAAAACTAGGAGTTACAAACCAAGTGCTGTTTGCCTTAACGCCCCAAGGAGAAGATGGTTTTTGAAGATTAAGGTTTTGGTTCATTCCTGTGTTCTTCTTACTCGGGAGAGGAAGACGAAGCGTTTTTCTTCCAGTCGTGATCTCCTCCTCTATCCATTGAGTTGCGTTCTTATACTCTTGTCAGGGGCCCACGCGAGTCAATTACTAATTTGCCCCTTGATACTTAATCTCGTCGAATCCTCCTTATGGGCTTCGTCTGCTTATGGGCCGCTTTCGTCCTTCTGGGCTGACTGCATGGACCGATCCGGCTCGCGTCCGATGGGCCTAACCCGATTCCTTTTGGGCTTCGCGAGCCCATCGAGAACCGGCTCCAACAATGCATAAATCATTTGGTTCAGTAGTCTATTTGCATTAACCAATTTAGCTTATATTTGGCAGTTTTATAAGCTTCTCTTCCAGCTTTGTAAAGTCATGCACACTTCACAGCTTGGTTTACAAAAAGGGAGAGAAAGAGAGGGAGATTGAGATCTCGTTGGCGCGTTTTTACCTTCTCGATGGCTGGAACCTTGATGAATTAGGATTTACCGAATCGTGTCAACATTTTCTGATGTTCTTTGTGCTTTGATTAGATTTTTTAAATATGTATGTTGGCGATTTGATTCAAATCCTAGATTAGTCGGATCGGTTAAAGTACTTATTTTTCACTTACTTCTTTAATGTTACCCGGGGATCCAAGTTCAAATCTTCCTAACAACTAGACTTCGATTATCGCGCTTCGCGCGAGGCTATACGTATTAGAAAAATAGTATTCCGATTTGTGGAATATGTTTTGTCATTCAAGTCTTGTAATATTACAACATTTATACACGATACATGTGTTTGACTTTATTTTCATAGAGAAAAATGTCAGTTTAACCACATGTATTTATTCGTGTAAAATAATGTAATAATCATATTTGGCAAGTTAGTACATGATTAAATTGTGACATTAGGGTTGTTCAGTACGTAGTTAAATTATTGTTACATGTAATTTGTTCTTTTGGTTTTGATATGTTTTTGGGTAATTTTGATGTATTGAAGTAGCGTCGGTAATCAGATCTGTTAAGTTAGGTTTGAGTTAAGAACCAAGTCAATTTGGATTATATTGATAAAGACGGGTTGGATCTATACCGGTTAGTCGGTAGTTGGCTCAATTTATATAATTAAACAGCTCTTTTTTGGGTTAACCGGATTGGTTCGGATTTGTTGAGTTATAATCATGTTTAAATTTTAACTCAGTCTTGTATTTTTTGGATTTTAGCTTGATCAGTTAACTTTTGACTCTGAACAATTGAACATCATCGATCGTCATAAGAGATTAAAATTACCAAAAATCATTAAAAGTTGCACTAAGTTCTTGACATCACATTAATATCAACAATCAAACACAAATCTAACCTAGTTGTCATTAACTTTTTGGTTTAAGATTCAATTTTTAATTAGACTAGACCCGGAAACCCGCGCTTCGCGCGGGTCTGAAACGTGTTTTTTAACCGTGTCATACCTTTTCTGTTGTGGAGTAGTAGCGGGATTTTAATTTTTTCGTTGTTGTGTTTTGAATCATTATCTTAAAAATCGCATCTTATCGAAAGAGTTATTTAGACATTTGACTTTTGTGAAATGTAAAAATCCATGTGGGAAAGGCAATACTGAAATATTAGGCGAATATATGATAAAAACCTAACATGGAGGTTTCAATTATGTGATTAACTGAAATGAAGAACAATTCAAGATTATAAAATGTGTAACACACTAACACCTATTGTATGAGGCTAATTAATAGGAGAAGTCTAAAAGAGGTTGAAGTTTTGCTATTATTTAGGCTCAAATTGCATTAGTTTGTGCAGATGCCAAATTGCATTAGGCTCAGTATTAATTGTATATATACTTATGGTATGCTATTACTTTTAGGGTTTTTAATATAACAATCTGCGAAATTCAATTTGTTGTATAGTTTATTTTATATTGAGTACTATTCATATTGTCATCATATCACTTTGTATCTTGCCTTTTAGGATATGTGATGACATTTAGTAAAGATTTTACATAATTTGGAGTAGTGTAAATTTTCTAATAGGCAAACAGATGATCTAATTTACCATATTAACCCTTTACCTTTTTAGCAACACCCCAGAGCTCTAATAAACTGATTTAGTTCTTCAATTCTCTGGCCATTTCCTGCAGCTTCACCATTTCTTTCCTCTGAAATTGGTGTTCTTCAAATTAGGGTTCTTCGTCCAAGTAAGAAATCGAATGTTTGTGTTTAGTTCTGCTGTGTTTAGTTCTGTCGCTGCGTTTGTATTGTGTTATTCTAATTTTGCCGCACTTTCTTTGTAACCGGTCTTTGATATATAAAGCTAGTTTATGTTATCAAAATGTATACCTCAATAAAACTATGATGAATTGCTAGAAGTTTTCCTTGTTTACTCCCACTCAAAACCAACCTTTGCTTCATCAAATGAATTTAATTACTAAGTTGATTTCTTATACATTCCTAAAGCAAATGACAAACAACATACAGTAAAAGCCGCAACAAAGGAAAGAAGAGGAAAGCTCAAGAACATATCCTTACTTGCCACTTTGATAGATGGAATTGTAGCAAATTAGTTTTTCTTGCCTGCAGATATTGAAATAAACTGCAAAGAAGCATTGCGTACATAGAAATTAAAATAACCCCATCCAAGCCTGTCATTCAGCTTCGACAGTCCAATTGAACTTTCAACTCCCATTGTGTTCTAAATTTCAAAATATCAGAACCTCCATACATTCCAAAATTTTATACTATATTACTTGAGGCCTCCTTAATCTATTCAAACATCACAGCAAGTTGTAGCTCCAGTAATTTGACCTTATCTTTGACATGAGGAACCTTTTCTCGGCAAATGGCTGATGACAACCTCATTTTTAACAATAACAGCAACATGAAGAGATGTAAGACCATCCTAATTAATAACACCACCACATCAGCAATGTTGAAGAAATTCAAAACTATAGTTGAAGAAATTAACTGAGAGTACATTAGCAATTAATAACACCACCTTATCAGCAAAGTTGAAGACAAATTCCACCAGGAATAGCTAGTTCAGTTGTTAGAGACCAGCAAGATAACTTCTCAATTAGATTCATTAAAAGACATTGACAAATCACAACCTGCATAGCAATCCTTGTTTTTTCTCTGATCCGCCGAAGAGTTTCTGCATAACATTACAGGAATAGTGGAACCAAACTGAAATTTGCATTGTCTGGCTTGTGGACAAATTTGAGGAACGCCAATCTATTTCCATATCCATGATTATTCAATACTCCATTGTTAACAGATGTTTGTAGCCTTGGCGTACACATATCTGTCATGAAAAACAATATCATTTAGATAATGAAATTAGCAAACACCACAATTCCAAGTATATATACTTTCTCTGGGCATGCTCAATTAATCATACACCATTATCTAACTTTATATCTTAATTTTTTCCAAACTCGGGCACTCTCATAAACTACTCACCTCGGATTCGAAAACTGATTTAGGCCATGCTCTTGTGAAGTTGCCACATCACCTACTTCTATCAGGAAAGAGTAGCTCAAGGGTATTGAGCATAGCAGGGAGTTCTGAAATAACACCATACAAATATATTTATTTGAAATACTCTCTTTACTTGGGTCATTCATTACACTCAATTTTAATAAGGATGCACCAGAGAGGTAAGAAAGCAAATGTTTCAGATTCCTAATCAAATACATGAACTAACACTAATAGTGTCACCCATATTGTTGTCTTCTGCAGTCGGTATGTAGAAGGGACTAAATCATTGCATGCTATTGCAGCCAAAACCAGTTTGCTACTTGCAACTGCTGTTAACAGAGACATATCAGTAAACATTTCTTACATAAAACCCAGAAAAGAAAATGATTAGTACTAAGATTATACCTCTCTTTACAAAGCAATTTCTTATCCTCAAAACATAAATGAAGAAACACTTATTCTGCCATTTGTAACACAAATCTCCACCGAACAAACAATATGTCTCTGACGAAGAAACATGCATTTATAGTCTGATTTGTGGAGTTGGTGAGTAGAAGAGGTAGGACTCAGACGAAGAAACATGGAATACTCCAACAGAGTATGAACGGGAGATCGCCGCCATAGTTGACACTCTGAACAACGGTACCAGATCAGGAAAACAGGTAGAGTCATTGCCTATGCTTGAGATTATCTGCAGAGACGCTTACAAAGGGAGATATATATACCGAAGAAACTGCCGACTAACAGGAATATTGGAATCAAAACCTTCAGTTTCACTGGATTTAACCAAAGAACAACAATCGAAAAAAATCAATGAACGAAGTGAGACTGTACGTGTCGCTGGATTTGGTATGAACAACCGGGTAACCTTCGGGACTGAGCGTCCTTGTAACCTCAC
This sequence comes from Oxyria digyna, assembly GCA_029168935.1. NCBI lineage: Eukaryota > Viridiplantae > Streptophyta > Magnoliopsida > Caryophyllales > Polygonaceae > Oxyria > Oxyria digyna. Next base: position 6,070,867 of record JAPVLV010000005.1, read on the forward strand.
CAGCGAATTGTCTGAATCCCTTGGGGAATCAACCCCAAACTGATATAAACTCAAGAAAATCGGGGACAAAGCATTTTCATCCATACGATTACAGAGAAGCTGGATATTAGAAGAACAAAAATACCTTTGAATCTGACAATGGGAATTCGGTGCCGATATGCTTTCCGTTGACATTCACAACATCCCAACGACGGTCAAGCACTGCAACCACTGTCTGGACGCAGTTGACATCCAATCCAGAGAATAGGACAGTAGAAGAACCATCAATGGAACGGTGTGAAGTGGAAGACGAATTGGCCTTGGCCCGTTTTCCTTTGCTACTCCGGAGCGCATTATCGGCAGCAGAGATCTGCAGGGAAGAATTGGACACCTTTGGACCACGAAGGGAAGAAGGAGAATGAAAGCAACCGGGAAATATGATGGAAAGGTATTTATGCAGATTGAAACCCCTAACAAAAAGGGTAACGAAATGGAAGTAATAGGAGGGGAAGATGAAGGGGAAAACGCAAAGGGAAGGAGCCGGTAAGACATTCAACGGCTGTGAGAATTGAAAGAGAGACGGTGAGGACAGCTTGAAGAAGACCCATAAATGTATAATCAATTAGTATACCTAAATGAATGTGGAAGAAGGAGCTCGGAAGTAGAGAAGACGGACTAAATGAATGTGGAAGAAGGAAAGAGCAGACGGACGAATCAATATGGCCCATTAACAATCAGACGCCCGAAATTAAATTACTGGGCCCGGTACAAATTACCATTACTGCTGCAAACTCATGGATTTTTATATAGAGATAGATTAGGATAGGATAGGATGTAAGCAATCGAAGACACTTGATTTAGAAAAATCAAGGGATCACTCGACCCAAAAAAAGAAAAGAAAAATCAAGGGATCTCACTAAACCTGATCTTATGTTAAGAGAACTTCTCATTATACAGTACAAGAATATGAAAAGAGTGAAAAAAATCTTTTGACAAATAAAAATAGGGCTTTTTACAGGAAACCACCCGCTATTTGTCGAAATTTACAGGTAACCACCCGCTATTAACCTATTTATATTAAACCACCCAAATTGTTTAAGTTTCTTACAATTAACCACCCTTTGACAGTTCCCGTTAGAGTTGTCGTCCATAAATGTGAAATGTCTATTATACCCCTTGTTTTTTAACCAAATTAAGGGTAAAAGTGTCATTCTAATATCTGATGAATCGGACGAGAATTATTGGATTTTCTCGTCCGATTCATCAGAACTCGAAGGAGTTCTGATGAATCGGACGAAGGAGTTCTGATGAATCGGACGAGAATCACTGCTCCATCCATATGGACGAGAATCGGACGAGAATCCACCCAAATATATAGATTCTGATAATTTTATATTGCATTAATCACTGCTCCATCCATATGGTTATGTTAATAATCTAACTCATTGCCGTAAGTCAAGGAACGTAATCCGCCTTTCTAATCTCTATGTAGATATTTAGAGTCAAACCCAAAGGATTTCTATCTTAAAACTAAAGTATCAAATCATAGTTATCTAAACTCACCACGAGATCTTGATCCAATCTTCCTCTTTTCATTTAATACTAGCCTTAGTTTCACACCATGCACGGGTTTATATAAATCGATATAGTTAATAAGTAGTATTATCTAAACTCACCACGAGATCTTGATCCAGTCTTCTTCTTTTCATGTAACATTACATAATATTGATCCTAGTTTATGTGTTTTTTATTAACGGTTTTGGTGTGTCATCGACGCGCATTAACAATTATTAAGTTTCTTATTTAACATGTTAAAACAGGTTTCCACATCAAAAATTCAGACTAATTAAAAGTCTAGTTTATAAATTTACGGTGATGCTATATACACTCATTTTTTTCGCTTTTTAGATTCAGATGGTCACACTCACTAAACGCATGAGCGTGGGATTAAAATCACGCTTGCAGAAGACTCAGGCGTGATCTTTTATCGGGTATCCAGCCATGAAGGGCACATGTATGTTGAGCGTGCGCGTGGAAATGTTAATAAAAATTTACGCTCACACACCGGCTGTGTATGCTTGGGGGTATTCATCTTCATCATCAGATAAGCCATACCCAAATTTCGCTCGACACAAAATCTTCGACTAGATGGGCTCTTGCAATTAAAACAATACCAATCGATAATTTCGAATTCGTATACAACGCTTACTTATACTATATTTTTGTTGGTTAATTTCCAAAAAAAACTATAATTGGTGATTCGTACTTTTGAGAAACAAGGGGAGTGTAGATGAATGACATATTATTCAATTTGTAGGAGAAACAAAATTCTCCAACTAAGTTTATACAGCCTACAATTAAACTTCAATTGGGCAAAAACTCGTCACTGTCTACCGAAAAAGACGACACATGTGATTGCAATCGCCCTCTACTCAAGCTGAGAACCGAGTGAAACAGATTGACCCCTAAAACAAACAAGGTTTTGCCAAAGCTTCCTTCTTGGTGTGCCCTCTTCGACAAATCGACTTCGCCTTACAGTCTCGCCTTATTAGCTAGTCTCCCAATCAATGTTTAGTACCTTTCTTAAGGTTGGATTACAGATAGGTAAAACAGGTTTACTTCTAATTCTATTGTTCGCCTCTGTAATTTTGGAGTAAACTACTGTTTACATGGTAGTGAAATTGAATGCATTTAGTTTCTTTTTTCATGATCAAGTAACTACGCTTAATAGTTTCACCAAAAAAAAGTAACTACGCTTAATAAACACCTTAGGGGTATTGTTTGTGCCTATAATTCCCACGCGGTCATTAGTGATTTTACTTTTTGGACCATTTGAGTTAATGTTTTAAAAAAAGCAGGGGAAAATAGAAAATAAAGGGAGTTAAGGAGATTCGAACTCTCTACCTTTTGAATATAATTAGAGATGCTTACTAGTAGACTAAGTGAATTTTATTGTCATTTTGTACTACTAATGTATACATACTGAATTTTGGAAATTTTGGGCCCCAATAATGTTTGGGCCCTAGGCCGTCGCCCCTCCCGCCCATGCCTCCGGGCCGGCCCCGCCTATAAATACTGCTATGGTCGTGACGTGTTCGTAGGGTCAATGCATTGGAATGCACATGAAGACGGGGTGACCAATAGAAGACGTCTTAGCCAGTAACATGATCGTCGACATCACGAAGTTCAGCACATAGTACTCTTTTTACTCTTCTTATGGTTTTCACGTGAGGTTTTCCTAGAAGAGATTTTAACGAGGCCCGAGGTCATTCATCACCTTGACACCTTCAACATGGTCCCCAATATCATCAACATGGTTCCTGACATTACCGACGTGATCGTTAGAATCATCGACACCATCTACGACATCGTCGACGACATGAACATGGTCACCTACGAGTTCCCTTGATCTCATACGTGTTCACCTGCGAGTTCCCTTGATCTCCTACGAGTTCACCTACGAGTTCCCAAGGTCACCTACGTGAAGACCAAGTACGTCGACGAGAAGACCGAACGAGCCCGAGTATTACGATCTTCCATATTAGTTATTTACTAGCTTTATTCCCGCGCCATGCGCGGAATTTGCACAACGATTTTTATAACTATGTATATAATTTATAAACACATAGACATAACCTTAATATTGATAAAAGTATATATTATATAATTACATTTATTATAATTGATTTTTAAATAAAATGAATTTCAATTGATTTATAATATTTTATATTGATATGCATTTAAATAAAGAAATGATATTAATAGATTTAGTGATCTTTGTATATATATTTTAATTGATTTGTTTTCAAATAAGAAAATGATATCATTACAATTAGGTTAATTGTCTTAAAACATATATATTTAAATTTTCATTTTTGAAAAAAATGACGATGTGGCGTAGCTTATTGATGAGTAGATGATGTGGCATAGCTTATTAATGGGTAAAGTGTTTTTCTTTAGTAGTTATATAGAGATTATTCTGTATATGTAAATGGTAAAAGAGATAGTAAATAATATAAAAAGAATATCTCTTTACCATGTCTATATTAAGTTAAAGATATAAGGAAAAAAATTATATTCTTTTCTTGTAGATAGAACTAGGGTTTGTCTATATATAAAGGGCTTTTTTATCATTGTAAAAGAGACTTTTCCCTCAAGTAATACACAAGTATCTCATATTTCTCTCTCCTTCATCAATGATGTTTTCTAGAAGAAGAGTTTGCACCGTCAAGTTTAATCGTTGACCTACATCTTGCTTAATCTCTAATACGTTGGTTCTTTCACTACAAACAATACTTATATAAGGTCTCAGTTGCATGGTTTTCAATAGTGGGCATACTCTTGTTGAGGTTGTTGAGCTTTGTTGCTGGGAAGTACTTGTTCAAGAACGTTTTCTTCATCTTAGGCCATGTATCAATACTCCCTGGGGGGAGATAGTAAAGTCAATCATTATCAGCATCTTTCAAATTCAATCCAAAAGCCCTTAGCATGATTTGATCATCAATAATTCCCCTCGGCTTCATACTAGAGCAGATAGCATGAAATTGAGCTAAGTGTTTGTTTGGATCTTCTCCAGCCAAACCATGAAAGTGTGGCAATTCGTGGATCAACCCAGTGTTAAGCTCAAAGTTTATGCTCTCAACTATCTCTGGAAAAGTCACTGCCAGAGGTTGTTGATCCAAGTTTGGGGCAGTGAGTTGCCTCAAGGTAGGTGGTGGTGGCTCTACTTCACGCATTTCGTTATCCTGGTTCAAAGTTGCTCTTCTGTTCAATGGAGCGTCCTTTTAATCTATGAATCAAAGTCAACAAGAAATGAATTAGTAGCACGGGTCTGAACCATAAACAGGTTCACACCAAACAATTGACATATCACAAATTAGCACAAAAATAGAACAATTCGATTCCCCGGCAACAACGCCAAATTTGGTAGAGCAAATTGTCGTAGTGCTAAATCAAAGAAACACTATAATACTAACTAGAGTATAGCAAGTAAGCAGAGGTCGAACCCAAGGGAATCAAAACACCAATTCTATGCAATAACGAAATATCAACTCATGAGCAGTTATGGGAGGTTTTGATTGTTCGAACGAACAAATAATAAGAAACAAAGCAAAGCAACGATGGTTAATAATATGATTATGAAGGGGTTCCACCTAGCAAGTATCCACACAACAGTCAGACAAGTTGATCATTGATTGTCTTAAGTTCTTATCAATCCTAGGGAATGTTCCTATTCCGATCTTTACTATATCAGCAGGCCACCCGATCTTGATAATACTTACTACTAAAAAACTAGACCTCCTAGATTGAATCAAATAGCAGCAAAGAGTATAGGAATCACAAGGATGCATGCAACAACTTAATAACCGCAAAGTATGAATATGCAATCAATTCTCTTTCACAATTGTAATCAATTACCAGTTCATGCAATTATGGATATGCTACAATGACAAGGAATTTCATCGTCTATTCCTAGTCTAGCAATAGAAATTTATCAATCAAACTAGGTGATCAATCTAGCAAAACCAATAGAAATCATATGGATAAAAGCAAGAGAATCAATACAACCCTAAGGGAAAAGAACAAGAGTTATAAATCTTACAATTGAATCAACTGATGGTTTCAACCGCTAGGTAAAACAACGAAATTAGTTCATGCTCCTACTTTTCAAGACTAAATTTCTAGATGGAAGAGAGAAAACGTAACGATGAGAGTATGGTTTACAAACATGAGTCTAACTCTAATAATGCCGAGATAATATAAAAAGAAAGTCTTCTAAATGAAATAACAAAGTAAAACAAGAAAGGAAATTCTTATTATTTGAGTCAACCCAGAAAACGTGATCCAACGCGGGTAAACGCATCGCGTATTGTCTTCTGTTGGTCTCTGTTGTCAAACCGCGGTCGCGTTAAGTAGAACGTGATCGCGTCTTCTTCTGATGGTGATCACGTCCAGATGACGCGGTCACTTCTTCTGCTGCAGCGCCTCCATTCTTCAACTTGAGCGTCTTCAAGTCAATGTATTCAAATCACCTGTTAGTTCTTCTAAATCTTCACTTCAGCTCAGATCCTCCAAGTCACAGAAACGTCTCCAAAACCTTACAAATCAACTCTAAATATAGTGCAATAATCCCTAGTTATTTCGTACAAAGTGCAACGTATCATCATTCTAGCATTTGCAATTAGACTTCAAACCCTGATGTTGTCTCGCCCATCATATAAACCTACTATACCATGAACAGTGTTGATGAAGCGAAATAGACGTCACCGCGCTTCGCACGGAGATGTAGCGTATTAAAAAGTAATATTTAGATGTATGCAATACTCTTCGTCTTTATCTAGTCTTATATTATAATATCTATATACAGTAATTATGTTTGACTTTTTTTTCATTGAGAGAATGTCAATCCGACCACATAAATTTTATAATATAGTGATCATAGTTGACAAGTTAGTAGATAATTAAATAGTGTCATTGAGGTTGTTACATGTATTTGTTTATTTTGGTTTGATATGGTTGTCGAGTGATTTTTATGTATTATAATTAAAGTTGTTAATCAGATCAGTTAAGTTGCGTTTGGATTGAAATTGGATTGGATCATTTTAGATTATTGCTCAAGATGGGTTGAGTCTATACATGTGCAGTTGAGTCAGTTTATTAATTAAATGTATTACATAATTTAATTTTTTTTATTAATGATATCAAATTTAGATCTATTGTGTTCGAATTAGGTATCAATTTGACGCGATCATGTTATTTTTACTCGGACGGTTAGATTTTGACGAAAGTCATCATCATTTAGAGAGATTAAAGTTAGCAAAAGTAGTCAAAAGTTAAATTAATTTTTTGACACCACATTAATTGGTTTAACATTGACTAGGTACCAATTACATTTACTTTTATTCAAGACCAATCATTTTATATATATACATAGATAGATTTTGTGATGGATTAATTTTCTTTATAGGATATTAGACTTTTTGGGCCCGTGCTACGCGCGGGTTTTATGGCTTATAAAATTTTACAATAAGGCGTTGCGGAATAGAAGAGTAGAAAATGATGATATTTTCCATACGATCGAATCCATTATAGACATGTGTTTATGGGTCAAAATCTTCATTTGGGCGACATATCCGTAAACGTAGGAAAAAAATAGAAAAATTAAAAATCAAAGAATGATAAATTAAAAACAAAGCATTAAATGCAATGTTTTTAATTTGGAGAACCCCTAATTTTATATAGGACTAGACTTTTTGGGCCAGGACCTAGCGCGGGTTTTATGGCCTATGCAACTTCACAATATGGCGTTGCGGAATCGAAGAGAAGAAGATGATGATATGTTCCTACGAATCCATTATAGACATGTGTTGATCGGTCAAAATCTTCATTTGAGCGATATATTCGTAAACGTAGGAAATAAATGAAAAAGAAAAAAATGATAAATTAAAAACAAAGCAGCATTAAATACAGTGTGTTTAATTTGGGGAATCCCTAATTTTATAGTATACTAGAGTTTTTGGGTCCGCGCTACGCGCGGGTTTTACGGCCTATGAAACTTCACACCTTGCGGAACCGAAGAGTAAAAGATGATGATAAGTTTCATGCAGATCAATTATAGACAGCGGCGGAGCCACGTAGTGCTGAGAGGGTGCTCGTGCACCCGCTGAAATTTTATAAATATGTTGTTTTAGAATAGTAATCAGAGCGGAGACTGTAGCCCAGCGGTGTAGATCAAGCACATTGTTCAGTTTCTCCTTCCCGTAGGCCAATTTGTTCAGTTTCTCATACCTCTTTTCTTTTTTATTTATAACCAAAATCCTTTTATTTTTTTATTTTTTTATTTTTTTGTTTCAATATTGTTATGCATTTATAGATCTAAGTATTTTTCTTTCCTTTGACAAAACAAATGTATTTTTCTTTCCTTTTTCGTTATTTTGCTCAAATTTTTCCTTATAATGTTTTCTTTACCAATATTATTATAAAAAACTCCATAATTATAAATTATATTAATGTAAACGAGATTAATATTATTTTTGATAGTTAAATAAATTTTACTACATATCATTATCATATATTTGATTTTTATCAAAAACTTAACCTACATATCAAAAAATATTTTACATAAATTTACTTAACTTTGATCACCAAATACATATAGTCGTATCAGATTTAACTTTTAAAGTTAATGTTAATTAGTTGTGTATTGATTAAGAGCGGTAAGATGTAGAATATTTTTTTTATTGTTTAATATTAAAATTAATCTCATCCCGTATAATATAATTTAGCCCTCTGTGACTCATAATCTTGGCTACGCCACTGATTATAGACATATGTTGGTGGGTCAAAATCTTCATTTGAGTGATATATTTGTAAACGTAGAAAAGAAATAGAAAAAGAAAAAAAGAAAAAAAATACATAAATTAGAAACAAAAAATTAAATGTGTTGTGATTAATTGAAGAAATCCCTAAATATATTAAGATATAAGATTAAGATAGGATATTAGATAAACTCAATTGGAACTACACCGTGACTGAATGGGTTGAGGATTGAGAGGGAAATTATTTTTGGGCCATTTAGTCTCTATTTTTGAGAAAAAGGACATTGGGCGTATAATCTCAAAACAATTCTTATTAGCCCAAGAACGCGACCCATACAAATCAGTACAATGACCTAAAACGGGGCCATACTCAGCTTTTCGAATTTCATATGTTGTACATCATATTCTATTATATATCATCTCGAAATTGAGTTAGAGTAACGTAAGATCATCACATATTATTGTATATTTTTCTCTATAGAATAACGTGCCTGATTAATCTAGTGATACTCCTCCATAACGAAAATCATATGATCTTAATTAATGGTTAGTCTATAAGAAGTCTTTGGCACGGGATACAACCATGGGCAACTCTGTAAACACATAAGTGGCTAACCTTGACTTATCACTTTAAAGAATAAAATTTATTAAATCAATGAAAATTAATTATTACATTGTTACTATTGCAATATATATATTCATATGAATAATCCCTCCTAAATTACCCATCAACATTAAAAACAAGTACCCCTTCACGTAGTCGTGCATCAGTGCTTGAACGAAGGCTCGAGTTTAAAATAGGTAATTACCTAATTTTGTAAGTACATCAAATCACATGATCCAAATAAATCATTGTAGATCTCATCTTCAAATATTGAGTCTATGAATGCAAGGTTGTCGTGCTCTTGCTCTTCATCCTTAATCTCCAACTCATTGGACATGTTGTGGTATTCATTTCCACTCGAGTGTGAAATGCTACTAGAATTGTACACACGACTCTGTTGCGTTTTTGAATTGAAACCGAGTTCATTGTCCATCATCAACCACTCTGCAAAAAACAACTGTGGTAGTAAGCTTTGACGACTTCCTTGTTGTGAGCCTTCTCCTGATGAAAGGGATTCCAAGCTTGGAACTCTAGGAACGGGATTTTTTGCTTCCTTGATCTCCGATTTTATTGACCTATTTTTCAGATACGAGTGCCAGTGGTTCTTGATATCGTTATCTGTTCTTCCAGGCATGTAATGCGCTATTTGTGACCACCTACTCGGTTCCATATACCAATCAAATTAATACTACTTCGGCCACAAAATGTCTCGTATTATTATCGGTACCTAATTTGTTCTCTTAGTATAAGTTTAACGTATATGCGCGCATAACGTTTAGTACAATTATATGTTTTATGTATTAAAATCATGATAATTAACATTTGATCCATACAGATTTATGACTTACTTGTTACCCAAGGTACGATGTAGGGTTAAGATAGTGTCCTCTTCCTGTGGGGTAAACATGCCACGATTTAACCCTGGCTTTAAATAGTTAACCCATCTTAATCTGCAGCTTTTACCATTTCTCTGCAATCCTACACGCACAAATAATACCGATCAACGAACAAATTATACGAACCAGAATACAAGAATGTGAATCATTCTTTTAACATATGGGATATCTAAGTATATAATTTGATCTATCTCTAACTAATTTGTATCAAAATGCATGTTTGGTCCTAATTAATTAAATCACGTACTAATTAATTAATTCACCATGAAGTGGGCCGTTCTTAGTTCTTAGTTCTTACTCATGAATCATGTTTCTTGCTTGCACGCTTTGTATGTTTGACCAACAAAATTGTCTGTCCGTTTATTTTGATGTCATTTACGTTTATTAATTAATAAAGTATGGTGCGTGACAGAAAGAAATGAATATGCAGTCCACATTTCAGTAACATTTTTTTGAATATAATAAGGGACACCCGAAGTAATAAAATTAAACAGAAATTAAAAGGAAAGAAAATCATTAGATGTATGAATATGAATATCTATGTTCAAGTAAAACACTCACAATAGCAAGGACTTTCTTTGGATAAATTTCACACTGTTAAAACCAATCATTTCGATATTTTACCGCTGGCCTGAAACTAGAACTGATTTGGAAGATGTACAAGAAGTGAAGTTACTGAATATTAATTAATGGAGCTTAATCAATTACCTGATTTGATGGGAAGGGAGGTCCAACAGCCATGACCATACTGAAGAATGTAGCTTCTGAGTCTCTCATCTTCTTCAGGTGACCATAATCCTTTTCTGCATTTTGGCAGATTAGTTGTCTGCTTCTTGTCAGATGGATTTCTCCCCATTTTGATCTTTTTTTGCTTTGATTATAGCTACAGATCGAACTGCAATGTCTTGCAGATAGCCAGATACCAAAGAATACTCGGAATGTTTAGATGGAGAAATGGAAAGTGCCATTTTAAAGCAAATTTCACGGAAAATAAAGTTATTAAATTAATGGTGTTGTTATCAGCATGGGTATGATAATGAAAAAATATATTTGGCGGGCCTACAATCATATAAAATTCATGTCAAATACTATCAACAAATAGATTAGTTTTAGAAAAGGTTAAGTATATTAGTGAGGGAAAAGGAGAATAAATGCGTTTTGGACAAATCGGATAAAGCCCCATTTCATCCCCGCACGTATGTCGATGTACGTTTTGTTTTGTCAATATCTCTAGTTACGTATTAGTAAAAAATATAAAAATTTGAAATTGTTATAGTACTTGTTAAGACGAATCAAACAAGACCCCACATGACTATGTTTTCGCTTGTAAATTGGAAGAAATCGAGAAGATTCTCTCAGATTGTGAATAGTGTCGGAAAATGAAATGAGGCTTATATAATGGGACAGAAGGAGTAGTTCAGAAAGGGAGACAACTCAGGAAGCGGGTCCTAGCATTTTCAACGATCTTTCTGACACATTCTCTAACCAGTAATAGCTCGTTAGAAAAACATTTTATATTTCTTGCATATCAGATTTTATAAACCGCACTAGTGAAGAATCCCAAGCGGATTTTAAAAGTAGAGGACACTTTGCGCTTACTTGCAACAAACCCCTGGGACCAATCGTTAAGATTAGTCATGTGCGGGTACATCTCAACCTTTCTCATTACCTCACGAATGACCATTCTTAAGAAGTTATAAAGGAACCAAACATGGTCACTTGATTCTTCTACAATCCCACACATGTTGCACATAGGATAGGATCATGCTAGGCATAAATCTTGCAATTTTATTCTTGGTAGGGGCACAACCTTGTCCGACAAGCCACGTGATAAAGGCACACCTAGGGATTTTAGTGTCAAACCAAAGCATTACACCCCAAGGAATATATTGTCTATGAGAGTGTCAAAGTTCAAAAATTAGCTTATGAAAGTCTTTCTTGCGAGGGGATCCCCAAATGTGAAGCCACTAACTCACATCAATACTATTACGAGAGACAACCAACTTATCACGAATCTTAAGTAGGGATCTCCAAATCCAACTATCTGAGTTATTCACCTGCACATTTCAATATCATTCTCATTCAGAAGAGAGTGTCTCTTCCAAAGGTCACAAATAGAATTAGATTTCGACATTCTTTTCGAAAATACAAAAAGCAAAGGTCCACCCAGCAACCCGAGCACCGTCCAATCGCACCAGCCACACCTCCAATCCTTATAGTTTTTTTGTGATGATAAATTCAATTACTTTATGATAGTAAAAATTAGTAATTTAATTATACATTATATATTTCGTTATTAGTACCTTACGTTAAAATACAAAAAACATAAATATGATAAAAGTTGTATTTTACATACATAAGAACATCGATTATTTTATTAAAAATTATTACATAATTATATACATCAAAATAATATCTATTTCCACAAATGTCGACAAAAGTAAAACCCGTTAGATTCACGCGAATTTAAGAGTTATATTAGTTCGAATAAATAATCCGTCGTTCATATAATTGTCTGTTAAATATAGCTTTTAGTACCAAAGCCAGAAAGTATAGATTCTTTTTTTTTTTTGAACAAGTAAGGAACGGAGTCCCACTATAAATTTGCACAACATCCAACATGTCAAGGTGAGGAATCGAACTCCTACTTCATGGTAAAGGAGGCAACCCCTTAAACATTGGGCTAAATGCTTATTAACGAGAAAGTCTGGGTTCTTGAAAGATCAAGGAATTAAAACCTAGAGAAATTAAAGTTTCGTTCACCTTGAAAGATATTACTCCACATTTATTTACACGTGTATAAGTGTAGAGTCAATACATAAAAAAGGACAGAAAATCAGGAAGAAGAGATTTTGTATAAATCATGCACTAATCATTTACACCATCACCAACTCTGCTCTAAATTCATTGTTTTTAGTAGCATGCTTCATAAATAAAAATTAATCGTTTACTTGAAAAACGTTGTCGATCACAGATTTTTTTTTCAGAAACGGCATTTTTTTAAACAAATTTCCGTTATAGGCGTAGTTTGAAATAAATTTTCAATATAGACATTTTTTCAGGTTTAAAAATTTGTAACGAAGGAGAGGCGCTGTACGTTATGGACAACGCCTCTTTCCGAACCTAATTTTTTTCTTTAAAAAAAACCCTTCGTATGAGGCGCTGTTATGGACAACGTCTCATACAAAGACCAAACAAATTTGCCTATAAAGGCGCTCTCTATGACAATGTCTATATTTTTTTAATTTTGTTCTTTTGACATTTGAATACTTACGCGAGACTTACGCGGGTTCGGATGGCTCCTTTGGGATCGCTCGGAATCAGAATCGAGCGAGACCAGTTTAATTGGGTCTGTATTGATCCCAGTTTTCACCAGATATATCTCGCACTCGATTTCAATTCCGAACGAGCTCTGAAGAGCCACTCGAACCCGCGTAAGTCTCGCTACTGTAAATGGTGATTTACAGATATTCATTTCTCAATATCAGACAACTTATGAGTGACGCGAGTTTATACAACTTATGATTCATAACTAAGTTATCTTTCAAAAAAATTAATTTATCAAATTTATTTGAATAATTTATTAAGTATATACAATCATTCATCATAGGTAAGCAAATAAAAAATAAAATTTGAAAAATAAGTAAAAACAGTTGTAAATTAGCGAGTTTCATCCGCTATAAAAAAATAATTCACATTTCTTTGAAGATATTAACACAAAATTAGTCAAAATTAACTATACTAATCTTATCTTATCTAGCTGTCCAATGAAAAAATTTAATGCAATCGGTACCTAATTAATACTAAATTTATTTAAGTTTTTTGTTTTTATTCATTAATTATCATTAATTCTAAATCCATTTAAGTCTTTTTATTCCATTTAAGTCATTTTGTTTTCATTAATTAATTAATTATCTTATCCTAATTATAATCTAATTTAATTTAATATCTAACATCTTATCTTCTTATATATATATATATATATATATATATATATATATATATATTAAAAAGTTGATTGTCTTTTGTCATAATTAATGTAATTGTTATATATCTCTACCACAACCAATACTTTTAATTTTCCATTCTTAAACCTTAATATTTCTAACAACAATTTATCTTGGCATGTTTTTTCGCTTTTTTATGTTGGGTTTATTAGATTAAAGAGAATACTATTAAATTAGACCTAAAACTTTACCGTATTTTTATCTCATTCGTATTAATGATTTATGTTGTTAATTTTCATTTTGTGCACGAAAATCGTTGAAGGTTAAGATTTTTGAGTCATTTCCATAAACATTATATATATGAACTAATATTAATTATGTTCCCAACTTACTCGAAACATAAATATGAGGAAATAAAAATACTTATAATTCCAAATATTAATAAAGTTGATAACAGAAACATAAATATGAGGAAATAAAAATACTTATAATTCCAAATATTAATAAAGTTGATAACAGAAACATAAATATGAGGCAATAAAAATACTTATAATTCCAAATATTAATAAAGTTGATAACAACAACAATAATATTAACGAATAATGCGTATTACCTCAGAAATATATAATTTCCTCGCGCGGAGCGCGAGAACTGTATCTAGTATCTTTATAAAAGTTGGGTGGCCGTTGAACGAATTGAATGAAATTGATACCTATTTAATTCTAAATCCATTTAATTTTTTATTAATTAATTATCATTAATTCTAAATCCATATAAGTTATTTTTATTTCATTTCTGTTAATTAGTGATATCTTAAATCTAATTAATTTAACTTCATTTAAGTTCTTTTTATTTCTGTTAATTAATGATTTTTGAAATCTAAATAATTCAAAATCCATTTAAGTTTTTTCCTTAATTATTTATCTTATTCTAATTTAATATATCTTAGAATAATAGTAAAAAAAGTAAATTATATTATTAGCTCCTTTAGAAGGCCTATGTATAATATTAGAAAAACATGATGTCAAATAAAATAAAGTATTGAGTAAGTTTCTATGTCATGTCTTATTCTATTATTATGTTTTAAAACTAGTTCAAGCTTAAATATAAGGAAATCGAAAATTCTTATAATTACAAATATTAACAAGTTTGATAACAACAACAAAAATATTTACAAATAATGCGTAACTATATTAAATCACATATGAAAACACGTAATTTTCTCGCGCGGAGCGCGAATCTCATATCTAGTTACAAATTATATGGGTAGATTGCAATATGATCACATTGAATTCTAATGGATGCTAGGTACTTTAATACCTACTCGAAATATAGTATTGTATCATATATTTTTACAAAGTAATATTGTAGACTTTAGCTCTACATTTGAAAATAATAATATAATTTTAATTTAATAATTTTGAGAATTCGGAAATGTATGATAATTAATATTAAAACTTATTTATTTACAAAATCTCTACAAATTTTTTGAAGTTTGTTAGGGGTGATTTTTGTATTGTTTGTTTGCAAAATTTAAAGTATAAAAGAAATAAATCCAAAATTACCACAAAATGACACGTAAGTTTGGTAGAACAAAAGTGAATGAGAGAGCTCTAATTCATTCTCTATAATATAATATATATATATAGATTATTATCAAAGATGAAAGAATCAATGTTGTTCTTTGTGGTTTACGCTTCGTTCGGTATATCGTGCTGAAATAGTAGTTGAATCTGAACAAATAGCTAAAATTGGAGTTGAAGACGAATGAATAGTTGGAGCCGAAGATGAAATTGTTATTTAAAAAGCTATTTGAATGTTCGGTACTTTTAGCTGAATTTGTAGTTATAATGGTATAATTATGAAAAAATATAATGAATTATTTAAATCTTTTGTTGGTAAAGGGCAATAATGGATTAGAAATTACATTAAACTTGTTAAACTCCATTAATCTAGGAGGTGTAACATTAACAATTTAAACTACTTTAATCTACATTAAACTTGTTAAGTTAAATGAATGTTTTTTTTACCGATCATTTAATAATTAGATGAAATAAAAAATCAAGCTTCATAATATGCAAAAAAAAACTTTGCCAAACGGAGCCTTGATTTGATTATCCTTTCCCTTGTTAATTTATACTCATAAAAATATTACTATAAGTATATTTATTATCATCAAAAATAAAAAACTGAGTATGAAAACATTCACGAAAACTGAGATTTCGAATAACACGTTAATTCAAAAAGCATCTAGAATGGAGATGTTAGGTGATCGAATGCTCCTGGTTCAGATTAAAAAAACGTGTCCCTCATTGGCTCTCATACGAAAACAAGCATTCAAATAGAACCAATATGCGGAACCTAGATTAATTAGACTTTACTGCTTCTTTTATATACTGCGTATGTTTTTTATTCTCGCTAACCTAATCCCAAATTTAATTTAAAATATAAATGATGAGATTAAGTTGGTAGTATACTTATTGTATAATATATAAACTAATCACAATCATGCCTAAGAAAATAAGTTCTTATCATGATTTGTAGTATCTTTTTGTACACTTGTACCATTCATATGGGCCGGGGAAGGTACATAGAAGCCATATAACGTTAACAACAAGCATGTGTACATAAAAGATTCTGCACACTGCTTGCTTTTTGTTATCACTATTAATAATTTAGTATTATTAATACATGTGATATATCATTGACTATACACAAGAACATAACACGAAACATCGCAGTACATGGGATATATACATGCGGGAGCTACGGTGAAGCTTGTACAAATTAAAACATTCCCGACTTTGAGGTGAAACTCGTACGCTGATTATATGGTCAATTCGCTTAGAGCATGTTGACCAATGACCATAAAAAACCGAAATCTTATAGAGTTAATTGATTGAAAGAAAATATTTTTTACAATTCAACAAGCTAACGTTGCTGGTATTTTTAGTTTGATTTTTATCAACTATGTCTTAAGGGCACACGATAAGCAATTTAAAGTGGAAATAAATAAAAGAGTTTTTGATTATGAGTTATGAGGGGCGCTCGCATGCGGACACTCCCTGTGGTGAGGACGTGCGGATGCATCTGATCCGTTAGATGAGAAAACGGAGGGCGCAGATAATTCGACCGGTTCAGCCGATAAAATCCAGCCGATTTTTTTAAAGTGGCATTATTTTGTAAATACCTGAAACTTAGAAGGACACGCTGGGTAATTCTCCTTCAACTCTCTCAAACGCTCTTGCCTGCATTCAGTCCTTTGCCCCCGACTTTTAGATCTTCACTTCTTCTCCAGTCCTCCTTCATTGTGAATCTCAACCATGAATTTTCCATTGACGAGCTCGCTTTCTTTCTCTCCCACGAGGCCACGACAGATCCACCCTCTACAACGCCGCCTTCCAAAACTCGAACCTTCACCTCCGCAAGATCTTCGATATGGGCCGCCTCTTCATCGGGAAGCTCTCTGCTGAGATTAACGTCTAATAGGTGGGATCTGACGACTGGAATTCCGAAAACAACGACGATATTGATTTATTGGAAGCGCATCTTATGAGGAGCCGATATGGGGATTTTGGTTCGATTGTTAGGAAATTAGGGCTTTTACCAATGCAAATTAGGGCTATTGATTCAATTGTAGTGGGCGGAGGAGAAGGTGACCTTTGCATCACCAATAGGTAGAAGAACTTGCATATTTCCTACCAATTTGCATTTAGTTGGATTCATTTGCTTCAATTCTGTTTCATTCTTTATAACCTGATGTCCTTAGCTCTTGCAATAATTTTAATGAATTTTTCACACCTCTAATGTTTATGAAGATCTGGAATGGACCAAGAAATCTCTCATGTTCAATGAAAATCTTATTGCCTATTTTAAATTCAAAGTTGTTACATGCTTGAGTTTTGGGCCAAGCCAACTCTGTCTGCCTAGTGTCATATTGTGTGTTTCCTACTAGTTTTACCCCTGTTTTTGGCTTTTTGCATATTTCTTATCTTTTGATATTGATAATTAATGAGTAATTGGTTTGGAGTTTCAAAAACCAAGATTTTGTCAACCATTATCTACTGTAATCCCGACGATTGGAGTTGAATGTCAACGCTGCTTTCCACGGCAATCCCGAGATGGCGAGGGTGGAGGTATTTTCAAAGATCACTTGGGTTCTTTTGTTCGTGCCTTTACCTTCTCTTGCGGGTCTTGTAGTGTCCTTATCCGCTGAACTGTGGCCATGGGCTGCAGCTGGTTGCCTAGCCAAGTAATATATGGCTTGTCACTGAGTCAGATTGCCTTCAGGCATGTAACTTGATCTATAATGGGTGTCATCGCTCACATCCTGATTATCATCTTGTCCAAAGATGTAGGAAGTTGCTCAATAATCAACATGGTGGATCAATCTTTCTCACATCAATCAGCAGGCGAGGCAATGCAGTTGCTGCTGCACTTGCATCCTTTTCCATGGCCCACAATGCTACTCTTAGTATTTTATTTACTCTTCCTTATTGCATCAAGGATTTAATCTTTGCTGAAGCTGTAGCCCATAGGGGTCCCAACTCTATCTCTTGATTCAATTTTTCGTAAGGATCGTTCCTCTTTTTATGACAAAAACAAAAGAGGCACTCCTACAAAATCAACAAGATCGTTTTTGTTTGTGCAAATCAATAGTTAGTACATGAACTATATAGTCTATATATATGGAGGTTTAAGAAGAGTCCAAAACATAAAAAGAAAAGAGGCACTCCTACACAATCAACAAGATCGTTTTGTTTGTGCAAATCAATAGCTAGTACATGAACTATATATATGGAGGTTTAAGAAGAGTCCAAATCAACAAGATCAACAAGATCAGCAACTGAATGCAGTGGTTTTTTCTCAAAATATATTTGTTGTTGTAAATTCATTTTATATAAATACCATGTTTTACTAATAAATAAATTAAGGTTTAAGAGGGTGCCTTTTTAGTAGCATAGTTCATGTGCTAGTTAGTTGGACTTAAACTATAAAAGTCATTAACCCAATATGTTTATTCTAATTATTCTCTTATACAATTTGTCAACGAGTATAATCAATAGTAGTTAGTATACTGCAAATGCTTAAGCACTATATTTGAATTATGATTCTAGTTTGAATATACGATTAGGTTCATGAAAATACACTTAGGTTCATGAAAATATGCCTAGGGGTTCATGAAAATATGCTTAGAGGTTCATGGAAATATGCCTAGAGGTTCATGAAAATATACAATTAAGTTCATGAAAATATGCCTAGAGGTTCATGAAAATACACACTTAGCTTCATGAGAATATGCTAGAGGTTTATGAAAATATACACTTAGGTTCGTGAAAATATACACTTACTTTCATAACAATACACTTAGGTTCATGAAAATATGCCTAGAGGTTCATGAAAATATGCCTAGAGATTCATTAAAATACACACTTAAGTTCATGAATAAGCCTAGAGGTTAATGAAAATAAGCCTAGAGGTTCATGAAAATAATCTTAGAGGTTCATGAAAATATGTCTAAAGGTTCATGAAAATATATACTTAGGTTCATAGCAATACACTTAGGTTCATGAAAATATGCCTTGAGGTTCATGAAAAAATGCCTAGAGGTTCATGAAAATATGCCTAGAAGTTCATGAAAATATGTAGGTTAATTTTTCACTAAAAGGCATTAGGTTCACGTCGATAGTCATGTAGGTTAATTTAATAGTATTGCAGGTTCATGAATTTTTTAAACCGGATTTATTGGTTATTAACACATTGCACCAAAAAAGAGGTTCATGAATGTACTCGTTGGTAGACATAAACATATATGTCGGTATACTTAGGTTCATGAAAATATGCCTAGTGGTTCATGAGAATATGCCTAGAGGTTCATGAAAATATGCCTAGAGGTTCATGAAAATATGTCGAGGGGTTCATGAAAGTATACACTTTGGTTCATAGGAATAAACTTAGGTTCATGAAAATATGTCTAGAGGTACATGAAAATATGCCTAGAGGTTCATGAAAATATGCCTAGAGGTTCATGAAAATACACACTTAGGTTCATTAAAATATGCCTAGAGGTTAACGAAAATATGCCTAGAAGTTCATGAAAATATGTCTGGAGGTTCACGAGAATACACACTTAGGTTCATGAAATTACACACTTAGGTTCATGAAAATACACAGTTAGGTTCATTAAAACATGCCTAGAGGTTAATGAAAATATGCCTAGAGGTTCATGAAAATATGCAATTAGGTTCATGAAAATATGTCTAGAGGTTTATGATTTTTTTAGCCTGGTTTATGGTAACATTGCACAAAAGACATTAGGTTCATGTAGATAGTCGTGTAGGTTTATGTCGATAACCTTACAGGTTCATGTACGTAAAGTTTTTTTGGAGATACAAAAGAAGCAACAAAAATTAATTGTAGTTATAGAGTGCACAATCATACTTGAATGAATAAACTAAAACCATAAATTGGCTTTTACCAACATGTAGTTCATGATCCTGATTCAACCACCAACAAATTATCAACATGGATGAATCAGGTGGTGGCCTTTTTTTTTATTGAATCATCCCATAACTGATGACCAAGGTAAGAACAAATTGAGTGTAGTCCTTGTGCAGCAACAGTGGAGGGACCGTAACAGTGACAACATCAAGCAATTCCATTGTATCCACTTTCACTTCAACCTTGCAGGTACACATTTGACTTGCATAGCAAGTCCATGGAGGAGACCCAACAACTCAGCCCGGAAGGCAAATTGCCACGAGGAATTAACCACAAAGCCCCTAAAAAATCTCCTAGACTGGTCACGGATCAGACCACCAACATTAACACAAGGACTACCAGCGACATACAATCCATCCGAATACAACTTAAACCAATCTGAAGGAATGAAGTTACATGTAATCAATGCAACTAGATAATGGAGTACAACATGTCTAAACTTCATAATAAAACTTTAACTACATCTAATGACTTGCTCCTCTTGTTTCAGTTTCAACCCCTGTAAACAATTGACTAGCCATGGCAAGCTCTTGAGTACTAATTGGTCGATGAACTTCCCAAGAAGTCCTCCAAGTTTCACGAGATAGGTTGTGCAACATATAGACCTCTATCCACCAAAAGCTGACCTAAACTTTGAATTATTCTACATCCAAACTCTCTTTCATAACCTGCATACATATCATTTTACTAAAGTATTCCAGAGAAGCTTATTCAAAATCTAATATACTCTTTCTAACAACTAGAAAGAATGATGCCTTGTACTAAATGATACAGAGTATATCTGTAACTTTCTTGTATGAAAGCGTGTCTTTTAGTAAAATGGATTTTACTAAAATGTGCAGTAACACACCTTAAAGGGCATTGCTATTTTGCCTAGTAGTATAAGAGATGATTTACATATAAATCAAGCAGCAGATCCTACATTATTGTCTTGAGCAAACAAGCTTACAATGTTAGCATACAACTAATATAGCTTCCCATAAAAAAATGAAACAAGCGTTAAACTGAGGGATTTGTATATCAAATTCAATACTCTACTTTAAATTTCCCGTCATGATCAATAAATGAATACATGTAAACATATTGTGTTATGATTATAGAAATAGTGAATAGATGTTGTAGAACGATAAAGCTCTAGCTTGCAATCCAAATGAACCTTGACGATGCAATAAAGACACAAATTTAATTGGAACAACATTAAAGCATATCTACCTCGTCAAAGAGGAAATAAACCCTAAATTGAAAATCCCCAAATTGAAGTGAACCCTAAATTTCAAAATCAAGAGGAATTCATACTTTCTTTCTCTCTTGTAAGCCTCTTTCGCATCCAACACAAAGCTATAACTTCAAAGAGTCGTTGTCGTTTTCCATCCACAAGCCTCGAACCACCGTCGTCCTCCATCTGTGAGCCATCGTTTTCCTCCATCAGTGAGCCACCGTCATCCATCGTTGTCCTCCATCTATGAGCACACTCTGGGATTTGGAGCAGAGAAGATTAAGAAGAAGTTTAGATTTGGATGAGAAGATGAAGGAGATTGGAGCGTCAGTTGAGAGAGATGGAAAATTAGGAATGAATGGTATATTGACCAATATGCCCCTCCGTTTTTAAAAACAACTGAAGTTTGAAAACTCATCTAAGCCGTACGATGGAGCAACCTAAACGGTTAAGATTTCATCCTCATGTCCTCATCAGAAGAATGTCCTCATATGATCTTATTTCTATGAGTGAGGTTATGAGGTGAGTTATATAGGGAACTCTCCTTAAGATAAGAACTAAGAACATAATCTGAGCCGTTGAAATTTTGTAATGGACGCATCAGATGAAGCCACAACTTTTGGAAATAAAAGGGAGAAAATGACAAACGGTGGCAATTTTGTAAATAGTTTAAAAAAATAGAAAAATGACTGGAATACCCTTTCCTCACAAAACAAACTCGAGCTCTGCGATTGGCACTTCCTCTACAATGGCGATTTAGGGTTCGTGAAGAACACCTAATTTGAAGACGCATTCCGAATTTCGGAAATGAAATTGAAGGTTTCGAATAGCAATGTTTTAGATCGTCGCAGCGTTTTCGTCGACGATGGTGGTGGTAGTGTAAAGGTTGGCGTGAAATTGGAGCAACAGAGCTTCTTACTTGGGCGTTAATGAAGATCGCTCAGCCTGGAGATCGTGTAATAGTTGATCTCTTCTTCCATTGATACTGCAAAAGCACAGGCAAACTCAGACGCACATTCACCAAGCAACCGAAATCCACAAGCTAGCTCATTAGGTTTGTTGCATATAGGATATGATTGATAGCAGGCAGAGGCTCGGGCTTGTAATTTAGTTTTGGAGCTTGTAAGGTGTGGGATTTTGATAACAAGACACCTTTCTCTCTTCTTGGGGGCCTGGAATTGACTTCAGCTGAAATGATTCCACTTTAGTGCGTGGCCTCATTTGAGATGCACACATACAGATTCTTCTTTGTTCAGGGGTGTATCTGTAGAAAGAACTAGCAGTTAGCTCAGAGATGTATTGTTGCTATTTATGTATGTGTGAATGAATAACAACTCAATTGAGATGAACCTAGGAGATGTAGATTTGCTATGCTGGCCAGGTACATTGGTTTACATGTAGTGGTTCAACCAAACAAAGTTGCAGGTACATTTGTTGTAATGTGATGATTCACTTGACAGTTCATGCAAAATTCATAGTATTTGCTAATTTCAATCAAAATCACCGGAGACAGAATTTCACCAAATCAGTTGACATTTTCCTCCTTCATACCTCAAAAAATCATGAACTAATAAGAAAAAACTTGTGAACCTTGAGAAAACGTTCGATGAACCTGTAATAGTACATTGTTGAACCCACATAAAAAATCTAAAAAACCTACAATTAAAATTCGATGAACCCACAAGTAAGAGTTTTCAATATCTCTTCAAGTAAATTTTCATGAATCCTATATTTAAAATTAGCGACCATTTAAAATAAAGTCTATGAACCTAGTTCACGTACCCCCGATGAACCTAGTTCACGTACCCCCGATGAACCTAGTTCACGTATGCGATGAACCTAGTTCACATACCCCCAATGAACCTAGTTCACATACCCCCCAATGAACCTCGTTCACGTGCCCTCGATGAACCTAGTTCACGTATGCGATGGTTCACGTATGCGATGAACCTAGGTTCACGTATGGTTTTGAACAAGTAGGTTCGTGCCTGTCATCAAGAAAATTCATGATCATTTTATCATCAATGGTTTAAAACGAAGTGCGCTATGCGCGCCTTGTAAGAATAATAAACATACGAAGGGCGCTATGCACCCTTCGTTGGCTTGTATTCTGTAGGTTAATGAACCTTTGCGATGAACCTAGTTAGTTCACGTATGTGATGAACCTAGTTAGTTCACGTATGGGATGAACCTAGTTAGTTCACGTATGCGATGAACCTAGTTCACGTATGCGATGAACCTAGTTAGTTCACGTATGCGATGAACCTAGTTAATTCACGTATGCGATGAACCTAGTTAGTTCACGTATGCGATGAACCTAGTTCACGTATGCGATGAACCTAGTTAGTTCACGTATGCGATGAACCTTGTTAGTTCACGTATGCGATGAACCGACAATATAAAGTGATGAACCTGTATGCCTAAATTAATGAACCTACATCTGTCTCTCATATATGAATGTCGTGGAAAGAACATTATGGGACGGAGGGAGTACATTACAACAAGTTAATGATTTACTCATTAACGTGTGAACCAATTTATAGTAGAGATTCATTGATTTTTTATATTAAGAATTTATAATACAGGTTAGTATTGAAAGATTATGAACATAAGTAATTAAAAATTACATAAGTGCAAGAGGTGTAATCCAAACGAATAAAAAACAGTACAAGTTCATGAGATAATCTTATTGAAACTCAATTTATTTATAGGTTTAGAGGTTAGTAAACTCGGATAAAATAGAGAAACTCAAACGGATTTCATCATTTTTAATTTGAAGGTTCATCAGTTTTGCATTATCCGTTCATATAAATTTTCTGTACGAGTTTATGGAGTTTTTCGTATGGGTTCATGGGATTTTGTCTTAAGTAATAAGATTTTTGTTGCAGGTTCATGAGAATTTCATTGTAGGTTCAACAGTTTTAGCTTCTAAGTTCGAGTTTCAGCTTCAAGCTTCATGATTTTTAACTTATATGTTCATGAGTATTTTCCTTGTAGGTTCATCAATTTATACTAGAAGTTCAGTAATTTTGTTAAATTTGATCAATCATGTATACATACAGGTTCAAACATTTAGTAATAGAGGTTCACTCATGTATACATACAGGTTCAAACATTTAGTATTACAGGTTCACTTATATATGGAATGAAATTATACTTTACTTTTTAACTTAGTGTTAGCTTGGAGTAAACCCAAAAGGATTGCTAAATTCACAAAACATCACCATCAAAAGTTGGATCTCGTGATAATGAGTCCCTAAACGAATATTGAAGCTGATGCATACGAACACGAACGTTATAACTCATGCACACAATATTTGGTGATTCACACCATCTGTGACACATGCTCATCAGTCATCATCACCACACCATCTGTGACACATGCTCATCAGTCATCATCCTGATCGGAACCAAATCCACCATATAAATGAGCTTGTAAGAACATTGTGTGCATGTGTTATAATGTTTGTTTGCATGATCATCGATCCTCATCCTCACCAGAACCAAGTCCATCATACAAATGAGCTGGTAAGAACATTGAAGAAGAGAAGTACTGTGCAAAGAGTGATATGGAGTGTATAAGAGCTCGTTAAGTAAATCAATCACACTGATAATGGAGTTAAGAAATTGACCTAATCCTTCATAAATGATCACAGACTTGTTAGTTCAATCATACGGAATACGGAGGATATGTTAATTTTTACACTTCCTGTATTTTGCATACACATAGGATAACTAGAAAACTATTATAGTCTTCACCTAAAAAAAAAACTATTTTACGTCAAAGTTCATGACATCCATGATCCATGTGATGTGACATCCTGTCATGATGATTATACTCATTCTGCATTCAACATTCACTTATTGTATGGAGATCAAGGTTCTCCATACAAGCTTGAGTGCATAACACTGCATTATTAACAATTATAATACTTATATAGAAACAATGTTACAAGCTGCTGCAGAAAAAGAAGGAAATATATAATCTTACAAAACACACCAAATAGGAAGAGGGGAAAGAATGATGTTACAAATTAACACACCTTATGGCCTAGAAAAACTTTGATAATTCAAGCTCACTGATAAGGTGTTTCTTCAATGTATCTTCAGGCAGAATCGTATTGCTCGTTACTCCGTTCGGTTTTTTCGCACACGTAAATGAAGTGACAGTCTGGATCCTTAAGGCAAAGTCCTGTGGCAGTAGACCTTCGTCTGTCAATGGAACGAGTTCCGGGCCTGATTTCTCTGTTGAGCTTGAACCTAGTTGCTTCTTGAATCCAGGTCTAGCTGGATAAGACGATAGTTCATGTATCAAAATCCACTTTTTAGCATAAACAAGTGGATAAGGCGTCACAACAAGTTCTTTCATATATATGGAAAGACAGGACAGACAAATTCCCATATTCTAGTCAGCTTAAGATCAAATAAGTTCTTCCACTCGAAATTTGCTAGCTCTAATACATTTTTCACTATTTACACCACAGTATATGAGAAAGTGGTAGAACTTGTTTTCAAAGAAGTATCAAGGTTTCAATTATCTGTATTCGAAGAATCCATGTAAACATGCTAGTTATACCGATAGAGCAACCAATGCAAAAGAAATTTGCAGCATAAGGTTCATATGAAGGAACAAAATGCAAATAAGCCGCCAAATCAATGAATAATAACGATGCAATGTACATTATGCACAAATAATTCTATGAAACTTACGTATAAGGTCGAGTAGAATTTTCCAGCTGTGTAATGATCTTTTCAAACAAGGCATCCTCACTGTAGGGTCACCGTAAGTAATCTGTTATAAAGGATCAGCTACCATTACTTCTTCAAGGAACAATTGATAAAGAAAACGACTAGCTGCGAGCTGAGGCATAAACAATTACCAGTATATAGAACCCTCCAACTTTCAGCAGCCTGATAGGACGATTAAAACTAGTTTAGAGCGCAAAATTCATAACAACAAATTCAAACAAAAAATCTAAAGAACTGTATATAAGAAATCCATCAAGATCAAAATATTACAAAGTTTAGAACCTGTTGACTTCATTTAGCATCTGACTGGAACTCGTTAGCGCATCCACACCACACTGACATCAGAACCACATTGAACATCAAATGACATAACCAACCTCAAATACATCAGTAAAGTTGCAAAAAAACATACCATCAATGCATCAAGAGTTCCTGCGGCAAAGAGTAAATCGACAGTGGTGTGTGCGACCCATAGAAACAGCACAGATGCCAAAAATAAGTTTACCAATTTGATCACAAATTATTGACCAACACAAGTAGGAAAAAAATACCTTTGATAGCTTGAATATGTGGACAACGCGAGTATATATTCTCGAGGTGGTGGTAGTTTGAACAACTTATTATTCGAGAGAGTCAAAACCAAGATCTGCTTAACCCCTCTGTCACAGAGCAATAGATGACCAGTCGACTCATTCTTTATGTAGTAACTAGCCAGTGAACCTAGTTCATTGTATACATGAACTAGGTTCACTGCATCAATAATTAGTAACAACAGGTCGTCTTAAGAAGATATCTTTAGTGAATCCGTGCTCGGGATGCTGTAGCTGATCTAGAAACACCGGACAAAATTGGCAGCCATTGACACCCGTAGCTGCAAAAACACAAGGTGTCATAAATATTGTCACAACAAAGAAAAACAAGAGCTTCATCATCTCTGCAACCATTATTTAGAATTTCAGAATAAATGATTCATAGAAAGAAAAGGGTGCACATACCAGTACCCACTGAACCTAAGATGCAGACAAGTTGGCAAGTGTAGACAAATTTAGCCTCAATTGTTGTTCTCCTAACTTCAGCAAAAAAGAGCATGGTCAAAGTTAAAAGGTAAAAATAAATCCCAATCATCGAACCAACAACTCATGTAAATAACATCCCATACCTAGAAAGTATAAATCACACTCAGGTAATTTCGGCCTTTATGAGCTTCAATGGATATTTTAGTTTGCAGTATGATTTCTAGTACTCACAAATTCTAATAACTCTTTGGTGTCACAGTGGTACCACCTAAGCACCTATACAATGTTCACGCAACAAATGTAGAGCAGAAGGAACATAATCAGTTTCACAATAAAATATCAATAATGCATTTGCCAGATCAAGTAAAAGATAACCTCATCACAGGATAACTCAATTGGATTACCTTGCAGCAGCACAAACCCCAGAGAAAAAATAGTTGCATTTACTACAATAAGCAGAATGATTCATCACTGCAAAAATCTGTATAAATATCTGCTAGGTTGCTTCAGTAAAGATCTGCTACCTTGACGTTGATGAAAAATAACCGTCCAGGCAAGAAAAGCATTAGTATT
Organism: Oxyria digyna; assembly: GCA_029168935.1. Taxonomy (NCBI): domain Eukaryota; kingdom Viridiplantae; phylum Streptophyta; class Magnoliopsida; order Caryophyllales; family Polygonaceae; genus Oxyria; species Oxyria digyna. Next base: position 6,098,666 of record JAPVLV010000005.1, read on the forward strand.
GGAGTGAACTCTCCTTCAACAAGGTTCAGTAATAGTTGCATGAAGGTTCAACAAAAGCAGCAGCAAGGTTCAGCAAAAGATGTTGCAAGGTTCAGTGGTGGCTCATAAGTCTTATACATGTAGCCAAGTTCAGATGCACAACCTGTAGCCAAGTTCAAATGCACATGAACATATCAATTTCTAGATTAAATCAAATTATTCAACATTCTAAATGAATCAAGTAAACATTAGACACTGCCCTAGGTTTACAGCTTTATATCATTGAACTGAAGTTCAGCATGACCTGCATCTCCATTGTTACATCTAAATGAAGCAAGTAAACATTAGACACTGCCCTAGGTTTACAGCTTTATATCATTGAACTGAAGTTCAGCATGACCTGCATCTCCATTGTTACATCTAAATGAAGCTTCTATCACTATTTAGAATATATAAATTAACAAAAGATTGAACATTATCTGAATTCGCCAATTTCTTCACCAAGTTAAGAAGCTTAAAATTGAAAGAATTGAGACTTCTGATTACCTAGTGTCTAAACTGATACATGAATAAAAAACAGTAATTGAAAGTACAATTCCGAAGAAGAGAAACACAATTTGAAGCCTATTTACAACCGGAGAAATTGAGACTTGTAATTACCTTGTGAAGAAATCGGAGCAATCAGAAATGATTTAGCGTCGGCGGAGATACAAGGCTGTGCAGTACAAACATCGACGGAGAGTCGCTTGAGATTCGCAGGAGAGCAGGGACTCCGAGGTCTGAGCTTCGCCATTGATGGACTCCAAGGTCTGAGAGACGCTAGAGAATCGAGACTCTGAGGTTCGCCATTGATGGACTCCGAGGTCTAAGTCTCTGAGAGTCGCGAGAATATGAGGTTTGAGAGACGATTGAGAATCGGGATCCGAGATTCGCCATTGATGGACTCCGAGGTCTGAGTCTCTGAGAGTCGCGAGAATATGACGAGGGCATTGATGTCTTTTTCAAGAAACTTTGCCTTATTTACATTTTTGCCACCGTATCTTTTTTTTTGATTTAATCTCTGGATTAATCTCAGCCATTGATCAACATAGATGAACGGTTCAGGATGAGTTCTTAGTTCTTTTTCAAGAAACTTTGCCTTATTTACATTTTTGCCACCGTTTCTTTTTTATTTATTTAATCTCTGGATTAATCTCCGTCATTGATCAACATAGATGAACTAGGAGAAACCAAGTCTTGACAAAATATTGAGCCACCTCAGCGCCACGTCATCATTTAAAAAAAAGTAACTAATTAATTTTTAAATAAAAATCCATTTTTCCACGATCTTCCACTTCCTTCATCTTCTCCTACAAATATGCAAATCAAGTCACAAAATTTAAAAGCTTTGGTCATTTATAAACCATGTTTAGGAGGACATACAATAAAGAGCATACAATAAACTTTGGTCATTTTTAAAATTAATCTCTTTAAATTAGAGGTTAATTTTAGAAATTCATGATTAAGCGTTACCATTTTTGTGATTAGGTGTTGTCATTTTAGTGTTTTTTTTGTAATGGGTTTATCCATTTACTTGTAGGAAAGTTTATTCTTTAAGTATGTTTATCCTATGCTCTAGGTTAGAAAAACCGATTATTAAAATCAAAAGTTCAAACTTCAGGAGAGAGTATGATGTAAAACGATTATGTTTAAAGTATTATTTTGTTGGTAGTCTGATCATTATTTTATGCTTAGATAAGACTATCTAATTGAGTTTTGATTGACTATACGATAGATTGGTGTATATTTTATATTGGGGGTTGATCATTCAGTGTTTTTCACTCTGTTTCTACATACATATTATTTTACAATGAAAAATGTATTAACATTTTTATTATTATAACCATAACTTATTTATTATTTTAACAATGTTTGTATAAAATCATTTTATAAATATTAATATAGATTTATAATCCCATGATATTTAAGGACCTACACTAATTATAGATAAATTTAAATAATTCTCTCAGTGCTATGGTTCATGATCCTAATTTCCTTAGTCTTCCTTCTTCTAGTTTCTATTGTTTTATGCCTATTATTTTTCTATCTAACATTTATCATTGAAATAATTTACATTTATTTTTTCCAACAATATCCTCAATAATTAATAACAAAAATTAATTATATATATTTCTGGATGAATTGTGTAATCCTCTCCCATCAATTCTTGAAAAGTTTCAATACACTTAATTAGGAGTACATGAATCAAATTACATTATTTATACACGGTTCTTATATACAGCTCGGTGCTTTATTCAAACAACGCCGGATCACTCGCGTTTTGCGAGATACGTGACACTCGCGTTACACGAGATTAGCAAAAAATTAGGTTAATTTCATGCATGCTAATCTCGCGTTCCGCGAGTGTACGTGTCCTCGCAGAACGCGAGTGACACGTCCCTCGCAGAACGCAAGATTAGCATGTCAGATGGACGTTGTTGTGCGCCATTACTACATGTCTTGTCCCCACCTAACTATAATAACTACCCCCTTATTTTAAGTAATCCGTAACACCTATTAACTCTACCCTAACACCTCTTTTTATCATCTTTCACCTCTTTCACCCTCCATTAAAACACATTTTCAAAACCTTAAAACTTCAAAACACTCTAAAAACACCTAAAATAATGGAAGATGAAGAGAAATTCAACAAAGGAGGGAATGGAGATGGTGGTTCATCAAGTTACCATGCAAATGAGGTAATGTTCTTACTTAATTTTTGAATTTTAATTTGTTTTGCAACATTAAGAGCTAAAATGAACTTATTATGTTGTATTTCTTGTTAAATCTAGTAGTAGTAAGTGTTGAAGAGATGATTTTTGCATATAATGTCAAAAACTTAGATGTGTTCATGTTTTTAGGGTTTTTAATGTAGAAACTCAACAATTTCTCATGTTATGTTAAATTATCCCGTTGAATGACTAGTTTAAGGAAATAGCAACTTCCCGCGTTCTGCGAGAGGAAGCCACTCGCGTCACGCAAGATGTGCCTCCCTCGCAGAACGCGAGAAGTTGCACATTACAAAGTATTAACATAAGCATTGTGTATAGGTGAATTTTTCTTTGTTCACTGGATTGAATGCAATCCAGTTGAAAGACTACAACTACCCCTCCCGGAATACAAGGCCATGTTCGCCACCGTCATTTGATTTAGGGATTGACCACTTTAGATATCATCATCAACCATCTTCATATGAACAACATGTGCCATCTACTTATCAATTTCCTATGCCATCTACATATGAATTTCCCGTGCCATCTACTTATGAGTTGCCCGTGCCATCTACTTATGAATTGCCATGTACATATGAGGTGCCATCAAGCTATGATGCGTTTGATTCACAATTTGCTAACCCACCTACAAACGTAGGAGAGGAGATGTGTTTTCTTCCCTCTTTACGCACTGCACCAAAGTTTGATAGTCCCGTATGTGAGGAAGAGGTTGTTTCTAGGGATTATTCGGAATATTTCACTACGGAGCAAGTGTTTGCCTCTAAGGAGATTGGTCATTTGTGGGCTTTGAATGTTGCAAAGCAACACAAGTTTATGATCTCTATTGAAAGGAGTGTACCATCTAAACCGGGGCAAAGTGGTAAGGTTCAAATCATTTGTGAGAAAGGGGGAAGCCATAGGCCTAAAGGTGTCGGTGTTAGATCAAACACAAAGAGCAAGAAAACGGGGTGTAAATTTCAGTTGAAGCTCATGGAGAACCGGGTTGAAGAGAATTGGAGATTAGTGGTTGTTTGTGGTTTGCACAACCATCCTATTGGACATAGTTTGGTCGGGAATGCATTTGCCGGGAGGCCAACCCCGGATCAAAAGAAAAAGGTTCGTGAGATGGTACTTTCACATTGTTCTCCAAATCAGATTTACACTGAGATAAACAAGGATCCCGGAAGTTGCACAAAGAAGAACCAAGTGTACAATTTGGTACGACATATAAGGGAAGAGGAAATGGAAGGTAGAACCGTGGTTCAAGAATTCTTTCACCAATGCAAAGAGAGCAACTACTTCATGGAGTATAGGCCAAGTGCAAAGAATCCTTCGATAATAGGCGACTTGTTCTTTGCTAGCCCCGAATCAATGAAACTCTTAATGGTGTTTCCATATGTCCTTTTGATGGACTCGACTTATAGCACGAACAAGTAAGTGTCATTACAGATGCTCTATTTCGTGAGATTGAATGAGGAGCTTATCTTACTGTATTTTGGTTTAAGGTACAATGTTCCCTTCCTGGAGATAGCCGGTTTGACTTCTACATGGAAGAATTATGTTGTGTGCGGGGTATGGTTAGAGGCTGAGAGTGAGGATAGTTATTTCTGGGCGTTGCATCAGCTGCAGACGATGTATTTGAGAATAGGAGCATCGCCTACTTGCTTCGTCACTGACCGTGAGATGGCTCTTATGAATGCAACAGACAAGTTATGGCCAAATGCAAAGTTTCTCTTATGTAGACGACATGTAAGGAAGAACATAGAGGCGAGAGCCAAGATAGCTATGGGCACACAAGCATCGGGGGTTCATATTTCAAATGATTATTATAACGTGTTCGAACAAACCACTGAAGAAGATTACAAGAGTACTTTGAAGAAACTTGAGGACGAATGGCGAGCTTATCCAACCGTATTGAACTACGTGAGAAAGAATTGGCTAAACCGTTACAAAGAAAGACTTGTTTCAGCATGGACGGATAATGTCTTCACTCTCAGGAATAACACGACAAACAGGTATGTTCTCTAATTTATGTCTACCTTCTACATATGATAAAAAGAGCTTCTGTAATGCACAACTCGCAGATTGCGAGGTGTACACTCCTCGCAGAACGCAAGGAATGTCCTTGATTCCGTGTTGATGCATTTTCGAATGCAAAGATCCTGGAACAATGTAGAACTCGCAGAACGCGAGATTTTGCACATTACAGAAGGATCCACAGGTTCTGATTTGTATTTGCATATTATTTTTTTTTGAACATTTTAGAGTTGAAGGAGCACATTCGTGTCTTAAGTCATACTTGTCAAGTGGAAATGCTAGGCTAGACACAATGTTCAAAGAATACAAAACAATGGCGGAGAACCAACTTAAGGAGATTAATGTGTCTTTCACCGAGAGTTTGAATAAGGGCTTCACAGTTGTTGAAGGGGCCGACTTGTTTAAAGTCTTGAAGTTCAAAGTCTCTTACAAATGCATAGAATTTTTGCTTAAGGAATACACGAAGGGGGAGAGATTAGGTGCGCACTTTAATATGTTTTGTAGCTGTGGGATCAAGATTAGAGATGGGTTGATATGTGTTCATCAGATTGTAAGACATTGGAAGGAGCAAAGACCACTAAGAGTATCAGAGTTGCACCCTTTCTGGAGTACTTTGAGTTTGGAAGAAGTTGATGTTCCCGACATACTCGAAGTTAAGAGTAAGGTGGCAAGGCGTCTTTTTCAGACTTTCTATGAGGAAACGTTTATGAAGTTGTGCCCCCATGATCAAGAAAAGTGTGCACAAACTGTTTTAGACATTGGGAGAGTAAATACTCCTCTAAAAGAGCCGGCTATTTCAAAGCACACCGGGGGTCGTCCAGTCGGAGCTCCTAACAAACAACCAAGGTCAACGCAAAGAAGACCGTCTGCATGAGAGCACACTAATGCTGAGATGGATGCTAGAGATTTGGAAGAAACACCCCCAAAGAAGCAAAGAAATGCTTCTAATTCTGAAACATTCAAGAAACCAAAGATTAAGGTGATTGGCAAGAACAAGTCTCAGATACCCGCGTCAATGCGCACCCATGTGAATGGTTGGTTTGAGGTAAAGATGGAAATTGTGGATTTAGAGCAATAGCTCATGAATTGCATGACAACCAACACTTATGGAGGGAAGTAAGAGATTTGATGATAGCTGAGGTCAAAGAGATTTGGCACCTAGTTCAAGGAACTTGGATTGGACCTCCACAACAAGCAACTTTGGAGAGCGTTGTACACCAACTTACATGGGAAGGAATAGGAAGGGCTCCAGAAGATCACTGGCTAGCTACCCCGGAAATGGGATGCCTTGTGGCATCCACATTCAACATAGTGTTCGTAACGGTGGGAAAAAATGCTAACTACACTTACCTTCCTCTACAACGTCCTACTTGGTTAGAAGATGGCGACACACTTCCGACGTTCTGCTTATTCTATATTGAGAGTGAGAGACATTTTGTTCCGGTAAGTTTTTGGATCTTCTTATGAATTACTATCTAATATGCAACTTCCTAACGTTGTTGTTTTCTTGTAGTTGCGTCTTGAAGAAAACTGCCCATTACCTCATGTGTTTACTCCTTGGTGGCGAAACGCTAAAAGAGATGCTTTTTCTTTGCACGATCTTGTGTCACATCGATGTGCCGCCTTTGAAATGTAATGTTGAAGTTATGTTTTATTCGCTGAATTTGTAATGTTGAAGTTATGTCTTGGACATTTTCCATTAAATGCAAATCCTCACGTTCTGCGAGGTGTGTGTCACTCGCGGAACGCGAGTGACACACACCGTGCCACAGACCGTGCATCTTCACTGGGAGCACCCAGTTTCCTACTGAACAAACTCGCGTTCTGCGAGGATATGCACAAAACGAACAGAATTGAAGCAGAACCAAGATATCGCTAAACATTATCCAACAAAATTATCCAAGCAACAAAACAATCCAACAAAGCAATCCAAAACATAATCCAAAACACAAAACGAAAGGCTACTCGTCTTGTTCTGGTCGGAAGGGATAGAGATTTGCCATACATAGTAGCATTTGGGAGTGATATGAAGGAAAATCCTCTTGAGTGGCAAACCGATACCGGTCCATGTCATTGTACACCCGACCAATCACCTATACGCAAGTAAACATTCATTCTATGTTAATATTAGAGACAAACAAAGAATGGAAACGCAAGATAAACCAAAACAAATAATATTATCTGTTTCTCAGTCATCATCCCAGGGATTGCAGGACGGATATACCTATGGGTCCTCTTGATGTACCAATTCATGTAATCATGGGAGCATTCATGTGGTTCATAGGCAACTGGCCCCATCTCATTGAGAGATATGGAGTGAACATCTCTTGCCTCCCAAAGCCATTGGTTGGTGTCATAAAAAACACTATAACACCTAATGTTTTTCAACCTATGAGCTTTGATCGGTTCGATGACTGACCTAGGAATACACTACAGTCTCCCAAATTGTCGAGGACACCGATCCGGCATGTGTGGTTCGGTAATGTCACAGCACGATAGCACCCCGTGAAATAGAGCGGGAGCGAGCTCAGGATTGGTGAAGTCTTGTACTCCATACGGGTTCCAACATACCTAAAAAAAAGACAGAAAATGCAGAAAATCAAAGAAACAGCTAAGAAACAGAACACTGAAATTCAATAAAAGGTGCATTTTCTCGCGTTCTGCGAGAAAATACAATGTCATCCAAAAATGCAGAAATTCCTGAAACTGTAGACATTGCAGAAAAATGCATTAAATTCATAAACTTAACAGAAACTTACCATCTCCAGCATAAGAATATCGAGCGCGCCTCTATAGTCCCTTCCGACTTGCCCCTTCTTCAGCTTTAGATTCTTAGGCATCCACCGGTAGACCCATGGTTGATCCGCTCTCCACCGAGGACGTTCAGTAGGTCGAAACTGGGGGAAGTAGTTGTAGATCCATGCCTAGGAAGTACAAATTACGTTAAATATGAATATATATATAAGTAAGTAAATTAAAAGCTTAGAAAGTAAAATACCTGCAACAAGGTGTAACAAAAAGACATCTGGGCACAACCCTGGCGTGTGCATATCCCCAGCTGCCTATACAGATGGGCCAAAGCAGCTGAACCCCAAGATATGCCCGTAGCATGGGCATAGGTTTCCACAAAAGGCCCATATCTAAGCCGAATCAAGTTCTGTGACTTGTCGGGAAATAAGATCGAGGCAGCAGTATACAACACCCAACCTAAACCCTTTCGCTCTGCACCTAGGGTTTGACAATGACTTCTAAATCAATCAGCTTTCACCCTCCCAGAATCTAAAGTCTGAGGATCTATTCCAAAACTTTCCGCCCCCTTCCTACCATAGTATTTTATAACCTCCTCATGACTAAACTTGGCACCCAGTTTCTTACATGGTGTCATTGTTTTCCCTTCTATAGGTAGGCCTAAAATCGTATACACATCAAGAAGGCCAATAGTGATCTCACCACAAGGGAGGTGGAATGAATTTGTCTCTGGTTGCCATCGTTCGATGAACGCTTCAATCAAAGGAAAGTCAATTTCTTCGTACATCATGTCAGGGAGATCTGACAGTCCAATTGCACCGGGAATCTCTGACCATTCATTGTTGTCCAATGGCCAATAACATACCTGTGAGGTTCGTTGTTGTGGCTTCATCGAACCTTTGAACTGCAGAAAAATATACAAATTATACTTTGCATAACAAATTTACAACAAATACAGTTTCTGCAGAATTATCAGAAAATGCAGAAAATTGTGCATTTTCTCGCGTTCTGCGAGGCTGTCACTCCTCGCGTTCTGCGAGTCTGTGCATCCTCGCATTCTGCGAGGAAATGCACATATTCTGCATTTCATGCAGAAACTGTGCAATGGATTGAAAATGCAGAAAAAAAATTACTTACCTGCCCTTTTTGGATGTGGAACGCAACATGTGTTTCAAATCCCTTAAGCAACTCGGGATCTTCTGGACCTCCAGGTGTGCCATGAGTGAGCTCAGGATCATACTTTGGCTCATTCTTCTTGGACTTCCTCTTTCTTTTGCGTTTCTCGACTTCTTCTTCTTCTTCTTCTTCAACATCATCACCTTCTTGTTCTTGTTCATGTTGTTCCTCTTCTTCATCCCCCAAAACTTCATCCTTGTTTTCTGCTTCCATCGGTTATGGGGCTTGATTGTGAGAAGAAGAACCACCTTGTCCACTTCCCTCGGCATATCCACCGCCCCAACTTTGTCCAACCATCCCTTCTCCACCACCCCAACTGCCTCCCGCCCACCCCTTTCCGACTTCCATAAGTGCATTATGTTCAAGAAACTGGTCCCAGCAACCCGGTTGTCCAATAGAATAACTATCTTGGGAAACAAGGTCCCAGCCAACTGGGTATGACTCCCAACTAGGACGCGGTTGTCCAATTGAATAACTACCTTGGGACCAATTGGAATTGGGACGTTCTTCAACGTCGGGGAGTCCCTCTGGGAAGAGCTCTACGGGGTGAGTCTTCTTTGCTTTCCCCTTCCCCTTTGGTTTTTCAACCGGGGGTTCTTCCCTAACAACATCTCTGTTTCTCCGACGAGTCGAACGACCGGGACGATACATTACCTAAAACAATACAAAGTAAAATCAATAAATAAACGAATGCAGAAAACAGAATTGCCAGTTATGGCAACTCCTCACGTTTTGCGAGGGGTGTAGCGTTCTGCGTGAATTTGCACTTTCTTCAGTTTCCGACGACAATTTTCGGCGACAATTTCTGACGAAAATTCAATATTTTAGCTAAAATAACTATCAATTTAAGTAAATTACCAAATAAACATCAAAACCCTAAATAAAATAAAAAACCCTAACCCTAATGAATTTCAACCTATTCAACATAAAACAACATCCACTCATCAACCATAATTCAAAATCATCATCTTTCATCCATTATACAACCTTTTCTAAATCAACATTCAATATCAAAACATCATATAATATGCAATTTTCTATACTAACAACATATATTCATCTAAAAACAACATTAGAAAGCATAAGAGTATTAGAAACATACCTTATATGGAGATTTGAATTGAAAAGAGGAAGAAGAAGTAGGTTGAAATTGAGAGAGATGGTAAAATGAGAAGAGAGCGGCGGATTTTTTTTATCGTGGCTGTAAAAATGGGCCGAGTAGGGTTTTTCCCCTTTTATAGGGGAAAAACTCCCTCGCGTTCTGCGAGGTGACGCTCCCTCGCGTTCTGCGAGGCGACGCTCCCTCGCGTTCTGCGAGCGTCCGGGCGTTATTCAGAAAACGCCTAAGCTGTATTTAGCAAGGGCCTATTTATAAGTATGTAAACTCTAGAACGAGAATCTTTACTTGAATTATATAAGACGGAGGGATTATTGTGGTGTAGTGTACGTCGTGTCTTGTTATATAATGAGTGTATTGATCATACTTACTACAAGTATAATAAATTAAGATAAAAATCCCACATTTGCGCTCGTAATTGCATAAGTAGAATTCTTTTTCGAGATATCGTAGCAATATCCATTTAAGGGTAAAATTGTCCAAATTTTTTTATGTTTAAAAAGAAAAAATTAATTCTAAAAAATTGTGATTTGTTTTTTTGCATGGAATCAAATTTTTGTACTCTTCTTCCTAATCTTCTTCACATTAATTAAGCTTAAACCCAACTAAATTCATAACTGATGCGGGAATAAGCCGTTGTACGTTGTCTGATCTAGATACCAAACCTCAAACAGAAACTCGAACTGAGAAGATAGACGGAATTAGAATGAGATGAAAGAAGGATAAGTCGAATGATAGGCCAATTGGAACCAAATCAAACAACGATAAAACCCTTGAACTTAGGAACAAAAACCTTACCGAATGATGAAGAAACCCCAATGGATTACAACCAAATTTTAACTAGGCCAAGGCACCTGGAGGATGCTCTATGGAGTCCCGATAGCACCAACCTTATGGAAGAGATTGACACACACAAGTACAGCTAGAGCGAGTTCAACAACAATGCACACAGGGCACTCTACTCACAAAAGCACTTTTTTGGAGGAACAAAAACAACGTTTTCTCAATTCATAATAATCATCTGGGTTCCTAAAACAATAATCAGGGCAAACCTTATATAGAGTCAATAAGGTGGTCAATTAAAACAAAATAAAGTAATTAAAAGTATTTCCTAAAATGCAAAAACCAATTGAAAGAAATAATCCAGAACACAAACAAAAGAAAGATATCTCAGAAGCCTTCAGCAGGGAACCCGCGGGCGCAGCTGTGCGTTAAAATGCACAGTCTGTGCGGTGCTCTCGAAGTGGCGAATAAAGGATTTAATCAGCTGTGGATCTCAATCCGCGCCCGCGGATTCGGAGCCATGTCGCCGACATCTCGTTTTTGAAACGGCTCGTTCTCTCTCGTCTGAGATCAGAATTGAGTGATTCCAAATCCCAGAGTTTTGTCTTGAAGTCTAGTTTATTTCCTCTTCAATATCTGACTTCTCATCTTGACTCGAACCGGATATCTACGAGCTTGAATGACTTTAATACGAGCTCGGGCTACTATCAATGACTTCAATGATGGCTCATAGCGATCTTTAGCCCTTGCTCCAGTGGTTAGCACATCTCTAGATTTAGGACGAGGCGTCCTTGACGATAGCTCAGATGCTCCCGCATCAATAACATTCAAAGTTGTGGTTGTTAAACTAATTACTCATTAATCTCACTCCACCTGTTTCAATTAATCTCGATAAACACTCTCCTCGCCTCCCTCCTTCCCTCCCTCTCTCTCTCTCTCACACACACACAGACACATTTCCATTTCTCTCTCTTTCAACTATATTTGTGTCTTTTGTCTCTCTATTCTCCCTCTCTCTCTCTCTCTCTCTCTCTCTCTCTCTCTCTCTCTCTCTCTCTCTCTCTCTCTCTCTCTCTCTCTCTCTTTCTCTCTCTCTCACTCTATTTCACTTTGAAGACAAAAGGCTTTCGCGAAGCACTAGAAAAAAATATGATTAACCCCTCACACTCACTCATATTAGAGAGTAGGTTTTTTACGACTTCTTAATGCAAAAAAATCTGAGAAAGGGGCTTTTGTCTCTTATTTTCTTCTGATACTAAGTCATACATGATAAATTCTGAATGCGATGTGGTTTAGAGGAAATCCTATGTCTTCATTATACTAAGATTTTGTAGTCTCTTGATCCATAAACAAACTTAGATGAATTATCTTAGTGATAATAGATATTGGATATTGTTGGAATGGGAATCGGCATGTGGATCTTCAGTTCCCATATCGTTCCTTTATTCGGTTTCTTTAGTTTTGAAGATGACAACTACTTTACAAATATTGACTAGTATTATCATTGAGTTTCAGATGAAAGATAGAAGATATCAAGTTGAAGAAAGCAACATAGAAAATCAAGGAAAATGGAAAGGAACCACACCAAAGCATCTTCACTAGATCTACAAAATCTCCGAGAACATTTGGTGCGTGCATAAGAAGTATCACGAAGATCTTATATATACTTCAGTTACAACCTGGACTGATATTATCTTATGCAATCGGTTGTGATGTTTTTTAAGGAAAACATTATGAGTTTATTTCTGTAAACTCATAAACGTGTAGATTGTTTTTTTTATGGAATGAAGTTTGTTCATTAAATATCTCATAATCGGTAAATACTCAAGGCTACACGCCTCTCTCACTATGCATTTTTAGAGATCTCGGAGAGAATGTAAAAAGAGAAGAAGAGAAAGTGTTCTTGCTCAGGAACATTAAGTAAGTCGTCTTGTTTATTAATTTGAGTTTGATAGGAACTAGGTTAAGTTTTAGGAAGAAAATTATAATTGATTATTTATCTCTAAACACAACTTCAATATACAAATAGATTTTTTAATCCTCGAAACAAGAGTGATTTTATCTAAATATAACTAGTTGGTTATCTAGGATTTGATTGTATATGCTAGTATTTCAGTGCCCTCGATTAGAAACTAAACACATATGGATTAAATTTCTCCCCATAAATGTTAGCTCCTCGTGTTCTTTCTTTTTTCTTTTTTTTTTTACAATTAGGCAAGAATTGAGATGTCATCCACGACGACTAGATAGATGATGACTAAATTTCTCCACATAAATGTTAGCTCCTCGTGTTCTATAAACACCTCTTATGGTTAAGAAAGTTGATTCATGTAAATAAATAAGCACGCACGTCGACCATCTAGCCGAGAACGTGACATCCACTAATGCAACAAATCACAAAAAAGATTGAAAAGCCCGCCTGCACCTTACACTTGAACTCCAATCCCTGCATCACAATATATAAATATCCCAACACAAATCGAAAGCTAATCAGAAATTACATCGTACATGATGACTTCCCGAATGATCATGCTCATCCTAAACTTTCTCCTAATAATCATGATCACTAACTTGAAGGTGATTCACGCCATGAATGACAACAATCACAACCTGGTTTCGACAAGGCTATTGAACGAGTGCGCTGAAGAACCGAACCTGTTAAATGTATATAGTCCCTGATGTAACTAGATTTGAGCACTTGATTGACTTGCATGTAATTTGATGATGCTTAGCTTGATAGGAGTTGGTTTGGCCTTGATCATTTATGGCTTTCAAGAATCTTCTTTAGTTCTCTAATCAGTTTTTTCTTTCAAAACTGATTAGACTATTGAGTTCTTGATCTGAGCCCTTGTCTGTTTTGCTATTACAGATTCTAGGGTTTATTGATTAGCCGTTGTTACTCCTAATTCAGTGGTTTAACTGATTGCTTTGTCATCCCAGGTGATTGACAATGTCTGAAGGAGCAAGGCTTAAGCCATTTGATGGCACTGGTGATTTTGCGATGTGGAAGGTTAAGATGAAAGCCATCCTCATTCGTGAGAAGTGTTGGAAGGCTGTTTCTGAAGAATGGGACATTAGCATAACCGAAGGAGAAAGAAAGGATATGCAAGATCTTGCCCATTCAGAAATAATGATTAGACTCTCTGACGACGTAGCTCGTCGGGTGGTAAGCTTTACCCAACCTAAAGCTCTATGGAATGGTTTAGAGGAAATTTTCTTTTCTAAATCACTACCTAGTCGAATTTCTTTATTGTGCAAACTATTCACTTTTAAGATGGATTCTTCTATTACTGTCCAAGATAATTTTGACAACTTTAGAAGAATGACCCAAGAACTTAAAAGATGTGAAGATAACATTCAAGAAACTCACCAAGCTGTTTTGTTGCTAAATTCTTTGCCTGCTCAATTTGATACTCTGAAAGATGTTATTCAGTTTAGTAGAGATGAGCTGACCATAGCTAGGATCACTGAATCCATACTTCCGAAAAAAAAAAGCCTTAAGGTGTTTAAGACTAAAACTGGATCTAAGTCTGAGTCTAAGTCTGAAACTAGAAATGAAGTAATGATGGCTAAAGGAAAGAATAAGCAGAAAAACAAGTCTAAAAAGAAGAGAGATAACTCTGAAAAACATGATAAAGACACTTCAAATGTTAAGTGTTATTACTGTGATAAGCTTGGTCATTATGCTTCTGACTGTCATAAAAGGAAAAGAGATGAGAAAAATAAAGGAAAAGAAAAAGAAGCTAATTTCTCTGATGTGTGTGAGTCTGGCCAACAGTATAGTGATGAACTTCTCATGGTTGCCCCCTTATCTGATGATGATTCCTGGATTTTAGATTCATGATGTACTATGCATGCTACACCTAACAAAAACTACTTCAGAACCTTAAAACTTTGTGATGGAGGAAAAGTCATGCTAGGTGATCACTCCTCCTTACCTATTAAAGGAATTGGAACTGTACCTCTTAGGATGTATGATGGCATGATTAGAGTCCTACAGAATGTTAGGTGGGTCCCAAATTTGAGAAGAAACTTACTGTCTGAATCTGTCTTTGATGATCTTAACTGCCATATTGATACTTTTAATGGAATAAGAGATGTTACCAGAAATGGTAAAGTTCTTATTAGGAGCATAAAAAGGGGAGGACTTTACTATGCTATTGCTTCTCCTAAATTGAATGTCTCCACTGGAGGTATTGACAATGGTGGTTCTGATCATACAAAGATATGGCATGATAGACTAGGGCATATAGGAAATTCTGGTCTGCATCATTTGTTTGTTACTGGTTTGATTGACAAGAAACCATGTGATTTGAAGTTTTGTGAAATATGTGTGCTTGGTAAGAAACATTCTCACAACTTTCGTAAATCCAAATATGTTGCTGCTAACCCTCTGGAGTATGTTCATTCAGACCTTTGGGGTCGTGCACAGGTATCAACTATTGGAGGTAGAAATTATTTTCTGTCACTTATTGATCACCACACTAGAAAGGTTTGGGTTTATTTACTTAAGTCTAAATATGAGGCTTTTGAAAACTTTAAAAATTGGAAATGCATGGTTGAGAGTCAATCTGGTTACAAACTGAAATGTTTAAAAACTGACAATGGCCTAGAATTTTGTAATAAGCCCTTTAATGAGTATTGTATGACTAATGGCATTAAACGTAACCTCACTGTTCCTGGCACCCCTCAGCAGAATGGCACTGCTGAGAGGATGAACAGAACACTTTTAGAAAAGGCTAGGTGTTTACTTTTCAGTTCTTGCATGAAAAAGACTATGTGGGGAGAGGCTGTTACAACAGCTGCCTATCTCATCAATAGGTCTCCATCTTCAGCTATAGGTTTCAAAACACCTCAAGAAATGTGGAGTGGCAAGAAACCAGACCTAAGTCATCTTAGGCCATTTGGTTGCACTGCCTATGCCCACATTTCTCAAGGAAAATTGGAACCTAGAGCTTTAAAATGTGTTATGCTAGGATATCCAGGTGGGATAAAAGGTTATAAATTGCTATTAATTCAAAGTGGTGGTTATAAGGTTATAACTGCTAGATCTGTGACTTTCAATGAAAGTGATTTCCATTTTAAGTCAAAGCTAAGATCCACTACTGAGAATGCAGGTACTCAACATGACACACAAGGAATAGAAGATGGTCAGTTCTATGAAGATAAGAATGATCAAGCTGGTGACAGTGAAGGGGAGGAGTTTGATGAATGACAATCACTCTCGAGTCAGCACACTACTGATGCTGAAACAATTGAAGGACAACAAGAGACCAATGCAGAGTCTCACAACAACTCACAAAGTGCAGAAGTACAGCAACCTCACCAATTAGGTGGGGAAGTAAGTAATTCTAAAACAGATCATTCTCAGTCCACTGAAGCTAGTAGTCCTATTATACATGAAAATACTATGTCTGACAACTCTTTACATGATTTTCATGAAGAACCTATATCTTTTCCTACTGACATAGTTGACTACCAGCTTGCTAGGGATAGGGAACCTAGGATAAGGATACCTAATAGAAAGTACCTTAACCTACATGAGAAAATTGAACATGTGCATGGGAATTTTGAAAAAGCTCATGAGAATATGGAAAATGTACATGAAAATATTGTTGAGTTTGCCTTGGTTGTTGCTGACATTGTTAAGAACCTAACTCCTGAAACTTATGAAGAAGCAACTAGAAGTAGACAATCTAATGAGTGGCTTACAGCTATGCAGGAAGAACTTCAATCTATGAAAATTAACAACACTTGGAAACTAGTTCCTAAACCTGACAAGGCTAGAACTATTGACTGTAAGTGGATTTTTAAAATAAAAGAAGGAACTTCTAAACTTGAACCACCTAGATATAAGGCTAGGTTGGTAGCTAAAGGTTTTACTCAAAAGGAAGGAGTTGACTATAATGACATATTTGCTCCTGTAGTTAAGTATAAAACTATGAGACTGTTGCTTGCTATGACTGCTGTAAATGATTGGGAATTAGAGCAGATGGATGTAAAAACTGCTTTCTTGAATGGTGACCTTGAAGAAACTATATACATGAGACATCCTAAGGGTTTTATTGATAAGAAACTTCCTGAACATGTGTGTTTACTTAATAAGTCCATTTATGGGTTGAAACAGTCACCCAGACAGTGGAACAAAAAGTTTGACTCTTGTATGCTCTCACTTGGTTTCTCTAGGAGTAAATATGACACTTGTCTGTATTTGAAAAATGTCAAGAATAAAAATGCAGTTTATGTCTTGCTCTATGTAGATGATATTCTCCTAATCATTAATTCTAAAGTTGTTATCTCTGGTGTCAAAAATGATCTGAAAGTTCATTTTGATATGAAGGATTTAGGTCCTGCATAGAAGATATTAGGAGTTAAAATAGTTAGAGACAGATCTAAGAGAACTATGTGTTTATCTCAGTCAGATTACTTGCACAAAGTTCTTGATAGGTTTGCCATGACTAATGTTAAGCCTTCCCTTATACCTTTAGGAGGGCACTTAGACTTATCTAAACAGTTATGTCCTGTGACTGAGTCTGAGAAGTTGAAAATGGAAAAGGTCCCCTATGATGTGGCTGTAGGATCTATTACGTATGCCATGCTTTGTACTCGACCTGATTTGGCTTTTGCTGTAAGTGTCTTAAGTAGATATATGTCCAATCCAGGGGATAGACATCGGCAGGCTATGAAATACTTGCTTAAATATATCTCTGGTACTGAAAATATAGGTCTTGTTTATGGTGAGCATGTGCCTAAAACTGAGCTCCAAGGGTATGTGGATTCTGATTATGCTAGTAATAAAGACAATAGGAAATCTACCACTTCTTTCTTTTTTACCTGGGCTGGAAATTGTGTTTCATGGAAGTCTCAACTGCAACCTATTGTGGCCTTGTCTTCAACTGAAGCAGAATATATTGCTGCAACTGAGGCTACTAAGGAAGCTATTTGGCTTCAAGGTATTTTAGAAGAGATTACTGGTAAGGTCTATACTCCTACTTTGCATATGGACAGTCAGAGTGCACTATACTTGTGTAAGGATCCAGTTTATCATGAAAGAACTAAACATATTGATGTTAGGTTTCATTTGATAAGAGACAAAGTAGAGTCTCAAGCTATCATTGTAAAGAAGATCTTAGGTGATGTAAATCCTGCTGATTTTGGGACTAAAATAGTGCCTACTAATAAATTTGTGTTCTGCAGGGATGCTTTGCACATTGCAGATGTCACTTGAGATTTGGACCTGGGCCAATGAAGAGGATGGGAACTTGGTCTAAAAGCTTTTCACTAGATGTCTTAGGTGTTTGAGTTACAGTCAGGACTAGGAGGGCATTTGTTAAATGTATATAGTCCCTGATGTAACTAGATTTGAGCACTTGATTGACTTGCATGTAATTTGATGATGCTTAGCTTGATAGGAGTTGGTTTGGCCTTGATCATTTATGTCTATACACTTGAACAACCCCGAGTTATCTCGGTTGGATGGCTCATGTTGTATTATGTCATTTAATGGTCTTGGGCCTTATTCTGTGTTGGTCCAGTAACTTGTAATTGGGCCCATCTGGCTCAGTGATTTGGGGCTCGGCTTTGGTACTTAAGCAAAAAATTAGGGTTTTTGGTTCATTACATCAAGCGCAACTTTCCATAGCGAGAGAAAGAAAGAGAGAAGAGCAAAGGCGATTCGCGGCGGTTCTCACGGTGAAGAAGGAATTTCTCCGATGGCTTCCTTTGGAGATCTGTTGGTGGCGAATGATTGAAGAGCTTCCATCTCGAAGCTCGTTGTTTATCTGAGAAGGGAGATCCTTCTGTCTTGGTCTTTCTTGTTTCTGTTGTGATAGAAAAATCTTGTTAGGGCTTTGCTGATTTGGTTGCGTGCTTGTTGTCTGTGCTTGAACACTTTTGAGTATCTAGTGAAAGCTTTGGGCCGAGTCTCCGCAGACGTAGGGGATTTCCCGAACTGCGTGAATAAGTTCTTGTGTCACCTTGCTTTACTTTGATTTCGCGATTTAAGTATTGTCTCGTGCGATTAAGATCTTGTTTAGCTCGAATCGATAGAATTCACAGAACCCTTCGGTTTTGTGTTGTGAAGAGGTCGAAGGAGCGATATCGGAGTTGTTGAAAAGCGGTATGAGCGACAAGATCTTGTGTAATTGGATCGAGGGATCGAAGGAATCGATGAACGAGGTTGTTGAGAAATCGCTTCTTGTAATAGGATTGCTTTCTCAGCAGTGTAATCTGTTGCCTTTATTTTCTTGAGGAAGGTTCAAGTAAAACAAGAGTTAGAGTGAAACAAGAGTATTAATGAGGAGCGTTAGATTAAATAGGATGAATGGTTAGATGAGTGTTCAAGATCTCCTCAAATAAGGTAATTATTGAAAAATAAAAAAATAGAATAACTAAATATAGGAGAGAGGATCGCTTCCTTAAAAATAGCTTACATATCATCTTCTATCTCTCCAATTTTCAGATCTTCTCTCTCTTCAATTTTCAATCAACAATCAAACGGTATTTCTTCATCTTCAGCCTCCTTCCAAGAATATTCTTTCAATTCGTTGAATATGGAAAAAAGTTATGTTCTTCTTATCTATTAATCGATTATTAGTGTATTGTTCTTCTACTTCGATTAAGATATTTAAAACCAATTTGTTTCTACTTCATTTTTGAAATTGAGTATTTTGATTGAGCTTTCAAAATATTATACTTCGATTTTAAAGATTTAGATCTTCTACTTTGATTTAGAAATTGTGTGTTGAGCGAAATTGTATTGATATTCATGAACATCAATTTGATATTCAAACAAACTGTTTTGATATTGCGTAGATATTCGTTAATATTTTAATTTGATTTTGAAATTTTGCTGAACGAAGTTGTTTGATATTCATGAACACCAATTTGATATTCAAACGAATTGTTTTGATTTTGTGTGGATATTCGTTAATATGGGCAGATATTCGTTAATATGGGCAGATATTCGTCAACGTACTACTGTATTTTTACAAACTCGAATGAATAGAAGACATGAAATATTGAATAACTTTAGTTCATGATGATCAATTCATTATACCTATTCAATACGATATTCATGCATTATAGATGAATATTCATTGTGTTGTTATTCATTAATTTTTTGTAAATATTCAATTATGAATTTGTGTGTAGTTGAACAAAATTGCATTGATATTCATGAATACTGATAATCAGATGAACTATATTAATGTTTGTAATTCAAATTTTGTCTAGTACTCTTCAGTCATAATTTCTTGAATATCGTCCATATGAATAACACTACTCAAAGCATGAATATCATCTAATATCACATAAGCCACAAGAAAATAATACTCCATTGTACGAATATCTTTACGCTATTAAATGAATATCACCAACTCAATTCGTGAATATATATTATCATTCAACTACATGAGCAACATCGTCCAATTTCCGAATATTGATCACTCAATTAAATGAATATCACCAAGAAGTTCGTGAATATTGATTTTTTGTCAGTTTTTTAATATCACCACCAAATTACATGAATATCACACTCGATTAAGTGAATATCCCCTTTTTGGATCGTAAATATTGAACATCTCCGATTAGATGAATATTACCAGAAAACTTGTGAATATTGATCATCACTAATTACAATAATATTGCTACAAACTTGATTGAATATCATTGTCTAATATCGAGAATATATTATTTATACGACTTTTTCGACTCTTCATTTCACCGTATCATAACCGACAATGATGATGCATTACATGTCGTCGGTCGTAGCCGTAGGAGACTCCAAAGGGCTGCAACAACGAGAGATAAGCACATAAAAAAGAACTGTAAGTTAAACAATGTCGACAATTAAAAAATAACAAAGCTCTTTATTCATTATTGCTAAAAAATATATATTTAAAGTTTCAATAAGTGATAATATTGTAATCTTTTTCTTATAAATGTGCTTCCACAACAAGGGTTATATTTTTAAAAAGTCAATTGTATTTATACAAAAAGTGAACGTAGAATACAATTAGAGGAGAATAAGTCAAGCAAGAATATTAATTATTGGAAGAATCAAAAGAAAAATTGTTCTCGTACCAATTTGAAAGATGCAAGGAGACATGATCATCTTACTTCAAGATTGAGAGGCCAAACACGAACATCCGAAACCGAAAAAATTGATCCACCCTCAATGGTTGTATGAAGTATAGAAGAGAGGAAGATGATGAAATATGGATCCATCGTTGTTTAGGAGAGAGAGAGGTACAAAAGAGATTTTGGAGATTTTATTATAGAGATCAAAATTAGTAAAAATAATTATATTCTTAATAAATCCACCGCAAAATTTGGAGGTGAGTATAATTCTTTTTATATATATATATATATTCTCTAAAATCGTGAAATCTACTCCCTTCATATATTTTTCATCCAATGGTTGTAATTGATACTCTTATTTTACTCTAAGACAGTGTTTCACAAGATCCTAAACCATATTGTTCTCCATGACACCTGTCAACAAAAAAAAACAAATACAGAGTGTCGAAAAAAATATCACAAAAAGAGATAAAAGCAGAGCAAGGTGTCAACCATTAAAAAAGAATGTTGGAAATCTGAACAAGTTGTCAACATGAATAAGATGTCAACATGAATAAGATGTCAACATGAATAAGATGTCAACAATAAAATATTCAAACACCAAAAGCTGTCAGCATGCCATATTCAAAGATGTAAATATGAACAAGTTGTCAACAATAAGCTCTCAAGACACATAAAGTTGTCAACACGCCATATTGAAGATGTCAACATGAACAAGCTGACAACAAATATGATCTCAAGACAAAATCAAGCTGTCAGCATGCCATATTAACAACATAAACATGAAAAAAATGCCAAAAATAAAATCTCTAGCCACAAAAAGCTGTCAGCATCCCATATTCAAGAACATAGACATGAACAATCACATATACAGACACAACAAGCTGTCCACCCTGACAAATTCAACAACAGAAGCTAAAAAACAGTGAAGAATCAACAAATAAAAGTGAAAATTTCAAAATAAACACACAACATGACATATTCAACACACATTTGAACAGTGCAAATGCTCTGGATCTGTCAGAAAACTTAAAAACCTAAAAAAAACAGATAAAGACGCATGCAACTAAAAACAGCCTTCAAAATCTAGGTTTCGAACAAAAACGAACTCGATTTCGACTTGAAACAGAGGAACGAACACAAAATCACAGAAATCTTCTGAAATAAACAAAAAACAACAAATAGAAGAACGAGAGGGCTAGATTATATGAGAAACCGCCTCAAAAACTGGAAAATAGAGATGAAGTGATGACAACTCGAGCAGGCGAAATCTGAGTGAAATCAGAGAGGAAATCGAGCACAGAAACAGAAGCAAAGCGAGAGAAGACGATTACGGAAGCAAAGACGGCGGAATACGGCGAGGAAGAAGAAGACGGAATCGAAGAAGTTGAACGGTTTGATTTTTGGAGTGAATGAGGGAGAGAGGAAGGAGAGAAATAAGTGTGCGTGATTTGAAAAATGATCGGGAAAGTGGAGCACGTGAAATTGGGGGGTGTGGGGGTAGGGGTAGAAATTAACAACTTAGTTTAGGGGTGCACTTGTTGAGAATATAGTGCCCAATAGGGCATTGGGCACAAATCTTTCCAAGCAAATTGTGCTTCTTCTCGCTCTTTTGCAATTTAATATTTCAGGGTATTGTTCAACTTGTGTATTAAAACGAAATACTACTTTTTTATTTGATTGTGTTGTAAGGAGACATTTTGTCACGATGCCAACATGGAAAATGTTTTCATTGTTTTACAGTAGGTTAAAAGCTTAGGTTTTCAATATCTTCAACCTTAAAAGAAAAGGTCATCGTTTAAATTAAAGGTCTATATTATCTATCCCCCAGTCGAAGTCGAGATAAATGATTGAATTGCCACCGCTACATTTCGATCTAGCATTTCCTCTTGCCCTCGGTGGTTTAGTTGCACTCCCTTTTACGGTCGTGGTCCCGCTTGAAGCTCTGTTGGATGCAACCGACGATTTCTTTTGTGAATCGGCTTTCGGTGGCATAGTTGCACCCTCTTCCTCTTTCATCCCCTTTTTCCTTGCTTTTGCCTTCTCCTTATCCTTCTTAGCTTGAGCCCTCTCATCCCAACCCGGATCTCGCTTTGTACCCGTCTTCTTCGCATGAATCTTAGGCCTTCCTCTCTTCGTCTCTCCCCGAGGGGGGGCCTGGACATCAACTGAAAAAGGATCCTTGCACTCACGCCACTTATCAGCCATCCTCTTCATATCGAAATCATCAACGTTACCGGTAAACACCCCTCCAAAGAAATCATCCATAAGAACCTTATCTGCAGTCAATTGCACGTCGTCGTCAGAGTCGAAGTCTTTCAATTCCACTCCTTCCCACTTGATCTGCTTCCAGAAGATATCAATGTCGCTCGGCAACAACGGCGTTCCTTCTTCTACAAACACCTTAATCTTGTGTGGGCAAGGCAATCCGAGTGTTGATTCCCACCAAGGATCCTCACATGGGCCACATATCTTTCCCTCCTTTGCCTTAAGGACTTCTTTCAGTAGCATTCTCAAACACTTGTCGGAGCACTTCCTCAATATGCGCATGAAAATAGTCTTCATCCACCGAGGCCCGTCTTGTATCTCCTTCGGGCTAGTATGGTTGGACATTTCCATCTCGGCCCGTATTCGACAGTGCTGATCGACAAACATATTGTCAATGTGTTGCACTAAAATGTCGAACCCTCCAACAGTTGAATCAAACATATGCTTCAACATCGAGTGCTGACCTTCAACCCTGACAACAACATTGTACATGTTAAACATTTAGCCAACCGAATGTCATGATCATTCTCGTTAAAAACAAATTCAAATATCTTACCTGTTAGACGTTCTTGTGCTAAAATGGCGTATATCATCGCAATACGCAGCTATAAGTTTTTCCTTATGGGGAGTAAACCATGTGCTCTCAGCATATCGTACAAGATGACCATTCCTCCATGTTTTCCGGAAGTGATCAAGTCTCTCCTCATACTGCTTCTCTGTGTGAGACCGCATCACCCGTCGAACGCTAGCAGATGCACTTTTTTCGTCCAGGTTGTTCAATTTAGCAAATGCCTTAACATTCCGATCAACGTGGACATGGCAAAGCATATGACGCACACTAGGAAATACATGGTCAACCACCTTAATTGTTGCCAGCTCTCGATCCGACATGATGCAATCCGGTCCTCCGAGTGCACCAAACAAATACTTGAGCCGTTTCAATGTCCATGCATAGTATGGGGCTATCTCACAACAGATGAACGCTAGCGCAATACAATATGTATAGTTGGTGCAATTGAATCCAACAAACTGAAGTAACGGCCAACCATACCTATCAATTTCAAATTTAATAATTATAATTCAAAAACGGTATTTGAAGTCATAATAATGAAATTTAGTGTACCTATTAGTCTTGTACGTCGCGTCCATGATCACCACCCGAGGGAACATTCTCAACAAATGTTCACAATCCGGATGAGATATGAAAAACGCTGACAACTTTTTCTCCCCGGTCTCCGGATTCGTCTCGTAGTGAATGTCTTTACAATAAGCTCTTTGATGGAGGAAATCTAATGACCACTGGGTCACGGTTAGATTTGCCAATGCTTTATTCCTCTCCTTTTCCCTCACAGTGTACACTTGCCTCCTTGATATTGTGGAAGTCGGATTTTCCTGAAGCAACTGTGTATAAATAACCTTCGGCATTGCCCCGGCCGCTGATGCAATCATTATTTTTCGTCTCTGCTCTCCCGTCATCCTCGAAGCAAATGCATGGCCAATCAAGTTGCTGGAAAGACAGTGGTTGTGACATGCCTTCTCAACTTTTAGTATCCACCCAGCCGGCTCAACAAGGGTTGCTCGTCGATAATATCCTCTCAACATAAAAGGACAATTGTACTTCCTTAACCTACTAAGGTTGCTACGTTGCGACGATGGTTCTGCTACATCGCCTTCAAGATTAATCTTCTTTCGATGTTTTCTATAACTACCGGATTGCTCACAGTGCAGAAATATCCTCTTGTTGGTCATTGATGATTTCGTGGTGATAACCATACACAAGTCATAACCGACCTTCCTAACCCACTCTCTCAGAAGATCCATAGTAGAAAATCTCTCACTAGTCGTAAAATGGGCACTATAGTCGATTTTTAAATATTCTTCATCACTACAATATCCCTATTTAAAATTACTCAAATTTCAATACTACTATATCAATAAAATAAATTCTAATGAAACGCTATAAAAAAAGGTTTATACGTACTTACTTGGAAATATGTATCATCTACCGGCGCAGACAAATCAACATCCTCCTCCACCGACGTCTCACTAGAAGAACACTCCCGTCTTTCTTTCCAACTACCTGCCCTTGAAGAATTAGTTGAATCGCTTTCAGACGTCATTTTTTGTGCTTCTTCCGATTGGGTTTGATAATTTGGCCATACAACTCCGATTTTATAGACTCCATGAAAATATAGTCGTTCGCATTTTCAAAAAATATAGCCGTTTTCCCGTTCGGAATGGGGTTCCGAACGGGCCACGACACGTAAAAAAAACCGGGTAATCTCGTTCGGAACCCCATTCCGAACGAGATTACCCGAATATTTATGACGTCATAAATATATAAATAAAAAAAAAACCTCGTTCAGAATGGGGTTCCGAACGAGTGTCGAACCGGTTCGGCATTTATTAAATGAAAATTGATTTTTCCGGACCGGTCTCGTTCGAAACCCCATTCCGAACGAGAAACAAAATTGAAAAAAAAAAATATTCGGACAATCTCGTTCGGAACCCCATTCCGAACGAAAGGGTGTTGCCGGGCGCAAAAAAGATGCTGTCTGGTTGCAACCCGTAAAAAAAACACAACAATGTTTATTAAAAATAATTATGTTTAGGTACTAGGAAGTAGTGTAGTACACCTTTATACATAATATACAAGTATTAGTTGAAGTTTTTGTATTGTGTTCCGACATTTTGTAGGTGGGTGTGATTCTAGTAAAAATGAATATTATTATAAAATTATTAAAATGATCATATTTTATCACAATCTTATAATGCCATGTATTCTCTTTGTTGTAACAGAAACGAAACGAGAACAATAAACGCAAAAAAGACACAAAGGTTTACGTGGTTCACCAAATTGGCTACATCCACAGGAGGAGGGAGATCGGATTATATGGAGGCAGATTACAGTTTCGATACAATTAGGGTTTACACATAAGCCGCTATATATAGCGCTAAACAACCCTAAGCCCAACAACAAAACTGATAGGCCCAATAAGGCTCATACAACAGATATCGTATACCGTTTGAGATACTAACACTCTTTGTTATTATAATACAGGAATTATATGTCACGTATTCTCTCGAAGCTTGTGATTATATTTACATGTCATATATTTTCTATTTACCCTACTCATCCATATATAATATTAGAATATCGATTTAACATTTTTTTAAATATCTAAAATGTGATATTAGGATTTTAGGTTTTTAGTTTTTTAATAAGAAAGGGACGAAAATCAAAGTCGTTTGACCCGTTGGGTCGACCCGAATCCGATTAAATCCCGAACGAAACCCGAAATTTTTAACCCGCTTGACTCGTGACCCAATGATCCGAATCCGATATAGACCTGAACCCGAACCGACTCGTTCAACCCATTCGGCAGGTTCTTATAGTAATGTGAACCTGCTGATTGAAATGGTCAATTTATTTTATTTTCCCAGTGGCAGTTATAAACTTATAAAACTTTGTCAAATCCATTTCCATCTCATACATGAATTAAAATTTGACAATTTTGACAAAACAATTCACTTTGTCAATATTGTCACACATATTCTCCCTCTAATTTCATTCCCACCAAACCTTACTCTTTTTAATTTTCATAAAGAAAAAAATGCAAAACGACATAAAATCAGATAGTTTATTTAAATTTGATTTTAGATTTTTGTATTCAAACCAAATTTTGTAATTACCGTTGGATACGGTTGAGGGAAACAGGAAAGTTTCAGTGCCAAAAATGATGCTTCACAGTAATCAGAATGAGGAAGACTCGTTCAATTTAACTCGCCGTGCGACGACTTGTCTCTCTAATCCTTCCAAATCAAAACCAAGTCAACAATCATCTCTCTAATGACTTGGTTTATCCTAACAATTTTGTACTCGCTGATGCTGCTGTTTCTTACTTCCATAATCCATTGGAGTGCTTCAAACGAAAAACAATGGCGAAATCCAAGGCTGATAAAGATAACGAGCTCCGGCTAGCTTGTCAGGTCGCCATTAGAGGTGATGATGAGAAGGTTATGATGGCCATTCGAGCTGGTGTTTACAGAGGAATTTCTGCCAAGTCGCGTAATTTGGCGCCAACCATGACTAAGCCTATGATTCTTGCTGTTTCTGGTAACCCAAAATCAGCTCAAAGATTGATTATATTTTCTGTATTTTTCAAACAACTTGCTGCAAAATTTGAACTGAAGATTAGTGAAGGGGGTGATGCAGTTCAATAATCTTATTGTTGTGCAGTTATAGAAACAAGGCAGCAGGCGAGTGCAATTCTTCGTGTTTTTGAGCATTCTACTGCTGGTGTGTTTGAGGTAAAAGCTCTGTTCTTTTCATATGAATTCTGATTTATGCAGTTACTGAAACATGGTAATAGAATGTTTTATAACTTTGACATGATTTATTTGCCAAGAAACATGCATTTGATTTGTAACTACTGAGCTGCATCTCTAAATGAATATGTCGGTTCTTGATGTTATGAATGAAAGAGGAATTAATAAATTATTCTTTTATTTTCTAGTTGAAGCCTATGATCAAGGTTTACAAGCTTAAGTATCTTTCCAAGGTGGAGGTTATGACTAATGATCCTACCGGATGTTCGTTCCTATTGGTATTTTTCTCGGTCTTCGTACTTAATGTATAGCTAAGAATCTGTCTAAGAATTTAGCTCACATTTCATCTGTATATTACTTAATTGAAACTTAAACTACAGGGATTTGATAAGGGAAGACAACAGAGTGTTGCTTCACCTCAGTGGACCGCCTATAACATCGATGACAGGTAGTTTATATATCAAAGGAATTAGTACTGAATTTCATTTCATATTTTGTCTATCAATATCCTATCCATGAATTCTATTTCTTTTTAATATAGGAACATGCTTTTACTTTGCATTCTGAAAACATGCAAAGATATGGCTGGTCGTATCCCTAGAGTTTTCGGTGTAGATATTGTTCAAATGGCTCTTTGGCTAAAGGTAGCTTTTAACAAAAATCCATTGCATCAACTATTTTTTAACTGATGTTCTGACCTGTTTTCAAATTCTGATGTTTTTGCAGGAGAGGGAAACAATCTCCTCGAATGATAAGAGCTCCAAGAATGAGCCAATGGATAGAATGATGTCTGAAAGAGACTTAAAAATTACAGTTCAGAACGAACTTGCATCACAAGCAGAGGAAGAAGACATGCAAGCTCTTTTAGACTTGTATGTAATAACATGACATTTTTGTGTTATTATATTTACTCAAGTATGAATATTGTAAAACTTTATTTTTTGCATATTGCAGTTATGTGATGGGTATTGGTGAAGCAGAGGCATTTTCTGACATGTTAAAGCGCGAATTTCATGCTCTAGAAGCAGCAAATGTCCATGATATATTGGCAATTAAGCCTTTGATTGACGATGTAATCCTTCTTTACATCACTTTTTCTTCTTATAGTCTAATCCTTCATCAATGCATCTAAATTCTCTTTATTGCTGCAGATTACGCAAGGGCTTGATACCGCGTTAAACTATACATGTGAAATGGACGAATGGTTGAACACTTTCAACGAGAAGCTTAAGTTCATGAGAGACGATATTGTATCCGTATGTCAACCAAGTCATTTCATATTCACTTAAATTTCTTACAGCAATATTAACTGAATCTCTGGTACAATCTAATTCAGGTAGAATCACTGAATAATACCTTGGAGCTTCAAAATGTAAACTCTAAGGCATTGGACGTTGAACTTGACGGACTTCTTGAGAAGCTCAAAATTCCTTCTGAGGTATGATAATCTGTTTCTTAATCACATTGGTAAATCACTAAACAGTATGATACTATGTGCAGTATTCAGCATGTCTCACAAAGGCATCTTTTGATGAAACAAACATGTCAAAATTCATGGAAGCGTGTGAATGGTTAAACTCGGCTTTAGTTAGCCTTGAAGCTCCAAAACTCGACACTGCATATATAAACATGCGCGCTGTATGATCCTTCCTTTTTTATTGATATTTTCTTTCCCATGTTATGATTTTTATCTTTGTAGTGAACTTAGTTTGGTAGATTTGTCAATATTACAGGTTAAAGTGAGGAAAGTAGAGATTAAGAAACTAAAGACTACATTTGTTGGGAGAGCATCTGAGTTTTTTAAAAAGTACCTTGCTAACTTGGTTGATTATGTGATTAGGGACAAGGTACATTTCTCACATTCACTCTTTATTATAAAACTTTTCTTGCAAGAGTCCAATATTTTCCATGTGTAGCATCAACGGTCAACCCGCCTTGACCATAAAGACATACACAGCAAATGCAGGGCCTATACTGAACTATTGATGCATTTAAAGGTAGAATATTTGTAACATATATGATTGTACTCATTTCAGTTGCTTTATTAGAACTTTTATTTGTGTTGTCTTCTGCAGCGACTCGACAAGAATAGCTTAGGTCCATTGAGGAAAGCATACTGCACTTCGTTCAACTTACTTCTTCGGAGAGAGGTGGGTTTATCACCTGTTTTTGATCATGCTCTATTCTACTTTTGACATCACACAACTACATTAAATAACAAACTATACTTGTATCTTAATATCATACAGAGTCGTGAATTCGCAAACGAACTTAAAACAAGCTCTGAAGTTCCAAAGAATCCAATCTCCAGTTTTGATGCTTCTGTTGGCACTGCTCAAACCAAAACGAGCACAGACACGTCAGCGGTTTCTGATGCTTATACCAAAATGCTGACAAATTTCATTCCACACCTTGAACAAGAGGTTTTTTTCATCATGTCTTTTATTTTCATTAATGAGATTTTTAATAAAGTCTCACTAAAGTTGCATCAAACTGCAGATTTCCTTTTCTGCACAGTTGATGTGCTTTGATATACCATCAGAGCAGGCATTGCTAAATGAATATCTTCAAGACCTGCTTGATGGAATCCAGGTACAATTAAAATTATTTTTCTAACATAGACAATATATGAATCCTTAAAATTACCATATGATGATAATTCCTTAGGAAGATTTTTACTCGATTATCGAATGGGGAAACAAGATCGATCCATTGAGATGTGTATCCATGAATGGGATAACGTTGGAATCTGCTAAGAAACCGAATGCAGCGAAATTTGTTCTTGTCATGCTCACTGACTTGCAATCAAGAACTACTGAACTGTTTACCCGGGTATAAATCCATCTTGCAGCAACAAGTTATTTTACAATTTGCAGTCCTTGAGTTAAACACATTGAAATTCCAATCCTATTCCAGTTTGTTGAAGAATTTTGTAGTCGAATTGAAGTAACAGAGAATAATGGCCGACCAACGAGTGCCGTACACTCTTATATTCATAGGTACGCTCTATCAACCATGTTTGTTTACTGATGTTTCTTTATCATTCTTGAACTAATCATTTTTATTGCACTTGGCTTATTCTTTGCACAGATTTTCATATCTTGCTAGTTGTATGGAGCAGTGTATTCAGGGACAATCCAGGGATTTGGCTGATAAGGCATATACCAAGATTGTAAGTGCAAGTTTTATAACTATTATCATATAGACTTGGTTTTAGGAGTATATCATATAATAGTCATGTGATTACATTTTAGTATTTTACGCACTGGATTATAAAAAATACTATCGGACTTAGAAATCTTAAGAAAACCTTTCGTTCAAGGCAAAATTACTTTAAATAATACCAACTATTCACTTTCAACCCAAAATAATACAAACTTTAAATTCTAAACCCAAAACTACAAAAATTATACCCTAAAACTCAAGATTTTTAACATTAAAATATTATTATTTTAAAGTTTTTATGTTTTGGCACACAAGGGGCTCTGCAGGTGCAGCTCCAGGTGATCCAATTTGTTCTGCGGTTGTTGTTGTAACTTGTAAATACGTTTCCGCCCCCATGCTTCCTCTTTCACCATGAATCCAACATATTTCTCTTCTTCCTCCACTCTCACCACACTTTCTCTAGCTTCATTATTATCTTGTTAACTCTCACCGACGGCAGATTTGATCTACATACACTAGCTTTGGGGCTTTCACAAATTCACCCAATTTAACCCACATCTATTTCAACATTGTAATATGGACCGTTGTTTGAATTGATTGGTAGGTGGTGAAGAACAAGATTTGTAGACAATAATGAAGTGGAATCAGGGTATAGAACACTCTACTCACCCAGGAGGAAGAAGAACACCTCCAACAACGTTTCAAATGGGGTTTAATTTTATAATAATAATAATAATTTTGTTTTATTCATTTTCATCATTAACTAACTTATAAATTACTAAATAAATCTAATTACAAAAATACTAAAGTCATGTCATTATTTTTCGAGAGCCACATCATCATGTTTGCCGGATTTTCCACCGGAAAACCAGTCGTACTATTAATGGTAAATAAGTGTATAGTTTAGGGATGCACAAAAATGATCCCCTAGTAATTTTTGAAGTTGGTATTATTCTGGGTTGAGAGTGAATAGTTGAGAATGACAAAAAAGTTACTGACTTTGGAATTCTGAATATTAATGACAGAAAGTTGTAAACAGGTAGAAGAAATTGTAAAAGACGTGCTCTTATTATCGGTAGTATTAACAACTTAATTAACCCATTCGTTTCCCAAAATGCACACAAACAATCATCCATATAAAAACAAGTTTAGCCTTTTGATCTGCCACAATGGCTATAAATTCCACCATCATCCTAACCAAAAATCACAAGCAAAAAAACAAGTCCTCTAAACAATGGAGTCAATAATGGATATCGAAATTGGCGGGAAGATGATCAACACAACGGTGACATCAAGCGGATCAACAATCCAAACCTGGATCAGCTGCATTTCATCCCAATATCGTAACATTAACAAAGTAATCGTGGGATTAGACATCGAGTGGAAGCCCAACAGAAGATGGAAAGAAGACAACAAAGCAGCAACTCTGCAACTCTGCATAGGAAACCAATGCCTAATCATCCAACTCATCCATGTCGACTACATTCCTCGCTCTCTCAACAAATTACTCTACAACATGAGGTATGTTTTCGTTGGAGTTGAGGTGGAATCTGATGTGGTCAAATTGGAGAAGGATTATGGGCTGATTTGTAGGAGTCATCGTGACATCAGAGAAGTTGCAGTTGACACGTGGGATGATGGGAGCCTCTCTAAGAAACCTGGGCTTAAAGAACTTGCTGATGTTGTTGCTGGGATAAGGCTTGAAAAGCCTAAGCGTGTTACTTTGAGTAATTGGGAGAAGGAGTTTCTTGCTGATGATCAGATTCAATATGCTTGTCTTGATGCTTATGCTTCTTTTCGTATCGGAATGGTTCTGCGCAGGCTGTTTTAAGGGTTCATTTGGATCTTAAATGTGTTGCAACTTAAGCAACAAGAATGTAATGGTTTATGTTTTTCTAAATGAAGGATGAATTATCGCAGGGCAGTACATTGTTCGTGACCTTGAATAAGATTGCAAGGGGTGATCCTAAATATGGAGATGTGTTTCTTTTGGAGAATTATGCTGCATTTCAAACAAGGTGTGATTTTGGTTTGAAAATAGTCTATGTTTTGATTAGGAGGTAAGATTAGATACTGATTTTAAGGAATTGGTGCAGTTTTTATGAGGTCGCAAATTTGGTGCCTGCCCTAGCCAAATTGTATCAGCAGGCTAGTGATGCTTATGAGCAAGCATCCACTCGTTATGTCCACATAATCATATACAATGTAAGTCTGGAGATAGGAACAATTTTGCACCATCTTGTTGAGTGATTTACTTTTAAAATCTTATAATCAAGATTTTTCTTATTCTTAAAATGTGCAGCAATTTGAACAGCTATTTCAGTTTTCTACAAAGATTGAGGATTTGATTACAACAAATAAACCAGAGGAGGTCAGAATATTTCATTAGTTCAAGCAGCTGTAAAGTCATACTTGATTCAATAATCTTATTTACACTTACGAAACTTTGTGCGCAGATTCGTTCGACACAGGGTATGTCTGCAACAGACCTTAGAAGGATAATAAAAATAA
The DNA here is from genome assembly GCA_029168935.1 of Oxyria digyna. Classification (NCBI taxonomy): domain Eukaryota; kingdom Viridiplantae; phylum Streptophyta; class Magnoliopsida; order Caryophyllales; family Polygonaceae; genus Oxyria; species Oxyria digyna. The sequence continues at coordinate 6,131,609 of JAPVLV010000005.1, forward strand.
CCTTAAGTGAGGTATGTTAACATTATCTAAAAATGGTTGCTTAATCTGCATATTCTATGAATTTCCATCTTAATCACCAAACTTATAGTGGTTTCATCTGATTTAACCCTTTGGCTTTTGTTGACAACAAGATTGATAGGTCCATTAATTCAATGTACAAAGCACTGCAAAGGAACTTGACTCTCAAAGAACTCGTACGTCCTTTGCATATAAGATTCAAGGTCAGTATGATCGATATCACATTAAACTTAAAACTATCTAGTTTGTCAACTAGAAAGATGAAAACATAAAGATCTAACCTTGTGTATACGACGCGTTGTAGAAAGAGTTGATTGGCAAGTATCAAGGAGTTGTGGATCTTGTTGGAAATATCTACCCAACTGAAACCAAATGGATGCCTTCCGTAGCAGAAGTAAGAGATCTGTTGGCCTCCATTGAAGAAGCTTATTTCTTATGAGTGAAATTCATTTTTGTAAATATTGTAATTAATCCTAAGCTTGTATAAATTAAATGTGAAGTGTTCCCGTACCATGTACGGGGTCGCATGTAATAAATATTTTAATAATATATTTATATTTTATACTATTAATTAATTTTTAGATTATACTTTATACTTTATGATTTATAATTTATAGATTGTAGTTTATAGTTTACGATTTATGTTTTATAGTTTAAGTTCATTAATAATTCAACTTAATTAGATTGATAACATAATAATAGATAAAGATATATATATAGAGATAGGATCATATGAGGACAGTCTCTCCCGTGAGGACATGAGGACATGATCATGACCGTTAGATCATTTTCAATCTAAGGCTGAGATTAAACGGAATATTATATCAATTTAACTGATGTAGGGGTATTTTGGAAAATTTACCCAAAATCTTATCTCTATCTTTCTCGCTCTCTCCCACCAAGCGAATTCAATGGCGACAACCCTCGCTCGATCTCTTCTTCACACGCCGATGGCGAGCTCTCTTCTTCGGCTCCGACGTCGGAGATCTAGTCATTGGTAACCTCTCTAAATTCCTGTTTTAATTTAGTTTCGTAGTTGATTCGATTGACAAACTGAAACCCCTAACTCTTACTTTGGAGTTTCAGATCTGCGAATTTATTCAAGGCTTCTCCTTCGTTCCCTTCCCGCCTGGCGATTCATCGGGGTTGTTATTTCGTCGGAGACTCGGCCTCCTCGTCGGAGAACTCGACTGCACCGTCTATTGTGTCAGAGAACTCGACCGTACGTGGCTTCTCGTTCATCTCCTCTTGCAACTTCTATGATGACAAGTGTTCAAGTTAACAAGAAGCTAATCGTTTCCAGGTTTGCATTTGTAACATTCATGGTGTTTGAATTCTTTCGATGCTTGAACCTTACAGTGCTTGCCTGACTTGATGTCTTTAATTTTCTCGTCTGTATAGTACTGTGATGGAATGTACTTGATTGATTCAATGTGAATTTGTTCATCTACAAGCTCATTGTTCATAGGTTGGGAGATTCACAAATTATGCTCACCATCTGTTTGACAAAATTCCCAAACCAGATGTATGATTCAATGTGAATTTCTGAATTTTTTGTGCTGACCTAAAGCAATACCGATTTAATAAATGTGTTCAGTTAGTGAAATTGCTCTTGTTATGTACTTATATGGGCACCTCGGATTGTTGATGTGTAGTGTATGAGATTATCTTATTTGCTTGATGTGGGCACTTCAAATACGTCTAAGGATTCACAACTTCCTTCAAGTTCATAAATTACCCTTGAACCTGTTGGTGCATATATTTTACAGCACATCTATGCAATATTTTTAGTACTGTTTAGTTGAATAGTATTGTTTACACTGAAGTTTATGATTTTACTATAAAATTAGAGTGACACTTCATCTGATGAAGAACGATGCAATAAAGACTGCGGGTGTGTTCGACTTCTCTCTCGGAATTTCAGGCCAGTAAACTTCAGTGTAAGTTGGGTATTTCGACCCCGGTCTGTCTTGGGAAGTGGGAGAAACCTCCTGGAGAAGTGGTGAAATTAATTTGTAATGATCTGGTTTCTTCGGTGAGTGGTTGCGGGATTGGCTTCATTGCTTGGGACAATCATGGCAATACGTTGTTCTTAGGAACTAGATCGATCTATGGTGTTGAGAACCCGGAAATTGCAGAAGTTGAAGCATTACTTTAGGCATTACGAAGCGTCGTCGAGCGGGGTCTGCGCTCTGTTCTTATCGAATCTGATTCATTGTCTCTGATTTCAAAGTTGAGGAGGAAGTGTGTGTGGAAGGGAGCACTTGGCTGGTTGCTGTCACAAATTCATCTCCTGCTCATCATTTAGCTAATATCAAACCAAGCTTTGCTTTTTCATGTGATTTTTATTATGCTTTTTCTGTTGAGTTGAAGTTTTGCAGGATGTTGATTTAAGTTATAGAAGCTTGGTTGTTGGTGCTAAAAAAACATGGTTTGTTCTAAGACGTTTTGTTGGACTAAGAAAAGTCTAGAAATAGGCTACTGCCGCATTATAGCTCAACTGAGATTGGTTTCCTCGTGGATTTGAAAAGTTTGTTTACTGTCAATAAAATTCTTGGCGGTTTCAGTATCACTGTACTTGGCTAGCATTATTGACCTGCAAGAAGTATAAAGTGGTGATTAGTTAGTGCTTTAATTAATAGTAGCATTGTTGTTAAAAGCTATTACTAAACAAGATTTAGTCATGAAACACATAGTTAAAACAAAGATTAACCAAAAAAATGAGTAAAAAGAAAAGTATGACCATGAACCTTATACGACTATTGTATGAACCTTAAAGACTATTAACCTGAACTGGGGTGTGTTACCCTAACTGGGGTGTGTTAGCCTAAAAATAAGTTAGGCTAAATGAACTTGCAAGACTATTAGCATGAACCTGTAAGGATATCAATATGAACCTATACGACTATCGACATGAACCTAGTGTCTTTTAGTTCAATGTGTTTATTAAAAAATAAATTAGGCTAAATGAACCTGCAAGACTATTAGTATGAACCTGTAAGGCTATCGACATGAACCTACATGACTATCGACATGAACCTAAGACATTTTAGCTCAATGTTTTACTCATAAAGAAAATTGGGTAAAAAATATTCATGAACGTGCAAAACTATCGGCATGAACCTGCAAGGCTATAGTATGAACCTACACATCTATCGACATGAACCTAGTGTCTCTTAGTTCAACGTGTTCACTATAAAAAAAAATTGGCTAAATGAACCTGCAAGACTATCAGCATGAACCTACACGACTATAAACATGAACCTAGTGTCTTTTAGTTAAATGCGTTCATTAAAAATAAATTAACTAAATGAACCTTCAAGACTATTAGCATGAACCTATAAGGCTTTCGACGTGAACCTAAGGCATTTACTTAAATGTGATCATTAAAAAATAAATTAGGCTAAATGAACCTACAAGACTATTATCATGAACCTGTAAGACTATCGACATGAACCTACACAACTATCGATATGAACCAAGTCTTTTTGGTGAAATGTGTTTATAACCAATAAATCCGGCGAAAAGAATTCATGAACCTACAAGACTATGAAATTAACCTACATGACTATCGATGTAAACATAATGTCTTTTTGTGAAAAATTAACCTACATATTTTCATGAACCTCTAGGCATATTTTCATGAACCTAAGTGTGTATTGTCATGAACCTAAGTGTGTATTGTCATGAACCTAAGTGTGTGTTCTCATGAATCTCTAAGCATATTTTCATGAACCTAAGTGTATATTTTTCATGAACATCTAGACATATTTTCATGAATCTCTAGGCATATTTTCATGAACCTAAGTGTATTGCTATGAACCTAAGTGTATATTTTCATGAACCTCTTAGACATATTTGCATGAACCTAAGTGTATGGGTAAATGAAATTTCGACAAGAGATTTGACTGCAAACTAGATTTAAATATGTTGCAGTTTTCATCATGACTTTGTTACACGCCAACTTATATGGAAATTCAGTACAAATCAGGATTCCAGTTTTTGTACATCTCCATTACTATCAGTATGAACCTCTAGACATACTCTCATGAACCTCTAGGCATATTTTCATGAACCTCTAGACATATTTTCATGAACCCCAAGTGTGTATTTTCATGAACCTCTAAGTATATTAATTTCATGAACCTCTAGGCATATTTTAATGAACTTCTAGGCATATTTTAATGAACCTCCACAATTATCAACATGAACCTAGTGTTTTTTAGTTCAATGTGTTAATTAAAAATATATTAGGCTAAATGAACCTACATGACTATTAACATGAACCTTTAAGTTTATTGACATGAACCTACACGACTATCAACATGAACCTAGTGTCTTTTAGTTCAATATATTAATTAAGAAATATATTAGGCAAAATGACATCGCAAGACTATTAGTATGAAATTGTAAGGCTATCACTCTGCAACCCATTACATATTTTGACATGGTGATTGGGGACTTCAGTTGAAATCACTACCCAAGGGCCAAGGCACATTATATTATTTACATCTCGACAAAGCAACTCCAAGATTCCATTGCTTCAAGGCTCGATCCGGCCAACTAAAAATTTGCATCTACTTGGTTGTCAATGTACAATGATAAGTGTCTTAGAAACTCACACTAGGCTTTGTTTACTACTAGGATTAAAGCTACTGATAAATTGTCAAACAACATCAAAGCTATCATTGAATCAACAATGCTTCTCAGATCCAAATCCACTATTCATTACTCATGTCAAATTCAAGTACTTGATGCATATAATTCAGTATTTTGCTGTTAAAATTTAGTTGCTACATGGAACTCAACACCTTAAATTTACTTTAGGAATTTTTTTAACGAATTACATTACACCTCTACATTAGATCCTTACAACTACTTACAGTTAACTATAATTCGACCAAATATAACTATAAATTCCAGCCACAAGAAGCCTTACAATTAGCAACAATTTAAACTAACAAGAGGACACCCACTACTGCATCTTTTGTCCCTGCAGTCCTAAGTAAAATAATGCAGCAAGTGTTCGCAAATCCACAATCCAAGCATCCCAACTTACAATGAGCAACTTGCAACTCAGTTCTTGCAATTTAGTCCCACTATTGTAGAAATTGTGCCAAGATATGGTACAATCGTACTCATAGCAAAAACAATGATAGAGCTGGAAGCGGGAAATGAAAACAAGCTCAGAAAATCAAACTCATGGTTACATCATCTCTCTGCTTTTTTATTCTTTAAATAAAACTAAGTTAATATGAAGACACGTTGGAGGAACCTACGACACATCACATATTTAACTGTGATTCTTCGTCTGCTTCAAGTTATTTTCATCAACTTGGACGATCAGGTCGACCACACGGGTACTGCACAAATCGAAGTGTTTAATTCACTAAGCATTCAAACAACCAAGTTTTTGGTTTCTAATTCAACCAAAAGAAAAAAAAAATCAGAAGACGATATTACCTGTAACCCATTTCACTGTCGTACCAGGAGACCAGCTTCACGAAGTTGTCATTCAAAGCAATCCCTGCCTTGGCATCAAATAAACATTATGACATGTTTTTCTTCAAGTGGCAATCTGGAACCAACTCACTTCCTGAGTTCTTTCCTCTCATTCTTCTAAATAATTCTTACTTGTGTGTTGGCAGCTTGACCCACAACTCATCCAGCTTGACCCAAAACTAAACCAACAACATCTGAACCATACCTCCTTTTCTCCTGACACAACACATACATTGATACACCATGAACTCTCAAGCATTATGTCTATCATATTCGGGTGCAAAATCTCCATTAAAAATATACAAGTCACACAAATAACATCTAAATTTTGAGGTTCATATATCTATACAAATTAATGAACACAAACTGATTGATGGAAGCTTGCAAATTAACTTCTGCAATCATACACAACATGAAGCTTCCATATTCATACTTACACCTCAAAACAAAACCAATTGTAGTTATATGCACCCAAATATCATTTCCTATATAAAAAAACTAACAGCACAAGAAGTAAGAAAATTACAAGAGACAACTACACACACAAAACATAAATTCAGAAGATTATGTTTCCTCATGTAACCTACAATGGTTGAATTGAAGCAATGCCTCCATCATTTGATGTTTTTGCTGCACGAGGCGCCCTTGTGAAATAAAAGACATTATCACTTATATGAACCTAAATTGGATTCTAAGGAATTCAAAATCAAGCTTACTAACATATCTAGATACTCTAACTCATCACCTCAACCATGATTATGCTCACAGACCTACCGAGAGCACTACATCACCCACTTAAGCAATTTGGGTACTGCTGGTGGCAGAGGAAGCTAAATTCAGCTTAGGGAGCTCACCTCTCTCAATCTGGCTCGTCTCCCAGTGGACAGCGAATTCATAGCAATGTACCAACCCCGTATGAAATTAACATAAAAATCCCAAATTTATCAGATTAGGGTTTAGAGGTTTAGGGGAAAATTCTCACAATTGGGTAATCGGCAAGCTTGGTGGCTCGAAGGAGGTTCCGGCGAGCTGCTGAACGACGGAGGTTGGTCCCTGCTCGGACGAGCTGCGCAGAGATGACGGACAATCACTAGTCGATGCCTTGTTGACTGTTGCGCACAAGGGAATAGGCTCGCTGACTGCTGCTTCTTGGCCACTAGACGAGCGAAGGAAGCTGGTTGGCTGCTTCGATTACGCCGGAGACGACGAGCGGAGGATGGTGGGGTGCGTAGAGAGGAGGTCGCGAAGGAAGGAGCGAGGTGAGGGAGGAAGACGGAGCGAGGTCGAGGGAGGAAGTCGATTTTGGCTGCTCTTATGATTTTTCTGGACAAAGACAACTTTACTCTTAAAAAAATTTGAGTATTGCAAAATCGCCACCGTTTCCCTCATCCAATCTCACGTGCGTGCGTCACACCGGATCCCTTCTCCCTTTAGATCTCAACCGTTGGTTGAATGATCTAAGGGCCCAGAAGTGTCCTCACGTCCTCACGGGGTAATTCGTCTTCACCCGAGCCCCCCTCTATATATATATATATATAGGATAAAGATATGATATGACAAAAGATAAAAATCGATATTTTTTTTTGTTATATAGCTTATTAGATATCTTTTTTGATTTTTTTACTTATTTAATTCAAAGATATATATATCAATATATAAAGTCAGATGATGTGGAGGATGACATGGTGGATGATGTAGCATACTTTAGAAGTCGACACATAGGCGAATTGAATATGTGTCAAAACAGCGTTCTGTTTTAGTATATAGATAGATAGATTGATAGATTAGGGATGAACCGGGTTCACTTAATTAAGGCTGAATGGTTATTTGGGCGTATCTGGTCTTCTCGATCTCATTTAAGTGCAACCTTGCGTTTCACTTATGCGATCATATTTAGGCTATCAACAAAGTGTTAGACAACTGCGGCTGAGCACTTGCAATTTGATGTAGGCTTGAAAAGCCAATTCAAAGACTTTGTGATAAAAAAAATGTTTGAGTCCAACTAACTTTTTTGGGGTTAAATTTTTAGTCGAACTAATTGAATTATTCTGTAAGTTTCTTGCATGCATTAATTAATAAGACAATTTTTGTATCTTAATAGATCTTTGTGCACTTGATAATTTTAGTTGTCGTTGTTTTTTTCCTTCCAGAAATTGGATTAAGTGTACGGAGTACTTTTAAATCGTGTTTAATGGATATTATGTGATGTAGATTACTACCCATTGATTACTACCCATTGATTGCTTCTCAATCTATTACCTCTGAACAATTTTATTAATGTGTAAAAGCTAGATGTACCAACGAAAAATCGTTACTATGGAGTATAAGTATATAGCATAACAAAAAAAAAACTAGTATACACTTACAACTTACAAGTCATAATTAAACTCAAATAATTCAAATTAATATCATGGATTAGATAATATTATCTTTATACTTTAGTGATATACAGATTTTTATACTCTTTTCATCACAGATTCTTAAAGGGGATCTAATTCATCAACTATTTAGATACGGAGTAGTATGTTTTGAATACCGGTTACGAATATTACTTATCCATCAAATAACTAATCAAGTAGAAAAGAAAACTTACCAAAAGTAGGGAAATATCCTTTTGATAAAGATGAAATACTAACAATTAGCGTAATTTTCGCGCCATGCGCGGGTTTACATAACTTGAACCTGTAAATTATAAGATCGTTCGTATAATTTGAATAGGTAAATTATTTGGTGACGAAGAACCAAAGCTACTCACCATCTGAACATTTGGTATGACATAGTTGTTAATTTCATTACAATTTACCTATGATGGCCACAATTCTAGAAGAGAGAAGTGATCTATGTTGTCTTCGACGTTGATTCATATCTCATACTCTTTTTTCTCGTCTAGACCGCGTGAATGAGGAAAGCATATATCATATCTTGAGCTGACTTACTAGACTCAATATAGTCGTAATGACTCCAATGTTCAGTTTTATAACATCTACATCAAAGATTTTCCCTTTAAAGGTACCATTGAGAGGAAAAGTGTATATATTCGGCGCACAATCTCATTCTCTTGAAGCAACATATGTCTATACAACCTGTAAAAAATAGAAAGAACAATACTATCAACGCTTCATAAAATCCTCAAAAGAAAAAAAACAAGAACATTATCAAAATATAATCATAAAACTATCAACTTAATAAGGGAAAAAATATCAAGCACAATTTTCAACACTACTAATAAAGTATCATCATGTTCAACTATTTAACATAAATAAAACTGTCAAAATAAGAGACACCTAGAAAAAGGTGTCAACGCAATTATTTATCTTTAAATAAAATTCACGAAACAACTAGACTGTCCACATATAAACTTGTCCTGAATCAAAGCAAAGACCTAAAATCAATGCTATCAACATATAGAATAAACAACTAGACTGACAACTTAATACACTAAATGTGTCATGATCTTGGACGAAGCTAGAAACACAAAATACAAATTGTCAACAACTCAAAGTAACAACCTAAAAGCATAACCGACAACATAGCAAACTAAAGAACCAACATCAATTGAATCTAAACACATCAGTCAACACAACACAAATACAATGAACTTAAATACACAACTATAAACGCAAATTAAATAAAATAAAAATCGTCAACAAAAAAATATACACACTAAAATGAAAATTAATACAAAATAGAATTGTCAACAAAACAAACATACAACCATTAAGAACGAAATATATGTAACATTTTGTTCATAACAACATAACACAAGTTCAATCACACAAAACACATGCACACAATTAAAACCCTAATTGTCAACATATTGAAGTAAGACGCAACTAAAGCAAATTAAAACCACGAAAGGAAACTAAATTAGATATATAGACCTAGAATGACAAAATTAAAAGGAAGAAAAGCAGAAGCGCACTGAAACTTGGATGAATCAAAAAAATTTGATGAACACGAAGAGCATGAGAGCGACCACGACGATCTCACGAACAAGACCAAAATTGAAGCTTGTAAACACAAACATCAACACGAGCGAGAACGAGAGTGATTCAAAATTAAGCGAGAGTGTGGATTGATCGGAATGAAGATCGTGGAGAGTGAACCTGAGAGAGAAGGAGAAAGTGATAGTTTACGTATTAAAACTGAAATAAAAAGTGTCAACCGAAATATGTAGCGTTTTACTTTAATAGCGTTTCAAACGCAATTTTTCCAAAGCTACTTTCATTAGCGATTTTTTAAACGCTAGATTCAACCGTTATTATCATCTGCTATCGTAATGCTGAGCCTAATTAGCTAGGTGCAATTAAACAATTTAGGTATTATCTGACAAAACCATTATAATAGTGTGTTTTAGTTATAATAGACTTAATTTTAAATAAAGTTTTTTGAGCTTCAAAATTTATATTATTAATATACTACAGTACATTTTACCATAATAAAATCATCATAATACATCCTATCTTGTCTTTATTAGATCACGATTGGATTCTTTTCGATCTAATTCTTTTACTAAACACTGTTATTCTTAAAAAAGACTTTATCTATATATAAAAAAAAGAAGTCTTTATAACCCTCCTAAACCGTAATCACTTTGATTTCACCGTCATCAAACCCTAAAAATCCCGGCTTGTTCCCTCCTAACAATGGAGGATTCGTTACACACAATCGAAATCGGGGGGAAATCAATCGAAACAACCCTGACTGCAAGCGGATCCACCATCACAACCTGGATCAACGACATCTCCCTCGCTTACCTCCACATCGACACCAACATCGTGGTCGGAATAGACATCGAATGGAAGCCGAACAAAAGATGCTCGGATGACAACCTAGCCGCCACTCTCCAACTCTGCATCGGCCAAAAATGCCTAATCATCCAACTCTTCCACATCGACGCAATTCCCCTCTCTCTCCATGAGTTTCTGTGTAGCACCAGGCATGTTTTCGTCGGAGTTGAGGTCGAATCGGATCTGGCCAAGCTTGAAGAGGATTACGGATTGGTGTGTACCAGTCGCCGTGATCTGAGAAAGGTGGCGCTGGACACGTGGAGGGATGGGAGCTTGACGAGGAGTCCTGGCCTTAAGGAGCTTGCTCTTGTCGTTGCTGGGATAAGGCTTGATAAGCCAAAGCGTGTAACTATGAGTAATTGGGAAAAGTATGTTCTTGCTGATGATCAGATTCGATATGCTTGTATTGATGCTTATGCTTCTTTTTGTATTGGTATGAAGCTGCGCACTGGATTTTAGTCTCTGGTTTATGCACTCCTTGTTTTGTTTTGCTTAAGTTGAATGCTGTTGCTAAGGATTTCCCTTTTGATTTATTACAAAAGCTACTTGTTTTGTTATAGTAATTAGCAAACCTCCAAAGTCATGGAGGATAATATAATTGTGTGCAGGGAAGTACATTGCTCGTGACCTTTAGTAAATTGCAAAGGCTGATCTCAAATGTGGACATGTGCTCCTTATGCTGTATTTAAATCAAGGTGTGACCTTGGTTCAGAAGCCGAATTTTGTGTATATTAAGATGCTCTTGATCTGTTTCAGGTTAAATGCTGATTTTAAGCAATTGTTGTTGTTTGTTTGTTTGAGTTGGCAAATTTGGTGCCTGCTGCCCAGCCTGCCCTAGCCAAATTTTGACAGCAAGCTATAGTGAAACTTATGGGCAAGAGTACATGATTCAATTTTATTTTATTTTATTTTATTTTTTGTACCAATTGAAGTGAATGATTTGCTGTATCAGCAAGCTAGTTATGCTGATTATAGTCAGGTCTTGCTAACCGTATAGAGTATACTGTGGATTGTATGTCATTATGCAGGGTATGTAACTCCAAATTGAGTTATACACCAATCAGTTGATGATAAAACTGATTTCTGTATCATTTTAAAATGGATTATCTTCATGTCTGACTGAACTAGATAGCCCGATAATTGGTCATTCCATGGATCAGGCCTTGTTGATTCAGATTCAAACTGATTGCTGTATAATGAATTCAAGGTGTAACTTCATGGTCAACAACATCATGAGAATGATTAAGAGTACAAACTTCCAATGAATAGTCGCAAGTTTAGTACACAAAACAACTATCAGAACTTTGCCCGACAGCATCAGTGCAAACTTAAGAGCATAATGAATAATAGCACACATATAAGAAGTCCACCACAAACATAAAAGTCACATAAATCAAATAGCAGAGTAGCTATAGTCATCTCCAGCAGGGGCATCTGCCTGAGAAAAGACGGTTAAGACGACAAAAGCACCATACAAGACAGTTGCAATGGCAGTGAAGTTGACCAAATAAGCCTCTGCACCAAACTTGGCTACACCCCCACTCTCAAGGAAAGTCAGCTTCTCCAAGAAGCCAAGGGCTGCAGTTCCAACTGCTAAGATGAACACAAACAACCCGAAAATAGCGTGCCATGGAACTGAGACGCCTCTTAGCTCTCTACTCCCTCCTGGGTAGAAGAAGATCACAAACCCGTATATCCACTGCATTACATAGCAAAAATAGTTACATTTCCTGTACTTTATCTATCAATGAAATATACAAGGATTGGTACCTGAATGGCATAGAGAATGATAACGCCCAAACCGAGCCAAGAGTGTAAACTATAGAGGTTGAGAATGCCACTCTCGTTGTGAAACCTGAAAGCAGCGCAAATGCCGAAGATACCGAGGATCAAAGCCATGCCGTGGAGCACCATGTGTATCAACTTCTTCACGTCTTTACTAAATGGAAGTGATTTGTAGCTCATTATAGCTGTATGAGTCAATAAAATCCATGAGTAATTAACGTTAACATATCAACTACGGTTAGAATTCAAACATTTTGTAAGGAAAAAGTACAAACCTTCGCCTCCAAGTATGATGAAACATATCAGCATCACCACCGGGTGTATCTGTCGGTAAAAAGAATAGGATGAGTGTATACAATATTTGAATTCAAATATCATTCGAACATTAATTCAAGAAAGTGAAAAGATTATGTGTATGTATGACACGTGTACGGCATCCATTTGTTTAGATTCTTGTTGTGCGCGCGCGAATCTACAAGTTTAGTGAAAGGATTAGGTGATTGAGTGTTTGGTTCATAAATTATATACAATCGCTTTCAGAATTCAATCCGATTCATTCATCCTATCTACTTTGATCGAATTAAACACGTGGGGTTGAGGTTAGCCAGCGAAGGTGGGATAAGATTCAGCAAAGAGACAGCTGGATATGGATTTAGATCCCTCTCCTGCAACCACCCTGAAGAAGTTTACAAATCCCCTGTTCAATCTTATTAACCCTGGGTTGCCAAATCCTTCCTCCCATTGTCCCAGATTCCAAAAACCAAGCCTCCGTCATCCACCAGACTTCCTCTCAGAACCAACCCAACCCCCTTTCTTACAAAGCAATGGTGCAAGCACGGACTGTAGCGACAGGTAACATTGCTTAGTCAAAAACGATCGAGGATAGGCCAGATTTATATGACACTGATCATGATGACGAGTCTGCTGAATCGGATCCGAGATGTCCATGGGTATTCCTGACAGCGGCTCAGAAACGTGAACTTCGAAAGCCTTGGGCTCGATCCTTGATAATCCGTATGTTTGACAGGGGTCCTGGCTACCTCACCCTCAACAAGAGGCTTGAACAAAAATGGTCCCTCAAGGGATCTCTGGCTCTTGTGGATGTTGCCAATGATTACTACGTCACTAAATTCTCCAATGAAACAGATTATCATCATGTTCTTACGGAGGGACCATGGATGCTGGGAGACAATTATCTCATGATAAGAAGATGGACTCCGAACTTTGATTCCAGTAATGTGGTTCATAAGGTTTTGACGGCTTGGATTCGTATACCTGGTCTGAGCCTTGAGTATTTTCACGAAGGCTTTCTCAGACGTATTGGTCAACTTGTCGGACAGGTGATCCGTATTGACAGAACGACGATTGTTGCTGATCGTGGTCAATTTGTACGACTTGGGGTGGAGATTGATCTTGCTAAACCAATCTTAACACGTTTTAAGCTGCGTGGGAGATCTTCGATCATCCAGTATGAGGGGATTCGTAATTTGTGTTATGATTGTGCAAAGATTGGGCACACTACTGAGAATTGTCCGCTGAAGGAACCTGAGATAGTTTTGTCTGAGGCTGAACTTTTTGATCAGAATGCTGAATTAGAACGTGAAGCAGAGCGTCAAAGTGCCTACATCGGTCCTTGGAACAAAGTGGTTAAAAATTTCCGACGAAATAAGCAGGACCCAAAGAAGCACCCTACTCATGATCCGGGTAAACCTCCGGCTACAGAACCGAGAGTGAGTGCCAAACCAAACCCTAGGTTGTCTGGGAAGACGACTGCTTTGACTCAACAGCCCACGATTGATCAATCAGGAATTCAACAGGGTTCTCGATTTGCAATATTCATGAAAGACAATTCTGGTGAGACGTCGAACCACGCTGAAGAATCTGGGGTTGCTGCCACTGTTTCGTCTGAGATTACCACAGTAACGACAGTTGAGAACACTGCAGCAATGCCTGGGACACCAACACTTACGACTACGTCGGCTACGAAGGCGGTGGTGGCTGCGAATGTCAAAACAATAATTTCCGAAGCAGCGTCAATCTCGGCGGCAGTTGACCCGAAAGATCTTGGAGCGAGACTAATGGGGAAAACGGAATCTTCGGAAAAGAAAGAAACCGTTAAAGATTCTGTGGGGTCCAAATTTTATAAAAAAAAGGGATAAAAAAGATTTGCGTGATTCGGCATTATCTTCTACAAGGCAGCTTGGAAAATCTTCATCTAGGCCCAACATTCTAACCAAGGAAGCTGATATCAAACGCTCAAATCTAATTTCGGACCTAGTCCTTAAGCCCAATCAAAGCCCTAACGTGTCAACCAAGTTTACGTCACAGGAGCCGTCTCGAGACCTGAGTGTTACTGCGAAATCGAGAGGTAATCAGGCCACAGACTCTGCGCCTATCTCTACACTTGGCTCTCTTAATGGACGACCACCAGATAACCTAAACCCTCGGAATGCAGTCTTGCATAGTTCACAGCAGGCAAAGCATAATGGTCTCGAACCTCCGAACGGGTCTGTTTCGAGCAGTCATGCCTCAGATAGTAAATAAAATGATCCTGGAGTTTCTGCCCCTAGCGACAGAATCACGGCCTCTCCTATGTCGGGTTTCGATGCCCGCAAGTCTGTCTAATGTATTCCGTCAGTGCTCCGTGCTGTCAGGTGTAAATAATATTCCTATGTAGGATTTTCCCACTCATGTGTTTGGTCCCCTTTCACCATCTGTTTTATCAATGATTCCTCTCAGTATGATTGTTTGGAACTCTCGTGGCGCTGGTGCTGCTGCCTTCTTATCTGCTTTAAGAGAACTTCTTCGCATCCATAGTCCCTCGGTTCTAGTACTTGTCGAGCCTCGCATTAGCGGTGTTCGAGCGGATCGTGTCTGTCGTCAGATATGATTCGATGGGGGTGCTCAGAGTTGAAACAGAGGGATTTGCTGGTGGTATATGGCTCATCTGGAAAACTGCAGAGATTATTATTCGCCCTATTTCTCTGAATTCTCAACATATTACTGTCGAAGTCATTCGTTGTGGGGAGGATCCTTGGTTTCTTTCGGCCATTTACGCCTCTGCGAACCATGCTACTCGACTTGACCTTTGGCGACAATTGTCTGATTTTTCTCGCTCGTCTCGAAGACCGTGGTTGCTTGCGGGTGACTTTAACACTACGTTATCGTCGTCTGAAAGGACGAGTTCGTGTGACAGTACTACTAGAGCCTCGACTCACTTCTTCAACTGGGTAGAGGAGTTGAACCTTATTGACTTAGGATTTCAAGGCCCTAAGTACACTTGGTCCCGTGGTAGAACTATTGAAACATATACTGCTGCTCGCCTTGATAGAGGCCTTTGTTGCATTGACTGGAGGTTGCGGTTCCCGGAAGCAACAGTTACTCATTTATCAGAACCTTACTCAGATCACCGGCCTTTGTTGTTTCGCCTTTTTGCTCACGTTCCCTGCCCTATGAATGACCGTCCCTTTCGCTTTCAAGCGGGATGGATGACTCGTGAGAACTTTACTCAGTTCTTAACCTCGCACTGGAATCCCTCGGACAATATTTGCGAGAGCCTCTCTGCGTTATCTCATGATCTGTTTGACTGGAATCGCAGTGTGTTTAGAAATATATTCAACCGTAAGAGAAAAATTTGGGCGAGATTAGAAGGTGCTCAGCTAAAGCTTGCCTCGCACCCTTCACAACGCCTGATTTTGCTTGAACAAGATCTGCGCAGGGATCTTGAACTTGTGCTTCACCAAGAGCAGCTTTTGTGGTTTCAGAAATCAAATCCCTCTGTCTTGATTGACGGTGATCGTAATACTCGTTTTTTCCATCTCTCGACTATTATTCGGCGCCGCGCTAACAAAGTCACAACGCTATAGAATTTGGCGGGAGATTGGATTACTGATGATTCCGAAATTAAATCCCTGGTGCTGAATTTTTTCAGCAGCTTGTTTACAGCAGATCCACAGCCTACTGTTCCCCGCTGAATCAGGTTTCACTCTCTTTTCCTACGCTCCCTTTGGCTTCCTATGCTCTTCTTGAGGAATCATTCTCGGCTTCCGAGGTTTGGTCAGCATTGAGTCACATGGGTCCTTATAAAGCACCGGGACCTGATGGATTTCATGCTGTATTTTATCAACAGAATTGGGCGACTGTCCGACATGCTGTGACATCCTCATTTTTACAGATTGTCAATGACGGGATCCTGGCGTGTGGCATTAGTAATGCCCTAATCTCTTTGATCCCCAAATCTGATTCACCCTCATCTCCTGCACAGTTTAGGCCCATTGCTCTGCTTAATGTTATCTTCAAAATTGCGACAAAGATGATTGTGAACCGGCTAAATCCTGTCCTCTCTTATTTGGTCGCGCCAACTCAAGCGAGTTTTATCCCAGGGCGACAAATCATTGATAATGTCGTTGTGGTCCAAGAAGTTCTGCATTTAATGTCTACGTCCGAAGAGGCTAAGGAATGGATGATGCTGAAAATCGACCTCGCTAAAGCTTATGACAGTGTGAAATGGGACTTTCTTCAGGAAACTTTAACTAAGGCGCATATCCCAGATCGCCTTGTGGACGTCATTATGAAATGCCAAAAAAGTGGGAGTATGGAGATTCTTTGGAATGGGGGGCGAGCTGGCTCCTTTGTCCCCTCTCGGGGAGTTCGACAAGGGGATCCTTTGTCTCCGTATCTGTTCGTACTTTGCATGGAAGTCTTGTCACATATCATCCAAGACGTTGTGGGGTCTAATGCTTGGCAGCCGGTGATGATCGGTGGAGTATCCTTATCTCATCTGTTTTTTGCGGATGATCTAATTCTGTTTGCTAAAGCGTCTCCTAGTCAGGCTGAGGTGATTAAACAGTGTTTGGACAATTTATGTTCGGCATCGGGAGAGCGAATGAATCTGGATAAAAGCAGTATTCTTTTTGCATCAGGGGTTGACGTGCAGGTTCAAGCACAGATCAGTAACAGTTGCTCCCTGGATAACAACTGCATCGTCCTGTTTGTGATGGGGGACTTGGCATCCGGGCAATGAGATCTTCAAACACTGCCTTGCTTGCTAAACTTGGTTGGCGAATGATACAAGATCCGAATGCTCTTTGGAGTTGAGTACTTAGAGCCAAATACTGTAATGGTAGACTTGATCTAGATATGTTTCGCAAGCAATCTGGGCAATCACACATTTGGAAGGGCATTATCCACAGGGATGATCTCCTCAGTCAGGTCTACAAATGGCTGTAGGAAATGGGATTTCTACCCTTTTTTGGATCCATCCTTGGCTAATTAACTCACCTTTATGTGAGAATGCTATTGTTGATATTCCCGAGCACCACTCGTTTGACACTGTTGTTGAATGTTGGATCCAGGACAGATGGAATTGGCCTCTTCTTTCTTCTTTTCTCCCTCCCAAAATTCTTCATATGCTTTCCTCTGTTCAGCTCGTTCCAGAACAGGAGGCAATGGATAGAATTTTCTGGAGCCTTGCTGCTTCAGGCTGCTCTCGACTAAGTCTGGGCTCGCCACCCTGCGTGGCCCTTCTGTTGCGCCTAAACAGTCTATATGGAAGCTCATTTGGCGCACACCAGTGCAGCAACATGCCCGTCATTTCTTATTCCTCGCTGCTCATGGTGTCTTCCTTTGCAATGCCACGCGAATGCGTCGACATATTGCTTCTTCAGACGCTTGCCCTCGCTGCGGGTCTTCGGAAACGGAACTACATTTACTGCGTGATTGCTGCACTGTCAAGAATGTTTGGTTAGCTCTGTCCGAAAATGCTTTACCACCTAACTTCTTTGAGGTTAGTGACATTGCTAGCTGGATTCTAATTAATATTCAGAAACAAGATGAATGGAGCTCTATATTTGCATCCATGTGTTGGCTTTCTTGGAAGCAATGAGCTAGTGTTTGACAAAGTTGATTCATCATCTCGCCTCTCTAGGGCGGTTTGTAATTCAGTCCAAGCATTCAAAGACGCAGCTTCCCGCTCAAACAGAAACAGCTCTCCGCCGCAGCATTCCCCTCACGCTCCGGCTTCCTGGTGTCGTCCTGACGCAGGATGGTACTCTCTCTTCTCAGACGGCGCATCAAAGGGCAATCCCGGCCTGTTGGGAGGGGGTGGAGTCATCAGAGATGCGCAAGGTAATTTCGTAAAGGCTTACGCTTTCACAAGAGGCTCCTGCGGTGCTCTTACTGCTGAGTTATGGGCTGTACTGCATGGTCTTCAAATTGCTATGGCCACCTTCAGGTTGATTCACTGCAGGCCTTCTCCATTTTGACGTCTCCGACGCTTACTACTGCCCCAGATTTCCACCTTGTTGAGCGGTGTCGCCGATTACTCGCCTCTCCTAGCTGGAAAGTGCGCACTGATTCTCTAGCTAATTTAGCTTTTTCTTTGAATGTTAGTTATCAGGAATTTACTTTACCTCCTGATTGTATTCTGAGCCTTCTTGCTCATGACTGCAGTACCAATTAATAAAGTTTCGCAAAAAAAAAAGAGATAGATAATTCACAATGCACAACTTCTAGCGAGCACGTACAATATACTCTGTAATAGTTTTAATGACATTTAAAAAAATAAGTAATGAGTTGATTTCGTAAAAATAAACTAAATCAAATCAAATTTAAATTAAGGACAGATTGTTAATTTGGTACATTATATTTTTTTAAAGTGATATATTGTGATGTTAACTCTACACTATATTCCGATTGAGAAGATAATTGAAGGATACGAAGACAAACACGTATTTTGGATGCAAGGCATTTACAGATATAGGGTACGTAATCATGTGGTTCAGCTTGCTTCTCTCCTTCAATTCGTGTGTCTTCCATTTTAGCATACTTTTCAACTTAATGACATATATAAAACACTCAATTTTTAGAAAATCAAACTTGGTGACATATATATATTTTCCAAATCGCTTATATTTCATTTGATATTGGACCATACTAGCTTGTGGGTAAAAGTGAGGTAGGTAGGTGAGGTCAAACGTATAACTACCGATGCATAACATCCAAAGCATAAATAGGTAATCAAGGATTAAGTAATGAAGGTGAAGAATATAGTAATGCAAGTTTTGAATATAGTTAATGAGGCGTCTAAATGAACGGTGGAGAATTGAAGGAATATTTTAAGAATGAAGGGCATTGGTTGTGTTTAACGTGCAAGAAAGGAAAGGAAAGGAAAGGAAGAAATATATACGTACGTTGAAGATATGAGATTTGTTGGAAGAAGTCCAAGCGAAGCCGCCTCGAAAGGAGATGCACCAAACTAAGACCATGACGGCACTCGCCACGGCCAGCAGGTGGGCCCCAACCGACACCGCCAAAGCCCGAACGGACACCGCCATCTCTCCCGCCTCTTCTTAATTTAATTTAATTTCAGAGGAAGAAGAAGCACCAAACAAATTACTACTATGTCAAAGAGAAGTTGTCCTTTATATATGAAGCAGGTGATTCGCACGGTGTGGATCAGTGCCACGTAGGCCACGAGTTTGAACGGTAGATTTTCATCTACTGGTAATGGTATCTATCTACCCACCGGTCATTCTCAAGTTCATCATCCGATTTCCTCACTTGTTCCTTGGATTCCATATTTCCATCTATTCTCAATTATAATTCCCTACACCATTCTTCACTAACACATCCCATTTATAAAAAGAAAATTAAAAAGTTGTCAGATGGTTTCATTGAATCAAGGTAATAAGCGGAGAAAAGTAACAAACTTGTGTTACTCTCTCTGACAAATAACACTGCATGTTTGTGTCAATTGGTTTTCTACAATTACTCAAAAATTTATTTTCTTTATTAAGTGATCCCTACTTACTTATCTTTTCTTATTTTCTTCTTTCTAAGGATGTCCTATGTCACTGTATCTCTTCGTCCTCTCAATGGAGTACTTATCCCGCCTTCTTCAGCTTCGCAATTCTACACCCAACTTCAACCACCATCCGAAGTTGATGCGTCCCTGCCTTGCCCAAAGCCAAGTCATGGCTCGCCTCAACGAGCGCCTCCTGCTTCTACTTATCATCAAGACCCTTTTGAGGTAAAGCACCATTGGCGCCTCTTTTATAGCATCTTGTCTCGTGTCCCGCTCTATAGTTTCAAGTGGAGGTTACCTTGCACTCACATGCGTCTTCCACCATGGCCGCCTCCCACCTTACATCTCGATTCCAGCGGCGCACCTTGGATCATCTTGAGCGCAATCCACACTTGTCCAACCATGGTCACTTCAGCGCCGACCAGAACCACTCATCCCAAGCGGAGTCTTCCCGAGTGCCCGACACCGAAACCACCAGATCTAGAACAGCGCCACTAGCATCACTTCCACCGACGCTCCCTGGTTCATCTTGAGCGCCGCCACCTGGTTTCCGGAGAAGAACCAGTCGTCGCCGACATAAGACTCCTCCAGGGCTGGGAACGCCGCTCAAGCGCCTTGTTTAGCATCTTGACGATCCAACGTCTCGTGTCCATGTCTCGTCCTTGGCGACCTCCTTGGCTCAACACTATGGCGCCTCACCAAAAGACTTGGTCAACTTGGCATGATCAAGCCATGGGTTTTCCATACATATCCTTATCTTTCATCTTTGAGACTATTTTTAGGCACTCTCGGGAAAATTACTATTTTTAGCAGGTTGCTATTTTTAGTAAGTAGTACTATTTTTAGTCCTCGTATCCCGAGATAGACTTGCATTTCCGAACTTTCCATTTTTAGTAACTTCCCTTTTACACCAAGTTTCCATTTTCGGACAGTCTAAGTTCGGTTTTTGCTAGAGTTTTAGAACTTTTTATTTTTAGAAGGTTTCTAAATTAGGAGTGGTCCATCCTTGCATGGTTTGGTCCGTCTCAAATGCACTCTTTGCCATCAAGCCCAAGGAGGTCCGTCTCAAATACACTAATATATTAAAATTATATCTTAAGAAACTCACGAAGGCTTAAAAGACCTATTCTCCATTCAATAATTACACAAAGGACATATATACTCTAGGAATTTAGTAAGCAAACTTATAGGTATGGTGATTTAGTTAAAAAAATTGAACTTTTGTTTTCCTATGATTATGGAGATTTAGATAACAAATCAAATAAAGTTTTAGTTATTCAAATTCAACAAAATCAAACTTGAAGCTCTCTCGATAATTGTAGTTATATATTTCTTATGTGTCAATTTGTGGTAATACTCTAAAATTAAATCATTTATATTTTTTATTTATTATAACTTTTTGATAAATAGTAGTCCATTATTTATTTTATAGCCTTTAAAATAATTCAAAACATATATGTAATTATAAGTCTAATATTTTGTCCTCTTCTTAATACATGGTCTATTATGGTTTGAAGTTTATTGAAGTCATTATTTGTTAAGTCTAATATTTATGTTATTTTATATTTTCTACGTTAATTTTAATTTTTCAATATCTTTAGATCACTTATTAACTAAGGGTTGATTTATTCCATCATTGTTCTTCCTGCATGTTTTTATTTTATGAAATTTACATCCAAATTAATCAATAAAATAAATAAATTTTAAACTTTAGTTTAAGAAAATTGATATAAGTGAAATTCAAAAAATTGATAATATTATTAATTATCGTCGTATAAACATAAATAATCATCTGTGTATGGCGCGGGGACTACACTAGCTTAAACAAAAGATGATCTTATCGCTATTTGTTTTGGTTTCCCACTCTAGTTCAGCGGTTAGGGGACTCCCCTACTACCCTTACATCTAGAGTTCGAGCTGCGTGGATGTCTCTCCCAAAAAACAATTTTTAACCTCCATCAAGTCTCGAACTCGAGACCTCATGTTGGGTGTTTGAGGTCCCTTACCACCCGACCACATGCTTGTTGGTATCTTATCGCTATTTACAATAGCCAAGGCATCATGACAATCATGACCAATAATATCGGAACGTACTTGACCTTCAACACTTATGAGCTCTTTCATTCTCAATTGCCTCTTGTCATATGGATCCTTTCTATTTGACACAACGATTTTATATCATGACTGGCCATCCGCGAACGTTTTTCTACGCTTTCAAAGCTTAAGTGATGGGGATTGGTACTGTTGGAGTCCAGATATTCGCGATCTTGCAATCAACACTTCGCGAGATCTGGCCTTCAGTGAATCTTCAAATACTGGAGACCTTCCTTACGCAAACTGGAGCAACAACTTACGACTCATCTTCATCCGGATCGAAATGTACTATCCTCCCTTGTTCTTTATGTTCTTCAATTCTCAAGGTACCTGCACAACCAAACCAGAAGGTTGGACCCCCTGATTTGGCTCTCCGACGCTCAAGTCAGTAATAGATACAGATAAATGAACACAATGCCAACAACAATAGAATGAAGTAAAACAGAGAGAAGATAACGATCGAAGTAATGACCAAATCAATGAAACCTCGTGAACCAACTCAACGAAACAGTAAATGGTGAAACTCAACCAATCATGATGATTCACACCTTGAAAGCACGATAACGATACCGAGAGCCAGAATCCAGGTACCGATCATCCGATTTCCTACTAAAAGAGGTGTATCGGGATCAAAAAGACGAGCTCGGAAATGAGTAATCGCCTTATGTGTTTGTCTCTCTCTTTCAAGAGGGGAAGGAAGATGCTCTTAATCGCCTCTATTTCTCTCTCCTTGTCGTTAGGATTTATAATCGGACATTGGGTCCCACACAATCTGGTGTTGCTCCCTTTACCTATTGGGCTTCTTAATGGGCCTCTCGTTCTTGATTTAGTTATTCGACCTTATGGGCTCGCGGTCTGTTTCTCAATCGCGAGAACCGGGTTTGTGTCACGACTCGCAAGAACCGGGTCCAACAGCCAGCCCCCCAAGTCCTTGCCTTCGCGAAGGTAAGGCTTGGGTAATAATTGAAGCCGGGTTCTCGGGGAGTCCCTTGAAGATAATTTGTTCGCGACGCCTTCTCATTCCATCGCGCTTGTTTTGAATTTTGAATTTTTTCTTAAATTCGAGACGCTTCATCTTCCCGCGCTCTGACACCTTTCAACACGTGGTGACCTTTTGGGATTTTTTCCACCTTCCTATATAAGGCTGTCAAATCATATTCTTTCCTTCCTCTTTACTTTACCTGTTCGTGTTCCTCTGTAAAATCTCATTCTTAATAAAATTTCAAGAGACCTTCACTCGTTCAGACAATCTTCAGATTTACAAATGGCTGGTAAGTTCTATCTCGAATTCGCTCTTTATTTGTTGTTTTCTTCCATTACTTTTATACATGATTTCGATATTTTTATATCTCCGCTGTTTTGTGTTCTTTCGAAGCTTTCACTGGTTTTCATGGCGGTCAGGCGGGTTTTCTCCGTACCTTTACTGGTTATTTACTGGGCGGTGCCCCTTTCTCCTTCTTCTGTTTGATGGGCGCTCTTCTTTCCTTAAAAAACCATTTTAGGCTGTCGGAATTCTCACCGTTCTTTAAAGTCAGTTTTTCTCTCATGGCCTCTGAACTACTCTTCTCACCATTCCTTAGAGTGCCTGCCCGGAGTCTGTTTGATTCCCACTTAGATCTTATATTTCTCGTTTTCCAGGGTTTTCTTTGTTTTTCATTCCCATGGCTCGCGAGGCTTCCCTCTAGCCTTCGCGTTTCGTACTCTTGCCCTGGAAAACTAACTCTCAATCTGTTTCTTCTTAATCATCCACAGGGAACTCTGTTAGAAATAATGGCGATGAAGTTCCTTCTACCTTGCGACCAGACGCGGGTTATGGTAATAAAGATCTTCTTCCTCAGGAATCTGAGGATGTAATAATCGGTCGTGAGGACTATGAGAAGTTTTACTCCTGGCGAGGCGATCTTCCTCGTTTGGAGATCGAAGATATTTTCAATAATCCGGCGGGTCGCGTACAGATTTTGACTCGCCGCGTCCGTTATAAAAAGGTCAAGAACCTCGGGAATCCGTTTACGGCCCTTCCTTCTGATCTTACCCTTCGCGATCTTTTCACCATCATAGATGCTTATCCCTTCCCAGAAGGTACAATTTTTGCTCTTCCATCTTCGGGCGGAACTTCCCTTGATGAGTATGACACTTTCTTTCCTTTGAGTATATCGTCTCTCAAACTAGGCTTTAGGCTCCCTTTCTCCAACTTTACTAAAATGTTCCTGAGAGAGCTGACCTACAGCCCAGCTCAGATGCATCCTAACTTCTGGAGGGCCTTGGTTATTTATGTGATGAGGTGTCAAGATATCGGGGTAAAACCCAATCCTTGTCATTTTCTCCTTATGTTTTCCACGCGAAGGGCTCCTGAGGAGATGAGGATGTTTACAGCTGTAAAGAATGGTAAGTCGGAGTGGGATGGTCCTCCCCGAATACCGAAGTGGAAGGTCGATTGGTTTTTGGTACGACCTCTTCCGGGTTCTGGGATCTCGACCAAGATATCGATGCTCGCGACCCAACCCAAATCTGGTGACTGGTCTCAGCCTAAGAAAGATTGTCTTTCCCGTAAATTCCACAATTTCCCTGATCTCGTCTCGACGCGCATATTCCTGAAGTGTATTACCCACGAGGTGCTAGCCCAGCGTGGACTTAGTCTTAAGCACCATTATGGTATCCCTTACGTCTTTCGTCTAATGATTTTCTTGCATGTTGTTATTATCATTTTTTTTATTGTTTATTTTTGTTACTGCTTCGCGATGTCATATGCTTATGGATTTTTTTTTTATTATATATTTTTTATTTTCAGAGACAGAATACTTTTCTCGTCTCCCGACCATTGAGGGCTCTGATGATTCTTTTGACGAAGAGCCTATTGACGAACAGGCTCCTGCCCCACAAAAGAGCAAACGCCGAAAGCAACTTGCGAACAAGAACAAGGCTCCTTCTAAAAAGAAGAAAACCTCTGCTGGTGGCATTAACATCTGTGAGTCTGTGCCTCACGCTGTGGAGACCGAGACTCGCGTGCCAGAGCCTCTAAACGACCAATCTCCGATTGGTCCGACAATCCCTTTAGGGGCCGGCGGGACTCCTACTTCGCACCGAGCAACTCCTGCAGAGAGGGCCTCGGAGACTGCCAAGGGTAAACAGCCTATGACCCTTGAAGGTGGCCAAGATACCCCTTCTCAGGACCTGGCTGAGCTCTTTCCCGAGGAAGAGGTGGTGAGGACGTTCTTTCGTCGCGATCGACCAAGTTTCCCAGAGATGCCTGAATTCTTAGAGGGCATTGCTCGGGGTAGAGTAGGGCTCTCGAGACTCAATTTGGCGGTGGGTTTCCCTCCTTTTCTTTCTTAGTGGTTTTCTTCCTTCTTGCTGGTAGCTAATTTTAACCAGCATATTTTGCTTATTGTAGTCGATTCTTCTTAACGAGGCATCGGGGCAATATGCCATCGCCCTTGAAGATGGCTACGTACAGATGGAGGGGGATTATAACCAGATGGTCGATTTTGCTAATAAAGCTCAAGATGTCAGGGTAAATGAGCTGACGGCGAAGATAAGTGATTTGGAGCTTTCGGCCAGGACTATGGAGCGCAATCATCATACAGAGTTATCTTTGCTCCGACAAGAGAAAGACCAAGCTTTTGACAAGGGTCGTCGCGAAGGTGCTAAGCAGTATGCTTCTAGCTATCGCGAGAAATGTCGTATTGATTTTATCAGCTTGGCTCGTGACACACTAGTGATCACCGCACTCAAGCGTCAGCTCAGGAAACACAAAGTGGCTAACTTTCCTTATAATCCTACGGATCTTTGTGGCCTTCCTGCCGAGCTCCCCGCGTATACCTCTCCTCCTCTTGGGACCTTTATTGACGATGACGCGAGCCTTCTTGAAGGTTGGGTCGTCGAACCCTTCTTGCCTAAAGGCGAAGGGGTCGTTAGAGGGATGGAGTCTCACATCCCTTTAGTCCCAGCTCCTAAAGTTCCTAAGAGAGTAATTTACTCGGAGGAAAGGATGAAGAAAACAGCGGACTCTTCGACTCGCTCTTGTGCTAGATCGTCTGATGTGGATGGTGGGGACGATGTTGTGAATATTGACAGCGAGGAGACTGCTGCTGAAGAAAACATTGCGTCGGCCAAGGACGTTGGTGGTGTGAGAGGGGGCTCGCGATTCAGCGCTGGTTGAGGCTGATGGGTATCTGGATCTTCCTGATGAAGTTTAACTCTTTTTCATGCGTTTTTTGCAAACTCTTGGGTTGATGTTATATATAATTTGTTATTTGGTTCTGTGGCCCGTGGATCGGAATGTGATCGCGAGTCTAAATGTGGGTTAGACGATTTTCTTTGGGTCTCGTGAGGAGACCGTACAATTATTTCCCTGCATGTCTTTTGTGTTTATTACTTTTGTTCTCCCAACTACTTTTCTATTTTAATCATTCAATGCATTAACTGTGGGTTAGGTGTATTTCTTTTATAAATAGTGTTTCCTGCTTTCTCCTTCCTTGTCTGCCTTTTTCAAAGAATACCGACATGGTCGGGACACGACGAACTCGAGAGGGGTCTCTGGATGAGTCTTTCACTATTACTATGGATTCCTCTGCCATTACTGGCAGATGCTTGGTAAATATCCTTTTTTACTTTGCCTTTCTCTGCTTGTTCGTTTCTTAGACTCCTCTTCTCTACGTATAGCGTTTCCCAAAGGAACATTGTGATCAACACCTTAGCCATTTCGGTGGTAAGAGTCTAGTCCTTTGCGTCAATTTCGAACCTTGGGACGTGACTCTGGACAAGGCTGGGAGTTCTTACTTTCTGGGCGAAGGTTGGAGTGAGTTTGCGTATGAGAATGATCTTCGTGAGGGAGATGAGGTGACTTTCACCATGTGGCGTGCTAATCCACCCGAAGTTCCCGTTCGGACTGTGGTGTATCAAGTGAAGGTCGTCGTTCCTCTCTAGGCTTAGTGCTTTTTAATGTCTCTTTATTCTGTGTTTGTATGGTGATTTCTCCTCCTCTTCCCCTCCTCCCATAGTGCTCGTGAGGATGTTTATAGTCTCGCGAGCGCTATGTGTTAAAAAAGGAGGGAGAATGAACGAGGGTTTATGAATAAATTAGACTGGGATTATCGGGAAAACTTTGGAATTTAAAATGTAATGTGCACCTTTGTGTCATCACGATTAAAAGTATGTGTTTCACCAATAGACTTTAGAACTTAAAAATGCTTATGAAACGAGAATACTTAATATCACAAATAGGACACTCTTCAACATCTTTCGTCAGGAAAGATTCTTCTGTTGGTCTTACGAAAAACCCTGCGAGGAAATCGATCGCGTAAGTATAGATTATTCATATGTCATGACCTGTGATGTGATAAAGAGTGTGTTCTTACCTAACTATTGCATGCGTATGAGCCAGTAGTAGGGTTTTTCGTGCACCTATGAGTGTCTTTGTGTTTGAGAATGTGATTTCCTATAATGAATTGGAATCAGATTCTTTGTTCTTGTGACAAAACAAAGTAGCTCGCGTGTTTATCTCATCATACCTTAGCTAAGTTATTCTTGATGCCTTGGGAAATCCATGCTCGCGGATAATTTGGAGTTTTAGCGCCAGTATCATCACAAACTGCCATTTTCTGTTTCGTTCGCGATCATGCCTATGATCATTCGTTAATTTAGTGCAGGAGTGTCTGTTAAAACAGATGGGGATTCATTAGCATTTTGTATTGCATATTTCCATGCTAAGTATATAGTTTCATGATTGACTTTTTTCAGGAGTGTCACTCGCTGAGCTTCGTGCCTTGATGGGTTGCTATCCCATCAAGGTCAGGACTTCGTGGTCGAGGTGAGGAGGACGAATGTCGTTACTCACTCTCGGACGAAACCTCTTTCCTTGACATGCTTGTTATAATACTTCGCGACACCTGCTTTGTAAGCGGCCGCCCGGATAACCGCCATTTCTTGAGTTTCTTCGCGAAGTTGAAGCTCCATCCTCATCTTTTCGTCATTGATATCCGTGTCATAGTGAAGGAGTCTTTCGTTTGGGAACAAGATTTCTACTGGAACCACGACCTCCACTCCATACGCGAGGGCGAAAGGACTCTCCCCTGTTGCTTTTTTCAATGTGGTTCGATTGGCCCAGAGAGTAAGTGGCAGGACTTCCGCCCATCTGCCCTTGGCGCTATCCAGTCTTTTCTTAAGATCCGTGACAATGCTTTTATTGACGGCTTCTACCTGCCCATTGCAGTGTGGATGTGCAACTGAAGCAATTTTCAAATTAATTCCCAGATCGCTGCACCATGCCATCAGCTGGGGCGAGTTAAATTGATGGCCACGATCGGTAACAATCTCGCGTGGCAACCCATAGCGACAGATAATGTTCTTCCAAAGGAATTTTTTCACTACAGGTACTGTTGTCGACGCGAGTGCTTTCGCTTCAATCCATTTTGTGAAATAGTCGACTGCGACAATGATATACTCGAGCTGACCCGGGGCCTTTGGTTTAAAAGGGCCAAGAAGATCCAACCCCCACATCGCGAAGGGGATGGGGCTTCCCATGATCTGAAGCTGGACCCCTGGTTGGTGAGAGGCAGGGGCGAAATACTGGCATGCCTGACAAGCTCGCGTCATCGTTTGAGCATCTTGTTTCATTGTGGGCCAGAAATGCCCTTGGCGCAAAGCCTTGTACACCAGGGGTCTCCACCCTGCGTGTGTCCCACACAGCCCAGCATGCAACTCTTCTAGGTAGGCCTTTGTCTCGTAGTGACCCATACACTTCAGCTCGCAAGGGTTACCTCCTCTTTTGTAAAGCTCACCTCTGCTGATATAGAAACGTCCAACCTTTCTTTTTGATTGCATGAGTTCCTTCGGGTCAGTTGGACCGCGACCATATCTTAGGTAGTCAATGAATGGGCGACGCCAATCTTCAGACGAAGTGTTGATTGCCATCATCTCAATTTCGCGACTGATGGCGCTTTCTTCTTTCACAAAAAACAGATATTTCGGGGGGGGCCCCTTTGATACCATGAACCCTGATCTTCGCTCGCGTTCTTCTTTGGGACCTTCCCAACCGGCTCCCATCTTCGCGAGCTCATCTGCTTTCTTATTCAGTTCCCTCGGGATTGCCTTGATTTCGAAATGCATGAAAAGCGAGGTCAATGTCGCGACCCTGGCATGGTATTGTGGGAGGTTCCCCGTTCGCGCTTCATAAAGCCCCTGCACCTGCTTTACTACAACTTCTTAATCGCAACAACATGATAGCACAGAAGAATCTTATCTCATCTCCCGTAGGCAACGTGAGAATCACACCCGTGCCACACCCCTCGTCATTCACGGCCCCATCAGTGTGCATTATCCACATCATCTGCTCGTCATACGGATTCACCACTTCCCCCTCTCTAAAACTCATTTCGACAATGAAGTCAGCAAGCGCTTGTGCCTTGATAGCTGGCCTGGGCCGATAGACCACATCGAATTCCGACATTTCGATGACCCATTTTGTGAGCCTCCCTTCTACAGTCGGTTTTGTCATGAAGCTATTAAGTGGCAAGTCCGTTAGGGTTTCAATCGGGTGTGCATGAAAATAGGGTCTTAGTTTGCGAGCAGCCGTTATCAGCGCAAGCACAGACTTCTCAACCGGAGAATACCGTGTCTCTACTGGCAATAAAGCTCGGCTGACAAAATATACCGGCTTTTCTGACTCACGAACAAGGACTGCGCTTACCGCCCTTGAGCTGGCCGCGAGATACAACTGGAGAGTTTCTCCCGGAACCGGGGAAGATAAGATCGGGAGCCTTGTCAGATGCTCTTTGAGGCTCACGAAAGCTTGACCACATTCCTCAGTCCACTCAAAATTCTTTGGTTTTTTCAGAATCTCGAAGAAGGGGAGGTTTCGTTCGGCCAACTTGGCACAAAAGCTCCCCAAGTAATTCACTCGGCCTACAAACCGTTGGACCTCATGGGTAGACCGCGGTGGTTCAAGATCGAGAACGGCTTTGACCTTATCGGGATTTACCTCGACACCGCGAGCACTAATCATGAAGCCCAAGAATTTTCCTTCTGTGACACCGAACACGCACTTATCCGGGTTTAGACTCATCCCATACTTTCTGAGCGTTGCGAAGACCTCTGCCAGGTCGCGAGCATGATCACTCTGTTCCTTGCTCTTTACCACAATGTCATCAACGTAGGCCTCAACTGTATCCCCTATCTGATCACTGAAGATGCGGTCCACCAATCTCTGGAAAGTGGCCCCCGCGTTCTTAAGGCCGGAAGGCATCACTTTGTAGCAAAACGTTCCCTTATCTGTTATGAAAGAGGTATGCTCTGAGTCAAGGGGGTTCATCATGACTTGGTTGTATCCCGAGTACGCATCTAAAAAGCTGAGTGCCTCATGCCCTGCGGTGGAGTCTACAAGCTGATCAATAGAAGGTAGTGGGTAGCTGTCTTTCGGGCAAGCTTTGTTTAAGTCTGTGAAGTCCACACACATCCTCCATTTTCCCGTTCCTTTCTTCGCGACCATGACAACATTAGCCAACCAAGCCAGGTACTGTACTGGTCTAACAAACCCAGCTTTTAGGAGTTTCGCGAGCTCCGCGGCCGCGGCCTCATTCTTCGGACCCGCCTGCTTTCTCTTTCTCTGTCTTTTAGGAATGATATCGTTGCTAATATTTAGAGAGTGAGTGATCACCGATGGGAGAATTCCTTTCAAGTCTTTGGGGGACCAAGCGAAGACATCTCGCGATTCCGATAGCAAGTTTTCGATCTCCACCATCACCATAGGGTCAAGGTTACCCCCCACCGATAACTTCTCTTCTTTGTTTGCAAAGGGAGTGACCTCCTGCGTTTTAAATCCGGAAAACTTTGCTCTGTCCACATCTCCCTCAGAATTCTGATATCTAGGGGGCTCGCGAACATCTAACTCAGCTTCCTCCTCAACATTAGGCATACCCGGGACAAAAGATGCTCTCTTTCTCCACCCCTATCGCGATTCTCCCTTTTCAGACTTGATGTAACAAGAGATGCTCTCTTTCTCCACCCCCGTCGCGATTCCAGTTTCGGATGGTGTGGGAAACTTTATGCAGAAATGGCTCATGGATACTACTGCATCAAACTTGCACAATGTGCCTCTCCCGATGATTGCGTTATACGAAGAGCTTGTCGGGATGATGACGAAATCAATCTTTTCCGACCTCCGCGGCCCTGTCTCATCTCCCATCACTACATCTAAACTCACCACTCCTAGAGCAGTGACCCTCTCTCCCGCAAAGCCTACTAAGGTGGTTCGCATCGGTCTCTTCATCCGTGGATCAACCCCTAGTTTTTCGAAGGCATCCAGATATATTATGTCGGCAGAGCTGCCTGTGTCTACCAGAATACGGCTGACTAGTTTCGTGCCAATCTCTAGATGTATAACTAATGGGTCACCAGAAGAGACTGCCCACTCGTTGATCTCCTCATTAGAAAAAACAAGTTGATATGATTCTCTGGGAAGGGGCTTCGCGATACTCATAACTGGGAGCCCGCGAGGGAGCGGTGCGTTAATCATCTTTCGTTGTTCACGCCTGTTTGGGGGTATAGGGGTATGTTTCCCGGCTATGGTCCCTACATGACCATCTGGTCGCGGGAAATCTTGGTTGCGTTGAGGTGGATGAGGATCGTTCGCGTTCTGTTGATTGCGTCCCCTTCCTCGCCCACCATTGTTGTTTCCCCCTCTGAATGGCCCCCGGCCAGGGTTTCTACCACCCCTGCCTTGATTGTTTCCTCCACCTCTCTGATTCATGAGGACGGCTCTCTGTTCGGGTTCATTGTTCATTCTTGGGCCACTCCTGCACTCATCCGTGTTGTGAGTAGTGGAGTTGTGGTTGGCGCACCACATTCCGTCGCGACCTCGACCTCGGCCGCGACCTCTGTAGTTGGAGTTGTCATCCCTCTGGTTCATCAAATTCTGTTCCTGGAACTGGTTTTGGTCCGTATTCTGTCCGTAATCCTGATATTGATCCCGATTCTGACGCTGAGTTACTAAACCTGGAGCTCGTGAATCACTCTGTCCCTGGTCAAACTGTTGTCTTTTGTTCCCCCAATTTCGATTGCCTTTTCTAGAGCTCTGGTTTTGGTTTTGGTTCTGTTTGTTCTGACCTCCACCCCCCGCGGGTGTGCTTGAGTGAGTTTCAACTTGAATTTCGACATAAGCTCTTTCTAACATGGCCTGATAGGACCCTTCCTGCTTTCTGTATAGGTGCTTTTTGAACTCACTCCCGTCGGCCAACCCATTTAAGAAAGCGACCCTGGCGGTTTTATCATCGAAGTCATCAGCTTCCAAGACCATCAGCGAGAATCTTTTTACGTACTCTTCCAGACTTTCGCCTGTTTTTTGCTTGATCCTGACTACTTCTTGCATGGTGATCTTCCTCTTATTCGAAGAGCCAAAATGCAACAAGAATCCCCTTTCAATATCTGCAAAGCAAGAGATGCTCCCGGGTGGTTGATTTAACATCCATGTCATGGCGGTGTCCGCGAGTGTTCCTGGGAATCCCTTGCACAGGGTGGCCTCATCCGGACCCCTCGCGATCATGGCGTACTTATATCGAGTAAGATGTTCCTTAGGATCTCCCTTACCACTGTATTCCTTGATAGTCGGGAATCTAAAATCTGGTAGCGGAGGGGCCCTGATGATGTGCTCTGCAAAAGTTGTGGGGCCAAACATTGTTGAAAAGTCGAGAGGAGGGTTCTGGGATGTCTCGTGATTATAGTGGGGTGCTCCCTGACGTTCGCGCTGGTCTTGCACAGGATAGTATGCTCGGCCCCTCTCGTCATAACGAACATCGTGTTAAGAGTTGTAGTGCTCCTGATGACTCATTGGGGCCTGGTTCAAGTCAAACCTTCCCTGACCCACATCGCGAGTAACATTTCTCTCCCTCGGCCTTCTAGAAACCGATGCCCTGTCATCCGGGACAATTTCAGCTACTTCTTCTTCTCGATTAATCTCTCTAGCGTCGCGATTGGCCTGGTCGTTAAGGGATTCGACCCTTTGGCTAGCTGTATTTGGGGCGATCGGGGCGCCTTGCGCTATTCAGGCGGCAAAAAGCTCGCTCTGCTCCCGAGGGATAGTGATAAGCTCGGGGACTTCCTCCTCGACGCGAGGGAGTGGTGGGGGATTGAGAGTGTTTTGATTGATGTGTGACGTGGTGGCGTTTACTATTCCGCTTCTGCCAGTTTCGACCATAATGCTGTCCTTCGCGAACTGACTCTCGAGATATCAAAGGGAGCTAGCTGCGCGAGGAGGTCCCCACTGTCGGCGCCAGTGTTGGAGCCCAGATATTCGCGATCTCGCAATCAACACTTCGCGAGATCTGGCCTTCAGTGAATCTTCAAATACTGGAGACCTTCCTTACGCAAACTGGAGCAACAACTTACCACTCATCTTCATCCGGATCGAAATGTACTATCCTCCCTTGTTCTTTATGTTCTTCAATTCTCAAGGTACATGCACAACCAAACCGGAAGGTTGGACCCCCTGATTTGGCTCTCCGACGCTCAAGTCAGTAATAGATACAGATAAATGAACACGATGCCAACAACAATAGAATGAAGTAAAACAGAGAGAAGATAACGATCGAAGTAATGACCAAATCAATGAAACCTCGTGAACCAACTCAACGAAACAGTAAATGGTGAAACTCAACCAATCATGATGATTCACACCTTGAAAGCACGATAACGATACCGAGAGCCAGAATTCATGTACCGATCATCCGATTTCCTACTAAAAGAGGTGAATCGGGATAAAAAAGACGAGCTCGGAAATGAGTAATCGCCTTATGTGTTTGTCTCTCTCTTTCAAGAGGGGAAGGAAGATGCTCTTAATCGCCTCCATTTCTCTCTCCTTGCCGTTAGGATTTATAATCGGACATTGGGTCTCACACAATCTGGTGTTGCTCCCTTTACCTATTGGGCTTCTTAATGGGCCTCTCGTTCTTGATTTAGTTATTCGACCTTATGGGCTCGCGGTCTGTTTCTCAATCGCGAGAACCGGGTTTGTGTCACGACTCGCGAGAACCGGGTCCAACAGGTACAACAAGACCTTTGTACCTTTTGTCAACTAGAGTCAGAAACCGAACTCCGCTTTGGGGAGGTTGTGCATTCACTAAAGAGTCTTAGATGTAGTTTTGGATTGGTTGGGTAAGACTTTTAGTGCCTCCAATCTCATGGAATGGTTTGATATTTTGGGGGATTGCAGGAGGAAGAGAACCTTTATTTTTGGTGCAATTTGTGCTGTCATGACGAACTCCGTCTACTACACATGGCAATCTCGTAGCAGAAAGATTTTTGACAATCACACGGCTCAAATTCAAGAATGTGTCAACCTTGTCATAGCTAACACCAAGTTGTGCATCTCAAAAAAGATGAAGCAAGACTCGCACTGCAATCAATCTTGGTTTGCTCGACTTAGAATTCATGGATAGATAGCTTATTGTCTAGTGTCTTTGTCCTAGGGGTTTAAGTTCAGGTAAAACTTGGACTTATGGAGAAACAAATGTACCATTTTCATCCGTTGGACGTTTTATAATTAACGTGCCTGATTTCATCAAATTTTTATGTAAAAATTACATTATGTCAATAAAATCCCACTTTTTACGGTAACAGTGATAATATCTATTTTCTTTTCAATCTTATCTTCTCTCTAAATATTAATTTTCAATAAACCAAATCAAAGACCCAAATATCCATTATTTCAGTAACAACATTCCCCGATCTCTCTCCAGAAATCCACATATGCTAGTTTATGGAAAATTGGTGAAAGGCAACTAGGCAAGTCAATTTCAACTTTAATTTTATTTGGCTTTGAAAAACAATATGTAATACATTTTTTGTATAGGTGTTTTGTATATAAAAATTCATTTGAAATCATTGATCAATTTTTTTAATATCATATACATAACGAACATATGTTATTCAATATTTCATGATTGTTGTTCATTTTATTTTTTAAAATACAGTTATACAATGACGATATCTACCGAAAATAAACGAATATAACTGTAACATTAATATAGTGTGTTTGAATATGAGAACGTGCATATGAATATCAATGCAATTTCGTTCAATCACACACAAATTCAAAATCAAACCCTAAAATATCGTGGATTCATACTCAAACTCATTCAAAGCTACGAATATCAAAAAAAATTAAAGAACGACAACACCATGAATATCCAACCAAAATGCACGAATATTGTATTGAATAGCTATAATAAATTGATTATCACGAACTGAAGTTATTCAATATATCATGTTCGTTATTCATTCGAGTTTGTAAAAGACATTAATATTCTAACGAATATCTACGTAGCCTCAAAACATGTTGTTTGCCTTCACCACTCTTCTTGTAAATTCCAAAGCCTTCCATCACAAGATTAAGTGTGCAACATGAGCTTTTTGACGGGTCATCATCGGGCCTATCAATATAAACATTTTATCAACTAAAACAAGTACGATAGACAAGTCATGGTCGAATCCACGGGGAATCAAGAAATCAGTAAAATATCCTAAGATGTAACCAAAGTAGTAACCGGGGGTGTATGCAAATCTCGAAAAAAGGAAACAAGTAAACAACCTCAAAACATTAATACCCATATTAAAGAACAACAACAAATGAATATCTTGGCAAAATGCACGAATATCGAATTCAATAGCTATAACAAATTGATCATCACGAACTGAAGTTATTCAATATGTCATGTTCGTTATTCATTCGAGTTTGTAAAAGATATTAATACCCTAACGAATATCTACCCATATTAACGAATATCTATGCATCCTCAAAACAGTTCATTTGAATATCAAATTGGTTTTCATGAATATTAAACCAATTTCATGTATCATACAATTCTGAAGACGAAGTAGAATATTAACGAATATCTACGCAACATCAGAACAATTCGTTTAAATATCAAATTGGTGTACATGAATATCAAATATGGTAAATACAACAATACGTTTCTGAATATTTATGCAACATCAACGAATATCTACGCAACATTCTTAGTGTTCTTACGAATATCATATGGTTGTATATGAATATCACGGAAGTTTCGGTCGGATTACAAACTGAATTTCATTTTAACAAAGAAACCTTAAAATATGGTGAGAACATGCTAATTCATAATAAAAAAATCGAGAAATATGTTCAAACCAATATATGATTAAGCTTGAATCAAAATTTCCTATCATATTCTCAACTTCAAGTAAGAAGTGTAGGAAGAACAATCAAACATTTCTCTACATTCAATGAATTGAAGGATTAAGCTTGAATAAAAATTTGAAGATGAACAACATCGATGTTGGAATGAAGAGTGAAAAGAGAGAAGATGATAGGAAGAGAAAATGTACGAACGATTTTTATGGAAGCACGATATCTCTCTTTAGATAATATCTTTAATAATCCTATATTTCTTTAAAATCTAATAATTACCTTTTTAAAAGAGATCTTATGCATTCATCCAACCGTCCATCACATCTAATCTAGCGTGCCTCATTGTTACACTCGTTTCACCCTAATTCTTGATAGAATGGTGGTACTCTTGGTGCTATATAGTTACCCACCACTAATTTTGATGTACATTCTTTCTCCCATTTTGCAATATATTTAATTTAACCCTTTATTCCAAAGAAAATGTGCCACCAAATTGAAATATTATGATGTAGCTTTATAATATGTTAACATTTTGCCTCAATTTTATGATGTAGCTTTATAATATGTTGACATTTTGCCTCTTATATTAAGTTGGATAAGATTAGAAATGAGGATGTTGTATTGAGTGATTTCTTTTTTCATCTTCTACAACTTCGAATGTTAAACATCCAACACCATATTCTGTCTTAAGTGTCACAACAAATTATTTTCAACATTTTATATCATACATCTACTATGTATAATATTAAAATTGAAGTCATCTCTTTGTAAAAGAATGCGACATGTGTCATTTTCATCCCATGTGTCATTCTCAACCCACTTCTTTCCATTTTGAATTTCTAAAACCCTAATTTTTTTGTTTGAGAATATCTTAGAAGAAATGGATATGATATAGTATCTGTTATACTAAAGATGATATATTTCTTGATTTAATCTCTATTGATTTTATATGTTAAATTTAATAATAATTATATTGCTTTATAAATTGTATCATTACCCGTACATCGTACGGGACAAACACTAGTCTATACATATACTAAAACGGAACGTTGTTTTGCCACATATCACCCTTATATTCAATTCGCCTTGTGTCGACCTCTAAGATATGCTACATCATCCAACATGTCATCCTCCACATCATCCGATTTTATATTTTTATATATATCTTTGAATTAAATAAGTAATAAAAATCAAAAAGATATCTAATAGGTTATATTACAAAAAGAAATATCGATTTTAATCTTTTATCATATTATATCTTTATCTATTATTATGTTATCAATCTAATTAAATTGAGTAATTAATGAACTTAAACTATAAAACATAAATCGTAATTTATAAACTATAATTTATAAATTATAAACTATAAAGTATAAACTACAATCTATAAACTAATTAATAGTATAAAATATAAATATATTAATTAAATTTTTTATTACATACGACCCCGCACATGGTATGGGAACACACGCTAGTTATAGATTTATAGATGGTCATACCATCACCTTGTAGAACGTGCCTCAAGTATAAGAGACAGTTTTCAACATTTTATACCATGCTATAGAAAGAGAGATTGTAGGAAACTTGTATTTAAAATTATATTGATAGAAATTAGTAATTACAAAGAGGAGCAAAAGGCTCACATATAGTAACAAAAGCTAACGGCTCTTTTGTGTGGGGATTAGAGAGAGTAACAACTCTTTTTGGAGTAAATGCATGTTGAGAATAAGGAGGTAATAAATGTGTGCTGAGTGTGTATTCCAATATTCCCCCTCAAGTGGAGTGTATGTTGTAAACACTCAACTTGGACAATAGTGAAGTGAATGTGCGTGGACCGAGGGGCTTTGTAAAGATGTCGGTGGGCTGGTCTTTGGTACGGATATGAAAAGTCTTGACCTCACCTCTTTGGATCTTCTCGCGGATAAGATGACAATCAATTTCGATGTGTTTTGTGCGTTCATGGAATACGGGGTTCGAGGCAATGTGGAGTGTTGATTTGTTGTCACAATAGAGAGTGCACGGCTGAGGGTGAGGGACCCGAAGATCTTGGAGAAGTGCACGTAGCCATGTGAGTTCACAACAAGTGTTCGCCATTAGGGCTGGGCACGGGTTGGGTAAACCCGAAACCCAAACCGGACCGAACCGAAAAAACCGGACCGAACCCGGACCGAAGTAATTTCGGGTCGGTTTTCGGGTTAAGTTATATGAAATTTCGGTTTTCGGTTTGGGTCGGGTTCGGTTCGGTTCGGTTCGGTTTTTGACCCGACCACACCATGACTTCAGATTAGAGATCTGTTCAGCCGTGAGCCCCAACTTGACGACCTTCTCCTCTTCCTCCGCCCTCCCACAACTGCAATTCTTGCAAGCCTTCAACAAATCCTCTTCCTCCGCCCTCCCACATCTGTTCAGCCGTGAGCCCCAAATCGTCTTCCCCACCTCGCAATCGCCAGCAACCGGCGCCGACTTCAACAAATCCTCTTCCGTCAGGAGGTTGTCTTCATCGATTAGATCCGACTCCTTAGGAAGAGGAGATTTCTTGGATTTCAGAGAGAAGGAAGATCCGAGACTGCACGACGGCTTTGTAGCTCTGATGGCGTCTAGCTGAGTCTCCCGCAGTACCCCAGTACCCCAGTACTCTCCCGCACTCGCCCAGTCGCCCGCACCGTTCGGTCCTATTCGGTTTTTTATTGGACCGGACCGAACCGACCCAAACCCGGACCAACCCAACCCGAAAGATTTCGGTTCGGTTTTCGGTCCAGATTTTTTGGGAATTTCGGGTTTCGGTTTTTCGGGTTCGGTTCGGTTCGGTTCGGTTTTTGACCCATGCCCAGCCCTATTCGCCATGGATCGGTATTCGGCTTCAGCACTAGAGTGGGAGACGATTGCTTGCTTTTTAGTCTTCCAAGAGATCGGAGCACCGCCAAGGAAAATGATATATCCCGTTGTGGAGCGTCGTGTGTCACGACAGCGTGCCCAATTGGCGTCACAATAGCCCGTCAGGTGGAGGCGCCCATCAGCGGGCAAGAAGAGTCCTTGGCCTGGAGTACCCTTGATATATCGAAGGACATGATGAGCAACATCGAGATGGGGCTGGCGTGGACAAGCCATGAATTGGCTTAGAATGTGGACTGCATATGTGAGGTCGGGTCTTGTAATGGTGAGGTAAATGAGGCGGCCAACCAACCGACGGTAGATGGAGGGGTCGGTAAGAATGTTGCCATCATAAGCCGTGAGAGCCAGGTTCTCGGGAAGAGGAACAATAGTCGGTTTAGCTCCGAGAAATCTTGTGTCGTCAAGAATTTCAAGAGCATATTTTCTCTGGCAAAGAACAATCCCTTGTTTAGAACGAGCAACTTTGATGTCGAGGAAGTATTTGAGTGGTCCCATGTCTTTGAGATTGAATCGAGTGGCAAGGAAGAGCTTGGTATCCTCAATATCCTACAAGTTAGTGCCAGTAATAATAACATCATCGACATATACGAGAATGACTGTAAACTTACCTTGTTGATATCGAATGAACATAGAGTAGTCAGCTTGAGAGTGCTGAAATCCAGCTTGATTGAGGGTTGAGGTGAGTTTGAGAAACCATTGTCTAGACGCTTGTTTGAGACCGTATAAAGATTTATGGAGTTTGCATACGCGAGTCTCGCCTTTGGTATGAAATCCTGGGGGAAGCCGCATGTAGACATCCTCCGTGAGATCTCCATTTAGGAAAGCGTTATTACCATCTAGTTGATGTAATGACCATCTGTTGGTGGCAGCAAGACTGATAATTACGCAGACCGTAGTGAGTTTGGCGACGGGTGCAAAAGTCTCGGGGTAGTCAATCCCTTCGACTTGATTGTAACCCTTTGCAACAAGGCGTGCTTTATGTCGTTCGACTGTGCCGTCGGGATTATGCTTAACTTTGTACACCCATTTACATCCAATAGGACGCTTGTTTGGAGGTAGGGGTACTAGACTCCAAGTGTGGTTATCCTCAAGGGCTTGGAGTTCCTTTGCCATAGCCTCCCTCCATTGTGGGAATCGAGAAGCTTGCGAAAAAGTTCTAGGTTCTTTCTCAAGCATAATGTTAGAGATGAAGTGTTTATAATTGGAAGACAATTTATGATATGATAGGACATGAGAGAGATCGTGGGGTTTTCCCGAAAGAACCTGATTCGAGGAAGACGTTGTATTGGATGAGCGAGATGGTAAAGTTACCTCAACATGGAAGTCCCGGAGGAGGGTGGATGGCTTTGTTGGTCGGGAAATACGAGGCTAATGTGGTGTTGGTGTGGGATTTGCAGTAGTGGATACAGGTGTAGAATTTGGTACAGGCTCAGAGATTTGTGGTGGTATGGGGTTTTCAGTAGCTGGTACGGTTGTAGAATTTGATACAGGTGCGGAAGTTGGTGGTGGTGTGGGGATTACAGTAGTGGATACGGGTGTAAAATTTGGTACAAGTGTGGAGATTTGTGGTGGTGTGGGGTTTTCAGTAGCTGGTACAGCCGTAGAATTTGATACGGGTGTAGGGATTTGTGGTGTTATGGGATTGGCAGTGGTAGGTACGGTTGTATGAGATTGTACAGGCAACGTATCATCCCAAAAAATAGATGGGGTTGTAAAATTTGGAAGAGGTAAATCCGTATGGTTTTGAGAAATGTTGGAAGTTTTGAGGAAGGGAAATTCGGTTTCATGAAAAATTACATCACGTGAAATGATGGTTTTCTTATGAGTAAAATCATAGAGTTTGTAACCTTTGATTCCGGGCGGATATCCGATAAAAACACATTCCATTGAACGAAGTTCAAATTTGGCAGGGCGAAGAGGATGTGTAGAAGCAAAACGACGACAACCAAAAACACGTAAATGTGAATAGTTAGGGGATTTGCAAAAGAGTATTTCAAAAGGAGTTTTATTTTTCAAGGTACGACTTGACATACGATTGATTAAATAAGTGGCGGTAAGGATGGCATCGCCCCAAAAACATTTCGGTAAATGAGATTGAAAAAGGAGTGCACGAGCAACGTTCAACAAGTGGCGGTGTTTGCGTTCAGCCACACCATTTTGTTGAGGGGTATTGACACAACTAGTTTGATGTAAAATCCCTTTGGAGGAGTAAAAATCAAAACATTTGAACTCTGGTCCGTTATCACTACGGACGATTTTTACACGTTTATCGAATTGATTTTCGATGAGTGTAAGGAATTGAATGACAAGAGGTCGGGCCTCAGATTTGCTTTTCATAAGATAAATCCATGTAAATTTTGAAAAGTCGTCTACAATAGTTAAGAAATAACGCACCCCTGTTAAAGAAGGAACATGGTAGCCTCCCCAAATATCCATATGAATAAGGTCAAAACATGAAGAACTAGTGGAAGTATGCAGTGGAAAAGGAAGCCGAGTTTGTTTAGCCAAAGGGCAAATTAAACAAGAATGTTCAAGTGAACCTTTGTTTTGAAAAACTGGAATGAGAGATGATACTTGTTGTGATGGATGTCCAATGCGTTGATGCCATAGGGAGGCTGAGATGGTGACGTTACATGAAGTGATTTATTGTTGAGGGTTGAGGAAGTATAGGCCATCTCGTTCATATCCATTCGCAAACATCTTCCCCGTGAGGAGGTCCTGAATGACACAAATTCTTCTTAGAAATATAGTAGCATAAAAGGAATCATATGCCAATTTACTAATTGAAACAAGGTTAACGGAAAATTCAGGAACACAAAGGACATGCGAAATTGTTAATTGAGATGTAAAAGTTACGGTTCCGATATGTGAAACGGTATAAGATTTTCCATCCGGTAAACGAACAAAACGATTTTTAGTTGGTTCATAAGAGTCTAAAAAACGAGTATGATAGGTAATGTGATCACTCGCTCCACTGTCCAAAATCCATGAATCTGGAGGGTAAGAAGAATGAGGTTGGATATTACCTGAGAAGTGTTGATTTTGAGAGGGTTTACCGTCATGATTTTCGGAAGTGAATTGAATGGAAGAAGTCGAAGACGAGGGCTGCTGTGAGACCACAAATTGT
The DNA here is from genome assembly GCA_029168935.1 of Oxyria digyna. Classification (NCBI taxonomy): domain Eukaryota; kingdom Viridiplantae; phylum Streptophyta; class Magnoliopsida; order Caryophyllales; family Polygonaceae; genus Oxyria; species Oxyria digyna. The sequence goes on from JAPVLV010000005.1 coordinate 6,173,779, forward strand.
TGAGTTATTCGCCTGAGAAGAGTCATCAATTTTGATGGTGGAAATGTGGCGATTGATCGGTTGTTGAGATGCCGGATTGAATCGAACCGGGCTTATGTAGAAGTGTGTGACGATTGCCCACCGCGGAGCCATTTGGTGAATCCATGTGTTGGATTTCATGTGTTGATTGAGTGAGTTTCTCCCATGAGTTGGATCGTGTACCATCGTTTTGTGTAGATGGGTTGATCGACATGAGGAACAAGTGTGAGGATCGATTGATAAACCTAAGAAGCTGATACCATATAGAAAGAGAGATTGTAGGAAACTTGTATGAAAAATTATATTGATAGAAATTAGTAATTACAAAGAGGAGCAAAAGGCTCATATATAGGCTCTTTTGTGTGGGGATTAGAGAGAGTAACAACTCTTTTTGGAGTAAATGCATGTTAAGAATAAAGAGGTAATAAATGTGTGCTGAGTGTGTATTCCAATACATGCATCAAAGATGATCATACCATCGCCCGGTAGAATTTACCTCGAGTATAAGAGAGTTTTTTATCACACAAAACTCCGATGCTCCCTAACATTTTAGTCAATCCATCTGTATTTGGTCTTTCATATTTGCAGCAATACTTTGATCACTCTGCCTGAAGGACCCCAACCATGTTGAAACTCTTATTTTATGGTATGTTATCATCACCAAGCATCACTTCTACGTCAGTGTCTATTGAATTACCCAAACTGAATTCTACACACTGCATCTTCGTTCAGTTAAATCTAAATCCATACGGTTCTGACATTTCTCTCCAACGTTGCAACCTTATACGTTCCTCGACTTTTGTTTTTATAAACCAAAACAATATCGCCAAGGAACCATGAGACATCACCCAGTCTAAACAATATCGCATTGTTTCACATTCCATTTGTTATTGTAAATATTCTTTTGCCCTTTCAGTTGTTCTAAAGATAACAGTTAAATAGGAGAAATACCTTGCATTTGTTATTTGTAATTAGTATGACACCTAGTGATTTGAGTCCCCTTCTAGGGTCTTGTGTTCATCATTATGTGACTACGAGAAATACCTTTGCCACCTTTGTTAAGATCACAACCTCCTTGTTTTCTCTCTGACCCACTTCCTAAGGTGATGTGCAGCGACCTGGGAAGGCGGAGTGTTTAGACTAAAAACAGAGAGAAAGGAATAAAGGATCAATAATTAAAAGACTTTTTACAAATAAAGTGGCACCATACTCTTTAAATCTTGTCCAGATTTTTTTTTTGTACAAAAGTAGGAAAACATGTATAAAGAAGCTGATATAGGAGAAGTCTCTTGAAACAAGCTACAAAATACCCAAATGACAGTCTGTCACCTACTATACCTAGTATTGCGATATATATGGAACCGACTACATTAATATCCCATGATGTTTATCCTTGTTTACTTTCAAAATATATGGACCTTGCAGTTTTGGGGTGAGTATACGCATGATTTTGGTATATGCACGGTCTATGTTGTGTTCCGTTCGTTTTGGTCACCAAAATCAAATCCTTGAACAATTTTAGAAAAAAATCAAGAAATGCTACAATCATGAATGAATATTCAACTAGTAGAATACGATGCTGTAATATATGGTCATGCAGTTCAGATGTCAGTCAAGCATACTTGCAAAATTTAACGTTATACCTCTTAATAATATTGAGTTACTGCATTATCCTAACCGCCGAAATCTCTTGGCTGGACTCTCAGAATCTCTATCACTCCAAATCAGCTTAGTTTGCCCTCCATTTCCACAAGGTGCATAAGAAAGAGTCTGTATATTATCAGATAATATTTTCATCAGATCTGAAAAGGAAACAAAAAGAAACAAAAAGAAAGTTTCTGACTGTAAGATACAGACCTGTGTTGCTCTTTTATCAATGGGAGTCCATGCTTGAAGACGCATAGACAAATCATTCTCATTCTTGGATAAAGGGGGTGGTTTTGAATATTGTTTTTGCCTCACTCGCTTTGCTGGTTTGCTGGGAGTATTTCCTTTATACTTGAAAAGTTCTAGAGTCGAAGGACTTTTTCTCTTTGTCATTTTTGAGACAGTATTGTAGTAATCATCAAGTCGAGTTGGCGTGTCGCTTTTTTGATACTGTTTATGCTGCCTCATCTTTTCCCTGACTTGGTTGAGAAACCCCTTTGTCCAGGGAGATGCTCCTTCCAAATCTTTTGAGTTAATACTTTTTCTCAGCGGTGTTTCTTCGAACCCATATGGAGCTTTCTCTTTGTTTAACAGCTTGTGAAATAATGCTGCTGACTTCACTGTTTTACCTCCTACAGGCTCTTTCTGTCGATCGAATAAGTCATTAGTATCCCGTCTAGCTCTTCTGTCGTCGTCTTGTGAACTCCATAGATTTGAGTCAGACCCCATCTGTGATAATGTCGAAAAGTTGGGATGAGTGCCGGGCTCAAATGAGAGGCTTCTTACAGCTCTAGAGGATTTTATCCCAGGAGCTTCGTCTGTTTCATTCTTTGGCAGAAAGAAATTTGCAGCTTTGTTTCCAGAAGAGAAGTTCCCGCCAAATAAAGTTTCATCATTGAAGTCAACAACTTCACCCATAAAATCATCAGAAAAACCTTTAAATATATCAGCATCAAATGCCATAGCTGATTTCTTTTTGTGACCTGAAAATCGACTGTTTGAAGGTAAAGTTGGTTCTGGAATATCATCAGCTACTAGATTTGGATCGCTTGAACTCCATAAGATCTGTGGTTCAGAAATCATAAGAGGGTTAATCTTAGTTGCATCATCTGACCTTAGCTCTTGGTAAAATGCTTCAATATCAAGAGGTGGTTCAGCTGACGTCTTTTGAAGCCTTGACGCTGTTGGTTTATAAAAATTATCAACATTCACAGCATCAAAAGAGCTTTCATTAATTTCTCTCTTTCTCTTTTCAAAGCTGAACTTGCAATCTGATCTCTCTGAATTAGGAGCTGAAGAAACGGAAGAGGAGCAGTCTGTCATACCAGATATAGATTCTTCACGCTTGCCATATTTGGACAAGATGCTCAACAGAATAATACTTTCGGTTGGAACATGGTATTTCTGCAATGCTCGGATCCTGCAATCTTCAGACAGTGCAAAGAACTCAACAAGCATTGTTCCAGTTGACAAAATGGCGAGGGATGAGAGTGGATTGATAGAAGGAAACTTCATCAGGAATGATTCTGCAATACTTTCTGACTCTGAAAGCTTAGGAAATAGGCCCTTATGAAACTTCATGCCGTATGTAATACTGTTCAGCACAATCTCTTCTGTCAATTCTGGAGAGTACGAATAGAAAATCTGCAATTCAATTCCCAGACTTGCAGCAGCAGCATAGAGTTCATCAGATGACTCCGTTATGGTGGCTATGAAGTTGCTTTCTCCCTCAAAAACCTACGCACACATGTAGAAAAATAATTCTTCTTCGAAAGTTTCATTCAGAATAACAAAAATGAAAAACCAATACATTATACATGCATATAAGATTATCCTCTAGTTAAAATCAGCATAATATAACTATTTGAAACCGTAAAAATGCTTATAATAAATCATATCATCAAGACATTACCACGTAAAGAAAAAATATCGTCAACTGCAAAATTTCAAAGTAGAGAGTCTGACAAAAACAACATATTATCATTAAGAAAATAATGGCAGCAGGTTTGGGTTCTATCCATAATAAGTGTATCAAGATCACTCCTTGGCTATTTGATACAATATCAACTGAAAACAGATTTAGCGTTCAGCATGATTGGGACATAGACCTTTAATATCATTAAGGATCTGCCTGCCTGCCTGCCTGGAGAACATTAATAAAAGCATGCCTCACTAATTACAAGTAAAAGGAAAAGAAAAAAGTAGAAGTGATTACCATAATGCAGCTCCTGAAAGTAAAACTCAATGTTGTCAATACATTTGCTGCAATATTGTCAACACAATGTGGAACACAAGAAGCTGCCTCATCAGGAGCAGTTGCTTTCTTCCCTATATTTTTACAGCTGTACCATGCTAAGCAAGTTCCAGCACTAATTATGACATCCACAGGTAGACAGAAATCTCGTTCTAGAATCTGTACTCCGTCCTTCTCCAAAGCTAGAATTCTTTGATATGTGCTCCTCCGAGATATTATCATCTCTGTATCAAAATTTTGAGTATTGACAATGATGGTTGTATGTGGACAAGATGACAGATCTGCACTCTTTGATTTTGATAATATTGGCATGGATCCAACACGGAGAGGCATGGAGCAATGCATTGTCTGGCCTATAGTGTCCATGGAGATTGGTTTGCAATTCTCCACCATTGGAACAAAGTTCAGTAATTCTTCCAGCGTCTGTTTAATTGCATTAAGAGTTCAGTATTCTGTACAAACTTTTGGATGAATGTTTATCTTAAAAATACATATGGTGACAAATTTTATCAATATTAAAGCATCAGATGTAGACTTGTAGCATATATATCCAATACATCTCTCTGAAGGATTTCCCTGTACTTAGATTTTACTTTTACCCATTAAAGTAATGAGTTATCTTATTCTTGTTGTTACTATCAGCATAACACTATTTACATAGACATTTTGGCAGCAGAAAGAGTGGATAATAGCTCAATCTTTATAGTTATAAGTTATAACCAACTCTGAGTATCATGGCATTAATGTTTTAAGATACTCATTAAATACTAACAGGTAAAAGATAAATGAACTTACAAGACATGTATTCACCCCAGTGAGTGATCAAAACAAAGGAAGCAATAGTCTACTACACAATAATAAGCGAATTCACTGGGATATTATACGTATCAGGAGCTCATGTTATCTCCTCATCAGTTCGTACATGTCTTTCTTTGAATACTTCATAAGATTTTCTACATATACAGCTCATGTATCATTGAAATCTCACTCAGCAGAAAATTATATCGAATCTTATCACAATATATGGTGAACAATGAAGTTAGTGGACTGCAACCTCATATCACTATATCAGAGAGCTATATGGTCTAAGAAAAGGTCTCATACAATTACCGTACACTAACATGGAGGATCAAACCAAGCATTTAAGCAATATAGATACCATTTAGTAATATATCCAAGCAACATGGCAATTTGATTTAAGAAGACTAAAACACCAGTAGGAGCATTATACAGAAAGGAACCAATATGTAAGATTTGGTGATTCTAGTGATCGTTTGAGTTTCCAAGGTCTTGAATGGATAAACAGAGTTTTAAGTCCCTCTTGAAATATTTGTTAGTCTTATATTATATATAGTTACGTTTTTTATTAAATATGAATGTAAAAAAATAAAACTGTGCTTGAATGATGTGCTCACCGTTGAGGACAAGGGAATATCCACTCCAGTACAGAGTGCTTTGGCAGCACCATCTAACTCCACCTTCAGAAAGTGAAGACCCAAAGAGTAGGCAGGGTTGGGAAGTATTGCTGTTACGTGAGATGAGCTGTTTAGACCTCCATACTCCAAAATAATGTCAAATTTCTTCAATAGAATAGCTGGAGAAATATTCCTTCAAGATAAAGAGAAACATCATCTACTAGCCAAAACTTCACAGAAGCTATTAAAATTCAAACCTGAACACATCTCCAATTACAAATCATAATTTACAAATGGATTGATAAGATACTATAATCATGCAACTGATTTTAAACATTGAATTAAAAATTTAATAAGATAAGATTACTTCGAAAAGGTTCTTTAAGCAATCAATTAATGTACACTATCTGATATAGGCTATATAGCTAATTTCCTCAAACCGTTTTCTACCAGTTAAACCACAGTAAACTGTTATTGCAAAAACAAATGTACAAAGGATGAAAGACCTGCAATACAAGAAAAGAAAAAAAAGCAAATTAACATGAATTTTTTTTAGTATCAAAACCACACTTTACAAATTATAAATTACTGAATAGGCCTTGCCCTTAGGAACTATGTGTAAAATTACCATCAATTTCTAATCTCTTAATGCAGGAAGATGTCCTGCATGACTCATTTCAAATAGAAAAAAATTTATATGGTTTAACTTACTCATGTGTAGCCAATAAGCAATCTGATTGTTCTCCGTTTCTTCTGCTTTGAGAGGTCTTATGGGTTTCGCTTGCATCAAGGAAACATCCATGCATCGGTGAAGTTACCTCAGTAACCGCCACATTCATGGAAACTAAAAGGCTCTTTAAGGGCCACCAAACATTCTGATCAGCCACAATAAGTATTTTGCTTCTTTGATATGTGCTAATTTTCAAAATTTTCTGAATAAGACCCAGTGACGGGTGAAGTCTGGTTATTTCTTTGTTTGCTAACATATAAGCCTCTTCAATGTAGGGGATCAGGAAGCCTAGTCTTGAGCCTAGAAACTCAACTTTCTGAAGCACTTCATCAATAAATTCACGAAGATAGTGGATGCCATAGGAGCAAAGGCACCATGCCATGCGTTTAATTGCTAACAGTTCACAAAATGCAGAAGTAACAGCGTTCAATTGACCTGAAAAAGTTTTATCATTGCACAATATTTTCAGGCACTCCATCAGCTTTTCTTCTGGAAGGCTCAGCATGCCACCCGCAATAGGAAAAGAGAAATGTCTGCTGAGATGTAGATCTTCAGTGACAGCTAAAAAGCTTTTCTCAAACTTTTGGATGAGGATATTAGCAGGCAAATTAATTACATGCAATTTGATATTCCACTTGTCCATTTGTATCCTTGTTGTGCACAAAGATGGTATTTCTCTATCCTGACTTGTACCAGCAGGGATAGAAAATTCAGCATCCAATTTCTCAGATCGAACATCAGATTGCATGCCTGTAACACCTTTTGTAGGATTTAATAAAAACTCGAGTTCATTGAATTGGGGAACAGATTCAGCTCTTAATGAAACTGAGCGAGCACCAATTTTCTTTCCACCTTCTTCAGCTCTAGTATGATCAGTATTCGATATTTCATCTACTGAAACTGCAGGTAGAGGCTTAGTTACAGTTGTTGTATTACCCCCAGACGGCATGTTCATCTTGTTTTCTGTAATGATCTCATTCCAGATATTATCCGATAATATAAAATCAAGTAACAATCCACTGTCTTCAGCAGATTGTATATCATAGTCTATCCTGAGTATTCCAACATCACTGTACATTCTCCCAGTAGTAGCATGGATATCTAAATTGCCTTTATCTCTCCCTAGAAGGTCCCAGTCTAAATAAATTTCGTCTGATGCAGATACAGGAAGTGATTCCAGCCCATCAAGTAATACAGTGATTGCAGCATGTAGTGACTTTACCTTCTCATCATCAGGGAGAATAGGGACAGGAAACAATTTGAAATTGTGATCCACCATAGATATTTCATGGCAAACAATCAGCTCATCAAAACTTTTAAAGTTCATGCCTTTGAGGGATGATTTGTCAAATTTCTCTGGAGCAGGGATAACTTGTGCTATAGTGAATGCATCAGAAATTCCAAGATATCCTGGATCAAGCATCTCGAATTCCTCAAATGGAAGCAATTCAAACAATACATCTGAATCTGCAAGAAACATTCCAAAGTGGAAACCTGTCTCTTCGCCCCTGCATGAAAGTTCTATTCCGAAGTCATGGTCAGTCTCCAGAAAGAGATTTTGGTGTGCCACTAGAGGTTCAAGAAATAGCTTTGATGAGATATGATCAGAAATTTTCTCAATTTCCATCGAGCAGAACAGGTCTTGCCAGTTGACTTCGTCATATTTTCCTGTATCTAATGATCCCATTCTTGCAATGTATAACTGGAGTTCATCCTCCATGGATATGACACTGAAAGCTCCTCTAGTAATTTCTTCCAGTTCAAGTTGAGGAAACACGGCATCAGAATGATCTTTTCTTAGGGGAATATCATTGTCTTCTGAGATGTTAATCTGTGCATCCATACTGTAGATTGGAGGAACATCTTCAACCGAGTAAACAGATCTCTGAACCTCATGAAGATGTAGATCACTTTCTGCTATGTATCCCATCTCCTGGAAGAGAATTTGGAATCATAAATTTGTACAGTATATGCTTTCAGATCAAACAGCTAATATCAATTAGACAAACACAGAAGTACTTTAGGTATGCATTTATGCCTTTGTTTTTTCAGAGTGGAGTGGAGGTGGTTGTATTCGTTCAATCAGAAAAGAAAAGGGTGATACTTAGAAATTTCCTATAGTAACACGGGTATCTGTTTGTAATACCTTACAAATAAAAATAAGATAAGATGGAATGTATGAACACTGAGACTTAAAGCCTGAATAATACAGGCATTCCAACTTGAAAGCCTGATCTTTGACAACCGGCTAATAGGACTTACTACCTGAACAAGGCACAAAAGTATAGAACTACAACAAGTCCACAGGTTATGCAAAATTTAGTTCTGTACATCAATGAGACTATTCTTACCAGATTATCATCACACACTGAAACTTCAGAGAAGATCTCTGTTCTATTTCGCTCCAATTCACAAGAACCTTCCTGAAATAAGTAAGCTCATGAATCAGTGAACTCTTTAGGTATCTAATGAAGTATTAATATATTATTCATCTAAATAGACTACATGAAAATTATTTTTACCAAGAATTGACCTAGCTCTGGAACCTCAAACTGAACTATGTCAATCCAGTTGACGTCTTTAGCACCAGTTGCAATATTATCTTTCTCCTGCACGAAAACTCAGTACAATTAATATTTCTAACTACAAAAAACACACATGCAAACCCCAGTCATTTAAGTACTGCATATTTCCATAAGAGTTTTGTAACATGGCGAATCAGTAGAATTGCAACGGAATCCAATTTATTCCTTCAGAAGAAGCCAAAAGAGAACTACAATAAGTTTGCATGTCCAACCATCACAGTCTAATAAGCATAACGATTACACTCTTAAGGAATTCCGTCAAAAGTAGGGTTTACGTTTACAAAATTTTAGCATTCTCATGCGATTACTTAAACATTGAAAAGTACATGGAAAGTTCAGCAAACTGCTACAAATACAATTCTGCAAGTTCGATGCTCAGTACAGTAGAAACATTAATACCTGCACGTCTTTCACTAAAAATAGAATTCTCGAGAAGATTCAATTTCTTCTCGACACAAAAAAGAGCTCATAAATCAAAATATACTCTAAAACACATTGAAAAGAAGGAGATCAGACAAGAATCACCACCGTAAACCTACATATCACTAAATCCAGCTCAATCGACCGAGATAGAGTAAGAAACGGAAAATCAACTAGAAATTCGGAACTAAAAATTGCAGAATTTCACCTCCGCGACTTGAACTCCGATGTTTGCAGATCCGGCACCGGGAGCAAGGTCATGAGCAGCAGAATCGACGCTCCGTACCTCGATAGGCTGAGGAAGTACGGTGGAGAGGAATTTGGAGAAAGCATCGCCGACTGGTAACGTGTCGATCTGGCAAGAGACGTCAATGCCGGAATCAGAAGCAGAAGCGGAGGAGAAGCAGCCGAGAAGAAGATCGTCGGGTGAAGGAGAGAGAGAAGACAGAAGGAGAGGAATCGGTAGAAGGGGGAAGGATGGGGTTTGGAAGTGGAGATTCTTGTGAGTTCGCATGACTCAGTTTCTGTGGGGAGTGAGCGAATGAACGAATATGCAGGTTTTGATTTGAAAGGGGTATTTATTCCTAAAAGCTATTTCATCCAGGTCGCGCCCCCGCTCAATTTATTTCATCCAGAGCGAGTATGCAGGTTTGTCCCGTCTTAATAACTTTTTAAAAAGTTATTAAAAAGTTAGACCAAAACAAAAATTAAAAAAGTATAATAATTTTTAAATTTATTATGTAAATATGTAAACTTATTACGTTCATCAAAAATATATACAAAAGGCGAAATAGAATTTTGAAAAAATTAATAACTACAAGTGTACGACAATCCGAACAAACAAAAGATAAGAGAAATGATACAAATAAGAAAAATAAATAACATAAACAAAAAATAAAATATATGTACCTTGATCAAGCAACTAAATTTGTAAGTTGAGATGTTAATATAAATTCAAGATGAAATAAACAAATTGAGAGAAAATAATAATAGAAATAGAGATGAGTTTAGAAAATAATAATCTTCATGGACATAATAGGTTTTAGCATAAAATTATTTAATTTAATTAAAAAGGAAAAATAATAAAAGAGAAGTATATTGTATACATGTCTCCACTCAAATTTTGTTAAGTGACGTAAATTTTTGTAAAGACATGGCTTCAGCTTTAACATTGTATATAATAGATGTTGTTTGTGGGTTTGATTCCGGTGATGATGGATCCTTAGATGAGGACTGAGGATGATGCACACAAACGTTATAACTCATGCACACACGAGTTATAGTTAATGCACACACTGTGTGCATGTGTCACAAATGGTGTGCATCACCAAATACTGTGTGCATGAGTTATAACGTGTGTGTGCATTAACTATAGCGTTTGTGTGCATCATCCTCATTCCTTATCTAAGGATTCATCCTCACAAGATCTTTTCCCGTTGTTTAGTGTGAGTGGTTGTCTTATAATTACTTTAATAATATTGGTTGTTTTAGGGCAGATATTGTAATTTATCTATCTCTACACATATTAAATAAGGCGTTGTTTGATACATGTCACCCCTACGTTCAATTGGTATATGTGTCGGCCTCTGAGCTATGTCACATCATTAGCCACGTCGTCATGACTTAAAAAACTCGAAAAAAATACAAAAAAATGTCACATATTTACGAAATTTGAAGCAAAAAATCTTAATTCAATTGATAGATTATCTTTTACCTAAAATTATATCTAATTTGTGTACACACTATCCTAATATAGTTTAATACACTTTATATTTCTCATCTATATGTATTAATGATTATCTTATAGCTAATTTGCATAAACTATCTAAATATAATTTAATACACTTGATAAAGCTCATTTATACGTATTTTTTATCTATATTATCATGGTTGTGAATCTCATAATAAACCCTCCTATAGAGATAAATAATAACGATCCAATGGCTAATACTCCCTCTGTCCCTCAATATAAGCCCCATTTCATCCACGCACGGATGCCGATGCACGTTTTGTTTCGTCAATATCTCTAGTTACGTATTAGTAAAAAATATAAAATTTTGAAATGGTTATAGTATTTGTTAAGACGAATCAAACAAGACCCTACATGACTATGTTTTCGCTTGTAAATTGGAAGAAATCGAGAAGATTCTCTCGGATTGTGAATAGTGTTAGAAAATGAAATGAGGCTTATATAATGGGACAAAGAGAGTATTAAACTAGTTACCCTCACTACAAGTAGGGTAGGGGTAGGTGTGGTGGTCTGGCGGCCTCCCAGCGGCGGTTTGTTGGAGGTTCGACGGTGGTCCAATAATAAATGAAAGTTAAAGTCTAAAAATAAATAAAAATTTAATTCTAATTCAAATTGATGAACAATTAAGTATAATGTGATGAACATTCAATTAAGTATATCCAAATGAACATTGATGAACATTTATGAACAATTTGATAAACATTTAACCCAATTGTATTGAGCTTTTCAGTAATGAACATTTTATTACATCCTTGTGAACGTTTAAGGAAGGCTTGATGAACATTTAAGTATGACGTGATGAACATTTGTGTATGTTTTGATCAAAATCAAGTGTTTTTTACTCGAAATCATATTAAAGTAGTGTTCCAAATATGGTGGTCCGGCGGTGGCTTGATGGTGGGCCAGTGATGGTGTGGTGGTGATCCGGTGGTTGTCCATCGTTTGTTTTGAAGTGATTGGCACAGACAAAAAAAGGTTCTGGTTCTGATACCATGTTTGTAAATGAAGATGAGGAGAATTTTTCTATTAAGCACTGAGGCTATTACAAGAATGACTTATATAGGAGTACATAGACTTGCTCAACTTGAACTCTAGAATAGACGTGCTCAACTTCCAGATTACGACTTGTTATGCTAGCAATTCAAGGCTATGTTCGGTATATCGAGCTGAAATAGTAGTTGAAGTTGAACAAGTAGCTGAAACTGGAGCTAGAGCTGAATGAATAGTTGGAACCGAAGATGAAAATATTGTTTAAAAAGTTGCTTGAATGTTCGGTACTTCTACTGAATTTGTAATAATAAAGGTAAAATTACGAAAAAAAGATATAATGAATTTTTTAAATCTTTTATTGATAAAGGACAATAGTGGATTAAAAATTACATTAAGTTTGTTAAGTTTCATTAATCTAGGGGGTGTAACATTAACAGATTAAGCTACTTTAATCTGCATCAATGTTAAGCTCCGTAATGTGTAAAAAAAGTTTTGTCAAACGGAGCCCAACTCTTGTTTTACTATTGTGCAACGCAGGTGCATCTTCATCTGGTGGAGGAGTTTTGCGATTGGTGGATGAATTGTCATCATATCCAACAATATTTGCATGAACTCTTTTACAAACAAAATGTTGATCAACATAAAAGTGCTTGGTGTGTGATGTGAAACATGATTGAACATAATGTTAGCCTCAAATTATCACACAAGAGACCCAAAAAATGAGATGATTGTACCCAAGAGCCTCCAAAACGGATTCCACAAGCTGCATTGATATTACTCGAGTTTTGAGTATGATCAAGTGATTGTTGTGTGATTTTTAGAGCACCAGGACATCAAATTATGGGAGATCAAATTCTCAGTCTTTTCCCTTGTTCATACAGAATCTAATCCAATCCGTTTCCCATTTTGCCTTTCGTTAGAAGGTCCACAAAAACCTACTTCAGTCGTTCAAGAGAATCATTCTGAACTGAATCTGATTCCCAAATTAACAACCGATACACTAATTTGACATCCAAGGCATCAATTATTTGCACATCGGTTTGTTTAAAAATGTGAGATGGAGCAGCAACACTTGTTTATTTCTTGTCTTCTTTCTTCTGCTCAGCCGCCGGCGGTGGCGCAGCAGCAGCAGCAGCGGGCGGAGGAGCTTCCTTCTTCTCCTCTTTCTTTGGTTCAGCATTAGCAACTGGAGCAGCAGGTTGAGGAGGTGGAGCATCTCCTTTCTTCTCCTCTTTCTTCTCTTGTTTTTTCTCCTCCTTAGCCGGACCAACTGACAGCAGATCCACTTTCCCCACTTTCTTCATCTTCTTCACCACCTTCACCGCGTCCATCTCCCCTATCACCGTCAGCTTCTGCTCCTTCAAATCCGCCGCTATCGAATCCACCCCTAATTTATACATCCAATTCCAATTCAACCCATCAATTTCAGATTCTACACCCTAATATAATTGAGTAATGGTGAACTTACCGTATATATCGGCGGCTGCTTCTATGGCCTTCTGTTTGGTTTTTTCATCTGTCATCGTCAGCACCTTCAGCACCACCTTCTGCACAAATTTGGGGCAAAAATATCAGAATCCAACCTAATTTCAGAAATGATCAATCCAATCAAGAGCGACTCAGAATTATTACCTGCGCCATATTTGGAGTGATAGTTGATTTGAGGAAACAATTTGATAGAGAAGGGGAATTCGGAATTGGAGAGGATGATGATGTGTGACTCTTTCAGGCCCCCACCCCTTCAATGGCTCTCATTTCTTTCTCTTCTGGTATCAACTTACGTCACTCACACTCACCTTTTCTTTCATTTTAAAATCAGAAATTCCGCATGGTCACCCTCAATTTTTAACACTTCCGCGAGAATACCCTAATGTTTGATATACTAGAATCGGACCCGCGTTGCGATTTTTCGTCTCAAATTTATATTGGGCTAATTATAGGCCCTTGCTAAATACAGGGCGTTTTCTAAATAACGTCCGGGCCCTCGCAGAACGCGAGGGAGATTCCGCCGCTCTCTTCTCATTTTACCATCTCTCTCAATTTCAACCTACTTCTTCTTCCTCTTTTCAATTCAAATCTCCATACAAGGTATCTTACTAATACTCTTATGCTTTCTAATGTTGTTTTTAGATGGATATATGTTGTTAATATAGAAAATTGCATATTATATGATGTTTTGATATTGAATGTTGATTTAGAAATGGTTGTATAATGGATGAAAGATGATGATTTTGAATTATGGTTGATGAGTGGATGTTGTTTTATGTTGAATAGGTTGAAATTCATTAGGGTTAGGGTTTTTGATTAGGGTTGTTGATTTTATTTAGGGTTTTGATGTTTATTTGGTAATTTACTTAAATTGATAGGTATTTTAGCTAAAATATTGAATTTTCGCCGGAAATTGTCGCCGGAAACTGTCGTCGAAAACTGAAGAAAGTGCAAATTCACGCAAAACGCTACATCCCTCGCGTTCTGCGAGAGTCATGTCCCTCGCGTTCTGCGAGAGTCATGTCCCTCGCGTTCTGCGAGAGTCATGTTCCTCCCAGAACGCGAGGAGTTTCCATAACTGGCAATTCTGTTTTCTGCAGAACATATGTTTGTGTTTTTTTGGTTGTTTGTTCTGTTTTCTGTTTTCTGTTTTTATTTTTTGCGTTCGTTTATAAGAAAACAACAACGTTAGGAAGTTGCATATTAGATAGTAATTTATAAGAAGATCCAAAAACTTACCGGAACAAAATGTCTCTCACTCTCAATATAGAATAAGCAGAACGTCGGAAGTGTGTCACCATCTTCTAACCAAGTAGGACGTTGTAGAGGAAGGTAAGTGTAGTTAGCATTTTTTCCCACCGTTACGAACACTATGTTGAATGTGGATGCCACAAGGCATCCCATTTCCGGGGTAGCTAGCCAGTGATCTTCTGGAGCCCTTCCTATTCCTTCCCATGTAAGTTGGTGTACAGCGCTCTCCAAAGTTGCTTGTTGTGGAGGTCCAATCCAAGTTCCTTGAACTAGGTGCCAAATCTCTTTGACCTTAGCTATCATCAAATCTCTTACTTCCCTCCATAAGTGTTGGTTGTCATGCAATTCATGAGCTATTGCTCTAAATCCACAATTTCCGTCTCCATTTACCTGAAACCAACCATTCACACGTGTGCGCATTGACGCGGGTATCTGAGACTTGTACTTGCCAATCACCTTAATCTTTGGTTTCTTGAATGTTTCAGAATTAGAAGCATTTCTTTGCTTCTTTGGGGGTGTTTCTTCCAAATCTCTAGCATCCATCTCAGCATTAGTGTGCTCCCATGCAGACGGTCTTCTTTGCGTTGACCTTGGTTGTTTGTAAGGAGCTCCGACTGGACGACCCCCGGTGTGCTTTGAAATAGCCGGCTCTTTTAGAGGAGTATTTACTCTCCCAATGTCTAAAACAGTTTGTGCACACTTTTCTTGATCATGGGGGCACAACTTCGGAAACGTTTCCTCATAGAAAGTCTGAAAAAGACGCCTTGCCACCTTACTCTTAACTTCGAGTATGCCGGGAACATCAACTTCTTCCAAACTCAAAGTACTCCAGAAAGGGTGCAACTTTGATACTCTTAGTGGTCTTTGCTCCTTCCAATGTCTTACAATATGATGAACACACATCAACCCATCTCTAATCTTGATCCAACAGCTACAAAACATATTAAAGTGCGCACCTAATCTCTCCCCCTTCGTGTATTCCTTAAGCAAAAATTCTATGCATTTGTAAGAGACTTTGAACTTCAAGACTTTAAACAAGTCGGCCCCTTCAACAACTGTGAAGCTCTTATTCAAACTCTCGGTGAAAGACACATTAATCTCCTTAAGTTGGTTCTCCGCCATTGTTTTGTATTCTTTGAACATTGTGTCTAGCCTAGCATTTCCACTTGACAAGTCTAGCCTAGCATTTCCACTTGAACATTGCGAGGTGTACATTCCTCGCATTCTGCGAGTTGTGCATTACAGAAGCTCTTTTTATCATATGTAGAAGGTAGACATAAATTACAGAACATACCTGTTTGTCGTGTTATTCCCGAGAGTGAAGACATTATCCGTCCATGCTGAAACAAGTCTTTCTTTGTAACCGTTTAGCCAATTCTTTCTCACGTAGTTCAATACGGTTGGATAAGCTCGTCATTTGTCCTCAAGTTTCTTCAAAGTACTCTTGTAATCTTCTTCAGTGGTTTGTTCGAACACGTTATAATAATCATTTGAAATATGAACCCTCAATGCTTGTGTGCCCATAGCTATCTTGGCTCTCGCCTCTATGTTCTTCCTTACATGTCGTCTACATAAGAGAAACTTTGCATTTGGCCATAACTTGTCTGTTGCATTGATAAGAGCCATCTCACGGTCAGTGACGAAGCAAGTAGGCGATGCTCCTATTCTCAAATACATCGTCTGCAGCTGCTGCAACGCCCAGAAATAACTATCCTCGCTCTCAGCCTCTAACCATACCCCGCACACAACAAAATTCTTCCATGTAGAAGTCAAACCGACTATCTCCAAGAAGGGAACATTGTACCTTAAACCAAAATACAGTAAGATAAATACAACATAAAAAAAGAATGATAAATACTTACCTGTTCGTGCTATAATTCGAGTCCATCAAAAGGACATATGGAAACGCCTTTAAGAGTTTCATTGATTCGGGGCTAGCAAAGAACAAGTCGCCTATTATCGAAGGATTCGTTGCACTTGGCCTACTCCATGAAGTAGTTGCTCTTTTTGCATTGGTGAAAGAATTCTTGAACCACGGTTCTACCTTCCATTCCCTTATATGTCTTACCAAATTATACACTTGGTTCTTCTTTGTGCAACTTCTGGGATCCTTGTTTATCTCAGTGTAAATCTGATTTGGAGAACAATGTGAAAGTACCATCTCACGAACCTTTTTCTTTTGATCCGGGGTTGGCCTCCCGGCAAATGCATTCCCGACCAAACTATCTCCAATAGGATGGTTGTGCAAACCACAAACAACCACTAATCTCCAATTCTCTTCAACCCGGTTCTCCATGAGCTTCAGCTGAAATTTACACCCCGTTTTCTTGCTCTTTGTGTTTGATCTAACACCGACACCTTTAGGCCTATGGCTTCCCCCTTTCTCACAAATGATTTGAATCTTACCACTTTGCCCCGGTTTAGATGGTACACTCCTTCCAATAGAGATCATAAACTTGTGTTGCTTTGCAACATTCAAAGCCCACAAATGACCAATCTCCTTAGAGGCAAACACTTGCTCCGTAGTGAAATATTCCGAATAATCCCTAGAAACAACCTCTTCCTCACATACGGGACTATCAAACTTTGGTGTAGTGCGTAAAGAGGGAAGAAAACACATCTCCTCTCCTACGTTTGTAGGTGGGTTAGCAAATTGTGAATCAAACGCATCATAGCTTGATGGCACCTCATATGTACATGGCAATTCATAAGTAGATGGCACGGGCAACTCATAAGTAGATGGCACGGGCAATTCATATGTAGATGGCATAGGAAATTGATAAGTAGGTGGCACATATTGTTCATATGTAGATGGTTGATGATAATCACCAAAGTCGTCAATCCCTAAATCAAATGACGGTGGCGAACATGGCCTTGTATTCCGGGAGGGGTAGTTGTAGTCATTCAACTGGATTGCATTCAATCCAGTGAACAAAGAAAAATTCACCTATACACAATGCTTCTGTTAATACTCTGTAATGTGCAACTTCTCGCGTTCTGCGAGGGAGGCACTTCTCGCGTGACGCGAGGGAGGCACTTCTCGCGTGACGCGAGGGGCTTCCTCTCGCAGAACGCGGGAAGTTGCTATTTCCTGAAACTAGTCATTTATACGGGATAATTTAACATAACATGAGAAATTGTTGAGTTTCTACATTAAAAACCCTAAAACGCTAAAAACATGAACAAATCTAAGTTTTGGACATTATATGCAAAAGTCATATCTTCAACACTTACTACTACTACATTTAACATGAAATACAACATAATAACTTCATTTTAGCTCTTAATGGTGCAAAACAAATTAAAATTAAGTAAGAACATTACCTCATTTGCATGGTAACTTGATGAACCACCATCTTCATTCCCTCCTTTGTTGAATTCCTCTTCATCTTTCATTATTTTAGGTGTTTTTAGAGTGTTTTGAAGTTTGAAGGTTTTGAAAATGGGTTTTAATGGAGGGTAAAAGAGGTGAAAGATGATAAAAAGAGGTGTTAGGGTAGGGTTAATAGGTGTTACGGATTACTTAAAATAAGGAGGTAGTTATTATAGTTAGGTGGGGACAAGACATGTAGTAATGGCGCACAACAACGTCCATCTGACATGCTAATCTCGCGTTCTGCGAGGGACGTGTCACTCGCGTTCTGCGAGGACACGTACACTAGCGGAACGCGAGATTAGCATGCATGAAATTAACCTAATTTTTTGCTAATCTCGCGTAACGCGAGTGTCACGTACCTCGCAGAACGCGAGTGACCCGGCGTTGTTTGAATAAAGCATCGGGTTGTATATAAGAACCGTGTAATTATATATATATAATTTTTTTAGGGCATATTTTATCCAATTCAGACCAAAGCAAATCTAACTTGCAGGTCAAGACA
Source organism: Oxyria digyna (assembly GCA_029168935.1). Classification (NCBI taxonomy): domain Eukaryota; kingdom Viridiplantae; phylum Streptophyta; class Magnoliopsida; order Caryophyllales; family Polygonaceae; genus Oxyria; species Oxyria digyna. The sequence goes on from JAPVLV010000005.1 coordinate 6,192,205, forward strand.
TTAACACAAAAAAAAACGAACAATAGAAGTGGTAAAAATAGCAAATTGAGTGGTTCAATTACAAATTGACAATAACCATGAGTAACGACAAAATACAATATGCAGAAGAGTAACGACGACTTGATGGGAGAATTCAATACGAAATCTCATTCGGAGAAGTCGGAAAATCAAAAGTTGAAATTAGAAGAGGAGTTCAAGAGGTCACATAGTAATGACGATTTAATGACAACTTTCTAGGTCATTACCCGCGCTTTGCACGAGCCAAACACTTTTTATTTTTGTCTATATTCATATACTTAATGTATTTTTTCATATATGCATTTTTTAGTAAATTATAATAAAATGAATTGAATCTCTCTTATATATGTACCAAAATCACATAGTCGTTTACGTTGCTCGGATTGCTCTTCATGTGACTGTTCCCTGGGTTGTTTGTCTTGTTCCAACATTTGCAAAGTACGGGATGTTTGGATGGTACCCATCCTCCCCATGATATCTGGCTAGGCCGTCCATTTTTATTCTTGATGTAGACATCTCTTAGCTCTGTTCCCTTTCCAAAGTCCACGACAATCATGCCAAATCTTTCCTGATGCTGAGAGGTTGTATTGTGGTTTATCATTTTTCCTCTCTCCTCTCAACCGAAGTGGTGAATTCTGTCGTTTCATTACTCCTTGGCCATTCTGGATACTTATGCAACAACACTTGTTTCGTCAAGCATACTTATCAGAATCTGGACAATATCATGGTCGATGTCTAATTTACTGAGATTCATAAATTCCATTTTGTTTGCTAGTTCTGCTTTAGATTCAATGAAATACAATTGAGCATATACATAAGATGCTCAGGCCTAAGGAATCAATGAACTAATGTGGTGGTAATTTTGTCCAGATTCCCTGAAGGTATAAGGTCCTCTAGACCTGTTATTTTTTCTTCAAAACGTGCCCCGAACGACGTAAATGAAAACAAGTTGTTGTAAATCCGTATATTGTCCCTAAATGTAATCGATGATGAGTTTGTTCCACTCAATAGTCATTTCAACTACTCAGGGGTCTCTTGTATCCTTGCTAACCCGAACTTCCCTTCTTGACAACATATTGATGTTGTAAATTGAGATTACGTGGCTTTACTTGACTTCTCCTCCAACCACATTTTGTCCCCACAAAACGACAAACATAGATCGGTGATCCAAGTTTCTCATATTGTATTACTCTCCCTGTAAGTGTCATCATTAAACCAGTTACAAAAGACATTGTTGTGCGGCTATACATGCGTAGGTTTATTACTCAAAGACTATTCATACACACATGAAGAATTACGGGAAACTCCTAGTTTCTTTGGTTTGGGAGGTCTCATGCGCGACTCCGTTAGTCATGGGCCAAAACCAACATTAAAAACATTATGCATCTCCAACATTATGTTGTAGAGTGTGGCCTTACTTTTTTTGTTTCGTATATGCCTTGCTCAAAACCATATTAGTGTCATCAGTTGATTCCTTTGCAATTTGGTCCGTGGAAACCGAACATGGGAAAATATGTATTGAAATTATAAATTGGAAATGTTTTCTTCATATGGGTATCTAAAACAATTTTTTTTTTATTTAATTTTGTAGATGAATCTTGTTCGTGATTATTGCCCACAACTCCAATGTGCAGAAGCTCTCAATCCTCCCATCTTGTCGTGTCAGCTTTCTGTGGAGAAACTTGAGGCTTTTTTCCTGTTCGGGTATTGTGTCAATGATACATGTGGTTTTGTACACATTGGTTTGCACATAGAGTACGGTGAGTGCATTTGTTGGTGTTAAATTAACGTCATTTTTGTTTTATGTCGGCATTTTGTACGTTATGTACCTAGTGCACTGGTTTCTCTCGAAAGCTGGAGGCCGCCAGAAGGCATGTGTTTTCCTATCTGTACGTGTCACGGTTCTGTGATGGAGCTGAATATGGTTGATTTTTGACCCCCTGGTGTTTGCAGGATACTTGTGGTATTGAAATCAAGGATGTATACATGGTTTGTGAGTGAATAAACCTACAATTGTAAAGAATATGTCGGTGATGTTACTTGATGACTTTATGCATCTTATTTTTGTTTGTTCGTTGAATGCATTTTCGAGCCGTATCCTTTGATCTGCGCATTGAGGGGATAAAATGGTGTAAACAGACGCGCATTCAAACACACACAACTTCATGTTATTATTTTAGGTTTTTTTATGCGTATTTAGCGAGTGACCTGTTGTTATGTGTTTTTGGACCATCATCGGCGCACAACAACTCTCTATCTTGTCATCTGACTGCGTCATTGGTTTCGTCCATAACTGCATGGGGAAGTCTGGTGTAATGTGTTGGAAAAATGTATGCCGCACTTAAATTGAAGTAAGCCGCTTATGGGTGGTAATGTATTTCTCAATTAGCATACCTTTTTGGTATTTGAGACATTTCTTCTTCTAGAGTCGGGAATCACGCTTCACGTGGGTCTTTTAAGACTAACATCTGCCTTGTTGGATCCCATCAAGTACTCACGTTGACCGGTTTAGGCTATAAGTCCTTTTAGATGGAGTAATGTTTGACATCAGAGTGCAAGAGTGTTATTTTCATCAAAAGGAGCATTTAGCTAAAATAGAAATGATCAAACACGACAAATATAGAAGCAAAACCATAATATCATATGCTTCAAGTTCACCTTGGTAAACGATTCATATTGCACATTAGTATTAACATGTGGAGCAGAAGAGTTCAAAGAGCTTAATAGTATATACATTTGAATTAGCATTAACATACTCTGTACATATGAATTCGCTCCTTTACCTTCCAGTCTTTAGTCATGCATAAAATGTAAACTTAAATAATTAGAAATATTCATTTGAAAAGAAAATGTAACAACTAATGGAAAGGTGTCTGCATCTCGTGCAAAGAATATATTATATTATATATTATAATATATGTTTATCATTAAAAAAATTAAAAAAAATTTACTCAATTTTGAAAATAAAAGATTTGCCGAAGTTACACACACTTAGGGAGAGTTTATGAGTCTGCAGATCCCTTGTCAATTATAGGCGAAGGATTTTCAGAGGTTTGATCCAATGAATTGTTTAGAACTAATTCATCAGATTGAGAAATGACTTCTAGTTGTGGCTCCTTTGTAGAGGCTACAAATGAAATGCAATAAGATTGGAGTTATTATCCAATGAAGAAGATCTTGATTCCTTTTACTCCTGCGGAATGTTTGAGATTTAAAAAATTTGAAGCTTTTTCTTGAGAAATCTTATCTTCTCAAATTTTTCCTCGACTTTGGTCTCAATTCTTAATTGAGAATATAGCTCATTAAGCTGAACCACATGGACAAAAATCAAGCATTAAACTTTTAAAAAAAGATGAATTCACAAATCAATTCAAGAATCCAAGAAAAATAGAAGGACCTTGGAATCCATGAGGTGCTCATCCTAATTTGCAGCATTCGAAGCAACTCTCTCAGGAGGCAATCTTCCTCTCAATAATAGAAAGAGAATTTAGAGATGGATTCAAGACTAAGTCACAGTTGTTACTCACAATGTTTTTTGTGAAAGCATAAAAGTAGTCTAATCAACATTTGGCGATTGAGGCCAGTTTTGTTAATCTAAATTAATTTATTTTGAATTTTAATATAATAACACTGCCCGAGATTGCATGTCAATGAGTTTGTGACCTTTATTGAGAGGTTTTTGATGATTTTTTTTTTTTAAGAATGTCAAAATATTTTTTTTAAAGAGATATTACCTTCAGCTTAGGCCTTCCTAACTTGGACAGCTCAGTCACTTTAGCCGTCTGCTGATTAGGTTGGCTTGCAGAAACAAAGATCAAAGAGTATTAGGCCTTCCTAATGTGTAACACCATTTTGAGCCACCAAAGAACAAATAATATTGCACAATGGCTTAACCACTCACAAATTAACAACAAAAGCTTTTATTTCTGTCTTGAACTTGAACACAATAAGCTTTAGAATTACCAGTAAATATCATAATGCCATCTATAAGGTAAAGAACACAGCTGGGAAGTGCTTGAATTCGAGGCTGAGCTTGGAAGGGCATTAAAGATCTATCTCCATCTGAGGGAAATGCCCAAATTATTAGTTTAGCATGTTAGGAAGTCCAATATAAATCACATATTACGTTTAAAACGTTGATTAAACCACGTTGAATATTGAATATATAGCAATATTATTGTCTACACAGTTGCAAGTGAATCATATTCTATTTATTTAAATTAACAAATGGGCAACCAATGAAAAAGAAACACCAAACACATATTCTATTTATTCAAATTGATATATGGCAGGAATGCTAGCGAACATTTAGTATGTTGTAGACAACAATTAATAAGAACCTATGAGAAATTGTTAGATCACATAGAGACAACAATGATATATGATACTAAGATGTTGCTGAAAATTTATGACAATACTTAAGTCTGTGTTAAAACATATATGTCCATCCATCCCAAAATCTTTGCAATGAGGAAAATAATGCGCGTTCGGGTTGCCCGTTTGGGATCAATCGGAATTGGAATCGAGCGAGAGACATATCCGGTGAAATTTGGGATCAATACAGACCCAACGAAACTGGTCTTGATCAATTCCGATTCCGATCGAGCCCATACACGCCATCCGAAGCCGCGTAAGTCCTTAGATATATATAGATGAAAGATTTGAAAAAAAATGAAGGGCTTATGCCTAATTTTTTTTAATTTGTTACTTGTTTTTTTTTTAAAATTACCTGTATAAGAGACGCTGTTTCAAACAATGTCTCTTAAGTTTTTTTTTTATAGTGGCGCTGTTTAAAATAACGCCTCTTCTTTTTTACCTTTTTCTGAAGCTAGCAGGAGTGCCTATATCGGGAATTATATGTATCACTTGCTGTCTGTGTGCATCATCCAACATTCCATTTTCAAAAATCCTATGTCCCATAAAAAAATCAGTTTTTTTTTATCTAAAATACTTTATCCTAACCCGCTCAAATTAAGCAATTTCGACTATTTTTATAATCTACTATTCAATGAAAATTGAAAATCAAATCATACTTAAGAAGATTGGACCGAACTATTAGGCGGACCATACACAAGAGATAAAGATTTAAGTGTACTTGACTCTCTCGAGTCAGTATCTATATATAGGGCTTGTTTGGTATCGAGGTAGGAATCGGGTTGGATATGAGGAATGAGTTTGAGTGATTCTTAGTCTTTAGTGTTTGTTAAAGGGAGAGATGGATTAGAAGCTTAGGTATAAGTCATACCTTCATTTTTATTTGGGTATATAGAGAATAGAAAATAACATGGTTTCAAAAAACCGAGCTCATAATACCAATTTCTAATCTACAAATATACCCTACAAATATATTTTGAACCGCATATCTGGATACATGCGCTACGTGCGGGTCCTCTACGATTTATGTATGCAACCGTGTGATATTGTAATCTTAATTAACTATTTTGCGTTTTCTATTTGTGAAATTAAAAAATTGAAATTCTTCATAATCAAGTTGTATATAATTCAGGGAAAACACTGAGTATATTGATATATTTAATATATACACATGATAAATTTGAATTAAAAGGAAAAGGAAATCGGAACCAGAATCAACTTAGTAAAAAAAGCATGTCTTGAAAGGATTATACAAATCAAGTGGTAGACTGATAATTTTACAAAATAAACAATGTGTCAAAAAATTATAGTTCCAACCAAATATGGGACAACCCAACCAACAATAAAAGAAAGTATATTCATCACCTACAAATAATTAAATTTCCAATGGAACTAAGTCATTGATACACCACATTAACAATCCAAAGTATAAATAGTGTGGCTTAAGAAAAAGCTTCACTCGATAAAATAAGAACACATAGGCATCTCGTGAGAACAATTCTCCTAGAATGGTGCATATAGTATAAATACATATGTGCATTTTAATTAATTAAAATTCAATACTTTTTTAACAAAAAACCTCCACCAAAAATTATATATTAAAAAATAAAGATTGATTAAATTCCTTTTGGAGGAATTCATAGATTTTGATGTGTGCTAAGTGTAGTGGCGTTAAAGTACAAAATCCTCATTAGATACACAATGTGTAATACCACCTTAGTTTCTGTTTCAGAAATTTTATTTTGATAAACATAATATGTATTTATAGATTATTTTGATAAAAGACGCAAGTATGTTTTATTTTCGCGATTCTTGAAATCTTATTGTCTCGCAAAACGTACATGATTTATGTACGACATCATAATTATTTTCGCAAGGATTAGTCCGATTTTTATATTTTTATAAAGTTAATATCTGTAATATCCTAATACTTATTAAGCGGACATTATTATAATATTTCCCGAGCTTAATTATATAAACCAACTTTCTTTTATCCGTTCATTATTAAGCCCCCGTTCACATAACTTAATTAAACTCATTTCCTTAACCTTTTAATTTTCCTTTCATTATATATGTCGGTTTACCATCTCATCTCATTAGTATATATATATATATACTCCACTTAGCTCATTTATTAATATATTTTCCAAGACTTCACCATTAAGCTTAAGCCTCCTTCACTGCCACCGTTTTTTTTTAGCACACCATCTCCTACTCCTACCATTACTTATCTCCTTCACTCCTCCTCCATATTCTAGCTCATTTCTTCATAAAACACAAGTTTTCCAAGGGGTTCATATCAAAATCAAGTGGTTATCTCAACTAAGGTAAGAATTTCTCTCTTTGGCTCTCCCTTGTCATGGTAAAATCTTCCTAGCTAATTCATGTGGCTGCCATGTTATGTTGATGTTGGATTTGAGTTCCTTATGTCAAAAGCATGCTATTGGTAAGGCAAGGAAGACATATTGGTATAAGAAAGCTCAAGGAAAGCTTGGTTTAGGTTTTCCCCAAAATTTCAAGAATTGTTCATGTGTATGTCAAGTCTGAATTTGTATGTCAATCATGAGTTATTAGAGGTGGTTTGATGATAATAGAAGCATGGATGGATTGGATTTGAGGTTTGGAGGTAAAACTAGTGAAGTTAGGGCTGAATTGTTCACTTCTGGAAATATCGTCCTCGTTCTGTATTTATGAAAAATTAAGGGACTGATTCAGTAAATAGAGGACTTTCATACGAGCGTCCGGAATTTTGCGGAATTCAATTCCGAGTTGTATAATGAAAGTTATGGCCAAAATCGTTTTGTATGCAGATTCGGGAATCTCGCCAAGTTGAGTTGAGTTAAGGTCACGTCTGAGGTGATAGCTCATCAGTTTCTTTACATTCGAGACTTGTCGAGGCAAGTTATTTGCGATTACTTACGTGATTGATATAAATATAGGCTATTGGATTATGCATGAAACCGTAAATGCATTACATATGAATAATGTTTGTTCCTTGACTTTGTATCTTGATATGCATTTGTATATGAAGTGATATTGGTAATTTGGTATTCTTCCATGATAGAATTAGTATTATTTGTGTGTAGACATCGTGGATATGTTTGTTTATGAAATACTCGTTTTATTGATTTCGTTGAGAAGTGACAACACTTGTGGATATGATTTGTGCGGGTAAGGATTGTTCCGACCCCCGCTTAGCATGTAAATGGTTTTTAAAATCATTCCTTGATCGCTTCCCGGTGTTCGGGTGGATCATGGAAGGTGCTTTACTTGTGTCGTGGTAGGGGGGGTTCGTCTAGATAACGATACCGTGTCCCTCCGGCAGGTAAAGGTTTTTACCCATAGTTTTGGGTTAGAAGGTACCTTCGTGGCCAAGACAGGCTTGGTCATGTTTTCAAAAGCGTTTTCGTAAAAGTTCCTTCTTTTGGTTTACTATGTGATGTTGTATGTATAGTCTCTTACATACTTGTTTGCTTTGTAATGTACTTTGTGGTATCTGCTTATTCTAATTCCTTTATTTATGCTATTCTACGTAATTAATTTGCTTATATACTTGCTAGTCTGGTTGGAGACTAACCCCCATTTCGGTGGGGGAACTGGTTGTGTTTTTGACATGACCAGGTACGCAGGTAGTATCGGAGCGTGGAGGTGAACGTGCGACGTGATGCGATAGTTAGGATGGGTTTAATTTCTGCTGGTTTGTTTTTATGTGTGTGTTACTGTTTTGTTTTTTTTTTGAAATGTCTTCTGGTGAGACTCGTGTTGGATGGTTGTGCTTGGTTGTACCAAGCTGGTTTTGACGGGTCGTTGTAGCGTTTGTGAACGCCGACCCATGTATATATGTTCTCTCTTTGGAAGTGGTTGTTTGAACCAGGTTTATCTTGTGATTGAAAGCTGCTAGTTTATGTCCTACAGGTTGAATATTTTTTTTTAGAAAGCCTAAGGGAATTTCTGCCGGAAATTCCTGGCGCTGTGACCCCCCATTAAGTGAAATTTTTTTTGGGGCGTTACACAATGCACCAACTTTGATACGGTTAAATTTCAATTTGTTGTGTACTGATAGCCACAAAGCAACATAGAAAGTCTAAAGCAGAATTTGTAATTTTAATATAATAGCTTAGCCTACATTGAAAGAAATGTCTTTACTTGGCCACCACGAAGAGTGTGTTGCTCATTCGGGCATGTGTTATGAGATTTAATTGACGCAAGGTCATCATCATCACATGTTGCATATTGTTCTTTGAGCTTCTCAACATCCTTGAGGTTGATATCATTATATTGTATTGCTAAGCTCCAGAGCAAGAAGGTCAGTCAAATTATCATCCTCAATAGCAAACCGCCTAGAGGCGATGTGATTTTCTAATTGGTTACGCTCTTCATCCTCGGTTTTCACCCTAATCCGTTGAATCCTTCCACCACTAACAACAATAAAGACCAAGAATAAATATGTACAACATAGTAATCATACAGAAAGCAGGATTGGTTGCACGTCTATGGATCTATAGGGATGGACATGAGTCCACAATAATCATATATTAAACTAAAACACAATACAAATCACTTGAAATATTCTGTAACGTTTTATTTTAATGATCTGTTCATCTAAATTGAACATCTATATATGCCTTGATGTTCCAAATCTACGAAATTTGATACATATCTTTGACTTTACTCACTTTATAACGGCTATGGTGAATTTAACAACTGTAGCAGTGTTTCATCATAAGATCATTGACAAAATTGACTGAAAATATATAAATACCTATTTTTCGAAGACGCTACGCTGGCGTGTTTTGCACAATAGAAAAGTGACTGATATTGTAAAAACGGGGTCCTCAACCAACTTCTCAACAAAACAGTGCACAATACGGCCTCTAGCAACACAGTGGATCACACCACCCTTGCAAAACAAACACAAGGAGAAACTATAGATAACAAACCTAAAAATACAACAAAGTTGAATAAATATAAAAACAACAATATCTTATCATCGAAGAGGAGGAACTCGGAGCTCAGATATTGCCCCAATTTGTTCATGGCATCCCATTATCGACATACCATGGCTCAGACTGTGCATCAACTCCAAGGCGCAACTCAGTAAAAGGGGTCTAAATGACAGGACAAAGAAAACCGACATCAGTAGCAGACCTTTTGCCCAATAACGTATTGTTCACGACGAAGTTGGGGGATTCCAAACCACATGACTATGTCTTGACCGTGACATAGGGGGAAGCCATTGACAACAAAATTAGGGTAAGAGAAGTTAGGGAAGAATTTGAGGGAAACAGAGGTGTCGACGAAGATAAGCGAGCAAATGGAGGCAATTTATACAAAACAAACCGGCTCTGATGAACAATAGTAGAATTATAACTGGTGATTTAGAAAGGCGATGATTTCACTAGAGAAATCGCCTTCTCCATTGAAGGAAGGAAATTGAGGAGTAATGAATAGAGAAAACCTAAAAGAACAAAGCAAAGAGGAAAAAGAAGCGTATATTCAAACAATCGGGTAAACTACGTGATTGGCCCTCAAACTTTCACGCATTTTCCTTACCAGTCCCTAAACTTCAAGTTATTTCAAATAATCCCTAATCTATTATACTTTCTACTTCTGAAGTCATCCGTTTATTAGAACGTTAAATCAATGTTAGTAACCTTATGTGGCAGGTGACATGTAATAATGAGTTGGCAACTGATTTTATTCTTTTAAACAATTAAAGAGACAATGTTATTCCCTAATCCATCTTCAACAATTTTCAACCTAAATCTCACAACCCTACGACCTCCTCTTCATCTCTTCTCTCGCCGCAAATTTCATATACTTATCAACCTTATCAGTCGACAATGCCATCAGGAGTGGTGAACGACCAATTATTTTAAGAATCTCGACCTCAAAAAATCCAAATTGCTGATAAATCGTCAGCTCCTTCTGGATCGTTTTAGCTAATGTAATCAATCTTCTCTTCATACAATTTGGATCGAATGATAAGAGTGGGGTGAGACAAAATTAAGCAACAAATTAGGTTTGATTTACCAATTCAATTCCAAATTGAGCATACATGTCAACATACATGTCAACATACATCTTAATCTCTAATTCGTGCAGTAATCCAATTTGGGATTCGAGATTAAGGAGATCAGCATTGCTCAACGATGGAGTGAAGATTCGCTTTATATCAGCTTCAGTACAACCCCAGACCCTCAAAACATCGAAAGCAAGTTTAGGTTGAGAAATATTGGTCCCTTGAAATATTGGTCCCTTGGAAATATTGGTCCCTTGGAAATATTGGTCGTCTCTTTTTTCAATTGGGATGCGGCGGCGGAAGCTATTGTTGCGACAACTATGGTGAAATAGAATAAAATCAGAGCATAAGATATTACAAAGCGGTTTGATTGAGAATAGGATTATAATAGAATAGAATCGGACCTCATCACTGTTACACCTCGTAAACTGGGAAATTTTTAAAGATATATCTCTAATTTTCTCATCTTTAAATGTGTGAGGATAAACCCTAATCTTTTTTCATTTCCACATCAGGGTATCGGGCCTTTCCTATTCTAAATCTTGCATTTGGGCCATGTGGGCATAAGTTGGTTTGTTAAGCCGCCGTAAAACTATACATTATTCTCCCAAAATGGAGTATTTCTTGTTTCTTTAAAAAGATAAAGTCAATTACCAACTAATGTATTTGTTTTGCAATGTCACGTGTCAGATCAGCTCACTAACGGTTCTATAACGTCAGATCAGATGGAAGGATGGAAGACATGAAATATATATTAAGGGATTTATTTAAAATGATTCAAAGTTAAAGGACTAATAAGTAAAAAAAAAGACAATTTAGAGACAAATTATGTAATTTACTCTCAAACAATCACTTATTGATTTACAACAAATAGGGATCAATTATGTAATTTGAATGTTTTTTTTTCAAGTTCTTCTGTTCTTTTTTGTGATTTTGTTTCTGATTACTCGCCACACTGATTTGGGGTCAATTCATATGGTTATGAATTCGTGTCGGGCGTGTTCTTTGCATCCAGGGTTTTAATAAATGAGCCGGCATATAAAACGCAATAGCATGACATTCAAAGATTTCTTCTATTTATTTTTAAAAATACCGGCTCAAATGTTAATCCCCTTTCGTGTCGATCATAGGTTTTCTCTTTGATGTTTCAGTCTTTTTTTGGGAAATTGAATGTTGGTGGTGTAATGGGTGTGAAACGTTTTAACTTTTAAGATGTTTTATTGCAGTTTCAATGTGATTATATATGTCTGTGACAGTGGTATTGTTTTGTTTCCTTTGTAGACGGTGCAAATTTTATGTTCTTCAATTTGTTAAATAAATGTTGCCTATATGCACGTCTTGTTCGATATGGGCCTGATTTTTGTAGTTGTATTGTATACTTTTATATGCACCTTATTTTTTTTTTTTTCCTTCCTATTACATTTTCTTTCCTATGTTAGACCTTTAAAAAATGTAACGTTGGCCGGTAGTGAAAGATAAAGAAATGGAGGCCTGAGATTGAATGAGAAAATATAGAAAACAATAGGTGATATTCAATGCCACACATTTAAGACCTCATGAATTTCCAACCAGCAAGCTTTATATATATATTATAAGATTAGATTTAGACTAATAGAAGAGCTCAATTTTTTTTATATCAAAATATAATTTTAATATGTCATGTTCCTCATATATACTAGAAATAAAAAATAAAATAGTATGAGATTTTGTGTCATTGAAGAGGTAGTTAGCCCCCGACGGTTTAATCTCTTGGATTTCTTTGAAAGTTTGTCCGATGTTGAATAGTCGAAGAATATATCAAATTGTGGAAGAATAACATTCAATATTGAGTCATTAATAAGTGAGTTAATTAGATTGTGAAGATTGTAGAATTATGACCAAATACATTAATTGTCACCCCTTTAACTCACTTATTTTCTATATGGTATAGATTAAATAATTCGCTAATGTGATCATCCCGGCACTTTTCAAACCATAACAAAGTGAATAAAATAACATCATACATATCAAGACAACAAAAAACTACAAAGAGACATCAATAAATCTAATCACCTTAATGGCCAACCTCAGCATCAACCAGCAACACAAGAGGCTGAAATCCAACTCAAAGTAAACTTAACACTCTAACCACAAAAACGTCGCAATCTTGCATCACATAATGGAGCAAGCGTTGGGGTTATCGTCGCTAAAAATGGAGGCAACAGCCTCATCAGAGGCTATGGCGACGGAATAGGCGGCAGGAGTGTGGAAGAAAGCGTGGACGTTTGGGCCGGCTGCATTACGAGAGGTGTCGTAGTAGTGGTTGGTCACGTAAGTCGGGTATTTGTAGAACGACGAATAGTGAGAATGAACGGGCGGGAAAGGCCACGGTTCTGCGGCTTTGCCTGCTCTCTTGATGGCCTTCAACACCCTTCTTTCTTCCAAATGGTACCCTCTTACTATCACCTTTTGAGCCTCCATGTCTACTTCTATTTCCTCTACGCCTTTGGCAAAGTCAAGAAATCAAGTTAGCAATGGCGCCAAGATGTTTATTTTGGTGGGCTTACTTTAAAGAAAGCCCAAGCCCAAGCCCAGCTCATGATGTCTATTTACTTTCAGAAATGAAACATTGCTAGATGAATACTACATTCTATTACTAGCTAGAAATGTGCATTAATAAGTCAAATGATTTTGTTAAGAAGATGGCAAGCAAAAATATTAATAGGGCAAACTACGGCTTGATTGTTTTTATAGTACAAGTTCATAATATATATTCTAACCCAAAAGTGTAAGGCCAAACTGAGTGTTCATTCATTTTTGGATCTCTTGAGAGTAAGTGTCACATTGACCAACTAGGGAACATCAAACTCATGTAAGATAGGGTGAAATACGTGTAAAACAGCTTAAACTTTTGTGTTAGAAGTTGAATTCTGACTTTATATCTAGTAATATACCAATCTCGTATCGCATCCGTTTTATATGGCTCATCGAAAGATGGCTATGTTATAAAAAACATTTGAACATTGACTTTTGAATATAACGGCGTGTGTATGTAGAGAAAAACTATTGATTCTAAACGAATTCAAATTTGAAATGCTAGTCAGCTGAACCAAACACAGCACTACAGACTTGGGATTTTTTCTTCCAAAAAAGAGAGAAACTATCAAGTGAGGCCCAAGAAAGAATAAAATATGTTAGGTCTCACAAGCGTTACAGCTAACTTTTAGCGACACATTAATGACCCATTTTGACTATCGTACATCATAATCAAAGCCATCATCCTATTCATCCCCTAAATTTCGCCCACTTACATGACTGCAGCAATGCTGTAACAGTAGCCTAACCTCAATGTCATCAAAAGCCTAGATCATGGCTCAATAGCTCATGATTCAAAACAGCATTTGCTACAAATCCTCTATGAATGATAACACAGATATTTGTTGGTTGTATTTTAACATGTACTGTATAAGAATCTCCAAGCACTAAATATACTTAACCAAGTAATTATTAAGTGTACTAATAATAATGTACCTTTGAGCTTGAGAAGAGCCTTTCTAAGCTTGGAAGCACAACCTTCACAATCAAGGTTTGGAACTCTAACCTCTACCATCTGCATACATTTCCAAACATTACACGTTATCAACTTCAATTTCCACAAAATCTTCAAGCAACACAAGAATCACACTTACCGACATCTTCCCGAAAACCCTACGATGCGAGAGAGGTCAAAGAGTCTGCTTGTTGTTGTTGTTGTTGTTGGGAGACTATGTTTTTTGAAAGGAGAGAGCGGGCTTAAGAAAAGAGTGAGGGAGAATGCAATTATATAGAGTTGTAGTAGTGACTAGTGAGTGAAATAAGGAGACTATTAATTTAATGACCAAAAAAGATAAAGAAAAAAGGTTACGCGTGCTTCACAATTTGCAAAAGCGAGGTCCCTTTTTGTCTTTCTCTGCCAAAACACACAAACATAGAAATTTAACCAAAAGAAAAGAAGAACAAGAACAAGAACAAGAAGATACTACTGTACAAGAAAGAAAGAAAAAGCTTGGAGAGATGCTGCTTTGGTGGCCAACACGCTTGAGTATAGCAGCTCATCTTCGTATCCAATAATACATATTATCAGTTGATTGTTTCTTGCATCTGTTACAAAACACTAAAATTAATAGCACAATTGGCAGCAGACAGATACTATCTCACGGAACCACCAATTTTGACATGAGCAGAAACATTAAAGCCAAATGCTAAGAGCCTTACAAACTTTATTTATGGTTGCGCTTGAAGAAGAAGCCTTACGAAGAACAGGACAATGACCATTCAGTTTAGTATGATGCTAAGAACTGACATCAACAAGTGGACCAGTAGAGGTCAAGGCAAGCAGGTACATACATGGTCATGGTATGACTGCAATCTGCACTTGTCAACTGCAACTTTGGCATTGACATCGACTTCTCATGCTTTAATCCTGGGCAAAGCAGAATAAACCATGCTAGATTTCAGCCTGAGTAAAGCAAGGGGGGAGAAAAACACATCAGCATTTAGCCCCACTTTGATGATGACTCAAGTTCAAATAGACGATCTATAGGGAAATTTCGTATCCCCCGCCAATTCGTTTCTTGGTAAACTATAACCATGAAAATACAAGGAATGACACATGATGGTGTATGATTGCTTGCTGAAACAGAGTTTCTCCATTAAACAAAATGCAAGATTGCTTGATGAAATATTCACATTCAGATACAGAAGATTATGCCTTAATGCGTGTCTGGTTGTACCCATGTTTTTTCGTATGTTGATCTCTAACATGAAGCTTATACTACTCAAGCTTTGCCTCTTTGCACCTCAATGAAGCATTTTGGCAAGCGCTGATGTTTCCTGCAAACATTCAACCAATTCAGAAGCATACTACTAGTGCCGTCAGACCTAGTTATGAGAGAAGAAAGCAGTTATGGATGAATGATTGATGGAATTCCATTACATGAAGCAGAATGAACAACAGGCAATTCTTAAGCAATAACAATATATGTTGAGATGAGATCGCAGAAGCAAAACTAAAATTGTGTTTTGG
Organism: Oxyria digyna; assembly: GCA_029168935.1. Taxonomy (NCBI): domain Eukaryota; kingdom Viridiplantae; phylum Streptophyta; class Magnoliopsida; order Caryophyllales; family Polygonaceae; genus Oxyria; species Oxyria digyna. The sequence continues at coordinate 6,207,663 of JAPVLV010000005.1, forward strand.
TTGTAGATCTATACCTAAACTTGCGGTTTATTGGTTTAATGCAGGAAGAAAGAGGAAGAAGTGTGAAGATAACGGTAGCGGAGACTCTGACGACGGTGACACGGTCCTCGCCACCGGCGGGAATGGGACGGTGCGGCACTGCGGCGCCCAGAGGAATGGAGGGTTATGAGCTACGTTTTAGGACCTGGAAGACGAAACGCGTCGTTTTCAACAAGTGCGTCATAACTACCCTACCACTCACATGTAATTTTAATATTTATTTTTTCACATCATTTTTTTATTTTTCGATAAAAACAATCATATAATAGAAAGATTATAAATATGTATAAATGTTTATTTTAAAATACGCAATATACTATGCTTCTTTATTTGTATTTTTATACTTTTTCAAATCATATTTTATGTACTTTAATAATACAAGTATTTAATAATTACTCCCTCCGTCCCCGTTTTTAGTTCCTGTTTTTCAAAAACGGAGTTCCTTTTTATTGTTCCTGTTTTCCAAATATGACATTCTGCGTAATTACTACCCCCACTAACTCTCTCACATCCAATTCTTATCAAAACTTTTCGCTTTCTCTAAAACTCTCTCTTTCCTTATTCTTCTCTCACTTTTCTCATATGCTCAACATGAACCCTAGATCTATTTTTCTCCCTCTCTTTGATTCTTCAAATGTTGCTTCAAATCCAGAAATTTGAGAAGGTTAGTCACCTTAGTTGAAGTTATTTCTCCCTCTCAATCTCAAATTCGAAGATCCAAGTTGGAATTGGTTTGCTCTACATCCAGATCTGCAATTTGGGGGTTCGATTTGTCACCCTTCTTCTTCAATCTTTGTTGATTCGTTGATTTCAGGTTTGTCTAGCTTAAATCTCTCAAGATCTGAATTTTTTTTAACCTCAGATTCGTTGCATATTGACTGTAGATTCGTTGATTTCACCTTAGTTGATTCGTTGCATATTGAGTCTAGATTCGTATCCTTCTTCTTCCATGTTTTTTTAACCTCTGATCTGAAATTTTGGAGTTCTCTTTTTTGTTGTTGTATTTCAATTTGCTCCATGCCGTTTTTGGGGTTCTATTATCCGATGTATGTCCTCAGATCTAGATTCGTATCAACATGTTTTTTTGTATGTCAGATTTGGGGTTCTTTTTTGCTCCATGCCGTTTTTTCTTGCTGTATTTGCTATAGGTCGTTTTTTCATGTCAGTTTTAGGGTTCGATTAGATGTTACTACATGTTGATCTTTATTTGTGGTTTTTTGTCGGTAAGTGGTATTCTAAAGTTATTTGGTTTATTTTTACAGTCCTCTACCTTCGATGGACATGAATCCAGACATTGTGTTTGGAGATTCGGGTTCGAGTGGTTCTAAAGTTTCAAATTCGAGTGGTTCTTATTGTTGTTCCGATGATCAGTGTGACCAACCAGATGCTTGTTATGGGAATCATACTTATAGTCCTCAAAACCCCTTCCTAAACCATTACTCTACTCCTTCCCCTGTTGAAGACGTTGTTGGTGAAGATCCTGATCAAGACGATGTTGATGATGGTTCCCAAGTTCCTGCTGAAGTTAAAGATGAGAGCCATGTTGATGGTGATGAGGTTAATGAAGCTGTTGAGGCTCCAGTTGAGGGTGATAAGATTGTTGAGGCGGTTGAGGCCTCCGTGGGTGATGAAGAAGCTAGCAAGGCATATGAGGCCGATGAGAGTCGCTCTGGATGAAACTGCTAAGTCCCCTGACCTTACTTAGGATTATCTTTTAATTTATGTGTTTAGTTTTAGATGTAATGTGAATTGGATGTATTGTTGTTATGCATATTGTGATGACTGTTTTATGATTTTGAACTTGATGATGGATGGAACTGAAATGTGTATGTTGGCATTGGATGTTTTATGTTAATCTTGTCTGTGTGGATGAAACTGATTTGTGAATGATGTCGTTTATGTTTTAGGGTACTTGTGTTTAGGGTGCATATCTTAATCTTGCCTTTTATGTTTGTATCTTGCCTTTGTGGATGAAACTGAAATGTTTTATGTTAAGCTTTCATAAAATTTGTCCTCCAAAATGTAGCAAGCTTTACAAAATATACCTAAGTAGTCTCACAAAATGTAGCAAGCTTTACAAAATTTACCTAAGTAGTCTCCCAAAATGTAGCAAGCTTCACAAAATTTACCTAAGTCTCTTGACTATCTAAATCTGCCATGTCTTGAGTTTCCCCTTCATCTTCTGCTTCTTGAATTGGTTGTGCATCTTGATTGAGTAAGTCCCATGCTTCTTGTACTGCCCATATTGGTGCTTGCACTTGAGTTTGTAAGAGTCCTTGAGCTGCCATCTTTTTCTTGCCCACATGTGGCAAGTCATAGTCATTGCCTCCTTTGGATTTTAACACCTCATTTAGCACATATTGAAGTGTCATCCATACATCTGCTAGTGTTTGTAGTTGTAACTCATAGAAAGCCTCGTAAACTGCTTCTAACATTTTGTCAACATCTATGGGCATCTTTTTATGCATCAATGATTGTATACTTCTAAAAAAACCTAGGTCTAGTATGTTCAAATCTGGACTGTTAGGTGGCTGCTGTAGTAAAATGAAGGTAAAGTCCTCTTGGTTATATACCTGCTGCCATTCTGGGTCTTCTTGAGTGATGTGTGTCTTTGCATTATCTTGTTGTATGAAAATCACCTTATGTCCCTCATGTGCTGGCCATTTTTTCTTAATTGCTGGAAGTATTTGATTGATAAGCATGCTCCTTGTCAAATTCTTGTTAACTGACTCAATGAGCTTTGTAACCATAGTCCCCTTGGCCCTGTTTTTTGATTTTCTCTTTGCTGGCTCCTTATAACTGAATGGGAAAATGCCGATTTTGCCATCAAAACATCATTGACCATCTGGATTGAATCTTGGCCTTGCTACACATGCAGTGAACATGACTTTTGGTATGAACTTGCTTGAAGTTGCACTTCTATACTTGCCTTTCTCTCCTTTTGCTAGATATACTCTATGTGTTTTCTTAGATTGGTAAAACCATTTTTCATCTATATGCACAAAGTCATACATAGTGTAATACCTTCTCTTAGTTTGTGGATTGTCCCCTTCAAGTAGCCTCAATGCCCATGCAAGTCTTCTCTTCATGTTTGCTTCCTTCATGGCTGGATGAAGTGGATTTGTATGAGCCCTCATGACTCCCCTTTTAAGCAATCTATGCACAGTTGTCTTTGATACATTCAGCTAGGCTGCCATGTCTCTTAAACAAGATCTATCCCCCATATTTAATGCAATTATAGCTTCAGGTGGAATTTGAATTCTCTTTCTACCTGCATTGTGGAATTTGGTTGCCAAATTGTATTGTTGTCCAGCTTCTTTTTGTGCTTTAGCTATATTCCATAATTTACTTATGCACCTTGATGATAGTTGAAATTCATGTGCAGCTGCAAGGATTGACCCCCTCTTCAGTTTTTCCATTGTTGTTCTATTGAGAAGCCACAAGAGAATCTCCATTCTCTTTGAAGTGTTGAGCTTCTGCCTTGATGTTTGGTGATGACCACTTTGTTGTGTTTGTGGTTGCTGGTTTTCCTCTTGATCTTCTTCCATTTGTTCAGCTGGCTCATTAAGATCAAATTGAAGCTCTTCTTCCTCCAAGTCTCCTGTTGCCTCATTGAGATCAAATGGAAGTTGAGATCCTCCAGTGTCATGTGAAAAGTCTGAAGACATCAAGCTTTAGCAGTGATGCTAAATTCTGCACTTTTTTTTTACTTTTGGATTAGGTTGGGAGCAAATTGAATGCTTCAGTTAATGCTGAAATTTTGTATTTATGGTGAGAGGAATGTGCAGATAGGTTGGGAGGGAACTTCAATTTGAAAGCTTAATCTGTGGGATCCTAATAATGAATTCCTATTGGTTGCCTTGTGTTTGTTTTGGGGTTTTTGTACAGCTATAATTTTATTTAAACAATTTATAATGTGAAAAGCAGGTTTTCTTCTCTGCAGGTTTTGTACAGCCATAATCTGATGTAATTAATGCTTCCTGTAGACTTTCTTCTCTTTCTTAATATTTGTGCAATTTTAGAAACAGGAACTAAAAACGGGGACGAAGGGAGTAGTACATAGAAAGATTTCACCTTATAATTCATAAATTTTAAATACTTTAAACTAAAAATATTTAAATATTTAAACAATTCTTGATTAACACTCTCTTTATTAGAAATCTTTACCATACTAATTCAAAAACTTTATATTACAGAATTGTTCATCTTCTTAATTTAGCTATTTAGGAAATAATTTAAATAAAATAATTCTTTTCAAAAACTAAACTAAATTTTTACGTAGTAAATGAACTAAATCTATTTGATAAAAGAATTTAACCTAAGTTAAATATTTATTAAAATTAAATTTATTATTTTATAAAACCCGTGCGAGGCACGAGAAACTGAACTAGTTAGTAATTTAACTATGGGTTTTTCTAATGTGTTACATTGGAAGAGGAAGGTGTTACATTGGACACTATACATTTTGTTATGATGGGTCTTAGAGGGGTAAAACCTAGATCTTTCCTCTTTTAGTTTTTATGACATTTTATAATATATTGAACAATAAATAATATAAAATAAGATTGATTATATTGACGCACATAATTAAAATGTTTTAATTTGAAAAAATTAAAGATTGAAATATAAACAAATATGTATAATAACTGTAATATTCTAAAGTTTTGTTTCAATATACATTATTATTTGTTATTTATATATATCTAATGATAATATTTAATCAATTTATAAATTTTATAACATAAATTGACTTTATAATTCATCTAGATTGTATACATAAATGACATTTTTTAATTTCTGATCGAAAATACTCAAAACTTGAAGTTATCGAACCCGAACTAACACGATAATATGTGCCCCAAATCTGACTTGATCAAAAAAAGTAGAGTATGTTAATATAATTATTAACTATATTTATTTATTTTTAATATTTTTTTGTTTTAATAACAAATAGTGTTGTTAACCCTATACGTTCTCAACTTGAACCTGGAATGATTGAATCCTACTTGATTGATATGATTGACTGCTCTAAATCTAATTGTATTTAACCACTCGACATATAGGCGATATTACCTCAAACCACCTGTCCTATTGAAAGTTATTACGAAAAAAATGTTGATGGCGACCATGGATGATTAATTGTTTACTAGGTTGTTTTTATGAGACGCAATTCCGGTGAGGACGCCCCCTTAGAGAAGCCAGCAACTAAGGAGGATTGTGGTGGACCCATTTATCACGCGCGATATAAAGCCTCGAAACAACCGCCATTCTCACATTCTCACTCAAAAAAACCGTTCATCTTCTCTAAAAACCTCCCTCGCCCTCGCTCTCGCTCTCGCTCTCGCCCTCGCTCTCGCTCTCGCTCTCGCTCTCGCTCTCGCTCTCGCTCTCGCTCTCGCTCTCGCTCTCGCTCTCGCCGTTGCTTTCTCTGTCGATCGGAGGCAAAATTTGTTCATTCTCACTCGCTTTCTCTCGCTCTCGCTCTTGCTCTCTCTTACCAGTTCTCGAGCAGATTCCACTCAAAAACCCTAGAACAAAGACGAAGCAATTTTCAGTAGTCGAAGGGCGATTGGAAGGCGATTTCGGCGCCGATATCACGAATCAACAACAACAACAAACAAAAAAGCAACAATGAGGTCTAAAATTGCATCTGGAACCCAAGGTATAGATTCAACTTAAGAATTTTGGTTGTAAACTCCATTTGTTAATCACTAAGCCGTATGTTTATGGATTTTTATACAGTATGGATAAATAGATCTAGAATCGCTGCCTCAAATGTGTTTTGGTGCATGTTTTTTCATTTGATATAGTGTTTAAGCATTTTCTTTAACAGATATGAGGTGTTAGTTCATCGAATATGTTGTTGAAATATATACAATGTTTTGGTGCATCATCCACAGTGTTTTGGTGCCTCATGCACTGTGTTTTGGTGCATCATCCAATAGGTTTTGGTGCATCATCCAGTCGGTTTTGGTGCATTATCCAATGTGTTTTGGTGCATCATCCACTGTGTTTTGGTGCATCATCCAGTAGGTTTTGGTGCATCATCCAGTAGATTTTGGTGCATCATCCAATAGGTTTTGGTGCATCAACCACTGTGTTTTGGTGCATCAACCACTGTGTTTTGGTGCATCATCCAATAGGTTTTGGTGCATCAACCACTGTGTTTTGGTGCATCATCCAGTAGGTTTTGGTGCATCATCCAATGTGTTTTGGTGCATCATCCAATGTGTTTTGGTGCATCATCCAATGTGTTTTGATGCATCATCCAATGTTTTTTATGTATAAAATGTAGGAAAGAAACAGAATGATAATGCAATAGTCAAGGAGCTAAGATATGGAACACTAATCATTAGTGATCCCCCACATATTAACACCGGTACGTTTGTATAAACGCATGTATAATTATTGAAAAAGGCATGAGTGAGTGTTTATTTGTGCATGAGCTAATGTCTATTGATTCATCGATGCATATATATTGGTTACTAGTTATTCATGATATATGTCTTTTGTTTAACAAAGGAAGTAGAAGTGGAAATCCCAACCACATCATCTGATTATCATGGAGAAACAACTCCTATTGATGGTAAACACTAATCATTTTTCCATTTTTATTAATAATGTGTTTGAGTTGGTGCATCACCCACTGGGGTTTGGTGCATCACCCAGTGGGTGTTGGTGCATCACCCAGTGGGTGTTGGTGCATCACCCAGTGGGTGTTGGTGCATCACCCAGTGGGTGTTGGTGCATCACCCAGTGGGTGTTGGTGCATCACCCAGTGGGTGTTGGTGCATCACCCAGTGGGAGTTGGTGCATCACCCAGTGGGTGTTGGTGCATCATGTGAGGAGTACATGAATTGTTTTCAAAGTTGAATAGTGGGTTTGGTTCTTTTTGGCATTCCCACATCGGTTAGGAGGGAGTATATTATACACTATATATATTGGGTATTACTTTAAAGGGTTAGTTGAGTTAGAAAGGAGGCCCCCTCGCGCGCGCCGCCGCCGTCCGTCCGGTCCGGTCCGTGTTCGTGGCACGTGCGCGGTGTGGTTGGGTGGGTCTCACTTTTTCCGAGTCAAATTAATTTTTGGGCTTTCGGAGTATCCGATCGTAAATTAATTGCGCATCGGATTCTTCCGATTTGTTTTGAATTCGTGTTTAAAATCTTCTTTGACTGTTTCAAAATGGTTTTGTAACTGCCCTGATTTAATGCACACGTTTTCTGATATGGAGTTAGTGCTCCAGATTTGCAGTTTCATCTCCTTAAATTGTGATTCAATCTGCTGAAAAAATACATACAGAAAAACGAAGTTTTCCTTCCTCCTACAATCTTTTCGTTCTGAGCATACCCGTCTGATTCTAGTCCTTCGTTGGTGAGAGACCGCGATCGGAGGACGTTGTGACAACCTTGGGGGGCGACGCCTGTCTGACTGTGCTCCGGTGGTCAGGGCGAATTCGCTTCTAAGGCAGCGGCTTACATACCGCGACGCAGCAAGTTTTCGGTTCCTGTTTTATCAAAGCCAATGTTGGATCTGTCGAAGCTCGAACCTCTTGACGGGACGAACTACAAGAGGTGGTCTCAGAAGATGCTGATTTTCTTCGAACAACTGGAGGTCGACTACGTTCTCCTCCATCAACCTCCGGTTGTAGAAGGATCCGTTGTTCCAAACACTCCTGGAATGGAAGGAACTCCGTCTCCTGGCGGAACACCAGTCACGGTGGACGAAGCAACCATGAAGAAGTACGAATCTGACAACAAGACGACTCGTGGTCACATGCTCAGTCATGTTACTAACCCGATCTTCGATCTACTTGCTTCCCACAAATCTGCAAAGGTGATGTGGGATCTCTTAGAGGCAAAATATTCAACTGATGATGCAGGAAAGAAGAAGTATGTCTGCGGGAAATTTATGCAGTTCAAGATGGTGGACGACAAGCCAATCATGGCTCAAGTCCATGAATACGAGAATCTGGTGGCTGACATCTTGGCTGAAGGGATGAAAATGTGTGAAGTCCTGCAGGCCAATTTTCTAATCGAGAAACTTCCAGATTCTTGGTCTGGTTACCGTAATCAACTGAAGCACAAGAAGAAGGATAACCCTTCTCAAACTAGTCAACCACATGAAGATTGAAGAGGCTAATCGCCTCAAAGATAAGCCTGTTTCTAAAGGTTCTGATAATTCGGTAAAGGCTAATCTTGTGGAGTCTTCTGAAAATTCTGACAGGTTCAAGAAGAAGGACAAAAAGGAGAACTTCAAGAAGGACAAGGTGCAGAACAAGAGGGCTCCTAACTTCAAGAAGAAAGGGAAGCCCCAAAACAACAATCAAGGCTGTTTCGTTTGTGTCAAGATGGGACATCGAGCCTATCAATGCTATGACCGAGCTGACAACCAAAAGGATGCACCGAAGCCTAAGAAAGACAAGACCAAACCTCAAGCCAACATTGCTGAAGGATCTGACGATCTAATCGCCATGATCACAACTGCTGAAGCCAACCATGTAGCTGAGAAGGTCGAGTGGCTGATTGACACAGGAGCAACTAAACATTTTTGTGCTGATAGGTCGTTATTTGCTGAATTTCAAGAAGCTGCTGAAGTTGATCAAGTCTATATGGGAAATTCAAGTATCTCTCAGGTGCTGGGAAAAGGGAAGGTGTCTCTGAAGCTTACATCAGGGAAGTCTCTTACACTGCAGAATGTTTTATACGTGCCTTCTCTGCGTAGGAATTTAATTTCGTCTGCTTTACTTGAAATTGCTGGCATAAAACAAGTGATTGAATCTAGAAAAATAGTTTTAACTAAGAATGGTGAATTCGTAGGAAAAAGCTATAGGTCTGGAAATTTGTATGTGCTTGAGACTTTGGTTGGTAATGAGAATGCTACCTCTTCTGCTTATATCGTTGAGACTTTGGATTTATGGCATGCTAGACTTGGACATTTGAATGTTAAATCTGTTAATCGTTTGCATGCAATGGGTTTAATTAAAAATTTGGCAAAAGATGGTCATGGAAAATGTGGTGTATGTGTTGAGGCTAAGTTTAAGAGGAAGCCTTTTAATTCTGTAAATGAAAGAACAACCGAGTTGTTAGAACTAGTCCATTCAGACTTAGCAGAATTTCGCAACACTGAAAGTAGAGGTGGTAAAAAGTATTATATCACTTTTGTTGATGACCATTCTAGATACACCAAATTGTATTTGTTGAGTTCCAAAGATGAAGCTGAAAATGTCTTTTACACATATAAGGCAGAAGTAGAAAACCAACTGAACCGGAAAATCAAAAGGATTAGATCTGATAGAAGCGGTGAATACATCACCAACTCATGGAAGGAATTCTGTGAGAACAATGGCATAATTCATGAATTTACAGCTCCATACAGCCCACAACAAAATGGTATAGCAGAAAGGAAATACAGAACTTTGAAAGAAATGATGAATGCTTTACTTTCGAGTTCTGGTTTGCCTGACAACATGTGGGGTGAAGCTGTATTAACTGCCAATCATATTCTCAACAGAGTTTCACATAAAAAGCTAGACAAAACACCTTACGAATTATGGAGAGGGTATGCGCCTAATCTGAAATTTCTTAAGGTGTGGGGGTGTCTAGCTAAGGTGGGATTACCTACTTTTAAAGTTGATAATATCGGATCTAAGACTTTTGATGCCGTGTTTATAGGTTATGCTAGAAATAGTGCAGCTTATCGATTTATGGTTTTGAGTGATCGCTCATTGTGTGAATATCGAGATGCTGAATTTTTTGAACATATTTTTCCTTTAAAGAAAAATGACGTGCAAGTTGATTCTATGCCTAGTAACATTGCATCTTCTTCTTCTTCTTTACCTTCCTTGCCTATTCATGAAGTTGAACCTTCCATGCCTATTCATGAAATTGAACCTAGGAAGAGTAAGAGACAGAAAAGAAAAACTAGCTTTGGTCCTGATTTTGTGACTGCATTCTTGATTGAACTCCATGATCTAGATGTGTTGAATGATACATTTGTTAGTGTACATATGCTAGAGGATGACCCTAAGACATATGATGAAGCTGTGAGATCATTGGATGCTAGTTTTTGGAAAGATGCTATTAACAGTGAAATAGAATCTATCATGTCAAATCACACATGGGAACTAGTTGATCTACCTAAGGGAAATAAGGCAATCGGTTGCAAGTGGATCTTTAAGAGAAAACTTAAAACAGATGGTTCTATAGAAAGGTATAAGGCGAGACTAGTTATTAAAGGTTTCACTCAAAAATATGGAATTGACTTCTTTGATACCTACTCTCTTGTCACTAAGATTTCCACTATACGTGCATTGTTTGCTTTAGCTTCTAGCTATAAGTTATTGGTACATCAGATGGATGTTAAAACTGCATTTTTAAATGGTGATCTTAATGAAGAAATTTATATGGAACAACCTCCAGGTTGTGTAGTTCCTGGACTGGAGAACAAGGTGTGCAGGCTCAAGAAGTCACTCTATGGTTTGAAGCAAGCGCCAAAGCAATGGTATGATAAGTTTCATAAGACTATTCTAAGCTTTGGGTTTCAGGTCAATGGATCTGATGCATGTGTGTATTCAAAGATGTTTGGTGTTGATTGTGTGATTATATGTCTTTATGTTGATGACATGTTGTTATTTGGAACACATATTAATGCAATAAATTCGACCAAACTATATTTATCCTCTCGATTTGATATGAAAGACTTGGGTGAAGCTGATGTTATTCTAGGTTTTTGATGTTTTTGATGTTTTTGATGAACTGTACTCGGCCTGATATTGCTTATGTTGTTAGTAGACTTAGTCGGTATACTCATAACCCTAGTAAAGATCATTGGGGTGCACTTAACAGATTATTGAGATACCTAAAAGGCACTATGGATTGGGGTTTACATTATGCTGGTTATCCTAAAGTGTTAGAGGGATATTGTGATGCAAATTGGGTAACCGATGATAAAGTAGTTAACTCAACTAGTGGTTATGTGTTTACATTATGTGGTGGTGCTATTTCTTGGAAGTCTTCTAAACAGACTTGTATAGCTAGATCTACTATGGAGTCTGAGTTTATAGCTCTAGATTTAGCAAGTCAAGAGGCTGAGTGGTTAAGAAGTTTACTGGCTGATTTACCACTGTGGGGGCGCCCAGCTCCCCCCATATCTCTACATTGTGACTCTCAAGCTGCGATTTGCATAGCAAACAGTAACGCCTATAATGGCAAGAAGAGACACATTCGGATTAGACATGCGTCTGTGAGACAACTGGTCACAAATGGAGTATTCAGCTTGGAGTATGTGAGATCTGAGAGGACTATTGCAGATCCTTTGACTAAGGGACTAAATAGAAGATTAGTTCTTGACACGTCGAAGGGAATGGGTCTAAAACCCATGAGATGAGGAATTCTTGGTGGATCCACGTTGTGGTCAAACGAAGCCTTGAAAAGACTCATGTGAAGTAGAGGATGAGCTTTAGCTCTTAATGAACTCATAGCCCAAAATATGGGTGGTCCTTTGAGACGGACTTGATGAGCTCACCGATGATTTGAGAGGTTGAGTTATCTGACTCTTAATGACTTTATAACCCATATAGGGTAGTCCTTTGGAGACAGGACTTGATGGAGTCACCTACAGGAGTGTGAAGGTTAGCCACCTTCTATGAAAGTTTTCGAATAATCTTTCTAGAGCACTCTTCAGCATCCCAAGGAAGATTTGGCTATCTTAGAGAAATTATTGAGGAATCAACTGGATTTTAGGTAAGAACTGTGTTATTAAGAACAATCCTTAAACGAGAGAGTTCCAGATTTGTTCACTCTTCTCGTGAAGGGATCACTTGATTTCACTATGTGTTGGTTCAAGTCGTAAGACACCTGCACTTAAGCTTCAAACCTTACATATGCTCATAACTGTTTTAAAATCTTTTCTTTGGAAAACGTATTCTGTATTGTGGGGGATTGTGAGGAGTACAGGAATTGTTTTCAAAGTTGAATAGTGGGTTTGGTTCTTTTTGGCATTCCCACATCGGTTAGGAGGGAGTATATTATATACTATATATATTGGGTATTACTTTAAAGGGTTAGTTGAGTTAGAAAGGAGGCCCCCTCGCGCGCGCCGCCGCCGTCCGTCCGGTCCGGTCCGTGTTCGTGGCACGTGCGCGGTGTGGTTGGGTGGGTCTCACTTTTTCCGAGTCAAATTAATTTTTGGGCTTTCGGAGTATCCGATCGTAAATTAATTGCGCATCGGATTCTTCCGATTTGTTTTGAATTCGTGTTTAAAATCTTCTTTGACTGTTTCAAAATGGTTTTGTAACTGCCCTGATTTAATGCACACGTTTTCTGATATGGAGTTAGTGCTCCAGATTTGCAGTTTCATCTCCTTAAATTGTGATTCAATCTGCTGAAAAAATACATACAGAATAACGAAGTTTTCCTTCCTCCTACAATCTTTTCGTTCTGAGCATACCCGTCTGATTCCAGTCCTTCGTTGGCGAGAGCCCGTGATTGGAGGACGTTGTGACAACCTTGGGGGGCGACGCCTGTCTGACTGTGCTCCGGTGGTCAGGGCAAATTCGCTTCTAAGGCAGCGGCTTACATACCGCGACGCAGCAAGTTTTTGGTTCCTGTTTTATCAAAGGTTTTTGAAGTAGCCCTACATTCTACTCTGATTTCATCTTACACATCATCCACTGTGTTTTGGTGCATCATCCAGTGGGTGTCGGTGCATCACCTAATTAAAAATGGTGAATCAATGATACAATAATTGTCTGCCATTTTATTAATTATCTCTGTTTTCTTTTTAATGATAACAGAAAATGGAGAAGAACTTGAGACATCCTAACAAGGGAAGAGAAAGAAATCAGTAGCTGTTGGGAAGAAAAGTTCAAAAAAACATAAGCTAATGCCGGAAGAAGACTCTGACTATGAAGAAGATATGGAGGCTGAGAGGTTGGTCAAGCTCGAAAGGAAAGCATTAGAAAAGGGGACAAGGAATAAGGATGTAGACAGCAAGGGAAAGAAGAAGATGGAAAAGACTAATCCTAAGAAGGGCTAGAAGGTCTTTGTAATGAAGTCCAAACTGCAAAAGCCCGGGAACAAAAAGGGCATTAAGAAGTTAAGAGATGATTTTCCAAAATTGAAGTGCAAAACATCGCCCTCCCTATTCAGAAACTACATTATATCAAGCGTATTCAATGACAACCATAGGCTCGCTGTTGAGGAAATGGGATTTATATGTGTCAGTTCTTGGGATATCAAGGAAACGCCAAGACGGCTAGGACATTATGTGTGCAACAATTTCCACCCATTGAATTCTACAATTAAGCTAAAGGTCGGAAGGAAGATTGTTGTTACAGAAAATGATGCGCATGAATACTTGGGAATTCCAAAAGGTGTAGCTGAAACTGTTGAGCCTAAAAAACTCACAAATCCAGGGATGAGGCAGAAACTGCAGAAAGATTTCCCTGGAAAGATTTAAACAAAATCTCAGCAGGTGATATTTATGAAAAAATGATATCTCTTGCTGGATGCTCATGGTACAAAAGATATTTCATTCTTCTGTTTGTCAACACAATGGTACAATCCTATGGGAGTGGGTACGTCAAAACATCCATTATTGAATTGCTTGAAGATGTTGATAAAATAAGGGACTTCAACTGGAGATCATACCTCTACAAGTCCCTTATTGAGTGTGCACTTGTGTGGGGGAACAAACAAGCTTCTAGTTTCAACGGGAGCATGCTCTTACTTGAGGTAAAATATATATTCCTTTTTCTGCCATTTTAGTTGAATTAGTGCATCATCCAGTTGGTTTTGGTGCATCACCCACTGTGTGTTGGACCTTCTGGTAGTTAGGTTTGCTACATCATCTAATTAAGCTAATTCACTCTATTTTTGTTATACACAGTTAATATATGTAGACAGATTGAGATGTAAAGGTCAAACAGTACCTAGGAAGTATCTCATTATCTACAACTGGACCACCAAGATGCTTAAAGATAGGAAGGATGACGAAATAATGCATGGTGGGTTTGGTAATGGGATACTTCTGGGCCGACCAAGCTTCATCACGTGTGTCAATGTGAGGGAAGAGGAACATGAAGAAGAAGAAGAAGAAGGTGACATCCAATCTCTGTCAGAGCCTGCAGTGGAAACAGATGAAGAGTTGAGATCTTACATGGCTCGCTACATGACAAGAATTGAGAATATTTCTCAGAATGTGAGGGAACTGTTGTTGCAAAAGGAACAAATGCCCCAAAGGCTGAAGAGAAGTGCATCATTAAAATCTGTGAACCACGAGGCTCAGAAAATTATTAATGTCAAACTGGAGCAAGAAGGTATGGATGAAGAGGATGAAGAACAACAATCATCCCAAAACACGGAGTTCTGGGATTTAGCTGTGAAGTGTATGGAGGAAGTTGAGAAAACAATTGCTCAACAACAAGAACACAACAACAACAACAACATGGACATGCCAGGATTTTCAGATTTGCTCCATCAAATCTCAAAAGATGCTGAGATTTTGGGAGTATCTAGTTCCAGCAGTCCTGCAAAAGAAGCTGCAAAAAAACCTGCAAAAAATCCTGCAAAGACTACTTTTTACACAAGGAAAAGGAATGTAAGTGATTTTACAAGTTAATGTGGTAAACACTAATCATTTTTCCATTTTTTTTAATAATGTGTTTGAGTTGGTGCATCACCCAGTGGGTGTTGGTGCATCACCCAGTGGGTGTTGGTGCATCACCCAGTGGGTGTTGGTGCATCACCCAGTGGGTTTTGGTGCATCACCCACTGAGTGTTGGTGAATCATCCAGGTGATTTATCTTAGGTTGTTGATTTGGTCATCGGCTAATAACTGGGTTTTTTTTCTTCATAATTACAGATTGGTCCAGAAATTCCTCGTTTTGACATAGGCTTATCTCCCTTGAGATCATAACCTACAACAATCGTTGAGGGATCTTCTATGGAGGTGCAGGATGCAGCTGGGAGTGTTCTTGAGAAGGAGGATACAATAACTGATAATGAGAAGGAGCAGGAATTAGAGAAGGAAGATGAGACTGAAACAGAAGAGGGAACTGCCAAAGTGAATGTTCTTGAAACAGAAGAGGGACCAACTGACAAGCAGTGTGAAACAACTGAGGATGTTCTTGAAACTGAAGCAACATACAATCAGCATCAAGTACAACAAGAAAAGGGAGTGGAAGAAGAAGGTGAGAAGGAAGGAAATAACAAGGAAGCAAAAGAGGTGACAGACAAAGGGGACAATGTCACAGAAAAAAAGAAGGAGGTTTATGAGGGAGTAGAGGACACAACTGAAATAGAGGAGGTTGACAAAGAAATGGGAAAGACTGAACAACCAAAGGAACCTGTGGCTGGGACGGAAGTGGAGGTTGTTGAACATTTGCAAATAGATGTTCCTACAGATAAAGGAAATGGGTAGATAAGGAAATGGAGGATGAAGATCAGATGGAGGTGGATACAGCTGAGCAAGACAAATCTGCCCAACCAAAAAAGGTATAAAAATTCACATATTGTTTATGTTGGTGCATCACCCAGTGGGTTTTGGTGCATCACCCACTGGGGTTTGGTGCATCACCCAATGGGGTTTTGGTGCATCATCCAGTGGGTGCTGGTGCATCACCCGGTGAATTTTGGTGCATCACCCGGTGAATTTTGGTGCATCACCCACTGAGAGTTGGTGCATCACCTACTGGGTGTTAGTGAATCATCTAATACTTCTATTGTCAGGTGAGATTTACATTCAAAACAGATGCAGAGGCTGACGCTAAGAGGGAGAGACTTCCTTCAGCAAGCACAGTCTCGCCTTTTAAGGAAAGACAGTGTAACATTTCAGCTGCACTAACAAACAATGAAAAAAATCTTTACAACTGGTTGACCAGTGAAGAAGGCAGTGAAAGGTAACATGCATATTTACCTTAGTATTACTAATTTTCTATAATATGAAGGAAGTTAACAAATTGATTTTTTTGTTATACAACAAAGAGTATCTTTTCCATATACACAGTACAAGTCTAAAGAAAAGCAACTTCAAGTGCATGAAGAAAGATGAAGAGCTAGACAATGACATGGTGGATGCTTTCATTTTATTGTTTAATGAAAATGAAGAATTCAGATCCCCACAATCACCATTGAGATTCTTTATACCTTGCATTGCAACTGTAAGTCAATATATTAGAAAAACATATTCAGATTATTATTTTTGCAAAATATTTATCTCAAATATTTTATTTTGACAGGGTTTTCTTATAGACACTGAGATGAGTGATTACAGTTTGGAAGAAAGATATAATCTATTCGCCCAAACTGCCAAGGAAACCTTTAACAATGTCAAAGCCTTTAACATGAGAGGATACAAGCTTAGCGACGTTGATGTGGTAAGACACTGATATTTCTACTGTGTTGGTTGGTGCATCATCCAGTGTTGGTTGGTGCATCATCCAGTGTTGGTTGGTGCATCATCCAGTGTTGGTTGGTGCATCATCCAGTGTTGGTTGGTGCATCATCCAGTGTTGGTTGGTGCATCACCATTGATTTGTGTTATTATTAACTTATAAACTGATTTTTCTCTCTTGCATAGTTTTTCTTGCCAATTCTCAGAGAGCAACACTATTATTTGCTATCCATTAATGTCAACAAGCCAAGTTTGGAGATCCTCGATAACTCATCAGACGAGGAGATGGATAAATATGCTCATGTACCAACTATCATCGTAAGTCCACTTTTAAAAATATAATTGATGCATCACTGTAAAGTCATTGGTGCACCATTGAACTATAAGTGCTGCATATTTTATGCGATTGTTTATTCATGCAGAGGACAGTGATGATCAACTTCTTCAGGGATAATCTGGAATGGAATCCAAAGCTGCTTTGATTACAGACGTGCCGTTTGAAAGACTCGAAATGAGTTGGAGGGACAACGAAAACAAAAAAGACTGTGGAGTCTTTCTACTACGGCACATGGAGACATACAAAGGCAATGGGCTGGCTACTTGGAATACAAACTTGAAGAAGAAAGACTTGAAACAGTTGGCCAAGCTTAGAGTAAGATATTGCCATTTACTTCTCACAAACAGCTTCAATTCAGCAAGCAAAAGAATTGAAGAGTTATTAGATGTACTGAAAGTTATGAAAGCACAAGAAGCAGCTGAGAAGGCAGTGACTTCTGGACGTGGGCGTGGGCGGGCACGTGGAAAGTAAAAGGTAGAAAGCAATAGGAAATATTTGGTTGTGAACAATTTCGATGTTTGTAAACAGATTGGTTTTTATCAAGACGTATTTGGTTTAGAAAACAAGTTTGGTTTTTTAGGTTGTAAGACAAGTTTGGGTTATAAGGTATTTGTGGTTTGCACATGAAAATGCATGAGAAGTCCAAATTGGTGCAACACCCAGTGGTGCATCACCCAGTGGATGTTGGTGCATCACTTGATGAAAATTGATGCATCACATAATCGAAATTGTTGCATCACTTAAAAAAAATCAGTGCATGAATAAGCTTAATTGAAATGGTGCACCACTTAATGATAATTGGTGCATCACGTAGCCATATTTGGTGCATCACTCAGTGATAATCAATGCATGATTAAGCTACAGAAAAGAAATCAACAAAAAACTTGAAAAATAAAATCAAAGTTAATTCAGTCAAGCAAACATGGTGCATCACTAAGTGATAATTGGTGCATCACGTAGCCATATTTGGTGCATCACTCAAAGATAATCGGTGCATGAATAAGCTACATATAAGAAATCAACAAAAGGTGCATTGTTAATTAAAGTTGGTGCATCACTGAGATGCAATTAGTGCATCACTGAGATGCAATTGGTGCATCACTAAGATGCAATTGGTGCATCAGTCATTACTAAAAGGTGCATTACTAAAATATCTGGTTAAAAACTCATTACAATGAAAAGCTCAGAGAAACTAATGGACATATTGAGGAGAAGTAGTGATGTTGTGTCCTGACCTCTTACAAATTTTACAAACCCTTTTCTTCTTCTTGGAATTTTCAATTCCAACTTCTTGACCACCTTTAATACGTCTCTTCTTGAACTTGTTCTTTGCCATTTCAGGAGGATGGATATTTACTTGATCAGGTAACGGTCCTACAAATTTCTCAAACTTGTAGTTTCTAGCTGGTGTTAAGGAAGAAGGATCCACTACTCCAGATCTTGTAAATGCAGCCTTTTGATCCTTTAAAATAGCTAAAAACACTTTCAATCTATCCATGTCATCACCAACAACATCAACACATGAATACATTTCTGTCATCACTTCGGCCAACAGACGCTTTCTCTCATCAATCTCAACACTAGCATCATACACTGCACCATCTACTTCAAAAATTGGTTGTAGAATAGCTTGCTTGGTCCAGCGAGTGTTAATGAGGCTAGGAGGCAAATTAGTAACATGGGAATTCTTTAAGGCAAAGAAAATGTGTCGGCAAGGAAACCCTAATTTTTGAAAATTGTTGCAAGAACAAACATACTCATTCCTTGCAACAACATGTTATACATCACAGATTCTACCAAATTCATCTTCAACCCTAAAGTGATGAGTATCAAACTCTTTTTCGCAGTTCATCAAGGGTGCAGTGATACGTACCACTTACAAACGCCTCTTGGACATCATAAAAGGCATTGATAGTGTAGATGGCTGCAAGATTCTTTTCAAACTGATAAGGCGTCTTCATACGTGGAGTGGAAGTACAAGAATCCATATCACACTTTTTCTGACTGTGCCGCTGAGAATCAATGACACTACTATACTGCATCATGAAAAACACAAGGCTAGAATGAGAACCTAGAAAATTTCCATAAAAACTATTTTGACTCTCAGACCTTGATGTCGTCCTCAATAAGGATGACATTCTCACATCTTGGAAAAAAGCTGGGATCCAATAACGTCGTAGTTCAAACATTACTCCTAGCCATTCATGCCCTTCCAAACCATATTCTCCAAGAACCGAAAACCACTCATTTTCAAATTCAATAGAAGTAAGTTCATCATCCCAAACAATATTCTTGAACTTCTTTTGGAACGCATCAAAGAAGGAAGGATTTGAATCTGGAGGGAATTTAACCTTGCTAGAAACCTTCATCATTATATGCCACATGCACAACCGGTGGACAGAATGAGAAAACACTCTTTCAACAGCAGTCTTGACGGACGCAGCTTGATTGGTGATAATGACATGCGGTTCATGCCCCATCGCCTTCTTGAAATTCTCAAATAACCACACATAAGACTCAATATCCTCATGCAAAAGCAGAGCAGCAGCGAATGTTATAAACCTTTTATGATTATCCACTCCAGTAAATGGCACAAAGACCATATTATATCTGCAATAATAGAGTACAATAGTTTAGCATTAGATGCATCACTGGAAGAGGATTGGTGCATCACCGGTAGAGGATTGGTGCATCACTAGTGGAAGATAGGTGCATCAGAGGTATAAGATATGTGAATGAGTAGTAAAACTAAAAGGTGCATCATCCACAACTAAAAGGTGCATCATCCACAACTAAAAGGTGCATCATCCACAACTAAAAGGTGCATCATCCATAACTAAAAGGTGCATCATCCATAACTAAAAGGTGCATCATCTATAACTAAAAGGTGCAATCACCAAAATAAGAGAAACTCTTGCAATTTATAGGATCACACCAAAACAACCGACAAAGCTGGCCCTCCTTGTTGAGATCATAATCAAAGTAATATGCACTGCAACATTCTTTCTTCTTAACAAAGTCATTGATAACCATTTGAGCATCACTACCTTCCATGTATGAGTTCAACCCCCTCATAAAGTTCTTAAAGTCAACAACAGTGGCGCCTACATTAGCATATGAACCAACCAGATTCTTATACACTTTGAAACTCTTACTCACACCAATATTGGATTTAATACAGTTCATCGTGAGTTCTTGATGGAATGGAGTAACTTGCCTCTTCCCTTTTGAAAATACCATATGGGACATCTCCAACATAGAATGCGTGTGACCATAATCAAGTTTCGTAATGCGGTAACCATCCATACCTTCATACTTGAGCCAAAACTTAGCTTCACATCCACATCTATTAGAGATTCTCCTCCTCTTCACAACATCTCCATCTCTCGGGACATCATGGTTGAACTCATAATATGGGGATACAGCTTTATATCCTTCCCTGTTACAACAAAGGTACTTCCAGAGAACAACTGATGGTACACTTTTCTTATCTCTCTTGGTCGAACAACAACGAACAGTGAAACCACATGCCAGTGCATAAGCTTCATAAAAGGTGATGGCATCATGAAGAGTTGGGAAAAGCTGACCAAGATAGGGCTTCAATGAATCATTGCACTCGGGAATGATATAGTCAACATTAATGCTTGGAGAAATGGATATAATAGTAGGGATACTCTGACTACCACTCCTTGACAAAAATGAAATAAGGTGCATCAGTCAAAGTAAAAAGGTGCACCAACCAGTGAACATTAATGCACTATGCACACAAATCATCAATGTTTCTCAACTGGTGCATCAGTCAAACGTAAAAGGTGCATCAGTCAAAGCTAAAAGATGCATCATTCAAAACTAAAAGGTGCCTCAACCAATGAACATTAATGCATTATGAACACGAATCATTAAAATTCTCAAGTGGTGCATCACTCAATACTAAACGGTGCATCACTCAATGATAAAAAGTGCACCACTCAATGATAAAAGGTGAATCACTCAATGGTAAACGGTGCATCACTCAATGATTAAAGGAGCATCACAGTACCGGATTATTAAAAAAAAAAAATAGATGCACATACCTAATTCAAACTAGCACATATCTAAATCAACCAAATCACATACATAAATCTGAGATATTATATTGATACTGTAATGGAAACAACAATGAAATTAAACACACAGTACAGATCTATACCTAAATTAGGAGAAGCATTAGCCATATCACGGAGGACACTGGATTTGGCCGGCTACAAACGCAAAAACAGAAGGAATAAGGACGTAGCACCACTGTCGAACACAATGACGACTCGGAAACATCAGGAACAGCCAAAAAACAACAATGGCGGCGAGTAAAATGAGCAGAAGAAAAATCTGATGAGAAGAAGAAACTGCGGCGAGTGAACGATGAGAAGAAGCAATGGCGACAAATTTGTTTTGGAGAAGAAGGCTTCTGTTATATCGAACAAAGAGCCGAAAAAAAAAGGAAAAAAGAAAGGAAAGGGAACGGCCAGGATTAAAATACTATGGAAAAAATGAGCGCCCAAGATTCATCCTCATTCCTTCTCCATAAGCACATCCTCACCGGATCTTTTTCCGTTTTTATGAGTAGTTAAAATTAATTTTCATTAAAGTTTGTGGTTTAGGGCTATATCGTCTATATAATCGGTGTTTTAATCCAATTTTGCCTAAATACTAATTATATCAATTATTAAGATAAAACTTATTATATAAATTTTAAGAAATTATACAAATCTCGTACACAGTACGAATTAATCTAGTAAGCAATTAAAAGAGGAAGGTGTTACATCTAGCACACAGTTTGAAGTCACTTAAGGTGAGTGTGTGACGGCTAGCACACAGTTGTAAGTCACTCAAGGTGAGTGTGTTACAGCTAGTACACAGTTGTAAGTCACTCAAGATGAGTGTGTTACAGCTAGCACACAGTATGGGAAAAACATTATGCAGAATGACTTATTGTCCATTTAACATTACATTGCATTAAAATTAAACATTGTTAATGCTACATTGCATTAAAATTAAACATTGTTATAAATGACAATAACTTAAAAACTAATCATCATCTTCATTGTCATTGTGGATTGTGATGGTAGTTTGGGTTAATGGCTTTCCACTTTTTTTTATAGCGTCGGTTCTATGTAAGCCAAACATCGATCAACCACAAGGTCATACAAAACATTGGCTTGTTCATCACAATTTCTCTCCCAGCCTGTAAATACAGGTGGTAATGGACAATAATCTTGAAGGAATAGCTGAGATAATAATCATTTTGCATAAAAAAACATTTGTAAGTAATTCAAACTTTAAAAAAAGTAGGCAATTAAAGTTAAAAAAACATACCGGGATGAAAGGTTCCTCATTAGAAAGTAATAGGCAAACAGTCTCCACTTTGCTTCCGGGTTGACCATACCAACTTGGAAGTGTAAGAGGCAAGAAAGTTTGGCATATTTGTTCGCCTAGACATACAAAGATACATATGCACGTTGAGGCAACCAGAGATACCGTTTTTGGTACAGTTTGCAAATGTTCTCGTGGGGCAAATTCGATATTGCTTTCCCATGTGAGTGGATGTACGACGGTCTCCAACGTTGGATTCCATTTCTTCCCAACCCACGTCCCCTCCACAAGAGGCCAAATTTCTCTAACAACTTTGCTTATCATGTCTTGGCGTATGAATTTCCAATGGTGTTGGTTCATACCTGTTGCCATAGCACTAGATTTAAACCCACAATTTCTATAGCCCACGATCTCATAATAACCTTGCATATATTCGTGCATGCATGGAGGTACCTTAGTCTTGTACTTCAAAGGCACCCTCATTTTTTGTTTCTTAGGAGGTGTACCAAACGTTTTTTGCTTCTTCAGAGGTGTTTCATCCCCACCTCTAGAAGCCATCTCTTGATCAGTGAACTCTCATGCTGACATGCTTCTTTGTGTTGATCCTGACACTTTATTAGGAGCTCCTTGGGGACGACCACTGGTATGTGTTGAAATAGGCGGCTCTTTAAGTGGAGTATCCACTTTACCAATAACTCTAACTGATAGCGCACACTTTTCTTGATCATGGGGTGACAAGTTGAGAAATGTTTCTTGATAAAAGTCGTCAAACAAACGTCTCACCACTTTACTATTGGTTTCAAGAACACATGGTGCATCCACTTCTTCCAAAGACAATGTACTCCGAAGAGGATGAAGTTGTTTCACCTGAATAGGAGTTTGGTACTTCACACAAGTGCCCGTCTCTCATCTTGATTGCACAGTTGCAAATTTGTGAATCGCACATGAATTGTACGCCTTCTCATATTATTTGACTAAGAGCCCAATTGCCTTGAACGACACTTTCCACTTCTCATGGACAAACAAACTTGCATGGCCAACAAGCGTAAAACTCTTTGTCAAACTCTACGTTAAAAGAACTAAGTATTTCTTTAAGCTGATTTGCTGTCATAGTTTGGTATTCCGCAAAGACTGTATCTAGTCTACCTTTTCCACTACTCAAATATGACTTCAAACATGAGCATTCTCCTTCAACTCTGTAATTTGAGGAAAGGGCCTCAAAATACAATAACAAATACATAGTTTGGAACCCACATTCAGTTTATGTACAAAGGTAAATCCTTACGTCGCGTAAGGAAGCAAATCCTTACGCGAAGTAAGACAACAATCCTTACGCGACATAAGACAACAATCCTTACGCGACGTAAGGATTTACCTTTGTACAAAAGTATGTCGTGATTTGGACAGGGTCATAATATGTTAGTTATTTGCAAATAAAATTGAAAGTAGAGTTATATTGTTTGTTTGTCGT